>OV656759.1:12500-2412500 GCA_927399505.1 Luperina testacea | reverse complement strand
TCTTTAAGTCGATTTTTGTGAATGTGGATGGGTATGTCTTAAACTAATGTCTACTAGCAATTTTACCCCGAGTTCCAGGATTTTGAACTTACAAGTAGCTTTCAAATTGTAGTACGTACTCTGAAAGAAATAAGCAGTAAATAAAAATAAAAAAAAAACATTAATCTGAACTGCTTCAAACAGTTCCATATGAGCTTAACATTCAAAACAGCATTTTTCACTGATCCGAAAACAGGTAAGCTTGAGGCAAAATGTTACCGTCATGACAGGAAACTTTAACTTTTAAGTAGCTAAAAGGTCACAAAATTAACTGTTTTATTCATTTGGTGATATAGGTAGTCCAAACTATTGAAATTTACTTACATTACAGTAATGGTGGATTTCCTTTTTTTTGTTGTTTTTTTGAGTAAATCAATCATCAGCAAGAAGAAATGTTTTACAAACATTTCTTCTTGCTGAAAAAAGTCAGTAAGTGGTGTATAAAGTCAGTAAGTCTCAATGAAATCGCTTTAACCCGGTGTGAATGAGGTGAGAAATTGCTACACCAGCTATGAGGTGGGTATGAGATACCCAAAATTTTGGTGTTCAATTTTTGATACTATGGTTGTGTAATTAGCATTTGTGCTTGAGATATATAAATAATAGTATCCATTCAACAAGATTAGTAAATAAAATACCAGCATTAAGTACAAAAAGCGTTATTTTTAATGGAAAAACAAAGTATCTAAATTTTCTTTGAAAAAAAAACAAGTTTAGTTAGTTAACTTCTTTTCCCATAAAATCTAACAAAATTCCAACTTCTTTGGTAAATTAACATAACAATAGTGTCTTCTAATTATTATTATTATTAAAAACAAAAATATTATAAATAAAAATTTTCTTCACTTCTCTGAGAAACGTTATCAATTTCTTCTTCGCTCTCGGAGTCACAGGAGCTAGCACAGTGAGCAGTTTTCTAATAATTCTCGTAGCCGACGTTCATATTCTTCATAAGACATTTTGAAAAATCTAAATATAAATCATAAAATACTATAAATAACAGTAAATCAAAAACTTACTGTCAACACAAAAATGTAACACCGACTACGAGGTCGGGTGTGACGTACCCCAGCCACATTTACGCACGTGTATCTACCGTCGCCACCGGCACAACACTACACTCGATACTGTACCTCGCCCCTCATACCCTTACCTCCAGCTACTGAAACGACAGGACTCGCATGGCAATAGTAACATTAAATAATCTGCGTTTAAAAACTTCTCGGGTATGACATACCCGACCTCACTCACGCCGGGTTAATGTGCTGTTGTAAGAAAATTTTTTTTCAGTATTGGTAATGTTCATTATTTTCTTACCTTTACCCCATTAATTAGCGTCGGCGCAACATGACTTTTTCTTCCATACTTCTCGATTAGTCGTCATCTCGATAACAATTATAGCACTCTTCGAACACTTTATTTAAATATTGTAATATGCATAAATGGAAGGAGCATCATATAAGTGTGCATCCACACGAGCGAGACGCGTCGACAGACGTAACTCCAACCGTCGATGAGTCGGCGGCGGCTGCGAGTGTCGGCGATAGACGCAAACACGCGTCGCGGCCTGTCGCCGACACGCGTCGGAGTTGCCTCTGTCGTCGACGCGTGTCGCTCGTGTGGATGCACACTTATATGATGTTTCTTCCATTTATGCATATTGCAATATTTAAATAAAGTGTACGAAGATAACTATGTATAATGACGACTAATGCACACTTATAAGATGTAATACAAATGAATGTACAGTTATGATGTTAGGAACTGATAAGTCTACTAGCATTATTTAGCTGTAAAGGCTTCTAAAAACAGGCGCGACACGCGATATAATCGCGTGCGACACAAAGTGCGCAACTTGCGGTGGCATTGTGTCGCGCTCGATTTTATCGCGTGTCGCGCCTGTTTGAAGGAGCCTTAAGTCATGTTTGTAACAGTACTGCTCTTTTACTAATTCGTCAAACTGTTTTATGTGTTTCTTCTTTTCTCGTATTGGCACGATGTGTAATCAATAATATTATAAATGCGAAAATAACTCTGCCTGTCTGCCTGTCTCTTACCTTTACGGGTTTGAAGGCACACGGACAGAACATGACCAGCCGGTCGATTCTGTAAAAATCTCACCGTGAAAGCTTAGGTGAAGTGAGTATGTTTTTGCTAGGAATTGACACTATTGACAGCTCACTCCACGCTCACTTCACCTAAGTTTTCACGCTGAGATGGTTACAGAATCGCACTGCTGGTTTAGTACTGTGGAGGCTATCTGTGTAGCCCTGCCTATAGCAGTACTGGCTGGTTATAATTGCCGGTGTGTTCCATTCGAACGTTCAAGCAAGTGTCAAATATTTAATAAGGTATTTTTGTTTTAGTTGAGGCAGTGCTAGAAATAACATGATAATGTAAAGTCGTAAATATATTTTATCAAAGTCAAAGTTTTTTTAATTATATTGTGAAGCTCCCATCTGGAACTCCACAGTACATGGGATACCGACATCCATGTGGACGAAGCCGCTGGTAAAATCTCGTACATCATATTAATAGAATACACGTTGATACCTTGATGAAATATGACGTTGTTGACTGGTTAGTCAGGCTCAGATATCCAGTATACTACACATAAATACTCATAAAACAATTCTCAGCTAAGTCTACTTACTATACTGAATTCTGAAGCAGGTGTTACACGTGAACGATATTTCACGAAATGCAAACAAATTGCTCAGTAATTTTCCATCTCAGTGTGTTTACCTAATTATGTATAATATCAGAAACGGTAATCCTCATAAATTATGAAGGTCTTTTCGGAATAAATGACACGTTATAATCATTATAATTAAATTAACCCGAGGATTTGCAGGGATGTAATAGTAGATTATTAAACAAGGGCTGTATGACATCAATTGCATACGAGGTTTTTGGCGCCTGAGCGAAGCGAAGGCGCTAAATTAACCCGAGTATGCAATTGATGCTTACGCCCGAGATAAATACTCTGCTTTACATATCGATTGTGAGGTAAGTAAACAACAAGACAGCAGGTTTCAATGAACATTTATTAAGAAGAAAAAAATGTGTATTTAATTAAAATTAATAGTAAAATTATTACAATTTGTAAGAGATATGGTCACGTTCTTTTTAGGTATATTTATAGTTTGAATATGAGTTTGAGTGACTTGAGGTTCTTGCATCGTAAATGGCGGCAGTTGACTGGTACTATTTTCTTCATTAAAAAATGGCTCAGATGATGTGCTTTGACGTGGTGATTTTAAGTTTATATTTTCTGTTATTTTAGAAGTAATTTTGCTTTTGTTTGCCATCGAATCTTCGATATAACCTTCGGCCACTTTGCTGGACTTCCAGCCGCCGTGCCTTTTTAACAGAGTGAGGTTGGCTCCCGAATCAGCCAATAGAGTCGCTGATGTTCTGCGAAAGCAATGCCCGGTGTATAACTCTACGTTACTCAGTTTTAAATATGTGGCTATTTGCTTTGGCATGCCTGTAAATTTTGTTATTAATAAATTGTTTTTTCCTATTACTTGTCTGTGGCATTTTCCTTTACTGTAATTAAGAAAAAAACGATTTGTATCCACGTTTTCAGGCCGAAGAGCTTGATATTTTTCAACATAATTTGCAAATTCTTCATGCACAACAAATGACCGGTCAATTTTAGTTTTCGTGTTAGGCAGTTTTATGAGTAGTAATTTGTTATGTTTTTCTACATTTTCTATTGTCAAGTTTGTCAATTCCACGGTTCTGCAGGCTCCCGATATCCCAAAAATTAGAACAACCTGTAAAAAAGACATAAGTTGTATTAAAGGCACCAAATTCGCATAGTATTTTTGTGAAATATTTTGGTAACTTATTAAAAAGGGCAAGTAAATACGTAGGTACCTTTATTGCTAAATAAATTTCATCCGGAGCTTCATTTAAGAATTTCTGTACTTCTTCTGCAGTAAATACCTTCGATTTCTTGCTTTTAAAGCCGTCAGACTGCCTTTTCAAGAAAGCAGTAAGTTTAGAAAAATCTTTCAAATTCACGTCATGTTTTGTCATCATTGTAGATTTTAGCATGGAATAAAAGCACCATAAACTGGAAGGTTGTAGCCTCTTAGATAATTCATCAAAATATGATATAAAAACACTTTCAGAAAGAGATTTCACTTTTTTTTCTGACCGCCATTTCATAAATTCGTCGTATGCCTTTACATATCTTTCTTTCGAGTTCGGCGGTAATATATTTTCGACAACTGTTTTTGCCCTTTCTTTAATAAAATCGGGCGTTAGATCTATGTCTTCGTCACTAGACATGTTTAAAACTTTTGAAAAAGAATTCAAACAAGAAAATTAATTATTTTCGCGATGCTTTCGCGCCTACTAGTAGACTGCCTTTTTTTTTTCACGCACGCAAGCGCGTCAAATCTTGCTGGCCAGTTTGATTTTTAAATCGATTCCATCTAACATACGATGTGGAAACAAATAGTTCCATATTTAAAATAAAATCTTTATAAAATAAATTGTCTAGATTCCGATTCGAGTAATTAATCGATACCGAGAAAAAAAAAATTAACTTTTTAAAAATATTCTTCGTGCAGTATGAGTATGACAGTTCTTTTTTCAAATTCCAAAACCTATGCTGTAATGATAGTCATACACCCCGGCATTCAGGGGTGTAAGGGTGTAGGTACTTACAGAGCAAGAGATATGTAAAGTTTATTATTTTTTGGCAGTTTATTAACCTCATTTCCTTTGTTTTGTGAACTGATTTGGAAATGGGGAAATACTTGGTTTGTTTCACAACAAAGCATAATGTTGTTTGTTATTTTCAATTTTCATTTTTTTTTCTGCCACGATGTCGTTTGCCGTTAAGAGGGACCCATTGGGTCGTAAGTTTGGCCCATTGTTCATCTGACATGCGGCAGATGTGTCCAGCCCAGTTCCATTTTAACCTGATCAAACGACCCGTGTGGCCACGAACCCCTTTAAACGAGCTTTTACTATCGCAAAATCCTCAAAGAGCTTCTTCCATCCCGACTAAAGGCTTCTGCAAACAGGCGCGACGCGCGACGCGAATCGCGCGCGACACAAAGGCACCACTCATTGCGCGACTTGCGGTGCCTTTGTGTCGCGTGTCGTGTCGCGCCTGTTTGAAGGAGCCTTAATTTTTTATCATCATCGTCCAGTATGTGGGTACGTTTATATGGGTCTTTATCATTTCATTACTGACAGAGCGAGACGATTAGCGTGAAATCATTAAATCTTCAGTATAAGCGTCCCTGTCGGTGCTAACACTGTTTTATCTGTCGTCAGGACCAACATTAAATTGTTGTGGAACCTACAATTTTTAGTGCGGATCGTCCTTTTATGGGTGGCTTAATTTTTATAGGTGTTATTAAAATTATGACTTAATTTTGTTTAATTATTGTAATAAAGCTTTATACAAACGTGTTAGATAAAGATGGCGCGAATAAAAATTTAATTTGTAATTGAGGTGCAGATCATAAAATAACACTTGAAGGTAGACTATGAGCTGATTGAAAGATTTGCACCCAATAAATGGACTATAACGGGAATTTCAGAGAAGCGTTTACTATTTAGTTTAGTTTCGCTAAAAAATTTTGAAGTGAATGGTTTTCAATTCTACGGTGCATTCATACGAAGACATTTGAGAGATAAGTTGCTAACTAATTTTATGGTCTACAAAATATAAGTACTCAAAATTAAGCATGGAAGAATAATTTAATTCCATTACAGTACCCGGCGATAAATATTGCACATCGACCTTTTTACACAAAACCATTTTATACAAAGAATAAAAATAATTATCAAAAGAAGCAAATCATAATTGTTTTAACAGCTCCTAATAGATACCGGACTGTTTGTATTTCGTGCGACTGAGATAACGCTCTAAGAAGCCGAAATTAGCCGATTGTCTCTTTCCAAAGGTCGATGTGCAATATTTATTGCCGGGTACTGTACATAACATCTGAGCTATGGTAACCTAGTGGAAACGGCCGCAATTTACGAGTCTGTAGGTCGTAGGTTCGTAGTTTCTAATCCTGACAGGCCTGTTAATTACAGAAAAACCGGCCAAGTACGAGTCGGACCCGCAGACGAAGGGTTCCGTACCACAAGGCATAAAACGCCAAAAAAACGTTTCTTTTATACCCCTTTAAATTTTAACTTTATTTTATTTTTATTATTTGTTGTTATAGCGGCAACAGAAATACATCTGTGAAAATTTCAATTGTCTAGCTATCACGGTTCATGAGATACAGCCTGGTGACAGACAGATAGATGGACAGTTGAGTCTTAGTAATAGAGTCCCGTTTTTACCCCTTGGGTACGGAACCCTAAAAACCGGCATGCCCAAGAAGCAAAAAATTTAAAGACATGTGACATCCACCAACCCGCACTGGGCCCGCGTGGTGGATTACGACCCACTCGTTCTCACAGAAAGGGGGGCCTGTGTCTCAGCAATGCCTCCCCCAAGCACCTCCACTTCGACCGGTTCTGTGCTTCCCGCATCTAACGGGTTTCTGCGGCCTTCACAAGGTCGTCGGACCACCTTGTAGGAGGCCTTCCAACGCTACGTCTTCCGGTACGCGGTCGCCACTCCAGAATCTTTCGGCCCCATCGACCATCTGTTCTGCGAGCAATGTGCCCTGCCCACTGCCACTTAAGTTTGGCAATTCTTCGAGCTGTCGGTTACCTTGGTTCTCCTGCGGATCTCCTCATTCCTGATTCGATCACGCAGGGAAACTCCTAGCATAGCCCTCTCCATTGTCCTTTGGGTGACTTTTAGCCTTCTTATAAGGCCCATTGTGAGCGACCACGTTTCAGTGCCATAAGTCATCACTGGCAACACGCACATGGAAACATTAGGCAAATTATGCTAAGTACATAAAAACGGAATATGCCAAATCTCAACGTAACAAAATCTATTTTAGCCAAAAATATCAAGGAAAATATATCCAACACCTTTCCAATTATTGTAATTTTATACCGAAGCCTCAATCCAAACGTTCCATCATCTGCTTTTAACGTTTCAAGTTAACAGATGCGTTCCTGAAACTCTGTCCAACTTTTCAAATTTGTCTCAACGGGCAATTATAAGTTTCGTTTTTACCTCGACTTGGGTTACTAACCGTGTTTGGCGTTAAAGCTTTCGCCTAACGCGGCGCTACTGACGGTAAATCTGCCTGGCCTTTTCCCAACTATGTTGGGGTCAGCTTCCAGTCTAACCGGATGCAGCTGAATACCAGTATTTTACATGGAGCGACTACCTATCTGACCTCCACAACCCAGTTACTGGGTAATACAATACCCTTTGGTAAGATCTGTTGTCAGACTTTCGGGTTTCTGACTACCCGACAGCTGGGACCAACGACGTAACGCGCTCTTCGAGTCACGAATGGGTCTCGATGTGTAATGGATGGTCATCCATCCACGTACCAACCGCGGCAAGCGTAGCTTAACCTTCCATTGAACCGTCCGGCTGTTATCATTTAGCCACGGGCCACGGCTCAGCCACTGCCGCAATTTTCTTTCTTTCTTTCTTTCATTCTTTCACTGAATTGTTTATAGTGTACCAGTTTGAAGCGCCTGAAACCGCTCAACAATTTCAAAACTAAATTTCCAGTTTCAGCCCTACAGAACTGAAAACAACTACGATTTCTCAGCGTACCAACTTGTTCCATTTTCATCGTTAATAGCTACAATTTAGTCTTCAACCAACAATCCGTTCGCCCGGCAAACTTCCTTTTTTGCCCGTTTAATCGCTTTAGCTTCATAATTAAAATAATATTAGAAAAATACCGGCCAAGTGTTTGTCGGACCACGCACAGTTAAGGGTTCCGTATTCGTGATGAATATAATTATACGTATGCACAACATTATACAATCGACGATGTCATAACGACAGCCAAAATAATAAGTTTGAATTTCATCGTAATTCTCTGAAAAAACCATGAAAAACAAAGTTATTTTTGTGGATGTAACTGAAAATCTCCCATATCTCAAAAACTATTGAATTCAATAGCAAAGTCACTCAGTAATATCATAGTATTTTTAATTATCCAACATGCTTATTTGCATTGTATTTTGTTTTGTCCATCCCTCGGTTACTTGACTGTATGGAGAGTGTTACCCAAAATTATTGTTTTTCGTAAATACACTACACCATTGTTTAGCGGTGCAGCAATACGGCCTATTTCCAATTTTCTTATATAAACCTAAAGCAAATAGTCTCCAAGTAAAATGGCTGTGCTTCCAGATGGACGGACAAACGGACAGACTGACAGACGTTCAGACGTACGGACGCCAGCACATCAATATAATATAATCTGTCAAATTTCTTTAATAGATTTTCAACCTTATGGCTAAAGCATAAGGTTCAAAGTTGATTGGGAAAATTTGACAGTTTCGGGTAGCTTGATGTGCTGGCGTCTGTACAAACGCACGTCCTTGACGAAATTATGAGTATTCTGTTTTAACCATTTTGCTACGGAATTCTAAAAAAGACCTCACGAGTCACAATAGAGGTCCGTTTGCCTAGCAACGCTAATCTGGTTGACCGCGCGACCCCTGTAACGAGACGACGCCAGTTAACTGATTACCCCTGGTCTCTCTCTTCAGTTACGTTGTTAGAACTCGTTATACCAAACTAGTTCGGTTTACGTTAGCGTGTGTGACAAATTGGAGGTATTTTCGCTTTTTTTATGTTTTTTTAACGGGAGTCGGATTAAAAATATATAAATTACTGTGGGATCGTATGGTGAAACAATAGAGATTTCTTCGTTAAACACTGTATATTTTGAAATAATAAAAAAAAACACGTCTGTCGTCTATCATCGTAAATCGTATCCGTTCCTCCATCTTCCTTTTATCCCTCCTCTCTCACACATCCACACTTCTCACTCGCACCTTTGCATACGTTCCTTTTTTCCAAAATTCTTTCCACACTCGGTCATCCTGCACACTGTCTGCCCACAGACACCATGTTACAAGTAGTATAAACCTCATAAAATCGACACAACTTGCAGAAACGACTTACATCTATACATAACATCTTAAGTTATTAAATCTTACATGAGCTACAGAAACATAATGAAATTTCGATCTTAAACAATATAGCTTCAAACCAACATTTACTTTAGAAGGTGACACATTTCACAAATAATATATTTTCTTTTAGATAGTGATCTACTTACTTAACCTTTATTTCCTTAACATAGCCAGCTTACATCTTAATATTTATTTTCCTAGAAAAAGAGATAAAAGACTGCATGGCAATTACAATTTAGGCTTGACCTCTTGTTACATCTTAGCTTATCAAAGAAATACAAAACACCTTAGTGATACTCATACAATATTACCAGTTATAACTTACTGTAATGCTTAACAAACCAAATCTTAACAACTCTGTATAATAATGAATCTAGAACATAACAAAATAGAAAAAAACATAAAAAAAAAAAAACAAACTTTCTTAACACCTATCACTTTCATACAATCAACACACAACAATCATACTTCTTAACTCTTACATACTCACTTGATTTCACTCCTTGTCATCTGGCCATTTTTTCATATGATCTGCAGATGTTGTGGTTTTGACTGGACCCTCTGCCATCATATCCACTTTTTCGACGTCGTACCTGTCATGTCGTTTGGTTTTCGTTACCTGATAAGGTCCCAAATATTTAGGTTTGAGTTTGAGCCCTGGCCCAAACTGGGTTCGCTTTATAGCAACTAACTCCCCCTCTTGATATTTCTTACTATCCTTTCTATGCTTATCATAGCTCTTCTTATTTTCCTGTTGTACTTCCAGTATTTGCTGTTTTGCTCTCTTCCTCAAATCTTCTCTATTTTCCATATAGCTGTCTCGTCCTTCTTGTTGTAGTAGTTCATATATTTCTATGTCGTCTTGTCTCTTCATTTTCTTTCCTATTAGCATCTCAAATGGAGTGGTGTTCACGCTTCTCTGGTAAGTACTGTTTAATGCCATTTGCACTCTTCCTACATGCCTGTACCACAATCCTGGTTTCTCAATACATAGCTTGGTAAGTACTGGTATAATAGTTCTGTGAACCCTTTCCACCTGACCGTTACCTCTAGGTACTCCTGTAGTTATATGACATAACTCTACTCCCTCCTTCGTGCAATACTGCTGAAACTCGTTGCTGGTGAAAGCAGTTCCTCTATCTGTGATGAATCTTTCTGGACTTCCAAAAGTATGCTGTAGTATCTCCAATTTATTTAACACTTCCCTCGTTGTGGTACTTTTGCATGGAAACAACCATACGAACTTCGTGAAGGCGTCAATAACGGTGAGTATATGGTTATACTGCTTATGAGTCTCTGTCAGGGGACCAACATGATCTAAATGCAAAGTATGCAATGGAGTGTCTCCCTTCTCAATTGGATTGAGGTATCCTTCCTGTTTTCCTTCTTTTCTATTCGTTAATAGACATGGTATACATGATGCTATATAATCTTCAACTTTCTTTCCTATTTTTTCAATGTAGTAATCCTTGCTAATTAGTTCTAACGTTTTCTTCTTTGCGAAATGACCATTACTGTGTGCCCTCTTTATAATTTCATTTTCCATTGTACTAGGTATAACAAGTTGTTGATCTGATCCTTTATAAAGTAATTCTTGATTGAGACTGTAATCTTTAAATGAGTTTCCTTCTTTCAAAATTTGAATTATTGCACTAAGACCCTCGTCACACTCCTGTGCACGTCTTATATCCTGGTGTAAGCTAGATGTTATGGCTGCTACATACGGGTTTCGACTCAATGCGTCAACATGTCTCATTCCAGTGCCGTCACGGTGTTCTACTGTGAAATCATAATCCTGTAGAAATAAAATCCATCGAGCAACTCTTGTTGATGATGCTAAATCCTTCTTATTTAGCGTCATTTGGAAAGCTTTACAATCGGTGACAATCTTGAAGAATTTTCCATATAAGTAGTGTCTGTACTTCTTTACACCTTCAATTATAGCAAGTGCTTCAAGCTCATAGCTTGTGTACTTGGCCTGCGCGTCCGTAGTCCTTCGGCTCATATAATGAACTGGGTGTAATTTTCCATCATCACCTCTTTGCATTAAAATAGCTGAATAAGCAATACCTGATGCGTCAGTATGGAGCTCAGTCTCTGCTCGCTGATCATAAATCTTCAACACTGGTTTAGTAGCCAACTTCATCTTCAATTCGTTAAAAATAGCTCTATGTGCATCACTGAATTCAAACTTGCATTCTTTTTTCAGCATATCCGTGAGGGGTTGCGCTATATGTGCATACCTAGGTATAAATTTCCTGAAGTAGGAACAAAGTCCCAAAAAACTATGCAGTTGCTTCAAGTTCTGAGGCTCAGGGAATTTTGCTACAGCATCTGTTTTCCCTGGCGATGGCATTACTGCACCACCTTCAATAACGTGGCCTAGGTATTCTACCTTTCTGGTTAATAGCTGGGACTTCTTCCAGTTGATTTGTAACCCATACTCCGATGCAGTATTAAGAACTTCCTTTAGGCGCTCAAGAGCCTGGTACTCGTCTTCCGCTGGAATTAAAATGTCATCAATAAAAACAATAACAATACCTCTGGCAATCAATTCTCTGAATATGATTGTGATGAATCTTGTAAAAACCTTTGGGCAAGTCGCTAGACCAAACGGGGCACGTAAAAATTCATATTGCCCAGTCGTCGTCACAAAAGAAGTATACTTAATTGAATCTTCATGTATGCGTAAGTGAAAGTAACCATTTTTCAAATCTAATGCACTAAATATTCTAGCTGAGGACAACTTATCAATATGATCATCTATTATAGGGAGTGGATATTCATCTTTAACCATTTTACTGTTAATCTTTCTATAGTCAACACATATTCTTAAACCACCATCTTTTTTTCTTACTAATACTAATGGACTGGAATATTCTGAGTAACTCACCCTGATTATTCCATCATCAAGCCATTCTTGGATTTGACGATTAACATCCTCTTGTTCCTTGAATGAGATTCGTCGTGGCCGCTGAGATACTGGTAAGTCATCTTTGAGTATAATTTTTAATTCTATTGGAGCTTCTTTACTTTGTTGTGGCACATAACTTGTTTTTAACCTTGTTACTTCTTCTTTTACAGCAGGATTACTGACGTGAGCTAAACAATCAACAGAACTAGAAAAATATGCAACATCTTTCAACCACTCATAGTTTGGGTTCATCCAATCATCTTTCGGCAATAACCAAACCATATAATCTTTCATAAACATCATAACATTTCGCAAGAAAGCATTACCAATTACCATTTGAAATGGTACAGAGTCGTTAGGCATTACATAAAACGTAGTATCACGGTATAAACAATTATCAATCGTTATGTCTAACTTGACAACACCACATGACTTTACTTGTGAATAGCCTAAACCGGTTAACGTAATGTTGTTGTCGTTACACTGCACTAAGTCTGACTTGCGAAGTTCGTTAAAAAAGTCCTTTGACATCAAGTTCACATCACAGCCCGAATCAATTAACGCACTAGCCATTTTACCGCGCACAAACACTGATTTTAGTGGTTTTGTACGACGTACTATGCGTACAACCGGTACATTATCGTCAAGTTCCTTGTTTTCGTTTTGTTTGTTTACATCGTAAGTGTCAAACTCAACATGGCCGTCGTCCTTACAGCCAATCGCTGTGCTGCTCTGTGGTTTCATACTGCCAACATCGTAACACGAATCACTTGTCCTTGTCGCTGTGTAAACATCGCCTTGAACATCGTCTTGAACTTCGTCGTTCGCGCTGCTGGTGGCGCCCTCTTGCAGCATGTTGAAGAATGCTTTCTTCGACATCTGATTGGTTGATCTTCGTTGTTCAGCAGAAGTGCCAACCTTTGGAAATTGTTCGGGTTCTCCGATCGTTCCCGAACTCGCCATCTTTTTCTTTGGGCAATTTGGAGAAATATGACCAAATTCATTGCAATGGAAGCACTTTTTTCCTTGCGACCGATGAGGACAATTTTCCGACGAATGATTCTTTTCTCCACAGTTAAAACATCGCATCACTTCACCCTGGTTTCTTCTATTATTATTGCTGTTCTGTGTGCCACTAGGCGGCTTACTACGTCGAATATCTTTAACTGAATTTTTCTTGAACATCGCGTACAACTTTAGTTTTTCTTTCAGGTCCGCGTAAGTTGTAACACCATATAACATAATCTTATTTATTTCGTCATCTATGATGCCGTCCACTATGTACTTGATAGCTACATAGTCCGGTATTCGTCCGCGTTTGCCTAATTCCTTCATGATTAACATGTAGTCAATACACGACTCGTCTTTCTTCTTACGTCTTGCGCTCATCAACTCGTGTATCTTCTTTACATCTAGAGTATCCGCGAATTCTTTACCGATAGCCACCTTCAACTCATCCCATGATTTAAACACTTTTTCACTGCGTAGCCACAGTGCTGCTGTGCCGGTTAGCGAACGTCGAGCCACTAACAATAGCTGAGTCGGACTCCACTGAAATACTTCGCTATTTTCTTCTATTTCTTTTATCCACATGGATACTGTATGCATTTCGTCTTGTGCACTGAATTTTCGAATGAGCTGTTCCGTAAGGTGCAATAAATCGCCGTGTGCCGTTCGTGCCAACGCCGCCGTACGGCCCGTAGGTGCCGCATCTTGAAATTCAAGGTCGGATTTATCCGTCATCGTAATTAATTCCTCGTAGTCGTCGTAACCAGAATATCGTCGTAAACGTCGTTGTTGTCCGTAGGATCTTGAAAATCAATCGGCGTGCGTCGTTATGGCGTCGATCGATTGTGCTCGTACTTCGTGCGTGCGTCTGAGTCGTTCGGCGTTTTAATCCACTTATTTCACCGCAATCCCGGTCGAGCCCCCAAGTTTGTGGGATCGTATGGTGAAACAATAGAGATTTCTTCGTTAAACACTGTATATTTTGAAATAATAAAAAAAAACACGTCTGTCGTCTATCATCGTAAATCGTATCCGTTCCTCCATCTTCCTTTTATCCCTCCTCTCTCACACATCCACACTTCTCACTCGCACCTTTGCATACGTTCCTTTTTTCCAAAATTCTTTCCACATTACGTATACCTATAATTTTATAAGTATAAGCATTTAGTAAAAGCTGTTATTTTGACATTAGAAACAGATACTTCCATTTTATTTATTTGTGTCTGTAGATATACATAGTGATAGACGATACATTCTCCCCACAATTTATCCAAATGCAAACATCACATTGATTCGACTTAATAAATAATAATTCTGGCTTATACAAATCATTGTTGTTGAACATTTTTCTCGTTCAGATCGGAAGTTGGGGAGTATTTTCGTACATCACTATGATTCTGCATTGTTACAGTCGGCTGATCTCCGGCTTTACTTTGTTCAACTTCGGTAAGTCCGGAAAAGCATAGGGATTCGATTATTTTTATCGAATTATTGTTATCGATCTCAAAAAATGTGTTCCGCGCCTCGTGTGCCAAAGTGGTGCCTAAAAAACAAAGTGTTTTTGTTAGGAGTTAAAATGAGTTTGATGCAGATGTTACATGGTTTATTTCGTGTTTTTGTGAAGTTTGGTAAATATTGTGGTTGTCGGCTGCAGGATTATGCTGCAGATCATTTCGAAATACATGACAAAACTAGCTAACCAAGCATAAATAAAGGCACTGTATCCGGCCGTCAAAAGAATGCGTTCCTGACACCTGTCAGTGCTACAATTCTAATAACTAATAAAGATCAAATTCGCAAAACACGTATTCGTTTGTATGAAACGTGTCAAAACGTATTCTCTCGTCGGCCGCACTGTAATACAAATAACACATAATACACAACAAATACGCATTACTAACTACATAAATCATTACTCTGCATGGCACATAAAAAACGATTATTACTTCCAACTATCGACAATTTCATGCACATCCCTATGTGAATACATTTCTCAAAAGCGTTCGACTCTGCAAGTCACTCGAAGTAGGGTAGATAAATAAAAAAAGAAAGCGTGGGCTTTTCTCAGTAAAGCATATTGGGTATGATTACCCATAAATACATAAAAAATGAAGGAAACCTTGGATTATGAACAGGCAATTATATGGCGTACGTTTATATGACAGCGAAATATATTCAACTTCGATATAATACGTGATTTTCCTTATGTGAAAATGACAGGATGAAAGATTGTGGTTTTGGAATAATAATTTAGTGTGGGAGCCAAAATATTTAGTTGAATATGATTTTCTTCTATTATACAAGGTCAAATTAAATTAGCTAGCTAAACTGCAGATATGATGGGTTACGATATACAGTGTGTTAGGTTAAACGAGGGACATATTTTAAGGGAGTGTAGTACTCATGAAAATGAACAACTTTTAATATGGGGCTGACTCAAAAATATGAAAAAAAAAACAGCTGTTCCCTACATTTTGTCCAGTTATGCGAACAGAAAATGTATAGAGAGGCTGGTTTTATTTTCTCGATTTCAGTGTTGGTCTCTTAGTAAAAGTTGTTCATTTTCATGAGTACTACACTCTCTTGAAGTACGTCCCTCGTTTAACCTAACACACTGTATAAGCACACGGTAAAATAAATATATTTGATGTTTTTTTTTGGGGGTCAACGACCACTGGGAGTTTTTTTTTACTTGAAGTATGAGTAGAGAAAATCTGTTTTTTGTTTTATCGTGCGTAGATAATGACACTTCTGTGACGCATACACATAAAAACTGATTTTTAAAGTGACTACACTAACTGCGTTAGATGACCCTACAAAAAAACTGATTTTTCAAGTGACTATACTAAATGCGGTCGATGACCCTACAAAAAAACTGATTTTTCAAGTGACCATACTAAATGCGGTCGATGACCCTACAAAAAAACTGATTTTTCAAGTGACTATACTAAATGCGGTCGATGACCCTACAAAAAAACTGATTTTTCAAGTGACTATACTAAATGCGGTCGATGGCCCTACAAAAAAACAGATTTTTCAAGTGACTATACACTAACTGCGGTCGAGACCCTACCAAAAATAGATTTTTCAAGTGACTACACTAACTTCAGTCGATGACCCTACAAAAAAAACTTATTTTTCAAGTGACTACACTAACTGCGTTCGATGACCCTACAAAAAATCAGATTTTTCAAGTGACCACACTAACTGCGGTCGATGACCCTACAAAAAAAAACTTATTTTTCAAGTGATTACACTAACTGCGTTCGATGACCCTACAAAAAAACTTATTTTTCAAGTGACTACACTAACTGCGTTCGATGACCCTACAAAAAAAACTTATTTTTCAAGTGACTACACTAACTGCGGTCGATGACCCTACAAAAAAAAACTTATTTTTCAAGTGACTACACTAACTGCGTTCGATGACCCTACAAAAAAAAACTTATTTTTCAAGTGACTATACACTAACTGCGTTCGATGACCCTACAAAAAAACTTATTTTTCAAGTGACTACACTAACTGCGGTCGATGACCCTACAAAAAAAACTCATCAAATTAACTTCTATTTTATTTAATCTTGTTTAGAATGATATCGATACCCATCTCGTCTGTCGCTAGCTAATTTAATTAAAAAAAAAAAATTGACCCTGTAATTAATTAAAAAAAAAAAATGACCCTGTAATTAATTAATTAATTATTTTTTTCCTGAAATGTTAATCCTGTATTGACTGCCAGATATTTTCTAAAATCCAATCCCTTAAAACAAACAAATAATTTCGTCACTTATCTTCAAACTCTTCATTAAATTACTTTTGATAATCCTCATGTAAATTGTTTGCATTTGTTTCTTAAGTAGATAAGTAATATTATACAAACATTGCTTAGTTGATTGAGATAATCATTAGCTAGTTAATTCCATACATGTCGCACATGTCATTACTGTACATTTAATCACAGGCTTTAAGGCTCTCCCCCACCGGCGTGTTATTATCGGTCGGTAATATCGGATGCGTTATTGCGATAATATCTGCTTTCATATATCATTTTGTATTAGAACGGACACAAAGTTACACACTGCAGCGATAATAATTAAGTCAGGGCATTAAGTCCGCCTTTGTACATTATGTGCATAAAGTTTTAATAAATAAATAATAACGATGCGACAGAAGTAGGACGCTTGCGTTCCTCCGTCCTGCGATATTCCGATATGGGTTTTTAGAACATTTTATATTTGGACACTTATGATCTTACACACACACCTGTGTTAATAACGACGTGTAGTATGGGTATGGGCGCGGGGGCCTATTATAGTGTAAATTGCACGCACACATTATAAATATCGGACGATAAGAACATGTGGCAAGGAACACACAACGTGTGGCAAGGAACCGGGACACATTATCGCAATAACGGATCCGACATTATCGACCGATTTTATCGCGCCTGTTGACAAAAGCCTTTATGGGCTGTATCCCGAACAGTATCGTAACAAAGGTATAGAGTTGCATTCGGTATAGTGCTCATCGTTTCCACCTAATTTGTACACTAATATCCTTTGACGGTCGAATTCAATGATATTATGTAAGAAGAGAAAGATGGATTATACGCGCTCTGCAAGTGGCACGTCAAACTTGGTTTGTTAGCAAAACTGTTGATTCTTTAAAAAATCTCAACCGTGAAACTTAGGTGATATGAGCTATCACCAATCCACCTGGTGGTATAGGGACTGATACCAGTTTACAGCTCACTTCAAGTTTACTTCACATAAGTTTTCATGGTGAGATTTTTATTACAGAATAGATCGATTGAACTCAGCTTCGCGCCGCACAGCAAAATATGCTTGTCTTTTTTACTCCCGATAATTATTTACGACATGCTGTCCTACTTCCACGTGTCGTGTAATATAGTGTGACATTATAATATACATCCTAATCCTAACTATAATAATAATCAATCATTTTAATATATTTAATAAATTTTTAATAATTTAAAAAACTTTACACAGGTTTTACACAATGTGTGAATGTCTAAATAGCAATTAGTTGAGACCGCAGGTGACTAAAATCGCAAGTTCCAAATGAAGGTTTCGACTTATGTCATGCGGCGGGTGACTAAAATCAATCGTGAAAATGCTCAGTCGCAGGCGATTGCCGGCCTCATGACGTTCGACATTTTTATGCAAAATGAACTAGTCAGCTGCGATTTTATCGACCTATGTAAATGGGGTGGCAATTCGGTTTGTGAGGTGATTTGGTAAGCGACCAGCCGCACGGCAAAAATAGAGCTAGTGTGAATCCCCCATTACACACTGACGTAGATAGACAATGTACCCATGACCTTAACTCCCAGTCCCAATAAACTCATTCATCATACTTTACAAAGTCATTTTATATTCATGGAAGTATGTCGGAGGCATTAAAAAGTAGATGTTTGAGCTCCATTGTATTCAAGGAGCCATGTCGTTGTCTGATCGACGGGCTGTAGTGACCCGTGACGGTGAACATGGCAAACAGTTCCTATTAGTGCGTCCGAAATGCAATTTGTAGTCCATTTGGCGTTGAGATATGGTTTTCTAATTAATTATAATTAATTTGGGCTTGTTCTTTCTTAGCTTGCCAACGCTACGTTGTTAAATGACCCGTTTCTTTGAGTTGGAATTTATAACTTTTGTGGGATGATAGTTTCCATTGATTTGATTGATTTTTCAAGGTCTTTATTAGTTCAAAGGTTGTTACAAACAGTGTTTACAAATGATCTTATTCTATTTGTACACAGATAGTGATATTTTATGTTACATAGGCTATATTTCGCCTTTACAAACATTAAAACATATTTTTAATGACATTTTTTTTTAATTGACATTAATTGACTTATATTGCATCGTTGAACTACTAGGTATGTGCAAGTCTTAGTAAGGACCCACATAATATTTAATGTTTAGGTTACGAAATGTACGGTTTATTATAATGTTATAATAAAATGAGTTAAGTAGCGGGTAGTCCGCGCAAAGATATTTGTATACATGGCCGGTCAAGCGGCGTCAGCTAGCAAGCGAGCTATCGTCATGATACGTCACGGAGGAAGTAGTGATGGGGGAGTCGATATCGATTGTACGTGCGAGCGTAAGACAATGTATTTAGTCTACTTTTACCAATTTCAGAGATGAGTGTATTAGGGTGTGAGGGGTTTGTATGCAAGTAAAATTTACGTGCAATTTTTAATATGAAATCTTTTAAAAAAGGATATTTTATACGCTTGTGTAATGTTTTAAGGTTTGTGCGCAATGGTGTGTTATACGATAATTTTAATGCTTTATTCTGAATCGTTTGGAGTTTATTATATTTGGTTTCGGACAGGCTGGACCAGACAGGTGCTGCGTAGGTTAAGCATGGTCTTACTAGAGTGGAATAAATAAGCAATTTTGTTGAAGGACTGAGAGTGGATTTGCGATTTAAAACAGGTTTTAATGAATTTAGGGCTTTTGCACCTTTCTTTATAGTTAGTTCAGTGTTTTTGTTCCAGTTAAGGGTCTTGTCTAATATTATGCCTAAATATTTAACCGATTCGCGCCATGTTATCCGAAAATCATCGATTTTGACGAATCTGGTGGGTAGTGTGCGTTTTCTAGTAAACAAAATTCCTTCAGTTTTTGTGGAATTTAGTTTCAGTTTCCAGGTCTTGAAAAACTGGCTGAGTAATTCCAATGAATATTGTAGCCGTTCAGTGACTAGGTCAATGTCTTTGTCTGTCGTGAATGTTGCTGTGTCATCAGCATAGATGGCAAGTTGTGTGTGCGCCTGTTTAGGTATATCATTCAGGTAAAGTATAAAAAGGTACGGCCCCACAAGTGAACCCTGAGGCACACCAGCTGGGATGGCTTTGGGGGCAGAATGCTCTTTGCCTACGTAGACAGAGAAGGATCGATCTAGCAAGTAATTTTGAATGAGTTTTACTAGGCATAGAGGTACTTCAAGTTTGATTAACTTATGTAGTAGTCCATCGTGCCATACAGAATCGAAAGCTTTTTCAATGTCTAGTAAAATCATGCCTGTTGAAAGACCGCGGTTTAGCCCATGGGATATGTGTTCAGCCACTCTGGCTAACTGTTGCGTGGTTGAGTGCGAGCTTCGAAATCCAAACTGTTCGGGGATCAAGATATGCGCAGTTGTTTTTGAGACGCGGGATAAGATGATGGATTCTAGTAGTTTTCCTATGCTTGGTAGTAAACTGATTGGTCGATAGCTAGATGGAATGCACTGATCTTTCCCAGGTTTCTTAATAGCTATGATTTTAGCATGTTTAAATGACTTCGGGAAGTATGCAAGACGTAAGCAACCATTAAACATTTTTGTCAAATAAACAATAGCTTTCTGAGGGAGATTCTTCAGTAAGCCATTTTCCAGGCCGTCAAAACCAGGGGCTTTGTTTGGTTTTAGCTTTCTCACTAGTTTTCGAATCTCATTCGGCCTAACAAGTGATGGGTAGTCATCCAACTGGTAACAGTCCAGCAACCTAATGGAATCTTTGACTACCTCTTCAATGGTGGGATCGCTGACCCAATGTTTGGTGAGGTTCATATTTTCTAGGAAGGTATTGGCTAGTGTCTCACATTGTTCGAGTTCTGAGGAGGTGGTAGTATTATTCGATGTTTTTAGAGGGGGTATTGAAATAGGCTGATGGTTTATTGACTTGACTACTCTCCATAAGTCCGAAGCAGGGTTGGTTATTTTAGCTAGCTTATTGTTCCAGACATTGTCGTTTAGGGCTTGGATCTTAGACTTGATGGATTTATGCATGTTGTTGACTTGGTAGAATAACTGACGTCGGATATACGGGTTAAATGCTTCTAAGGCTAATTTACGAAAACGATTTTTAATTTTTATTTGTGACCTGATTCGTCGAGGGAGTTTATGACCACCACCACTGGGTAATTTAGGTACGGATTTATCTCTTGCATTAATAATTGATTGAGTAAGGTATTCAGCAGCAAGGTCGATTGTCTCAGGAGAGTCTAGCGTTGTTTGGGTTAAGGTTATACATTCATTTAAATGAGATCTATAGCCTTTCCAGTCGGCCTTATTGTAGTTAAAGATAATACGCGCTTGTCTGTTGACTTTACCAGCTACGGTAAAGCATACAGGTAGGTGGTTAGAAGAAAGACTGGTGATTGCTTGAGGTTCCGAAAGGTGGTAAACAGAGTTGGCTATGACAATATCAGGGGTAGATGGTAAATGCGTGCTATGGTAGTGGACTAGAGTGGGACTAGAAGGTGCATGAATGTCATATTCGTTGTTGATCATGTGATCGAAAAGTACTTCGCCGTGAATGTTGGAACGAGAGTTGTGCCAGTAGGGGTGTTTGGTGTTAAGATCACCCATGATGAGAGTTTTAGGTCTAACATTGATAATAGCGTCTAAGTCCGTAGGTAGCAAAGCTAGGTTAGGCGATTGATAGGCTGAGATAAAGGCGATTTCCTGATTTGATAGAGCCATTTTTATTCCCACACATTCTAGGTTTTTAGTTATAGGTATATTTAGAGGTGTATGTTCTATCTCCGACTTGACTAAAATTGCAACTCCTTGGCCGTGTCCGTCAGGTTTCTTATCGCACCGGTAACAAGTGAAGTCAGGGGTGTGTAATTTGATGTGGGGGGATATTCTGGTCTCTGACAAAGCTACAATATCAATAGAAAGCTCGCTTACCAGGTCCAACAAATCTGTAATTTTGGAGCGAATGCCGTCGGCATTCCAGTAGAGGATACGTACATTTTGTGTGTTAGACATATTGACCAAGGTGGGTTAAGATTAAAATAACTTTATCCATCATACTAGTGCATCCTAGAAATTGGCTTTTGATGGTTTTTATCGTCATTAAAATGGCTAGCATGTCAGCTGTCGCCTGATCTTGTACATTTTCTTTAACAGTGGCTTTTTGTGTATTGGCAGCAGCAACAAAGTTCCAGGGTCGCTCATCGACGATGTTTGTCTTCAGTGGCGGATTCCTAGTCCTGACGGCTTTGAGTTGTTCCTGGCGTGTCCGCAGTACCTTTAAATAATTTTCGCGCTCTTTGCACTGACGGAAGTTAGCAGGGTGATTACCACCACAGTTACAGCACTTGGCTGGCAGGTCCCGGGTCTTCTTGGGACACTCTTCAGTCTTGTGGGGTTCAGTACATTTCACACAGCGGGGTGCTAGGTTGCAATTGGTGGATGAGTGGCCGAAACCTTGACATCTGTAACACTGTGTTCCGTAGCGATTGTTACTTCGGTATTTCCGGATTTGTACTACTGTGTTACATAGGAGCCTGATCTGTCGAAATTTGGCGAAATCAGCACCTGGTGGCAATTGAACCAGAAAAGGAGGACAGTAGGAGGTCTTTTCAGCCGGTACTCTCATTTTACGGACAATCACGTTCTCGAAACCAAGCGAGGAGATTTCGGCTGGAAGTGCATCTTCGACGTAGTCAGGAAGACCGAAGATTACTGCTTTGTACATCTTCTCATCCTTTCGCGAGTAGGTATGAAATGCAATTTCCTTAGTACGTAGACCTTTCTTGATGACTTCATGACTTTCGGACGTGTGGCAGATAACAGCTACTCGATTATTACGTCTGTATTGCAGGTGAAAGTTTTTTGAGTACGACATCATTGTAGTTCTGATGTACTCATGTGTCCAGGTTGGTTGTATCTCCAAGACGATAGGGGGAATGCGGCTGGTCTTTTTGGTGACAGCATCACGAAGTTTTGTGTTGGAGTCAGCGGCAGATGATTGATTGCCAGGCAGAGGGCTAAAACTGTTGGTAGTCTTGATTGGATCAGGTAGGCGCTGTTCGGCGTAACGCGCAGCTCTTCTAGGTATTTTCCACTCGTTAGTGTTGATAGGGCCTTCAAGAGGGCGTTTACCGACAGAATTGGAGCGCGTCAAGAAACGTTCCATATCGACAATTTTTAAACATACGCGTTCCCATCACTAGAGGCGATGCGAAGAAACTGGGTGGGGGTTATAGATAGATAAGACGTGCGACTAACGCGAGCGCGCGCGCCAAACTCCATTAGATAGTTTAGATAGTTTCCATTAGCTACATTCTTATTTTCTGGGACTACACCCGTCGCTCGTAAGCTAGTGAGTTGTCTTTCTTCTGCCATGATAGTAAGTGATGTCTGCTCAACGGGAGTTCCACGGGATAAAGTTGATAAAAGTTACCTCTTATGCCTTCTCTAAGCTCACGAAATTCTAACAAGCTAAACCTGTGAGCTTTACAAGTATTTTTTTTATATTACCTACGGTTTTAATAATAAATTCCTACTATGTTTATTAGGTACGTGTGTAATATTCTCATTTCAAAACAAAATGGGGTTTCCGTGACCGTCAAGGCAATGAAACAGAAACATGACAAGATTTTTGACGCGGTAGGCCAAATCTATCGATTTTAATCTTTGGATTTCAGTTACATAATATTATTTTATTAGTCAAATAATTGAATAAACCCCGCAGTTTGATGTGTAAGAACCTAATTTATATCTTATGATGTATTTATTTTGATTATAATACAGCCCGCAAGAGTTAAGTTGAGACTTCGCTCGTTGGACGTAAGCGCGATACTGAGGCGTCGATCGCGAGAGCGGTAACAACGTGGAACTCGGGAGGGGCTCGGGTCTCAAGTTAACTTTTACGGGTTGTAGACACAATTAAATATCTAAACAAATAATAATAAACAAATTTTCTTTCTTTCTTTCTTTCTAACCTATTTTTATTCCTTTCCAGATTTTCCGGACTCATAGTGACAGTGTGTGTGACAAAATGAATCAGTGACGTGTAACTGAATAGTGTTAGTACTGTGTACAAATATGTGGTCAAGATGAAGTTGTGGAAAAGCCTTAAGATATCGATAGGCAGTCGCAGCGACCCCAAGTCTTACTCACAGGAGTTACCGCAGTGGGGCGGACAGGGATATGAACTAGATGGTGAGTGTAACTTTATTTTAATATGATCATTTTCCTGTCCTCATCTGAATTTATTTGGGGTCGGAATTAACACCATATTAACATTAGCAATTATTATTACACGCCGAGCTGTCTTGAGCAAGCGTGGTGATCAATGCTTGTGCCTTTCCTGTATGAACAGAGGCCTTTGACTCTGCAGTGGGACAGAAAGGGCTGGTATTAATTTTTGCAGCAATTATTAATGGAGTACTGTCAGTTAGTTGTGATCCGGCCATCATTTAGGCAGTCAGAGCCGCAACCGTCTTGCTGACTGAATTATTACCATCTTAAGAGCTTTAAACTATTCATAATTAGTCCCGAAACAAGAGATGATTAAACATTTGGGAGGTATTTGAAATACTTCAGAATTTACGCCATTTTCATTGAGTTACGTATGCTGCGTAACTGGAATTTGTTATAAACAAGAAAATATTATGTAAATTGTTAAAATAATTTCGTTACTACTGTTCGAGTTTCGACATAATACCAAGTTAATAAATAAGGCGAGTTCAAAACATTTTCGCCATTCTGTTAAATAATATAGGTACACACATGCTATGGGAACTGAATATGTAATTTCAGCTGCGCTTATTAAAATTGTTGCCATACTCACACTCTCGCTACTGATTTAACTCGTTAATCACTTTTTACAACGGGCAACACAAAAAACGCATGATGATTAAGGAGATCATTATATCAATCTTTGAAGATAGACAAGAGCGTGTTGTTGACAAAAAAGGAATAACGCAATAAGAAAGTCGCATGGGAATATGAAAATGACGATGATTAATAATGAACTAGCTTCTGCCCGCGACTTCGTCCGCGTGAAATTTCTTGTTCCCCCGACCCACCGCGTCGCATCTCATCGCCTGCCCGCGCTATTACTTCGTTTTTGCTTAGTGTTCTTTCTGACTTTTTTAAAGATCATAGCGTAGCCTTCCTCAAGAGTTGGGCTATCAAGTTCAAAAAGATTTATTCAAATCCGACTGGTCATCATTTCAGCCGAAAGACGTCCACTGCTGGACATAGGCCTCCCCAAGCACCTCCACTTCGACCGGTTCTGTGCTTCTCGCATCCAACGGGTTCCTGCGGCCTTCACAAGGTCGTCGGACCATCTCGGAAATCCGACTGGTAGTTCCAGAGATTACCCCTACATACAAACTTTACCTCTTTATAATATTAGTATAGATAATATGACTTTGACCTACGAGTGCCTTGGTGGTTTAGTGGTCATACCCGCTACTGCTGTCTTTGGTTAGATTTCGGTTAGATTCGGTTGGACGAACGCGTAAAGCGCGTACCGGAAGACGTAGCGTTGGAAGGCTTCCCAACAAGGTGGTCCGACGAGCTGACCATACTTACCCAAGGGGGTAAGTATGGTCAGCTCGTCGCTAGACGCTATACAAAGTTAATCAGTAAGGACTGATTAACTTTGTATAGCGTCTGTATAGTTACACAACACTTTGTCTTCTTCTTTCGAAAGTCATATTACTGACGACTGAAAGAGAGAAATCGGTGTGTAACTATTCATCTGATATAATACGTTTATTTGTAAAGGGTAATAATGCAGGGATCTCTACTAAGCACAAACTCCTAGTCTCAGTTTTTTTATCGTTGACCTCAATGCTTTGACATAACTTTCAGATATTTTAAACGAGATATTTACCCAACTATTTCATCCGACCAAAAATCAATTCTGTGACCAAACCCTTATACGTCAGAGGTATGATGAAAGACCTTTTTTTCTCTTAATTTTTCATCAACGGGTTCGTGCCTAACTTGCGACATCAAAGCAAATATTTCGGTTTCATATTCAAGGTAATTGGGTAAAACGGTTGTTTATAAAATTCTCTCGTCGTGTTGTTTTTAATTATGTTTTTTTAACGTTATTTTGGGAAGGGAAAGGCTGTTATTATGGCAGATAAGCACTTTATGTATATTGATGAGGAGGGAGCGAGTTTATTTGTGTTTCATAATTAGTACAACCATCCTTCCGTAATTTTGTTTTCCTGGAGAATTGTGAGATCAAAGCGAGTATACGAATGTCTTCATAAGAGCAACTTTACTGAGTTGTGAGTTAAATAGGTCAAAGATCGAAAGACTAGCGTGCGATGCATTTTTCCGGTAGAACAAGTATTCAAAACTTTCTGAGACATTGTCTGTGAACACCCGACTGACTGATTTCTCTAATTGAATCCCAATCTCGGGCTTATTTTTACATTGTGCTTTTTTCCTTTTGTAGTATTATTTATTAAATTATATTTATTGTGATTAAATTCCACGATGTAAGAGTTGTAATGGCCGCACTTAGGGCTCCTACAAACAGGCGCGACACGCGATATAATTGCGCGCGACACAAAGGCACCGCTCGTAGCGTGACTTGCGGTGCCTTTGTGTCGCGTGTCGTGTCGCGCCTGTTTGAAGGAGCCTTTACGAGTTGTACGTCGTAGGTTCGAACCCAGACCTTTTCACTTTGTGTAAATTATTTCATCACTACTGCTCTCAAAACAGTGAAGGAAAACATAGTGAGGAAACCGGCATTTCTTTAAACCTAAAATTCGAAGAGATGTGACATTTATCTACCCGTAGGTATTGGGCTCGCGTGGTGAATTACGGCCCACTCCCTCTCTCCTAGAGGGAGCCTGTACCAGCAGTGGGAACATTTATAGGTCGACTAGCTTCGGCCCGCGACTTCGTCCGCGTGCAATTTTACCCTTCCCCCATTCACCCTCTTAGGGGTGGATTTTCGAAAAACCCTTTCTTAGTAGATACCTACTCTTCACAAAGAACACACTTCCAAATTTCATGTCTCTATGAACAGCGGTATATCAGTCAGTCAGGACTTTGAATTTTATATAATACTAGCTGACCCAGCCACGCGTTGCTGTGGCTAACGTTTTTGTGCTATAAAATAATATTGCGATTATAAATGGAGATGTGAGCTATCCTATCTTTCAAGTCGGATCAAACTGCACACGGTGTAGAAATTTGATTAAAATCGGTTAAGTAGTTTAGGAGTCCATCGCGGACAAACATCCTGACACGTAATTTATAGTATATATTAAGATGAATTATGTTATTTATACCTAGCGTTGGAAGGCCTCCCACCTGATGAAGGCCGCAGACATCCGCTGGATGCGAAAACCAATCATAGAGGTGATGTTTGGCCTATGCCCAGCAGTGGATGTCTTTCGGTTGAAATGTGTAGATGGTGATGATGATGTCAATCAAAATTAAATGAAAAAGCCAAATTAAATTAAACCGGAGCGAGATGTTGGCGCCACCTTCACAAGTGATTCTGTTCAACAAATTAGAGCAAAATCCGACCCGGCAAAAGAAAATTTTGCAATATAAAAACCTAATTTAATATATCTAGTCAAACATACGGTTTAAGAATCCAATAGTGTCCGTGCTAAACTCTACGCTGCCCAAGTATGCCACGATTTGGCAATTTCGTTCAAGACTCGCCTTTGAATATTCTCTATTGTGGACTGACTTGGCGAATTTAAAATAACAAAATGCAATTTCGTTTGAGATTCTATGCTTAGTTATGGAAAGATTTTTTTTCAATAAAGTGTAATATTCTGTTGAGTATTATTAGTATTAAAGTACGGTTTTGGAAAAATTAAGTTGTAATCTTATGGGATTCCCAGAAAATAATCCCATTCCCCTCACCAACATTCTAGGGCGTGATGACCTCATCACGCCCTAGAATGTTGGTGAGGCGAATGAAAAAAAAAAAACGTGTTGCTGACTCCAAGTAACATGGGACAAGGACAGGAAGACGATGATGCCCTAGAATGTTTGAAAAAAGCAACTATGAAATTCGGAAGGAAGGATTTCAAGACGAAGTGTCTGTCACATTTTGAAGTGAAAACTTCTTTAGGCGCGCTGGGCATTTTTTGAGATGAAAAAAAACCATTCGCGCTACTGTTACCGTAAGCGACACCGCGCGTGTTTTGTTTATAAGACGATTAAAAAAATACCCGCTCCGGATGTGTCCGGCTGTCCTCGGGATGTATACTCGGTTTTAATGTATATACGATATATGTCCGTGAGTGATGGCAAAGTATTCTGTTTGTGTTTTGTTTTCACTTCTGTCGGCCCTGCTTTTTTTTACCGTTATAGTCCCACTATTGGGCAAAGGCCTCCGTACTCTCTTTCCACCTCTCTCTGTCCAGAGCTGCCATGGAACAATTTTTATCAAAGTCATTATTTTTCATTTTGGGTATTTATGTTACTACAAGTTCAGGGAAGATTTGGTGAGCATTATCCATTTTGGTAGGCAAAAAAAAATATAAATACAACACGTACCTACAATATTATTCTGATGAATGTATAAATATTTTGGAACTTAAAGGCTACTACAAACAGGCGCGACACGCGATATAATCGCGCGCGACACAAAGGCACCGCAAGTCGCGCAACGAGCGGTGCCTTTGTGTCGCGCGCGATTATAACGCGTGTCGCGTTTGTAGGAGCCTTAAAACGTTGTTCTTTAGGCACCTCGGTATAGAGTGGGTTTATTTTATTTGAAGTTAACATATTTTACTTGGTACTCAGTCTTAGGGTCAAAAAAATATTTTGGTGAGCATTTAAATTGTACCCATAATCAAACCCCGAACTCCCCCGAACATAATAGTATGAAAGTTTGATGACGTAGCATCAAACTTTCATACTATTATATCCTGCAAATATCACCAAAGTACAGACGCCAGCACATCAAGCTACCCGAAACTGTCAAATTTTCCCAATCAACTTTGAACCTTATGCTTTAGCGATAAAGATGAAAATCTATTAAAGAAATTTTACAGATTGTAGTAGCTTGATGTGCTGGCGTCTGTACATCGTCAGTTCCTGTTGTCATTACTAGCACTACAGTAACCAGGTGCAGATGTCTCGTTCGCCGTAATAGCTACCTCGACAATTAGCAAATCCATTACACACTTGACGTTGTTCAGAGTTCTGTGCTATTGTTTAAGAACTAGTTCTATTATTGTATAGCTACAGTTTAGACTGAACGTGCAGATGAAATTTTGAGTTCCTTAGAGACCGCTACTGGTAGGTAAAGACTTCAACATGCATGCAGGCATGCATGCATTATGCATGGGTTAGTAGAAAGTAACTAATATACTGTAAAACCGGTCAAGTGCGAGTCAAACTCGCGCACCGGGGGCTCCGTACAAATTTGTAGGCATGTAAATAGTTTTGAAATTATTGAAGTGAAAACTTCTTTAGCCGCGTTGGGTATTTTTTGAGATGGGAAAAAACCATTGAACTAGCGACACTGTTACCGACACCGCGCGGGTTTTGTTTATAAGACGATTAAAAAAATACATACGTAATTGTTCAAGTTTTCACTTTTGTCGGCACTCCTGCAGTGTCACTTTTTTTTTTAATGTGTCGTCAAATGTATGGTTTTAGAATTTTTTGCTTTACTTGTGCTACATGAGATTGCTTCTTGCCAAATTTCATGTTTCTAGGTCAACAAGAAGTACATTATAAATTTTGATTTTGGAACATAAACGCCCGTATCTTTTGATTGCGTTGACTTAGAACATTTTTTGATTTTTTTTTCTGCTTCAAGGGCTTGCCGCCCTGAGTATTTGATATTAATTTCAAATTAATACCTCCGCGCGTTCCCGAGATAAAGGGTCTTGACAGACGGACAGGCACAGACAGACGGACAACAAAGTGACGGACATCAAAACGAAAAAACGGAACCTCTATAAGAATAAAAGTTTCGTTTTAAGGTACGGAACTTACGGTACCCTAAAAATGAGAATAGGACTGACTTTTTGCCATCTTGTGACGTTTAGGTTAACAGTATCCATGGTTCCTGTCAAAATAATTAAAATGAGTCGCGTTAATCATCATCATCTCAGGTTGTCTTTAAAAGATCGCTCTTAGCGATAAGACCGCCCATTGTGTCACCCTTTGTACAGTTTCTATATTTATGTCTGTAATTTATATGGTGTACATAATAAAGAGTATTCTATTCTATTCTATTCTATTCTATCATCATCATCATCATTATCATCACCATCATCACCATTACCTTCATCATCATTATCATCATCATCATTTCAGCCCGGAATCATCCACTGCTGGGTACAGGCCTCCCCTTTCTTCTGCCATAGGTACTTCCCGGTACTGTGCTTCCGTCATCCAGGTGTTACCCGCACTTTTGGACGGCCCTGATTCTGGTTCTGGAGTCGCGTTAAACCCAAAATATTTATAACTAGCGAATACCTCGCATGCATTGCGATGCTATTTTTTTTTGTTAGGAACCTTCTCCTGCGCCCACACAAATGACCAAAATTTTATCACAATCGGTCAAGCCATTTTCGAACTTTTTGCGAGACTAACGCACAGCAATAGATTTATATAGATAGATAGATATCCATACTCCACGCAGAGGTAAAACATTCGTCTACAACTCTAGATGTCCGCAACTGAAATATCTTTATTAAGCCTCAGAAATATTTCCCTCGATACAAACATAAAGGTCCCCCTTCGCTCAAACAATGGCTATAGCGTGACGTGAGCGTCACAATAAGCAATGCCAAAGGTCATTGACTTCTGACAGACCTTGTTCTTATATACTTATACAAAATATAAGGGGACATGTAACCTACTTTTACCGTCGACTGGACTACAAACGAGATGGCGGAAGTGGACATGAGTGACCTATTTAATTTCAACATTAGGGGACTAATCGGACCTGGTGATCAGAAGTTAGAATTTTTGAGCATAAATTCCTGTTATGCTTAGAAATAGAATGACAAAAAGCCGTTTTTGTAAGGCTTTTAAAAATAACTGTTCAACAATGTTTTGTCAAGCATTTCAACAGTATTACTTCACATAAATCTGAAAATAGAAAATAATGTATGTAGTATGAAAACTTAAAGAAAATATTCAGTTCAAAATTCTACCTACTTTATATATAAAAAATGATCTCTACATTATTCTCATTCTGCGACCAAAAATCAAAAAGGCGGGACATTACCATAACAAAATGAGGCACACTTTAACTGAATCGTCCAGTTTCTTAATTAAGATCCCACTCGGTTACATTTTTGGGACAGGCGACAAAAGGAGGGCCACAAAGGATGATTTGTTTGTGTCTCAAGTTTTTTTTATGGGCCGACACATAAAAAATTGCACGAGAACCCGGAGAGTATGACCCGGTCACTAAATAGAAACCAACAGAAGGCTGACTCCATAAAACGAGTGTAAACAGCATAATTAAACCTCTACGTAATAAACTATTATTCTTTCTTCTTCTTTCTACGTATGGAGATCTCTAAAGGAACACAAAACATAACATCACGCCTTGTTTCCTGGAAAGTTTGGGCAGAGGTGTACCTATGTATAGTACACATACACAGTACAAATCGCCAGTTAGGAGTAAGTCCCATGTAATATGGGGCGAGTCTGTTGCCACCAACAAGACTCTGGACTTTCTTTGGAACTTTGGACTTTGGAATTTTTTTTTTCTATCAGGTATTGTTAGTAGCAACTAACAATACCAGACAGAAAAAAAAAATTACCCAACCCAGAAATAGATCCCAGGACCTCCTTATATCATTGTTTTAAATTATACTTTTTTGCGTCAGGGATGTTCGCAGATGCGCATGTAGATTGCTTTTACGCAACAATGCGTAAAAGGTGCGCTTCCCTGGTGCACAGGGCGTGGGGCGGCTCCAACAGTGTCTTAAACATGGTTGCGAGTCGCCTTGACTATGTTTACGTGGGTCACTGTTGTGCCGTCTCTCATGGGATGTCGCAACGGTGACCAACCGTTATTTCTTGTGTTTTTGTTTAGTGTCTGTGCTTACTAACATGGTCGTAAGTCTTACCGACAATCTTGTTTGAGTCTTGGTGTCTTTAATACAGAAAAATTCTATTCTAATTCTATTACAATGAGGTGAGAGTTACATTGCAATTACTTACGAATGGTTTTATGTAAATAAATATATCGTAAATGTGCTTCAATCTCGAGTGCGTTTGCCCTCGCTTTCCGTGAAGAATGTCTTTGCTCGTTCTATGGAGCCAACCTTCTGTGACTATATATACTCTGACCCAGTGTTGCGTTGAGTGAATTTAATTGTCCAAGGACGGATTTTTTGACGAAGTACTCAAAAGTGTTTTTAAGTGGACCCTGGGTTAATTTGTAGGAGGAGTTTTAAGAATAATATTTCTTCGCCACATCATCAACAGTGTCAGGTTGAATATTTTGATGGGATAATTGTTTTGGCGGCCATTTTAAAAGTGATTTAAATGTGATAAACCCGCGCCTTTTTCCCATGGTCAAGGTCTAAACTGCAGAACGCCACCTGGCTACGATCCTGACATAGTTCTTTTACCTACTTCGATTAATGTGATTGATGATTCTTAGAATCATGTAGTCCGATTTTAAAATGCACAATGTGTTGATATACCCTCTCGATATTTCAAAAATCTCTAAAGCATTTACTTACATTAAGTTACAAACGTTATTGGCTACACAATAAAAGACCAAATACATAATAAATAATGGGCAAGCCTTGAGAAGTTTTTTAACAACATTTCGCCGAGTAAGATGAATTGGGACTATCTACAACAATTTGGAACTCGGCCAAATGATGTTGAAATGAAAAACTCCCCTAATGAAAGCGCATGCATGAGGACGTTAAGTAATGCTGACGACCCGGAGCTCTACATTGCCGAAGGTAGTTTGATAGTTATTTAATGGGGAATTTTATCAGATATAATATACGAGTGTTAGAGGGCCCGTGGCTAAATAATAACAGCTGCACAGGTCGATCGATCAGGTTAAGCTACGCTTGCCACGGTTAGTCTGTAGATGGGTGACCGGCTTTACATACCGAGTCCTCCGTGCCTCGGAAAGCACGCTAAGCCGATGGTCTCGGCTGTCATTCGTGGATCTTTGACAGTCGTTACGGGTAGTCAGAAGCCTGAAAGTGACAACAAGTCTTACCAATGGGTATCGTATTACCCAGTAGATAACTGGGTTGTGGAGGTTAGATAGGCAGTCGTTCTATGTAAAATACCGGTATTCAGTTGCAGCCGGTTAGACTGGAAGCCGACCCCAACATAGTTGGGAAAAGGCTAGACAGATGATGATAGTATACGAGTGTTATATCATTCTAAAGGTTCATTCACACTCTAAACATTCATAGAAGTATTAAGAAATTGAGAACCAGTGTTTCAGTGTTCGTCTTAGGTAAGTCAAAGTCAAAGTCAAAGCATTTATTTCAAGTAGGCACATAAAAGGCACTTTTGAACGTCAGAAATTACAAATAAAATAGAATTGGTAGTTAAGTTAACACTGAAACCCATGATGGTGGTTGGGGAGAACAGTCATGGTAGCTCAGTGATAACTGCCCCGACTCGTGTGTCGTAGATCGAGGGTTCGATCTTCGAATTCAGGCAGGCCCTTTACTTTATGTATTTTATTTCATCGCCACTGCTTTCGAAACGGTGAAGAAAACCGTATTGAGGAAACCGGCATGTCCTAGAGCTAAAAATTCCAAGACATATATGAGTGACATCTACCAAACACGCACTGAGGCCGCGTGGTAAATTATGGGCCAATCCCTCTCACAGAGAGGAGGCCTATGTCCCAGCAGTGGAATTTTTTAAGCTGATTATTATTATGCTTTGTTGGTAATCGATCAGAAAAAACATAATACAAGCCTGAATCTCAACCGGAAAACCCAAATTATTCAACAATATACGTGAATAGGAGCCATTACCATAAAAATAAGACCCTGAAATAAACTCTACTCTGCAAACGTTTACAGGAACATGAATATAATTATCGGATCTCCTGGATTTTGCATTAAGCCATTCTTCATTCTGACACCCGTCGTTAGCATAAATTTCAAAAGATAAAAAGGACATACAATTTTGTACAATAAATGTGTACTTTTCCGGAAAAAAACGGTGTATTTATGGGATTATTTTATTAACCGACTTCTAAAAAGGAGGAGGTTCTCAATTCGGATGTAAAATTTTTTTTTGCTGTTTTTTACTCAAATTTCATTCTAATCTTTTTTTTTTATTAATAGTATTATAGAGATGTGAGGAACAGGGTGTAAAGTTCACTCATACTCTATAGAAAAGGGAGGATCATTCGACCAGATGGGTGTTATGTCTAGCAGGCATCCGCCCGATGATTCATTTTTTTTTTTTAATATGGCATCTTGTAGTTGACCTTGAGAGGTCGTGACTACTTAACCGGACAATATATTTCGGGCCGATGTACATATATATGCCAGTTGCGCGGTAAATTCTGCTTGCGAGATGCAGGTTTTTGCGTGACGTAAATATGACGCGTTGTCCGCATTTGGCGTTGTAGATACCGCTACAGTATCTTCCGCCACAGCAGATTAAGAGTTATTTTATGCTATTGTATTTCACTTAGCATGTTAATAGGAAAGTTTTGTTTGGAACTGCCCCGTTGGTGTTGTGGTCGCAAGTGCGACTGGGGAGCGTGGGTTCCTGGGTTCAATCCTAGATCCGGCAAAGTGTTATTAGATTTTTTCCATTAGGAATTTCTTAGTAACAGCCTGAAGGAATGTTGGTTGTGTTATACCCCCGTGCTTCGGAAAGCCTTTGGTCGTATCGGATTGCGTGCCTTCACATAGGACTATGAGATTGAAGGCCGCCATGGCCGAAATACGGTCTGGCGGACTCTATTAATGGGAAAGTTTTAATCCATACTTTTACTTATATTATAAATGCGAAAGTGTCTGTCTGCTACCTCTTCACGCTTAAACTGCTGAACCGATTTAGATGAAATCTAGTATAGAGATAGTTTGAGTCCCGGGAAAGGACATAGGATAGTTTTTATCCCGATATTCCCACGGGATCGACACTTATGCGGATAAAACTTATGCGGTGAAACGGTGGGGCGCTGCAGTAACATATATTTTCACATGTTAAATTTCTCTCTCGTATTTAGGTTTTCTTTATACATTTAAAACCCTTCATGCATGATAGCATGGCTTGTCTCACTAAGTACTGTTCATACGGTGTATAAACATGGCTTAAGATTTTCTGTGCATCACGTCACTTACCCTTGTAAACGAAAAAGTTATGAGTATACACTCTAGGGATATGGATTCTAAATTATATTTTCACTCCTAATTTACCATCGAGAATTGTGATTACAAACAACTTCGTTCAGAACAAACTGCTCCCAGAAGAAATTTATTTTTTTCTCGCTCTTACAAAACTTTAACAGTAAAACAGAATATTGTGCCATAATTCATGTATTTTCTACATATTACAAGGCAGATACAAATTATGTAGCTTCGTCCATTATAGTAAAAATATAAAACTTTGGCCCGGGGGAACGTGTCACTAATAAAGTATTTTATCTTTGTTACATCGTAAAAATTGCAAAATTGTATTTTGTTTTTAGTATCCTATATTATTCCAGTTTGACGAGTTATTTTATTTGTTGTTTTGCAAAAAATAAAATTGCAATATATTTAGTGTTGGTATTTATTTTACGAAAATGTTTTTCATGTACTGAGTGGGGATAACACAATTATGTTTTGTTTATGCTTATAGTAAAATTGAATTAAGTCTCCATAACATTGACAATATTTTTACTGAAAGAATCCTTAGTCGGTTCGTTAATCCCATTGTGTAGTAAATAATGTTCAGTAAACAAATGGTTGATTAGTGCCCAGTGATTTCGTGCGCCTGATTCGTATAAATCGTATCGTTATCCAAGTAAATAATGAAAGCATTTATTTAATAAAGTACCTATCTAACTTACAAACCTATATTTTTTATTTTATTTCGACGAAAACACAATCTTTCTTTGAAAAAAAATAAGGTTACTATCTACGACATCGTCTTACAAAAACTCCAATATTCCGTTTGCTACCAAAAATATTCGTCGACATTTCTTGCATTTCCTTGCCTTAGTTATAGTGCTAACTAATTAGAGAAGACTTTAATTAAACATGAAAATCTAGACGTTAGTACGGCACTCCTGGACAGTGTCGGGATTACGACTAAAAGCTTCTAAATGCGAAAAAAAGGCTCGCGTGCCTTCAGAAAATAAAATGCCAACAAAGCATGTATGTTTATCTTCATAATAACGTCGCCTCTGGCTCGAATTTTATTGGAAATTTGAGCTTTAAGAGTGCATTAGTGAAAATACGGCAGACAATGAAGGGGATATTTTGAACGTCAATATTGCGTGATGGGGAGTTTCCTTTGAGCTTAATGTCCTGGTCAATCAATCAATCAAATCGGCTTATCGGAATATGCTGCCTGCTTTTGAAAAGACCCACAAAAATTGTGATGCTACTTCAGTGTGCCTACTTTCTATTGCACAAGAAATAAAGAAAAAAAAAACAAAAGCAATATAAAGGCTGTATAATTTTTTTTTTTTTGTTTTTCGTGCCCAAAATGCTGGCAGCATTGCCACGTTGTATTGCCATACACGTTTCCTGTTGACAGCGATGCGGACGAATTTTTTGATGCCGTTTGATTATTTCCTCTCCTTTTTATATACTTGTACAGACGCCAGCACATCAAGCTACCCGAAACTGTCAAATTTTCCCAATCAACTTTCAACCTTATGCTTTAGCGATAAAGTTGAAAATCTATTAAAGAAATTTGACAGATTGTGGTAGCTTAATGTGCTGGCGTCTGTACATATTATAATTATTATTTTAAGACTGTCAGCTTTTAAAATCATGTATATAGGTAATTGATTAAAAAAATACCTTGTTTATTACAGCTCTTTTGTCTAGTAGTAGACTGATAAATATTATGATTACTTACAATAGCAATTTTAAGAGAAAATTTAAATCTGGTTTAATGATTAACATTTGCATTGCGTAACCTGAAGTCAAACTGAAGTGATACTATACCTTCTGCTAGCTGTTTAGTATTCCGTGCTAGTAGTAAAAGGGGTTATAGGAAAGCTTGTCGGTGAGTGAGCAAGTAACTAACCAATAATTCACTGGCGTAAGTGGCTCTCAGAGGTATTAAAGCAGTGGTCACCGTGTGAAGGTTTCTCTTGAAATACTACTTGAATAAATGAGAATTGATGTAGATATAATTATGCAAAAGCAACTTTGTTTTTTTACTATGAACTATGAATAGTAAAGTCGCTTAACGTATCTCTCTGTGTGACCGCGTTGTTCTTCTAAACTACGCAACGGATTTTTATGCAGTTTTCACCATCATTTAGAGAACTTATTCTGGGAGGTTTATGTGTATATTACATAAATAACTTGCATATAATGTAGATATTAGAGGTTTTGTCAAGTCATAAAATCCGTGCGGAGCAAGGGCGGGTCGCTAGTATTTTTAACCGACTTAAAAAAAGGAGGAAGTTCTCAATGTGGATGTTTACATATTTATATATTTTTTGTATAAGACTAATATTGTTATGAAGCGTGTATGACCAGATGTATGAAAATGTATACGAAGCAAAAGGAGTATGTGGAAATCGTAGCAGGTGGCGTTCTGTAGTGTCTGCCTACCCGCGTAGAAAGAAATCGTGAGTTTATGTAGGTATGTATAATAATGTTATTTGTGATTGTGCTGATTTCAATCCTAACTAATCATTGTTGATAACATAACATGAAATGAAATGAAAATCTTCATGAATCAGACGACTAGATTTTGAAATGGAAGATTCTCACTAGGAGCATTGACTTCGAGAATTTATTTTGCGAACATTCGTTGTGCGAGCTTTTGTCACGACGACCATTCATTCGCGAAACGAACACTCGTTCGTGAGAAGCTTCTTGATAATTTGTTTTTCATGTTTAGATTCGTATACTCGATAAACTGATCATTTCACGAATGAATGTTCGTCGTGTAGCAAATGCTCTTGCAACAAATGTCGGTGGACGGAAATTCAGAGCTAACAACATACAACATAGGATTGATTACCACTCAGGTCCTTTTCCTACTTTTATGTTAGATGTATGTGACGTAATCAGGCATGGACTAAGAGGATTCATCAAAGATCAGTTGATTACTTCTTATTGTTACAAGAAATCTATTCAAAGAGTTACTACACGTGCAGATTGGTAGTAATCTACCTGCTCATGAATCAGTAATAGGTTCATCTTATTTTAAAAACATAGATCCACACAAATAAAGGCTCCTAGGCACAAATAAAGGATCCTTCAAACAGGCGCGACACGCGATATAATCGCGCGCGACACAAAGGCACCGCTCGTTGCGCGACTTGCGGTGCCTATGTGTCGCGTGTCGTATCGCGCCTGTTTGAAGGATCCTCAATGAGGCTTTTCTATTCCACATTTTTAATTAATTATTATTGTTATTTAAAAAAAGTCTAAAAATTAACATTTATTTAGATTTCTGTAATAATCGGGAAACATTAAATTTGTATACCTTCAAATTAGCAACATAATAATAATGTAGGTATAGCCAATCGGTGACCTCAAAATATATGGATCAATCAATCAACTAAAAAAAAACACAAAAACAAAAAAAAAAACTCAGCCTATCGCAGTACACTGCAGGACATAGGCCTCGAGAGCCCAGGCTGCGCCACAACACCCTGTAAATATACATATAAATGCTACTACCAAATTCATTCCATATTTGCCTCGCGATTTTAAGCGCTACATTATGTAGCTAAGCAATCTCGGCAAAATCAAGCGCAATCCTAAAGGAAAGCTACACTCGCTTCCCCGAAACGAATAAAAAGATATCCACTTTTACTGCCTTGACTGTGTTTCTTATCTTTTGGTATTCGTCAAAAGCCCTTCCGATAAGACACAACTAAATCCATGGTGGCACATTTATCGCCATAATTTTTTACAACCATGAACATTCAATGTCGGTTTTTCATTGAACTTTTAGATTAATGTACTTTTTATGTCCAAAAGATGTCCTAAAAATTTATGGTAATTTTTTTTCGAATTTTATGGTAAAGAGAACTGTCGGTTTGGGCACATTAAAACTTTTTAGAGGTCTCGCAAAAATTATCTTGAAAATCAACCCGAAGTAAGTTCGGAGATGTAAAGTGGGGTAAAAAAACTTTTCTAGGGTAATATTAAGTGAGTAAATTAAAATTGTTCAGAAAACCTAAGTGGGACTCCTCTCGCTGAGAAGTTAGTGTGATAGGAAAGTCTCAGTTGCTTCTTTTGTATATTTTCTGTTTAACTTTAGAAATATTGTTATTGCTTCTTGTATTTTATTATTGTTTTGTTACCACAGTACAGTTGCCAAGAGTAAATTCAGTAGTAAACGCAGAAAATTAATGACTGTTTCTACAACTTTGGCATTTCCAAACCCATTCAATAAATTAACAATACGTAGCTACAGCGGAATGACCGTTCAGATCAAATCTGTAACCATACTTATTTTTTTCCATTTTTGAATGGTCAATCTTCGCGTTAACTCTAAAATATGCACCAATAAACGTCATTCCTTCCGACCCTTAATCTAAATCCCAAATAAAACTCATACGCATATCTGCTAAGCTAAATGGCTGTCACATATTTACGATAATGAAGTCTACAAGGGACGTGACAGTAAATTATTTTTAACTACACACATTTCCATAATGAGTAGCAACAGATACTGTTTGCGTCAAAAACAGGTGCTTGTTCTCATTTTCTTCTTGAAATTAAAAGTTACAGAAGGTATACTTCAAGTAACGAGTTTGAAAAGTACTTGTGTATAACTACGTTAGTTGCTGGTACAGTCAGCAACAAAAGTCGATTAACACTTCCGTTTTTTTAATCTCAGTTATTGAGCTAATTATTAAAATTTTAATTGTGTTTATCTCAGTTATTGAGTAAAATATTTGTTCAAAATTTCATTGCATGTTTTCAAATGTCAGAGTTCAATATATCGACTGCGCGCGGTTGCTGCGATGCAGTCCGTCTGATGGCACCCTTAAACATATAAAGTCGTTGTGTAGTTGTATGAAGCAGACCTTATGTACGTTTTCATTTTGGAGCGTGTGTCTCCAAAGCGATAATTTGCAGCTGTTCTCCGTGATTACTAAAATTTCGAAGATAGATATTGGTTAAATTCGGTGTATTGAACCGTTGAGTATTGTTTGGGTTGTCAGGCGGTGAGATAACATTTTTGATTAAAATGATAAAGAGAATAAATAACATTGTGCTTGATAATTTGGATAATAAAATGTTTGTGAGTGGGCTGTTGTCAACAGACACCTTATTTTATTATAGGTAATTGATTATTAGATGAAGGGTATTTGGTATATTTATTACCATTAATAAGCATCTGCCTTTCATCGGCCATAAGAATCAGTTGATATCTAAAGGTAAAAAAAATAAGTTTAAAAACTAAAACCCGGCTACTGAAAAGGATGAAACAAAAAAGTACCTTCACGTGGTCGCATGCCGCTGTACTAACATATTTATAAGCTATGGATGGTAGCATGCGACCACGTGAAGGTACTTTTTTGTTTCATCCTTTTCAGTAGTCGGGTTTTAGTTTTTAAACTTTTTTTTTAGTGCTTTTAGAACGTGATACCACATACCGGTCAAAATCATAACTTTCCTTATTGCTACGCCGTAGTCGGGTAAAAATAGACAAGATATTAAATAAGGTGGAGACGACACTACAACAATAAATTAAATTGCGTATTTGTAATGCCGTTCCCAGTCTGCATACAAAAATTCAATCAAATATATACCATACTATAGCTAATCAAAGATTGGCAAAACCCATAGTAGACCCATCACTACTAATTAGTTTGTTTGAAATATTTTTTTTTAATTTCGATTTATTTTATACTTCCAAAGTACTCATAAATGTATGCATAGTATTGCCAGTTTTTTCATTTATTGTCGTATATTTGTTGTCTCCACATTGCATAAAAAAGCTTACAAAATATACGGGGAAATTATATCAATCTTAAAAGAAACCTACATTAAAACGTCAAAATTGATAAATATTTCAAATAAAAAATGGAAAACTTTTCACAAGAGTTTAAATCTGAAACCCCGCCGTCTTCCGTATCAATTTTGATCATCCTACAACATTGAATTGAACGTTGATGATGAATTAATAACTTATACATATATTTTGACAAAGTGAGCCCATCAAACGAATTCGCTACGGGATTACGTTCAGATCTGTTTTCACAGCGGCCATTAATTTAGTTGTATTTCCTTAATTGAAATGAATTTACACAAACAAATGGTTGGATAGTGACTTAGCTTGTTAACTGGGTGGCTCGGCTGAGTACGTAAGTCAATGATTAGCTTGTTGATGCTTGAGTCAAGATTATTATTACAGTACACTTGATTAACGAAGGCAAATAATGTGTAAGTTAACGAAAGGTCAGAGAAAAGAACGATTGTGACAGAGACAAGACGTGTATGACTGAACGTGTCATTTGCTTGATCATAAGGGTTGATATTATGATATTGATATATTTACATAGAGTAGAATAGATAATTTATTTGTCCAAAACATAAGTATACTCACACATGGCATGCAAGATGTTACATATAATTATTATAGCACAGTCATGTTTTGCCTTAACAGCTGTCAATAGTGTCAATTCCTAGTAAAATCAAACTCACTTCACCTAAGTTTTCACGGTGAGATTGTTACAGAATCGACCGGCAGGTAAGTTATTTTTATTAGTAGGTTTGTCCATTATTCAAAACAATTAACACCTCAAATTAAAACTTAATCAATTAAATTATAATACTACAGAATAGTATCATCAACCCGTCATCGAAATATATAATAAAATGAAATTAGCCAGTCAAAAGTCAAAGTTATAATATTATAAACGCGTGTGTCCTTATCCTTAATTTATTATAAATCCTATGTCCTTCCCCGAGATACAATCTATCTCTCTGCCAAATTTTATCGAAATCCGTTCAGTGATTTAGGCGTAAAAAGGTAACATACAGACAGAGTTACTTTCGAATTTATAATATTAGTATGGATATAATATTATTATGATTAATTTATGAAATCCACTTTACAATTATATTGCTGACTGAAATCAACAATTAGGTAATGAATTTGACTTACCATATTATGACTGTTTTACCTACCTCGTTGAAAATTATCAAAATTATTAACGTTCATATTGTCCTAAAGCAAAAACCCACCAGCTTCCTCAACAATATTATAATTTTCATGTAACATTTCCCTAGAATATTAACCTTACAATTCACACGTAACATACATTATTCAGGAGACATTTTTTCCTCAGTTACTGTGGCACGTCGCTAATTAGAAATGAATTAAACAAGCACGGTGGAACAAAAAGTCTTTGCTCCCGCCTGTCAACGTATATTATGGGAGACTACATAAGAAAAATGTACTAAGTGCCTTTGAAGAATAATGGCTTTTATGTCGTGAGGTTATTAACATTGGTAGGTTTAGCTAATGTACTTATTGTTCTACCGTGTTTAGAAAGTGACGAATGTGGGGGGCTGGTGGATAAGTAATAACAGTCGCATGGGTTAATCGATCAGTTGGTTCGTGAATTTTTACATACCAAGACCCCTCCTTGCCTCGGAAAGCAGGTTAAGCCGTTGGTCCCGGCTGTCATTCCTGGATCTTCGACAATCGTTACGGGTCGTCAAAAGCCCGAAAGTCTGACAACCAGTTTTACCAAGGGGTATCGTATTACCCAGTAACTAGGTTGTGGAGGTCAGATAGGCAGTCGCTCCATGTAAAATACAGGTATTCAGCTGCATCCGGTTTGACTGGAAGCCGACCCCAACATAGTTGGGAAAGGGCTAGGCAAATAAGGTATGGCGAATGAAGCCCGTACAGGTTGTTGGTTCTTACAGTGTATTTTAACTTACATGGCAGATTTGGTAAACAAACAAAGCGCAAAAATCTGAGTTTTCGCATCAATCACCCTTTACTTTGGCACTCGATCTCTATAAAACATAGACGCTGTGAATTAAGTTCATCAAAAAGTGCATTTATTATAAGTTTTTAAATACTTTGTCAGATAATTTTTTCAAGATCTTTTTTCGCATTTTTCTTTATCAAATAACGAGAAATAAAATAAGACTTTCAGGCTAAGGTACATAGCCAGCACATCAAGCTACTACAATCTGTCAAATTTCTTTAATAGATTTTCAACTTTATCGCTAAAGCATAAGGTTCAAAGTAGATTGGGAAAATTTGTCAGTTTCGGGTAGGTTGGTATTTTGGCGTCTGTACAAACGCCAGCACATCGAGCCATATAAAATCTGTCAAATTTCTTTAATAGATTTTCAACTTTGTCACTAAACCACAAGGTTCAAGGTTGATTGGGAAAAGGGACAGTCCGCTTTGGCAGCAATCATTTTCAGAAATACATTTCCTCTATAATTTTCGAATTTTTCAGTGTAAAACCTATATAATTGTAGTATACCTACCTAAGTTGTAAGCATAGACTATTTCAAGGGAATTCCTGTGTTTAGAAATAATGTTTTAAAGCTGTGGAAACGAGATTTCAATCAGCAGTTCAGTGTAAATTAACGCTGGACTAAAGCTGATGATTGGTGGATTGAACAGTTCAAACATTTTATGTTTGAACTGTTCAATAGTGTAGGCTGTAGGCATAATTACCTGCTGTTAAGCCTGTGTTTAATTGCGAGTTAATTTCTGTTCTATTTGGTTAGGTGCATGTTAATACTACAGCGACAGGTGCTTTCAGCTCTCTGAAAACGATGTACTTTATTATATTCTGGCAAATAAAGCATTCATTCATTCTTTCATTATATAGGCTTTTCGTGCAGTGAGAAGTCGGCTTATACTGGAAATGTACAGCTCGATATGTCGCCGTGCATACCTGGATGAATGTTTGTCGAATAAGTTTGATAATTATTTCTATAAACAATTCTACGTTCATTACATTTTTATATTTTTAAACGGTTTCAATTAGCTTGACCTGTTTGTTTTTTGGGTCAAATTTAGTACTTGAAATTTTACCCCTTTCCTGTTGGCAGATTGATCTGATATTTGGTACACACCTCTAGTTTTGATGACAATACAATTTAATTTAATAAGTATCATTGTAAATCCAAGATGTGGCCGCCGCTACAATCGAATTATTTTTTGGCTTTTAGTAGGTATATTATCTACATCATTACATACCTACACTAAAACTGTTTAACTAAAAAAAAAAATACCTATTTTATTTACAATATAACATAGCTTGGCAGCTAAACTGACTCCTACTGTTTTTTCCTACTTCTCAATATAAATCAATGTTTGTCTCCTAATAATTGTGCCATCAACTTATCATAATATTCATAAAGGAAATTCTATAATATATATCTACAGTACCTAAGTACTTGTTGACTGGCTCATACTGTCCTTCCATATCTCCACTGTAATTTGAAAACTTTTTAAAAGCCAATTATTTTTAAAAGAGTAACTGTGGAGTTTCTTGCTGGCTTTTATCTATAGGAAACGCCCAATTATAACCGTGCAGCTAGCTTCTGGTGTTTCATAATTTATTCATCAAAAAAGCCGTTCCATACAAAATGTATGAGAAACAAAAATCTCAATTTTTTTGTTTCGTGACTTTATCCAATGTTTTAATATATATCCTGCTATTCGGGGCGGAGACAAATCCAACAAAAAATCATGGCAAAGATTATAAAAATGTCCAGCCGTTCTTGAGTTATAAATGGTGTAACTAACCCGACTTTGTTTTATTTTTAAAGATTTAAAATAACGAAGAATATAAAGATCCCTGCTATTAACTTAATTAAACAACCTTATAATAGAACATTCCTGATTCATTCTTTTCTTAGAACAGATTTTGTTAATAAATATGATAGATTAGTCAGCAAGCATCGCCATAAATCTATTCAGGCTATGTTAGAAACCCGTAAAGCAGAAATAATCCTTTGTAAATCGTTCAAATTCATTGACAGACATTAGACATAACTTCACAAGCATTAGACTAACGAACTGTCACTACCCACACTCTAAATTAAGATAGATCCAAACTCCCATCGTTGTTTTATATTTTCTACCAAAGCGGGCACGTTTTATTTTTGGAGTTGGCGTTTAAGCCTTTTTGTCAATCCATCGTCCAATATGAATTCCTCTTAGCAAGGCAGGATGTCTGAATGATTCACGAGCTTTGGTGACTAATTATAAAAGCGGGGTTAGCTTTGTGTCCTCTAAAGAACTAATATTATTTCTGTGAAATATAAACGCGTAAGTAGTAACAGTTAAGAGCTGTGAGCGAATGTGAACCTTGAATAATGAATGGTTAACGATTAAAATTGTGTAGCAGCAAAAGTTGACTGTTTTAGTCGCTAATTGAAGAATTTGTACAATGTGAACTGCGATAATGTATAAATTCTGTCAAATTGAATTGGAAGGATTGCATGTTGTGTGGATCATGATTGTAATTAATAGATACAGTACCCGACGATAAATATTGCACATACACCTTTGGAAAGAGACAACCGGCTAATTTCGGCTTCGTAGAGCGTTATCTCTGTCACACGAAATACAAACAGTCCGGTATCTATTAGGAGCTGTTAAAACAATTATGATTTGCTTCTTTTGATAATTATTTTTATTCTTTGTATAAAATCCATAGGATAGAATAGGTCGATGTGCAATATTTATCGCCGTGTACTGTACTATTTTCTTTCCTTTGAAACCGTCTCGATTCTTTTATTCAAGATTAAACATTTAGGATTAATAAATAATAATAATAGCTTCCCGACTGATTTCGATCACGGTGGCCAATTTCAACGGAGATTAACCAGGTGCCCAGGAGATATTATAGTGCACAAGTGTGTGCGTAAACGCAGGTGTACTCTCTGTTCCTTTACTCTCATAGTCATCTCATATATCTCCTATGAGACGGCAATCCGACACGACCAAGGATAGATCAGACGCAGGACTAACGGCTTTACGGATTAATAAATAATAATAATAGCTTCCCGACTGATTTCGATCACGGTGGCCAATCTCAACGGAGATTAACCAGGTGCCCAGGAGATATTATAGTGCACAAGTGTGTGCGTAAACGCAGGTGTACTCTCTGTTCCTTTACTCTCATAGTCATCTCATATATCTCCTATGAGACGGCAATCCGACACGACCAAGGATAGATCAGACGCAGGACTAACGGCTTTACGGATTAATAAATAATAATAATAGCTTCCCGACTGATTTCGATCACGGTGGCCAATCTCAACGGAGATTAACCAGGTGCCCAGGAGATATTATAGTGCACAAGTGTGTGCGTAAACGCAGGTGTACTCTCTGTTCCTTTACTCTCATAGTCATCTCATATATCTCCTATGAGACGGCAATCCGACACGACCAAGGATAGATCAGACGCAGGACTAACGGCTTTACGTGCTTTCTGAGGCACGGGGGTATTAAACAACCAATTTCCAAACTCTGAACTGTTACTATAAAATTCCTAATGGAAAACCCAATATTACTTTGTCCGACCGGGGGGCCTAAAAAGGTCACTTTGGCAGAATCATAAAAGGATAACATTATGAATCATAATGAACAGTTAACTGTTAAGTTAATCGTATCAAATCCCATTGGTGAAGGATTTTTCAGTTATTTCCTTTTTTTGTCTGTGCTAAAATACCAATCAATCCAATCCAAATCCAATCTTTTTGATTATACCTACGTAGTGCAGCGAAAAAAGGAAAACACGGACTGCCTTTGCCATTATGATTCATAATGTTATCCTTTTATGATTCTGCCAAAGTGGCCTATTTAGGCCCCCTGGGAATCGAACCCAGGGAACCCATCGAACGCTCAGCAGTCGCGCTTGCAACCACGGGATCAACGAGGTAGTTAGGATTAGTATAGGTGTAAATCATAATATTTTCATTGTGAAAGCCAATGTGCACATTTATATCTAATGTGACGATATTATCGTGGACCTCTACGTCCTCGTCACGGCATTACGATAAAACAGTAAAAAAAAATGCATGAAAATATTCGAAGACGCTTTTAAATCTCCGTCCACGATAACATTAATATAACGAGAACGTATCTCCATACATTTTATCGATGTGGACGCCTACGATAATATCGTCACAGTTGAAATGATAATAGCGCACATTGTCGTAGCAATTTTCTTTCAAATGCTAAAAGAATCTGTCGACGACACTTCAGAAATCCCGCAATTATTTCTTATTGAGCTGTCAATGTCGTTTTTCCATCTTTTCTGTCTGTTTATTACTATAATGGGCAATGTGGGCATGACAGTAAAAAAATCAAGTGTTAGCTGTAATATTATTTATTGTCTTTATGATAATATTTGACGCTTCAGCAGTCTGCTTGAATTCAATGTCTTGAAAACTTTAAGGATCTCATTAAACGAAAGAAAATTTTGCCCAGCCTTTTTCCAAGCGTTTTTACTTTGTGTATTTGATTTCATCACCCCTGCTATCAAAACGGTCAAGGAAAACATCGTGAGGAAACCGTTAGGTATGTCTTAGAACCATAAATTCAAAAACATGTGACATTCACCAACCCGCACTGGGCCTGCGTGATGGATTACGGCCCACTTCCTCACAGAGAGGAGGCCTGTGTCCCAGCAGTGGGACCACTAAAGGCTGATTATGCTGTTAACCAAACCAAGTAGCCCGACGTAATATTATGAACCACTTACATTTGCGATCTCGAGAAAGTATTATGAAAGGAAGAAGACAAGAGCTAATTTGAAATTTTACGAGGAGAGCGCCCTATTCATATATCACGTGTTATAATGCTAGTGAGAATTTTAAAGCACTATGTTCTTGACTTGGACTTGGAGCTTTCAGTGCTTAAGAACGTCTTAGTTGGTTCTTGAATAATTTATGGTTGTCAGTGGTTAAGTGAATTTTTTCGGTGCTTTTAGGAATGGATGGTTGATTTTTGCTCATTTCAGGGCTTAAAATGTATCCAAAAATTAATGTATGACTCGATGCAAGTATTAAACATGAGTTATGTCTGTGTTGTCTAAAATTATATAAATTCAATTATTATCGTCTCTGCTCAAGAGCAGTGGTAGGCCAGTGGTAATGGACCCGATCTACGAGTCGAATCAAGGTCGTGGGTTCGAACCCAGGCAGGCGTTTTCATCATTATCATCATCATCATTTCAGCCGAAAGATGTCCACTGCTGGACATAGGCCTCCCCTACGCACCTCCACTTCGACCAGTTCTGTGCTTCTCGCATCCAATGGGTTCCTGCGGCCTTCACAAGGTCGTCGGACCACCATGTGGGAGGCCTTCCAACGCTACGTCTTCCGGTACGCGGTCGCCACTCCAGAACCTTTCGGCCCCATCGGCCATCTGTTCTGCGAGCAATGTGCCCTGTCCACTGCCACTTAAGTTTGGCAATTCTTCGGGCTTATTTTCCAGCAATGAATAATGGTATATAGTATATAATTATAATCAATCGCGTACCACACCGTGTGTGACGTCTTAATGGACAGGTGACTCACTTTATGACCACAGGGGTGCCTTCAACGATACTAATTGAAAAATGTTTGCCTTCTACATTAAACGTATGAAATTATTTACCTTTAGTCACCTTGTGGGCTTCCTATATCACTGTAAGTATAACCTTTTTCGTCGTATCGATGATTCAACGACATTTATCAAGATACAAAATTTCATCAAAATTGGTGCAGCCGTTTGAGCGGGAAGTTCGTGCGTGAACAAACATATAAACACACACACTCACAAACTTTCACCTTTATAATAATAGTGTCATTAAAATTATTAATATTAACACCATAAGTTTCAAGTCAACTATTCAATTATTCTAATTAAATTATTACCAATTATAATGGCTACAATGAAACTTAGCCCTCGGCTAGTCCGAATAGTCCATCAATTGTTAATTTAAACACATTTTGGATTAGTTTACATGATTGAACAGTATTAGTAATTTGGTATGCATTGATATGTATTAGGTTTATTAGTGAACTAATAGCGCCTCGCGGTTTCACCCGCATAAGTTTCGACCCTGTGGGAATATCGAAATAAAAAGTAACCTGTGTGTTAATCCTAGTTATAAACTACCTGGGTGCTAAATTTCTTCCAAATCCGTTCAGTAGATTTTGCGTGAAAGAATAACAAACATCCATCCATTCTCACAAACTTGCGCGTTTATAATATTAGTAAGATTGTGAAACTTGGGCTGTTTTTATACACCACGCGCCCTGCAAAGAACGAAAAGGTAAGATTAGGATTAGGTAGGATTAAGTTACTTTTGATAGCTACTGAAAACAATTATCTACCCAACTAAAGCTGCCCCGCTCATTTTAAATCCTTACGCAGTTACTCGTAAAATTAGTAACACAATCATTATGTATTTAGAAGAAACAATTATTGTATAAATGACATAATAAATTGTTAATGAAAAATCATTGCCGAAAATTGAGGTTATAAAAATTAACTTCATTTGAACACAAGATTACAATAAAACTTCTATTGTGTCTCGTTCAGCATCCTTGAACCGATTAAGGTGATTTAAAATAAGAATTTTGGTTGTAGGTAATATTCAAATAATAAGATCAAAGCACTCAATTTGTAAGTATCAATACTAATTGGCACCCACAGGTACGTTTTCTTATCCATTTGTTTACAATTCCATAAGATACTTTTGGAACAGGTTATACACGTGTGAAAGGACCCTAACCAAAATCGTAAACTTAACATCAAATAATAGCATAATAACAATTCAAATTCAAGAACTAACAATTGTATCATTATTCTCAGTTCTTCAAAGAATTTTTTTAAGGCGAGTCGAATAAAAGGTTTTCAGACTTTCTTTGAAGTCTAAGAAACTCTGTCTCTAGTTACGTTAAAGCTAACTAAGTGCATTAGGAATGAAATAAAAATGGTCTTATAAATAACATTTTAAACTTGGCCCTCTTAACTTGAAAAAAGGTCAAAAGCCGAAATGATGACCTTTCCTTTTGAGGCAATTAGCGTAATTAATTTACCTTTTGCTTACATAGCTGTGATATATTTAATAAGAGCAATCTAAGGTTGATGAAAGAATATATTTTTAGAAAAAAAACTTTCTTGCGCGTAATTAAATTGTGTTTTTGATGTTGCTCGTTGTAGGGCACACGCGCTTGCCCACGCTTTTGGTGAGTTTTTAATTATGTTTTCCTTAATTTAAAAGGACACCAATAATATATAATTTATTACGATTTACGAGCAGTGGTGGCTCAGTGGTAACGGCCGCGACTTGCTAGTTGTAGGTCGTAGGTACGAACCCAGACAGGAGCTTTACTTTGTGTAAATTATTTCATCACCATTGCTCTCAAAACGGTGAAGGAAAACATCGTGAGGAAACCGGCATGTCCTAGAACCAAAAGTTCGAAGACATGTGACATCTACCAACCCGCACTGGGCCCGCGTGGTGGATTACAGCCCACTCCCTCTCACTGAGAGGAGGCCTGTGTCCCAGCAGTGGGAACGTTATAGGCTGATTACATAATAATTTATTATTTTGTTATTACCTAATATCTGAGAGTTTGTTATTTTTTTTTGTTTGAACGCGTTCTCTCGAACTACCAGCCGGACTTCAAATTATTTTTACATTGCTAGCCCAATTCTTGAGGAAGACTATACTAACGCCATGCTACTAACACCACGCTAGGACCCTCAGGAGTCGAGCAAAAACCAAAAAAGTCAGAAACTAAAACAGTACTCCTCGATAATGCTCGCATCATGAGGAGGTTCACGTCTCTGGAGCTCTAACCACTGGTAGCTTGGACCATACTCTCCGATACCATTGGACCACAATTTTTAATATTTTTTTAAATTATTTTTTATAAAAATATTTAATAATCGTATAAAAATAAATGAACGAGGTACCTAATAATAGTGCTAATTTTGTAAAAAATATAGAATTTGGTTTCACTGTAGTCAGCGGGTAGCTGCGTAACACACTATCAGTGGCGATCGCTTTAATTTTGACAGTTCAACAACTTTAATTGCGTTATTTACGTTGTTGAACAGACAAATTTTTTGAACATAATAATATGGATTAGCAATATTTTTCAAAATTATTACGCAATTAGAGTGCTGAATCAATCAGATTCAATTATTGAATTGATAAGGACTAGGACTGCGACCTCTCATGATATTATTGCTGAAAAAATTATTTCCATCCATAGTATGTAGATTCTAACTAGATAGAAGTGGTAGCACTTCCACTGAAAGTTACCCACTTTACCCGAAATTGAATTCTAAAACTATCAACCCTACATCTCTCAAAGTTCTTGAAACAAGAACGGAAGCAAGAGGATCTAAACAAAGGCTACGTTTTCTTGCATCCCGTAAAGCAAGTATAAAAAATGTAACAAGACGACTACTGTACATCGCGTAAACTTCGGAAAGTTTTGCGTGACAAACAAAACGAAACAAGTTTCCGACAAGAGTGTGGTACAAACTATAAGCCAAGAGCGGCGCAACCGAAATTGATCGATGAGACCAAAAACTGGTTATTATGGCCTCGTGTATCGACTTGAAGTATTCCATAAAATGTAATAGTCAAGTATCGATAAACTACCGTCTCTGTTTTCCTATTGGGAAACATGCAATAATGAGGTGAACTTACGGATTATACAATAACAACAACATACAGTACCCGGCGATAAATATTGCACATCGACCTTTACCTTTTTTTCATTTTATACAAAGAATAAAAATAATTATCAAAAGAAGCAAATCATAATTGTTTTAACAGCTCCTAATAGATACCGGACTGTTTGTATTTCGTGCGACAGAGATAACGCTCTACGAAGCCGAAATTAGCCGATTGTCTCTTTCCAAAGGTCGATGTGCAATATTTATCGCCGGGTACTGTACTTGTAAATTCTTTACATAGTGATAAATTAAAGAAAGTAAGGTACTCCAACCTAAATTGCCTCCCTACATTCCTCGTTCCTCGATAATTGGTGCCTTAACAGGAGACCAAAACGCGAAGTACCAAACCTAGGTCATCTACGTTATTTTCAATTCGCTCTTTAGCCAGATAAATATTACAAATCATCAGCCTTCACCAATGCCTTACACCACACCATCTCCAAGAAGGTAAATAAAATTACCTACAGACTGTACCGGCTGAAAGAGTCACGTTCCTCCATGGTAATGGATTACGTGACCCCGTCTCATAGCACAGAGTTCTATGGAGTCGAATAAACGCGGATTATAGAGCATGTCCCACTTTTAAAGTTCGTATTGTTCGGGGGGATTAATAAAGCGTCTAATGAAAGTCGCATGGATTTCTTTGTCTTGGTTTTTTGGAGTGTCTTGATTACGTACGCGTGTGTAAAATTTAATTATTTTGTGGAATTTATTATTTGCGATCACTAATGAAGCAATGTTTTTTCTTATCTACATTTCCTGTTCTAATTATTTGGAACTAGCTATGCGCGCGACTTCGTTCGTGTGGCTGTCGGATATCAATTAAAAAGGAAGAGGTACATAATTGAAAAGGAAGAATCTTTTTTTCTCTTTTTTGCACGGAACCCTAATTATTTTTCTAAAATAAAACTTATACCCAGTAGTGAGTGATTCTGTGATTCTGGGAATTCTGTCATACTTCACGGTTCCGTAAAAAAATAAAAATAAAATCAAATAAAAAAGTGAAAAGTGCGAAGTACGAAATAAGCAGGAAAGTGTACCGCACGGCTGCACCAAAAAAGGCCCAGTTCAGCAAAAATGCCAGACAACTAGTGCCCGATTTCAATGTCAACAGCTGTTCCCACTGAAATCTTATTTCAAAACCAAAAGACAGAACACTGAAAAATAGGCACGTCAGTTTTGCGGGCTGTAACAAAAAGCGGGTACATTGATTTCTCCCAAAACTGGGTAAAGTTTAGGGTACAAATGAGTGCAAACCCCAGCTCGTTATCAAAAGTTATGAGCACGAATTTATGCAGACAACTCGTTCATAAATTGTGACAAACTTTTGTTTCAGATTGTATTTGAAATACCAATTATACGAAGGAAATTAGAAATTAACGAAGAAAATGATGGGATTACACTTGGTTTTTCTTAAGCTAAGTAATGCATGTTAAACAAGAAAGACTGTTTGACGAAGAGATTTCCTTGACTTTTTGACTTGATTTCATTTTGTTGCGCGGAATCGTATTTATTTCTCTATATTATCAAAAATAGCTTTAGTAACTCGTTGTAACATCAGCTATCAGCTAGTGAAAGTCCCGTCAAAATCGGTCAAGCCGTTTCGGAGATTAGCCGGAACAGACAGAAAGACAGGCAAATATTTCAAAAAGTTGTTATTTTGACATTACAAACAGATACTTGAATTTTTTTTATTTGTATAGATACGTAATAGGTATTTTGGTGACTGTCAATTTATGAAATAAATAAATTGCGGTTGATTTTGAATCAGCAAACAAATTTAAGCAGCCATGAGTGGTGTTTGCTGGCCTCATACAAATAATTAATGATGATTCTGAATTTATTGCTAAATAAACAAATATAATTTTATTAACTCAGTACAGAAGTATATTTATAGCGTTAATTAGCGTTAAAGTCACTGGCCAAAAATAAATCAAGGGTATGCGCAGTGTCAGTCGAATTCCTTGACGCTGCGTTGTGTTGTGTCTTGTCTTGCAGTGGCGTTTGTTTTGCCTGGATGCGGTCGATGCAGCTATGTATTAAAAGGGCCATTTGACTTGAAGACTGTTGTTCATCTGTTCATCTCTTCACAAAGGGTAATCAAAACGTCAAACTAATAATGTATGCGATTCAACTCTTTTAACTCTCTCTGGACGCTTTCAACGCGTACGTCTTTTTTACATCGTTCGCATATATAATTATAAATTCAACATTAATGATGTAACTAATATTTTTGTAAAATATAACTTAAAAGAGTGTCCATGGAGTTTCTTAATTTTCCAGAGGTACCTACGCTTTGGAATGGGCAACTAGCTTCATATTATCTGACTGACCGACTTCTTGACAATTCAAAGTAAATGGTTTAATTGAAATAGATGCTTTGAGTTTGATTTTGAGTTCAACAATACCAGCTATAATAATATTGTGTGTTAGGTTCACAGGCAGTCATAGCTTTAATTTTATAGCTGAACCATTTTTATAGAGTTATACTTAGCTTTTATGAAAGACGAAAATTGAAAACAAACTGTCAGTTTTTGTCAGATAATGCAACTATACTGCTGTTCTTAATGAGGTCATGTTTAGGACCATACAACTAAAATTCATATTCTTCTAACAAACTTTCCAAATTTTTCGCGAGTTTTTAATAAAAATACTAATGCTTCCAATGAAAACTTCGCATCACTCGATATCTAAAAAACTTAACATTCTATTTAAAGCCCACATTTTACATGGAAATGTAGGTACTAAACGAAAATTTATAAATTACCGGCGCTACGGACTTTATCTGCTCCGTGAATCATGAAAACTGTTTCGTCAAATGAATAATGTTAGTTGATTGCGGGAACGGATTTAGTTGATCCGGTCCATGGCCCAATTAATTTCAGTAAAATACTCAAGTATTTTAATTAATTCCGAAGCTGACCAGAAATAAATGTGGGTATTCGCAGTGTCAGTGACAGTCGGATGCCGTAACGGCACATTTAGGAAGCGGCGTGCCAAGACCGAAGTGTGATTGTTTTTTGTTTTCGTAAGGCGAGCTCTCTGTCTATGGCAATAATAAACGTTTCTCCTTTCAATTTGGACAAAACATCATGTAAAATACAGAATTATTTGGTACCGTATAATTTTTTCACCTTTCAATCAATGCGATTGACCATGGTGGTGAACCGTGCGTTCTTGCTATTATTATAAAAAAAATACTGTAATCGGAACGATGACAAAAGTAAATTAATTCTAAGTTATAATCAGAAGTACTTAATTGTATTGCGTATGGTATTGTCTGTATTTTGTTACCGACCTACCTACTAAAATTCACTGTAGGACAAAGATCTTTTTTCATAAAAAAAAACAACCGACTTCCAAAGAAGACACTACAAAGTGAAAAATAAGTTAATTTAAAAAACCCAACGACACCGACTTCCGAAAGTTAAGTTATTTTTCTCTTTGTTGTCTCTTTCTTAAGTCGGTTGTTTTTTTTTTGTAAAAAAGGTTTTTTTATATGCATCAACCACAGCTTGACTTCACCCCTGCTGGGCATAGACCTTTCTGTTCATGTGCCGGTCCCCACGCTCCTGCCATCCTCATACAGGTTCTACCCGCGATGCGCGACTTAGCTGCCACTCGGCTTATTTTTAACCGACTTCAAAAAAGGAGGAGGTTCTCAATTCGACGGTATGTTTTTTTTTTTGTGTGTTTGTTACGCGATTACTCCGCCAAATGTGGACCGATTTTCAAAATTCTTTTTTTGTTCGAAAGGAGATACTTCTGAAGTGGTCCCATAGTCACCAAGTCAGGATCTGATGATTGGATCATGGAGAAATCGAGGGCAACCCTCAAATTTTATGGGCCCAAACATCGTTTTTCGCAAATCTTATGAAGTAATTTAAGTACTTGCGTATGGTGATCATCATCTCATGTACCTGAGCTGATGATGGAAGGTACGACTCCTTAACAGTAAGGAGTAGGCATCGACTGATTTAGTAAATTATTTTTTTTTGATGTTCCAAAAACGAACCACGGGTAATTGAAACAACAAGTATGCTCCGTAGCATAGACGAAGCGGTCCCTAATCTAGAAAGTGTTGTTGTTGTGAGTCGATTTGCGGGGTCCGTGGTCCGGGGTTCGGGTTCGGGTGTGGGTTCCAAACGGCGGCGCTCTCTCATTTGAGCAGCGCGTTTAGTAGGCCTACCCATATTATACAAAATTAATTTTCTTTCTATTAAACATTGAAAAAAGAAACTTCAAACTATGAATTATGTACAAACTTAAACTAAAAACTAGAAAATAAAATTATTTTTAAAAAAAAAACAAAAACCGACTTCAAAAACCTAATAAACACTAAAAACTTAAAAATAATATTAAATTGAAACTATAATTAAGAATAATTTAACCTAAATAACCTTATCTAACTTTAATCTACACTATATTTTACAATTTAACAGTTTTTGGAGTCGGTGCCGGAGACATTTGATTTCACAAGTATTGTAATAAAAATTAAGGGAGAATATTTTTATGGCCCAATTAGATAGATACACTTGGCTTGGCACCGACTCCAAAAACTGTTAAATTGTAAAATATAGTGTAGATTAAAGTTAGATAAGGTTATTTAGGTTAAATTATTCTTAATTATAGTTTCAATTTAATATTATTTTTAATTAATAATTTAATTTTTGGATTGTTGTTTGTAGTAAGTAAGTAAGTACTATTTGTTGTACTCTGGACGCTTTTAACGCGTACGTCTTTCTTAATTTCTTACATCGTTCTCACATTATATAATTTTAATATCAAAAGTAATGATGTAACTAATATTTTTGTAAAATATAATTTAAAAAGAGTGTCCATGGAGTTTCTTGCCTGTTCTTCTCCATAGGTACCTACGCTTTGGAATGGGCAACTAGCTTCATATTTTCTGACTGATCGACTTCTTGACAGTTCAAAAGTGCCTGTAAATGGTTTAATTGAAATAAATGCTTTGAGTTTGATGGTAACAATGTCGTCCATCATTACATTACCTACTTATTAATCATCATCATTTGCCTAACATTTTCCCAACTATGTTGGGATCAGCTTCTAGTCTAACCGGATGCAGCTGAATACCGGTATTTTACATGGAGCGACTGCCTATCTGATCTCCACAACCTAGTTACTGGGTAATACCCCAAGCAACACATAAGCCAGATAACAGAATAAATGTGTACTAATAAGCAGTTTACAGCTTTATTACATAGTTTTTAAAGCTTACGGGACAGACAAATGTATTGAATGGTATTTGGGCTTTTATTCCTTTTCAAGCATAATAAAGTTTTTATAGCACTGATTTCCTTTTTGTACCTTAATATTGGTCATAAACAGAACTATTAAATATACGCTATTCAGTTTAAGGCATCCGAGACCAATGAATGCTGCATAATTGATAATGAGTAAGCACTTTCAACTAACTTAAAGCGCTTTAAGCGCACGATTACCATCATATACAGCTAATAGCGTTAACAAATATGAAATGAAGATTTTTATACAGAAGATAACTGGATATTGAAGAGTTGCAAGGCTTATTTAACCCTACGGAAGTAAATCCGCCGCAAAGTATAGGTTATATTATATTCAACATAAACCTCGCCATTGCAGTACATATTATAACCTCTTTGATAAAAACATAAACCATAGGTACAATATATACTCAAAAACTATGTTTTATTAATAGAGCCACTTTTAAAATGCTGCACAACACTAACCACGTTGTTTTTGCACACTGAAATTCCCAAAAGCATTGAAAATTTTTCACTCGTCATACCTAGCCCATTAAAAACCCTTTTTGAACCCTTGAATAGTAGCATTATGTTGTGGCGCTTACAAAAATTACAGTAAAGATATATGTATATTCACAATAAAATTGCATGCGCAATAATAATTCACTTACCTTTAACATAAATAGCATACCAAAATTCAATAATATTACTCCGATAATATTGCATGGTGAAATTATAACTAGGCTATAATTTCACAATTTCTTAAATGTTATTTGCAAAATCATCTCCATAAAAGTACGAAAATAATCTAAATACTGAATAATGACTGACTAACTGAAATTGAACACTTTCAACTGGTTAAAAGAGTTGTATTAGCTGTTAAAAATATAGATCAGCTATTATACAGACGATATGAAGCTTGTTGTACATTTATTCAGCTATTTTGTTGCGATTATATTGCTATTATACAAATTAAAGCACTTTATTTTGTGTCCAAATTGCTTGAATAATATCTGTGTAAGCGCTTATCCAGACATTAACCAGATAACTATGTCAGCTTAAGTTTACAGAAACGCTTTTATACAATGATTATTCAGCCAATCTGTATTGCTTGGGACGATACCCCTTGGTAAGACTGTTTATCAGACTTTTACGGGCTTTTGACGACCCGTAACGACTGTCAAAGACCCACTTATTAATATCACTTCTAATTTCATAACTATTACTGAAACACGACTGTAACAGTTTGTTGTTCTTTTTGTACTATTTACTGTAATTTTCTTCGCAATTAACATCTACAATAAGGTTCAAATTACAAAAATCGTTCTTAATTATTACTTCGATGAATAAATTTAATTAATGAAATGTTCTTTGTTTGAAGCCACTCGTTAAAAGTTCTATAAACAATATCGTACCTAGATAATTTTGCCCAGAACAATGTAACACATTTCTAAAGGGATGTTATAACAAGAAACATTAGAAAATATTTTGTAACCAACTTAATTGGCTTTTGTTTTAAAACATCAATTTACATATCAAAAAGTTATGGATTTTATTTGAACACTGGAATGTTGGAAAACGTTTGTCACGCGTGACTAAATAATTTTAATTTGATAAAAGGCTTGTTTCAGGAGTTTTTAATCGTCAAAACTGCGATTTTAGACCAGAAATGCACAGCGGGAGGTTTGATTGTTGGATTTCTGCACTAAAATTGCAGCAGACACATGATGATTTGTCTGTGACTGACCGACTTCTTGACAATTCAAAAGAGCCTGTAAATGGTTTAATTGAAATAAATGCTTTGAGTTTGAGTTTATCACATGATGATTTGTCTGTGACTGACCGACTTCTTGACAATTCAAAAGAGCCTGTAAATGGTTTAATTGAAATAAATGCTTTGAGTTTGAGTTTATATTATGTGAAAGTTTGTAAAGATGTTTGGATGTGTGTTACCTACTCAATCACGCGTAAACCGTTGAACAGATTTGGATGAAAATTGGCACATAGATAAACCACTTCCTGTATTAACATATAAGATACTTTTTATTCCGATATTCCCACGGGATAAAAACTTGCGCGGGTGAGACCGCGGGGCGTTGCTAGTAATATTATAAACGCGAAAGTTTGTGAGGCTGGATGGATGGATGTTTGTTACTCTTTCACGTAAAAACTACGGAACGGATTTTGATGAAACTTTATAGTAATATAGCTTATACATCAGAATAATACATGGGTTACTTTTTATCCCGATATTCTAACGGGATTCACACTTATGCGGGTGCTGCTACTTATGCGGGTGCCGCGGGGCGCTGCTAGTGGCTCGCTGCTAGCTGAAAATAAATGATGAAGAAATAACTGAAGCTCAGTCTAAATAAGATAACAACAACGAATTTCCTCTGAACACAATTTCCTGAAAACGCCTCAATGATCTTAAAAAAAAAACCTAAATTCATTCCATCCTAACCTAAAAAGTATAAAAACATAAAAGTCATTAACAAAGGCGTTTTACGTTCAAAATATTAATGACATCCGTTATAAGAATAATTACGTAAAGGGAGGACAAGCCCTGAAAATTTTGATACGATAGAAAAAGTTAGACGAGCCTCTTCCGTAGAAAATTAGAGATGGATAAAAAGCAATCCTTCTTTTTCAAAATGAAACGTCAAGTTTTGCTAACGACCCGCGAAGCCGCTGAAATTTGCAAACAACAATTCAAAACGTAATTGCTTGAGTTACAGGCGTTAGCGGAAAGTTTTTGAACAGTATAATGTTAAGTGTTCCAATTTTAGAAGTGATTTTTTTGGGGATCGCCTGTTTGGCTAAGTTGTTTTCTTTTTAAGTTCTGAGAGGACCAAAGTTACGGACTGTTAAGTCTAAGTCAGATCATTTACTTCAAATCCATCCATATTAATATTATAAATGCGAAAGTGTGTCTGTCTGTCTGTTTGTTAACTTTTCACGCTTAAACCGCTGAACCGATTTAGATGAAATTTGGCATAGAGATAGTTTGAGTCCCGGAAATGCGAAAGTGTATTTGTCTGTCTGTTTGTTACCTCTTCACGCTTACACCGCTGAACTGAAAACAAGATCAGGGTAAATATTTTTTCGTAAAGGAAACAAAAATATTGTAGTTTGCGTCTTAAATTCTGTGTAAGTCATAAAATGTGAGTGGATAAATTTTGCTTTAGATTATTTTTTGTAGGACAAATAATAACACACTAATATTATAAAGGCGAAAGTTTGTGAGTGTGTGTGTTTATATGTTTTACTTCTTCGCGTACATTTATGTGCTTGAAGTATTAAATAAATGAATAAGTATCCCAATTTTTTTTTACATTGATATTCGATCGGAGTTAAAAATGAATAAACATATCTTCTTCCACGAATTAAGGTACCTAGTATAATAATTATGACTATGTTTCATTACAATTCGAGATAAAATATGCATAACTCGGTTATTTTTACTGTACATAATAAACTAGTGGACGTTGTTTTATGTTTTATAATCTCACTAGCTGCGCCCCACGGTTTCACCCGCGTAAATGTCGATCCCGTGGGAATGTCGGGATAAAAAGTTGCCTATATGTTAATCCAGGGTGTCAACTACCTCCATACAAAATCTTATCAAAATTGGTCGAGCCGTTTGAGCGCGAAGAAGTAACAAACATATAAACACACACACTCACAAACTTTCGCCTTTATGATATTATTTGTCCTACGAAAAATAATCTAAAGCAAAACTTATCCACTCACATTTTATGACTTGCACACTTAAGTCGCAAACTACAATATTTTTGTTTCCTTTCCGAAAAAATATTTGCCCCGATCTTGTTTTGCGTGATTAATGATTTAATAAATTGGGAGTGTCACAAAGATTTTAAGAAATGGAAACTGTAGAGGTTTCTGTATTTCTTTTATTATAAAACATTCTATCGAGCTACTGATTAAAAGTGGGTTGTACCATTATTTACAGTAAGCAGTTTGGTTGATGGGTCCTAGGTGTGCAGGTTGATCTATACCGTGGTATTACTTGGAGGTTCTTTTACTTCACCCCATTGGGAATACTAGAAACTGACCAAAACAGTGTCACCATTAAATATTGCTTTTTTTTTTTTGAAGTGAAAACTTCTAGGCGCTTTGGGCATTTTTTGAGATGGGAAAACACCATTGAACTTGCCGCACTGTTACCGTAACCGACACCGCGCATGTTTTTTTTTATAAGACGATTAAAAAAATACACGCATAATTGTTCAAAGTTTCACTTTTGTCGGCACTCCCGGAGTGCCACTGTATTTTTTTTAGTGTCACCATTATTATTATTATCAAAATTACCGCCGTTGCCAGCCTAGTCCATAGTATCAATACCTGTGCAATTTATTATACTGAAGCACAATGGAGAGTAATTAATTATCGTGAAGAAAAAGATATAATAAGTTACAGTATATTTAATGTACCCTGAATCGAGTAACCAATGATTATTTTACGTCCCACAGACATAACACGACACCACAACATACACAACTACACCACACCACACCACACCACACAACCACACCACACCACACACCACACCACCACCACACCACACCACACCACACCACCACACAACCACACCACACCACACACCACACCACCACACAACCACCACACTACACCACACAACACCACACCACACCACACCACACCACCACCACATAACTATACCACGATCTAAAAACTCCAACTCCGCCATAACATCGATTCATTTCCTTAATAACGCAGCTTACACAAGTTTATTAGTTCCAAACTGCTACAAGTCACTATCGATACTCGCTCCGGGTATTATTTTAAGAGAGGCTCCGCAGTTTACAAGTGCAGTTACAGTAAAAGTTGGGCGCAAACGGGCGCGAGGAGATTTGTGCGTCCACCAGTTAAATGTTTCGGTACCAAAGTGTACCGTTTTCGGGTATTGTGGGGGCATTGTTTGGGGAAATTGCAAGTTATTTTCCGGTTAAAACAAGGGAAGTGAGGAGAATTATGTTGATCTAGTTGTTGGGGAATCCTGGTCGGCTAGTGGAAGGATTGTGAGGTTTGAGCATTGTAATAGAGACAGAGTCCACAGAAGGAAAACTAATTTTATAAAAACAACAACTTAGTCGTTCGTTACCGTTTCCGAGATAAAGGATCTTGACAGACAGACGGACATCAAAGTGATCCTATAAGGGTTCCGTTTATTTCCTGTTAAGGTAAAACCCTAAAACATAATAAACATACACAACATAACACACACACACACACACACACACACACACACACACACAATAAAAAAATATTACATAACACACATACACAAAGACATACATAATATATTTTAATACTTTTATTTCTTTTTGTTCCAGTGTTCAAATCCCAGACTTCGCTGTCGACTGACTCCGGACTGTGCACAGAGCGAGGGCTGCGGAGGACTCATATTGAGTTAATTAAGCCTCCAGGGAAACGCATCGGACTTAAACTGGCAGGTATGTGCTTTCGCTTATATGGGGTAATATACCGTCTGACAACCAGTCTTACCAAGGGGTATCGTATTATCCAGTAACTGGGTTGTGGAGGTCTGATAAGCAGTCGCTCCATGTAAAATACTGGTATTCAGCTGCATCCGGTTAGACTGAAGGCGACCCCAGATGATGATGATGATGATACCGGCTGACTTTTTTACCGTCTTTTCAAAAATGGGGTGTACAAGGTGAACGGAGTAGAAACCTATAAAACAGAAAATTATTTTCTTTTTCATAAAAAATAAAATAAAAATTCACTTTTTCTACATACAATCCTTTGATTGAAGACAGCCGATGGCTTCAATCAAAAAATTTAATGTCGCTACGAATTCATTGTTAATTTCTTTCTGCCTTGCTTTTCTGAGAAGGGTTTTTAGTTTGATTTTTTATGTTGTTTGTAGATTTATTCGTTTTTTTTTTTAATTTAATACAGATTTTTATTAAATTACCTGTTATCATTTATTGGTAAGGGATTCCTTAACACTTCTTTCTTCTTTTGTATACGAAACTACTGTTCTATAAGTTGTTACATTTACATCATCATAATTAGCCTATACTAATGTTCCCACTGCTGGGACACAGGCCTCCTCTCTCGGAGAAGGAGCGGGCCGTAATCCACCACGCGGGCCCAGTGCGGATTGGCAGTGATGTCACATGTCTTCGAATTTTTGGTTCTACGACATGCCGGTTTCCTCACGTTGTTTTCCTTCACCGTTTTGAGAGCAGTGGTGATGAAATAATTTACACAAAGTAAAGTGCCTGTCTGGGTTCAAACCGACGACCTGCAACTCTAAAGTCGCGGCCGTTACCACTGGGCCACCACTGCTCATTATTTATTTTTTTACTACATTCAATTCATTCTTCAATTATTCCCGGTGACAACTGGGAAGACAATTCCCAGCTGTCACCCCGGAGGACAGGGCTAGAGGGGACGATTGGGAATAATTTATTTTTATATTGGACACAATAAAACAAATAAATGCGACTTGCATATTCATGCAAAACTGCTGAGGCGTCAAAACAGAGCCATGTGTCTGAATTATTGCGACGACATACATTTTAAAAATGGAAATATCACAGATATCTGGTACGTCATCATCATCGTCAGGCCATAGGAATCCGCTGGATGCGGGTAGCACAGAACGCGGTTGAAGAGGCGGTGCTTGGTGGAAGCTTATATCCAGTTGTGGACGTCTTTCGGCTGTAATGAAAATGAATTATAATTTTCTTTTCATTGTCACCTTAAAGTCTTTCTCCCTTGTGTTTATGATCTAAAGCATAAGTTCTCAAAGTGGGCGATAACGCCCCCTCGTGGGCGTTTGAGACTTTCAGGGGGCAGTAGAAGACCCAGAGATAATTATTTATTCTGTTTTACAACTACATAATATTACACGTTTAAATATAGTCGTGGTAATACCTGTTTTAGATTCGCTACAGAAAGTAAGTAAAATAATTATTTTACTTACTTTCTGGGGGTTCTAGAAAAAAAATTGTCTCAAAGTGGGCAGTAGGCAAAATAAGGTTGATAATCTAAAGCTCTAAAGCTATATCAAATACGTAGCTACAGGTCAGACCTTCGAAGTAAAAAAATGAGATGCCAAAAGTGGCACGAGAGTTCCAAAATAAAATCAACATCACTAATAAATAAACATTAATTGAATTATAATTCCTCTGTGTTATTATGTGAGACATAAATAAACATTCTATATACACTTACCTACCTGCCCTCGGATTTTCCTTCACGTGTAACCCTGGGAGCTATTGGGAGCAGTGGTGTGTTATGTGTAGCCCTACAAATAATCCCCAAGCGAATTATATTGGGGAATTACTATCTTACAGAAATAAAATCATTTATCATTTATCATTTATCATTTAACAGTTCTGTTTCTGAAAGTAATATAAGGTGAAATCTCTATGTAAATTAATGAACGTTTGTTTGTTTGTTCCGTATGCGTTCTTCATCCGATTGCTATGAAAGTATGGTTCGTTGCCATGCGCATGCCCGCGAAGCAATCGGGAAAAAAAATAATTTGAAGGAAAAATATTTTTTAAGTGATAACTTCTTTAGGCGCGTTTGACATTTTTTTGAGATGGACAGAAACCATTGAACTCGCGCCTCTGTCACCGTAAGCGACAACGCGCGTGTTTTGTTTATAAGACGATTAAAAAAATACCCGCTTCGGATGTGTTCGGCTGTCCTCGGGATGTACTCGGTTTTAATGTATATCCGATATGTCAGTGAGTGATGGCAAAGTATTCTGTTTGTGTTTTGTTTTCACTTCTGTCGGCACTCCCGCAGTGCCGCTGTTTTTTTTTTATACTATCTCGTCGGTATAGTGGTCGCAATCACTACAGACTGCTAAGCATGAGGTCCTAGCGGCAATGTGGAGAAAGAAGAGTGAAGTGTGTGAAGAAAATAGACTCCTCTTACTGTGCTTTTGGGCGGAGCTAGGCTGGCTCTGTTAGCCAGAATCCCCACGCACAACGGACCGAATCAACCGAATAGGAGTGGAAAAGGGAGTCCCATCATCATCATCATCAGCAGATACGAGTATTATAATTTGTTTTATTTTTATTTTAGACTAGCAGTGCCCCGCGGTTTCGCACGCATAACTGTCGACCCCATGGGAATATCGGGATAAAAACTATTTTATGTCCTTTCCCGGGACTCAAACTATCTCTATACCAAATTTCATCTAGATCGCATCAGCGGTTTAAGCGTGAAGAGGTAACAGACAGACAGACACACTTTCGCATTTATAATAATTATTAGTATGGATTATTTTTTTATCAAATAATAATAGTTAACGTTTATGCTTTAAAACTGGTTACGGTAGGCTAGGGATGATTTTGTTTAGGGTTTCTAAAAATAGAAGACCCTACTTTTACAAAATCTAATACACGAACCCTCACACAAGTTGGTAAAACTAATATTTATTATCAAGAAATAGGGATTAAATATTTGAAACTGGATTCTTTAATAGATTTCCCGATTAAATACAATATCGGTGAAACCAACCATAATAGAACCGACATAAAGTCATTTGTAAAAAAATGGTTTCATTTAATAACACTCGGTGTACAGTGCGTGCCACGTAAGAAGAGACTTGACCCCGCCTCCTCCGCCTCTTTCCGCCGCCCCTATGACGTCCGGTCCCGTCCCGCACTCAGACCTCATACCGCTAAAGATACCTAAAATCGTGTTCTGCGCATGTCAGACCACGTGGTGTGTCAAGTCTCTTCTTACGTGGCACGCACTGTATTTCCCAGAAATTTTCTTTAATCTCGAATCCAATGGCAATCGTCAGTGATGTTAATAATTCGTAGAAGAGAAAACTCTCTCAGGTAGGGTTTCTCTGTCAGGTAGGTCAAAATCAGTCTGCCTAGTCCTTTTCCAACTATGTTGGGGTCGGCTTCCAGTCAAACCCGATGCAGCTGAATACCAGTATTTTACATGGAGCGACTGCCTATCTGACCTCCACAATCCAGTTAATGGGTAGCATGGTGTGTCACATGTTTTTACAAACATTTTTCGTTTCGTTTGTCGTTTTTTGAACAGGTAGTTCTTTTTCTGTAGTAGGGTATTTCCTACTACAGAAAAAGAACTACCTGTTCTCTCAAAGTAAGAATTGAATTGATTGGGCCATGAATTTAAAATTTCCCCGTATGAATATTCTCACAAGCATAATTTCGAACGTGAATCAAAGGCTTGCAGTGAAAGAATTTTTCGCTTTTAATTCAAAAATTAACTCGACAAGATAAATTGTGTTCTACGTGCATAAATAGAGAAATTCGAGCTGTTTTTCACGCCTCTGACGTCATGTACGCACCGTATTGCCTTAATGTGCTGTGTCACCCAATTAATGATACCCTGTATATTATACGGTGAAGTCGAATAAATATTTTTCACACGTTGTATGTGTGTAAGGATTTATATGAAGTATTAAAACTGGAAAAAAATGTAGCACCTGTCTGTGAGCTTCATACTCGATACTTATTTATTTTAATGAACTAAAATGAGCACTCTTGCGTAATAGTAATAAAAGACTCTCTCTTAATCTATAAACTCATCTGCTATTTGTATGCATTTATTTAGGTGTTTCGACACCGAATTTATTTTTTGTGGAGTAACATTTGCGAATCTTGGTGGACAGCAACAAATAACAAATAGTTTTTTAGTAAATTTATTAAAAGTTATACTTAGTTACTTAATGTTATCATGTTGCAAAATGTTGCTCCGAGTGAATAGCACTCGTCGGCTGCAGCTGAAAATCAGCGTAAGCCGGAAGAACGTACCTAGTGTTGCTACCTGATATAATGGTAAGCTGAGGTTCTTTTGATGTAAGCTTTTTTTCTGTCTATTTAGTTTAGAGCTGTGTTTTATGTAACTTGAGTTCTAAGGCCAATAAACGCGTTTTTTTTAAACAATCATTGTTGTTTTAAAAGTTTCAGATTCATACTTAGACAAGCAATAAGATACTTATTTAATTTCAGTTCTACCTAAAATACTTCATCTCTTTTGATCAATTTTACAAGAATGATTTCTATATGTACCAAAACATTACATGTACAAGACGAACAAATGAAATATAAGAACATAAGAGGTGTAGATCGTCAACTGTTTCTCGACAAAATTGCCGAAACACAGTTTATTTTATAACACTAAACAATGGTAAACTACTTCAAATCGTATCAGAAGAGCAAAGTATGAATTATAACTTGTGTAATGTTCTGAGAAGGCCGATAAGTTCCTTTAAGGAACAAAGGAGTTTTTCCAGCTGGGACCAGCTGGTCCCAGTGCAGCTGTGGGAACAAAAACAACGAAATACGCGAATGTTCTAATCTCTCTTGGTTTGGCATTTTTCATTTAGCAACATCCCAGAAAGCGCTTAGCTTAATTTGCCCAAGGTATGCCCACTGCTGAGACACAGGCCTCCTCTCTGTGAGGGAGAGTGGGCTTGTATCCACCAAAGGACCCAGAGCGGATTGGATGTCGATGTGTTCGAATTTTTGGTCCTACGACATGCCAGATTCCTCACGATGTTCTTCTTCACCAGTAGGTATTTATCCTCATTAAATTCAGAAAATATGTGGCTCTTTCCAGACTGCTGTGTGTCTACCTGTGTTAAGAACGGAACCGCCTGCGCGAGCTTTGTCGTCGGGCAACGGTTTATTACAGGAACTTCATCAAATTAATTAGTGGTGTTAGCACTAATCAATTGATCAGCTCGGTTTAAACGTGAAAGCCAAACAGGTTGTGTGAGGAAAATCCGATATACCTAGCACACGAGAGTATCATACTTGACAGTAAGTGCATGGCTTTATGTAAAAGCATACAGGATTCTGCAAACAGGCGCGACGCGCGACGCGAATCGCGCGCGGCACAAAGGCACCTTTCGTTGCGCGACTTGCGGTACCTTCGTGTCGCGCGCGATTTTATCGTGTGTCGCGCCTGTTTTAAGGAGCCTTAATGGTTCCTATGAGACACACAGCTGACGGAATTTGACGGAATACCTACTGGAAATAACAGTCACTGCTGAATTTGCTTAATAATTTAATAGCTTTAGTAACCAAGAAACATGCTTAGTTTAGGATGGTTTAGGTGGCTTAGGTGAAAATACTACCGAGATAAAAGGTATCCTATATCTTTGCCTAAGCCATGGTCAACATAGTATGCCAAACACATCGAAATCTATCCAAACGTTAAAAGATACCTAAAAGATAAGCATACAGAGTTACTTTCGCAATTAAAATATTAGTGTGGAATTATGGATGGAATAGAAGTGTGGATATTAAATATTACCTAAAGGCTCGTACACACAGGCGCGACGCGACACGCGACACAAAGGCACCGCTCGTCGCGCGACGAGCGGTGCCTTTGTGTCGCGCGCGATTCGCGTCGCGCGTCGCGCCTGTTTGCAGGAGCCGTAAAGCTATAAAAAAAACAAAGAATGAAAATAGAAAACAGTAAACCAGATCCATCCACCAGCTCCTAAAACCGACCACATCCTGAAGTCGTTTTCCTAAAAATGAAATACTATCATAAAAACAATAGACTCCCGGGAGTAAATACTCATAGCCCATAATACTATGGTTTGCCTCCCTTATGTACCTTGTGTTGTGGCCTTGTGGCCCATAAATTGAACGGACCCTATAAATCTTATGACCGCTGAATTCTTTCGGCTACAGGCTGGAATTAAAAGCATATTCCTGTGGTTTATCTGTTCAAGCGAATGGTTATGTTGTGAAAGATTGCTTCGCGCATGTGTGAAAGTGTAAAACTTTTATGGAGTTTCGTAAAACCTTTTTGGGAGCTGTTATTTATGTTACTATTTTTGAATACGGAGTAAATCAATAGGAAAATTCATATACTTTAACTGCCTGATTCCACTGGATTAGTCTTAAGATAGCTCTCAGCTCGACAAAAGCTTCTGCCTGCAAAAGCTTCGGCAGTTTTTAACTCTGTTCATCTAGTCTTCTTTGACAAATTTCTTATGTTTTTTTTGGTAAGTACTATCTTTAGATGTTTACCTAAAACGTTGAAATAAAAAACGTTGTTTATTTTCGTATCCTTTAAATTTTATTACATTTATTTTCTGTCGGTAGTGCGTGGGTTATTTCAATTACAAAGCTGTCTATTTCCTGGTATAAATACCGTAACAACATCAATTAATAATAATAATCATCATAGCATAATATCAACGTATCAACACAAAAACAAACTCGGTTTACTCTCCTGTTTTTTTAAACCTCAATAGACCAATCATCAGTCTTGCAATTTGAGCCCTGAATTTGCAATTTTCCTAAAAAGGGCAGTAAAAAACGAAATTTAATAACGTTAAAAAAATGATTACTCAGAACAAGTTCCTCAGAATTTACACGAGCAAGCTTCTTTCGCCAATCGGGGTTAATCCAGAACAAATTTACATATTTATTGGGTTCTCCCGAGACAGCAGCAGATGCGGTGTCTAATCGATAGGGACCAACTCGGGTCTTTGATTGCGATTGGGCATGCCCGGGCGTCGTCGTAAATGTACCTATTTAAAATGTTAATTTTCGAACTGTGACGATCGGTAAATTAATATTTGCCGTGTTATCTGGTGATCTACATGCTGATAGTGTTAATTTTATGCAAGGGTTCTCGGTGTTGTCTAATTGGATGGATTTTGAATACTGTCCTTTGTTTGTTAGTTTCGTCTCTTATTTAGTTTCGAATTGCATCAGCAGCATTATTATGTATAAGTCAAATTATTTATTCTGATTGGGCAATCATGGCGTTGGAAGGCCTCCTACATGGTAGACTGATGACATGGTGAAGACCGCAGGAATCCGCTGGTCAAAGTCAAAGTCAAATAATTTATTTCAAATAGTCACATAAGTGTCTAAAAGTGCCTTGCACTTTTGAACGTCAAACGCGGATGCGAGAAGCATAGAACCGATTGAAGTGGAGGTGCTTGGGAAAGAGGCTTGCATATTTCGTGTATCAATAAGCTTTGTACAATGCACATCCAGCGAGTCACAGGATGTCTCACACATTTAACGTTTTAATAACGACTTCGAACTATAAGACGTTCTTAAGAACTTCTGTCATTATAATGCTCAAAGCTGTTCGGTGGATGTCACATATCTTTGAGTTTTGGTTCTAGGACATGCCGGTTTCCTCACGATGTTTTCTGTCTCCGTTTTTGAGAGCAGTGGTGATGAAATAATTTACACCAAGTAAAGCGGCTGTCTGGGTTCGAACCTACGACCTGCAACTCTTAAGTCTCGGCCGTTACCACTGGGCCACCACTGCTCTCAGTATTACTCACAACTGCTGTTAGTGTACTTGTCAAAAACTAGCAGCACCCGCAAAAATTTCGATCCCGCGGAAACTCAAACTATCTCTTATATACCATATATTTCATAGAGGTAATACACAAACACACTTTCGCATTTATAACATAAGTATGGATGTATAAATAAAATTCTGTTACCAAGTCTCCTTAACGAAACCCTTGTTTGTAATCTAATTACCTTCCCTAGTTCCAAGAATAAGTAGGTAATGATAGAAAATCGCCTTCATTTTCTTCTAACTAATAGTATTGTGTAAACATTCGCCCAGGGAACTAAAAAATCCTTGGATATAATATATCGTACAGAAATCTATGTTATAATCAGGCATTTTTTCGACCTTCATCGTTTAATATATAAATGTGATTCTGTATTGTTACTTTTCTCCTTAGGATGGTTATTCTGACATATTATTGAATGTATTGAAGTCTAATTATTTTCAGGTTATACGGATCGTTGGGCTGAATAGAGTAGGTAACGGATGATTTCCACCAAACGGCTCGCAACGCATCGGATCGGAACGGATTTTACAATCTTTAAACGATATCAAATCGTGTACACAGTATTTAAAGTCTATATTACCAAGCCGCGCACAGCAGCTTGAACGCGGGCGTCTTCCGTGACACGCGATCGTAGCCGAAATGCTGTGACGCGCGATCGGCTCCGTACGCCTATCGTCGTATCCGATCGAATCCTTTCGGCTGTCGTCCAAATTTTTCTTTTCTTCTTGTAATGCCAACAATACTACGTCAACTTCAACCATTTTTAAAAATTTGAATACGTCAACACGGTAGGAATGAAACTATTTGACTAGGCGCAGAAGCGGATACGTTCGCAAGCGACGTACGGAGCCGATCGTATGCGTCGACATCCTGCCGGACGCGATGGGCTGTCGCCGCATCCGTTCGTATCCTCTCCGATCCGATGCGATACGAGCCGTTTGGTGGAAATCATCCTTTAGCTATTGGGTGAATCAGTTTGGGAAAATTAATTTGATGTAGTCTAAAATATTTTTATTTCCTTTTAAGACTTTTATTGTGATTATGGAAATCTACAATTAAATCTACAAGTCAATTATTTTGCATGTAGCGACTGCCTACCTGACCTCCACAATCCAGTTACTGGTTAATACAATAACCCCTGGTTAGACTGGTGGTCAGAATTTCGGGCTTCTGACGACCCGTAACGACTGTCAAAGATCCACGAATGACAGCCGGGACCAACGGCTTAACGTGCTTTCCGAGGCACGGAGGGTCTCCCAAAAAAAAAAGAAGAGCAAAGATGGTCACCCATCCACGGACCGACCGCGGCAAGCGTAGCTTACCTGATCGATCGACCCATTCGGCTGTTATTATTACTTAGCCACAAGCCCATATTAAAGTCTATTAAGTTAGTTATTACTTATTACTACGATTAATTTATTTTCTATTTAAGACTATTATATGTTTATGGAATTCTTATTAGTCAATTGGGCATCTGTTAGGACACCAGTCCACACCTCATGCTTTAGGTACGTTTCATTTTTAAATTATTAGGTCGTTAAGAATTTAAAAGTTCGTCTAAATCAGAAAATCACATTTTCTAATTTTGACGACAATAATTATATTTTCTTTCAACTACGTAGTAATGTTATCATTAATCACTACAAACCCGTTCACAAAGGACGTATTTTTTGCTTAGAACCAAAACAGTGCAGAAATGTATGAAATCTCATGGTTGCACAGTTTTTCATTAATGCACTGTTTTTTTTTTATTTAGATATTAATTTACCACAGAGGTTTAATGTCTCCCATTAAGTTTAATATAAAATATATGCATTAGATCAAAAAGATACTGGCTGAAAATAAAAATCGGCTGAATAAAACCGGTAGTGGTGAAAAAAAAAAACAAATGGCACGCATTTCTTACCATTGTAAAACGTTGATAGTTCATTTTTAGCAAGAAAAGATTTAAAAATGGAAATTGCGATAACGATATGAATGCAACTCCGGAAAGTATAAAAACAGCTGCAAATGAAATTTTTAATAACCTTTTGCCGCAAAAGTCGCGGGATAAATATTTAAAAGCTTAGGAAAACTTTGTTTTCATTATCTTGAGTTTTTATTTTGAGTAGGTATATTTTATCACGGTAGGTAGATTGGTGAAAGAAAAGTAGATTACGCACCTTGCTAAAGTGAGTAATTAATGCACTCGGCGAGGCACTAAATTAACAAATTTAGTGCCTCGCCGTAATATAAATCTCGTGTATTAATAACTCACTTTGCACTCGATGCAACAATCTACTATTTATTGCCCTTAAATTACAAACCGTGCAAAAAAAACTCACCCATCAACTTCACAGAAACTTTTTAAGTGTATTACAATGTACAATGGCGTGCATTTTCATAACACGCTCAGAAGCGCGGGTTAATTCCGTCCGCTTGAGGATTTACGGCGTAATTACCACGTCAAACGGTACCGTCGCTAAATCTGTACCCAGCACTATGCACTTTACGCACGGCAAACAATGGACAAAGGTCTGGTCCGAACAAAAGGAGAACGCTTTATGGTGAGATGTGAAATGTATGTATGTGCGAAAGGGTGCGGAAATTGCGGGAGCAACTAACCGCGAATGATATTAATGGACAGTTTTGCTTGGCTGTAGGATTAAGTACCAAAGTTTGTCAGTTTTATGAATGGATGCAGTAGGTATGCATAATATAAGTATTAATAAAGTATATCTGCCAACAAGCTGCTTTGCAGTTTGGCATAGGTAATTATGTAGCTACCTACATAACTGTTACTCCTCCCGCACCGCGCAGCTGCCTTAGGCATCAGTTAAGCGGTCAGCCTATAGGATTTCTGTTTTTTTCAGCAAGAAAAAAAATGAAATAGGGTTATTCACAGATATTATAATTTTTAAATACGTAGAAAATTTATAATATCTGTGAATAACCCTATTTAATTAATTTTTTTCTTTAATTTGTTAAATATCGGAGCAGTGCAATAAATAGAAATGACGGAAAAAACAGAAATCCTATAGGCCGACTGCTTAACTGAGACGTTGCCTGAGGTAGCTGCGCGGTGCGGGAGGGGTGATAGTTATCACAAGTTGACAAATCACTGAGCTCTCGCATCACGTTACCACACCCCTCCCGCACCGCGCCGCTACCTCAGGCAACGTCTCAGTTAAACGGTGGGCCTATAATAAGTTATGTTTGGTGGAAAATTATGACGTAACTTAACATCGCGCCTGTATTTCCTGAAGAGTTTGGCAGAGAGTTGTATTTGTCTATAGTAAACCCACATTTTAGCACCTATATTTAAATCCCATGTTACAGGGGGTGAGCCTATAGCCACCATCCTGGCACAAATCCAGACTCCGTGTTGCTCTTGCTACTGAGATGTTCCAGATACCACTTTGCCGGGCCCGGGAACCGAAACCAAGACTCCCTATGTAACAGTAGTGCTTACGACCACCAGAACAACGAGGCAATTGTGATCATTTTATGTACAGATGCCAGCACATCAAGTTACTACAATCTATCAAAGGGCATTGTCTAAACTTGGCCATTTTTAAACACGATGCTATGCAAAAAAGTAATTTACCATTATTTTAAATTATATTTTAGTAATTATCTGATGAAATAACTTTGTATCAATTAGCACTGTAAAAAATCTTTTTTTTTTAGTATCTGATTTGATCTAAAATTTGTTTCACGAAAGAATTACCTTCGCCGTAATGTTGGAACCATTGCTTTTCATTGAAGAATTGTTTTACCTTCAATGAAAAGCAATGGTGCCAACATTACGGCGAAGGGAATTCTTTCGTGAAACGCACGGTTCCGACTTTGGATTTGGTTTCGGTGTTGCCAAACCAAAATTCGTTAAAACAACAAATTAAAATCGATTTAAAATACAATGCAATCTCTCCACTGTATTTAACATAGTTTTCGTTAAATTACATAAGTAAAAATGCTAATAAACGATTTAGGACATAAAAAATTATAAACTGACGTTTTATACGTCATTATTTCTGGAGAACTTATAACATTTTGATCGATTTCGAATGGATCGATATAGAATTGCTTTTTTTTTGGCAACACGGTGCTTAAAAATATTGTTAACATTCGCTTTGTTTCTTTGCATCGTGACTTCGTGAGTGTTGTTTTTGTGAGTTTTTTAACGACTACTTTGGTTTTTTGTTAAAATGGATTCCAATTCTTCCCTTCTTGACGACCCTCGCACTTCTATGGATCCCGAACCTTGTATTTACGTTGAACCTGGCACACCTACGGAATCGGATACGTATCAATTAAATGTTAAAAAAGTATCTAAATCTACATCTTGATACAAAACTAGGTTTATAGACTCATTCTTACTGATATGAGCTATTAAATCAATCACATACTATTAGCTGAACTGTTTGTTTACGAGTGGCCAAAGTCCTATAGAAAATGGACAATGCCCTTTCTTTAATAGATTTTCAACTTTATCGCTAGAGCATAAGGTTCAAAGTTGATTGGGAAAATTTGACAGATTCGGGTAGCTTGGTGTGCTGCGTTTGTACAGACGCCAGCAAAGAAATTTGACAGACTGTAGTAGCTTGATGTGCTGGCGTCTGTACTTAGGTGTTTAAAGAATATAGTCAATTAAATCAATACTACTGACAGTCCACTGCTCTGTGGTACAGTGTACCGCCCGCAGTGATATGTCTGGCAAGCAAAAGTGTTCACTCAAATTAGAAACGAGTTTACAATATCGTCCAACTTCCTTACTAATGCGGTTTCCGTTCGACATTCATTGCTGGATTATCTTGTTAGTTGTTTTATTATAGAGAAATAAAATAATGTATTTTAGTTATATGAGTTTTTTTTTTTGTATAGGGTAGAAGAGTAGGTACACTATATATGGTATACATAATAAAGAGTATTCTATTCTATTCTATTCTACACTATCTTGTATTAATCAGAGAGAGACAACGGTTCTGTGAGATTATGTTTGAAGAATACCAGCATACCAATTTCTGCTGTCAGCAATTCTACAGTCCGGTCGTCGGGAAAATGAGTCCTGACACCTGTCAGTGCTAGTGCTGTCAATTCTAGTAGCCAATAAAGATAAAATTCGCAAAACACGTTTTTTTTATAGTGCCTGCTCTTGACCAATCACGCCTGATGGAAAGCGATGGATGAGGTCTATGATGAGACAAGCTTGCCCAAAAGATGCCTGTTCACTCTCGCTTTGTTAGATGTGGAAGGGAACACAGACGCTGGCAGAGAGGTCCATACCATGGCTGTGCGCATAATATCAAAATCAATAGGCATTTATTCAAATTAGGCTGCGAATTAACACTTTTCGAACGTCAAAATAACAAAAGACAGTCCCTAAAATAAGTCCGCTTTCACAACTTCCTCGTGATTTCGCTGGGAAGAAGAAATGGCGCAACAAACTCCTCAGCAGCACAGCTGTCTGTTCAGTTAGAAAATATTTGATTGTATACAATACTAGGTCCTACCTATTTATTTAAAGGTATATAAAAATCACACTTATATTATAAAGGCGAAAGTTTGTGAGTGTGTGTGTGTGTGTTTATATGTTTATTACTTCTTCATGCTCAAACGGCTGGACCAATTTTGATAAAATTTTGTATGGAGGTAGCTGACACCCTGGATTAACATATAGGCTACTTTTTATCCCGATATTCCCACGGAATCGACATTTATGCGTGTGAAACCGCGGGGCGCAGCTAGTTAGAAATAAATGTGTAGGAGAAACTTTGAGTACGACTAGTCGTGATATCCACCAAGTGTGGATGGTACCCTGCAGTACGTCTGGTAGTTAGGTAGTAAAAGGGCAATGGTGGGATCAAGCCGCATTCGTTTGTATGAAACTGACAGGTGTCAAAAACGCGTTTTTCGACGGCCGGACTGTAGTGACAATCTTGGTGATCCGACAAAACCCATATAGCCGTCATTTTTCACGCACTGTAGTGTGTATTTTTCGTGCACTTTGAAAAATAATATTGTTATAAAAATTGTAATGGTTTTGGCGTTTCAATGTAAAAAAGGCCAAAGAAAAAAGCAAATCACGCGATAAAAAACAAATGAAAATCAAAACTACATTGCATTTTCTAAACTGGGAAAGGTGTACTTTCCCAGTTTAGAAAATGATGAAACCAAGCTTTAACTTCATAACGTTTAATTACAGAAACGGGTTGCTCTGGCTCCGTCGAAACAGGAAACAAGTCGTAAACTTGTTACAACCAAAGAAAACCATAATTAACCGCAAACGCAGCGAGGGTTGTGTTTGTGTTATGGGGAGAAAAGTTGTGTTTATCTTGTATAAACTTGTTTAAACGTCATATTTTTAGGGATGATCCGATGCCACCAAAGTATCGGTACCTACTCATTATAAGTAGTACTCAAATCGTCTTACGATACTATGCATTACTTCAAAAGTATCGATACTAATTACTTGTACTGATACTTTTTTTATAAGTCCGAAATACAAAATTTATGTGATATTTTAGGGGTGATGCCCTATCTCCCCAAATTCTCTAAAATGATTTTTCATACATTCACTCCCAATATCCCCAAAATATAAAATTAAATCCTCGCCAATCCTCGTACTGACGTGTCCAAAAGTGTTAGAATAAAATAAAATCAGTACCTAGTTAAAATGAACCTTATTTGTGCTATGTGTTTTTAGATGTTTTTGAGATATATCCAGGGTTTGTTAGGAATGTATCGAGGTTCTTCTAGGGAAAAATGTAGTGTAAGGGAAGAATTAGGCTAGTGTGTTGGAGGTGTATGCATCCAGTAAACAATTCATTACCTCAGGAAAATTGAAAGTAAACACATCATGTAGACTCACATGTTTATTGTAAAATTAAAAAAGAAAAAATATACAACAGTGCTTCTCGATATAATATCAATCACAGCATTTGAAATATACATTACAACTAAACCTCTACTAAATCTTTTAAAATAACTAATAGCTTGCATGTTCAGTACATGAACTTGGAACCAAGTTTTGATACTTTCACCCTCATTCATACTAATTGATGAGCACCTAAGTATTTGGTAATTAAGTACAGAACAACGTCATTTGCCATTACATACCAATATTGTTAATGTTAATAATATGTAACGAATTAAGGCTCCTGCAAACAGGCGCGACGCGCGACGCGAATCGCGCGCGACACAAAGGCACCGCTCGTTGCGCGACTTGCGGTGCCTTTGTGTCGCGTGTCGCGTCGCGCCTGTGTGTACGAGCCTTTAGGCGTAAATTGCTTGTTTTACGCTTAATTAATTAAACATGTTGAAATTAATTTATTGTTTATTTCAAGTATTATCAAATAACATTAAACAATACGTAAGTAAACATTGATTCAGCGACTGTACAATTCAAAATTTCGGTCAAGACAAAGTCGTACAATTTTTAGTTAATAATGAAAGCTTTGGGGAACTTGGGGAGGTCGGGCATCACCCTATTTTAGGTAATTTTGTGAAATACATTACCTACCTACCTACTATTATTTATTAATATTATAGCGCTTGATAGAGTGGAATGTTCAACTTTATTCTCGGTAATAATTTATTAATTCATGTTTGTGCATCACGAGTGGATGATTTATAAATTAATTGGTAATTATTGCATTATATTACGATGTTCTGGTTAATATTTAATTTATTTCGAATACACAATCGGTAACCTACCTGAACGAAATAGCGTAAGCTGAAAAGCAAATACAACCTTACCCTGAAGTAATATTTTAACGGTTTCTTAACGCTTATTAGCAGCGAGCAAAATAATTAACCTACACGAACAACAAACCATTACGACTCCTAGTTAATTATGTGAATGAAACTATCAACAAAAACATTAAAATAAACGCTCGCAAAAGCTAAATAAATAGCGAAACATCTAACCGCACTAACAGGAACGTTAATAAACCAAGTTCATTCCTCCCTTGATAGCCAAAGTCAGGACAAACATTTAGTTACGTGTATAAAATCATAAACGCACGACAAGTCCTAAGGGCGTGGACAGATTTAAAGCGTCAATTAGTACCCCACAGCTAAGAGGGACTAAATTTGTACGTGGGGGGGAAAGTAAAAATAGTTTAATGTGTTTAAGGAATAGTTCAAGGGAATTTGCTGGAAGTGTCTGGCTAGACGTAAGACGTGCTTAGTTGTAATGGTTCGGAGGTGACCACTTTTTGTGGTAGCTACGTTTTTCAGGAGAGAGTGGGGTGTATTATAAGAATTTTTACAAGTTATACCAGTAGGTAGATATTATATAAGTCCGGTGTAATCTAGGTAGGCAGGTCTTATTATCAATCGCAACGTTGATTGACTTATCTTTGTTCTCTGCGAGGTATTTGCGTAACACATAAAATTCTACAGTACCCGGCGATAAATATTGCACATCGACCTTTACCTTTTTTTTTCATTTTATACAAAGAATAAAAATAATTATCAAAAGAAGCAAATCATAATAATTGTCTTAACAGCTCCTAATAGATACCGGACTGTTTGTATTTCGTGCGACAGAGATAACGCTCTACGAAGCCGAAATTAGCCGATTGTCTCTTTCTAAAGGTCGATGTGCAATATTTATCGCCGGGTACTGTAATTTATTGCAATTCCTTTCATTTTGACAATTCAACTACGTTAATTCTTTTATTTATGTTATTTATCAGAGGATTTTTTAAACCTATGTAGCAATGGAATTGCCTTCAAAACCATGGACTTGTGATTGATAATGTGCTATGGAATTAGGGTGCTCGTTTAAGTTATGCTTGCATAGGTCGTGCCAACATGTTAGGCTGGATATAAGAATAAAATAAGACTGACCTTATCATAAAGGCTCTTACAAACAGGCGCGACACGCGATATAATCAAAGGCACCGCCCGTTGCGCGATGCGCGACTTGCGGATGCACAATGCACAAAGGCATTTGTGTCGCGCGCGATTTTATCGCGTGTCGCACCTGTTTGAAGGAGCCTTTAGTATTTCATCTTTTGAAGTGAAAACTTCTTTAGCATCGCTGTGATTTGAAAGTTTATGAAACGAAAAAGCGACAGTAAAAAGAGACATGTAAATTCATAAGATTTCACGTGGGAGAAAATGAGATAGGAAGCATTATACAGTGTTTTTGAAGGTTTCACTTCTACCACGTGTGAATTGCACACATGTTGTTTTTTTCAAAGTAGCTGTGCACTTAATAAACAACTGTAAAATACTAATTTTGTGCTCCTTCATAACCGCAAGTAACACATAAGTAACAAATAAGTCTTTGAAATGATTAGGAAAAATTCATAATAGTTCTGTTCTAAGTCACATCTTTCAACTCTATCTCCTTGTAACATTTAACACCGCACAGCTGTCGAGACATTTCCACTGGATTTAAAATTTTCGGTTTTACCGACAGAAAAATACGAGCAAACACTAGTGTCGTAAATTTGAGTATCCTGTTCTCGTTTACTACTCTAGTATTTTGCGATGTTTAGTAAAATACTCGATGTGTTTCGTGCGCTGCTCGGGATTCAATTATGGGTGGGCGCCATATTGAATTTTTTTTTTGATAGGTGGGTGGAGATTTTTGACAGGTACATTTTTTTATCATATTTATTACGTAAAGTGCTGTCAGAAACTGTTTGATATTTCTATTTACTTATTATATAGGTACTTACTGAATGTTCTAACATTTATTTTGTGACGTTTTACATCTAAGTACTAATCAGAAAATGTTTTGTCCTTCTTTAGCATGGGGATCCATGGATGCCACCGCTACAAACACTGAGCTATGGTTGTGTAACAATTTACGATCATTATTTTCTCATACCTTGACATTGGCAAAATCATCGAACGTTCCCGACGGAGCCAGAACTCAAAAATAATAGAATTGTGCGAAAAGTGCTGTCAGAGACTGTTTGAATGTTCACGTAATTTTATGCAAATGTTGATAGGATAATAGAATGGAATAGAATACTTTTTATTATATTATACGCCATATAAATTACAGATCCCAGCAGTGGGAAAATTAATAGGCTGATTATGTTATTCTGTGGCCTTTGTCCGCTTTTATAGTAAAACTAAAGCTTTAAGGCTCCTTCAAACAGGCGCGACACGCTATAAAATCGCGCGCGACACAAAAGCACCGCAAGTCGCGTAACGGGCGGTACCTTTGTGTCGCGCGCGATTCGCGTCACGCATCGCGCCTGTTTGCAGGAGCCTTTAGGTCCAGTTTAACCACCTAAGGACAGTTGAAAAACTTGTGTAGGTACCTATCAGTCATTCAGGTAATGTATGTTTTCCTTTGTCTAAACAAAAAGAGGAAATAATGCAAACAAACATTAGGTAATAAACTTCAATATACTGTACTTTAACTTAACGACCAAAATATTGGAGTCTACTTTGTTGGAATTTATGCGCTGTTGTGGTGTTCAAACCCAGTTCGCTAATTAGGTACTCGCTATGAAATAATATTAATGGTTTCGACGCCCCTTCTTTGAGTACCTTAGTGATGCTCGTTTCAAGGCTAAGAATAGTAGGTACTCAGCTCTTCTTGTTATGGCTAATAAAGTAGGAAAGTGATGTAAATAAGTAGATACCCGCGAGGTGTATGGGCAGTATCATCTTTTTGTTTCTATGAAGCTTACCTACATGTCCGATAGGGTTACCGCTGGCCCGGAACATAAAGGGCTAAGGAAGGAACACGGGTGGGTTTTAGTCAGTAAGAGTCTAACACTCCTTTCTGCTGTACCCAGAGCGGGAGGGGTCATTTGATGATTTCCCATCCTGAAAAAAAAACCTACATCATGGTGATAGAAGTTGAGTATATACCCATTTATTCACTTAATATTACTTGTATATTACGAGTATATATAGTAGGTACTAGCTAACCCGGCGAACTTCTTACTTATCTATCGAAATCAGACAATCCGTTATCGAGATATCATCAAAAAAGCCGTCCCATACAATATGTATGAGAAAATTAATTATCTTTTTTTTCGTGAATTGTTTCCATGTTTTTAATAGTTATTCTGCTATTCGGGGCGGAGAAAAAACCAACAAATCAATGATCATAAAAATCGGTCCAGCCGTTCTTGAGTTATAAAAGTAACCCGACTTCCATTAAATTCAAGCTAAAAGGCTTAAATTTAATGAAAGTCGCCTTCTAGAGTGGCGAGCGCGTACCGAAAGTGTTTGGAAGGACTCCCACTAGAAAGACCAATGACCTATAAGAAGGCCGCAAGAATCCGCCGGATGCGAGAAGCACAGAACCGGTCGAAGTGGCGATGTTTGGGGAGGCCTATTTCCAGCAGTGGACGCCTTTCGGCTTGAATGACGAGGCAGTAATAAGGCACGATTAAAAATGATGATGACCCATTTAGAAAATAAGAAATAGTTGTCTGGAATTTTTGCTGAACTGGGCCTTTTTGGCGCAGCCCTTTCCTGCTAATTTCTTACATCGGACTTTGCACTTTTTATGTTTAAAATTACGTGAATTGCCCATCTGATTTGCACTGTAACTATACCATGCAATTGGACGATTTTAGACCACTATAGTCTTGGTATTTTTACAAAGTTTTTCATGACTTAGGCATAATATGAGAATTGTCTTCCAATTTACAAAACTAGAGCTCATAAATTGATACGTATACCTATGACATCCTCGAACATAGGTTTAAACATTTTTGGGATTTAGGCAGTAAAGATAAGGTGAAGAATACGACCTAACTGTGGATCGTAAAGTATTGTGTTCCAGGCGTTTATAATTAGACTATTACTGGTCAAAATTATTGAGAAAATGTCCACGTTGCATAGTAACAACTGATGACCAATCGTGTGGCTTGTTTTTTAAGAGAAGATAAGCGTGTCGGCCTGAATATGTAGGTAGGTACCTACAAAAAATATGTTCTGGAAAAAAGTTTACCCTTGTGGCGTATTACTTACTCGGCTCTCACACACACACTCACACACACTCACGCGCACACTGACATAGTCCCCTCACCTCTCAAGGGGGCCGACTTAGTATCTAAACTTCAGTCACAACTTTTTTCACAAACATTTTTCAACAGTGTGTTTGTGAAAAACACATTTTTCTCACTTTGAAAACCTTCGGAAGGACAATTCCTGGAATTAAAAATGGTCAAAATCTAGTCGTAATCTCATCTCAGCTACAATCTATGTCAAAAATGTAGGTAAATTAGAGGTACTTTTGACGTATTGAGACAGATTAGACTGTGTGTGTTCTTAATATTACAGGTATTGCCCCCCAGGTGTCAAGAAAGATCAATAAGACATTATGTTCATAACACCGCATTCGCGTGCAGATTTCAAAATCATCGTGATAACTAAATCCGTACAAATATTGTTAAACCATGAAATTGAAGCTTTCGCCATTGTATTTTCCGGAATCGCACCGCGAGGCATTTCTAAGCTATCATAACACCAGCAAGCTATTTGCATCGTCGAATCAAGTTGGATGTTATTGCTCATTGCTCATACTCCCCCTAAAGGGAAAAAGGGAGAAAAAGCCAACCACCTGGTCGTAAAACGGAGTAGCTCGCACAAGTTTACGAGCAATTTATTTAGTGATGTTTAGCAAAATGCTCTCTTTGTAAGCAATTGTGCTCCTTGTACACAGTTCTGTTTATAGTTGGCTGAAATGGTAGGTTTGATGGAATTGGAACTGCAGTAGTATTGTGGCTGTTTGGTCTTTAAAGATTTCTGTTCAATTCAATATTAAAACTACTTAAAACTCTACTAAGCCTCACATAATCAGTCTATAATGTTTCCACTGCTGGGATACAGGCTTCCTCTCCGGGAGAGTGAGTGGGCCATAATCCACCCCACGGGCCCAGAGCGGGTTGGTAGATGTCACATGTCTTCGATTTTTTTGGTACAAGGACATGCCGGTTTCCTCAGGATATTTTACTTCACCGTCAGTGGTGATGAAGTACCTAATTTACACAAAGTAAAATGCCTGCTTAGATTCTAACCCATGACCTACAACTTGTAAGTCGCAGCTGTTACCACTGATACTAAGCCTAATTTAGATAAAAAATAGAATTATGATTGACAAGGAAGAAAACAATATTCTTGTCTTGGATTTTAATGAACCCACGAACCAAGTAAGAAATTCAAAAGGGCTGCGGATCATCATCTGCCTAGCCTTTTCCCAACTATGTTGGGGTGGGCTTCCAGTCTAACCGGATGCAGCTGAATACCAGTATTTTACATGGAGCGACTGCCTATCTGACCTCTACAACCCAGTTACTGGGTAATACGATACCCCTTGGTGAGACTGGTTGTCAGACTTTCGGGCTTCTGACTACCAGTAACGACTGTCAAAGATCCACGAATGACAGCCGGGACCAACGGCTTAACGTGCTTACCGAGGCACAGAGGGGTCACGGTATGTAAAGATGGTCACCCATCCATAGACCAACCGCGGCAAGCGTAGCTTAACCTGATCGATTGACCTGTGCGGCTGTTATTATTTAGCCATGAGCCCCTCTCAAAAGGGCTGCGGATATAACATAAAATCATGTAATATGTAGGTACTCTAGAGAGAACCGAATTAAAGTCTAAAACATACCATAATAATATCTTCTCGCTCCTAGACATAAGCTCTGCATCTGTGCGAGTAAGCACCAAAATATTACAAAATTCGCAACACCGCAAGGCGCTCCAATCTGATTGGTCGAAATCCTTTACAAACCTAAACAATCCGCCTGCGCTCGCACACGAAAGATAATGTCACATTACAAGCACACATTTTGTTCATGTGTGTTTTGGACTTAAGAGGGACCCCTTTAGACTGAAACAAACACACTGACACACAAACAAAATTCGCAAACAAAAACAAAAATAATCTGACACAAGACAGGCTGAAACATTTCGGTGCTCAAGTGGCGGCAAGTTTAGTAGGTCACAACAACTCGGGCGCTACAGATAACATAGATTAATGAGTGCAGGATATGAAGTCTCGCGTTGAAAACTACATTTTCGTTGAGATAGTTGGTGGTGGTGTAAATTCTTGAGTGCTTTACTACTTTACTGATATACTAGCTTCTGCCCGCGACTTCGTCCGCGTGAAATTTCGACTACTGACTCATCGCTCGCCCGTGATATTACTTCGTTTGCACTTAAAGTTCTTTCTAACTTTTTTTTTTCCTCGGCTTCTAAGGGTCGTAGCATGATGTTAATAGTCTATAACCTTCCTCAAGAATTGGGCTATCAAACGCAAATAGAATTTTTTAAATACGACTTGTAGTTTCGGAGATTACCCTCTATACACAAACAAACAAACAAACTTTTTTACCTCTATAGAATATTAGTATCTAGATGATTAAACTATGTACGTTACTTCTTTTTAATTTCATTTTTCCATTTTTAATAGATATATAGGTAATCTTTTGATTTTGAATCTAATAAATTATATGTTTAATCCGAACAATATTTGTTGACAGTTTTCTTAAGAGCACATGTGACAATTACTCGTAAAGGAACTTTAAACAAATCTTTTAATTATATAGTAACAACACATTAGGTTATACAACAATGCTAGTAACGAAAACTTAAAAGATTACACAATCAGTAATTTTGGAAGTTGCAACATTTTGGTTAATATTTGCACATTGTAACATTGTACTACTGTCATCTTGACAGATCATCTGTCAGATGTATTGTGACACTCCATTGACAAGTGCGAATAAAGATGTCTTCGGGTTTGCATTCAAGGTAACAGGTGTGTGTTATTTATCGTTATTTCTATCCCTCATCTCCTGGAAATCAAACCAGTCGAGTCGAGCGGGAATGCTGAGTAGTGTCACACACCAGCACATAACACCTCCCACCAACCGAACAAGTAATTATTATATCTGCAGTAAACACTGACATAGGGTCTGCAAAAACTCATTTAAAGAACGTTTCCATAAACCGTCAGTTTCATTACACAACGTTACAGCTACAGAAGCACCTCTTCAACCGCTGCTAACTATGCGAAAAGGTCTAGCAAGAAGATTACAAGCTTCTAGCCAAGCAACTTAGTTACAGAAGTCAACGGAAGGTTAACCCGGAGACCCGTAAAATTTGCCTCCGCTCCGTAAATGATGAGCAGGATTATTGGCACTATATTTTAAAGTTTAGACAGTTATAGAAGCCAATACGATTTTGCTATTACTTGGGAACGGGAGTAACATTCCTCGTCGTGTGACATTAATTCTAATAAAAGTTTCCACAGTTACAGAACTCTAATTGGAAAATGTGAAGTATGGGCTTTCTAGTTGTCAGTGTTAGTGGTTTTAGACGCGTTAACGCGACACTATTAAATTGGATTCAGGCTGCGACACAAATTGCGGAGCGATTGTCAGACACTTGTGTCCTGTGGAAGTAGGTATTAAAACTACATGCGTTTGTTTTCTTTTAAAGTAGTTGTCTCATGTAATGTGAACTAAAGTCATATTGGTGTCAAGGGGTCAGTAAAGTCGGCTCAAAATGTCAAGAGATATAAAATACCTTATTTCAGATACTTAAAAATTAAATTACAATACTAAACATATGCTTAAATAGAGACAAAACAATATTGCGGATTATTTTGTTCAAAATTCATCTAAGAAATGTCAAAAAAAGCCGGTCAAGTGCGATACGGGTTCGCGCACTGAGGGTTCCGTACAAATTTGTTGGTATGTAACAACAAGTATACAGTTTTCGGATTACTTTCCTTTACTTGTGCTACATAACATTGGTTCTTGCCAAATTTCATGATTCTAGGTCAACGGGAAGTACCCATAGGTTTTGATTCCTTTGCGTCAAAATATGCGGCATAAACGGAACATAAACGCCCGTATCTTTTGATTGCGTTGACGTAGAAGTTTTATTTTTTCACAGCTTCAAGGAATTGCAGCCCTAAGTATTTGATATTAATTTCAACTTGATAAATCCACGCGTTCCTGAGAAAAAGGGTCTTGACAGACGGGCAACGAAGTGATTTTTAAGGGTTCCGTTTTTCCTTTTTAGGTACGCAACCTTAAAAACATATAAATTTGCATTGAACGTACTATTTCGAGCAATCTACATAGTTGGCATCCAGTCGCACCGAATGCAGTAAAATGTCAGTCACTGTTTCTAGTTTCCATGAAATCGCGTTCGAATTTCGTGCAAAAACAGTGACAAGGGACCATCCCTCTACCAATGACCCAGTTATTTTCCCAGAACAAAGACGGCAAACATTTTGGAATAATCACATGAAATAGCACACATCATGATTATTTATGACATTCCGCCTTTATAAACAAAAACAACATAATTTTGTAAGACAAGCGCCAATACTGAACAGCGTCATCGTTCACAACTTTTGTGAGACGCGAATTTACACGCGGATAACTTAGATTAGTGTAGGCAGGATAGGATGTTAGTAATAGTACATACCTAAACACATTTTTTGTGCAGCCTTTGATTTAATATTTATTAAAATTAAATTATTGATCAAATTATTGGTTAGTTAGCCAAGATATTAAAAAAATGCCAATGTTATAGAATACAGCATTCACAGCCACACAAATATTAACACCAACCACCAAAATTAACTAGAAGCACCAAATCTTCGGATGTAAATCGAATCCTTGTCATCCATCGAGACAATCCTATCCAACGACAAACCAATCTAAGTTAGAATCACTCCAGTATTCAAATGTTACCGTGACCACAGCTGATTATAATGATTAAATCCGGAATTAGAGGCCCTTCGTCTTCTGGACCTCTATAACGTGTGATTGGGGTACTTTCGGACCCAAACTTCGTATAATGTGTCGGGTGCGAAGTAATTTGTATGGCAATGAGATTAACATTGAGTAGGATTAGGCGATTTTAATTTTCATTTGGTTATATTATAATATTAGGTTCGGCTTCGTATGATGAGAGGGTTACCCAACCCTTGCAGTGATTTATAGGCAAATTGGGGTAATTATTTTAAGGATTAGGAGGAGCAAAGTGTCTTGGCAGATTAATATGAAACTATTTATCGGACGAGGATGAACAATGGTCGTCCCGACAAACAAATGACCACTGATGATAGTTCATCTCAAACAGTTATATTTTGCAAGCTTTGTACTGGTCACGGTTTTAATTGTACCTTGAACCCTACCTAATTGAAATTCCAGACACGCCTAATCTTTTGGATTGAATATTGTGCCTACATAAAATCGTACACTTACAGTCAGCAAAACGTGTTGCGAATTAAATTTTTTTGAGTTCCATTTGAATTGTCCTCTATTGTGGTACGTTTTAGCAGTATGCTTATTTTTTGAGTGTGTCTAAGGGCTGATTTTACCAAAGTCAGATATCTTTTATCCGCGGAATAAAATTGACATCTGACAGTTGTATTATGGAAAAACTGTCAAAAATCAAAATTCAGTCTCAGTATAAGACTTATTCTTTGTGTAAAAGTTTGGTGGAATGCGCCCTTAGAAACATAGATACAGTACCCGGCGATAAATATTGCTCATCGACCTTTGGAAATTGGTGTATTTTATACAAAGAATAAAAATAATTATCAAAAGAAGCAAATCATAATTGTTTTAACAGCTCCTAATAGATACCGGACTGTTTGTATTTCGTGCGACAGAGATAACGCTTTACGAAGCCGAAATTAGCCGATTGTCTCTTTCCAAAGGTCGATAAAAATATGCAATATTTATCGCCGGGTAATGTACTCGTACCTACATGGTTTTATTCAAGTTTCCCTGCGTACAGTACGTTGAGAGCAGTGGTGGCCCAGTGGTAACGGCCGCGACTTACGAGTTGTAGGTCGTAGGTTCGAATCCTGATAGGCGCTTTACTTTGTGTAAATTATTTCATCACCACTGCTCTCAAAGTGGTGAAGGAAAACATCGTGAGGAAACCGCACTGGGCCTGCGTGGTGGATAATGGCCCACTCCTGTTAGCTGAGAGGAGGCCTGTGTCCCAGCAGTGGAAAAGTTATAGGCTGATACCTTAGCGTAATCAGCTTATAATTTATTTATTTATTTATAAATAAATAAATAATGTTCCCACTGCTGGGACACAGGCCTCCTCTCGGTGGGAGGGAGTCGAGACGAAAATAAGATGTATAAGGTCAAGGTCATTATAAAATAAAGGTCAAGGTCAAGGTCTTGGAAACACAAATAAAACAGCAACATTTAATATTTAAGACCGAACTGATATAGAGAACGTGGTGGGTTGAAATCGGATTATTATTATAAGCCGCCTCCAGCTTTCTAGGGAGTATGGATTTAGGGCTTATTATTTAGGGCAACGGTATTTGGTTTGGGCCTTATGTAAAATCGATAGGCAAACTACTGCTCACTTATTCTAAACTAGCTACTGCCACCGACATCGTCCGCGTGAAATTTCACCTTCCCCCCCATTCACCCTCTTAGGGGTGAGATTTCGAAAAACCCTGTCTTACTGGATACCTACTCTTCACACAGAGCACATCCTCCAAATTTCATGTCTCTAGGACCAGCGGCTTAGGCTGTGCGTTGATATATTAGTCAGACAGGACTTTGAATTTTATAATTAATAGATAGATACGTTTTTTTTTTTTACGAGGGGCCCTTGGCTGAATAATAACAGCTGCACAGATCGATCGATCAGGTTAAGCTACGCTTGCCGCGGTTGGTCTGTGGATGGGTGACCCCTCCGTGCCTCGCAAAGCACGTTAAGCCGTTAGTCTCGGCTGTCATTCTTGGATCTTTGACAGTCGTTACGGGTAGTCAGAAGCCCGAAAGTGTGATAACCAGTCTTACCAAGGGGTATCGTATTGTGCAATACGTCCACGTTACGTTATCATGGACAAAAAATTAAAGCGTCTTCATATTTGTTTCTATACATTCTACTTCCCTATGTTATCGTGATGCCGTGACGTGGACGTGGACGTCCACAATAATATCGTAACGTTAGAAATTATAAAAGCGCACCATGGGTCAAAAAAACCGCAAGGCTTAAATGTTAAATATTATTGATTACTTCTCTCAAGAATTTCTTAGTTACTGATAAATGTTTATATGTATAAGATAATGGCTAATTGCAATTAAACACGTTTGTTAATTGACACAAACAAAACTTTGATTAACAAAATCTTTCACCAGAACATAATTCACTTGTTCAACAACATATTCTCGATAAAACTTTCTAACAACCAAGTAATAACTCCATGCAAACAGCAATTAAAGACTAACAAACAACCAACATTTACTTTGAAAGTAAATGAGAACTTTAATACATCAAGTGTTTAAAACATCTTAATTAAGTCCCAAGATGTAGTGAATTATACAATTCGTGTGAAGGATCTTAGGAGATATGCTTAGGGTTGTGCGGACTCGTCTTCGGCGAGAATTTCGGCCGGCCCATTTAATAGAAAATAATTTTTCTTAAAAAATTACTTACATTGTATGTGTGTTTATGTTTTAATGTGGGTAAGGCTTTCTATTATTAAGATTTTGTTACATTTGGTTTGTGTCTCAGCTCTAATGCGAAAATAATAATAAACTGCTTGTGCTAATTGGCCCAATGTTTGAGAGAACGACTGACAACCGATAGGTCGTGATTTTGATCCCACTCAATACTTTACCCGAGTTACTTTAGCATGGCAATAGCGGTCTTTGCCTTTTTCCTAATATCTCTCCGTAGGAACCCAGAAAATAAATTATGTATGGTTTTTTGTTATTATACGAGGGGCGTTCAATAAATAGTTAGAATGAGTATGTTACAGCGGTGTTATTCTGTAAAAATTTCACCGTGAAAACTTAGGTGAAGTGAGCGCGTGGGGTGAGCTGTCAATAGTGGCAGTTCCTAGCAAAAACAAACTCACTTCGCCTAAGTTTTCACGGTGAGATTTTCACAGAATCGACCGACAGGTTATTTTTTATTAAGTAAATGTTTTTTTTTAGTTTTAGACATAATCACATTTTAGTGTGATACACCTGAAATACCTTTTATATAAACTTAAAATTCCTTTTCTAAAGAACTCTTCCTCCTAAACATCTTAAAATGCCTGTACTGCTGCGACTACTGCTTCAACATCTTCAAAATTCTGTCCTCTGAGATACTTGTTCAACCTCGAAAATAGATAGAAATCACTAGGGGCAAGTTCTGGTGATTAAAGAGGATGCTCAAGCATTTCAAAGCCAGCGTCTTGAATTGCAGCCATCGCAACGGTGGACTTGTAGGCGGGGGCGTTATCTTGGTGAAACAAGACGCTGCAAGATCCACCTTCAAGAAAACAACAAATAAAAGCATTTAGCGGCATTAAGTCCGCCTTTGTTCCTTTTTGTGCGAGATGTTTAAATAAATAAATAAATAAAAATAAAATAAAGTTAAAATTTAAAGGTTTTTTCGGCGTTTTATGCCTTGTGGTACGGAGCCCTTCGTCTGCGAGGCCGACTAGCACTTGGCCGGTTATTATTTATTGAACGCCACTTGTAGATGTTATTCTAAGACGTTAATGGACTCTATTTCAATTTTTGAAATAATGAATGCTAGAAAATGTAGGTGGGTCAATGACCGCTATTGCCACGCTAAAACGAATCGGGTATAGTATGTTTATTCCTGTTTTATAACAACTCCAACTAACCTTTAAATATTTTTGTATGTGGACACCAAAATTGCAAAGAATAAGGTTCAGAATAAATACACTATGGCTCGCAAATCAGAGCTTTCGCCACTTGAACTCCAAATATAGGGTACAGTAATAAATACTTATTGTGACGTTTTATGTGCTATCTTGATTTAGGAATAAAAGAAGCACTTAAAGTACTCCGTACGTGTTACGCTCTTGAATTGGATTCTTCCTTCTACATACAAAGAATCTGAAGTATTTAATCTTATTCAAGGAGGAATATAAAAGGATTTCGGAATGTGATACTAAATCACGGCGCACGCCGATGTTTATGTTTGATTTCACTCGATCGGTTTCGAGAGGGAGAAAGATTTTTATGTATTATTTTCACATAAAACAAAATATACAAAACTAAAGACATTGAAAACGTATAAGCAACGTTAAAAATATAAAATATAATTACAAAGCATAAAATTACTACTCGGACTTGACCAAAACGGGAATCAAAATCGGAAAACGAAAATATTAATGACTAGCTTCTGCCCGCGACTTCGTCCGCGTGAAATTTCTTGTTCCCCCGACCCACCCCTTCGCATCGCACCGCCTGTCCGCGCTATTACCTCGTTTTCACTTAGCGTTCTTTCTGACGCGTTTTTTCTTTCTGCTCGGCTCCTAAGAGGCCTAGCGAGATGTTAAATAGCCTAGCCTTCCTCAAAAACTGGACTTAATGCCATAGCTAGGCATTTCCTACCAGTCAACCTTTGGGTGATGCAGAGACAAACAGTGGTAGGTGCAATTATGAACATTGAGGAATAAATATTTTAAATATAATGATACGCATCATCCTATAACGTTCCACTGCTGGGACACAGTCCTCCTCTCAGTGAGAGGGAGTGGGCCGTAATCCACCACGCGGGCCCAGTGCGGGTTGGTAGATGTCACATGTCTTCGAATTTTTGTTTCTAAGGACATGCCGGTTTCCTCACGATGTTTTTCTTCACCGTTTTGAGAGCAGTGGTGATGAAATAATTTACACAAAGTAAAGCGTCTGTCTGGATTCGAACCTACGACCTACAATTTGTAAGTCGCGGCCGTTACCACTGAACCACCACTGCTCTCTTCTGATACGCATCAACCTAGTATGGATGATATCATAGGAGTAACACAATCAACGCCGCGGAGCCGTATCTGTACAATACAGTTCTCATACAGAGCAATATCAAAATAGCTGCATCCACCATTTGAATTCCAAAACTGGTCCTAGATCGGCAGCAGATCCAATCAACACCTATCTTTCGTTCCAAGCCCCGTATCTCGGCCTCGGCCAATTCAATTATTTATTTCCCAGCGCTATCACTCGCCCACAAACACCCACACGTCATTCTAAACAAACTAGTTAAACTCGAGCATTTATTTAATTAGTGAATTGCGTTCACCAAAACTTTTAGGGATAAACAGTACTTTGTAAGTGGTGAAGATCGTAGTTGGATAACGCGGTATTTAGATGCCATTAGATGAATCAATAAGATTACAATGAGTGGTTTGTGTAGTCGAAGTTCGTTTTTGATTGATTCGGAGAAACAATATCGCTGTAACTTTCAACTGTCAAGTTTTGTACTCGTAAAATATAGGTGTACCTAACGGCAATTTAACTACACGCTCGATAGGCAATATCGATACGAAATGATTATACATAACGGAATTTCTTGGAACAGTTTTGATATTACACACTCTTTTCTATACTATGACATGATAATCTAATAGGAAGTTATTCACGATATATTCAACCAACGGAAGAGCAGTTACGTGCCCATATTCAAAGCTAAGATACTGCGCTGTGAACTACAACAGTATTATTACAGCTTAACTGCGTCTATCTATCATCCTTAGTAATAAACTCCCGTTGCTCCTGGAGACTAAGTGGCTGTCCAGACTGGGGAGCGGGGCGGGTGCGGGCGCTGGGCAGGCGCGGGAGCGGGAACTCGCACAAGCTGCCTGTCCGCAATGGAGCGCGGCTGCGTTCTACGTGTTGTCGTGTCCAGTGCAGTGTGACCAGATTAAATTTTACGAAAAAACCGAAGCACCTCAAAAGAATACTGAATATGTTATCTGAATGAAATATAGTAGACTAAATCCGGGTAATTCCCTGAACATCAATGTTAGCAGAGACAATCGCTACGGTGTTACCATAGCTTTTTAGCCAAAATATACCCAAAAATACTTACTTCCGCCAACATGCCTACAAAAATACTGAATTACTGATGCTCGGAAAAGTCGCTGAAATATACCGAAAAAGTATTAAAATACTGAATTTGGTCACACTGGTCCAGTGTTTGTCAAAATATAAGTGTGCACACGCCGCGCGCTGTCCTCGCCGAGCAGCCCGCGTCGCTCACCGCGCCCGCGTGTCCACTGTGGACACTTCAAAAGAAGTTCATATGTTTGAGTTCGCCGTGCCGCCGCGCCCGCCCGCGCTCACCCCGCGCCCGCGCCCCAGTGTGGCAAAACACTTACGTTATTGCCAGCGCCTTGCTTACCCAGCGGTCCATTTACTTAATTTCCTACACTTACTTTTTCCATATCAATTGCTCCTTCCGTTTTTAGTCACGGTACATCACTTACCTTTGTCATTAATTGAATGTTAGTGTTTTAGCAAGCAAAAAACTTGCATTCCGTTTAGTCCCAGTCCATCAATGTTTTTCGACATGTTCAATTAAAGTTTGTTCATAAATATTCAAGTGTTTTTAAACTCCGTTCCTAGAAATAACACAACCAAGAAAGTTCTTTAATGAAGAAGTTTCTCTTAAAGGGTTTTGTTCAGCAGCTGAGAATTTTAACACATGTGTTACAAAGAAAATGTTCCAAAAGCACCTGTGGGGACTGTGTCTTACGTACCCATCCCTTGCATAGTTTTAAGAATGTAGTATTGTATAGAAGAACTTATTGTAATAATTTTTAGAAAGTTTCATTTTTGTGTTTTTCCCACGTTGAACATCTGCAAGCGATTTAAGTTATAGGTACTATTGTCTTTCATGATTCTTTACTTTTAGTTAAGGTTCTTCATTGTTCTATTATGTTTAGTTATCTTGTATTGTACCCATTTGCTATTGTTAGTTAAGGTTCATTGTTCTGTTATTTTTAGTTGTCTTGTATTGTACCCATTTGCATTTCTCGTGTTTTATTATTGTACTTTTAAAATGTAATCGTTTTGCTGCGTCCTTTGTGTAAAATCGTTGTGCCGCTTCCTTTGTCTAGTGAACGGCAGATTTGGGAGAGTTTTGGTTCGGAGCTTCAGTCTGTTTTTAACCAAGATCGTGCGAGGTCCTCTCTGACCCCGATCATATTTTACTCGCTGAAGCTCGCCGTAACCTAGTGTTTCTATTCGTTTTACTCTTCATATAACATTATTTAATTTTACCTTTTCGTGTCAAGTGTAACTACTAGCTTTAGTTACTTGATATCGTAATAAATTAATCGTTACTATTTACAACATACTTCAGTGTATTACTTGTCCACCACGGTCACGAATTCCCACAGTGGTGACCCCGACGTGATCAAAGCTATCATATAGCGTGAGTTCGTGACAGTGCGTGAAGAGTTTCGCGAGTGCTAAATCAAACCAAGTCAAACCAAGTCCAGAGAACGGCAACGTGTCGTGTTGTAAGCTGTCGACATTCACACCAGACTGTCCAGATTTATGGTTTGTAATAGCAGAAAGATCAATGGCGGAGTCTGGGGTGACAAACCCTGCAAACATGTTAACATGCTGTTTACGCAGCATAGACTACCGTGTATTGAAAGATATACGAGACATTGTGCTGGAACAAACACCTGTCGGGCGAGACGAATATCAATATTTTAAAGAAAGAATGATCCAACGCTTCACCGACTCGAAAAACGTGAGAATTACAAAGCTTCTTCAAGATCAAGCGATGGGGGATCGAACGCCTTCTCAATATTTGCGTCACCTTAAACATCAGAGTGGTAATTCGATAACGGAAGACGCGCTGCGCGTAGTATGGGTCAAAGGTTTACCCAAGAACATGAGAGTTATAATGGCCACTCAAGAGGATGTACCGCTCGAGAAAGCCGCAGAGCTTGCGGATACCATATTAGAGACGCAACAAATGCCAGAGTGTAGCAGCAGCTCAGCCATTGCAGCCGTTAACGTTGAGCCTCCTCCCAATAATACGTTGTTAACAGAAATGCTGGTAAAAACCATGACTATGTTGGGAGAAATAATGCAGACCGATCGTAGATATCCTAGACAGAGGTCACGATCACGATCCAGCTACCGACCACGTGAAGCATCACCATCGCAGCAGGGCCGCAATGGTCAGGGCTTGTGTTGGTATCATTTCAAGTTCGGCGCGAAGGCTCATAAGTGTATACAGCCGTGCGCATACAAACGAAACCAGTCGCAGCCGGGAAACGCCAGCGGGAGTCACTAGCGGCGGATGACGCACATTCCCAGCCCACCTCACGTCGCATCTTCGTTTACGACTGTATATCGAAAGCACAATTCTTAGTAGACACTGGAGCAGAGCTATGTGTCTTTCCTCACCAGTTAGTTCTACCTTTTAGAAAGAATACCGACTACGAACTTGTGGCGGCTAACGGCACACCCATCAAAACTTATGGTACCATAACTCTCACGTTAAATTTGGGCCTACGCAGAGATTTTACTTGGGTATTCATTGTTGCCGACGTAAGCAAGCCAATACTAGGTATCGACTTCCTAGAACACTACAACCTTATGGTCGATACAAAAGCCAAGCGACTCATTGATGGTACAACCACATTGTCTGTTAACGGACAGGTAGCTGGCCATCAAGAGCCATCCATAAAAACAATAACGGGCTCATCGCCGTATCACCAGCTGCTCTCAAAATACCCAGATATCACACGCCCTGATGGCAAGGCTCAAGTGAAACATAATACCAAACATCATATAATTGTTACTCCTGGACCGCCCGTCGCGCAGAAACCCAGACGTCTTGCTCCGGATCGATACAGCGCTGCAAAGAAGGAGTTCGACGCGATGCGGAAGCTAGGCATCTCTCGGCCTTCGCAAAGCCCCTGGGCATCGCCTTTACACATGGTGCCTAAGAAGGATGATGAATGGAGACCGTGTGGCGACTATCGTGCACTCAACGCCAGGACGGAACCGGACCAATACCCAGTGCGTCATATCCAAGACTTTGCACAGTGCCTTAGTGATAAAAAAGTGTTTTCGACTCTAGATTTAGTGCGTGCGTTTAATCAAATTCCAATCGCGGAAGAAGACATTTCCAAAACCGCGATAACTACGCCGTTTGGACTATATGAATTTACATACATGACGTTTGGTTTACGTAATGCAGCCCAAACCTTCCAGCGGTTTATGGACGAAGTGCTACGCGATCTAGACTTTTGTTATTGTTATATTGACGACATTTTAATCGCCTCGCGTAGTGAAAAAGAACATTTGGAACACTTAGAGACAGTATTCAATAGGTTAAGGCTTTATGGCGTGGTCGTAAACCCGTCTAAATGTGTGTTTGGTCAATCAACGATTAAGTTTCTCGGCTATCTTGTGTCAGCCGATGGTACGCGCCCGCTACCTGAAAAGGTCGAAGCGATCCGTACTTACCCGATTCCAGCCACAGCAAAACAGCTGCGTCAGTTCCTAGGTATGTTAAACTTTTATAGAAGGTTTATACCTCATGCAGCCGGTAGTCAAGCTATGTTATGTGAACTTTTACGAGGCAACCTCAAAGGCAAAACACCAATCGCTTGGACCGACGAAGCCAAAGATGCTTTTGAAAACTGTAAGCTCAGTTTAGCTCAAGCAGCGTTGTTAGCTCATCCGCGTTCAGACTCAGATTTAGCCATTTTTACTGACGCGTCTGACTTCACAATAGGCGCCGCGCTACAACAAAGAGTAGGTAATGATTGGCAACCTATCGCCTTCTTTTCCAAAAAATTATCACCTGCTGAACAAAAGTACTCAGCGTATGATCGCGAACTCCTCGCTATTTATGCTGCAGTAAAACATTTCAGACATCATGTTGAAGCGCGTAATTTTGTTATTTTTACTGACCATAAACCAATTACATATGCTTTTAGAAAGAAAGATCAGCAAAATACGCCTAGACAGTTTCGTTATTTGGACTTCATTAGTCAATTCACAACCGATATTCGCCATGTTAAAGGTACAGACAACGTACCAGCTGACGTCTTATCGCGGATCGAAACAATCGACTCATGTATAAATTGGTCAGAGTTGGCAGTTTCGCAAAGCAGTGACATATCTTTGCAATCACTACTAAAAAATAATAATTCTTCCTTAAAACTGAAGCATGTATGTCTACCTGGAACAACTGAACCTATTTATTGCGACGTTAGTACACCAAACGTTCGCCCTTTTATAACCGAATCTTTTCGTAGAGCAGCCTTTAACTCCGTACATAAACTATCACATCCGGGTGCTAGAGCTACAACGAAGCTAGTGTCGAAACGATTTGTGTGGCCTTCTATGAATAAAGATTGTAAACAATGGTCTAGGGCATGTATCGATTGTCAGCGTGCTAAAGTTTCACGACATGTCCATTCAATACCAGGAACTTTTGCACCTCCTTCAGCTAGGTTTGAGCACGTCCACTTAGACTTAATTGTAATGCCCTATTCAGATGGATGCAGATACTGTCTAACCTGTGTCGACCGTTTTTCACGTTGGCCTGAAGCCATACCGCTAGAAAACCAAGAAGCTGAAACCGTTGCTCGTGCATTTTACACTCACTGGATATCACGCTTCGGTGTTCCCTTACGTGTTACTACAGATCAAGGCAGACAGTTTGAATCGCACCTATTTAGGAATCTCAATACCCTATTAGGAACCAAGCATCTTCGTACTACTGCGTACCACCCATCTGCCAATGGAATGGTAGAACGTCTTCACAGGCAACTCAAAGCTGCAATAAAATGTCACTTACCAACTGAAAATTGGGTACGCATTTTACCAACAGTAATGTTAGGTATTAGGTCAGCCTGGAAGGAAGATCTTCAAGCTACTCCAGCTGAAATGTTATACGGTCAAGGTATTAGACTGCCGGGTGAGTTTTTAGCACCCTCGGTAAATAATAATATCACAGTGGCGTCAGACTTTGCTCAAGAACTTCGAACTCAATTCAATTCGTTAAAACCGGTAAATGGCTCTGCACATGGTGATATAAAGAGCTTCATTTTCAAAGACTTGGCAACAGCCAGTCATGTCTTCTTGCGCAATGACACTGTTAAAGCCCCTTTAGTACAGCCTTACGATGGGCCTTACCAAGTCATTACAAGGAATGACAAAATATTTGTCATTCGAATTAGGGACCGTGACGTTACAGTCACAATTGACAGGTTAAAACCGGCTCATATACTGTCAGAAGGTCAATCTGCGCCTAGCGAGAATATCACAACTTATATTGTAAAGCAAAACGATCACCAAACCGCTGCTTCTGATCAACCACTTAATGCAGATAGCAACAGCATATTCCTCGCCGTTCTAGTAGGCGAGTTAAATTTCCTGATTACTATCAGGCAGGTGTTTCGTGATCTTTATCACTGGTAGGGGGGTACTGTGGGGACTGTGTCTTACGTACCCATCCCTTGCATAGTTTTAAGAATGTAGTATTGTATAGAAGAACTTATTGTAATAATTTTTAGAAAGTTTCATTTTTGTGTTTTTCCCACGTTGAACATCTGCAAGCGATTTAAGTTATAGGTACTATTGTCTTTCATGATTCTTTACTTTTAGTTAAGGTTCTTCATTGTTCTATTATGTTTAGTTATCTTGTATTGTACCCATTTGCTATTGTTAGTTAAGGTTCATTGTTCTGTTATTTTTAGTTGTCTTGTATTGTACCCATTTGCATTTCTCGTGTTTTATTATTGTACTTTTAAAATGTAATCGTTTTGCTGCGTCCTTTGTGTAAAATCGTTGTGCCGCTTCCTTTGTCTAGTGAACGGCAGATTTGGGAGAGTTTTGGTTCGGAGCTTCAGTCTGTTTTTAACCAAGATCGTGCGAGGTCCTCTCTGACCCCGATCATATTTTACTCGCTGAAGCTCGCCGTAACCTAGTGTTTCTATTCGTTTTACTCTTCATATAACATTATTTAATTTTACCTTTTCGTGTCAAGTGTAACTACTAGCTTTAGTTACTTGATATCGTAATAAATTAATCGTTACTATTTACAACATACTTCAGTGTATTACTTGTCCACCACGGTCACGAATTCCCACACACCCCTACTTATGAAGCGTGTTTAGTTTCAACTGTAGCATAATAAGCTCACAAATCCTGGGAATATCCCTAAAAAAGACAATGCTCATAGTTAAGTGAATTCAATCCGACTAACATACAACCCGAACTGAGCCCACGTATCACGGCCCATTTCCGCTCACAGAATGGAGGCCTGTGTCCCAGCAGTGGGACCATTACTGGTTGATTATGGAATCCGACTCACAAGGATGCTTTAAATGATGCGTGCAAAGATTTGTTTCCGAAATATCTTAGCGTGGCCTCCATGTATTTACATAAATTTTTGCGTCAGCCCAACATAATCCACATTGCTTGGTTTAAATAGATGAAAATCCGTATTCGGCCCGAGAATATTGTACACAAGTGTTTTTGAGAAATGTGCGGAATTTATATATGTATAACCATACATTTTGGGGAATTATTTAGTTCGTCCCGGTATTTCCCGTTTGTGATACGGAAATTTTCGGGAATTGTCGATTTGAATTGATCGAGAGGCTTGGATTCTGAATACTTACTGTTGATTTCTGGTAGTAATTTGGCCTGACTTCTGAAAAATGTTAGCAGGATAAGGTAACGAAATAGGTACAGTAACATTGACTATTGATGAGCTAGCAGAATTCTGATGCCATTTTGTTCCAAATCAGTGAGTGCTTTTACAATCAGTGTGCGCACCTTCTTTGTCCTATTCAGTCCCCCACTTAGGAAGAAGAAAGAAAAAAGAAACATTTATTTAGCACAGACTAAGAGACACACAATACACCAGATAGTTAGATAATAGTCGTACATCTGATAAAAACTAAGATAGAAATAAAAAGTGCAAAGTCCGATGTAGGAAATTAGCATTTTATCCAGTAGACACGAGTTACAAGCTGAAGCGACAGCGACTTCGGGGAAAAAAAAGAAAGAAGCTGTTTGGAGCATGCCACACAGCAGCGACACTGAGATGCGACTTGCGGAGCTGCGGTCGGAAACAGGTGACACGTGCAACTCGCGTCACAAATCGCTTCCTCTGAGGTCGTGAAAGTGATTTTAAGGGATTTGGGTACTTAATTAAGGCACTGCCCAAAGGTCGCAAAACGCTCAGTTTTTTGTTGCACTAAAAATTTTGTGTATTGTCAAATGTTCAATGAAAAGACTCATTCAAAAATATTTAATTTCGACAGAGCTCAAAATAATTTTTTCGTCGCATAATTCTCAAAATGTTGAGTGTGTGTATATTTTATGTAATGATAACAAAGGGTACAATCAAAGAAGGAAATACCTAAAAAATATACCACTAAGCCTTGCATTTACTTTTAAATTTAATTAAAACTTGTAGCGCGCAAACCAGACATGCCACCACTCAATCGTATGTCGCGCCACACGCTTGACCAATCACAGCGCTTGCCGCCGACGCTTGCCTAAGCGTGCCCTCTCGCGCTCCTGGCCGCGGGCGTCGCTACCCCGCTCGCTCCCGCGGCGCGCATAGTATACGAGGGCGACCGATACAGTGAACACGCGCGTGCGTCCAGTGCCAATACCTAATCATTGTATTCTACATAATTGTGTATCTTAATAATCTTGTATCCTATATAATAAACATTTCTTTACACCCACGCTACAAGTGGCTGCCCAACGTGCTGCGAGTAATATTAGTGTAATGTGCTCGTAAGAACTAAAGAAAAAAAAAAAAAAAAACAGTTAACGTATTTCGCGTGTGTTACGGTCATAAATTCATAATGCCTCGTACACGGAGGGATCCCGCGACACCCTCGGACGACGAGACATCGCCGATGCAATCCGTGGATGTCGACGATGACAAGGTCACCGACAACGCCGCAAGTTTTTCATCAGGACAAGTGGCCGCCATGATGGCCGCCATGCAACAGTCCCAAACCGAAGCGTTCGAGCGCCTGCTGGAAAAAGTAATAAGTCGCCAGCCGTCATCCCCAGTTCCCTCTGCGTCTGCATCACCGGTCGCTGGCAGCGGCACCTTCACGCACTGCACCGCCAGGTTCGGCGGTGACGCCAACGAGTCGGTGGATGCCTTCATAGACGCCATTCAGAGCTACAAGGACTGCGCTAATGTGTCTGAAGAAAATGCCCTCAGGGGCCTCTCTATGGTGCTCACAGGAAACGCCGCCATATGGTACCAGGGAGTCAAGAAAGAAATCCATACATGGGACGAGGCCGTACAGTTATTAATTAATACCTACGGTGATAGAAGACCTCCACACCGTATTTATAGAGAATTATTTGAACAACAACAACGTGATCAAAACACGGACGTATTCGTCGCCAAATGCCGTGCACTATTATCGAAAATCCCTGCCGGCGATATATCCGAAAAGGCGCAAGTCGACATGGTTTACGGCCTACTTGACGTACGAATTAGAAAACATCTAAGAAGGGAAGAATTCAAAGATTTCTATAACATGTTACGCATCGCTCGTTCCTTGGAGATTGAAGAATCTGATACGCGTATCCAGTCCCCGCCTGGTCCACAGTCCGGCGCCCGCTCAGCAAGCGCAGGTGGCCGCAGTGGCAGCGCGGCTCAGGCCGCGCCGCCCCCGCCGCGCCGCTCCGCAGCGCCAACAACGCCGAGCTCGGCCAGCGCACCACCATCGTCAAGTACACCTACAGGAAACACGACGTCGTCGCAACGATCAACGGTCATTCAAGATTGTGCTAGTTCTGCTAGTCCGCGTCCGAACCATAATGTCGCGAAACCTAAATGCGTGTATTGTAAACAATACGGACACGTACGTGATGATTGTAATAAGTTAAATAAGTGTAGTAATAATGATAAATCTCTTCATTGTTATGGTTGCGGAGCGAAAGGGGTAGTGAGGTCTCAATGCCCTAAATGTAGCAATAACTTATCGTTTGCATCTGTGGCTTTCGAAAATTATTCACTGGATTTGGTAAGTGAATCCCAACACATTAATACATTCTCGATTAACACTCCAAGTCATGATAATATTACCCGTAATAGTGATAGTAATAGTGTTCAACTACGTAAACAAACTGAGTCTAATAGTTATTGTAGTAATTATTCGTCGCAATCATGCGATCGTTTGGTCAGTGGGTCGTCTTTTGATAATATCTTTTGTTGTGTTAGTGACTTACCTGTTAGGGTAGATGTACCAGTTGTCGGAAATTGTAATAACGGCTTACCTGTTAGGGTAGATGTTCCAGTTATCGGACAAAGTCGTAGTTCCTCGCCTGTTAGGGTAAACTCGCCTACTATCGTCCCGACTCATGGATGCTGCTCAAACATTGATCAATTGAACACGCCTTCAGTAGTTTCTTCACTTTGCGCTGACAACGCGGCGACAACTACTGTTCCTTGGGGTGGGGTTACACCTGCGGTTTTTCTCTCTGCGTCTCGCGTTTTGCAGGCGACAACCGTACACTCACCGCAACAGAGGCCTGTGCTTAGTATTCAGGTTCTTGGTTTACGGGGCATAGCTTTGATTGATACAGCAGCTAGGTGCTCTATAGCGGGACATAAGCTTTATAAAATATTTATAGAAAAGGGGCTTACCTTTTGCGCCAAGCAGGTTAACGTGAAGCTGGCTGATGGTGTTGCCCATCCTCGCGAGGTCCTGGTGGCAGGCGTTGAAGTCATAATCACTGTGAAAAAAAGTGTTCGAGTGGATTTTGTAATTTTCCCTGATGCTGACAACAATGATACTCTCCTGGGCATGGATTTCCTCAACGCTGCAGGTATGGTTCTTGATTTTTCTGCTTCTTCTTGGCATTTCTCTGGTTGCACACAGACCTACCCGCTGGAGTATGAGGGCGAAACTATGGTGCAACACGATCCAGTCTCAGTATCTTCTATGTCGCTGAGGGCTGATGAAGGTTTGCTACTTACCGGTGATCAACGCTTACAGCTTACAGATTTACTTCAGCACCATGAAGATGTGTTCCGTCTAGGAGGAGAGGCGACTCGCTTTGCTGAGCATCAAATAGATACGGGAGGTCATGCACCTATTTCGGTGCCTCCATACCGCCTCACGCCTGCCAAGAGGGCCGCAATGGAGGCAGAGATCAACAAAATGTTGTCTGACGGTGTGATCGAAGAGTGCGAGTCAGCGTGGGCCGCACCCGCTCTGCTCGTCCCTAAGAAGGATGGTACGTATAGGTTCTGTGTTGACTATCGCCGACTTAATGCGGTCACTAAAAGTGACACTTACCCTTTGCCGGTTATCGAGGACCTTCTTCACGCAACCAAGAGGGAAGGGCACATGAGTACGATAGATCTGCGGTCAGGCTACTGGCAGATAAGTGTATCTCCTGTGGACAGGGATAAGACAGCGTTCGTGTCACCTCTCGGTACGTACCGTTTCACTCGTATGCCATTTGGCCTCAAGAACGCCCCCGCCACCTTCCAGAGGTTAATGGACCGTTTTCGGTCTGGGTGTGCGTTAAAGGACGTTACCCTATTATGTTATTTGGACGATCTGCTAATCCTTTCAGAAGGGCACTTCCAGAAACACCTGGAAGACCTGGAAGCCGTATTTAACCGCCTACGTGTTTTTGGATTACGTGCCAACAGGGACAAGTGCCACTTTGCCTGTAACCAAGTCAAATACTTAGGCCATCTTATTACACCCAAAGGTATAATGCCTGATGACTCCAAGGTGCAGGCTATCCAGCAGATGAATGAACCAACGAATCTCAAGCACCTGAAAAGTTTCCTGCAGACCTGTTCATGGTTTCGTAAGTTTGTGCCTGGTTTTTCCGAAATTGCTCAACCGCTCACCAAGCTTACCAAGAAGAACCAACCGTGGACTTGGACCGAAGACCAGCGGCGAGCTTTCAATGAGCTGAAGAAACGACTCAGTACAGCACCAGTCCTCGTACAAGCCGACCATAGTAAACCTTTTATTATTCATACAGATGCTAGCAATTACGCTTTAGGTGCCGTACTCCTGCAGGGTGAAGGTAACGACGTGCACCCCCTCGAGTACTCTAGTCGTTTGCTCACCTCGGCAGAACGTAAGTACTCAACTACGGAGCGTGAGGCACTCGCCGTAGTGTGGGCCGTAGGAAAGTACCGCCCTTACATTGAGGGACATCCTGTTATTCTGCGTAGTGACCATCAACCACTGAAGTGGTTGTTAACCTTAAAGTCTCCCAGTGGTAGGTTGATGCGTTGGGCTCTCAAATTACAAGCGTTTGACATACAGTACGAATACACTCCTGGTAAGGTCAACGTTGTCGCCGATGCTCTTAGCCGCCCCACTTGTAGTGAGGCTTCTCAAGAACGCTGTGGGGTCTGTTCGGTGATCTTGGACATGCCACGCAAGAGTGCGACTGACCTGCGCTCTGCTCAGCTGGATGACCCCGAGGTGAGTAAGATCATCAGGGATATAGAAAACACCGCTGACCCTATGCCTGCTACCCGCTGGTTAGAGCGCGGATATCTTATGGACCAGGGTGTTCTCTATCGTCACGCTCCTGACTCTGAATCCGAGGAGCCGCAGTTGGTGGTTCCCGTGACCATGCTCAAAGACGTTATGGAAGAGTTCCATAATGCCCCTACTGCTGGTCACCAAGGCGTGGATCGTACCATCGACCGTATAAGACAGCGATACTACTTTACAGGTATGCGTAAGTACGTTTCAGACTTCCTGAAAAATTGTATTGACTGTCAAAGGTATAAGTTCTCAAATCAAAAACCTTTCGGACTTCTGCAGACGCCTATACTGCACCAGAGAGGTGAGGTACTGGCTGTCGATTTATTTGGCCCCCTTCCAGAAGCTGAGTCTGGCGAGAAATGGGTATACCTTATCGAGGACACTGCCACTCGATGGGTGGAGTTGTACGCCATCAAGGAGGCTACAGCTGAGGTATGTGCCAAATTAATGATTGAAGAGTATTTTCTTCGATATGGTTTCCCTAGGCGTGTCATTTCTGACAATGGAGTGCAATTCATTTCTGCGGTGATGCAACAGTGCATGTTCTTATTCGATGTTGTTATCATCCTGAGGCTAATCCAGCCGAAAGGAAGAATCGGGACCTGAAGATTCAGCTGGCCATGCTGGTCAAGAATGAGCATCGCACTTGGCCTCGGTTCCTACCCCAGGTAAGGTTCGCCCTCAACGCCGCAACCTGTTCTACCACAGGATTAACACCGTCATACATGATGTATGGCCGCGAAATGCGAACACCATTTGACGCACAGCATGATCTGCGCGCAATCCTGGATAAAGAAGCGTATGTACCTTTGGCCACGCCTTATCTGTCTAAATTTATTGATTGCCTGCGAGATACACGAGATCGAGTTGAAAGACGACAAGATCTTAGGAAAGAGTATACTGACGCTTCCCGACGTCCGTCTCCAGTGTTCAAAGTTGGTGACCAGGTATTGTTAACCACTCACTCTCTCAGTAACGCACCCAAAGGTTTAACTCGGAAGTTTATGCCTCAGAGGGATGGTCCGTACACCATTCAAAAGGTTACCAGCCCCACCACCTACGAGTTGGTCGATAGTCAGGGTCTGCTTTTAGGTCGTTTTCATGTTTCGGATCTGACAGGTCTTATTAGTGATCACATTGAGTCTATTCAGCCGGTCCAACCGCGCCGTCTGCGAGGTCGGCCACCTAAGACAAAAAGGAAGGCGCGCTCCTAGTTTTTTTATACCAAATCACTCTCGGGACGATGTCGTGACTTGGAGGAGGAGGATGTAGCGCGCAAACCAGACATGCCACCACTCAATCGTATGTCGCGCCACACGCTTGACCAATCACAGCGCTTGCCGCCGACGCTTGCCTAAGCGTGCCCTCTCGCGCTCCTGGCCGCGGGCGTCGCTACCCCGCTCGCTCCCGCGGCGCGCATAGTATACGAGGGCGACCGATACAGTGAACACGCGCGTGCGTCCAGTGCCAATACCTAATCATTGTATTCTACATAATTGTGTATCTTAATAATCTTGTATCCTATATAATAAACATTTCTTTACAAACTGCAAAATGTTGGTGGTCATTCGATTCAACTAACATCAATCGTAAAGGCACCGCAAGTCGCACAACGAGCGGTGCCTTTGTGTCGCGCACGATTATAACGCGTGTCGTGCCTGTTTGTTGCCGCGATGGGCACCTCCATCAATTACCTAAAAATTTGTTTGTTATCTCGTTGACAGACCACAAAATGTACCTAGGTATATTATTTTATCAATATAAAATATTGCTTTGATCCGAGCAGGCCAGTAAGCTGAAGTAAAAGGCTGGTCACGTAAGATTCAGGAATTTATAAATATTGGAGCCGACGGTCGATCGCGTCGCTCTCCGGAATGACAACCGCTGGCTAACATTTCTGAAATCGAGAGCAATAATGTAGATAGAACCCAACGAATATGATATTCTTGATACTGAAAGATGTGGGGTATTTGTTACACACAGGGTTTAAGTAAGAAATTATAATATTGAGTTTGATAAAATAACAGAAATATAGAATCAAAAGGTTGGATCGTCATGCTATTTGAGTCTACTCATTAAAATTAATACTGTTGGTACCGAGATAGAAGTTTAGGTACCCATTACTGAACAGTAAACAAATAGATCTGGGTACATATAATGTGTATATATAAATGGATTACACAACATACCTTAAAATGGTTACTAACACCTTTTCTTTACATAAGTTTATTAAGAGAAATGTAATTTCAATTTCGCACATTATAAGTTTTATCAGCAGTGCCCCGCGGTTTCACCCGCATAAGTGTGGATCCCGTGAGAATATCGGGATTAAAACAATCCTATGTCCATCACCGGGATGCAATCTATCTCTCTGCCAAATTTTATCGAAATCCGTTCAGTGGTTTAGGCGTGAAAAGGTAACATACAAACAGTCAGACAGAGTAACTTTCGAATTTATAATATAAGTATGGATGCCCTGGCTGGAGGCCTTAATATATTAAGGCACCTACAGGAGCCGACAACCTCCTGGGTTGACAAACAAGGTGCCATCGCCCAAAAAAATAATACACTGCCTCACTAAAACATCTAATAACAACTTTACTTCGTACTTTCAACTTTTCACAAAGAAATTGCATGGTTTGCAAATACTTCTTTTTACTAGTATTGCTGAGCAGTGGTGGCCCAGTGGCCACGGCCGCGACTTACGAGTTGTAGGGCATAGGTTTGAACCCAGACAGGCGCTTTACTTTGTGTAAATTATTTCAACACCACTGCTCTCAAACGGTGAAGGAAAACATCGTGAGGAAACCGGCATGTCCTAGAACCAAACATTCGAAGACATGTGACATTCATTTATTGTCGTATTGTTGTTAATACATGATTTTGCATACCGGAAGACGTAGTGTTAGAAGACCTCCCACAAGGTGGTCCGACGACCTTGTGAAAGCCGCAGGAACCCCTTGGATGCGAGAAGCACAGAACCGGTCGAAGTGGAGGTGCTTGGGGGAGGCCTTTGTCCAGCAGTGGACGTCTTTCGGCTGAAATGATGTTGATGATGATGACATGTATTAGATAGTTAACAGGTGTATTTTTTGGCGATGGCCCCTCTTTGGTCAACCTAGGAGGTCCTCGTTGTATAATGATGGCGTTGGTCATAATAAGCTAAGGTACCTAAAAAATCAATTATCATATTGTAATCCAAAGATCAACACAATGTTAAAAAGTTAAATAATAAACCACGTTATATTTAAGAAAGAAAGCCGCGACCCGAATGGCAGAAAAACTTGTTAACAGGATTTTGAAATTTCAAAACACAGACGAAAAATAAAGTAAAAACTTTGTTGAGGAAAATGTTTGCCGGTTTCAAAAGTTTGGGAACATAATATTATTTTTAAGACGGCAAAGATTTTGTGCATTCATTTCATTAAAAGAAATTTTGAGTTTTTCTAATTCAGTTATTATTGTGGAGATGAAACTTCGAAGTGTTTACTGTTTGACAGTCGTGATTTGAATCTACGGACAATTTTTAAATGTGTATGTGATGGCTACAGTACGACAAAGATCATTCGGCACCATTGTATGGAAACTATACCCACGCTGTACAGAAATAAAATAGGGTAAAATAGAAAAATTAATGTCTCTATTTACGATAGTATGGGTTGCATTAATGTGGGTACTGTCTGTTAGCTAAACATTTTTGTATTGGGGAAAAATAAAAAATATTCTTTTTGTAATACGTTCAACACGGCAAGCTTCTGACAGAGTTTACTCGTCCGTGTATTCTGGCCGCTGTATATCCCGTACCAGAGTTTCCTGATTATGCGTTACGGCCGGTATAAACATCGATTTTTTATTAACCTGTTAATTTTGACTCCCATAAAAAAAAACAAAAAAAAAAACAGTGGCACTCCGGGAGTGCCGACAGAAGTGAAAACTTGAACAATTACGTGTGTATTTTGTGAATCGTTTTATAAACAAAACACGCGCGGTACCGGCTAGGGCCATCCGTCTTACGAATTTTCGATCAGGTCACGTGTCCTGACGCGAGTTTAAATTTTTTTACCCATTACAAAAAAGTGTACAACGCCGCTAAAGAAGTTTTCACTTCAAAAAATAAATGAAATTAAAAATGGAGTATAAGGTTATCAAGTTAAATCTAGTTTGGTTATTGTACGCAAGTTTTCACAACAAACCGGTTTAAATTACGCCCAATGACCTTTGACGTAGGGTGTCAATTTATTTAACAATTATTATGGTACACCACCGTCTACCTTTAGTATTGTCTCTCCTGCCTTAATCAATCCAAAGTTTTTTTTTTTTTAAATATCGCTTTTAGCGATAAGACCATTTATTGTCCACTCCACAAAAAAACTCAACTCCACAATTTTTTTTTGTTACCCTACTCTATCCTGGGCAAAGGCCTCCCCCGAATCTTTCCAGAAACTCTTTTCCTGCGCCACCTCGAACCAGCCCTCGCGGTACGCGTTCAGGTCATCTCGCCATCTTTTTCTGGGCCGGCCTCGGCGGCGCCGTCCATCTTCAGGCACCCATTGTGTGGAGATTTTTGCCCAGCGGTTATCGTGCATACGGCTGATGTGACCCTCCCAATCCCATTAATTATTAGTTATGTTCAGTTGAATTTTTTATGCAGATTGGGAACATCATTAGATGTACGAAGTTTAATTAACTGTCGTCTCCACCTTATAGTATTGCTAAACTTCCATCTGTTTTAACACACCACTCCAAAATTAATTATCATTCTTTGGTTCCCAAAGTACTTTATCATTGTTACAATCTGTATCAATTACGCAATTTGAATTAAAATTGATCGTATTACCGATAGCTAAGCGAAATTCATCTCGATTATACATTCTGTTTGATCAATATTCCGTACTTGTCAATTGGCGAAAACAACGCTAGTCAGATTTTGTGACATTAATTCTAAATGGTTGAAGCTCAAATGAAATTAGCATCAAGTATTGTTAGCATTTATTTTATGCCCGCCCCAGCTTCGCACGGGTACAATTTTTTTTTCTAATTTCATAAATTTTCATACAAACCTTGTCCTGGCAATATCGAACACAACAAAAAAATAATTATCCAATTTGGTGCAGTTATTCGGAAGTTATGCGCGTACAGACATTTTGGCGAATTTGTTTTAAACTATGTAAGGATTTTGGAACGTAGTTAAACTATTATTATAGACAAAAGCTTGACCTTTTATGAAACAGCAGATGGAATCAAGAGTACCTTTACAGGCATCGAGATTGGTTTGGTAAGCAACAACGGTTTCTATGTTTATACCTTGCTTTTGTGGTTTTAGTAATTATGGATGAAAAAAATAATTACTAGTTCAAATATTTGTCTTGTTTACTTAAATGCTCAGCTGGCCAGTTAATAGTTCCAGTGTACAGGGAGTCTTCATTTAAGATCAAATCAAACATCATAATTGTATTCAAACTAGATGGAGGATCAGCACGTTTTAAACGTCAAGATTACATAAGACAGTCCTCCAAAACGCCCGTCCGTCCTTTACCACTTCCTTGGGCTTTAGCTGGGAAGAAGTGGCGCAACGAACTACCCAGAAGCACAGCTGTCAATTGTTCACATCTTTATTTATGGATACTTTCCATAATCTCCCCAAAAATAAAAAATAAACTAAGCCACAAACCTCTTACTAAACCCCTAATACTTACCATACTTCGAGAACCTTTCAACCGTTCACGATAAATTCCCGGCCATTTGTCGATATATATACTAGTCGAATAACCAACCAGAAGCATCTCTACGCAGAAGATTAATCGAGCGTGAGAAAAATGAAAGAGCGATGTTACCTTACGAACGTGTCGCCATTTATTATGCGAATGTTCCATTATTACTACGTACATACGGGGTGGAAGAACGGCCAACGAAGTAACCGTCAAGGTCATGAGAAATGTTTTAGGCTAAATATTGTACGGGTTGGGTTAGGAAGTCTGAAAGTGTCACCGGTGACTGAAAAAGTGTATGGAAATCGGTTGTCATGATCCGCATGTGATGCAGAGGAATGAGGAAAATATCGTGAGGATAGTTTTGAGTATGAATGTGGATGGTTATAAGAGAAGACCAAAGAAACGATGGATGAACGGAAAGAGGGTGTCTATCGAGATGATGACTAATACAGAAGTATGCAAGAAAATTACATGCGTTGTGCCGACTCCAAATATGTATATTGGAATATGCAGAAGAATGATCCTGTTATATACTGGTTGGGGGTTGAAATCTTGGCAAGTACCAATGTGACTGTTTCAATTCATATTTACTTTCTAATTTTATCTTGGATATCACTGACATCGTTTAACGAAAAAAATTGTAAGAAAACCATTTTCATTCGGTCGTTGGATTCGGTTGTAGACATGATCTAACAAAGCAGCTGTTTTGAGTACCTAGTTTTAATGCAAAAACATAAATAGCTTTCAACATTGATGACACAAAGTAATTTTGGAAGCTATTTCTGTTTTTGAAATGAATGGATTTTGTTCTATTTTAGTGAAGATCAACAACAAAACATCATGTAACTTCAACAGTACAGTTGAATGAACACAATCTAAACATTTGTTTTTCAAAACTTTCAGCACTGTTTAGTCATTCATGTTGAATAAATAGCTTTTAACATATTCATTTAAATGAACACAAAATCAAACGTTCAAATATTTGATGAATTGATTTGCAAAGATTTGATGTAGACGTGTAGATGTTCATCGTTTGCAACTTTGATAGTACGCACTTACAGCCACTACTGAACGGCGCGGGCGACGGAAACTATCCACTATCGTAAATGTAGTAGTAATCGAGTTGGCTCGTGCTCACTGGCTCATCGGGGGTTACCTTATGAGGTGAGCAAAATTTAAATTGAGGTTTGAAGTTTGCGGAAGCGGTGACGAAACTCTCTGCAATGTGTTGTTTAGTACTTACGAAGATACATCGATGCACACCTAGCAAGGGGTTTTGAGGTTATGAATAATATTTTCTTGCTAGTGTTTCTCTTCAAGCAAGTTTAGAAACAGTCGTATCGACAGTCATTCACACACAATTGCTGCGATCTTTAGAGTTTTATTTTACATTGGTCTAAAAGTCTCATATTGTCATTTTATATTTTAAGTTGCTCATTGTACCAAGCCATGTGTCCCACAAACAAAATGCGGATCTCCCGGAGAACAAAGGTTGATATAAATTCACACTAATATTCTGTGCGTTCATCATTGTTTTGGTTCCCACTACAAACCTAACTGATAATGCTGCTACAATTTTTATTGGTACCAATGTTTTTTATGAATAAAAAGGGTTCTGAATATTCTAGATCCCTTTTGTAATCAATGGATGGACTTCTTAGGGCGATTTTTTATACGTATTGCTTTTTTGTGCCTGTATCGACGATTCTGAAACGTTTTGGAGATGAACATGCGGATTGCAAGGAATAATCGTTTGTATGATAGTACATTTAATTTTATATTGTTGAAGTATTATATGCGTTACTTATAGATACTAGTATTTCAAGAGTGATAACTACTGAGTAAGTACTATTTTATAACACTTGGAGACAATCAAACTGCCTAGCTTTTTCCTAATTATACTGGGGTCGGCTTCCAGTCTAACCGGAAGCAGCTGAATACCAGTGTTTTACATAAAGCGACTGCCTATCTGATCTCCACAACCCAGTTACACGGTAACACTATAAAGAAAACTGGATGGAAAGACTGGTTGTCAGACTTTCGGGCTTCTGACTACCCATAATGACTGTCAAAGATCTACGAATGGCAGCCGGGACCAAAGGCACGAGGCACGGAGAGGTCTCGATAATTATGTAATGGATGGTCACCCATCCACCAACTGACCGCGACAAGTGTAGCTTAACATTCGATCGAGCAGTGCGGCTGTTATTATTTTGCCCTTCTACAGCCCTTGGTGTAATTTCAAGAAAATCATTATTAAGACAGCGACAGTTCCAATGTTCGTTCCTTGTCTTTTCTTGACTCGGCTTTAATTTCTTAGCAGGACAATCTCTCGAATGTCATTATTTGATTTAAAACGATAAGCCAGAATCATTTGGAGAAAATTGTCCAAGGCGTAGTGTACAAATACTCCGCACAGTTAGCTTAGCGAAGTTTGCGCAGGACAGAATTAATTTGTTCATTTGTTATTCTGGGGCGTAATTTGTAACTTAATATTGTATCTTTCTATTACTTGTTTGAATGTGTTTCTGAGTTTATTCTATGATATTCACTTGAACATTTATTTCTCTGGAATTTAAGTGTAATCATTAGGTTTAGTTTAACCTAGATTTTCCCATTTCAAAACGAGTTAACACTTCAGACAGATATTTGAAAATTTTGATGGAAGCGTCTGTCTAATTTTAGACTTCAATAAAAATGAAATAAATCAGTAATATCAGATTTTAGGTTTTCAACAGTCTCTCCAGAGGATTACAAATTTAATAAAATTCTAAGTCAATCTCAGTATAATGTGATCATAAGGTTTTTACTGGATTTTTTTTTTGAAGTGAGTAATTTAATAAAACTATCTGTTCTCGTAAAGCGCACACAATCTCTCGATTAAAGTCTTATAAAATAAAAGAAAAATCTTGACAGTAAGTGTACAATGAACATGCTTTTTCTGAAGCAAGTTGAATACATTCGGGAATTTGATCACTCGATGTATTGAGTGTACGATATATTGAATGGTTGATTTAGTAACCATTCGATATTATGAACGTTCGAGTATTTACACTTTCGATTTAAATGGTCGATCAATTGATATTCGATTATTTGGCATTCGATTTGGCATAGTCATCAAAGTATCTTGAAGACGTAATCAATGAAGGTGATGATAATCCTCTCAATAAATTTTCTTCTATTGTAAAACAAAATTGAAGTCCATGACTAGCGTGTTGTCAGGCTAAAGAATGAAATTAGTAGATACTGGAAAAACATAAGGAATACTAATACAAGGTTGTCATAGAATTATTTTATGAAATAACTATCACTATACATTTTATAGCATATATGTATACCACTTTCAAATAAACACAGAAGCCATTTAAACTAATGTAAATACAATTATAGCACTAACAACTTCGCCATACAAGGCAAAACCACTGCGCAAAGCTTATTTATTACAAAGTTCAGTAAACGCTAAACCAACTGAAAAGTTAATTAATAATGAAACTATAGTTTGAGGAGAACTGAAATAAATTCACTAAAGCCTAGCTTAAAGAGGGTACACCAACCCAGAAAAAAATAAGTTTTACCCGCGCCTCCTTGCCTACCCCCCTCTCTTAAACGAAAACAAAACACAATCCCTTCCCGCCAGCAGAACCTGTACCTAAGTCTTTATCAATTTCATAAATAATCAGATTGGAGACAGGTTATTTTGCCGATTCCCACTCTTAACACCGTACGCCACAATGTGCCGCTAATTTGAAGGGTAAATTCTAGTGGCAGCTCTAACAAACAAAACCGGTCAAGAGCCAGTCAGACACGCGCACCGAGGGTTCCGTGTCATCAATTATGTTTTTAAATTTTCATCGGCGAGGCCTATATTTGTCAGAAAACTTTAACACTGCGGTGTAAAATATTGCAGTTTTAGGTCAGCGCCATCTCTTAACCGCTAGTGGAACTAATGTAACTTTTGTTGATGATTTCTGAAAAAGTGTGCTATTTATTTTCCTGTAATCTTTACATAAACTTCTATCGCATGAATTATTTCAGATTTTTCTCTATGCATACTTCGGAGGTAAGAAAAAATGTTTGAGAATGTGCAAACAGCGCTCTTTCATAATTATGATACCCCACATGCCTTAGTAGCCCCACTTCGAATTTTTAAGACCCCCTTTCGGTCCCTGTTACAAAAATTTTTTTTTTTTTTATTTCTTTCTTATTTGCAAAATAGTTGGGCAAACGTCATCTAAAACTATTACAAATTTCAAGTTGATAACATTAGTAGTTTTTTAGGTATCCAGCTGTGACAGACAGACTGACTGAGTCGCACCATTTTGGTACGAAACCCTAATGATACTTTGTAACACAGTGCAAAAACTTTGATCGTTAATGCATGATTATAATATATTATTTAATTGTCACAGGGCGTAATAAATTGTGGTTCACTTAATGAATACTACTCCTTTGAGGATTACAAGTGAGGAACACAGAGTCTTCTCATGATATATTACTTTTAATATTATGCACGGCCAGGCTACGTTATACACGCACTCTCCATCTTGAAAACAAGTGATACCACAAGTTATTAGCGATATCAGAGTGGTGAAAGATGATTATTTTTATGAAGTTTGCTTTAATTTCCTGATAATAAACTTAATAAATGAAGTAAAAGAATTAGACTAAGCTATAAGGTGTCGCGGCAGACCCCGTAGAAGGTGACGGAACACGTTGGATAAAACAAACGACCTAGCTTTGGATCGCAGCACTGGAAGTCATGGGGCCTTTTTCCAGCAGTGGACTGATATACGCTAACAATTTATAACAGTAAGAAGTTAAGTCAGTATGCTGTGAGCTGCTGTGTTTAAACTGTTGAAATTGAAAAAGTGCCGATTCTCATTCTGATATTTCTTTTTCGTATTTACGATGAGATTTAATATTCGAGATATTATAATAGCCATACGCTCACTGAATCTTGTATTTTTTTGTATGGGAATGAATTTACACAAAATTCGAATTATTGAGTTTCATGAAAGCAGGTGTTATGAAAGTAAATAGAGACTGTTTAGCTTCCATGACCCAACAAAACCCTCAAGTCGTTCTCCCGCTGGTTCTTTTTCCTTTGACCAACCCGATATTGTACGAATAATACGCAATACCTCACCCTGTTGATAAATGAACACACGTTACGTTGATAACATCGGTGATATGTTTCACGTTTTTCCCCTGTCATCTTATTCTTGGAGGGTTAGCTGCGATTTAATAGCCATTGTACTTTGTTGAAGAGTTAATTGGAAAAATCGTGGGTTTGATTTGATTGAGCGTTTTTTTATTACTGCTTTTTTTATTACTGCTTTTTTTATTACTGCTTTTTTTATTACTGCTTTTTTATTACTGCTTGGTGAAGAGTAAATTTTTGGTTCATTCTTTTTTTAATTGCTTCGTTTTACAGCTTTATGTGCATCATCATCTTCTTTGCCTTTTCCTATGTTGGAATCGAATTCTAGTCTAACCGGATGCAGTAGAATACCAGAATTTTACATGGAGCGACTGCCTATCTGACCTCCACAAGCTAGTTACTGGGTGACATGTTACTTAGTTACTGGCTTCCAAGGAGTCTTACCAAAGGGTAACGTGATACGCCTTAGTAAGACTGTATAACATATCTTGCATTAACCTATTACTATACTGGCTCATACCTCTTATTATTTATTATCTATTATTATTATATTATTATTATATTATTATACCGTACCCACCTAATATATAGTTTCATTTAAAACTTAATTCTCCTGCTGCAAAGTCCTGTCACAATTTTTTTTTTTTAAATTTGAAATGGGTTTGCTCTTGACTCTAGTCAGAGGTGACAGAGACAAAGTCTAAGATGGAGTGAGCTTACCCAGAAGAAGCCTGTTCACTTTTACTTTGAAGAGATTCGGGTTGTATGCGCTCGGAAACACAGACGTAGGTAGAGAGTTCCACTCTTTTGCTGTGCGCATTATGAAGGACATTTGAAAACGCTTAGTGCGAATTGGTGGAATAGCAACTATGGCAGGTATGGTAATCTGGTTTGTTATCTATATTTTTTAAATACAGCCTCAATAGGATAATTTTGGTAAACTCGGTTAGAATAAGGTTCAATTTCAATTAATCGTAATAATAATGTAGACTTAGCAGTCTATTTTCATGTAATTGATCTGATTCTGTCAAGACATATCTAGCTATTTTGGAAAGACATGATAATCTTTCGATTGATCTTGGTGCTTAGGTAGATGATATAGGTTATAGGTTTAGAGGATCAATAAGACGTCTGTCCAAGAAAGGGATACATGTAATAGATTCTATTGGAATTGCTTTTCAATAGATATAAGATGATGTAGAAATTCAGGCACGTGTAGTTTCAGTAAGATAATGTTAAAGTTTTAATACCTCTAAGAAATTTTCGCCTTTTACGATAACCAGTGTAGAAGAAGCAAAGTTTTGCGTAATGGTCTTGATTTTCTTTTAATGTTGTTTTATGCTAAAGCTCCTTAAAAACACTTTTCAACTTCCTTCTTAAGCATTACACTAAGCAAAACTTAAATGGTAATTTCCATTCTAAACCCATTTAAAGCCAGTTAACCGTTTATTCCATTGTTAAGTCCCCCGTTCTAATATCACACCTAAAAAACGAAACAATTTGCTCTAAATAAAACCTTTGTTGAAGCTGAAAACGCTGATATCACGGAACGGTTAATTCCGTCTATTGTCTGCATGAAAATTGCATTCCACTATTTCTATGAAAAAGTCTAAATTAACCGAGTGAGTTTCGACAATGGAAATAGGATCTAATGTTTTAGGTAGTACGTGTTATTTGAAGAGTAAATGGTAATTTGGTTTTTTGAACACAATTCGTTTAATTATTAGACGTCGGATACACGTGGTTAATTACGACATGTTGTTCTAGCATTAACTCGTGGTTTTGTGCTGAAGTTGGAGCTTTGTTAATTCAGTGTTTATTGTGCTAATGTTGTGATGAGGAAAGTTTTTATTTGCTTTGAATTTTGCGTTTGGATGCAATAATTATTCAGTGAATGTGAGCACGTTAACATCATTATTATTCCAAGCGCGTTGTTTTTAAATAAAGATGGTGTATTTAATGATGTTCCCTTTAACAAAATAATAAAAGACTTATCTGGTAGATATTATTAACTGGAACTTTAAATTAGGTAAGTGAATTTAAAGTGGTCAACCGTTTTATAATCTACTAGCTTTTGTCTGCTGCTTCGCTCTCGTGGAAGTCGGAAATTATTCACAGAAAATTCAACCCCCATTTCACCCTCTTAGGGGTGGAATTTCGAAAAACCCTTTCTTAGTGGATACCTACTATTCACAAAGAATACACCTTCCGAATCGCATGTCTCTAGAACCAGCGGCTTAGACTGTGCGTTGATATATCAGTCAGTCAGGACTTAGAATTTTATTTACAGAGTTATTGGACAAACACCAACAACCCCTTAAGAGGTCAGCTGTTCCCTACATTTATGTTCGTATAACTCGTCAAAATGTAGGGAATAGCTGATTTTATTTTCGTTTTTTCAGGTGTATTTCCAATAACCCATACATAGATAAGATTTTATAAGGGACACTGTAAAAGTAATTTACACAGTAATTTTCTACATCTCGGTCGTAGCATTGTGCTGAGCGATGATTTGCGTTGCGTAGATGTGACGCATATTTTCCCCAACTTGTTCTTTTTTTGTGTTTGTGTTATTTCTGTGCGTCATGTTTACCGCAAATAAACGTTTTTCTTTCTTTCAATTTTATATAGGGTGCCAGGAAAATCGACGAGCAAGCTTTTAACATGGAAATACACAACAAAAAAAAAGTGTTCCATACATTCCATACATTTTGGCAGCATTTCGCACTTTTTTAAGAAACAGCTGTTTTTTTTTTTGATAACTGACGAAACATTTCTTCTCTAGGGGATCTAGAATCATGTTCTGAATAAATTTATGGTTTTAGTTTGCGCAACGATGTTCCTGACAACAGGGTGTCATAATCCCTTTTTGACCGACTTCAAAAAAAGGAGGAGATTCTCAATTCGGTTGTATTTTTTTACCTCAGTACGTGGTCATTTATAAACCGATTTGAAAATTTCTTTATTTATTTAAATAGATATACTTCCAGATTGGTCTCATTTTTATCAAAATCCAGTTTTGATGATGGAATCCATGAGGAATTGAGGGAACTCCTCAAATATTATAGGCACACCTATAGCGATTTAGGTATTTTTTATAGTAACTCGTACATTTGCTTTTGGAAACCACCATTTGGTGAAGTGGAACTGATGAAGAACACCACATATGGCCAACGGAACAACTCAATAATAAGTATTTCACGGGTTGCGATTCGATCACTTTAGTATGGTTGCTAAGCAATTTATGGTCGTCACAATGCGAATGGTGAAATGGAGCTGATGGTGGAATACTAGGAGAACTCCTCAACAATTAACGTCCCAGCATCGGGAAAAGCAATATTTTTTGGAAAAGACGATGTGCAAGTTAACATTAGGCTATTGTAACTTAGATACACTATAAATAGACCCACTAAAAAGCGAGAAATAAAAACTTTTTAACAAGAATCAAACCGACTTCCAAAAACAGTGAAAAATAACTTTAATTTTGGAAGCCAAAGACACCGACTTCCAAAATTAAAGTTATTTTTCACTTTGTAGTGTTCTTTTTTGGAAGTCGGTTTTTTTTGTTAAAAGTTTTTTCTACGTCAGTTTTACAGGCTAACTGAAGTGAAATATTTTCTGTTAGACATACTAATAACACATTCAGTATGATTATTCTGAAAGCGTGTCTTATATTGTCATGAACCCTTTACAAAAACATTTTCAACATTCTTACGCATGACTCATAATCATATCAAAAACAAGAACATGCTTTGATGTAACTTCGTCTTTCGTCGCTTTCATGTCACCCCTTTGACATCTTTTAACTTTGTTGCATTACCATCATAATTATATGCGTTATACATTCAAAAAAGGACTCTACTTCTCATATACATTAAGGTTATGTTGGCATAATACTATATGTTTGTAAGAGAGCATCCATCGTTTGTCTAACAGTATCCTTTCCTTCGTTTTAATGCAATACAGTTTTAATGAGGATGGATGCACGGACCTAGTCTTGTATATATGAAAAGCTCTTTGAATTTGCGACGTTTTTGAAACAAAACAGTAATAATATTTCTTAGAAGATAATAAATCTGCACAAAGACATTTTGTAAGTTACGTTGGTTTGACCTTTGGGACTTTCTAAGGAATTTGCCCGAAAAATACCTAAAAGCTGTTTATGTTCGATAAAATCTTGAATAATTCCAAAAATCACGGAATGGGAAATATGACTCTTCTTTTTCACGAATATCAAAATAATGAAGTAAAATTAACAGACTGTAAAGGGTAGGACAATTTAATAAGAAAAATCTGATAATGCTTGATGCTAAATGTTAACCTGATATTGCTTGCTATAAAATAAACAATATAATGAGTATTACTGAGAATATAAAGAAAGTAGTTAATAGTAATAGTTTTTGGAATGCATGAAGAAGCCTCCTCGTGTAGCGCAGTTTGTTCCGCCAGTTACTCAACTGAACCGAGCGCTCGGCGCATCTTGGACAGTCACACCACCGTCACCTATGTGCCACTGTGTGTCACTGTCACCTTATTTGATTGGCCAATTCTTCCCTTGTGGTGGTAGGGCTAACACCCGCCTGGTTTGCGACCACCCTTCCACCGGAGTCCGGCGTCATGCAGCCTGCTGTGTTTTGTCGATGCGTGAGAGTTCCAGTGCCTAAGGCATCTTCTGGGCACGCTCGTTCCATCATAGACCACATCCATCGCTTTCATCCATCGTTTCAAAATTCTTAGATGATTCTATGAATTGTGAAACGGAAGAAGGTACTTACATATATTACCTATGGCTACGGTGTAGATCCAACACTAGCTGCACGTGTCGTAACTTGGAAATGGTTAAGGCTGCACAAAGGCACCGGCCACCGCTCGTTGCGCGACTTGCAGTGCCTTTGTGTCGTGCGCGATTTTATCGCGTGTCGCGCCTGTTTCGAAGGAGCCTTTATGCAGATCGTCATGTTTTTGGAAAGAAATGTTCGAACATTTACGAGAAAGAGTTTCTAAAAGTAGATACTTACCTATAGATTTTTTCTTACAAAATGGACAAGAAATCACTATTTATAATATGATCAACAATGACTATAATAATGAAGATATTGTGAAATCTCACCATTATAAAGTTAGTTTGATAACTAAACATCTAAATATCGAAAAATCCATAAATATGTTTGCCAATATAACATGGGTCGACATTAATCTAAAATAAATAATAATAGCTACCATAATAAAAACCTTTTTTTATCCATTCAAATAAAGCTACAGAAATACGAACCCGCAACCTTTTGTCCCATTTAATTAGAAGAAATTCAAAATTCCATTAACATTTTTCTTGAACAAATTTAAATTAAATTAGGTAGACAGGAAATAAACTTTGAGGGAAGCTGTTGCTAAAATGACAGACGAATTGTAACAAATATAACTTGGTAATAGAACAAAACAAATTACTCCCGCCTCTTACTAAATTTCCAATTCTAATCCATCTCAGCATCATTATGGAGACAAAGAAACTTTTCACTTAGCACGTAATGAAGGCTGGAAATTAAACTTAGAGGACTACCTGGAATATTAATGTCAGTCATTGTTATCTTCTTAGAATTAAAATGTAAGTTTAATGCTGAATTCTATTTTTGGCGGCAAGGTCTATAAAACAGGTGCCGAGATCTACGAAACCGGACGGCACGGCTGTTTGATTAATTAGGATAGATCAAAATAGTGCTGTGTCAGCAGTGCTGAATTTGAATTAAGACAGTAAAAACACTTCTTTTAAACTAGAAATCAAAACACAAAACCTTTACGGATTGTCTTAGCATTGCCAACAGACCCTTAAATCGGACATATATTTCGATGCTTCTAGCACCCCTTCCATTATCGTCTCGATTTTTTCCGCACATCCACTTTGATCAATAACCTCTCCTTTGATGTGAGTGGGCGTATCAAAAAAACTGACGAGACACGTTCTCTGACAGCTGGAGGGCACTTGGACACTGACGTCAAACTTGCGGATCTTTTAAGAGCCAACTCGTTTGGCTTCAAAGTGAATGCGTCAGCGTTTGCGGTCCAGAGCTTGAGGCCTCTCGATTCGCGTCATCCAAGTCGAAACGCGCTGTTGTCACGTCGCCGGCACGAGTGGCTTTCATGCTCTGATTTTTGTCACGAATTTTCTGAACAAGGCATTTTTGTTTTGACGAGTTGGTTATATATAGATTTTTCTCTCGGTTTCAAGGATTTACCTACCCTTATCAAAATGAATAATCATTTGAATTTCCGAATTAATCGATTTAAATGTCGTAGCAGCACTCTCGTTTAAATACTTATTCTGTTTGATTCTATTCTATTTTTATTTATATGTCAAAACTGACAATGATAGTGAAACGTTAGAAATGTCATACAAGTAATGACAGTAAGTGAGGGGTGACAAAAAATATCTGTCACTTCTGTATATCAAAATATGGCAACGTTTTCCTCTACAATCACTCATAAAAGTCGTTTATCAACCAATCCAAAGATTTAATATTTTTGTTCATGAAATATAACGCAAATAACTTTTGATAAACTGTAGGTATGTCAGGACCCCAAATTATGTTTTATTACAATTTGAGTTGGGCCCGAAAATATCTTGTGATTTATAGAATTTAATTTCCTTTAATTCTAAACTTTCGTTTGCTTTATTATTTGATTAACGTTGACTGATAGAGTTTAATTTTCTCTTGTTACAGGTACTGAAATATCTTGGCGAATGATGATGAAACAACGAATAAATCTTTAGTTTTAACGATTCCAAAAAGGTAATGTCAATTTTGATATTCTGTTGAATATCTGCTTTAAGATTCATGTTCTATTTCATGTTTACCTATAGATTTTTGTATTAGTTTATTTATGAAATATGTCATAATCAATTAGGGTCAAAGGAACACAGTCGTTTGAAAAATTATCTCTCATATTTTTTCACAAGCTAAGTTAAGATCGGTTTGACCTTAATTTGAGCTCGATTAGACAAACAGAAATCTGCACATTCATTATCATTAGCCATTGCTGACCCACATTTAGACTGCACTTTGATAGAGGGTCCTCCGACGAAAATGAAACTCTCCCTCTTCCTACTACGAATTGACACTCTACGTCACTTGGCGACAGTGAAAAATCTTGGGCCTTCCCATTGGATGGGACGGATTTACGGAAATATTTTATTGCCTAGGAAAAGGAAAATAAAACTTATTTTGGTTGTTTTTACTATGTTTAAAATGCTGTTGATACTAAATTTTAGTATTTTTTTTACTTTAAACAAATAAAAGAAATTCAGAAAGGTGTGGATCGTCGTGGATCTTTGACAGTATTTATGGTTAGTCAGAAGCCCGTAAGTCTGACAACCAGTGTTAACAATAGGTATCGTATTACCCAGCACCTGGATTGTGGAGGTCAGATAGGCAGTCGCTCCATGTAAAATACTGGAATACAGCAGCATTCAGTTAGACCGGAAGCCGACCCCAACATAGTTGGGAAAAGGCTAGGCAGATGATTTTGATACAGAAGGGTGTGGTAGTATTGTTACGAGCTTGGGGTTCGTGACAATAAAAACTACCGATTTAATAACCAAAAAACTGACACTTTACTCACCAACACTAATTACAGCTCAAACACACAAATAAAGAAACACAATATCACTTACTGATCACTTCTAGTCGCACTCGAATATCGCTTTCGATGTTATCGCATGTATAGCTTATTCAAAACTATGTGTCTCGCGGCTCGCGTCCGCCTTATATAGTCCCACAGAGCCATTCGATAAACATCTAGTATGTTCGAGTACATAGCGGTCCCGACCGACTCGACGTCGATAGTTCTCGGAATTACTAGTACCTACAGGAAGGGTCAATGTCCTAGTACCAAGGCCAAGGTACTAGTTCTGCTACCCGATACAAGATGGCGCTAGTGGTAACTAATGGCGATACATGGCGATGTATCAAGCATTATTTTTGGCGCGCAACACTGCCCCCTCCTAAGACATGCTCGTCCCGAGCATTATTGGCTCCATAATAACGCGCCAGTCGATCCACATGGACGATCTTAGGAGTACCTCTTGCACCTTTCTGTATCCGGTAGGTTACATCATTGATCTTTGTCACAATCCGGTACGGTCCGTCCCATTTAGCTTGAAGCTTGGGAGATTTCCCTTTGCTGCGGACTGGATTGTGCAACCACACTAGTGAACCTTCGTCGAACCCTTTATTATTCATTTTGCGGTCATAACGGGTTTTCATCCTTTCAGACATTTGCTGGCCCGATTGTCGGACGTGCTCATAAATGTCATTCATCTTGTTCCGCAAATCATTTGCATAATCAGTTACACTGCGTGGGGCATCAGGTGGTATTCCGGTGATCAGGTCTGCAGGCAGCCGTAGTTCTCTTCCGAAGTTTGCGAAAGCTGGCGTCACCGATGTACTTTCGTGGACAGCGCTTCGATATGACAACAAAAACGGTTGTATGTGCTTGTCCCAATCTCGTTGCCGATTTTCCACAACTTTTGCTAGATACCTCTCCAGTGTCTGGTTAAATCGTTCCACCATTCCATCCGATTGTGGGTGGTAAGAAGTCGTTCTTGTTTTATGAGTACCCATAACTCGACAAGTTTCCTGGAATATTTGTGACTCAAAATTCCTTCCTTGATCACTGTGAATCTCCAAAGGTACTCCAAAACGACAGAAGACTTCATGAACTAATTTATCCGCAACTGTCGAAGCTTCTTGATTTGGAATGGCGAAGACTTCCGGCCACTTAGTGAAATAATCCATCACAACCATGAAATACTTGTTACCACTTTCACTTTCCGGAAACGGCCCCGCAACGTCAAGGGCTATCCTCTCCCATGGTGCACCAACATTGTACAATTTCAATGCACCCCTACTACGAGTCTGGGGTCCCTTTACAGCTGCACAACTTGTACATTTGCGACACCAATCCTCGACATCGTCCCGACAGTGGACCCAGTAAAACCGTTCTCGTATCTTCAGTAGAGTCCGTTTTACTCCCAGATGACCTCCTGAACAACCATTATGGTACAGCTGTAGAACATCCGGTACTTGAGCTTTAGGGACAACCATTTGCAAATGACAGCTGTCTCCCCGAGCATTTTCCCATTTACGGCACAGGACTCCATCCTGAACCACCAAGCTGTCCCATTGGGCCCAATAGCTTTTTGTGACCGAACTCATCGCTGAGACGTCACTCCACCTGGGCTTAGGAGCTCTGGCCTTCATCCACTCCAGAATCGGCTTAATGTCCGAATCTTCCTGCTGTGCACGTTGTAGGCTTTCCTTCCACTCGTTGTTGAGGTCTGTCTTGAGCATCCTCACAGGTACCACTTCCTTACTCTCTTGTCTAGTACAATGCTTGCAGTCTTCAGGACAAGGTCTTCTTGACAATGCATCTGCATTGCCATGAGATTTTCCGCTGCGATGTTCGACCACGAAGTCGTATTCCTGCAGTAGTTCAATCCATCTCGCAACTTGACCTTCTGGATTTTTGAACTGCAATAGCCATTTCAGTGCAGCATGGTCAGTACGTAAGTGGAATTTCCGACCCAGAAGATATTTGCTAAAATACTGCAATGACTTTACCACCGCAAGCAGTTCCCGTCTCGTAACACAATAGTTCCTTTCCGGTTTTGACAACGACTTGCTGAAGTACGCTATCACAACCTCTTGATCACCATTCCGTTGGGACAACACACCGCCAAGTCCTATGTCACTTGCGTCTGTGTCAACTATAAATTCCCTGCCCGCATCAGGGTAACCCAAAATAGGTGTTTTGCACAGACGGTCCTTTAGCTCCTGGAATGCGATGTCGCAACTATTATCCCAGCAGAAATGTCGCTTCTCCTCGGTGAGCTTATGCAGGGGTTTGGCTATATCTGCAAAGTTCTTGACAAATCGGCGATAATAGGAGCACAAACCCAAAAATGCTCTGACCTGCGTCTTGTCTTTTGGAACTGGCCAATCCTTGACAGCTGCAATTTTCTCTGGATCCGTGCGGATACCTTCTTCAGACACGACATATCCCAAAAAGCTAACTTGTCGTTTGAATAGTGAACACTTCTTCGGGCTTAACTTGAGGTTAGCACTCTGGATCTTCATGAGCACGCGTTCCAGGTTTTGAAGATGTTCTTCAAACGTGCGGCCTACGATGATGATGTCATCCAAGTAGACCAGGCAGGCATCGCCAATTAACCCGGTAAGTACAAGTTCCATCAACCTTTCGAACGTTGCCGGAGCATTGCACAATCCAAACGGCATAACTTTAAATTGCCACAGACCCTTTCCTGTCGAGAATGCAGTTTTCTCCTTGTCCTTGGGATCAATTTCAACTTGCCAGTAGCCACTTTTCAGGTCCAGCGTGCTAAACCACTTTACGCCAGTAAGCATGTCCAGCGTGTCATCAATTCTTGGCAAAGGATAGCTGTCCTTCTTCGTAACGTCGTTCAGACGACGATAGTCAACACAAAACCGCATGCTGCCATCCTTCTTTCTTACCAGCACTACGGGTGAACACCATGGACTAGATGAAGGTTCAATAACACCATCCTTCATCATTCCCTCTATCATGGTTTCCACTTCCTTTTCACGTGCTACCGGCAATCTCCTTGGCCGCTGACGGATAGGCAATTCTTCTCCTGTATTTATTTTGTGTTGAACTAAGCCAGTCCTCCCGATGTCAGCATCGTTTGCCGAGAAAACATTGGCGTACCTGAGTAACATCTTCTTCGCTTTGACCATTTCATTTTGGGACAGAGCGCTGCGGCAGTCTTCTAAAAGGTTGGTCACTCTCGTTTGTGCATCCTTGCTGAGGGTCCCAGTCGATAGATATTGGCATCGACGCAACCAATCCACTTCCTCGCAAGTACCAACTAGTGTGCCTTTTTCTATAATGTGTTCCTGATCACAAAGGTTCAGCACACGTACCCCTGAGATGTCGGTGGCTCTGACCAAAGTTCGTGCCACTTTCCATGGAAGGTCATTGTCTACCCTTTCCACGAGTACACAACGAGGAGTTCGCCCAGGATTCCGAGGAAGACTAACCGGCACAATCGTTTCCGATCTCGGCGGAAGAACAATCTTCTTAAGGCTGTACACATTTCCTGGTAACGCCCCTTCCACGAAAACTTCCTCTTGTCCACATTTCAATACACCTTGCTTAACGTCGATCTCGCAACAATTCTTCCTCATAAAGTCAAGGCCCAGGATGCAATCGTCCATTATATCAGCCACGATGACATTATGCAGGTAGATGCTGTTGCCTAGTTTCAACTCCATCTTCTTCTCTCCATGGACGGGTATGCGCTGACCGGTGGCTGTCACCAAATTAATGTGTTCTCGGTTGTGTGCGGAGTCCCCAAGGAACCGACTTATAAGTTGGGAACTGACGACCGTACGAGAGGCTCCAGTATCTATGGTCAGCTTACACGGCGTTCCGTTGACCTCGCCCTTGATGATTAGGCTATTCCCATCATGGGTTTGTGTGATCGAAATCCTTGGGGCTCCTTGAACATCAGCCAGCACCCGCCCCGCAGTCCTGGCTATTACTCGTTTCCCTGCTGCTGGTGTTGGGCGGTGCTGTTAGCCGCACTGCCCTCTGGAGATCGGCCGTCTTCTCTTTCCGCAGTTCGCTTAGGGCAACTGGATCGAAGGTGGCCCCTTTCCCCACAGCCGTAGCACCTAGGGCTGTATCCTTTACTGCGCTCGCGAACTGTAGCCGCTGCAACCTCCCTGACGCGATGGGAACGATGATCTTGCCGCACAGCTTCCACCTCCAGTGCATGGGCCAAGGCGTCCTTCAGCGTCCCGTGGTGACCGAGCCTCACAGCAACTCTAACTTCAAGGTCGCGGATGCCGTCGATGAATGCCTGCACCAGGTTCCCATCAATAAGTGCAGGTACGGACTGGTACGCTTTGCGAACCAGCTTCTCCACTTCCAGGGCCCACTGCTGCAGGTTTTCATTGCTGCGTTGCACGCGATCCTTGAGCTGCGCACGGAACACGTGTTCCAGGTGAGCGTCGCCATACCGAGCCTCCAATGCCTCAAGGAGCTGCTCGTAAGTCACTTCCTTACCGAGAGCTTCCAGAACAGTTAAGGCCTGGTCGCGTAAGCCCAGAGTGAGGGCAGTCATGGCCTGACTTTTATTCCACCCGTTCGCCTTCGTGACAGCCTCAAATTGGATTTTGTAGGCCGACCAGGAAGAAGTTCCGTCAAACGGTGGCACTTTGAATCCACGTAGCGAAGGTGTTGTAGCTACGGGAGCTGCGATTCCATCACCAAGTTTAAGGTAATCCAGCGTTTTCTTTACGTCAGCCATCACGGTTTGCTTCACGTCAGCCATCACGTTGTCAACCTGGTTTTTAACTTGGTCGATTCGGATTTCAGCTTCCGACAGGCGGTTGTCATGTTGAGCAACCTTATCCTTCACCTCCTTCATGTCTTTGCCGAAGGTAGCGTGAAGGTCCTTTATAAGGAGCATCTGCTCTTCCTGGCGGCGCGCCTGCTCCTCCTGTTGGCGGGCCTGTTCCTCCTTGTCCCGCTGGAGCTGTTCTTCCAACCGACGAGCCTGTTCCTCCTGTCGGCGGGCCTGCTCCTGCAGCATCATCATCAGAGCAGCAAAATCTGGTGCTGATGATGCTGGAGCAGCTGTGGACGGGCCGGCCTCCGTGGTCGGTAGCTGGCCTTCCGACCCCTGTGGCATTGCTCCACCAAATCGCCTCTGGTCCGTCTCTTGCTGGCGTTGACTCCGGGTACGGATACCCTCCATGTCGTCTTTCGGTAAAATCGGCATGATTTTTAAATCTCGCTTCTGACACCAATTGTTACGAGCTTGGGGTTCGTGACAATAAAAACTACCGATTTAATAACCAAAAAACTGACACTTTACTCACCAACACTAATTACAGCTCAAACACACAAATAAAGAAACACAATATCACTTACTGATCACTTCTAGTCGCACTCGAATATCGCTTTCGATGTTATCGCATGTATAGCTTATTCAAAACTATGTGTCTCGCGGCTCGCGTCCGCCTTATATAGTCCCACAGAGCCATTCGATAAACATCTAGTATGTTCGAGTACATAGCGGTCCCGACCGACTCGACGTCGATAGTTCTCGGAATTACTAGTACCTACAGGAAGGGTCAATGTCCTAGTACCAAGGCCAAGGTACTAGTTCTGCTACCCGATACAAGATGGCGCTAGTGGTAACTAATGGCGATACATGGCGATGTATCAAGCATTATTTTTGGCGCGCAACAGTATTTAAGGGTATGGTAAAGACCGTCGTACTGGACGACTCTCTCCTTGGGACAGCCGTCCTATACATTTGGGTCGACTAGGTATTGAAGTTTTGTATGGATCAGTTGATAAATTTTTCGCGATTACGATGTTGGTCCTATGGAGAAAGTTGTTGAATTCTAAGCCGTAAATCAAAGCTTTGGAAAAATAACTCAGATAAAATATTACTTACTCAATACATCACGAAACATCAATAATTCTTTCAGTCCTTACCACACAGACAAATCCAATAAAACACACCATTACAGGGAAACGTACCAAACGTTTCCCTTTTCAACCCAATAACTATTTCGCAAAAATCCCGTCTGGCTGCTGTCCAGTTTCTTTCTCCGATTCTTTTCTTTCCTTAACACTTTCCTGAACACCGAATGTATCGAACTCGAGAAAAATTATAATGAGGTCACGTGCTTCGCTTTTAAGTGAACTAAATTCAATCGTCTTATAGGAAATTGAATTTTGGTTTACTTTTAAAGTTTTCTTGTCAGTAGGAAATGTATTTGTAGTTCCTTTCAATTCTGTTGGTGTGTTGTAATGTGGTTTCGTAAGTTTGTATTCTGTTTTACGCGGTGAATCCAATCTTGGCTACTGGAATAAAAACTCGCCTGTTTTATTTTTCATTTTTAGGAAATGCTTCGGGATCTGCCGACGTCATATTATTATCATAAGGCAATATTGTATCAATATGATATATCATTGTCACAAAAATGTGTCCTAAATTTCAACCTTATTGTTCCCACCACTACTAACAACATTATTCAAGAAAGATTTCCACATACACAATGCGTGCAAAGCCTGCCTCCTAGTTAATTTATAAACGAGTTAACTTATCGTCTCCCGCTCCACCGCCACCGCCGCGTCGTGAACAGGGGTTGTTGCCTCAAGTGCCCTGACGTCAGCTAACAAACCGAAGTGTTCGGCTTCAAAATTCTACGTCAGGACTTTTGAAACGCTCTCCAAGGTGACAGGCGCCTATTTTATGTATTCGAGGCACCAATTAAAGTACATTTTTCGATTCACAATATCACAATTTTTACAGACTTGAAGAATAAGAGGTTTTTGGGAGATAGGTTCAAGTATTCGAGACCGTCACAATTTATTTTTGTTATCATTGTACAGATACTGTTTTGCTGATAGGTATACATTGTAGCTTAAGAATGTATGGAGCAATTATGTTGGTTTGTATTATACTCTGCATACCCACAGCGAAAATATCCTCATTGCATCGTGTGAGAATACAATAAACACATAGTAAGGGCTTTGTATTTTTACGCTATTAAATATTACCGTTTGTTTTATATCAGCCTCCTTACGCTCGACTTTACGGAAAGATTGTGGGCGATACAAATAAGATCGACCTCGATGAATTGATAAGTAGTTTATTTTATCGAAAATTACAATTATTTGTGTGTCGCGACAAAAGTATGGCGGTGCGCGCTAAGATCGTGAAGTGAAGTTCGTCCGGTTCATCCGCGTGAAGCCAGTCGCGAGCGCCGGGGCTGCGTTCAGGCGTAGACAAAGTAAGCATTATATGCTCGGATTAACAAAAAATAAGTTTATGGCTTTCGTTTGTTGTATTTGAGTTTGTGGGTAGATTGTCTGACAGTGTATTCCTACTAGGAATTCATGAGCAACGTGAGCTGAACACATATTTTGTGTTTCGACGTCAATAACAACAAATCATAGTTTAAAAATTTCTTGTGTGACGAATCACTTTAAGCATACTGGCTTCAAGAATCTAACAGTGTTGATAAACAGATAAACTTTTAGGCTTATATTTCACTGGGACACCAAGGTGGCGCAACCATGGTCGCGCTGCCAGCAAAATATACACAGTTTCATGGTAGGTATTTCACCAGGTGTCCAATCGGATGAGCAACCATCCATATATTTTTGGCAGAGTGACCACGGTTGCGACGCCACTGGTGTCCTAGTGAGATAGGGCCCTTATTGGCCGCCTATTAAACTTACAACTAACGCCGATGCTCCAACTTTTTATTGTATTTCCGTATTTTTCGAAGTAATTTTTCTTCAGAAACCATTTTTGCATGCGATGCCGGCAAACGCGCGAAAAAGAAGTGTCAAATCAGTGTTGCCAATCCATAGAGAAAAAGTTTTATTTTCTCTAAAACTGCGATGCTAAATACTAGCGAATTGGGAACTACTATGTAATCAATTATATTTCATTTCATCATGAAATGAAATAACCTATTAAACTTACAACTATTACAGTTCAAGAGTCATGATTTTGTCGTTGCAGCATTTTCCACTTCTCGCTATTAAATTCGTTATTTCTTGGAGGTCATTTAAAGTTGCAAACAGCACTGTTTTTTCGTCATGCAACATTTCCTCAGTTATAACCAGGGTAGATTTCTCCTCATGTGAGATTTTATTTTCATGATAATTTTAAAGTATCCTCGTCAAAATCGTAATATAAACCTTCATGTCGGACACGACGTGCATTATCTGGCGTGTGATGAACACCATTGTTCGCACAACCCTTTGGGATTATCTTCTGTTTGTTTGCTCGTTCATTACCACCATTTTTAGGGTTCCGTAGCGAAATGGCAAAAAACGGAACCCCGTATGGATTCGTCATGTCTGTCTGTCTGTCCGTCCGTATGTCACAGTCACTTTTTTCCGAAACTATAAGAACTATACTGTTGAAACTTGGTAAGTAGATGTATTTTGTAAACCGCATTAAGATTTTCACACAAAAATAGAAAAAAAAACAATAAATTTTGGGGGTTCCCCATACTTAGAACTGAAACTCAAAAAATTTTTTTTTCATCAAACCCATACGCGTGGGGTATCTACGGATAGGTCTTCAAAAATGATATTGAAGTTTTTAATATAATTTTTTTCTAAACTGAATAGTTTGCGCGAGAGACACTTCCAAAGTGGTAAAACGTGTAACTTCTAAAATGAGAGAATGATAAACTAAAAAACATATATGATGTACAGTCATTACCATGCAAACTTCCACCAAAAATCTGTTTGAACGAGATCTAGTAAGTAGTTTTTTTAATACGTCATAAATTAACCGCAATTTACCTTTCATTCAACCAACTCAAATATTAAAAAAAGACGGAACCTTTATAAGATCACTTTGTTGTCCGTCTGTCAAGACCTTTTTCTCACGAGCGCGAGGAATTATCAAGTTGAAATTAATATCAAGTATTCAGGGCTGCAATCCCTTGAAGCAGGGACAAAATCGAACTTCCAAGTGAACGCAATCAAGAGATACGGGCGTTTATGTTCCGGAATCAAAACCTATAGGGTACTTCCCGTTGGCCTAGAATCATGAAATTTGGCAATAAGCAATGTCATGTAGCACAAGTAAAGGAAAAAATCCGAAAACCGTATATCTGTAGTTACATTTAAAAAAAAATCCGTGATAAACTATTTAAGTACATTGTACGGAAAAAAAATACAAAACAAAAAAAAGTTGTACGGAACCCTCGGTGCGCGAGTACAACTCGCACTTGACCGGTTTTTTATACCTTGAAGTGTTGCGTCATTCGTCCTACTTCTTTTACAAATCGCTGGCTATTACTGCGCGATTATTACTCCTAAACATACATTCTGCAATGTAAGTTATTGTACCTATTACTCAAAAACTTATATCGAAGAATATGTCTGGTTCTTGTAGACTAAACTTATCATTAGAAAAAAGAAACGTTTCTGAAAATAATTTGATTACGAGTAATATGTTATTTTTTTAGCGAGATCTTTTCACGGTTCGCTTTGCGCAATATATATAGTTAAAATAATATCACTTCTACTAAATAATAGGTACTATTAGCTGTAATTTCAGAATACACCCCTTTTTTAGAGATCTTTCATAATATTTACATCAAAATAAAGTAAAAAAAATATCATTTAAAATTTACTAAATAATAAGAACACCCACACATTTAATTAAATAAATATGTTTACTGACGTTATTGTAAAGCTCTGCTTGTATGTACTGAACAAACGCACCGCAATAAAACGATTTAACCAGCGCATGTAACTTTAGGAAAAATATTTTTCATACTTTGTAACATCCATAAAATCCAATGAGCGTTGCTTTTTAATAGTACATCAAAACGAAAAATAAAAATGTACTTAAAGTTAGGAAAATGTTAACCTACTACAGCATTTGTTAGAGACATTATTGGTTTTCAAAAGGCTGCATGTGAATTTATTGGCCATTTTGCATGCAAGTGATGACAGTTATCAAATCTGAACAACTTTTATTATGAAACCACCTCTAAAATACCGGAAAAATGCATCTGTTTCGTACATTTTCAAAAGAGGAGTATTGCATTTTCGAAGAATTATTTCGATATTCCAGATTTATCCCATTCTACGAAGTATGCAAACTAATCAATGCTAAACTCAAAGGCAAATTCCTATTCAATCCCAAATAGTCTGCCTGTTCATCTCTGTTTACTAATATAACCCTACCTAATACAGCTACATCATTCAACACAACATTATCAATCAGTTGTATCTCTTTGTAACTTAGCCGGGTAATACCCTTGGGGCGTAGCAGCCCCATTTGGCCGTACAAATTAGCGCCATATACGTCCAGTACAGTCGTGATAAATTTTGTCTCTCTATCTATTATGTGTAGATATCCTACCATTTCTCTGTAACTGACATTCATTAGGTTGCTTTTTGAGATCCTCTTGCTTTCTGATTCCGAAATTGTGGAATCGTTTTACATGCATTACATGAAAGAGGTATTATTAATACGTGAAATTTAGTTTTGTAAAAAACCGAGTATCGGTTGCCTACGTAAATTATTTCGTGAAAGCTGATATTTGCTTGAATGTTAATATTTACGACTGATCAAAATTCGTACCTATGAAAATAAACGTAAATAATATGGATAGATATTAAAGAAATGTATAGAGACCTTTGCCTTGCTGCGGGACAATGTGGGCTCTTAATAATAATTTAAGGCTGTCATTTGAAAACATTAGCGATCTGGGGCCCTAAAAAGGCCACTTTAGCGAATCATAAAAGGATTACATTATGAATCATAATGGACAGTTAACTGTTAAATTAATCGTATCAAATTCCATTGGTGAAGGATTTTTCAGTTATTTTTTTGTATGTGCTAAAATACCAATCAATCCAATCCAAATCCAATGCCAATCTCTTTGATTATACCTAGGTACGTAGTGCAGCGAAAAAAAGAAAACACGGACTGTCTTCGCCATATTATGGTTCATAATGTTATCCTTTTATGATTCTGCCAAAGTGGCCTTTTTAGGCCCCCTTGACTGACTTCAGCGAAATTACAAACGGTATACTTCTAAGTAAAATTACCCATATTTTCCACATTATAATTATATAATATGCAATAAAGTTTTTATCGTACTTGAAATGGCAAATGGAAAAAAAGCAACCTAGCGCTGAATTTCAAGCACAATATAAAAATAAAGCCGCTTTAAGAATATTAGTTTCCTATATTTATAGTTGGAGACGCTTATTTAAACAATACAGTGAAGGACAAAAGAAAAGCTAGCGGAGCAAAATCCTTACAAATTCCTATAATAACGCTTATAATGAAATCCTCGACATAATATTATATTCAAGAAGAAAGTGTTTCAAACGTTCTATTGTATAAAATGCATTGTGTGTTGGTATTAATTAGGGATGCTGTAATGCAACATGCAAGTTTGTACAAAAGCAAGATTGGGAAGAAGCGTTATGCATGCACATTGAGCTTACATGATATTAACTTGCTAAGGTGTTCTTTGAAATCCGGTTGTATGTTATTCTTAATATGATTTCCAATAAAATAATAAAATTAGCTATACGATGTGTAGCTGAATTAATGGACATCGTTTCTGAATCGATTTTGTCATCATCCATCTATATAAATAAAACAAAGTCAGATTAGTTACACCATTTATAAACTCAAGAACGGCTGGACCGATTATTATGATCTTTAATTTTTTTGGATTTGTCTCCACCCCGAATAGCAGGATAACTATAAAAACAGGGTAAAAATTTACGAAATACAAAATTTATAAAAACTTCTGCCTACCCCTTTGAGAAAGATAGGCGTGTAGTTATGTTTTATAATCGTAAATCTAAGATAACAATTCGGAGTAATTTTTTTAGCTCAACGTGTATTGAAAAGTAATTTTCACCCTTGTTACTTGTCTGCGAACTTTTATATAGCAATTTACCTTAGACGCTGTTCTCAATAAATTATAGAACTCCAATTTGTGGTGACATGACACTTACGACGATGTTATCGCCTGAAGTAACACAGCATTTATTACTTAACCCTGTGACCTACGCGTTACGTACGTGTAAGTACAACAAATTGCCACCCAGACGCCGAGTAATATCGAGTATTGAAAATACTATGGTCGTCTCTTTACTAGACGTCTTATTAAAATACTTACTTGGTTGTTACGTTGCTTAAAAGAAGCTTATGTTTAAGAGTGGACTGATTTTGCCTGAATAATGATGATGATAATGATGCAGTTTCCCTGAATAATGATGATGATAATGATGCAGTTTTAAGTAGTATTTTACAAGGATAAGTTAATATTTTAGGCAAAATATTTTAGATAAAATTAGATAGACGATGAATGCATTACTTAGCTTTTGACAAGGCGAGATGTTGTAAAGATGCGCTTAATATTTGAAGAAGAAAAGAGTGCGGCCATCTCCTTATTAAAGTATCGGACAAAGGCATTAAATTCGCACCGTTTGAAAGTTTCCCGTTGGTGTCGAGTGTGAGCGTGGCAAAATAATTACTTCCCAAACACAAAATAAACACATCAAAAGATCGTAACAATGTTCAAGACGCGGTTTGATTATATGGTTGCCACATCTATCCCCCAATGGTGATTTGTTTCCTTGATTAATTCCTCCAAGTTAGACAGGAAAATAATTTCTTTCATTTAGATAAGACTGTATAGGTACTGTTTTTTCTTCCACTCCGAGATTAGCATGGGCAGTATTTTCCTCGTGAAAAATAGACCCTATTATTATGATCGAGATAATGTAAATAAGGAATGAGGAAATGCAAATATCTTATGCTGGTAGCTGACCTTTTAAGAAGATATAGACCGTATGAAATATACTGGCTTATATAACAGTCTGAACGTTTCTAGAGGCTGTTTCACTTTCATATTGTTTGAGATAGCGATATAGATGCTTGCCGCGTAGCAACGCTGTAGACAAAACACAATAACTTTTATATGAATTGAGATTAGGGTGTAGTATAAAATATCAATATTTTTATTGGGTGTGTGAGTTAGTATTCAGGTCAAAATATTGGATATGGAGCACATAGAGGTGCTGCTGTTAATTTTAATTACTTGAAATATAAGCCTGACGAACCGTTGTTTTACCATATAATTATACAACGTCTTTATAAAGACGAAAATGAAAATCTCAGACTTCTTTGTAATCTACAAAAAATATAATTATGTTTTAAGACGAAAATGAAATTATTGTAAACAAAGGACATCGGTGTTAGCCATTTAGGTCACCAAAATGTTCGTTCAAAACTAATTAAATTCCTAAAGCATTTATCTTCATACTCCTGATTTTTCGAAGAACCAAGTTGTCTTACTTATTTAGGGTAAAAGTTTTAGGCTCATTAACATCAACGGACCAAGTGGGGCAGTTAGTAACAAAACGCTAAGAGGGTAGCCGAGTAGCCGGGATAGCGTTATATTATTTTATTGGCACATTGCCAGCGGGAAGTCAGTTGCAGGTTCTTTGAGCCGGACCAGAATTTCGATGGCCTGAAAAGACGTCGCACTTATTATATTAGCGGACGATGAAGGCTCTTCCTATATAGTTTTGTGAAGGAGGAAGGAAGCTTTTTTTTATTAGGAAATAAGTTTTCAAGTTGCTGTTTTAATATCCTAACACATTATTTTATGCGAAACAATTTTCTCGTTGACTATGCTGAAAATCTTTTTTATTTTCGCTGTCTTTTTGTCTCCATCACATTTAATTTGCTGAATTTGACTTTATGCAGACCTTTCACTTTATTTTAATGCTGTGAGCATGAAAATAATTTATTATATTGAATCTGATCATTCATTTATTTCTTCTATGATTAACAATTTAGAGAAACCATTAGTTTCTTTTTTACTTATTGAACTTCAAAATATTTGGAATATTTATGTCGGAAGTACATATGTATTTGTGTGTGTGTGTTTATGTAGTAGTAGGGAAACACACTTTAATTATTACAGATGAAAATAACTGAAACTAAATATTGAAAGGAATCCTCGATGATAAACTTTGTGAAACAAATCAATGGACAATTAAATAATATGTATGATGAAGATAGACTCAATTGTACAGCAGCAGCTGATTACAGCTGCCATCAATCAACCAAAAACGTTGTAGAAACATATTATTATATTAATATGTTTGTAGAACGTTTTTTGATTCGTTTGGACTCTTTGAGGTTTATACAGAGCAATTTAGAGCTGGAATACTTTGGTGGAAACTTTTTCAATCATCAGGAATTCTTATTTTTCCGGCTGCGCATTGCTATATTTTTAATACAACAAATGTTAACAGTCAAAAGCCTATCTATATTGCAGCAATCTAAAACGTCCCATTTATACTGAACGGTGGAGTGAATAAAATTGCAATATAGGCCACGTGCGCATTGCAATATGGCAAATTGAAAAACTAGCGGACCAAGCCGTGAACCCTGCGGGACCCACTTACTTTGACCACCGTGAAATTATATGAAACCCAAAAGTGAGCAATATCGATAGTGTCATGACGAATATTGGGTTACTGTAAACGATTCCAGCAAAATTGTTAACGTTACGTTGGTGCTCTGTAGTATTGTGGTGGTTTGATGTTTTTGATAGGTGGTCAAATGCTTTGATTGGGGAGAGACTTGTGAAAATAAATATTATTTCCTGTGATGTTGATAAAAATAATGCTGCATATGAAATATATTTGGCTTCAATTGTAGAACATTATTGCATTGGCTCATCCTAAAAAAAACCTGGTAGGTATTACCTACACCGATTTGAGCATTAAAATAAAATATATTCAACATAGCTTTTTTATAATGTCTTTAAAACTGACGAAAAATAAAATCTATTTCAACATATAAAAGCATACAAAAGCAGTATAAATTAGTATGTTGTTCAGATCAGATTAGATCTGCACTAGTTAATTCAGTAATTTCATATAGAAGTAAATCCTTTTGATATATTTGTCAATTCAGTTTGGAAACTCAACGCGATGCGACGCTCAAAGGTGCATAATTCACATGTTCCACACGTGCGGGCGTTAAAACTAAACCAATAGTATCGTAAAGCAATCTCAATTCTATTCATAGCATCTGAACGTTCATATTTGCATAATCTTTTGAATCGCATACAGCCTAGAGTTGTTTGCAAACTGTATAAAATCTTACTGTGAATATTTACGGTCCATTTTAGGATAGCAATGGTTTCTGGTGATCTTTTTGGATTCAAACTTTTGGAATGAATAGACGCCGTACAGTTTGACTCAAATTGGGTTTTTCAGTTATTTTCAGACATGTGCAGGCTTTTTACATTCCTGGAAGGAGTGCGAAGGTTTTTAAAAACTTTTCATTATTTGTATACCTATCTCTAGTAGATACTTTATTCAGCTTTGTTTGAAAGTGTTTTTCAAACTAGATCTTCTGTATATTATACGTCTTGTTATTATTGCCATGGTTTACTATGTTGTATTATAAATTCCACAGGTAATATATTACACTATTAAAACGCTATTTCCCTCGTTATCGTAACGTTATTTAAGATAAAAGCTACACCATTACTGGTTTCCTCATAATCCCAAATGCGGAAATGAGCTTTAATAAGATAGCCGCGCAAGACAGAATTGGTTGCAGGCGATGCAAAATATTATACGTTAAAATATAAAGACCATGTTCATATTCAATACGCGGTGACTAGGGCGGTAGCGGGCGCGATAGCGGGCACGCTTTCGTGGCCACAGTTCATTTCATAACGAGTTGTTGTAGTAGACAGTACAGAGTTGAACTGTTTCTACATGGAAAAACAAAAGACGGTCGCTTGATACCCATAACTAACTACGGACGCAAACGGCGGTTTCATATAATTTGATAAATCGCGCCCGCTTTAGCTACCTCTCTAGCTCGTTACCCTGGTCGATGTTAAAAGGAGGTTTCACGTAGCAGGAACTTATAAAACTTCTCATCGTCTATGAGTATCAAATATGAAATTTGCACATATTTTATCGCTCAAAGAGGAATATTGCTTGTGAATAAACAAATATTAATAGATTCTCGATATGCGATGACTGCAGACTTTGGAAGAGTTTTTTTTTTGAGTATCCATGGGAATTTATGCTTTACAAATTATTATTTTTCATTAGCTTCATTACCGCCTATTCATGATAAAGTTAGTTGTTTTGAATACTCTCAAGTAAAATTTTACTTATATTTTGTAGTTTAAAAATATTTAAGTTTCTTTTTTTATCAAATTCATTAATTATTACTTACTTTTAACGATTCTTATTTATCAAAAATACTGTAGTAGGTACTAAAAGTATGTTGGTGCGCTTCGAGGAATACCCGAACGGTCATACCGTTGGAGTATTCCTCGAAGGGCACCAACTTTGAAATGCACCAAATGAAACGTCTTATGATATTATTTATTACGAATCCTTCATGCTCTTTCCTATGTTTCATCGTTGATGCATTTCGAGGAATAAAATAATAATATTTTTATTAATATTTAATATTTTTTTCGAGGTATACTTTTGGTGCCTTTCAAAATTGGTGCGTTTCGAGGAATACCCCTGACCGTTCTGCTATACTTTTGAAGTTGTACAGTAAATTTAAGATTTAAATTGTTAAAAAGTAACTCTCACAGGATTTATAATTCATACATACGTACATAAAGTCACGCCTTCTTTCCATGGGGTCGGCAGAAACTACAGCACGCCACCTGCTATTTATAATTCACTTATACTTATTTCCAATAATTTTGTTCTTTGTTCTTCCTCATCATCATTACAAAATCTTTTCATACTATATTTAGTAGATCCATTTCGGTGCCTTTATGTGATAATTCCCCAAGTAAATCAACCGCGACCAACATAGCAACCGTACCGATTGGCCACGGTACTCCATTACCTAGATATTTATCGTCACTGGCAACACTTCCGTCGTCTTCTCCACCCACTTCAAAGACCCACTACATCTTCAGTTGTTACGGTTTAATATAGTGTTGCTAAAGGGAGAACGTTAAGGTTTTTGCAAACATTAGATTTTTATTAGTTGTAACTGAGAATACTTCATGTGTGTAGGAAAGGATGTTAGCGTCGCCTACGCTCAAGTTAGTTTTAAGTGTTTCAAAGTTTGCTATTTCTGAGTTCAAATTCGTTAAAAGGCTACACTTTTACCCTAAGGCACAGCGCCTTAGGGTACAATTATAGCGAGATAAATATTCGGTTGAGAAAATAATTTAAAAAGTCATCTGTTACTTTAGTCATATGACATACAGTACCCGGCGATGTGCAATAACATCGACCTTTGGAAAGAGACAATCGGCTAATTTCGGTTTCGTAGAGCGTTATCTCTGTCGCACGAAATACAAGCAGTCCGGTATCTATTAGGAGCTGTTAAAACAATTATGATTTGCTTCTTTTGATAATTATTTTTATTCTTTGTATAAAATGAAAAAAAAAAAGGTAAAGGTCGATGTGCAATATTTATCGCCGGGTACTCTCGACTCTTCGAGTATACTTGCGATTTGCTTATTTGCGACATCCTTTACTCACGAATACTTGCTGCGTAGTACCAACTTGCCCATTGTCACCCACACCTCTTAAACTTCCAAGCATTGCAGACATTCGTCTTACAAAAGCCGCTGTACATCTAGCTCTCACAACTTTTTTGCGACAAATCGCAAGTTTACAACCCACCTCAACTTAACTCCGAGTCGCATTACAGCTACATGGCGGCCACCTTTACAAACGGTCTTCGCGGTAATTAGTTTTGTACAATTTTAGACTTTAATGCCTCGCTTGTCATCTGTTAGCCTGATAATGGCTTCCTGTGTTAATTTATATGTGGCGGGATATAAATAATGATTATTTAGCTCCGCACTCGAGGGTGTTACGTAAGTTTTGGAAATAGGACCTTTATTTTCTATGTAAGTTTGAAATTAATGTGTTGGGGAGGAGTCCTTGCTGGCTCCATTTTATTTAATTTTGTGTTTGCGCTGGCTTTAAGTTTTAATTTGGAAAAATTGTGCTGCTTTACTTCGTGTGTTTGTTGTGGAAAGGTACTGAGTAATTACAAAAAATTATGGCGGCTGATTATTTTGCGCGTTTGCGTTATTATATTATTGTGTGCAACTCGCCACTTTTCATCAGGTTAGAGTGGTTTCAATCATCAAATTCGTAAAAAACATATCTAGGTTTCTGAAACTGTTTAAAATGTATGTACACCACAAAATATTTTACTGTTCTACGAAATAAAACCACACAAGAATTACGACCAGCATATTACAGCATTATTGTTGAATATACAGTAGTTACCTACGTTATGTTTGCAGTACGTGGTAATAATACAAATGAAAAAACTGATTAATATTAACAGAAGGTTTATGTACGAAACCCCAAATGAAAGTTATATTGCAAGTTCATGGGGATTAATTCAACGAAGTATGAGTAAGTACACCACACATGTTCACTGAAACAAACAAAACGAACGAGTGCAGTCGGGGGACCTCCGGCAGGAACGAAGTTCAATTAAATAGAAAGAGATAGAGAGAGAGAAAATGTGAATTTAATACGCGTTTTTAATACAGTGCCATCTAGTATAAGTTTTTAGAAGCTTTCATAAAGTTGGATATTAATTTTGACCTCGCTATCGGCTTTATGACCCTCGAAAACATGAAAACGAAACCCTCAAAGATAAATATGAAAATTTTCGCAGCTCCTCTAAAATCATCAAAACTATCTCTCTATGTTTCTTTCTATTATATAGGTATAATAGAATAAGACAGAAAGGGAGAGATAGTCGCATGAAGATACATGGCTTATTCGTTACGTGACTATTTTCACCAGCTTACTTACCGCAAGCCACGCCTTGGTTTTAGTGTGTTTTTTTTATGTGTTTTGTATGTACGTTTTGTTTTTGTGTGTTATGTTTTGCATGTTAGTGTCTTGGTTTGTATATAATTTCATTTCTTACCTGGATGAACTATTTATATACCCTTATATAAATAATCCCTACTGGTAAGAAATGAACCTCCCTAGGTTCTATGTTATGAGTTCGGTTTCCGCACTTCTTGCAAGTGGACCATTGTGTGTGGGGGCATTGCCATGCCCAATCGGTGGTTATTCCAATCAGCCCACCTCCCTCCAGAAGTTGATTCAGTCTCCTGGCCCGTTGAGAACATCTGTCTAATCTAATCTAGTTCAAACTTTCGCCTGTATAATATTAGTGTGATTATATTCTAATAAAACAAAAACATAAAGTGAAACAAATAACTACTAATATGAACACACACACAACACACACACAAATACAAACACAAACACAAATATGCAAACGATAACATACCCACCTTTATCCGTCTTAAGTCAACTATTCCTATTTCAGGATACAAGCGGGTCAGTATTTGAATTTCATACAGGGAGCGATACGGCTTAGCGAGTACGGTGACCGCACGTCTGACTTTTAATGAGACGTGCGCTGGATTGTCCCGGGAAATGTGATTTATATAATTTAGAATTTAAATCTAGTGAATATTTTTAGTATTATAAATATTACCGTTAAAGTAGGATTTTTGGTGAGGTAGTGGACATATTACAGAAACTTTTAGTTGGTTGACTAAAACCCTCAAAATGCAGGGGTTTTAGTCAAGGTTTGAGTTCACCGTATAGTATACGCGCGTCTCTGTACGACCTCGAGTATCAGAAAGCACCTAGCTGTCATAGGTTGACCTAGACGACTTTCTAGAAATCCGAACATTTTGTAATACTACTCAGTGTGCCATATTATTTATCACCAGATAGGTACTGTAGGGGCTGTAACCTGACAGATTATAGCATGCAACCTCCGTGAGTCCGTTAAAAATAGATGGCACAAAAAGAGACAAACATGTACACGGCGATAAATATTGCACATCGACCTTTGGAAAGAGACAATCGGCTAATTTTGGCTTCGTAGAGCGTTTATCTCTGTCGCACGAAATACAAACAGTCCGGTATCTATTAGGAGCTGTTAAAACAATTATGATGTGCTTCTTTTGACAATTATTTTTATTCTTTGTATAAAATGGTTTTGTGTAAAAAGGTCGATGTGCAATATTTATTGCAGGGTATTGTACCTAATTTGTATTAAGAATAGAGAAAAAACAGTAGCACTCAGAATAGCTGACAAGCATAAGAAAATCAATTGTTTCTTATTAGCGGTGTTAGGCGGTTAAAAGTAGAACAGTTGTAGGCTGGTTTCAGGTTGCGCGTGAAAAAAGTTGCAGAAAGGATTTCGGGGCCTTTGCCCAACAGTATAAGATAACAAAAAAAAAAAATATCCGTTCTCAGGAATTCATAGCAGTTATTCAGCAAACCCTCGTTTAATTTATTCTTCCTGATACCGCGAGCTCGTAAACAGCTCACAGTGCTATACCATAATGATTTGTGATTATTAAAAAGAGTTTGGCATTTAATTAATTTTCCGTCGTACCTACTTTTATTTTTATCTCACCATCAACACCAATAACCGCAACGTTGATATCCCACTGGTAACCCAAACTTATGTCATATTCACAAATCACGAAAATCCCATTTAAATTCAAAATATAATACAATGAATAAAATATCGTATCTCGTGCAAACACAACTGGGGCTAGACACGTCCGCGAGCGGATTAAACGTCCACGTTTTATTAAAATTTATGAGCACCCTACATTTTGATACTAAATTATGTTTCTATTAGTTGAGTTCCGTTTGTGGTTTCACTCCTTTGGTGGGATCATGCGTCTTTGTTTCCGTATCCTGTAATAGTAATTTTAAAGTGTGGTTATGTAACATTCAACCGTGTTTTGCTGTGTTCTTTTTGTTGCAAGTTTTCAATAAAAAATGCTACCGGTGGGTTTGAATATTTTAAAATCATCCTCATTTTATAGTTTCCCTACTATGGTAGGATCATACGCCTTTGTTTCCGTATCCAGCGGTGCTATTCTGTAAACATCTCACCGTGAAAACTTAGGTGAAGTGAGCTTACCATGAGCTGTCATTCCACCTGATGCTAGGGATTGAAACTATTGACAGCTCACTTTAAGCTCACTTCGCCCAAGTTATCACGGTAAGATTTTTACAGAATAGAGCGGCTGTATTGGTAATTTTAAAGTGTGGTTACGTAACATTCAGCCGTGTAAAAATTTGTACGGAATCCTGCCTCGCCTCGGTGCGCAAGCCTGACTCGCATTTGACCCGTTTTTTTAATTGAAACATTCCTTATCAGTATCACAGATACCTATCGGCTTTGTTATCTTAATTTTATTACCTTGCGTATTATACAATCACGGAACGGCCATAAAAATATTCAGCAGCTTAGGGTCTAAACTGACGGACTGCATTAGAACTGCATGCCAACTGCAACTTCGCAGTTGACCTAACTAGGTTTCGAAGCAGGTAAAGTCAACTGCATCCAAACTGCGATGTTCCAGTCCGTCTGTAGGAAGCCTTAACCGAAAGACATCCACAACTGGGGGTTTACTCTCTAAGTCCGTCAACGAAGATACGGGCACGTCCGAAAGTAGTTGATCTGTCAAAACAAGTGTCAAATTTTTATTTCTCGGACGGTCAACTACATATCGGAAATAGGGACAACTGTCAAATAGTGTTGTCATTCATTCTTTGTATGGGCTCCGAACTAATCACAAGTCCCTAGGTCATACGGAGTTAGAAACACCCGTAACTTCGGCTGAAACTATACACCATTTGAAATAAGATTAGACATTTGGGATTAATATTGTATAATGTATAGGACATTAGTATAGTTACCTAGTATTAAGTACTTTTAAATTGTAATCCTTGTTGCTATGCTGGTGAGAAATAATCTATAATATTCTATTTAAACAAAACCTTTTTTACAGTCCGTTCAACCAATTTTGACTTCTATTCCGTAGATGAATAAGGATGGCATTAAAAGCAAAAATGTGGTCACAATACCAAATGTTTACTATAGCTGCCATTTATTATTATTATTTTTACAAATTTATAAAATAATCTTGACTTAAAAACTATGCGCCGCGAAACCGTTTTCACAGTTTGTCATTGGGAACGGAGCGAACAGTGTTAAGGCTCCTACAAACAGGCGCGACACGCGATATAATCGCGCGCGACACATAGGCACTGCTCTTTGCGCGGCTTGCGGCGTCTTTGTAGATTTCTATCCACGAAGACGCGCCCCACTCTTATTAATCGCTAGTGGTTATCGCTAGTTAAGTCCGCTAGTGTTTTGGTTTTTTGATATACACTAATTACCCAATCCACTAATAATAAGTAATTACTGTGTATCGACAAAACTAAAACACTAGCGGAATGTTGCACACTTGTACTGTAAGCGATTAGGAAGAAGAGTGGGCTCGTCTTCGTGGATGGTGCTATCTGTACAAATAAGTTTTATAGAGCGGAAACTTAATTTACCCTTAGTTACTTGTAAAGTAACTAACAATAATAACTTATCTTATAAACAGATCATGTATCTTGACTTGGCTCGCGAGGTTGTCGACATGTGGGATATGGACTCAGCGATTATTGTGCCGATAGTCGTGACAGCCAATGGTTTAATAGCCAAGAGCCTCGACCAACACCTAAGGAGGCTCTCGTTGGGCAGCTGGATCAAGGGCTTGATTCAGAGAGCGGTACTTCTGGACACAGCCCGCATTGTTAGGAGCCTCACTCTGGAGCCCTGACCGCCGGTAGCTTAGACCCTGTTCCCGATACCGGTGGGCTACTATTTTTTATACTTTTTAATGTTTTTATATTTCTTTTTATATTAATATCTAAAAATATAATTTATATGTATTTAGTTCAATAAAGGAAATAATACTTAACGGCGATGGAACAGGGCCGTTATCTTCGGGCAAGCCTTCCTCCTCGTACATCTTCAGGAAACAGGAAATAACACCACGAACAGATAGCGTTGATCTTCTTTATTGATTTTACTAACTTTTAAAATAACAATAATCACAAATATCCGCGATGGAAACGGATGGAGGTTGTGAGGTTGTCCGCTCATGCGCACGTTTCTTGGCAGAATGCCCGTCTCATACCCTACCCCGCCCAGTCGCACTTGTCAAGACAATGCCACTCCATGACATTAATTGACAGTGACAACTGACAGACAAATGGATTAACCTGACATTACTTGTCAGTGACAACTGACAGACGGATGACATTACTTGACAGTGACAACTGACAGACAAATGGAATAACCTGACATTACTTGACAGTGACAACTGACAGAAGGATGAAATTACTTGACAGTGACAACTGACAGACAAATGGAATAACCTCACTACCTCCATCTCGTAACAAATATTAGAAGTGTCTTAATCTACAGCCTCCTGCTGCGACACGGCCGTCCTGCGCCTCACACGTCCTCGTGTGGATCATCTGAAATAGAAAGTTCTGTGTACATTACATTGTTTCGGCCATGCCTGACCAAGATAGGTCAGCTTAACTAGGACATCGCTTAGCCAGCGGCATCGCTTAACCAGCGGCATCACTTCACCAGCGGCATCGCTTAACTAGCGGCATCACTTAACCAGCGGCATCACTTAACCAGCGGCATCGCTTAACCAGCGGCATCACTTAACCAGCGGCATCGCTTAACCAGCGGCATCACTTAACTGGTGGCATCGCTTGCCATGGCAAGTCCATTAACGAATTACATGGCAAATTACACACTTAATTTTTTTTTTTATTATTATTATTATTTTTTTTTTTTTTTATTTCACAAATTACCTTAATGATATCAAATTATGAGGAAAAATCAAATTAAATCAGTCTTATCCATCGGATTCACAATTATTATCCTCAGATAAATCCTCAGGAATTTCACCACTGGGCATTTTACGCAGCCTGTCATGAGCGTATTTGTACGTCCGGTTACCATTAATTGCCTTAAGCACATACCTATCACCATCTAAGACCTCAATAACGCGGAAAGGTCCCTTGAATTTAGGATCCAGCTTGCACTGATTCCGTTCTTCATTTTGCAGAAGAACGAAATCGCCTACCGCATAGTTTTGGACTTTAGCCTTTGTACTATCAAATCTGACTTTATCGTATCGAGAGTTTTTGTCCATGTTAGTAATAGCGTGTTCACGCACAGTATCAACGTCTACTTCAGGCTCGTAATCGTTAGCACACATGAGTTCTAGAGGCCTAGCTACCTTCCCAATAAATAGTTCAAGAGGACTCGACTTAGTGACCCTATTAATCGTGCAGTTGAGAGCTAGTTGAACTTCCGGGAGAGCATCTTGCCACGACTTTTCTCCACTAGCCTCAACTGCAGTGAGCATATTTTGAGCGTACTCATAACCCGTTCGACTTGACCGTTAGCACGGGAACTTCCTGTTGCAATCAGATGCAAGTCGATACAATAGGTTTGACAGAATTGCTTGAAATCTGCACTAGCAAAGCAACGGCCCTGATCAGCGATGAGTCGCTTAGGGGTGCCAAACAAGGAAATGCTGCTTTTTAAAGCTTTGATGCTACTCGCGGAGTCAATACGCAGGGTGTGATGTAACAAAACAAATTTCGTGAAGGCATCCACCAATACGAACACGTATTCCTTTTTATCGTTTTTACCACTAAGTTTACCAGTGGCATCAATATGCAAGGTATGCCATGGTATTGGAGTCTTAGGGATGGGATGCATTTCTGCTTGAATTTTACCAGACTGGGACTTAGATATCTTGCAAGTAACACAGTTGTCAACAAATTTACGAACAAACTTACTCATATGGTCGAACCAGTATAAATCAAAGACCTTTTCCAACGTCTTCTCCCAACCAGCATGCACGAGAGATTCGTGGACAGAGTTTATAACTGACCAGCGTAAAGCTCTAGGAACGATTGGTAGCCAACGAGATCGGTTGTTGCGATGCACTTTCCGGTACAGTACCCCAGACCTGATTTCATAAGGCTTAGCAACATTATCATCAATACTGTGCTCCCTGAGATCCTCAATTAACTTTATAATCTCAGAGTCACGCTGCTGCTCTGCTTGCAACCAATTTTCAGGTAAAGTTGTTAGATCTACTCGTTTTTGCTCCACCTTTACAACTGGTGTAGCCGGAAGAGGATTCCTGGATAAGAAATCCGCATGACACATACGTTTTCCGTCCTTGTATACAATCTCAAAGTCGTAAGCTTGTAGGAATGCCCACCATCTATGTACGCGCGGGGTTAGATCAACCTTATTGCGGGATGACTTTAAGGAGTTACAGTCCGTTACGACGGTGAACTTATTGCCGTGAAGGTAATGCCTGAAATGCTTAATAGCATTCACAACCGCCAAAGTCTCTAACTCATACGAGTGATACTTGGACTCGGCGGCTGTGGTACGCTTACTAAAGTAAGCCACTACGAATTGTTTGGATTCCTTCGTTTGCAACAAAATGGCACCATAACCAATCGCACTGGCGTCGGTATGAAGCTCAATCGGACAGTCAGGATCAAAAATCATTAAGACCGGCTCGTTAGTCAATATCCCTATGATCGTTTGCCTGATGCCTTCGTGTTCGGTCTTCCATTCAACGTTACCCTTACCAGGGCTGGTGAGAGCGTGAAGAGGGGCCATTATTTGTGCAAAACTGGGGATAAATTTTCTAAAATAGGAAGCTAGGCCTATGAACTGGCGTAAGTGTAGGACCGTTTTAGGAGGAGGCAGGGCAACTAAGGCTTCGATCTTTTTAGGGTTTGGACGAACCTCGCCGCGACTAACTACATAACCAAGATACTCCACACTTTTGTTCATGAAAGAACACTTTTTCAAATTAAAAGAAAAACCTTGTTCAGTCAAAATTTGTAAAACTGTGCGTATTCTCGCCAAGGATTCATCAAGATCTGAGTTTCCTGTTACGAGAATATCATCCATATAGACGATAGCATACGAATTGACAAGAGGGCCTAACGCTTTGGTAACAGCACGTTGGAATATAGCAGGTGCGTTACGAAGACCAAAGGGCATGGTCAAGTATTCGTAATGACCCTCTGGAGTTATGAACGCGGTCTTCTCTATTGAATCCGGGTGGATTGGCAATTGATGAAAGCCACTGGCCATGTCCAGTGTGGTAAAATAATAACAGCCATGGAGGCGATCGATTTGGTCAGAGATAAGTGGTAAAGGGAAACGGTCTGGCACGGTGTTATCATTTAATTCTCGATAATCTACGCACATGCGATCCGTGCCGTCCTTCTTTTTAACCAAAAGAATAGGGCTGGCAAACGGAGACGAACTTGGACGTATGACCTTACATGCGAGTAACTCATTCACCTTATCACGTACAACACTACGTTCCTGGGGGCTAAGGCGATAGGGTCGACGATAAACAGTTTTACAAGGGTCAATAAGACGAATTTCTACAGGGTCAGTATTGGCTGGGCCTGATGGGGTGCCGCAAACAAAGTAGTCCTTAAACTCCGTTAAAATATTTAGCAACTTGGACTTAAACTCTAAGGGGATGCTAGTGGCGATATTTTCAAAGCTAACATCACTATTATTATCATGGACAGTACTCGCATTAATGATTGAAGATTTAATTTTGGTAAAAAAAACTCTGTCAAAAGTAACGTGAATTTCTAATGCCTGAGTCAACACTTCTTGCCCAATCATAATGTCATGTAACAAAAATTCATCAGGCAAAGCATGAAATAGAATGTTGAAAACAATGTCATTAATACTAACTGACGCCATAATCTGCGAAGTACTGTAAACACTAGTTTGTCCAATACCGGTCATCTTTACTAAATTACTTTGTCGTTTACCATGAAATTTTAATGATATTGTTTCCTTGATAAGTGAGCACTCTGCTCCCGAATCGAAACGAAATGAAAAGGACTCACCGAGGTGTTCTAGAACTCCCATTGGTGCACTGACCGCGCAGACTTCAACACGCCGCTCTACAGGCTTGCTAGTTGTACTAACAGCGGTCGACTTCACTTCCGTGCTGGCAGCCCGAGGACATCTTGACGCGTAGTGTCCAACGCCCCGACAGTTGTAACATGTGATGTCCGTAGTTGCAGGCTTCGAAGTGGTTGCGAGTTTGTTTGCTTCTCCGTGAGGCGCTCCTGTAGTACGATTATCTTTTCTGAGACGACACACAGAAATATGGTGGCCCAGTCTCCCACAATGTGCACATTTAACCGGGGTCGACATCAGCTCGCGTTGCTTCGAATCAGAGTTGTCATTGTTGTAGTCACTAGTTGGTGCCTTTCTTTTCATGTAAGAGAGTGCCCTTAACTCCTGCTGCAATTTTGTTCTAGTTTCAATCTCGGTGGTAAAAGCAACACGGTTGACGCGGGGTTCTATTTGAGCTATGTGTGCCATTACAGTGGAGATAGCAATCTGCTCTGTACTCAGCTTCTTCCAACGTGACATCAAAATATTCAGCTGAGTAGCAGCGTAAGTTGCAAGGCACTCACCTTCCTTAGGCTTGCTGTTATAAAGATTGATGAGCGTTGAAGCAGCAGTCTCCGAAGTATCATAACGGGCGGTGAAGGCTTCTTGAAAATCCTTCCATGTCATGCCGGGGAAAGATACTTGGGACAGCCAAGCCGACGCCTCACCTTTCAATGCTTCGCTCAAAGCTATCATCAATGGAGCCCCAGATAACGGTTGGTCTGCCATGCACATGTCTGCCGTCGATAACCAAGCACGTGCGTCGACGGATGTCTTCTCGGGGTCGAAAGTGGGTAAATGAACCTTACCACTCGTTGTCGGTCCTTTTATAGCTTGGATTAGGGCAAGAAAATTCTGATTTTGTTGCTCCAACATTAATTTCCATTTTTCTTCACTATTGTTCATCGTGGGCTGCGGTGCGGAACGTGGATCACATCCCACTTCTGATAACGGCGATGGAACAGGGCCGTTATCTTCGGGCAAGCCTTCCTCCTCGTACATCTTCAGGAAACAGGAAATAACACCACGAACAGATAGCGTTGATCTTCTTTATTGATTTTACTAACTTTTAAAATAACAATAATCACAAATATCCGCGATGGAAACGGATGGAGGTTGTGAGGTTGTCCGCTCATGCGCACGTTTCTTGGCAGAATGCCCGTCTCATACCCTACCCCGCCCAGTCGCACTTGTCAAGACAATGCCACTCCATGACATTAATTGACAGTGACAACTGACAGACAAATGGATTAACCTGACATTACTTGTCAGTGACAACCATGGACTTATTATACAAACAGGACTGAGCACTAGAAAAATCGCGTCATTGAAAAATGAACCATAAAGAGTTAAGTTTTGGGTTTATTTTATATACATTATCGTAGCTGAGGCAAAACGAGCCGAGAGAGATAGCCGGTACCGAGGCCGTTTGTCCCTTTTTCTCAATTGCCAGGAGATAAAAATGTTAAGATTGGTAAAAAAAGAAAAAATAAATAAGTGAGTTTCCTAGCCTTGTAACCAAGAATGAATATTAATAAAGTAATTATTTTCTTGATTGCTACCTTCGCGACTTAGATGTAAACTATTTGATCGGTCGGTCAATAAAAACCTTCTTTATAATGACGGCTTTAGAAGTTTCGTAAAAACTACTATGGTAACCCTGTTATGTGTCATGGCGACTTGTTGACGTTGAATATTGTTTTGTGAAAGCGAGCAGTATATTATACTACGTTATTTTAGCATTTTTTTTGCCAAAATGGTCAAAAAGTGTTGCGTAAAATCGTGTAAAAGTGAATCCTATGGTGGATGTGGCATATCGTTTCACAGGTAAGCGATAATAAAGATTTTGTTTACTCACATGACTAGAGTGACCATGCTGCAGACGTTTTGTTAACTTAAGACCACAATTAATAGCTTTGTTTATTTGTGATTATAATATACTATAATTACTTACTAATATTACGTACATGTTGCAGAAGCAAAGAAGAAGAAGAAAGAAGAAGAAGAAAGAAGAAGGCAGAAGCTCCATAAATCAATTTTGTTTAGCCATGTTTGAATTTATTAAATATATATGTATATATATCTATATATTATGGCTTGGTTTTATTTCCATTTTTTCTCTAATTAAATGCCCTAAAACCTGCTGTTAAGGGTGAACGCTGGAAGGAGAGAACCCTGTATCACCTGCACACACCATAATTGCACTACCTACCGATCCCACCAATCTCTCGGTTGTAACGCAATAAGGTTGCTTGCGCTACTCTTATGATTATGATCTAGGTATTCATAATACGCGTTTTAATACCATGTCGCTGGCTAGAACACTTAGCTAGCGATATGGTATCAAAAAAGCGAATTTTATCCTACACGATTAGCCCTAGCACTGATTAAGGCGGTACGAATGGCATGGTAAATAAGTATCGTTCACGTAACTGAAATATGAATCGATAATATTAGCTGGGCCGGCAGTCTCGACAGAGATAACGACAAAATCGCTAACTTTCTATTGCTAATTACTAACGAATAAATTCGTTTGCAATAATGATGCTTGTGATAATCGCATCTTTGATGTATAGACTTGCATTTTCCGCAAGCATCGTTATTGCAACCGAATTCTTTCGTGAGTAATCAGCGATTGAAAGTTAGCGAATTTGTCGCTATCTCTGTCGAGACTTCCAGCCCTGGAAATATTGTACTTAAACTGAAAACTATTAATATGTCTGTGTGATACAAAGCACGCATATTGCATTAAAATTCCAATGTATTGAATGTCAGTCCTTGAAGTCTCCTGTGTGTAAAAATTGTTTGGTCACCCTGTTAGAAAGAGACAAACAGCCTCGGTGTTTGCCATCTCTGTCGGCACGTTTTTTCGGGACGAGTGCTCAGTCCTGTTTGTATAATAAGTCCATGGTGACAACTGACAGACGGATGACATTACTTGACAGTGACAACTGACAGACAAATGGAATAACCTGACATTACTTGACAGTGACAACTGACAGAAGGATGAAATTACTTGACAGTGACAACTGACAGACAAATGGAATAACCTCACTACCTCCATCTCGTAACAAATATTAGAAGTGTCTTAATCTACAGCCTCCTGCTGCGACATACTTATCTTATATGTATGGAATGTAAAGTATTTGTCATGCCACAAACGCAATAGAAATCAAAATCAGTTGAACGGACAGTGAAAAAGGTTCATTTAAATGTTTAATCTCATTTCAAACGGAGTATACGTATTTCGTGATTACGGATTACACCCCCTGGACACAGGCCGCAATCATCACGGATTTCCGCGACCTTCACAAGGTCACCGTTCCGGCTTGTGTAGGGGCTTTTTAAAATTATTCAAAGGACATATTGCCAATACTTAAGGGGCTTACATGACCTAAAGCGCGGTCGCTGTCGGACCGCATAGAAAAGAAAGAGAAGTGCGATGACACAACCCTGGTAATTTATTGCAAAATATGATGCAATTATTTAATTACAAAATATCTATTGTTTGGACAAAAAAATTAAAACACTATATTTTAGCATGTTGCTTGTAGAATAATCTGTCGAAAAATCAGAATGATTGTATGTATATTAGTATGGTTTTTATTGTAAAAAGAAAGTTTTTAGTGGTATCTTCATGATTTTATTCTATCGTATCAAAGCATATATCCTGAAGAATATCATATATTTTTCTGATTTGATTTACTGTTGACGATCATATTGTTTCTAAAACTTGCGTTTTTTTCGTTTAGGTCCTGTAAGCCCTTTAAATCGGGAAGAAATGCATGACCCAATTCCAAAGTGCTCATATAAGTGTGTCACTGTTTTCGAAAGTTGTACAACAAACTGTGATTGCACGTACCACACCCCCGGCTATACTCAGGTAAATTCGGTTTTGATACACGATGATAATACATTTAACTTCAGCAGACGCTGGTTTGTTTATTTCTTCCGTAACCATCGTACCATTGATAATAATTTCCTTTCATAATTATTATGTATGTTTTGTTTTATTTATTGGATTATTCAAAATCGTTTATAATCAGTGGTAAGTTTATTCATTAATTAAACTTTTCGCACTCAACAAAAATATACAAAGGCGGACTTAATGCCTTAGGCATTCTCTACCAGTCAAACAAGGGTTATTAAGACAAAAAAAAAAGCTAATCACATCCCAGTTATTTCCTTTAAAGACCCAATCCCCGTAGAAATCCGCACGTCTTTACACGCTTAAAAAAGCTGAACAAAATAAACCAGTAATTTAAACTTACTCTCATTTGAAAACCAATTCCGCGCAAAATAAGTTAAAACCACTTCATGGACGAGTTAGATCACTCAGCAAATCGTGGATATCTAAATAGAGTTTAATTCTGTCGGAGCTCCGAAGCGGTAAAGTAGATTTGTGAATTTGCATCTCAAGTCCAATTGAGTTTTTTAAGGAATTGGTGCTTTGAATTTCCTGCTTCCTTTCAGTACGGATTTTAAATATTGTTCAAGTTTCGGATGGTGAGAGAAACTTCTCGGTGGAAACAGGTTTTGGATAACTTTTTGAAGTGAAAAGTATGGTTATACGGATTTTTGGGAGTGTAATAATTGAAGAGTGTTAAACATTTAAAATTTAGGAAAATTTATCTCCACTTGTCAGTATTTTTGTTGGCAAAATATGTATTAAAAACTTATTTTGAAGTGATACTCGTATGTAGTACCTTTTTACATAATATCGTTATAACTGCTACAGACTATAAATATTATAAGGATATCTGAGTGGCAATTACTCGTAATAATTACGAGAATTGCCACTCAGATATCCTTATAATATTTATAATCTGTAGCAGTTATAACGTTATAAGAACGTTCACAGTCAGACCTGTGTCAATCTGTCAAAAATACCTCTAATTTTAACATTCTTGACAAGCTTTTGACTTTGATTGTCGCTGAGATGAAACCGCGACTACATTTTGAACGTTTTCAATTACAGAAATTGGCCTTCAGATTACAAGTTCTGAGAGATTGCCACATTTTCTTAATTAATTATTTACTTTACGCTCATTATTCGCATAGAATTTAGCAGCAAAATAATGAAGGAAAGCTGCAAGCAAATCTGCAATGTATTTTGACCTACATCCAGTATATTGATGAGTAGAAAAATCTGCGTCATTTTTCACTCCGGGCAGGGACGGGTGTGGCGGGGATACATCGAGTGTCAGTCATTCACTCATGATTGACATTCGATTGAAAGACAATTTTTTGGTGGCTTTTGGTCTATTTTGCCCACATTTTGTATGCATCCGAGGAGAATGGTTATTGGTCATATAGGAGAATACACGTCTTTTTTTTGGTTAAAAAATATTTGATGGTCAGAATCTGCAACCAGGTAATAGCATATTGTGTTGTGATCATCTATTTGTCAGATCTCTGTTGTTTTAAATAAAAAAATATTTTTTCCTTTCTCGCCCTTGTGCGTTATAATGGATAAACCATTCATAAACGTTGTTAAACGTCAAAAATGTATGGTTAAATAGTCGCTAATCATTATTTAACTTTAAGCAACGTTTATTAATTAACCCCAGTATTAGGTCGATCTAAATTCAATTCAAATGAAAATTAATAGGTATTTAATTTCACCTAAACCTACCACAGCACAAGGTGCACGGTTCCAATTGGTCGTTTCCCACGGGATGAAGCGGGACGAAATTCCGCGGTTACTGTTTTCGAAATATGGGCTTTTACAATGCTTTTAAAGAGCAATAAGCACCAGGTATGAAATAATCCTTAATAAAATAGAAAATGGATAGCAAATCGAAACATCCATGGGTCTACAAAAATAAATATTAATGGACTAATTATGAGAGTTTTCCTGACTTAAGGAAGACTACATTTTTTTGCTTTTTACCGTATTAAACATGCAGCCAATAAGGATGGGAGAATGTGGAGCGGAAAAGTTCCACTTTGTTCTGAAGTTTTTCTCGACCTAGTTTTATAGTTTTTCGCAACTTCTGGCTTAAAACTCCAGTTATTAATCCAGATCACTTGTTATGAAATTATTGGTTGATTAATTAATCAGAAAAGTAGCTACTACGTGAAAGATCCAGAATTGTATAGCAAGGTTTGACAAAACAATATTAGAATAATCTCTTTAAAATCTATTATCATCCGAGTGTTTTTCCCAGAATTTGGAAATTAATACGAAACTCCACTTTTACTAATTTTGTTCCAGTTTTTGTATTGTTTTTACTTACTGACGATTATTCCCCAAGCACCTCTTCGAACTCCTCTTCAAACAGGCGTTGTAGGACTAAAGGTAGAATTAATTTACTTAATCACACTAATATTATAAAGGCGAAAGTTTGTGAGTGGGTGAGTGTGTGTGTGTATATATGTTTGTTACTTCTTCACGTTGATACGGCTGGACCAATTTTGATAAATTTTTGTCTTATGACCACCAAGTGCACAAGTGACAGGGCAAGCGGCGATGGAAGATGGAAGGTGGGCCATTTGTCTGTCTAGGGATTGACAGCTCACTTCAAACTCATGTTTTGACGGTGAGATTAGAGGTAGCTGACACCCTGGATTAACATATAGGCTACTTTTTATCCCGATATTCCCACGGGATTGACATTTACGCGGGTGAAACCGCGTGGCGCAGCTAGTATATTAATAATATTAGACTTACTACCAGATCCGTGAGTATAATAGCTTGAAATAGCTTAATTAACGATGCCGCAGTCGGTACAAACACCGCTAGGCTAGCAAGTGAGGTACGCTCGCGATGTTCAGCTGTTCGTGGAATTACATAAATTAATTATGTTCGCAGAAAAGTGGCGAGGTCGGAATTTTATCAATAAAGTTGACTAATTAATTGGTTGTAAGTGGCAGAAATAGAATTATGGTTCAAAGAGAGGTGCTTACTTCAAAGTATCATATTTTATATCGTGATCATCATTCAACCGACTTCAAACTCTGACAGGGCTCTCTGTTTGTGCTATTCTTCTATTCTTAAGCTCTAGCGCAAGTGCCATCCAGTTTTGTCCATCAATTTCCCATCTAAAGATTTTCCGACATACCTACAACTCGAGAGCTTTTAGAAATATCGGAAGCCGGTTTTAAAACTTCGGAAACTTCAAACTGTGGGAACTCAAAACCGCGTCACCACATCGTTCAAAGCTGTTGAAAATTCCCAGTATTTGGTGGTACGGTTATTCGAAAATCACAACCGTTTTCGCCTGTACAAGTGTATGAGCAAGCCACCGAGCAACGTTTCACGCGAAGTGCTCTCGTACGTCGCACAGAACAAACGCTCCGCCCGCTGTCTTATCGTTATAATACTAGTTTAAACTAGTTCCAGCCGGTTATACGGGCAGGGCTGCTGCGCTTGAGCATAGTTTTGGTTTATGGTTTTCAGGTTGGAGAAGTTGGTATGTTAGGCTGAGCCCGTGAGTTTGGGTTATTTAGAGTGGCAATGTACAGCATAATTGGGTTTTAGTTGCGTTAAATGAGCTTAGAACGTTAGAATAAAATGTTACAAAAATAGATTTTAGGAAACTTGATTTTCTCTTTTTTTTTTGTCAAATAGGTATATATGGTAATTTTAAGCTGGATAACTGAAATGTCCTCTCTGCTTCAGACATTGTTTCAAATTAATATATCTCCATTTAATGACATGAGAAGTTGGGTAGTGGTTTACGAAGTGTGGCAGGTGACACTGACAGCCCTACACGAGTACAGTCAGCCTGCACGGTACATATATAGTTTCGCCGGCGCCGCGTCAAAGTTTGTTGTTCCTAGTTAATTTTCTTTGTGAAAATTCCCCTCTTAACTTCATGAGTGTTAATCTTTGAGATTGAAGTTTTAAAGTAAATTCTCTTTATAGGTACGTAATAAGTATGAACTTCTGATGTTATTTACGTGATAGTTGTACGAAGAAAAATGTAACGGTTTAAGTATTTAAGTTTTAAACAAACTACAGTTTCGCAGGAAATAAACATATTCTTGGTGCAAGTCCGCGTTTGTAGGAAAGTCACGTCTTTGCTGAGTTTTTTTTTTTAAGACGGTTGAGGAATATTACTTCAGTAAAGTATACGGAGAATGCAAAGAAAAGCAATAAAGAAACTGAACTATCACTTTTGTAGTTTACTTTATTTGTTTCAGAAAATATTGTGACGTTTTGCGCTATTATAATTTAGATAGTAAGTGTTTACGATCGTGTTAATTCATATTAAATAACAATCGATTTAATCTAGATTGGATTATTTTAGTAGACTAATTAAATCATACCTAATCTGCTGAAATCCAACATTTCATCAGATATAAATAGATTATAATGGTCTCGACAGCTAAGCCCTAACACCCAACAGGGATTAACTATACACTGATTTTTAATTTGCTAGACCAAAATGAGAGCTGCGATCGATCTTTTTCTGTTATGATAATATTAAATGCATTAAAATTAATAAAGCCATGGTAAGTATGTAAACTCTGTATGAGTTTACATAGGTACCATTGCTACTTTAGTATTTAAAATTTTGGTCCTTTTACCAAATCTAGACCTGTGTCAACACACCTAGTGGATACAGTACGGACCAGTGGCCAGACTTTGCCGTAATTTCGTATACATTTATATTTCGTATTTCGTAAACATGTCACATGCAATTCAAAAGAGGCTTTCAGTGAAAAAGTTAGTACAAACTCCACTAGGTAAATACCTACGCTTTCGGACATTTTCGCTTCGGGCTAAAAAGAAAGTTTCTAGTTTTTCGTTTGGAAAGTTTATTCTGTGGGATGGATCGTCGGTTTTTTTTTGTTGTTGGGGTACGGCTAATGCCTAACTTGGCAGTCATTAGGGAATTTCGTATTTTTTTGTATGTTTTGTTTGAATGTTACTTGGTAACAATTTATTGTAATGTTAGTAAGGATATTACTAGACTAACACTACATCAAATTGTTACCAATTGTTACAAATCGGGGGAGTATTTTGCCGAATCAAAGAAATTGAAGATGTACAGTTTACTTAGTAAAAGTAAGTAAAAACTTACTTTTACTAAGTGGCTACCATTTCTTTATTCAAAAACTCAATTTGTTTGATCTTTTAGTTTCGTCAGAAAATGTTTCATGAGATTTCTTTGTTGTATTAACGTTTACAAATTAATGGAAGTTTATTCATTTCGAATCGAAGGTTTGTAAAAACAAAGTTTTACTCTGATAATTATCTGATTGAGAGGAATTGTAAAAACAAAGTTTTTCTCTGATTTGATTTGTTGTCAATTCGAAAAGTATTAGGAACTATCAATTGATGTAGTTTTAGTAATTTTGCAGTCTATCAGATACTGTAGTTAGACACATCGGATGTAAAAAAATATGCTTTTATTAAGTAAAAACAATTACAAATTCTTATCATCGCGACTTGTATTGTCGTGTAGCGTGAACCGGATAACCGGATTACGGCGGCACCTGACTGCGAAACGAAGGCGAGTGAGCACTAACGTAGTTATACAAAGTCACGAGCGAGTGTTTTGTGAGTTACTGCAGCGTACGGATAAGAATGAGTTGGAATAAGACTCTTTTTATGTGGCCTTTAACTGCTTATTTATTTTAGATATTTTTATTATTTTGTAAGAGCTATCTTAGATTACTTAGCATAACTAGTCTATAATATTCCCACTGCTGCGACACAGAACTCCTCTCTGTGAGAGGGAGTGGGCCGTAATCCACCACGCGGGCCTAGTGCGGGTTGTTGCTAAGATTACTTAATTATTGATAGTAGATATTTGTTATTTTTTTAAATTATATTGCAAGGATGCGACTAGATAATTTTCTACAGGGCTTGGTAAGATATTCTTTCATTTTGGTATCGTCTTTTGCTAGTCATTGTAACTTCAGGGGGCTTACTCACCAAACTAATTTTAATTTCAATGAGATGCCAATATGATTCCACTGTTAATTTTACAGTCACGTGATTCGGTACTCTTGAAAACAATATTGTCAACAATTACCCCACGCCAAGCCCGAACCCAATTCCACTTAGTTCTCCAAAATGGACACCCAATCTAAAAATCATTTGGCGCTAGCATCGAACTCAAAAGTACGAAACGTCACAATTCCAATGTCGATCTATCGGAATTAAATTGAAGAGTAAGCACCCAGGACTGATTAGGGAATAAACCATTTTTGAAAACGAACGTTCTTAATTATTTATTTAAATACAGGTACACCTAAATAAGTCACGCTACACTTCACAGGTGTAAAGTCACGGTAATGTCATATTTCCCCACCAAGGTAATAAAATTCCAACGAATTTCACACAATATTACACAAAAGTAAATCAATGTTAATCGTAACCAAACTATCGTACGATTGTAAACAAATTCTCCACTGCAACCACTGTGCACTGATGCTGTTTCTGGTGACGGTGTAAAGTTTACTGTGGATACACCATGAATTCGATCATCTTAAACTGGTTACCAGCAATGGTGCGCAAACTTTGCCCCCGTGTATTTTGAAAACTAAGAATTCTAAAGCGTTTGGCAAACTATCGCACGTGCTTCTTCAACCGTTCTCTTTCATAATTAACTTCCTAAGAGCATCGAGTTTCTAACAAACTTAATGTTATTTGTATGGAAAATCTTATTCAAACTGTTTACTTTGAAAACTATAATTATACACGTGGCAGAGATGTTTGCAGTCCTCGAATAACTTCAAAGATCACGTTAACTGATTAACTTCTCCGCATATCAAGCTACAGATGTGCTTCTAGTGGTTTTAAATCTATAGTTATAATAAAGCTGAAGAGTTTGTTTGTTTGAATGCGCTAATCTCTGGAACTACCAATTCTAGAGGAAGTCTATAGGCTATTTAACATCCCGCTATGACCCTTAGGAGCCATGCAAAAAGAAAAGAAGTCAAAAATAACACTTAGTAAAAACGATGTGATAGCGCGGGCAGGTGTTGCGATGCGATAACCCACCCCGGGTTGGGGTAACAAGAAATTACACGCAAACGAAGTCACAGGCAAATGCTAGTTCTTAACTATTTGTTTATTTATTTATGTATTGTAGATGTGCTATGTTTAATGTTAATGTTGTTTGTTAATTTTAATGTTTTAAAGTTGTATTTTTATTTTATTTCCATTATTTAATTTTATTTTTAATTTAGTGAACAATGTCATTAAAGTTTGTATGCCTTATACAAGGTAAATTGTACAAGGCTCACCCATCTTATTGTAACATCTTATTTTATGTACCTGCAATCTATGCAAATAGTATTTACTTTACTTTACTTAATAAAACTACTCGATTCGAAGATAAAATAAATACTGGATCAATAAGTCGTCTTAAGGCTCCTTCAAAGAGGCGCGACACGCGATATAATCGCGCGCGACACAAAGGCACCGCTGGTTGCGCGACTTGCGGTGCTTTTGTGTCGCGTGTCGTGTCGTGCCTGTTTGAAGGAGCCTTTAGGGGCGGATTTTCTTGAGGTAGGTAGTGGTTACAATAATAATGAGACGATCGATGTGTGTTTATAGTTAAGGTATCGGTGTGCCAGTGAATGGCAGGGGGAAGACTGTGGTTGTTGTGAAACAACACAACATTTCAAATTCCTCGTAATTTTGCTTCTCTCTGCAGTTACAAAGGATTGAGCAAAACAATTGGTAAATGTTGGGTACCCAATCACAGAACGTTTCGCTTTGTCCTGCTGCCTTAGTGACTAGCCGTGCCTGCGACAGACCTTCAATCATGTTCGAAGGATCGATCGTCTAATTCGAATAGTACTAATGGATGCTTAGAAATATATTATTACTACAAATTTTGATGACATTTACAGATCATTCTGTACGGTAACCAAAGGAGATAAGTGAACAGGGTCGTCGAATATAGTTGAAGTTTAGTAAGAAAACGAAGGATGTTTTAAAATAAAATTTAATTTATGATAGAAAACGAACAGTTAACTTAGCAAATTAAATTTCATTCGAAAAGATGTATAAAGTAGAAAAGACTTTACCTCGGTGATTTCCATTTCCAGCAGCTGCTATGGAAAATTTATTCAACAGAAACTATTGCACCAATTCTTATAAGTGTTGACCTCTTTTTACCCGACTACGGAGGGTATATGATTTTAACTGGTATGTATGTATGTTCATCTGTTCCCTCATAACTTCAAAATTACTTATAATAATTTTACAAATGGGGTCGGATCGTTAGAAGCGTTTTAACCGTCCGCTGGTTATAGACTTTGTGTTATAAATTCAATATGGCGCCCACTAGAGGACATAAAGTAATGAATATAAAAAATAAATAATTTGGAATGGTGCCTTGTTCGGTATCAAATGAAAAGGCTTAATTAGCACATTTCATAAATATTAAAAATACTGAAAATACCCCAAAATAATTAAATAAAAAATAATTTTAAAAACTAAAACCCGACTACTGACAAAGATCTCTTCCCGTGGTCGCATGCTATCCTAGCATAGTATGTTAGTACAGCGGCATGCGATCACGGGAAGGTACTTTCTTGTTTAATCCTTTTCAGTAGTCGGGTTTTAGTTTTTAAACTTATTTTTTGACGTGACAACGTCTAATAAATCGATGAAGCTGGCTGCACACACGAAAAAACATGACTCATGTAGCGTTACCTCGCAGCCTTGCTCTGTAGCGTTCCATGGCGGCTTGAAGTGCAAGTGAGAGCGCGGAACGAGCGATGAGAGACAGATGATGTCGAACGCTGCCGAATCGGCCTCCGCGTTCGGCAATTTCATTAATGTTTTGTTATGACGTTGTCACGTTAAACTATCGTCCGTAAACCGACTTTACAGACAACCGATTTTTTATATCAAAGTGATCTTTGCCTAATAAGGCAAAACCTCTCAAACAGTAGTATGGTGGCATTTACATCGCCACATACGAAATAACGCATCACACTGACGTCACACAAAATTTATGGAGGTTGAGTGAACTTTACACCCTGTTGCTCATACCTCTATAGTAGTTTATTATAATCAGTTTGTTTGGTAAATCTTAGCTTTTGATTGCTTACTTCTATGTTTTAATGACTTAATTACCTCTTTTTACATTATTATCAAGCGTTCGCATTAAAAACTGTAATGTAGATTAAAAAACAAAGCATTCTGCCACAATATTTAGTCAAAGAAAAACTAAAAGCACTCTAGAATTCACAAGTCCTTAAAAAAACAAACATCACACCTCCATATTCACCAAGTCAACACTTAAACAAATAGACCACGGAGACTTTAAAAAAAAAAAAACAGCAAAAACCATCGCAACAACAGCCAGTAGCCGTAAGACCATGTAAAAGTACATACCAATCTAGGAAAATGTGTCCTTATGCGAGGCCAGGACACACGATGACCGTTAGTGTAGCAAACAAGAAAACCGCATCAGAATTTCAAATGCCCCTTGATCCTCTGCTTTGATGTGGCGAAAAGAATTTGGCTAAACGCGTTCGTTGAGTAGAATGGTCTTAAATGTGGATTTATGGGCGATATAAAATTGTTTTTGAAGATGTTTTTATCGTTGCTTCTTCTTGAATGGATCATGCATTTAATATTTTGTTTTAGTATGTTTTATTTTTATTTCGTACAGGGTTTACAGGTTCATATTTTGATGTTAATTCGTTGAAGGTCGTAGCTTCGAACCATAGACAGACGCTTTACTTTATGAAAATCATTTCATCACCACTGCTCTCAAAACGGTGAAAGGCAACATCGGAAGCATGTTCTAGAACCAAAAATTCGTAGACATGTGATATCTACCAACCCGCACTGTGCCCGCGTGGTGGATTACGGCCCACTCCCTCTCACAGAGAGGAGGCCTGTGTCCCAGCAGTGGGAAGACTATAGGCTGATGATGTCGTTGTTGACGGTAGATTCTCTTAATGTTACTATGAAATAATTTCGGCTTGAGCCGCCTGAATATGCCTTGAAATGCCTTGTTAGTTGACCAACAAGGCATTTCTATTTCTTCTATGGACTATAGTTTCCTTAGTAAAATTATCATTACCAATAGTTGTTACTTTTTTACCTCAACTAGAGTAAATACTATATTCAACCGCTACAGCTTTCAGCTATTTACTCCAGTGAACTCCTAGAAACTCTTGCCTTTCTACCAGGAAGTAACCTTTAGCATCCAACACCACGAGTTCTGTTTTTGAAAATAAACCCGGCATGATCATAAAACCTTGTAAACTTCGAAAAAGTACCCACATTATAATGTAAAGGTAAATGCTATAACTGAATATTACTAAAGCAAAAAGCAATTTATTTTTATTTTACGTTCAAAGAGGCTGGCCGCACAGCCGGTCGATTCTGTAAAAATCTCACCGTGAAAACTTAGGTGAAGTGAGTTTGTTTTTGCTAGGAATTGACACTATTGACAGCTCACTCCACGCTCACTTCACCTAAGTTTTCACGGTGAGATTTTTACAGAATAGCAACGCAGGTTCCGTTTTTATCACGAAATAAGGTTCATATAGCCTTTACACTAAGGCGTATGTTTTTGGGATTCCTGAAGGCTTTGGAATTAAGAGCGGGCGATGGAGCTTTGAAGGCCCCAGAAATGAGCTGGATGTGAGAAGCACTGAACCGGTCGAAGTGGAGATGCTTGAGGGAGGCCTATGTCTAGCAGAGGACGTGCTTCGGCTGAAATTATGATGATGATGAAGGTTTTCCTGGTATTTTCTTGTGTAGGGCCCGTAGTTCGTGGGACCCGCTGAGGAACAGCGGGTCGAGGCCTGTCGGGGGAGCGTCTGTACATACATACATAAATTATGTTTTTGCTTTTTTAATCTCATCAAAGAGACTTAATGCCAAAAGAAATCCACGGGCCATATTTCACTTTCTTTAAATAGTCTGAATAGTCCTTAGTCCCAAAATGAACTAAAATTTATTTACTTTAAATTGTCCGTGGTCCCTGACTGACGTTTCATTATTGCGGATTCTCATTGAACTAATGTTTATTTATCTATGCTAATAGTACTTTCTAATTCCATACTCACTAAACTACAATTTGACATCGACAACACTACGATCAGTCTGAACGTTATTTTTTGTTTATTATATTTATATAGGCTGTTTAGCGGTTTTGCCAGTGCCTTTAATTACACCTGCGCGCGCATCGCTAGCGCGGCGCGCAAAAAAAAACAAAACCAGCGCGCCTTTTCCATAAAAATTAATAACAATACAAGTCTGTTTTTTTCCTCGCAAGTGTGTTGAAAAACGTCGTATGAAACGCGCGTGGGTTGATTATTACACACTTGGCTTCCTTATTCTTCCTTATCGAATAATACCGCCTCGGGTGAAATAATCAACATAGCACTCATGTAATGTACTATTATAAAAGACCATCCCTGAGGCATATCTTATCAAATTCAAATTCATTTATTTGTTTGTCACAGGTGGAAAAGCAGTTATTATCATAAATTATATATGTATATACATTTTTTGATCCATTAATTTTTTGCAAGTCCATCTATAATGGCGTAGTAATGCACTATGTATGTTCATAATAAACAAATATAAACATCCAAATTGAGAACCTCCTCCTTTTTTGAAGTCGGTTAATAAAAACAACGCGGTCATACAGACACACCCGAAAAGCGACTTTATATAGATAACGATATTATAGAAGTGGTGCTTAAAATAAACTGTTCACTTATTTTCCTACGTCTTGTCGTTGCTCTTATAGAATTCCAGAGATAAATGTCAAAGACATTTTCAACTTGCAGAAACATTTCAGTTACAGAAAAATAACTTCTTTCGTAAATATAGAAAACATTTACTTTGCGTATAGAATCCGTTCACCCAGACAAGACCTTTAAAAATAATGTCTTCAAAAACAAGTAGTTTTACGCAATGTCACATTTGAAATTCAGATGCGATATCTAGTTTGTTCTGGCGTTGAATAAGCTCCGTGGTTCCGCATAGTTTAGTTTGACAATAGGGATACGTTTGATTTGAATTAAAATGCTTGAATACGTGCCGGAGTGAGAACCTCGGGGTTTTTAAAATTAAATGTAGTTTTGTGGAATGGAAATAGGTTTTCTATAATATTTATTACAGTGTACTACTCAATTTTGTATTCTTTTGTGCAACTTTGGTAGACCTTTCTGTGTTTCAGATTAATAAGAAATCTATTTCGGATTGTCATGTCATTTTAGCTATTATGGAAAAACTGTTAAAGTGTTTTTGTAAAAGACAGTAGGAGTTTTTAAATGCTACGAATAACGTTTTCCAAAACATGATCTAAAAATTTTACCTAGGTATATTTCTGCAAAGACGATGTATTTTCCATCCTGCAGAAATAGTCCTGTTTTGTTTTGTTGAGCATAACAAAAACGAAACAACATAACAACTTTTCTCTATTTAAAAAATGGCGTCGCCCTCGAATACCTCACCCTGTTTTAACAAGCACACAAAAGCCACTTGGAAATAGACGTACCTAACATAAATTTCAGTATTCCTAGTTGTTCTGTGACCGCGATTGTTTCGGTTTTGAAAGCGGTTTGCGCATTAATTTCACAACGCTTCTAATTACATGTTGCAATTGCAGCCAGGGTTGGTAGGCTGTAATTAGAAGATATTATTATAATTGCTTAATAAAAAAAACACGTTGATATCTACTAATATTTTAGAAATGAGTAAAAAGTTTTAGTAGTTTGGTATAGATTGGACTATACTTTTGGCAGGCGAGCATTCTACCATTGAACCACGGGGGAGAGGAAAGACCAGGGAGAGCAGCTGTGGTGGCTAAGAGGTAACGGCCGCGACTTACGAGTTGTAAGTCGTGGGTTCAAACCCAAACAGGCACTTCACTTGGTGTAAATTATTTAATCACCACTGCTCCCAAAACGGTGAAGAAAAACAACGTGAGGAATCCAGCATGTCCTAGAACCAAAAATTTGAAAACATGTGACACACAACCCGCACTGGGCCCGCGTGGTGGATTATGGCCGAGACCAGTGTCCCAGCAGTGGGAATATTATAGGCTGATTATAACACTTTTGGTTAACAGAAAACCTACCTGCATACCTATTAGTACTATTAGAGACAGTGTTTTATAGAATAAGTTTTTATTTATTCTCTTTATTATTGTAAAAGCTAACTAAATAAAAATAATCAAAGGGCATCAAAAATTCATCCGCATCTCTGTCAACAGGAAACGTGCCCTTTATTATTGTATTTTTTTTTAATGTGAGATAATTCATTTGCATATCTCTTGCGTCGCTGTTTTCGGGTATTTGTTAATGTTACTCACATTAATTGTTAATGGAAGCTTGTAATTGGCCATCGATTACACATTGTACTAGATATTAAAATGTATTAGCTGTAAGTTTTCCTAAAATTAATAAAATAAAATAATAAGTCTTTCAGTTCTTTCAATCAGTTTGAAAGAACTGAAAGACTCCAAGAATATGAAACTCTGAAACTAATTATTGTTTCGACTTTACTTAAAAAGTTCTAGATTGTTTCAAAGTAACCATTACTTACTACAACTGTTACTATTAATGTTTAAGTAACTAAAATCCATCGCATTTTCTATAAAACATTGTCTATTTCAACCGATTTTGAGATTGCGATCTTTTTTATTTATCTTTTGTTTTAAGTCATATCCAACCGCAGATGTTATTAGTTTTCCCGATACCTACATCTCTGATGTCCTGTTACGTCTCACAATTTTTTTCTCATTTGAAATCATAGTAAGAGCTATGACTAAATTATACTGTGACCAAATTACAAAAACCCTTTTGTAATTAAATCAAAGTATAATTTAGTCATAGCTTTTTAAAGCACTGCTTTGTAAATTGGTCTCAAGCATGAGATACTTTTAAATAACAATATTTTTGTGTAATTTGGACACAGGTCTAATTGCAGACCACCTTTAAATTACACCTTTTTTGTTCAGCCACAAACAAATGAAATCAAATTGTTTATTCTGTAGATAAAAAATATTTATACATACCTACATTTTGGGGAAAATAACATTATAAGTAATTAGCTACTATGCTCACCTGTAAAAATCCATTAAAATGCTAAGAAATCCACCATAATTCCTACTATCAAAGGGTTTCTAAAACAGACAGACAGACTGAGTCTCACCATAAGGGATCAGTTTTAGCATTTTGGTACCCTAAAAAAATAAAAAAAAATAGCTAAAGTAACCCGCGTTTACGGTATTAGTTTTTTTTTAAGTAAATTTTAATAATATTCATTAAAATTACCGCAGCCCTACCCACGAGCACGTCCCGCACATTCAGGTGTCGGCAGCACGGCCGCCGCATCCACGCTATTCCGTCCTAAATACTTCTTCTGTTTATTTACCTTTGATTGTTCTGCCCGCACCCATTTTAATGGCACGTATGAATTTAAGTGTTTCCTGCTAATGTTTGATGATGGGAGTTATAATTAGCTGGATTGGTTTATTAGATGAGGGTTTTTCTGTTTAGTTTTATCGTTGAGAGATATGCTTTGATTTAATTTAAGTGTTGTGTTGGGATGTACTCGTATCATGGTCAATTCTTGAATGGATTTCTAAATCTAGATTACAAATATGATAAATAAGTGATTTTATTACTGTTAGTAAGTATGTACAAACACTTTTACACGTCAATCATATTTTAAAAACTAGATGAGGTCGGCGTTTCCTATCTGACTACTCTGAGAAGAAAGGCCGAAACAAACTCAGAGGTCACAGTCTTTTTAATGTCCAGACATATAGTCTTGGTCAGATCATGTGAACACCGTGCAGGTTGGTGTCTGAAATGGTCTTTTGAGGAAAGAACCACACAGATTGAGAGGACCTGTCCAGTTAGTGTATACATACCAAAGCGATATAAATATAAACATGGGTTACAGGTAGGCACTGGACCTGACTTACATCTATTCTATACTAATAATTATTATAAAGAGGTAAAATTTGTGAGGTTGTAGAGGGTAATTTCTGGATCAACTGAACCGATTTTGAATTTTTTATTACCAATAGAAAGCCACCTTATTTGTGAGTGTCATAAACTATTATATTAAGCTGAAAAATGAAAAGCGTTTTTCGTGGTAGTCGGATTTGTAAAGTAAGTCGGAGAAAAAACCGTCTAACGGAAAGTTTCTTACGAACGCTGCCTTAACGATGAGAGATATATGATTGAGTTCTAGAGAAAAGTTGTAGAGCTTGATAATTCCTACAAAAAAGTCAGCGGCACCATATGTCTAAATTTTATATTTAAGTCACAAAAAGTAATGTTTTATATTAAAAAAAAATTAAACCGTTAGGTCATGTTTATTGGTAATATTATCAACAATTATGAATTATTATCAAAATATCCTCCTTTTGGCAGTCAGGAAATAAATCATAGCACTCAGTACTAATCAAACCACACTCATAATTTCATCACAAGTAAAAATTTTTACCGCCTAACGAAGTGGGCACGGGTCAGCTAATGAGTAGGTACTAGGCATAAAATGAATTTATGGATATAGTTACGGTAACGTTTTGTACAAAGATCCATTAGATAGATAGATGAAACGGTTATGCAACAAAAAACAAAATACAGGTATTAAAACCATCAAAAATGGTGAATTAAAAAAAAAAAATAACAAAGATTAAAAAGATAAATTGACCCATCGACACCTAGCTCATAAACATCTATAACGGTCGATCACTACTGGGCGGTGTGTGTCTCATTCGAAAACATTCAGTTCGTTTTCTTTCGCTCAGCAAATACACAGACGAAGTGGAATCAAAACCTTGCTCAATAAAGATTGTAACAATGCAGTTTCAAAAATGCCGTACACAGTGCTCGGAAAAGAGAAAAGGTATTGTAACCTCCTCACAGTTAAGGAATAATATGAGAACAGTCTCAGTTACCGATTCCTGTTTTTTTTTTTGGTATGGGTTTGTTGTATTTGACAAGGTAGAATCAGATGTAGGTAGGTATATCTAATCATAACTGTACTTTTTGTAAGTAACGTATCACATAAAGGTGATAAATTGAGGCATTATATTGAAATCCATCTCGTTAGCTTCCAGGTGTTTTAGATTAGATAATATGAGATAGTCCTTTCATTCTTATAAACTGAACTCTGAAACTGAAACTGACTCCAGCACATCAAGCTACTACAATCTGTCAAATTTCTTTAATAGATTTTCAACATCATCACTAAATCATAAGGTTCAAAGTTGATTAAGAAAATTTGACAGTTTCGGGTAGCTTGATGTGCTGGCGTCTGTACGTCATGACAATAAACTGTCGGAGAATAGCCGATCTATCTAATGAAGGTTGGATTTGAAAATTGGATGCACTATTTACATAAAAAAGTAAACAACTGTCCATTACTTCAATGCAGACCCCCCTCAATTTCTTGTTATTTTCAGATAATAACAGAAAACAAAACACGTTTGAGAGCATTCCCAATTCAACTGAATTTGCCGTCAGCAAATACGGCAACGATTTTCTTGAATTCAAAACGTTAGTCGATAAAGACTGTAAGAATGTAAACTCACATACGAAGGAGTGAAAAGGGTATCGAGAACTAAAACCTCCCCACGTTTAGGGAGCGATAACAAAACGGGAATCGAACGTCGGACTAACAGACGTACTCATCGGAAATTCGGATAGCTCTGTCCACTTGGGGGATGTGAGCGTTGCAGTTGAATGCCAATTTAGTTCCTTTGTTTTTTATTTTATTTTTGTACCACCGGGATTCGTTGTTCTACTTGCTAAATGTTAAAGCATGGAATAAAAAATAGAACAAATAGACAAGCTTTCTCTCGTGTTTGCGATCGACTTGATTTTGTAAATGGTGGAAGGCACTTTGGCTCCTTGTTTTTTACCGCACAAGATCGTTTTGGGCTTCTGAAATAGATTTCCAAAAACTGCTAACGAGGATGCAAAGCATAGAGGAGTGCTTAATTATGATGAAAGATACGAAACAATAATGCCAATCTGCTACATGTAGCAACATAAATGGAAGGGTCAAAAATTGATAAAATTGCTTGACATGTTGTCAGCTCATCGTACCTACGAGTATATACTCTTATTACCTTTCCCTTCACTCAAATTTTACGGCTCACTCGAGATCGAAAAACTGATACTTTCCAAGTTTTTCTTCCATCGCCAAAGAAGAACAAAAACACAATTTGTCATTTCGCTGCATCTCACATACTCGTAAGAAGATAGTGCAAAAAGCACATTACAAAGGAGATAATCTCAAAAACAATTTTCCTGAAGAAAATGAACTCCCATTGTGATTCAGTGTAAGGTTTTATTATTATCCTTCATGTAAATAAAAACTTAAGTTCGTTGAGGCCAACGGTGCCAGGTCGTCGTCCCCAAACAACCTCTTGTAATATTCTAAATGAAATTCTTAATGGAAATATGCTGAAATGAAATATGAGGATATTCGTGGGAACAGCTTAATACGCGTATGATTATATGGAGTTAAAATCGGGTGAAAGGGTAGATGGAACAGTGATTTTAGACGCAGATAATGATATTGATGATAAAGAGGATTGTGGGGTGAGTAATGGTTTTGGTCTTAAGGTTGTAATTCAGATAAATAATAGGTACCTACTTTTAATCAGTTACCATTCAAACTAAAAATTCTACCATCAGAATGATGATAAACTGTTAATCTGGAGGCGATTAGTTGTTTTATCTTTTAGTTTGGTATGGTATACGAAATGCAATTGTTCCGTCGAAGCAGTACCTAAACATAACAATCGACAACAACAATGAGTTGAATTTATTGTAGGGGCAGCTGTTGCTACAAGAACAGAACGTTTAATTATGACGGAGTGTAATATACATATCTGTTGGCTTAGTAATTATTACATATGAAACTAATTACGCGTGTTAAAAAACAGGACCTTTGATTTATAAAGACAAAATATGTTGCCCTTTGTAAAACAGACGCTTAGAGCTAAACGTGGAACAGGGAGCGGATTAAAAATACTCGAAAAACATTGCCTCATTAAAGCCTTCATTGCAAACTAAAAGTCCCTCAAGCCAAAAAATATACGCGAGTAACAATCAGCTGAAGAGAAAAAATTTCAAAGTCACAGGAACGACAAAGTCCCTTTGATGTGTTGGAGATAAAATTTCATATGCTTAATAAAATTAGAGGGTGGCAGCTTGGGACGAACGCTAAGTGTAGTGTGTCATGTGTAATAACCGTGCAAAAAGAGATGGCAGCCTCAAGTAGCGGACTGTTACCATGGTGTTGAAAGTCGAGAATTTGTCGTGTGTTATGAGTGTTAATCAAGTCATGTGGTTGGTTTTTATTGTGTGTAGCATTTTTGATGTTTATTTCTTTATTGTGGTCTGGTTGATATAATTATTTCTTGGTTTTGGTGTTTATTTGTATTTTATTTTGAAAACAATTCTTAACACCATTAGATTATACGGGCTCATTCAAAATTAAAGTAACTATTCTGTTTGAGCTGTCATCGAAAATCTTGTCTAGACTTACTGATACCATATATGCTGTATTATTAATTTCGACTGCGGTAACTATTAAATATGCATCAGTTACGTCAGCGTGGATTTGATTCACTGTGTCTGATTAGTTGTCTTCTTCACCTAGTTGTTCATTTGCATCATGCTCTTCACTAAATACTGGTGCACAGTCTTCAAGCTCAGTATCTTGAAACCCATTTAAAGCAAAACAAACATCCGAGTTCGTCTAGTAGCATTCAGACGTCTTCTTATCTTCTCCACGAGTCTCGATGGTGACGACCGGAGCGTCTGCAGCGGAAACTTAAGCGAGTTTCATCACAATAATAGTACTCAAGTCATACTTATTATATTCAAGGAACAAAAGTTGACTTTTTTTGTTCACCCTCTCGTACACTGATGTGTTTAGTCAAATTCTTTTGATGAATGCTGCCTGCTGGGTGTTGGAGTGAATTTTGTGGTGTATAAAATCTTGTAAAAAAATTGTGACGCGTAATTTTGGGAATTTATTGCGTAAACACTCATGGGAAAAGTATATGTGTTAGAGGTAAACAGAGATTTATGTTCTGATTTTAGTGCTTTGAGAGAGATTCATGAAAATGTTGCAATTTTTCATTTTAGAGGTATTTTTGTGGGTTTTAATTCGTTGTCATTTTCGGTAACCGATCATGTAAGTGGCTACATAAATAAATGTATTGGAGAAAATCAGCAAAAAAGCCGACATAAACACAGTCCAATTTGATATGATATCGTCCCTTTCAAAAATGTTTTTAATCTGCCATTATTAATATTATGACTATTTTAAAGACGTACATGTTCAATATAATTGTAAACGTTATTCACACACCTCTCTCTGTGTTAATTTGACCTGGTTTATTTGACCCATTTCCTAATTTTCCACGCCTCCGCATTCCGATAATTATGCTGCGACGAAACTACATTATACTGTGCCTTGAATTTGTGAACAAAATAAATTATTAAAATTAAAACAGAGTATTCGACTTCATCTAAATGAGATGAACAGAAAATAATTTTTTTCCACCAAAAACTTTAGAGATTAGCTCTGAACAAAAATTTAAAAAAATCTGATAGTAATTCAAACCGATAAAATCAAGTTATGTACTTGATTTTATCGGTTTAAGAAATAAGAACATCAAAAAAAACTTCATTTCGTCTAATATGGGAACGAAACTCGGAAACTTAGGACAGAGTTTAGATCTTACAAAGGATACCTAATACTTGATCAGGATATTCTCAAAATATTTAGGACGAATTTTTCCATAATATTAGGCCCAAATGCTTTGTGCGTGTAACGAGCACCAGGATATAATGACACAAGTGGAGATGGTCCCTCAACCATCGATTCAAACGATAATAGTAAACATAAAATTTTATGGGTCCAATAATACGATTATTAACTAGCCGGCATCGGCGCGATATTACGAATCGGAAGTCGAAGAAAGTGAGAAAATAAGGATTTGATATTGATTTATTGGATGATTTCATTATCTCATCTTCATCTTGCGTTTTATGGCCCATTACTTGGATCTGTTTCTTATGGAATGGATGCACGTTTATTGGGAAATGTATAAGTAAATTGATTATTACTGAATTTATTAAGTACCTACTACTAGCCCGCGACTTCGTCTGCGATCCAGAATTAAAAGTAGCTTAAGACCTTTTCCAGGCCATGGTCTACCATTTCGTCCAAATCCGTTCAGCTGTTTTAGCTTGAAAGCGTAACAAACAAACACAAAAAGACAATTCTATTCTTGTTATAATACTAGTTTAGATTAATTAAAATTCGGCAACCAAGCTATATCACCTATTTTTTACCTTCTTGTAGCAGAAACTATACGTAGATTGTACGTTTAATCACCGAGTCTTTGAATTTCATTGCGTGTCAGTATTGGCGAGGCAATTGAAAAACGAAAGCTCAAGCTACACTCAATCAGAATTTACTTCTAGCAAAGTGCCGTTACATCATTAAAGCCGTGATAAATTTCAACATAATGCAATATGTAACAACAGATATGACACTTCATACGGGAGCCTATCAACTGGGTCCAGCCTCCAATGGCGACAGATCATTTTCACTCGGTCTCCGCAGTACATCAACGCAAACAGCGCTCAAACATAAAACCGTTTATAACTCATAATATGACAACGTGAGATTCATGAATTTTCAGGAAAATAAATAAAGGATAAGGCAACGAACGAATTCGATGAAAATCCTACACCTCATGCATATAAATGCGTTTGTTAAAATTCAAAATTGGCGTGACGTTGAATGGTTAATTTCGTTCGGGGATGCCTCGAGTGTTCGTACTCAAGTACGTTACAGCCCGCACTTATAAACACGTATAAACATCGTCTTCAGTGACGCTTTCGTGAATTTCTTCCTTCATCACGGATGTTTATTTCGCCTATGTACACTGTTTGGCTGTCATTCTTGAATATACGAGTAGTTAGTCGTAACGGGTCACCAGAAGCCTGAAAGTCTATCTAGGATAGAGTAGTCTATGAGGGGGTAACGTATTACCCAGTAACTGGGTTGTGGAAGTCAGATAGGCTGTCGCTCCATGTAAAATGCTAGTATTCAGCTGTATCTGGTTATAGTGGAAGCCGACCCCAAAATAGTTGGGAAAATGCTGGGTAGATAATGATGATTCTGATGACACTGTTTGGCCGCCGCACAACGTCAATGGGACGCCAAATGATAAATTCTAGTTGACGTACCATTAACGTGACGGTGGACAAATGGCCATACGGAGTATCAATAATATGGGCTTGGCATCGTTAGTTTTCTATCCTCTATAATAACATTTATGTAAGTAATCTGAATCGGTAAATCTATGTCTCCTCGTTATTGTTAAAACTGATAGCATTTCTTCCTAATCGGAACTCATAACGACATCTACAAAAACGTGTTAATAATATAAACATAATAATTCATAGCAGTTTCCTATTCATTAATACTCCCACACAGACTGCTAAAATATAACCACAATTATATATATACTTTCACCTTCCTCCCACAGGAAGAGGTATATAAAGTAACCTATCAATTCTTTCAGCAAAGAAACAGTTCACCCAAGGGATATTACTGGATTATCCTAGCAACAATTTTATTGTTAACATGAGCTTTATTAACGAAACAAACAGACCTAATGAATGCGGTTTCGTTAATTTAATTATCTAAAAGCTTACCGAGTGTAGCGTTTGTAGTCGTTTAGTTAGCATGATCGTGACCGTTTGTTGCTACGTCATTAAGAAAATGCAATTGGTGTTTTGTTTCACTTTTTCTAGTGACTTTCCTTCTTGAAATGTCCGTCAGGAACTTTTCTAAATTATTTTACTCATAGATATATAAATAGCATGGACATTGACGCACAAACCTGTTGCCATGGATTTAGGAGATGATTCTGAATCCTACGAAAAATTGTAACGCTCCCTGCGGAACAATTTTTCGTAGGATTTAAAAAAGAAATTGTTGTTGCATACGTTTTGACCGCGAAGGTATTGCATTTTCTCTATGAAAGAGCAGATTTTTTTTTTTGACAACTGACGGAAAATTTCTACGCTACGTCTAGAATCATGTGCTGAATCCTAATATAGGAAAAAGTTTGTGGGTCGATGTCTTTCCCTCTCTGTATACTATCGCAGTAGGTATAGTCGAACACTTAAATGCTTAAACACTAAGGTTTAATATTACTTGCACGTCATAAAACGAAGAGATCTTTTATTAGTATAATATGTGAGAGTTAGTTGGTTTCAACCTAAGCCTATTAAAGCTGCCTCTGCCGGCAACTGTATCTACTACTAATTAAATTCTTAAAGCAATTCTAACTAATTAGATTTGACAGAATTACATAATTTAAATTGGTAATTCAAATTTCAAGCAAGATCATTTAGGAATTTTCCGAACTGTTAGGTAAATTATACAATATTCAACACTTGTTGGCGTGTCATGAATTCATGATAAACAGTCAGTAGGCATTATTATTTATGTAATATTCTAATAGAGGCTCTTGGGTCTCGTCTGAGGTCGGCCTTGTCTGAGCCCATTAGCTCGTTACTAGGTCAGGCCTGCTATATTGATCCAGTAAATTGTATTTTTAAAATATGTATGCCAGTTTTCACGAACGTTAACTTAAACGCCTAGTTACGTAATGTCTAACGTAAGCAGACGCTGAAGCAACATCTCCCGTTTCACTATTCTTTGCTCAGTAGACAACTCATAAACTTCGAAATCTACCCTTTTGATACTTGTCTATGGTTTTCGGTGTCTGTCAATCCTATCCTACATCCTAGTAATAGTAAAATCGCGAAGGTTTGTGAGGATCGGTGGATGGACGGATGTTTGTTACTCTTTCACGCAAAAATTACTGTACAGATTTTGATGAAAGTTTACAGTAATATAGCTTATATATCAGAATAACACACAGTATAATTTTTCTCTCGTTATTCCCAAGGGATCGACACTTATGCGGGTAAAACCGCGGGGCGCTGCTAGTGTTGCTAGAAATCTGTTGCTAGACAATCCGTGAGCTATCTAATCTTTACGCCGCGTTCTAACAAAAATACGCGTTCATGTTAGGTCACTTTATTTGGAAAACCGAAAGGTGCCCCCGTCAGCGCTACTACGCGTTCGGGTCTGCCGAACAAAATGAATGCGACGGTGGATGTACTCGCAGTAAGGAAACAGCCAGTTCTTCTGAATAATGAAGTATATTCTCACCAATAATCAATCAGGTAGACAGGAGCACGTTGTCGACTTGTCGCGGCCCGACCCCAGAGGATAATGAATGAGAGCGCACGCTAGTGATGTCCGTAGTATTAATTTTATTTAGTAATGTTTAGTGTTGGGAAGGTCGCGTGTTCGCACGGTAATCGTTTTGGTTAGGATCGGCATTAGCGAATCGGTGTCGTAATTTTGGTATCACATAATGGTTGCTGAAATATTTTTTTTGCGCTAAGAACTGCATAATGTTTAACTACGCATCACATTGATTCGCATAGTTTCAGTGAAAAAGGGCATTGTAATATACGAAATTAATTCCTTCCTTACTACAAGGAAATCGTCTCTTACCTAACAAACAAGGAAAGAGCATTGATCGCCACTAACACATAAACAGTCTTAAATCGGCCGAATAGTAATAGCTTCATCGATGTAAATCTCTGACAAAATAAGCGAGAACAATCACATCTTACTACGACTAAAGTTAAACGACAAAAACACATTGTTTACCCTCGATTGGCTGTTCCCTTTAGTGACAGTAAACAGTGATACGTACAAACTCGACAATGTAACAAGAAATACGTTGTTGGAGTCAGCATGTGCACTTAGCGTCGCCTGCTCTGTTTTAAATTGTTAATGCACTAACTTTGTAGTTGTTGCGATTGTGTGAGAGAAGCTCGAAGTTTGCTTTAATAGTTTCGAAAAGAGGCCAAGTTTTTTTGAATAAAGTTAGGTTATTTAGCGCCCTTTTTTGTTTGGTGAAATACTGAGCAATCTATGACTGTCGTGGTTATTACTGGAATATTAATACTTATTATTATACGTTTGCCGCAAATAAACGTATTTTCTTTCTTTCTTTCTTCTTACTGACAACTTGCTAAGGTCTGGGTACACACTAATATTATGAAGGCGAAAGTTTGTGAGTGTGTTTGTTACTTCACGCACAAACTACTATACGGATTTTGATGAAATTTGGCACACAGGTAGTTTATAACCAGGACTAACACATAGGATACTTTTTATCCCGATGTTCCCACTGGACGTAGCTTATGCGAGTGAAACCGCGGGGTGCTGCTAGTGTATAATAAAAGACACAAAAAATAGCATTTACTAATTAATTATCACAATTTATCATCAATGTTTGGACTTCAAAATAGACCGTGACCTTTGAGTTTGTTTCGGCATTTCTTCTCAAGGATCAGTCAGCTAGAAAATGCCGGCGCCATCTTGTTTTTAAAATATTGACCAACAAAATATTTACGTGTAAAAGTGTCTTAAAAGATCTACTTACTTATATAAACATTTAATTTCATTGACAGTTAAAAAAATTGTGCTGGTTTTTATCATTCAATGTGTACCTATTCAAACAACAAAAACTTGTTCGATTACCTACTAAAGTCCCCGTCACGAGAAGCTATAAATTTTGTAAATAAAGAGCTTCTACTAAGTTACGTAGCGACAATTCAATCAACAACAAATAATCCTAAATTCAATCAACATAAAGTAACATACGTGTAATGCGAAACTAACGAGCAATTTCACTTGGTGGGGTTATATTTTAGCGATATAAAGCTCTTTCGTCTAATGTTTTGTGGCACTGGAATGCGTCTGACTCATGGAACGGAAACATTTGGGCTGCAATTTTGAAGCTAGTTCACGCTGACGCTGTCAATGCTGTCATTCGAGTTTCGAATGCGTCTCAGTTTGTTTGTGTTGTTTGCGCGGATTAGGTTATTATGGTTGCTATTGTTTATTAAAAATCATTACAAAACTGTTTTTTTTTTATTTGATCCAAAGGTTACGAACCCCTGAATGTGTGTTTACAAAATTTATAGCTTCTCGTGTCGACGACATTAGGAATTTCATGAACACATTGTCGCTCCATATTGTCACCTGTCCCAAAAATATACTTTTTGGAATACAATCGGTATGAATCTAGTGCGGCTGTTACAGTTGCACAAATATCCCCATCACGTAATAGCGTAGCTACACAATTCTATCCACAGAAAATGAAAATGTAGTCCATCCGAGCGTTTAGCCAATTACCAGCATAAACACACAGTTCTCGTGAACTCTAGCGCTCAAAGCATAAAGGTGATTCTTGCTTGTGTCAACCAAAAGTGTTGGCGGTGAAATAACATTTCGGTAACGTGGATGTCTCGCATTTGAAATTCAGATGGAGTTTTTCAGGGCCAGTTTGGGCAGTCGCCAATGTTTTGCGGTCGAGTTTGTTTTCAGTTAATTTATGGATGAATTTAGAATTATAAAGAGGTTATGAAAATTAAATCTGTGATGTGGTCCACGTCATGCCAAAGTTGGGTCGTAGTAATTTAGCTTGGATGTTTAAATAAAAGAGTGATTAATTTAACTTTTTCTCGTTGACGAGGTTCTTTATTTATTGAACGAATAAAATATTATTTTGGGGAATTGTGATTAAAAGCTTCAATTTTGACGTAGAGTAAATAACTGGCTTTACTTCTTTTAAGTTAATTATTTTGTTAACCAGTGTATGGATTACATTAAGATTTTAGAAAATGTTAGGGAATTTTTATTAGGATATGCTAAGCTTTTAAGGCCGCTCTCTCGAAAAAAGCTTGAAAAAAGCATGCAGATGAAGCCATTTTTTGTCGGCATTTACAGAGAAATTACATCTGAAAAAAATCCTTAGTAATCTTCATGATATAATACGTAATTTGGTTTAGCCATAATTTTTCTACCGGTATCACTTAATTTAAAAAAAAATCACCAAATCACCTCCAAATCATTGAGATGAAACCGTTTTACTCCTTCATTTTTTATCAAAAGAGTGTAAAAAAATATATCTACATCTTCGCAATACAAAGGAGAATAATTTGGTTTTGTTACTTTTTTAAAATATGTATTATTTTTATGATAATAAATTAAAAAGGCCTCTGATAATGGACTGCGTCTACATCACCCCCGCACTCGTCCATAAATTTAGTGCGGGGCGCATCGTGTTGCTAGGTGGACGTGTGTCGCGTTGCGAGAACTCCGCACTACGAAATAAAATCGTAAAATATTACTGCAAAAACAAAAAGTGTACCTACCCAAGCGGGGTTTTATGAAACTTATGCGCTGTCCATTACTCTGTGTACATAGGTACTGTTTATAAAATACCTACCTCATTCAAACGAAAGTCGTAAGTACTAGTAGTGAATGATCACAGAAGGTCCACGTCCACGAAATGATTCAGCCAATATTATAAATTTTACTTTTCGGTGCCTAAGTAAAGTCTATTATTCTGATGCGTTGCGATTATTTGTGACATATTGTGACACAAAACTGAAAATGCTCCTAAAGTAGGTATTAATTATGATTATAGGTTACGTACTTGCTAATAATTTGTCAATTTATTGATTACCGGCGTAATTATTTTCAAATAAAAAAATCAAATCAAATCATTTATTTGCATAAAACAGGTTCAGTGGATGTTAAAAAAGGTCAAATGGTACACTGTTAATAACCATATAAGGTGTGCAAATATAAAACAAGAATGTTAACTGTTAATTTCACTATTCAATAAAGTACGGACGCCAAGCACATCAACCTATCCGAAACTGTCAAATTTTCGCAATCAACTTTGAACCTTATACTTTAGTGATAAAGTTGAAAATCTATTAAAGAAATCTGACAGATTGTAGTAACTTGATGTGCTGGCGTCTGTATAATAATAATAATAATAATAATAATAATAATCATTTATTTCAGATTCATCCTAAGATTACATCCATATTTGTTAGTAAAATGCGAGCTTAAAAACTAGTGTTAGTAATAATAAAAAATGGATTTAAAAATAATAAAAATAAAGTGGCAGGTCCGGGTGGACTTCCCGATAATGGCGGCAAATAACTAAACGACTGCGTGCAGCCGTATCCAGCGCGCCAGTATCGGAGAGTCCCACCGGTCCGCCAGCGCACGCAGGATGGTGTTGGGGCTGTCGCGCGTGCGGCGCATGATAGATGCGCACCGTTTGCGCATGATGGCCGCAAAGCCGTCTGTGTCAGCCGCCGCGAACATCGCGGAGGCGCTGCAGTGGCGCGGCAGCCCCATCAGCACCCGGAACGCGTTATTGTATTGGACGCGCAGATCGCTGTATGTCCGCTGCGTATAGTTAACCCACAGGCTGCAGGTGTAAAAGGACTGGCAGTACGCTTTAAAAAGCGCAACTTTGACAGTCCCCGTGCACCGTGAAAACCTGCGGGCCAACATGTTGCATCGGACAGACAGCGCTCTGCGCTCCCTTTCGATATCCACACTGTCCTTATGTCATTGAAAATAAAATTATCGTAAATACAGATCAGTCAACAAAATAAGGAATTAAAAATAATAATGTCATACAATAGTAAAAAGTAGTAGTTCAATAATATATATGTATATACAGGCTGGATTTTTTTAACCTCACCTAGAGGGCAAGTACTCTAAACACTGGAGATAGCAAATTTTACTCAAAGGAAAATCCCTTCATTAAAAAAAAACAAATCTGCAATCAAAGATGTTCGAAAATTCGCTTGCCGCTCTCGGGAATCGAACCGCCTAAAATCCGAAAAAATAATACCCTGTACTTTTATGGCATCAATCGATAGGGTCAATCATAAGGATCAAATCTCTCTATGGCAGATCGAAAGTCGAATACTTTTTACTCGACTTCTATCGTCGCGGGTGACATCAATCAATCAATTAAATCAGCCTATCGCAGACCGCGGGTGGCACAGACTACATAAAATTAGAAAATCAAATTGGTAGTCATGTTTTTTATTATAATTATCACTCTATCCATGTGGGCTAAAGTGGGTCAATAATATTATTCAACTAATTAAATCAAATAAAAAAATCATTACCTATACGTAGTGAATCAATTAGTTCTACCAGAGAAGTTGAAGGTGATTCTGTTGATTTGGATGTGAATGTATTTTTTTTTACAAATTATGAACCTATATTTTTGTTTTACTTGTAAATATATGTATAACTGCATTCATTTTAGGAACAAGATGATTTGGGCATTCAAAAACTACGGTCTCTATTGGATGACATGGTGACTCACAAGCATCTTGTAAGGTCTGTCGAAGAACTTGAAGATTATTCAGCTGAATTTTAGTTATAATATATTTGTTTATAAAAAATATAACAAATAATATGACATACACTAGTGATAATTATACTACCTATACCTACCTACCTACCTACTTTACCTGCCTACCTATCTACCCTACCTTCCTATCTGCCTTACCCTAACTACCTACCTACCCTACCAACCTACCTACCCTACATACCTACCTACCTATCTACGTACATGCCTACCTACCCTTCTTCTCTTCATAGAAACCTTCCTAAGACTTCAACGAATATTTAAAAAAAAAACGAATTGGTCCAGCCATTCTTGAGTTTTGCGCTTAGCAGCACATTTAGCCATTAATTTTAGTTAAAAAGATACATTAAGTTGTTTACCACATGGCAAGCCAGGCTGATTTATATTAAGGGTATAGCTTCTACTCACGGCCTCGAAAGCTTTTAACAATTTTATTCGTAACCATAGCCCGAAAAGTACATCCATATCAATAGATAATACCTAAATAAAACCAAAACTGGACCATTGTAAATACAGGGTGTCCCAGAACTCAACGTCAAGCCAAAACGGGGTGACAGGATTGATCATAACCATCACGAGAAAAATCTGAAAAAAAATCTATCCCATGCAGTTTGAAAATTATGGGCATTTTAAGAAAAACCTAGAATTTTGATCAAACTGTAACATTTTTCGGTTATTGTGGTTATTCTTTTTTATTTTTGTTCATTTGAACTTTGGAAACGTAATCCTAAATAACATTTTTAGAATCCCAATAAAAAATAATGACACAATTGCCTCAAGTTTCCGAGAATTGAGACTATTCGTTAAACTACGAATTTAAAATTTTCAAGATTCGTCGACTTTGATAGGCCCTCCTTTAAAAAAAATGTACTAGAGTGCCTTGGCAAGTGGCATTAAAAGTTGGTGCATTTAATCAGAATTCTAAAATGGTACAATACTTGTTAGTTCTATACAATAAAAAAGAGTAAAAAAATTAAAACCTCAAGTAACCCGATTTTTGCTATCTCAGTTAAAATGTTTTTGATTCGCACAAGCTCTAGGTAGGTTCTTAATTTTAAGGCAAAATGATGAGAGAGATGGATAGTGGGTATGTTTGCCATGAGTGAGCGAGACAGATAGTGACGTCACTTTTATTAAAGTGAAAAAAGTGAAAAAAAGTTAGTAAAATAATGAAAAATCTTGATCTAGTTTAATTTAGGTTTGTTGGAATAAAAGTCAGATAGAGAAATAACGTTTTTTATTACAATAAATAAGCCCATTGAGAACGTAGCCGACCTGCGTGAACGCATTTCTCAAGCAGCTGAGGAGATCAACTCTTGAAGATATGCCCGACTAATAAGTAGATCTTTTTTAAGAAGATGTAGGGCTTGTATTGAGGCTGATGGTAAACAATTTGAACATTTATTGTAATAAAAATGTTATTTCTCTATCTGACTTTTATTCCAACAAACCTAAATTAAACTAGATCAAGATTTTTCATTATTTTACTAACTTTTTTTCACTTTTTTCACTTTAATAAAAGTGGCGTCACTATCTGTCTCGCTCACTCATGGCAAACATACCCACTATCCATCTCTCTCATCATTTTGCCTTAAAATTAAGAACCTACCTAGAGCTTGTGCGAATCAAAAACATTTTAACTGAGATAGCAAAAATCGGGTTACTTGAGGTTTTAATTTTTTTACTCTTTTTTATTGTATGGAACTAACAAGTATTGTACCATTTTAGAATTCTGATTAAACGCGCCAACTTTTAATACCTACCACTTGCCAAGGCACTCTAGTACATTTTTTTTTAAAGGAGGGCCAATCAAAGTCGACGAATCTTGAAAATTTTAAATTCGTAGTTTAACGAATAGTCTCAATTCTCGGAAACTTGAGGCAATCGTGTCATTATTTTTTATTGGGATTCTAGAAATGTTATTTAGGATTACGTTTCCAAAGGTTAATTGAACAAAAATAAAAAAGAATAACCACAATAACCGAAAAATGGTACAGTTTGATCAAATTTCTAGGTTTTTCTTAAAATGCCCATAATTTTCAAACTGCATGGGATAGATTTTTTTAATATTTTTCTCGTGATGGTTATGATCAATCCTGTCACCCCGTTTCGGCTTGACGTTGAGTTCTGGGACATCCTGTATATGTGGTACACATAATTATTTAACTTTCACGATGACTTGACCTTCTGTGATTTCGATACTCTGTGACGAGACTAGGCGAGGCAAACCGTGGTGGCGGCGCACACAACCGCACATTTTCTGTTACATGCGGGTAGCGGAGTGGCGCGGAGAAGGGGTCGTTAGCTCCGCCCAAATGCTCAAGGTTATCGGCATTAATACAGGCCTTAAGCCACGCCTCTAAGTCCAGACTATTATTTCAACATATATTTCTAAACCACACATCACATTACTGTCATTTACCTGCCGTCAAGTAATTATAAAAAACAAAAATAAAAACTCATCAGTTTTGGTAACACACTACACCAAATTAAAAAAGGCAACTGAAAAAGACTGCTACGCTGCCTCAGATATCCACAAGGCCATTTTTCTCCATTTGTTAGAACAAGATAATGCAGTGCGTGATTGATTGAAGGCACCTGTCAGCAGTGGGAGACAAAAGCATGATATATGACCCAAAAGTATTGATTTGAGCCTCAGTTAATATCTGTCCGAGTCAATAACTGGAAATCAAATATGGAATGGAATTGGGTTGATTAGTGATGCTAAAGGGCTTTGGATGTCTGTGGCATACGTACCTACTGTCCGGTTTCATATTGATTTTTTTTTTCAGAGTGGCGGCCACGTTTGTAAACTATATAAATCTATAGCTGACATCAATGCAAACATCAATTACGGTTATGCAGACGACAAACTTCTAGGTTGAACTGCAAGATGCCATTCCCAAAAAAAAAACAATGCAAACAGAAAAAATGATAAGACCAAATCCTGTAAAGTGTCACGTTACCGAGATACGAAACACACACGCACACACTTCACGGCGTTCAAGCGTGACATGTATATTTTTTTGTCAAAGTCATTTTAAATAGGCACATTAAAGGCACTTTTGAACGTCAAAAATTACAGTAAAATTGAATTGATTCTAGTTGAACTTGCTTACATCTTGTTGCATAGATGTTTGAAGTAATCACTTTGAATGTTTAAAGTAATCATTTTCACTATGAATTATTAAGCTAAAAATTAAAATTACTATGGAAGGCATTCTTCTATTATGATTAAAATCTAGGAAGTGGTAAAATTTAGATTTTGGCGGCAGTCTTTTATTATTTTTTACCTTCCATAGCCTAAGTCCTAAATAAATCTTATTTTTTTGGTTGCAATAAAATTTAAATATTAAAACAAGTCTTGTGTTTGTTCCAGGTAAATGATTGTGAAGACTTCAGAAGATTGTTAAACATTTTTCCAAGTTTCCAGGAAAATTCGTAAGTCTTAGAAAGGAAAAAAAGACCAAAAAGTATTAGAAAACCTACAGAAATGCAGGCATAATTATATAATGTGTGTGACAGCGATACGGACTAGTACTTCGACGCCTAAGTGTCCTTTGTTTTTGTATTTATTTTTAAAGTAAGTTGTGGTATCTTACGACTTCCACGCGAATGCAGTCGCGGGCAGAAGCTAGTCATTTATAACTCGCTTAATATCAAAAATCTACCCGCTCTAAGATATTATGTGTCAGCTGGAAAAATTAAATTCAACAAACACGGCTGTTTTGTGTTACAAGTATGTAAACATCTAAATTGTTATTAGCTACAACTGTATAAAGTTTTTAATACGCCAAGAGCTAGCGAAACAAGCTCGGATTTTGTATCATACCTATTATATCTCAACTTTTTTATTGGTTTAAATTTTGTATTATGTTCTACGCAAATTCGTATTACAATGTCTGGCAAGTTTTCGCTTTGATCTATCTGTTTGGACCTAAATTATGTTCCTTAATTCATTAAGTCAAGTGGGTTCTCAAAGTTTATTCCTTAGATCTGAAAAATAGTTAAATTGGATTTAAAATTGTTGTCCCACGACCTCTTGTTTATTTTTTAAATTAGTTTTCTTTTGCTTTTGTTAGTGATTAAAATTGTAGGCCTCGGTTTCTTGAACGACTTCCAAAATCCCCAGCAGGCTACATAGGTTCTAAATTAATTTTATCAAAGCTTGGTTTTTCATTGAAAAGGTTAACGTGGCATTTTATTTATATAAAATTGTGAAGTATGAAACCTCACTAGGTAAATAGAAATATATCTTATCATCTACCAGGAAATAAAACCTACAACTGACGCTAATTATAAGGTAACCACAAAAATAATAATTAGACTAAAAATTGACTTATTTCAACATTAACCAAAAAAATATTCTAGATTTTTGAAAAGATGTCTGCCGCAGGGTAACTAGCTTAGCTACTTACTAATAAATGCTATCAACAATACCGTCCTGGTGGAGTGAGAAAATCTAAAAAAGCAAAATCGCCTTGGGGCATCAACTTGAATTGTTCTCCGAGTTTAAAAATTTACAGTAGAAAATGTTTTTTTAGGGAACGCTGTTTGTTTAAAACGTACTCGACCTAATTAAGTTTGTAGATTTAAATCATTTGGAGCGACATTTCCCCCATTCAACATTGGCGTGAGGCAAAGAAAGAAAAATGTTAAGTAAAAAAGTGGTTGAAATAATGAGAAAATAGTAAAGTTCTACGTCATTATCAAGTTAGCGAATAAGAAATTTATTCACTAATTTGCATTTGTTTCGCAATAAAAATACGAATGCAGTGTTTGGCAATTATGTTCTTCCCGTTTTCTACTTTACTAAGTTTAATTGAATTAAATTTTTTGTTGAATACAGTGAATTATAGACACGATGCTTACCTAATTGAAGAGCACCATTGTCTTAAATTCTGTTAGTTACTATCATTAACTACTTGGTATTCAGCTACATCCGGTTAGACTGGAAGCGGACCCCAACGTACCTGGAAAAAGGCTTATAGGCAGATGATTAACATTACCTATTTGATACTTGATTAATAATAATTGTCACTTGAAATAACAAAGACCACGAAGTAAAAATACCGTTTATTTATGTCTATAAAACATTACTTACAATAAAGGTAGGTAATAAAAAGGTACACCGATATGAAATGAAAAAACTGGCTTCGACATCATTTTATTTAACTTACAGCTCCGGGCTATATTTTACATAGTGCAAAATAAATAATAAAACTGGCCAAGTGCGAGTCGGACTCGCACACGAAGGGTTCCGTACCACAAGGCAAAAACGCCGAAAAAACTTTTGTTGTATGGGAGCCCCCCTTAAATATTTATTTTATTCTGTTTTTAGTATTTGTTGCTATAGCGGCAACAGAAATACATCATCTGTGAAAATTTCAACTTTCTAGCTATCACGGTTCATGAGATACAGCCTGGTGACAGACAGACGGACAGTGGAGTCTTAGTAATAGGGTCCCGTTTTTACCCTTTGGGTACGGAACTCTAAAAAGGATGAGAGAAAGCAATTTAAATATCAGCAAACTTTAATTTTATGTTCAAAAAATTCTCAAAGTGAAACTCAACTTAAACGCAACTGACTCGCATCAGTTTATTTCAAAAAGCCAATTTTATATTCCAATGAGCTGTGTAGAACCTTTTTGCTGTGCCGAAATTGTTGATCCAATTTTTCGGCCTCGCACCATACCGGGGTTACGCGAATTCCCTCCGAGACTTAAAATATTTGTAAAATGGCGAAAGGCTGTTTTTTCCCTCGAATATATTGTGGTGAAAGCCGTGAACCCACAAAATGGTTTTCGCCTTGTAAAGTTTTACTTAAAAGGTTTATTTTTTAAGAGGAGTGATGAACAGTTTTCTGCTCGTGTAGCAATTAACTGGGTGTGTAACGTTATAAAGACGTGTTTCTAGTAAACTATCAGAACGAAAGAAAATACGTCTATTTACGGTAAACTTGACGCATAAAAAAAAACAAAAAATAACAAGTTGGGGGGAAAACATGGTTCACATCCATGCAAAACGGCCATCGCTCAGCATAATGCTAAGACCCTATACGAGACAGAGCCCCAGCGCTGGTTTCAGCGACAGCTGAGGTTGATGTGACGTTAACCTGTGCAGCATACGATTAGATATAAACTATTATTAGATACGACGACGACATAGCGTTGGAGGCCTCCTACAAGGTGGTCCGACGACCTTGTAAAGGCCGCAGGAACCCGTTGGATGCGAGAAGCACAGAACCGGTCGAAGTGGAGGTGCTTGGGGGATGCCTATGTCTAGCAGTGGACGTCTTTCGGCTGATGATAATGACTATTAGATACTTTACATGCCATATATGTTTATTCATTCGTAGATATTATATACTTAGCGTCATACTCGAAGAATTAACAGCAAAATAAAACCTCAGCTTGTATATTATTGTCATGGCTCAGTACGTTTATAATTATTATTATAAGTCTCTGTTTTTCCACTCCAGGGCAAAGGCTTCCTTGTCCTCTTTCCACCGTAAGTTTAGAAAATAATATTAATATCACAGCGTAAATTACTTGAAACCCAAACAAAATTTTTACAACTCTCACAAAACTATTATTCACTCTATCACCACCAAGAAACTGTACTTTCTCAAAATCACATTTGAAAATATTCCACCTTTCAAATAACATATTTTTCGCGAGTACCGGAAGGCTATTGGGTGGGTGAGAGGCCAACCCCCCCACCACCCCTTCCCCACTTATTTTGTAATCTTTGCTTCGCAGCTCCTACCCTTATATTTGGAAAAATATACTTTGATGCCGAAAGTGGCGGTATTTGATATTTTCTTGTTATGTCATAGGTTACTTGACAATAAAATATGTACTTGTCATGAGTTTAAAAGGTTCTTTTTTGTCTTGAATAAGATTTGTTGGATAATGGAGGGGCAGACGGTTTTTTTGCTGACTTTTTCTTCAAATACCTATGTTTTTTTTGTAAATATTTCAAATGAGGTTATCATCATGCTTACCTGGATTTTTCAAACGCACTAATAAATGAATCATAAATCATATTTATACCTATAAATTGGTTCAATAAAACACTTTTACAAGTCAAAATAAAATAATATTTCTAAAACTAGATGAGTTCGGTGTTTCCTAGATCTGACTACTCTGAGAAAAAAGACCGAAACAAACTCAGAGGTCACAGTCTCTTTTAAAGTCCAGACATAATCTTAGTCAGGCCATAGGAGGAGCATGCAGGTACACGTCAGAGATGGTCTTTTGAGGAGAGAACCATACATATTTACATACAAATACTTAGTTTAAATATTTCGCCAGTCAATGTGCATGCTGATGTGATCATTAATTCTTAAAAATATCGTCAATGCACTCAATACTTCGTGGAAACGTTCTTATAAGTAGTTGAAACCTTGTATACGTTTTCCAAATCGTTCCCCAAACTAACTTGCGACTATCCAAAATCATTGGTTTTAACATATATTGTACTAAACTATGTGCTTTTGATGAAATCCCTTTGGTAGCTCGACGCAGCACAAAATTCCTTTCTTGTGCTTTCACATGAGTGACCATGTGATGAACAGAAGCGTTTAAGTTTCCGCAAAAGAATGTAGACTATACAAACCAACGCTTTCATTCTAACTAAATGCAAGACACGACAGAGGAAAGACACATAATAAATTCAAGAATTTCAAATACTCCTTGAATTCAGTTGAGGACAAAATATTTTGACCATCTTGAAAATGTGTTGCATTTTCAACGGAGTGTTTTAACGTGAGAATATACTCAATGGGTAAAAGTAGATACAAAATTATTTGATGTCATTCAATTAATGAGATAGTAATGCTAAAACTCATCATCTGTCTAGCCTTTTCCCAACTATGTTGGGGTCGGCTTCCAGTCTAACTGGATGCAGCTGGATACCAGTATTTTTCATAGAGCGACTACCTAACTGACCTCTACAAACCATTTCTTGTGCAATACCATGCCCCTTAGTAAGACTGGTTGTCAGATTTTCAGGCTTCTGACGACCCGTAATGACTTTCAAATATCCAAGAATGGCAGCCGGGACCAACGGCTTTCCGGCTTGCTTTTCGAGACACGGGGGTCACCCATCCACAGACCAACCGCGGCAAGCGTAGCTTAATGTGATCGATCGATCCGTGGGCCTTAAACTGTATTCTAAGATTACAGGCGAAAACCAGAAGCAAAATAAGTTTAATACAAAAGTAAGGACTAAACTGAGTATTAAATATTCCTTACCTATCATATTTTCATACTTGGTATCAAACGGACTTTACTTTTTCGTGTTTTTAGTAGCGTGTTTTTCTCTGTAAGCAAATAAAAACGAGATGTATCCTTGCGTCGAAACAAATTGGCTTTTTGTAAAGGATTTATTGCATTAAATTCGCTTCATGTCACTATTTTCTTTTCATAGCAAATTGAGCGACACCGGTTCGGAATTTTTGATTTTTTGTTTATACGTTTTTTTTTATAGAAGCGCCAAAACAATGGATAATATCATTAATGGATTTATTTGTGACATATTGTATAAAGACACACATACACTGATGGCTCACATCGACACCAGCAATTTATACTACGCTAACTCAAAAAAGCATACTTTACTGTAGAGGCGTTTAAAGGCAAAAACGCGATAACTTTTACATCAATTAAGATACTTATTTGAAATTTGGTATGCTTAATAGTTAATTTATTCATTGTAATATCTCATATTTATTTTTCCTTAATTATTTATATTTTTTGATTTAGCGCGAGTTAGCCGTATATGAACGTAATTCATCAATAAAATGTTACATGTTATACACGTCTAACTAATGTTAGCGTAGTGTAGTACGGGAGGACGTAATGCTAAAGATGTGTTATTTTTATTACGTCGCAATAAAAAAATTACAGTATTTTGTGTATTAATCATAACTTTAGGGTATTATATACACCCACAAGATATATTATTGTAATTTATCATGCTGAATAACAAGTTATTTAAGTTAGCTTTGTTTAACCGGTACATGCGTCTCTGGCGGATTTCGTATTAAAAGCCGTCAAATTATATAAAGCGTACTATAAATCGCCCTGTGCCACAAGTTAGCGTATCATCTAACTTTCCGTTGAGCTATAATACACGTTGAATTTTATAAATTCCAGAGAAAATTGTGTAGGTAGTAATATTTGTAGGTACATAATTAAAACAAAATTAGTGTAGTAGGTAATCAACAGTTTATTATAGGTAAGTACTTACTTATTAATTAACGATAAGAGATCAGATCAATCACAATTTGACTTCGAATAATTATAATGTTAAATCAAGATTGCACTCCGGGAAAACAAAAACTTCTATTTGGTAAATATAAATCACATAATTTAAACAATATTATAAGTTGTAATTATTATGAACTCAAACATAATTATATTAATTTTAATCAAGGTTGCACTCAATATTGATAATTTTAGAAGAAAACAATAACTCCCAATTGGTAAATATAACTCACATAATTTAAACAATAAGTTGTAATGATTAAGAACTAAAACATAATTATATTTAAATCAAGATTGCACTCAATATTTTTATTCTGAGAATACAAAAACTTCCAATTGGTGAATATAAATCACATAATTTAAACATTAAGATATAATTATTTAACGCTGGATGCAGGCCGCTTCTAACCGGTCCTTTTGGAAATCTATAGTGGAGGCCTATATCCAGTAGTGGACATCCTACGGCTGATATGATGATGATTTAACCTCTTAATCTTCATCACTCGCATTGTCCACATCATGTTCAGTTGTTAAAAAATTTCTATAAAATGTATGATACTTTTCGGGTATAATATTCTTATCACAATAGTATTTTAAATCTTTATATTTTGCCACATTAATTTTTAACAAAGCTTTGTATGCTTTTTCGGGAAAAGGCTCCAACTTGGATAATCTAGTTGTCTTTTTAAAACATTGTATTTGATTGCTTTCAGTATCACCTAAACTATATTTATATTTCAACAAACCGTAATTATCAGGAGAAACTTCAATTTTTTTAATTTTATTCCACATAATTTTATCGTTATTTATATTTTTAGTCCAATTTTTTTTGCTTATATTACTTTTAAAATCAAATATCATGGTTTGATTGACCTCGATAACAATATAAGGATTCCCATTGACTTTTGCCCATCGCACTAGTGAATAGTGAATACCATTCATCTGGCGAATATACCTGTCTACCTCTTGAAGTCTTTTCTATTAAGGCATGAACAGAGTCGCCCTCATTCTGTGTATGGCCCTTTTCTATAAAATGGTGACTAATCTTCATTTTAAACATTTTTGCAGCTTGTAATGTGATGCCATTGTCAGAATTTATGGGAAGATGATAATGCAAAGTGTGTGATCGACGACTAGACACACTTTCAACATTAGTGGCAGTCTTTTTACTTTTTTGTATCACATATTTGGCTATGGTTTCCCATTGTTTCGCATGATCACCAGTACTCCAAAACTTATCAAACAAATCAACACGAACCTCGTGGCTTATTTTATTATAGCATTGCAGACGACAATTGACACAACTGACTTTAATACTTCTTGCTGCTTTAGTTTTTCCTTTTGACGTGGTATACTCCAATCCTGTGTTACAAAAGCGTTTTCTCTTTCTAGCTATCCATACATTTTCATGTTTAAGACGTTTGAGACCCACATCAGTCCTTTTTTTTGATCTACGTTTAGTATTTTTTGGGGTCGATACTGCAGAATAGTCACTATCATTAAACGTTACAGGCGACGAAATTGAATTACACGGAGTAGATATTGCCGATACTGAATCTGTATTTTTGGTGAGGCCGTTATCCATATGCGAATCAGGAAGTCTTTCCTGGGCGGATGTACCGATTTCAGGTGTCAGTGTTCTATCTTCAGTCTCTTTGTAGCAAGAAGTCGGCACCAAAGTAGCGTTTAAACTTTGTGAAGATTCCGAAAAATCACAATAGGGTGAAGGTACGGGGGTATTATCTATGCTGTCAGAAAGATCATTAGTGACGACCGAAAACAAAGGTTCAATACTTGCTGGAGTTAATGCCAATGGAGAAGGTTTTTGGATAGAAGTCATTACCTTTGGTGAATAAATATTAAGTGGAGTATTAGGAGCCCCCAAGTCGTTTAAATTTATATCTTGTAATACGGCATCATATTTGTAACTGACTATATCTCGGCTTGCAGAACTGGACATAGAATAATCATGCTCTTCAATAGGCTCATCAAAATTTAACATAACGTGCTCATATAAAGACACGAATTCAGGATTACCAACTTCAGCAGGTAATGGCGACGATTCTAAAACAATAGGTATAATGTATTGAAATCATAATATTTCAATATTTTCATAAAAAACATGTACTTACAAAAAAAACATTGTTACCGTACCATTAATAAACGAATTAATACGTTAACACATAAGTATTTACTACGTTAATGTCGCTAAGTAGTTTATTTTACAAACGAACAAGTATACACACGAACGCACTAAACTACGCTAACTATGAGTTAGCGTAGTATTGCACGGACTTTGAACAAAGTGGCTCCAATTTAAAAAAAAACGTAGCGTATTACTATAAAACATATTTATATACTTTAACATACGTTGATAGTCCTTAATAACACATTAAACTTACCTCTTTCGACAGTATGAAGCGATATCTCACTATTTTTATCAACACTCATCAATGAATATTCTTCCGTTTTTGTTAATTCCACCAAAAGTTTAGCTCGTTGTCGAGACATTTTTGTAATAATAAAATAACACTAACAATAGCTTAAATAACTAGTTACAATAACACTATCTATTATGATTTACTGCTAAAGTTTTAAAACCGCGTAATCACATCTAACACAGCGACAAGTGTCGTTAGACTAATGTAAACAAACAAGCGGTGCGTTCCCTCCCCGCGCACACTCCGCTAATAATAGTTGGCGTAATATAAATCGAGTGATTTCAAAAAGTACCTTTACTTAGCGTTTTATAAGATTTGTAACTTTCTTATTTTTGTATATTTCTTCACGATTTTTTTATGACATATGTAAAAACACATTTTAAGCAACTTGGCATAAAAAAACGTTTTTACCTAAACTTCGAGTTAGCGTAGTATAAATTGGTGGTGTCGATTTATACACTGATGGCTAATTTACATATTTATTTATTTACTAGCTTTTGTCGCAGCTTCGTCCGCGTGGAGGTCGGAAATTATCCCACGGAAACATATTACCGGGATAAAAAGCATCCTATGTGTTAATCCAGATTATAATAAACTATCTGTGTGTCAAATTACATCCAAATCCTATTATAAGAATAATACTTACTAATGACTGAAATACTATCGTGAATTCATGCAAGCCTAGTACCTACTTTTGTTAGAATACTGCTCAGAAAGTCGGGTCATATTTCAATCATGATTTGAAAGACATGTAGCACCATCTAGCGTCCTAAAGCAATTGTGACCGTCGAAAGACAGTGTTCTTTTTCTCGGGAACAGTATTTTTTTCTGGATGAAAGGTTCTATGTCCTTTTCTATACTAGTATATGCAAAATGATCGGTTCAGTGACTTTGTGTTTGACGGTGCAGTACATTTATAATATTAGTTAGGATTTAATACTTCAAGCACACAAATGTACAGAGGCGGACTTATCGCTATAGGCATTTTCTACCAGTCAACCTTTGGGTGATGCAGAGATAAACAGTGGTAGGTGCAAACGTGAAAATTGAGGAATAAATATTTTTAAATATAAAAACTACACTACTTTTGTGAACCAATATTTTAACGATTATTTTTAAAATAAAATAAAATAACAACCTGCCTATTAACAGACATATCTGATACTATTATTCCATTTACCGCTCCAGGGATTATAAAATGGATATCAGCCATCAAGGCATTATCGATAAAAACTTCAGATGTAAAAACAATGTTAAATCCGTAAATAATTTTTCGATTTAATGTTTGCTCATTATTATTAATGACTATACAATTATTAATACGTAATAGTTGAATACCGTATGGAATAAAATAATGTCATTGAATCCGTTTGATTTGAATAAATGCCAGTAGGTAATTTCGCGAATTTCGGGGCGAATGAGTTAAGATCTTGGATGGTGGTGACTGGTGACCCACAAATATTAAATTCATCATTACGTTCAAAAGTTCAATAAGTTTTGTAAGTCACAAACAAACTGTTCTTGGAAGTAATTATTACGGAATTATTGATTGATATTAGTTTTGGTCACTCTAATAAAGAAAGAAAAATACTATTCTTTTGGTCACAACTTCGTATTTTACATTAAAAATTTATAGCTTTATTTCTATGACAGTTAACTACGGAAGAGAAAATATATTTATCGGGACAGGAGGCCGATTGGAGCTGGAATCTTCGCCGTTGGATATTTTACTGGGCGTAGATCTATGTTGCGGGCGAGAAGAAAAAGTCTTAGGTTATAATTATTTGATATTATAAAAATTAACTCAACGAAATGTTAGACAATTTCTAAGCACTTATTGTCCGTGCGATATCCGTTGGCCAAGAGAGCTGCTCGATACCGCTCTGTACCTAGCGCTCTTGTCGACTCGTAAGTACGCAGGCTAGACTCTATCGAAGCGCGCCAACTTCACACTTGCATTTCGTTATCAATTGATATACCGTACTCTTCCGATATATTGATATTTTCTCCTTTGTAGTAAACTGTCGATAATTAGGTATAATGGATTTACAATTTAATCATTATATTCTCAAAGCAGCCCATTTATTTACAGTCTGATATAATATTACTTAAATCTACAGCAAATTCAATTTTCATTTAATTCTAATTCTAAATTGGAGTCTTCAAGCCTATTTCCTCCAAATTTCCCGTTATTTCATTAATCTATAATACCATTTCCCGCGCGTTTTCCGGAGACATTGTAAAGGCGTAAAGGCAGTTATTATTGCATAACGAACCTCATTCGTTCATGATTCGACAAGGTGACGCAAATGGACTACTAATTTATGTTAACAACGCAAATCGCTTTCGAAAAACCCTGGAATGCTATGAATAAAACTCCAGTTATTCGACAGACAGTTTGGCCCGATTTAAATATTTAAAGGCTAATAGAGTTGTTTGGTATCAGTTGCGTTTTGAAGAAATAGAGAAGCATTTCGTTTTCTTGAGGGGCCCGTGGCTAAATAATAGCAACCGCACAGGTTCATCGATCAGGTTAAGCTACGCTTGCCGCGGTTGGTCTGTGGATGGGTGACCATCTTTACATACCGTGACCCCTCCGTGCCTCGGAAAGCAAGTTAAGCCGTTGGTTCCGGCTGTTATTCGTGGATCTTTGACAGTCGTTACGGGTAGTCAGAAGCCCGAAAGTCTGACAACCAGTCTCACCAAGGGGTATCGTATTACCCAGTAACTGGGTTGTGGAGGTCAGATATTTACTTGAAATAATGTGAAAGATTAGGTCCACAATATTTCTTCATTCATGTTGTGCACATAATCTTTCTTCTCTATCAACATAAACATACCATGGTATGTTTATGTTGATAGCATTACATAACATTGTTCTGAAGCGATTTACAATCACCCACTAACCTACCTGCTGTAAAGGTTGTCTCGAACTTACTTGTATGTAATGCAGGCTGGCAATAAAAGAACTCTGGTTGCATTCCTACAGTCAAGCGAGTTTAGAATGAGCTGTTAAATATTTGTATTAGAAAAGAAAAAAAAGAAAAATTTTTTTTTTCGTCACAGAAAAACGTGCATATAAAACCATAATTAATTCTAATACTGAGGAAAAAATATATAAATAGCTGTATTCACGAGCATAAAGCAGAATAATCGACGGCTGCACGTCATGACTGTGACAAGAAAGCTTCAAATCACTAATTAAAAAACCGGTCAAGTGCGAGTCTGACTCGCGCACCGAGGGTTCCGTACAAATTTGTAGGTGTATGTAAATAGTTTATCCCGGGACTTTTTTTTTAATGTGACTACATATTTATGGTTTTCGGATATTTTTCTTTACTTGTGCTTCCTGACCTTACTTCTTGCCGAATTTGATGATTCTAGATCAACGGGAAGTACCCTACACATTTTGATTCCCTTGAGAGTGTCGAAATACACGTTTTTTGCGGCATAAACAGCCGTATCTTTTTTTTTACGTTGACTTAGAAGTTTGATTTTTAACAGTTTCAAGGGACCGCAGACCTGAGTATATGGTTTTGATTTCAACTCGATACCTCCACGCGTTCCCAAGACAAAGAGTCTTGACAAACAGACAGATGGAAAACAAAGTGATCTTATAAGGGTTCCGTTGTTTCCTTTTGAGATACTGAACCCTAAAAAAAACAAATACCGTCATATTAACCATTAATAATTGAGTCATTTAATTACTTCTAACGTTCGTTACTTTTCAATCCCCAAGTTGCCAACTTAATCCAGTTTCTTTTTAAGTTTCACGGATTTCCCAGGAGGACCTGACCATTTGTATCCCAAAGTTGTGGAAAAGAAATCTAAGTCTCAAATTATCCATTTCCAGCCTGCTAGGCCATTAATAGACTGTCAGTCCTCCTAAAATGTATAGCCTATTTCCAAAACGAGCCATTCTAAAACCCTTGTAAGTGAAGGACCGAAGTTACGACTGGGTGCTTCGATTACAGTCTTTTTCTTCGGCAATTTTATGTGGGGATTAGCGAAGGGACCCAGGGTTTCGTAGTGATCTGAATGGATTTCTGTCCCCGATTTTTTATTATACTCCTATACATAACTATTATAAGCCATTGTTAAATTATGTATGCTAGTTTTTATATTTGTTTTATTTTTTTTAAGTTTTGTCTTCTATAAGGTTTGAACTGAAAATAAACTTGCGTGATGTTGTTTCTATAAGCCGTAATGTTGAGCATAAATCTTATGTAATATGCTGTTGAATATTAGTAACCGTTCCTATTAAACAAAACATTGTCTGTCAACTTAGCAATTTATTGCCTTAACTTTCAATATATTACATAATGTTCGATTTCAGTTGAGATTAATCATATATTTCTCCAACCTATAGTTTTTTAAATTAAATTTCATGGCCTACAATTATTATTACTACACAGACTGTTCAATTTTATCTAACTAGTTGTACGAAGACTTCTCTGATAATAAGATCAGTATGCTAAAGTAAATTAAATAGTGTTAAGAATATAAAATGCTACGTGCTACGCCGTAGCTAACGCGATGAGGTCACGGCTACGCCGCCTTCTCGTAGCAGACAGCCGACTTGCTACGGTTATTGTTATTGAATTCTGTAGCTTGTTCATCTTTGTGCTGGATTTGAAAGGAACTCAATTGTTGAAGATTGATTGATCTGCTGAAAGGGGAAGTCTGTCAACGTCAATATTAAGTAATATTTTGTATTATTCAAGTAATTCTGGGCCACCAGTATTAAAGTGTTAAAGTTAAAGGCCATTACAAGGGTTTTATCCAACTTCACATATTTAAAACCTTGGGGTTTTAAATATGTGAACCCAAAGCCACACGACCAATTTAAATAACAGGCTCAAGTGTACAAACATTACAGAGACACTTACGGTACGTTACCAAAAAACGTGACTCCACAAAAATTTCCAGGCCATATGCTCTGTGGGCCCAAACAGTACAAATAAATAATAAGCACGGGACAACGGTAAAGCGTACGCGCAATAAACGTAATAAAAATAAAAACACGATTATTTTTAATGTCCGACGCACGGGGATAAATGTGAAGTGGGTCACAATGGTAACGTTAAATTGTTTTTGTAATGTTGTTATATTTCTATTAGTCAGGGCGTGGGGGGGGGGATTCGCGGTATTCTTTTAATGTAGTTCTTTTTTTTTGTTTAATTTTGTTTTTTTGTCAAATAACGGGACTCGACTCGCCGTCTCTGATTATGAAGTGACTTTACTTCAATTATTTCGTATATTTTGGCCCGTTTTCATGCCTTCATTTTCTGAATTAGTCCATGATTTGTATTGATGAGAATTGGGGTATTACATGCAAAAATATTTTTTTAAATCCAACCGGTAGTTATAGAGATTTATGCGTTCAAATAAACAAACAAACTCTTCATCTTTGAAGTGTTTGATCAAAACTATAATAGCATAGTTATATTCTAGTTATAGTTTATAAAAGACATAATTATGTGTATATTTACATAAATATTTATTCCTCAATTTTTCGTAATTGCTCTTACCACTGTTTGTCTCTCCATCAGCCAAAGGTTGACTGCTAGAAAATTCCTATGGCATTAAATCCGCCTCTGTACATTTGTGTGCCTAAAGTATAAAATAAACCATAATAATTATACATATTTATACGACTGACCAAAATCACTGACCCAAAAAGAATTCGTTAAAATAAAACAGCCGCAGGCCATAAACATGAGCTACTGTCTAATGGCCACACACAAACAACTTTTATATTAACGGCCTAACATTAGCACTTTCTTTTTTGCTGACAAGTTTTAAAACGAGCCCTTTTTATTTCATTGCGGGGTACACTTCAAACAATGGCGGTATATACGAGGGCTATTTGTCCAGGTAAATTTTTTCAGGGTACATTCGCATTTGAACCGGGAACAAATACGTAGGAAGGTAAGCTCGATTTTTTGACTCAGTTGTTTGACTTTTCTGACATGTTAAAATCGTTTCCTAACTTACTGACTGACAGAGCAATAAAACATAATAATAAACCTCGACTTGGAGGGGCTCATGGCTAAGTAAAACAGTCGTACTTGTCGATCAAACAGGTTAAGCTACGCTTGCGGGCCGTGGGTGGGTGACCATCTTTAAATACCTATATCCCTCCGTGCCTCGGACAGCACGTTAAGCAGTTGATCCCGGCTGCCATTCGTAAATATTTGGTAGTCGCTACGGACGTCAGAATGCCGAAACTCTGACAACTAGTCTTACCAAGAGGTATCGTATCGTACCAGTTGACATGGAGCGACTGGCCAAGTCACTTTATGTAAAATACTTAAACTTGGTATTCAGCTGCATTCGGTCAGATTGGGGGTTGACCCCAACGTAGTTAGGAATAGGCTAGGCAAATAATGAGAAAATCTATAATTGCAATCAATAACAGACACGACAGCCAGACATAATAACCATATGTAGTTAATTACCTGTCATGTCAGGCAGCCGTGCCTGCATTAATTAAGAACTCCTTACGCATTCAATTGAAAACCTTAGAATTAGGATAGGGGTAATGTAATCGATTGGTGAATGAACGTAGGTACTTATCCATATATTGTGTGATTGAGAAAAAACACAACAGACGATAGCATAGCAGAGCACTGGTAGCCCAGTGGTTGTGGAGATGTAGGTCGTGGGTTCGAACCCAGCCAGGCGCTTTAATTTGTGTAATTTATTTCATCACCACTGCTCTCAAAACGGTGAAGGAAAGCATCGTGAGGAAACTGGCATGTTATACAACCAAAATTCAGAGACATATTATGCCACTCCCTCTCACAGAGAGGAAGCCTGTGTCCCAGAAATGCGAACATTTATAGGATGGAGAGAACACAACAAACAATAAGAAACAATTTTAATAATAACTCGCCCATTTATTAATAAACAAAACTGGTCCACCAAAACAATTCAGAGAAAGAAAAGGTAACACAATACGTTGCTATTCATGTTAAAAATGGGTTTTTCTTCCTCGAGAACCAACCAGCCACTGAATTGTAATGTCAATTGTAGTACGAGACAAGCAGGAAAGACCTCCTTTTGAAGTAGGCTAAAAAAAAGTAATATACTGTGTCTGCCAAGTCATAAGCTATGGCAGTATCCACTTCGCTTCCTAATAACATTTTAATAATAAACTCGCGCATGGAACAAAGGGAATGCCTTCGCTATAGTGTGGGGCAAGTGGTGAGAGGTGGCGATTATGGTACGAAGAGAAATAGAACATCTTTTATAATGGAGTGTATTTTCGAAGACTAGATGCATGATGTTTTGGGATGCATGAAGAAACCTCCTCGTATAGCGTAGCTTGTTCCGGCAGTTACTCAACTGAACCGAGCGCTCGGTACATTCTGGACAAGCATCCCGAACACTTTATTTGACTAGCCATTTCTTCTCTTGCGGTGGTAGCCGGTTTACGACCACCGTCCCACCAGAGTCCGGCGTCAAGCAGCCTGCTGTGTTTTGTTGATGCGGGGGAGTTCCAGTGCCTTAGGCATCTTCTGAACACGCTCATTCCATCATAGACCTCATCCATCGCTTTCCATCAGGCGTGATCAAGGTCAAGAGCGGACCCATTCAGCAATTAAAAAAAAAGTCTGAGGTGAAGTAAATTTCTAAACCTGGATGCAGGCCTGTTTCATAAATAGGTACAAGAATGAAATTCCGTGGTCAGTTCATGATCGTCTGTCACCATGCCACAATGTCAGCGGCTACAAACTTTTTGAGCAAATAGATAAAACGGTAAGCTTAGCAATAAAGGCTTATATAAATTATTTTTTTTAAATACCTTATTTTGAAACAAACTGAATATTTATTTTACTCGGCATGTTTCTTATCGCTATTACGCTACACCCGCTCCAAGCTTATGACTTATTCGAAAAAAAAAAGAAAAGAACGGAGATTTATAGTGGATTCCCGCGGCCACAAATCAACCGTAGCCGTCAGAATTTGTGTGAATTTATACGATATATATGCAGTTTTTCTGGCCACTCACTGTTTCTTTGCGTAAAATTGTACTAAGAATAATGTAACGGCTCATTTTATTTGCCCGACATTGTATTTTTAAATGTACATGGATATTTTGGGTGTGTATTTTTAGGTTTACTCATTTAGAACAAATTATGGGATAAATATATTTATAGATGTACAAAATGCCAGCTTTGTTGATGTTTAATTAGGCTTTTTCGACATTTTAATCTTGAATGGAAATCTGTCTAATTTTGGAATGGTATAATGGAAGGGATATCGACATATAACCCGTTACATGGATTCATAAGATTCTGGACCAGCCTGGGTTGAACTTTTTTGTTGTGTTTAAAAAATAAATCCTTTTCCATACATTTTAACCGTGTAAGTATTGCACTTTTCGATGCAACAGCTTTTTTTGTAGATAAACCACGTAAAATTTCAATAGTTTTAATCGTTTTTTATCATTGTTCCTCTCAACCAAAGCACCTGTCATGTAATCTCTTCACCATCCTTGGTTGACTGGTAAAGAATGTCTAAGGCATTAGGTCCGCCTTTGTACCTTTATTTGTGTACGAAAAGTTTAAATAAAGAAAGAAAATCGTTTATTTGCGATAAAACATGACGCTTAAAAAGAACACAAACAAAGAAAAAAACAGCATGTGTGCAATTCACTCGTGGTAGAAGTGAAACCTTCAAAAACACTGTATAATGCTTCCTATCTCATTTTCTCCCACGTTAAATCTTATGAATTTACATGTCTCTTTTTACTGTCGCTTTTTCGTTTAATAAACTTTCAAATCACAACGATGCTAAAGAACATACATCCATCCATCCATCCATCCATCCATCCATCCATCCATCCATCCATCCATCCATCCATTCATCCATCCATCCATCCATCCATCCATCCATCCATCCATCCATCCATCCATCCATCCATCCATCCATCCATCCATCCATCCATCCATCCATCCATCCATCCATCCATCCATCCATCCATCCATCCATCCATCGATCCATCCATCCATCCATCCATCCATCCATCCATCCATCCATCCACATCCACATCCACATCCACACATCCATTAAATGTGATGTCATTTGTACTAATAAAAAACAAAAACAGTGTATAATGCTTCCTATCTAATTTTCTCCCACGTTAAATCTTACATGTCTCTTTTTACTATTGCTTTTTCGTTTTATAAAATTTCAAATCACAACGATGCTAAAGAAGTTTTCACTTCAAAAATAAAACCTTCGCTAGGACTACAACAATGTGCTGAATTTATATCCAAGACAAAACTAACCAACATAGGAAATAGAATAATATTTCTAGTAGACCAAGCAGTACACTAGTAACATTCCTCAACTGTCCAACAACTAATCAGTTAGCAACACAACTAACACAGACACTTCCAATTTATCTTAACAAATCGTGACGAAACCTAGGAAACAAATTAAAGGTCTCAAGTGTCTTAGCGAGTAATTCGATCGGCGATTCCTTTGATTTGTTCCAACTCGGTTTTATCCTATTTGTGGATAGATTAAGTCCAGGAAATGGTTTGGTGGCTTTACCAGATTATCCTTGAGGATCTAAGGTATCAAGACACTTGGGTACGAATTAAGAGCGACTTTTCTCTGAATTATGGGAGAAGCTTCATCATCATTCGTACTGAATTGGCGAGCTCGGTCGTTTTCGGTTTAGTGCAAAATCCAAAATAATCTTTTTTAAAGACTGTTGAGTGAGTAGCAAAATTATCAAAATGTATTTGCTTTCAAAATTTGTTTTTTTTTATGGTCAGCTAAACTTCAATCTGCCTAACCTTTTCTCAACTATATTATGGTCGGCTTCCAGTCTCACTGGATGCAGCTTGTTATTAGTATTTTACATGAAGCATGAAGAAGAAGATTTGATACCATTTGGTAAGATTGGTTGTTAGATTTTGGGCTTCTGACGACCGGTAACGGCTGCCAAAGATCCACGACCGGGACCAACGGAGGCACGGAAGGGTCTTGAATAGTTTTGATATGTAACGATGATCACCTATCCACGGACCAACCGCGGCATACGTAGCTTAACCTGATCGACCGACCCGTGCAGCTGTTATTAATTAGCCATAAGTCAGCTAAACATATTATGTGTTTGAATTTATCATTTCTGTTTAACTACGAAACACGACTAACTATCATCATCATCATCATTTCAGCCGAAAGACGTCCACTGCTGGACATAGGCCTCCCCCAAGCACCTCTACTTCGACCGGTTCTGTGCTTATAGCATCCAACGGGTTCCTGCGGCCTTCACAAGGTCGTGCCTTACGTACCTTGTGGGAGGCCTTCCAACGCTACGTCTTCCGGTACGTGGTCGCCACTCCAGAACCTTTCAGACTAATTATCGCGAGCCCGAAATTAGTATCCATAATTTGGAATCGGTGTAAGCTTGACGCATTGATACGTACCCGGATTCGTACCCACTCCTGTACAAATGAATCGGGAATAAAGTTGTCATATTCTTGTAGTCATCGAAGTATTAAAAGCATTCTAGGAATTGGTAATAATGTAATCTATGTAAGTATTATTACAGCCTACGAGAATCCCCAAATAGTCGATAGGTACATCCCACTATTTCTGTTATATACAATTTCTTTATATAAATACTAACATTTGGATTTTTTCTTTTATTCAACACAGCAACAGGGTTATTGCGTAACACCCTTACAATGACAATGCCTTTCATTTTATTCAACAATATTCATTGCGTTATTAACGTTGTTGAGCAGACGATTTTTTTAAACCGAAGCTATGTGATGAGCGTGTGTCGGATTGTAATTGAAAATGTGTTACGCAATTCGGGTGCAGGCCAAATCATAAAACATTGGACATTTGGGTCATTTTTGTATGAAATACCATAATCAGCCGATAATTTTCCCACTGCTGGGACACAGGCCTCCTCTCGGTAAGAGGGAGTGGGCCGTAATCCACCACGCGGGCCCCGTGCGGGTTGTTAGATGTCACATGTCTTCAAAAGTTTGAGTTCTAGGACATGCCGGTTTCCTCACGATGTTTTCCTTCACAGTTTTGAGCAGTGGTGGTGAAATCTTCTTCACAACGTAAAGCGCCGTCTGGGTTCGAACCATGGTTCATTTATAGGGAATAGTTTGTGAAAATGTTCATAAAAGCTATCATTGACTTTTTTCTTTTTCATTTCACAGTATGCCATTATTTTCCTAGCACATTACGACTTTACATTCACCCTTCATTTACAACTAAAAATCGGATGGGCTACATGTATTCCGAACTCCCGGCCTTACCAGACTGGTCCCTTTGTTCTCCAGCCGCTTCAAACAACAAAGTCCCAATTTCTTTCAGCAATCAAGTCGCTATAAGTTTTCTTTTCATCCGCGATAGTAACGCAGAAACAAAGCGAAGTCATTTCACGTTAATGAAATTAAAGCGCTTTTTTTTTCTTGAACAACAAAAACTTTTTCAATTAAATGAACTGAAGTTCTTATTGTGTGTTAGAGTGCTTCAGTCTAAGATTATTTAATCTAACTTTTTATCGCATTCGCTTAATCTTGGAAGTGGATTGTTTGAGACGTGTCATGAAGATTATTTTCGGAGAGACTATTTCGATTTTACGAGCAGTGGTGACCCAGTGTTAACGACCCGGACTTCCAGTCGTTGGACGTGAGGTCGAACCCATGCAGGCGCTTTACTTTATGCAAATGATTTCATCACCACTGCTCTCAAAACGGTGAAGGAAAACATCGTGAGGCAACCAGCATGTCCTAGAAGCAAAAGTTCGAAGACATGTGACATCTACCAACCCGCCTTGGGCCCGCGTGGTGGATTATGGCTCACTTCTTCTCACAGAGAGGAGGCCTGAGTCCCAGCAGTGGGAGAATTAAAGGCCGATTATGCTATATCAACTATGCCCCTGCTTCACTCGGTTTTTACGACATGAAGAATTCTCTATTATATCTAAGACCAGCTTCTGTCCGCGACTTCGTCCGCATGAAATTTCAGCCCCCGACCCATTGTGTCGCATCGCATCGCTCACCCGCGTGCTACTACTCCGTTTTCGCTTAGTGTTATTTCTGACGATTTTCTTTCCTTTTGCTCGGTTCCTAAGTGTCGTAGCGTGAAGTTAAATACCCTATAACCTTCCTCAAGAATTAGGCTATTAAATGCAAAAAGAATTTTTCAAATCTGGTAGTTTCAGAGATTACTCCCAATTCCAGACATTATCCCTGCTTACAAACTTACAAACTTTACCTTTTTATAATATTAGTATAGATAAGTATTACTTTATTTTGGAAAAAGACCTTCTGGTACAAATTTTCTAAATGATAATGAAAACCGCATCAAAATCCGTAGCGTAGTTTAGAAGAATAATGCCGGACACAAAAAGCTACTTTAATTTGTAATATTTATAGATTGTGGAAGAACTTACTGAATTTTGAAGTTGGTTTAGCCTTATACGATTATATTAACCCCTTCACCAATAAACGTATTACATCACATGAATAGTTTCACACCGATTTCTCTCTTTCAGTCGGCAGTAATTTGACTTTCGGAAAAAGAAGACAAAGCGTTGTGTAACTATACAGACACTATACAACGTTTGTTAGTAGGAAAGGAGGTAACACAGGGGCCCGTTAGGGCCGAGGCCTGCCGGGGCAGCGGGATTGTCCGAAAGGGTTACCGTTACCCAGAACATAAAGGGCTAAGGAAGGAACACGGGTGGGTTTTAGTCAGTAAGAGTCTGACATTCCCTTCCGCTCCACCCAGAGCGGAAGGGATCTTTGACGATTTCCCATACTCAAAAAAAATGGGGGTAACATAGTATACCTATAGTATTTTTTATCATACCAGACGTTTGAATTGTCTAGAATTCAAACGTCTGGTATGATAAAAAACACTAACACATGATAAATCCAATGAAGTTCCAACAAGGAAAAGTGAAAAACAGTGTTTCATAGCAGCCAGTAATATAATTCTGCTAAAATATTAATCTAAAAAAAAAGTTACGGCTTCTTTCTTCTTCTTCTTCGACACCATTCAATACTTTACTATATTATTACCTTTTATATTCGAGTGACGGAAAACGTCAACATAATCTTTCTCTCCTTTGCAAATAAATAATTATCAACGTATTATATTCTTTGCAAATTTTAAGACAATAGGTACACTGGAGGCCAGGGAAATGTATACAGTGTACAGTGTGTGTATCTTAGCAGTACAAGACACACATTCTGCATGGCGTCACTGCGACTTTGTTAAACCGATTAGCTGTTCATATGAACGCTGATTATAGCATTGTGCTGGGTGAATTATGTATTATACAACTGTGTAACAATACCGTTGAGTATTTTGTGGGATTGTTAGAAATTTAGTACGTCCATTGGATATTTACACAAAGTAAAGCGTCTGTCTGGGTTCGAACCTATGATCTACAACTCGTAAATGGCGGCCGTTACCTCTGAGCCATCACTGCTCTCACTTTAAATCTACTAAAACATATTGAATACTTGTTTTACCATAATAATAGTATCAAAAAGATAACAAGATAAACGAACCTGTCATTCAAAGTGATCGATGTAAAAGTTAACACTATATTCGCACGAAGAACATCAGACATTCAACGTTATTCAAAGTTTATTTGGAACGTTCACCTTTACTTACGTGGTCAGAACAGGGTAATGTTATTTCACCTTCTATATGTCGCAGGTTTTTCATAAAATTAGGTTTTTGATCAAAAATCTAGGTTTTTGATGAAAAACCGGAAGATGACACATTTCAAACTCAATTTCATCATAAACCTGTAACAATCCAGATTTTTGATCAAAAACCTGAACTAGTTTAGGTTTATGATCAATCTGAAAGACATTTCCGTTGACAGGGACTTGGGGACTTCTCCTGCTTTTGTTTCGCCTGCGCTCGCGCGCGCCCCGCCCTTTCCACGCTTCTTCAGTCACAAAACACAACTCAGACGGGCAACCCGCGTTCATTTTTGCGACAAATAATTACGTAAACTATGATAGTAAGCACTAGCACAATATTAATGAGATTTATTCACATAATTATATTTAGCGTAATTATATAGCGTAAGTATTTTATGAAAAACCTGCGACATATATACTCTTATAATGATAAAATAATACCAACTTCTGATATTATATTGATAAAAGTATGAAGGGTTGATCTCTGTCTGTTTATTGAAAGTTTTATTATAGGATATCTAGACGTGTCTCGAGTAAGTAATTTATTTATTTATTTATTTATTTATCAACTTACACAAACCATTACAGGATATAACCCAATGCGGTTAGTGCGCTTATCTTAACTTAAACATACTAAAATCTATAACTTATTATAAATAATGCATTCCTTGTGAATTCACTCAGAGAGCAACAGAATAAGTCAGTCCCTCTCGCTATGAGGTTGAGCGTGCGGAGTGCACGCGTCAGGGGCGCCTCCCTTAAAAGGTTGGTCCGAGCACGCGGTTCCACTAGCAGTGGCGGCTGCCGTCGTCGCCACACGTACCTGTCCGGAACGCACAGACTCACCAGCCCTAAAATAACTGCATTATGCACCTTCCCTCTCAGTAACTTAAATATATATGAAGTGAGTGCAAGATCCCTCCTAACCCTTAGCTCATTGTATCCTACCATACCTAAAATAAATAAGGTTGGATACATTAACGGGTAAAAGGGATAGACTCCATAATAACGCTTATATAAATATCTTATAAACTTATTTTGTACCCTTTCCAGCATGAGACTATATTTAGCTTCATGCGGAGCCCAGATGACTGCATTACATTCTAACTGGCTCCTCACCAATGCATTATATAATGCTATAATAGCTTTCACATTCGTGAACCCTTTGACCGTACGAAGCATAAAACCTAAATTTCTATACGCTCTTTTACAGCTACGCATGATGTGATCACGAAAAGTCAAACCTGTGTTGAAGCCTACTCCCAAGTCCTTGACTTCTGTGACCCGTGCCATAGGCAACCCGTCAATATGATAAGTATGTGATATGGGATTGTGTGCGCGAGAAAAAGTGATGACCACACACTTCGAGCTATTAAACTGCAAGAGATTTTCTTTGCTCCAGCTCACTACCCTATCAATGTCCCTTTGTAGCCGGACACAGTCATCACCGCCTTTTACCGCGAGGGATAATTTGAGGTCGTCGGCAAACAACAAACAATTCGCGTCTTGCACTACTTCTGGTAGGTCGTTCACCATCAGAAGGAAACTCAAGGGGCCAAGGTTACTACCTTGGCTTACCCCGGACCTCGTGAAATATGGATCTGACACGTGTCCCGCATATTCCACATATTGTTGCCTATCCCGCAAATAACTGGCAAAAAACTGGAGTGAATGTGGGGTGAAACCAACCCCTGCTAACTTTTTAAGCAACATGTCATTTTCGACTGGGTCGAATGCTTTCCTGAAATCAAAGTAAGCAGCATCAGCTTGTCCCCCACTATCCACTGTCGGCACCAGATGAGCCATGTGGCAAAGAAGATTGCTGGTGGTACTTCTTCCCGGTCGAAACCCATGCTGAGCGTCTGATAACTGTGCGCTCACCTGAAGGTATATGCTCTTGTGAATTGCAGTCTCTAATATTTTTGCCGGCGTCGACAAAACTGCGACTGGCCTATACCCATCCACAGATTCTGCTGACCCTCCCTTCGGAACCGGAACAACGCGGGTCACTTTCCACCTCTCCGGAAACACGGCAGCTTTTAGGCACTGGTTATAAATATGAAGTAGCGGCTCAGCTAGCACGAATCGACAATCCTTGATTATGTAAGGTGGAATGCCGTCAGGTCCTGCGGACCGTTTCGGCTTAAGATCTTGAAGCGCACGACATACGTCTACTAACTGTAGTTGGTCCAAGTGCACCCGCGCCGCTCCGTTCTCGCTACCTGCTTGAGCTATAGCCGCGTCCACATTTAACTCCGGTCGCTCTGCCCTATACACAGAATAAAAATACTTCGCAAATTCTTCCACAGACCGTTGACCAGACAATGCCACCCCGTCTTTCAAAATCGCTTGCGGACTTCTCCCACCTCTTTTAGACTTGGTATAATTCCAAAAAGATTTAGGATCACTCAGCATTTGACTTTGAACACGGTTCCGAAATTGCTCCCGTGCCACTACTAACATATTTTTAATGTTGGTTCTACATCGAGCAAACGCTTCATAATCGACCCCCGACCCGCTTGCCTTGTACTGTTTATGCAGTAACGCCTTCAATCTTATGTCGCGAATTATTTCAACAGTGTACCACTCAGGATAAATGTACCTTGAGTTTACACGACTTCGCTTTTTTTTCGGAACACAGTCATCTATAATAGAATTAATAATGTTATAAAAATAATTTAAACCTGCTTCTAAGTCCATTTCATACAACGGAGTCCAGTCTATGGCTAGGCTATGGCTATGTAATATTATCTCTAGTAGCTATTTATTTATTGCAAGTATTCAAAGTGATATAGATACTTTTTATTTATTTATTTATTAAGTACTATTTATATCACAAAAGTCTCTGTCTTACACAGTGACCAATTATAGGTCTACCAGCTATTTCAGAAATAAATGATCACACATAACAATAACAAAACTAAAGGCTAGAACTTAAAAAATTAAAAATACTTCTTAAGCTTAAGATTAATAACAAAAAGTAAAATAAAAAGACGAACAGCATTGCAATTTTGCCCACTTACTTAAAACCAAGACTGAAGCTTTAGGATTTTTACTGTAAAACTTTAGGCATACCTGAATTTATAGAACGGATAGACAGAAGTGAAGTACAATCACTTTAAGCAAACGTTGATTGCTTTTGGAGTTTGTCTCATTAAGCTCGTCAATTAATGTGTATTATGTACATTTTTTTTAAATTTCATTCTCTTAGGCTGTTGTGGAAAATTCTACCAATATCAGATATGATAATTGATGTGTAGAAAAAATAACGGGACATGAAAAGAAAAATTATTGCTTGTAGTGGGAAATATGTCGATGACTTCAAAATACTGAGAGAGGGGGAATATTATTAATAATAAAAATAAATCCCCTAATAAACCGTTTAAAGGTACTGTCACACATACCTATTACTAGCAGAAAGCATGCCATTATTGAGCATGTGTGTTGAAACATTGCTAGTAATAAACTTTCTCATTCATGCTCAAAAATCAACAGTCGTTTGATTTTCGAGCATGCTACCTGAGGTGCGGGTGGAAAAAGGAGTGCTCCGAGCACGTCTGCACACGCTTAATTAGTAAATGTGAACATGCTTACAAGCACGCTTTTTATGAGCATGTGTTTCAGAACCTTACCACAATTGTGTATGTACATCGCCGCGCCGTTGACGCTTCATTTTTGACGTCGTTTGCGACATTTTTATGACATAATAAAGCAAAGTGTCTAAGTAGTTATACTTACAGATTTTCATAGGTCGGCCGTAGGTACAGTCGTATTTCACCAGCTAAGTTATAAGTCTCAAGTAATAGGAGGATAGCACCGATTTAACTTTACATAAGTATAGACAGATTGCTGATACCGGTTCAAGTTGACCCAAAAACCCAAGAATATTGCAATAACACGAAGGGTGTAGCGTAATGGCAGCAGTGAATGGCCTGGCTTGAGGGAAGGCGATGCAAGACGCGGCGCGTGAATAGCACAGGGTGGTCGAATCATTGAGCGTTCTATTCTGTTATAGTTTGATTTAATAAATCGTTTATTAACCAAATAGTTCTTACGTTTCTTTATAACTAAAGTGCAAATAAACTACTCCTATAATAATTGTTATAAGGGAAACATAATTTTAATATTTTCATTTGTGGACTCCACACTACGTCGAGCTTGTGTCGTGGAGTCCTTGAGAGTTTTTAACTATTTAAAATATCAGGGTCGAAACTGTATTGTAAAGTTTATTACACCCGCATAAGTTTCGATCCTGTTGGAATATTGGTATAAAAGTATCCTATGTGTAATTCTGATGTATAAACTATATTACTGTAAAGTTTCATCAAAATCCGTTCAGTAGTTTTTTTGTGAAAGAGTAACAAACATCCATCCATCCATGCATCCATCTATCCTCACAAACTTTCCCCTTTACAATATTATTAGTAGGAAAGTAGGAAGTAGGATCGATTTCCTGATAATGGCTGAAGTTTCCATACAATAAGTATCCTTACAACACTGTGTTTTTTTTTTTCCCACAACGAAGCGTTTTTTTGTTCTTCCAGCTTGTTTGCAACGCAATTAAAAAAATAAATAGAAAGACTTGAATTGCGTTATTCCTGCAATCGGCTCGAACTACATACATACTTGTAAACTATAGTGTGAATTTTGTATAGACGCCAGCACATCAAGCTACCCGAAACTGTCAAATTATCCCAATCAACTTTGAACCTTAAGCTTTAGTGATAATGTTGAAAATCTATTAAAGAAATTTGACAGATTGTAGTAGCTTGATGTGCTGGCGTCTGTACTTTAAAATTATTTTGATTGATTTTTATTTAATTCTTGCTGAAATTGTTATTTGGTCACAGTAAGAAGTGAGAGGCACTTCACAGTGGTACAGCCCGCCCCAAAAAGATGCATACATGGAAAAGAAACACTTTTATTGACAACCATTGTTCCATAACATTGTAGGAATCTGCTGTACAGGTACTAAACATAATAAATACGATTTATTTTTCCAAAACAAAGTTAACAGTGATAGTTATTTTTTGGAGTTGGCTGTACTTTAATGTTATGACGACATCAAAACGAAACTAGCTAGGTACTGGATCGTGTTTTGATTTACATTTAGCCCTGACAACGATATCTTGGATGTCTTATTCCGAGCAAAACGATGTACAGACGCCAGCACATCAAGCTACCCGAAACTGTTAAATTTTCCCAATCAACTTTGAACCTCACGCTTAAGCGATAAAGTTGAAATTCTATTAAAGAAATTTGACAGATTGTAGTAGCTTGATGTGCTGGCGTCTTTACACATAATGAATCAAGGTGTAACATATGTATGTAAACAACAAAAAATATGAAAAATCCCGTTTATTCTAACATGTTTGAAACTACTTTCAGTTCACAATAATTACATGGAGCTTAGTGTTGGCACTATGCCCGCAGTTAGGCTATGGGCTTCTCTGTTCACATGATACCTAATAGCTAACTGTATTCTGTAACCGGAAGATTCCACACTACTGCCAAACCATCATAAAGTCAATGATAATACGCTTACAATACTTCTCAGATGCAAGGGGATCAAGGTAGTGTCTGTGGGTGAGAAATCAATGCAGTTATTGCAAAATAATATCAAATTGCCTCTGTCTTAGCGGCAGAAGGAACGGTTTCCTTTCGTAGTGACAAGGGGGCCCACTCTCTAAGGCCGCTATCCCACTGGTGTTTTACGAGCGTTGACGTCAACGTCGCGTCTGCGCGGCGTCGACGCTGCGCAGACGCGACGTTGACGTCGCGTCATCGCGTAACAAGCATAAAACGTCCGCTGAACGCGACGTTAACGTCGCGCAGATGATACTATTGCCAACAAACGCGACGTTAACGTTAAGCAGACGCGACGTTGACGTCGCGTTCAGTGGACGTTTTATGCTTGTTACGCGATGACGCGACGTTGACGTCAACGCTCGTAAAACGCCAGTGGGATAGCGGCCTAAGACCGTCAACGAAGATACTGGCCCCTCTAAAAGTAGTTTGAAACTTCGAAGCTAACCCTACAAACGTAATTAAAAATTTTCGGACGGGTTAAAACACATCGGAGGTAGGGACAGCTGTCAAATCGTGGTGTCGTTCATAATAATTATGTCCGTAGGTGATACGGAGTAAGAATCGCCCGTCACTTAGGCTGGAACTACGGATTTCGTGTTCAGGAAGTAGACCTCAAGAAATGAACATTGGCCAGCATGTTTCTTCAGTGTTTTTATTTGCATGTATTTCGGTGACAAATAAACCTATATTTCTTTGTTTTATTTTACTGTGTTTTGGCAGTTTTAAATTACCAAATCCGAGTTTCCTTGCGAGATTTCGCTCCACCATAAGGCATAAGTCATGCAATTTAAAATAACCTGTCACAACTGCATACATTTTTGCAGGAACGTGAAGTATTTTGCTAGAAGCAGCCCTGCAACGGCTCCAGGCAACGTTGCCAATCTCGCGACAAATAACATTTTTAAAATTGCAACTTTGGAAAGTAGAGATACGGGGCTCTGAACCGTTTAATAGTGATTTACGACCCGATAAAAATTTCAACTTTTCACATTAACGTGTCAGGTTGCCTTTATTGTATAACTTAGTTTTGCTGTTACTGTAAGTAAAAATTATTGTGTTAAAGTATGAAATCTTTAAGTCTAAATGGTAGTTTTCTCGTCGTAGGCGATAACTTTTAAAGAGTATTTTATTGTGAATAAAAGTGCTGTTTTATTTAACTTAATGGTTCTCTGAGGAGGCACGGTTGTTAAACTATCTTGTTTAGTTCTGTGCAGTTCCAGAAATAAATACTGAGTATTCCTTCTCCACATGAATAATATTATATTCTATAACATCATCATCATTCTATTCCATTCTATTCTGTTCTATTCTATTCTATTCTGTTCTATTCTATTCTATTCTATTCTATTCTATTCTATTCTATTCTATTCTATTCTATTCTATTCTATTCTATTCTATTCTATTCTATTCTATTCTATTCTATTCTATTCTATTCTATTCTATTCTATTCTATTCTATTCTATTCTATTCTATTCTATTCTATTCTATTCTATTCTATTCTATTCTATTCTATTCTATTCTATTCTATTCTATTCTATTCTATTCTATTCTATTCTATTCTATTCTATTCTATTCTATTCTATTCTATTCTATTCTATTCTATTCTATTCTATTCTATTCTATTCTATTCTATTCTATTCTATTCTATTCTATTCTATTCTATTCTATTCTATTCTATTCTATTCTATTCTATTCTATTCTATTCTATTAAAGTACTAGCTGCGCCCCGCGGTTTAACCCGCATAAGTGTCGATCCCGTGGGAATATCGGGATAAAAAGTAGCCTATATGTTAATCCAGGGTGTAAGTTACCTCTAATCTCACCATCACAACATGAGTTTGAAGTAAGCTGTCAATTCCTAAACAGATAATGGCCCACCTTCCATCCTGCGCCGCATGCCCTGTCACTTGTGCACTTGGTGATCATAAGACTGCGTCAGTGAGCGGAGTTCGCGCAGCTGAATATTGAGTCAAAGATTTTCGAACTTTTTGCCATTGATACGCTAAGAAGAAGAATCCGACAGGATTACAGTTCACTTCAACCTCACTTCACTTAAACTTGGTGAGGTTTTTATTTTATTATTATTCCGCCTGTATTTTAGATTCCTAAATTGATACAATTTATGTTCCTTTGACTTCTCTCGTTCATGCCAGGTCTACTAATCCACTCTAAATAAACTCAAATTTAGCAGCAAACCTCCATCAAAATATTTTACGATATTCCTTTGTTCCATAAATCAGCATGGAAAAATTCCAAAGAAGAATTCCAGAGATGTTGGATCTATCCACCGATTCGGAGGCCAATAGACCTCATAAAAATGGCCGAATATATTTCCTTATAAACCCTCGTATTGATCAAGAAAAACGCACTAGCTGCTGGTAATATCAATAAAATATTATGAGGATTTTTTTGCATACTCGTTTTAACATGAAAGGAATAAGATTTAAGGTTCAACCTTTAAGCCGATTTTTGTCAACAGAAAATATATGAGCCCTAAAATCTGTATAAAATATTGTATATTACTAGAACAAATAAAAATATCGTTATAGATTTATACCTACCTCAGGTACTAACAGGAATTATATTGCGAAAGAAAATTGCTTATTGATCTAAAAACAATCAAAAACGTTTTTCGCAAAAGTCCGAGCTACTTGTATATTTGAATCCGATCATTTAACCGTGATAATATTTGTATATCGTACAAAATTTTGGCTTTTATATACATACATATAAAGATTTATGTAGATTGTCATAAATCAAGGCTGGTATTTAGGCGACGAATGCCGTAAAAAATAAAAGATAAAACTCAGTTCTCGAGACCCTAAACTTTGTTACTGATCAATTTCCTCAGCCGGTGATAAGTTTTATTGAGAGCCACCATTCTCTAACCCATAGAAATATTATCAGATTTTTTCGAGACTCAGCGAATACTAAAACGAATATCTGACACCATTCGAGCGTTATGTATGTACTTGTTGGGCCCTATACCGCTGCGGAACTTCCATTTACGAGCCCAAAGCAATTTGAACTTAATTTTGGCGGTCATAAAGTTGACTTCTCTTTGAGAACTCGTCTATTTTGATGCGATCGTAAATTGGTATTATGTCGAAATTATCTTTGTGATCTCCGTAGACCTAGATCGTTCACAATGTTGTGATGCGTACATGTTTTATTACGAGGGTCGCTTGTCGATATTATACGAAATAATACTTTAAAGCAGAAAATTAAGAGAGATCTACGTTCACACAATCACCAATCCGTTGAAAATATAGGTAGGTACGCAAAACGTAGATGCTCCATGAATATTGTAACGATACATCACTTCCCACAATTTTATCGCATCGTAAAACTAAGCTAACGTTACCCAAAATGAGAACTCGTCATACTAGCAGGAGTAACAGTTAATTTCACGTCATAAATTTTAGGCCTGTTATGACAGATAAAAACCTATTTACTTACCCATTCTCCGTGATAGCATTACATGCTCAGCCTATAGATAAAAATAAATAATAATAATAAAACCTTTATATTCAGGCTACTTTGGCCCTTACAGACTAACATGTACTTATAGTATAATAGTACAATGTGTGTTAGGTTAGTGCACAAACTTAAAACTGTGTTGTTATACGATTGTAAATAAACAATAATTAAATGGTTGATATCCCTAACGTATGACGAAACAGAAAATATTCTGACCAGGATTAGCTGAAAAAAAAATATATGTATATTGGGTACACTCACACCCTCAACACTTACATTCGTACACAAACACACACTGAGAGCTGCTAAATTATTGTTTTATTTTATTTTTACTTTTATCTTTTTTTTTCTCTTTTTAAAACCTTTTACGCCTCATCATTATTAAGTTACCATTTATGGGAAGAGCGAGGCAGCTCCGACACAATTACTTTTGTAACTTACTGGGGCTGTCTCAATTTATGTATGACACAATGTTTAAGTTGAAATAATATGTTTGTACTTTTTTTTTTGTTATTAAAAATTACTTCACTCAAAAATCTAAATCTTCTTCAATGTTCCCACTGCTGGGACACAGGCCTCCTCTCTGTGCTAGCATCAGGTTGCTATAAATTAATAAAGAAAAGCATGTATTATTATGTAGCAAGCTAAAATCAGGAAAATTTGTGAGCAGCTTACGTTAAATTCAATGGATCAATGTTTAATTAAAAGAAGAAACATTGATAATGTTTGACTCACGACTGCATTATGTGAGTTTCGCCTAAGATTTCGCGTTTAATGCCTAAGATTTCGATAAAAGAACTGATCAGGAAAATTCAAAACAGACACGTCGTGAATGAAGAAGAAATGTATCACAACTGATATCATAATTAAACCTTCAACGTCACTTATAGAGCACAGAGCTTAAAGACAATTCAATTTAAAAATATAGAACATGATAAAGTAAGTAACTGTCTCAACACGTCGCGTTCCGTATGTAAAGTTCCTTAGTCTGCCAGGACGGACTTTCATTATAACTTTCAGGCATGTCTCTTGCGCCTGAAGAGCGCTGTAAACGTTTATTACTCGGGGCGTTTGATTTTATGATGAAGTGATGGTGTTTTGGTATGTGGTAAGCGGTAATTTTTGTGTTTCGAAAAATTTGTGAACTGTTTTCTCATTTCTGTCTAGTTTACCAAGTGGCAATATTAAACATTTTAACATAAGTAGGTTAACTGAAAAAAATATTTCTTACTACAGCACATTAAAGCGATTTCATTAAGACTTACTAACTTTATACAGTAAGAAGAAATGTTTGTAAAACAGTAAAAGGGAAAACCGTTAAATGATTGAACATACGATTCTGAAAAAAAAAAGGAAAACCACCATCATTGTAATGTAAGTAAATTTCAATGGTTTGAACGATTAACAGTTTTATTCATTTGTTGATAACCAAATGAATAAAACTGTTAATTTTGTGAACTTTTAGTTATTTAAAACGTTAATGTTTACTGTCATTACGGTAAGTTACATTTTGCCTTAAGTATTAACTGTTTTCGGATCAGTAAAAAATACTGTTTAGAACGTTAGGCTCATATGGAACTGTTTAAAGCAGTTCAGATTAATGTTTTTTTTTTATTTTTATTTACTGCTTATTTCTTTCAGTGTAAGTCCAGGAAGATAGGAGCCAAGAAAGTCATATTTGATATGACTTTCTTGGCTCATAGTTATAGAAAATCAACTCCACCAGCTAGCAGTTAATTTTCATTCACTAGTACGGTTTGATCAAAAACAATGGTCGGGTTATTCCAGTTTCTGAGTTTTTAGTTTATTGACTGTTGAATCCTTCATATCGAACCGAGACACAATGGCTTTTTAATAGGGTATTTGACAAAGTTTTGAAATCCATCTCAGATTATTTAGTAGTGTCTAAGGAACCCACAAAACGTGGTTGTTTTTAATTCTGTGATGTTTTTCGTTAAAAAATCAAACTTAAAAATTAATGGTTTAATTATCCCGCCAAAACGTTAATTCGAGCAATATGGCGGCATTAGCCCCATGTGACGTCACAATACAGTAAACAAAACACACTTCAATAAGTCAAATCTTTCCCAAGTGCTTTGGTACTGCTTTTTTTCTACTGTTTAATAAGAAAATGAATTATAAATGGTGTGCAATGCCAAACTGCACCAATAAGTCAAAAAATACTCCGGAAAAATTGTTTATTCATGTGCCGAAGAATGCCAAAACGCGTAGAAAGTGGTTACAACTTGCTCGCAGGAGCAAAGTCCTGATCCACGACGTAGTTGTACGTACCCAATAGCATCGTCACCATAAAATTCTCGTGCAGTCTTGAGAATGGAAACTAATTACTTACTGTAAACAAAATTTATTCTTTATAACCTAAAAAACTATTGGTCAGTGGGTTGTCTTTATTACTTACTGAAAGAAAGACTATTATTTCACCTTCGCAGGATTAAGGTTACTTACGTAGTGTTATATTTATGGTACAATACATTGCTGTTTTTACATTTCTCAGCTCTGCAGAATAAAAATCAGGGTTATTTTTGAAGAACATTCCAACCATGATTGCGTCCACTTTGGGCAAGTTTCTGCTGTCTGCTTTCACAAAATTGACTTCCATGATGGAGTGGAATACCAAAATATACGATGGACATTGTAAAATATCACAAATTTTCACGATAATATTTTATAATCTTATATAAACAGATCAAAAATCGTAAGACTGCAACAATGACAGATCTGACTACTGTGTTGTGACGTCATCTTAGATTCAGCCAATCCTGACTGTTTTGTATCACGTGACATAATTTAAAAATTAATAACTTTTTAACAGGGATTTTGAAATAAAATAGCCATTATATTTAAGTCGGATAATTGCAAATCCCTTTATAAATCTATAATAAATGTGGATAACAACATTTAGCACTTTATTATTCATACTGTCAAATAGCCTATTGTTTCTGTAATTACGGCATTCTAACGGTCAAGCTATGTCAGGGACTTCGTCAAACTTCGTATTAAAATTACTACAAAGTTAACCTAAAATCAACAATAAACAATAGCCTTGAAATTTTAAGCGAAAGTTTAATTCCGAAAATAAATTCCCTGAATATTTAAACAATAACCCCGAGAGCATCTAAAACTCATTGTATTTCTAATTCTAAGCCTTCTCATTAAAAACATTTCTAATCCAAAGTTTTTTAACTAATCAAACAATATTGAAACTCAAAAGCCTTTAGAAACAATAAACATGTTGGAAGTTTGGCAGTCCTTTATAAACACCTTTCATCATTCACTCTCTCTGCTTCTCTTTAAAAAAGTTTTCAAAAGTGTAGTGTTTTCTTATCGTACAATGAATGTTAAAACAATGTAAATCAATGTTTTGAATTTCGAGAAGTTTCCTGCATGAGAATGAATCTTTTGGATAATTTTAGGAACAGTCAGAACTGTCGAGACGTTTTGTAAACGATTAGATAGTTTTATTTCGGAGTTAATTGGCTTATTTACATAATTCTGTTGTTGATAGGTCTTACCAGTTTCTTTTTCTTCTGCTTAGGTCTCGTGTTCTTTGGAGTTCATTCAAAATCAATCAACAAAACCTATCGCAGTCCACTGCTGGTCATAGACCTCTACCAGACTGCGCCACAACACCCTGTTCTCCGCCTTCCGCATCCATTCCCAGCAACCTTTTAAAGGTTGTCTGCCCATCTAGCTGGGGAGCGTCCCACACTACTGCAGTTCTCTGTCTGCTTCACTGGCCATCGGTCCTTCTACAAACATGTGGCACCATGGCCAAACCACTACCACTTCAGCTTGTTTACTCTGCAAGTAATATCGGTAACTCCAGTTCTGTCATTCCTGATCTTATCCTTCAAACATTCCTAGCACGAGTGAGTTTGAGGTTAGCGCATACAATATGTTTGTCTCTTCTATTCTCCTTTATCAGCTGGCACCGTATCATTCTTTCTCTATTCTTTGATTTCGTTATCCCTCACACAATTATATTATTACTAGCTGCGCCCCGCGGTTTCACCCGCATAAGTGTCGATTCCGTGGGAATATCGGGATAAAAAGTATCCTATGTGATAATCATGGTTATAAACTATCTGTGTGGTAAATTTCATCCAAATCCTTTCAGTCGTTTGAGCGTGAAGAAGTAACAAACATATAAACACACACACTCACAAACTTTCGCCTTTATAATATTAGTGTGATTTTCCGGGGTTTTCGTTTCAATATATTGTCATTTTTATTCATCACTCTTTTGGAACACATACGTTTCATTTTCACACCTTCCTATTATAGAGGCATAAGGGACAGGGTGTAAATTTCACTCATTCTCCATAGAAAAGGGAGGATCCTCCGACCAGATGGGTGTCATGTCTTGTGTGCAGGATTTTGCGTAACGTCTGTATGATGCGTATTTCGCATATGGCGATGTAGTTGCCGCTACACCAACACATTTCCACATCAATATTTTCCGAAACATTCAATATACCTGTAAAACATTTACCTTTCCAACAATATCTCCAACAACGAGAAATCGGCAGGTGTTTTCAATAGCAAAATTAAACGCAGACTTTCTCATTATCTTTCTCCATGGTACGTTGATTTATTTATTTATTGTAATCGTTCATAATTACGCTCAATGGCATTGGCTTTATGAACCCGCTCCTGTATTTTCTGCCTGAACACGTCATTGTCAATATTACCTTCATTAAAATCTCTTTGACACGGTATCTGTATGGAAACGGGTGATAATGTATGTGAAGATAGAGATCGTACGTTTAATTACAGGTTGTTTTAATATTGGATGGTAATTTTCCTTTAATTATTTTTTGATCGTTTATTTTACACGTCATTGTTTGAGTACGATAAATTATGTGCAATGTTTTGATAAAATTGAAATACTATTTCAGAAGCGTTCAGTGTTTTGCAGGAGAGTCTACAACAGTCACACTTTGCACTATCTTCCTTACCTAAACTTGTTATATTATTCAAGTATGCCTATATATTATGTAAAATTAAATATACATATATAAATAAACAAATATATCATGAAATATTTACGAAATTCATGAGATACCAATATAGTCGTGACAGCCAATGGGTTAATAGCTAAGAGCCTCGATTAACAGCCTGAGTAGGCTCTCGTTAGGCAGCTAGATCAAGGACTTGATTCAGAAAGCGGTACTTCTGGACACGGCCCGCATTTTTAGGAGGTTCCTCTCTCTGGAGCCCTGACCGCCGGTGATTTGGACACTGTTCCGGATACTGGTGGGCTACTATTTTTTATATTTTTAAATGTTTTTATATTCTAATATTTAAAAATATAATTTATATGTAAATAACGAAATAAAAGAAACACTAAACTACTTGCAGGGTTGAAATTTTCCATCGGTTATTAAAAATATATCAGCTGCTCCGTACATTTTGACCGTGTAGTTATTGCACTGTTGTTGAAACAGCTGATTATTTTCTTATTAATAGCATTGTCCTCTTAAAAAGAATGAAAGGTTACCTTTAGACAAGCGTGCACCATATGATAATAGACAGCATTATCGCTTACCATAAGTTCAAACGCGAGGGTATTAATTATAGAGAAGCCTGATTCAATCACTCTCCTAATTTATTGAAGAAATAGCAAAAAGCTAATATTTCAAACGAAGTATAATCACGAACATACACACGTGGTTACCGATTTTAATTAGCGAAATTGCGCCACGGATAACTCCATTCATTGGATAATTTATCATCCTCAAAGCGCGGCTACGATTCGGATATTGAAAATTGTACTTTGAGTTAAGTGAGCAAAACCGTTATTGCAATATTAATAATTCAAGTCTCATAGAACTCCAGCCTTTGAGCATTGGATTTAGGCCACCTAAACGTTACAGTACCCGGCGATAAATATTGCACATCGACCTATTCGATCCTATCGATTTTATACAAAGAATAAAAATAATTATCAAAAGAAGCAAATCATAATTATTTTAACAGCTCCTAATAGATACCGGACTGTTTGTATTTCGTGCGACAGAGATAACGCTCTACGGAGCCGAAATTAGCCGATTGTCTCATTCCAAAGGTCGATGTGCAATATTTATCGCCGGGTACTGTACTTAGCACGTAGATACTTTGGCGTGGGGAAAGTTATGAGTATGAATTTTGATGTCTATAAGAATAGGAGATGACCAAAGAATCGATGGATGAACTGTGTGAATGATGATAATATAGTTAGAAAGGAGGTGACGAGATAACGGCTAATAGAGAAGTATAAAAGAAAAATACATGTTGCACCGACCCCAAATAAATTGTGGTAAAGACAGGAAAATAATGAGGTACGGACGCCAGCACATCAACCTACCACAATCTGTCAGATTTCTTTAATAGATTTTCAACTTTATCGCTAAAGCATAAGGTTCAAAGTTGATTGGGAAAATTAGACAGTTTCAGGTAGCTTGATGTGCTGGCGTCTGTACTTTGGCTTACTGTTATTCCTGTCACTATTCCACTTATGTCAAACTACAAGAGCAAGATAGAGACGGGAATATGGCTATGTCAAAGCACCTGCTAAGTAACGTTTATAGATCTTGCCTAAGGACCTCTGAATGATAAAGGAGGTATAATCTGAAAATTCAGGTTACCTTGCTTTTAAAACGTAAATGGAGTTCTCTTAGTGTAGTCGAGGCTCATAATTCGTATTTTAATGAGCAGATACCCTACTTTTGCTATCATGGCAGATCCTATGCATATGTATTTAGTCACTGCATCCGTCAAGGGCGTGATTCTTCACTTCATTCTTATCAACTTCTGCTATGAAACTTATACTCGACTTACAAAAAAAATAAAATTTCATAATTATGTGATCCCCTAAAACACCCCTCCACCCCTCTCCTCGATCCCCTACTTAGTCTGTCTACTTTTGTATTTTATTTTTAGCCGTTAATGTCGCACTGTTGGTCAAAGGCCTCCTTACCCTATTTGCATCTCTCTCTATCCAGAGCTGCCAAGGACCAATCTTTATCAAAGGAGTCCAACTTATCCCGCCGTCTCCGTCTGGGCCTGCCGCGTTTGCCATTAAGTGGGACCCACTGGGTCGTAAGTTTAGCCCACTGACAGTCTGACATGCGGCAGATGTGTCCAGCCCAATTCCATTTAAGCGTGGCAGCTTTCCGAGTGACATCAGTTATTTTAGTGATGGAACGGATTGTTGTATTCTGTACTGTTGTGTAGGAACTTCTTTTTAGGGTTCCGTACCTAAATGGTAAAACGGAACCCTTATGGTGAGACTCAGTCTGTCTATCTGTCACAGCTGGATATCTCAAGAACTGCTAATGCTATCAACTTGAAATTTAGAATAGTTTTAGATGAACATTTTTTCCTTTTTATAGGTAAAAACTATGCGGTAGTTTTTGGATTTTGGGGAAAAATATAAAAAATAATACCGTGCCCCCCCCTTTATCTCTGAAGTTTGCAAAACGAAAAATCTGAAATTATTCTATGTGATAGAATTTTATATAATGATTACAGGAAAAATAAAAAGAAGTCTCTAAATAGCAGACTTTTCAGAAATCATCAACAAAACTTACACTTCCACTTCCACTACCGGTCAAGAGATGGCGATGACATAAAGCTGCAATATTCTACACCGTAGGGCACAGTGTTAAAATTCTCTGACGAATATATACACCTCGCCGATGAAAATTTAAAAACATGATGGTACGGAACCCTCGGTGCATGAATCCGACTCGCTATTGCCAGTTTTTTTTTCACGAATTTGATAATAGTTTCGTAGCGAAAGTTGTTTAAAATGACGTGTAGTATTACTCCTTACCGTATGCAAGTGATTAAATCGCCACCCTGTATTCAAAGTGTTAATTTTCATTCTCAAAAGAATGTCATTAAAGCGACAAACAGAATTTTAGATTTCATGTAGCAGACTAGCTTGCTAGGACAGGGACAGTGTATGTACAAGGCAGGGTGTCAAGAACCTGCTTCATACAAAAGAAGAAAATACATAAACATCTTTTACTATAAAGTTGTACGCCCCGCTGCTTTTTGCATACACATTTCAAATTTTTGTATGGAAATTTTAGTGGAGGTGCACGTGCAGATTTATTAGCAAAAGATTTTCTAATAAGTACAAACAATTTAAAATGTTTTCAACACCCATCTTAGTTTGTTCATCAATATGTTAAAGCTTTTTACATTCCTTATCTTAACACGTGATACCTTTTACAGAGAATATATTTTACTATTATACCGCCATTTTGATCATAAAAATGAATGTGTAATGCTCTGAAAACAGAGATAAGTAACATCGCAGGTGATGTTACTGTAGCAGTTGCGACATTAGATTTGATACTTAGAACAGGTGGCAGGTAGGTAGGTAGGTAGATACAGACGCCAGCACATCAAGCTACCCGAAACTGTCAAATTTCCCCAGTCAACTTTGAACCTTATACTTTAGCGATAAAATTGAAAATCTATTAAAGAAATTTGACATTTTGTAGTAACTTGATGTGCTGGCGTCTGTACATAAGATTTAATTTATATATTTAATAAAATAGTAATGAATAATTTTTGTCGATGGCTGGATGTACAGTGCACTCCAAAAATTAGTTGACATTTTTTCACTTCAGCTATGATGCCGCATAATGATTTAAATTAAAAAAAATAATAATCAGATACTCCTAAGGGTGATGATGATGATGATGATGATGGGACTCCCTTTTCCGCACTTAGACTCGCATTCGGTCCGTTGTGCGTGGGGATTCTGGCTAACCGAGCCAGCCTAGCTCCGCCCAAAAGCACAGAAGCTTCCTGGGAGCTTCACAGGCTTCGCGGAGCGACCTCATTGTTCCGAGGATTTCTGCACGTTGAGAAGCCACGGCTTCGCAATCCAGGATGACGTGGGCGGCTGATTCCTCGGCATCAAGGCAGCCCCTGCAGAGGGGGCTGTCCGTGGCGCCTATGTTGAAAAGATGTTTGTTAAGGAGGTTATGGCCCGTAATTGTGCCTATTATTATTCTAAGGTTATTTCTACTCAGGCTGAGAAGTTTTTTGGTTAATCGCGGGTGTATCATTGGTAATGCCACTCCAAAGGGATAACTTGATTATCTTTTATGATAAGTCAAAGTAGTTGAATTAGTCAATAACAACATTATAGCAGCTCAAGCATTTGGTTCTTCACGAGAATTTTAAATCATAATGTGGTGTATCGCAGCATTTACAGCTGAAGTGGAGAAATATCAATTAACTTTTGGGGGCTACCGTATGTTCCATATTGGCGCAAAAACGGCTAAACGGATTCGGATGAAATTTTGCACACTGATACCTTAATTGCTTGGCCAGACTACTTGACGACAACTTTAGACTGGCAGTGCGGGCGCGGGGCGGGTGCGGCGCGGCGAACTCAAACATTGGAACTGTCTTTGAGTGTCCGTAGTGGGCACGCGGGCGCGGTGAGCGGCGCGGGCTGCTCGGCGCGGGGAGCGCGCGGACAACTCCCGCCATAGCTCGGTCATACAAGTGACCGCAGGGTGACCGGGGTTCTCAAACTAGGTCGAGCTTTTTTCTAGTTAAATCATCATCAGTCTTCTTCACCCATATCATGTTTTGACAAACACTGGACACGATAACACGCAGAACGCAGCCGCACTCCAATGCGGACAGGCAGCCCGCGCGCGTTCTCCGGTCTGGCCAAACACTTAATCCCGGCAATGCGATCCCGTGTGATATTTCCGACATTCACGTGAACGAGGCGGGGCGGCGGGCGAAAGCTCGTCTATAATAATAGCTATAGTGAATAATGTAATCCAAAACTCAATGCATATATTACTATGCTAGAGAATCTTTACACAAACTAATCAAAAACTAGATTGCCATTAGAATATTTTTCATAACCATATTAAAATACAGACACCAGCACATCAAGTTACTACAATCTGTCAAATATCTTTGATCGATTTTCAACTTTATCGCTAAAGCATAAGGTTCAAAGTTGATTGGGATAATTTGACAGTTTCGGGTAGGTTGATGTGCTGGCGTCTGTACATAAAAAGAAGTTGAAACTGGCTCCGGACACCGAAAAGTTGTGTGGAAATCGGTTATCATGGCATGGGTATGTTATGCGGTCATTAATTCTAATCTGGATAAGCTTTTGATCGTCAAAATTACATGAGACAGTCCCCACAAACCCATACCCTTGACCACTTCTAAATGTTTAAGCTGGAAAAAGTGGCGCAACAAACAGTGCAGTGGTATGGGGGCAAATGCATTTTTTTATATGTCAGATATGCCTCAGCGTGAGGCATGCCTCACATGCGTGGCTCACCATTCGAAGCGTTAGAAACGCATCCCTCTTGCAGTCTTTACACACCATTCGAAGCGTTAGAAACGCATCCCTCTTGCAGTCTTTACACACCATTCGAAGCGTTAGAAACGCATCCCTCTTGCAGTCTTTACACACCATTCGAAGCGTTAGAAACGCATCCCTCTTGCAGTCTTTACACACCATTCGAAGCGTTAGAAACGCATCCCTCTTGCAGTCTTTACACACCATTCGAAGCGTTAGAAACGCATCCCTCTTGCAGTCTTTACACACCATTCGAAGCGTTAGAAACGCATCCCTCTTGCAGTCTTTACACACCATTAGACTTCTCTTCCTGTTACTTGAAGTAGTTCTCCAAGAAAGCCGCGAGTGAAACCGGGAACAACAGTTAGTACAACCATAATTCTCCGTAAGTAAATGTTTATCATACGATACCATCTATATCCACATCGTAAGTAAGCCAGTCTGTGCATATATTATTAGCTTAATGGATACCTCGGTAATACCCAGATGATAACGTAAGAGGAAAGATTTATATCCGTTTATACTTAGCTTAGTACATTTCATTTTGTTTATTTTACATTGGCTTCTTACTTTGTAGTATTTGCTCATTAGTGAATTGGCTGGCTTTGATGGTTACTTTGTATTTTCTGTGTAACTTTTCACTTGTGGAATTAATGCATTTGACTTTTATTTTTATGCGCTATTTCAGATAGTCTTGTGATGTTTTCCTTTTCGAAAAATAATACAAAAAGAAATACATGCTTATATTAAGCTAGGTATAAACTTATTTAATGTTTTTATAGTTGGCTGGAGCAATTACGATATTGGGTTTATTCCATTGGATGATAATTTCAATCAAAAGGCATTTTTATATTGGCAACATATTGATTAGACGCCATTTTATCTCCCGCCGTCCGTTTCGCCCTTGCTATATAAAAATGCCAGTGTGTTTGATAGAAATTATCATCCAACAAAATATGCCCACTATCGTAATTGAACTTGCAAACTTTATTTTTAGGGTTCCGTATCTAAAGGGTAAAAACGGGACCCTATTACTAAGACTCCACTGTCGGTCTGTCCGTCTATCACCAGGCTGTATCTCATGAACCATGATAGCTAGAAAATTGAAATTTTCACTGATGTATTTCTGTTGCCGCTATAACAACAAAAAATAAATATTTAAAGGGGCTCCCATACAACAAACGTGTTTTTTTCGGTGTTTTTGCCTTGTGGTACGGAACCCTCCGTGTGAGAGTCGGACTCGAACTTGGCCGGTTTTATTATTATATCATTACAGGTGTATGAACCCAACGCGACAAAATAAATAAGTGTCCCTGCGAATTATTCACTCGAATAAGATGATACGAATTGCTCGGGTCACAGGTGTTCTCCTATCAAATACGCCTTTTGTCGAAGAGCAACAAGAGATTTCCAAATAAATCTGCACCCTAATTGCGTAACTACTACCACTACCACTATCAATCGGAATCTGAATCATTTTGAAGCAAATTGCTAATCCATTGATTCATAAGTTCGGAAAATGTGTGTGATCAACACGTAAATAACGTAATGAATGCAGGCTGTTAAACTGTCGAAATGAAACCGATTCCGATTGATAAAGTGTTACGCAGTTGCTCATTTGTCATTCAATGGTGCCTGAGTCATTCGCCAGAGCTTTTCCATCTTCGGTAGACTGCACCGTACCCACCTGGGGTTTACATTCTGGGCGACAGTTGTAGAATTCCTTTGAAAATGTTTTGTAAGCGTCTTCTAAACGTGTCGATCGTGATGTAAGTTTGCAACGAAACGTGTTTCTTGCCCGAAGCAAAATTTTTTTAAATTTTTTTTTTAAGAACCTCATCAAATGAGACTTGATGATTTTGACATATTACCGCTGATTAATTATTTAAGCGTAATTAGATTCAGAAGGAAAGACTCACGCTCAAACAGTATGCACAAACAAAACTAATCTCTGGAACCAAATCAAACAATTACTAATCACCAATGAATTTCTCAAGTGAAGCGTGTCAGACAAACACGCCGGCAGTCTTGTGCCAGTCGCCCGGATGTCGGCTCGGGTATTTGTGGCGTGACTTACGACCCACATCCGCCCGCCATATTTGCTTTACTTACGCCACTTCCGGCCCCGAAGGCTTGCGTAATAGCTGTTTGACAAATACCTACTTTGAGAATCGATTAGGTTTTTTCGGTTAGTTGATTGTTTAATTACTTGGAAATTGATGTGTTAAATTAGGTGCCTGGTCGAGTTCAGTAGCTGACTGGCAAGCAATGTGTACACAGACCATTTGTCATATTCTGCTAGTACACATGACGACATATCAAGTTATACAACGTGTAACTTATGAACAACTTTTACTATAGGACCAAACTTGAACACAGCTTGACAGCTTGGGTCCCATAGTAAAAGTTGTTCATAATGATGAGTAGGTACAATGACTCCTTAAGAGGTTTTGCGCATTTAACGTTACACCTTGTTTATTTCGTTTTAGGTAACAATAATATGACGTCGTGCGAACAGCGTGTTCATCAAACTTTTCGTGATTATAAATTAAGTACTAACTTCTGTCCGTGACTTTGTCTGCTTATTTTAATATAAAATACTAGCGACCCGCCCCGGCTTCGCACGGAAACATTATTATTATTATACATATAAACCTTCCTCTTGAATCACTCTATCTATTAAAAAAAACCGCATCAAAATCCATTGCGTAGTTTCAAAGATTTAAGCATACAAAGGGACAAAGGGACATAGGGACAGATAAAGCGACTTTGTTTTATACTATGTAGTGATGTATATATCCTATGACATTCGGCAATACTGTAGCTAGGTACCAATTAACGAAAGAATATGTGAAGTAACATCTTGAGCATTTTATACTATTACAACGAAAGCCTACAATTAACTCCCTGGTTGCTATTTGATATTGAAAATGCTTTGATATCATATTTTTATAAAAAGTGTGTTAAGCATAACATTTAAAAAATACCATCTTCTTATTGAATACCCGAACATGTTTTTAACTATTACATATACATAGATCTACGACGATAAACCGGGCTCCCTGGCTGCTATTTGAGTGGAAAGTCATCGTTTCAGCTGAAAGACGTCCACTGCTGGACATAGGCCTCCCCAAGCACCTCCACTTCGAACGGTTCTGTGCTGTTCTGTGTGCGTTGGAAGGCCTCCCACAAGGTAGTCCGACGACCTTGTGAAGGCCGCAGGAACCCGTTGGATGCGAATTGAAAGTACCTACCAAAAATCATATTTTTGCCAACAATATTTTGGGCATTCGTTTAGAGATGCAAATAATTTATTGATTCGGTGGTTTTCAGTCCGTAGCCTGGGAGACACTATATCAAGCAATGGACTGCGATCGGTTGATTGATTGAATAATTGTAGTAAGGAAAAACCAAAACTGCTCTTCTTTTGTTTTTAAAGTAAAATCATTGGTAAATTCAAAGTATTTGTGGTAGACAACAACGCGACTTATTGACTGTGAAAAATTCATAACTTATTTAAAAACTAGCTGTTGCCCGCGACTTCGTCTGCGATGCAGGATTAAAAATAGCCTATATCCTTCTCCAGGTCATGGTCTACCTATGAGCCAAATTTCACCCAAATCCGTTCAGCTGTTTTAGCGTGAAAACGTAACAAACAAACAAAGAAACTTATTTTCGCATAAATATAATAGTAGCTAAGACAAGATAGCGTTTTCAATGGTCTTTTATAATGCGCACAGCAAAAGAGTGGAACTCTCTACCTGCGTTTGTGTTTCCGAGTGCATACAACCCGAATCTCTTCAAAGTAAGAGTGAACAGGCTTCTTCTGGGTGAGCTCACTCCATCGTAGACTTTGTCTCTGTCACCTCTGACCTAGACTATAGTCAAGAGCAGACCCATTTCAAATAAAAAAAAAAGATATCTAGTCTAACTTAAGTGAAGTATCATCCTATTTCAGCATTAATAATAACGTAACAACATCATCCACTCTCACTAAACACGATGCAATATCAACGCATGATGCATCTCCGGTTTCAATAACGACCGTCCGGTAAATTTCTGCCGTAATTCCGATTCTCTAGAGAAATATCTCGCTCAGAACGTATTTCAGTTTAACATTAGGATGTGCTGTTTATGAGATATTCCCTTATGATTTGGTTAAAATAAACAATATTTTGATAGAAGGATACATTTAACTGTATAAAAAAGTAATAAAAAAATCCTATCTAGTAATATATTTTTATGCATCGTAAATGTTTTTTCAGATACGAGAATTCGTATGCACAAACATCCAGACTCGGAACAGTTTATTAAAACAAATAAGGATCAGAAACTCCAAATAATATTTCGTTAGTGCGGTCATCAACCACGTGCAGCATTCATGTAAAGATTGAAAAAGAAGTAAAAATATTCGTAACATAAATCCCATCACGAGTGTGTTCCCACTGCTGGGACCCTGGTTTCCTCTCGGTGAGAGGGAGTGGGCCGTAATCCACCACGCGGACCCAGTGCGGGTTGGTAGATGTCACATGTCCTCGAAATGTTTGGTGCTAGGAAATGCCAGTTTTCTCACGATTTTTTCCTTCACCGTTTTGAGAGCAGTGGTGATGAAGTAAAGCATCGGACTGGATTCGAACCTACGACCTACAACACAGAAGAGGTGTACAGTACATCTTTATTTTGCCAGTAATATTTAGGGCCCATATATCATGCCCATAAAGGAGCGAGCCCAGGGGCCTAAAAGAGCCACTTTGGCAGAATCAAAAAAGGATAACATTATGAATCATAATAGACCGTTAACTGTTAAGTTAATCGTATCAAATCCCATTGGTGAAGGACTTTTCAGTTGTTTTTTTTATTGTCTGTGCTAAAATACCAATCAATCCAATACAAATCCAATACGAATCTCTTTGATTATACTTACGTAGTGCAGCGAAAAAAAGAAAAACACGGACTGTCGTCGCCATATTATAATTCATAATGTTATCCTTTTATGATTCTATCAAAGTGGCCTTTTTAGGCCGCCTGAATCCAGACTCTGGACTGCTACTGACAATACACCAACGCTCAATATCACTTTGCATCCTGAGAGTTTTATTGACCCTTGGGAATCGAAGTAAGATTATAAAAAAATACAATAATCTACTTTCTTAATTTCTTTCTTTTTGTAATGCATATTTTATTTCTTATTTTGATTGTTGTTTTTATTTATGCTGCACTGGTTGACGTCATCACGTCAACGCCGGCTGTCGCTGAAAACCAGCGCCGGGGCTCTGTCTCGTATAGGGTCTTAGCATTATGCTGAGCGATGGCTGTTTTGCGTGGATGTAATGTTTTCTCCCAAATTGTTACATTGTTCTTTTTTTTTGATGCGTCATGTTTGCCGCAAATAAACGTATTTTCTTTTACTCAATAAAGATTGTGGTTTACCTACTACTGATTTTAGTTGGTTCCATGAAACACCCTACACAAAAACCTATATTACAGATTAACGTGGATAAAGAGACTAAGTGACTTTGTCCATTAAGGCACAGAGAGGCTTAGTTGCCCATAAAATTGTGCCAAAAAGGTGTGGATACGTAGGCTCGCATCCGTAGGGAAACTATCGCTGTAATCCTATAGACTAGCATGTTTTCTAAAGAACTTTAAGGGCCTGTTTCACAATCGCTGAGTAAAGGTATAAGTAGCTACTCAACGAGTTAATTACATAGAGGTTAAATCCTTTCGTTAGCTTTCTTTGCGTTTCACAATCATCCAATCAGTAAACTAAAGTCATGATTAACTAATTAATACTTACAAATGAATGTGCTGGCAACTTTAGAGTTTAACGTTTCGTTTCAAGGCAAGAGTAATTTATGTGTTTCTATAAAGTATAGTAATCACAGAATTATCATTAAAAATATTGTTCGTTAATATTATCAAGTATAATAAAGATAAATACATACAAAAAAATAGTACAATGTAATGTAAAAGAGTGATTCCACCTTTTAAAAAGGCAATGTTTCTGGAAGAATGGAACGCAACGAGTTGTCAACAAAATGTCTATGTCAAACGTCGCGGGTCAGTCAGTAAACGTCAAAAAATTGCCGGTGTTTGGTAAATATTCTAAATTAGTCTGAAATTGAATTTATCTTATCTCAGGAATCTCATCTTGAAGTCAGTATCGTCATATTTTTCCATATTATTTATACGATACCGAAATATTGGTTCTCTACGCGGTCCCGTCATGCGGTGGAAAAAATCATCAAATTCATCTTCAATAAGATCAAAAATGTCCATTTTAATATTAAAAAAAATTTGTTGTTGACGAAAATCTGGAAATGTCGTATTTGAGGTTATATTTTCTTACATTTACTTGTCAAGTAAACGGTTACTTGGCAGTGCTTCCGATGATTAACTTAATGAGCAGATAAAGTGGTGATTAACCCTACTCAGGGATTGTGAAACGTAAAAAATTGTTTACTGAGCAGATAAGTTCGAAGTAGCTTACTTAGAACTTTACTCAGCGATTGTGAAACAGGCCCTAAGAGTAATAAAAGTTTTAGTGGGTGTCATTTATTGCCATTTTCAGGGAAATATTACCCACTCTCTGCGCTTAAGGCTCTCTTGGACGCTAAGGCTGATTGTGATGTGTTCGCGGATAAATGGAAGAAGATCTTACCAGTATGTTTGGAGTATTGTGAGATGAGTGTGTGACTGTCGAGTAGTTGTGTACTTTTTGTTATCGTACTTATTTGTTTGTGTCTTTAACTAATTTTATTGCCCTAGGTCGTTTTTCGTTTCAATAAATAAAGGCTCCTTGAAACAGGCGCGACACGACACGCGACACAAAGGCACCGCAAGTCGCGCAACGAGCGGTGCTTTTATATCGCGCGCGATTATATCGCGTGTCGCGCTTATTTGTAGGAGCCTTAAATGGGTAAATAAATGACTATAAGTACATATTTTTTGTTGTGTAAAACGTGTATATGAAAGTATCATATACACTTTTTTACACAACTAAAAATATTGTTATGAAAATGTTGTAGGTATAAGATTTACTGAAAAAAATATCTTCCATTTAATCTCTTGAACGACTTAACCTACAAAGTCCCGACGATAGAATTAGATCCAATAATGTCGCACATTCCCTTAGGAGACGTCCAACCCGACGCGCATTGTACCGTTTTTAGGAAAACTTCATGTTTTGTAGGGAACAACTTGCTAGATTCCATTATCTATACTCTTTATAACTTTAATAATCTATCTACCACTATCTTGCTTCTCCCTCATAATATTAAAGTCTGTCACGATGTTTGTCGAAACTAATAGTTTATAGAGAAATTTTTTTTTTAATGTTTGTTTCTTGACGCATTTACGCTAAAACGGCTGAAAGGATTGCGATGGAATTTTGTTCATGGATAGACCATGACCTCGATTAGGACATAGGATACTTTTTCTCCTGATATTCCTCAAGACTTATGCGGGTGAAACCCCGGAGCGCAGCTAGTTACTGAAAAACACCTAAAAGGCTAAACTAGACTGACTGATGAATGTGTTCAAAAAAAAATTAATAACCTAGAGACTTACTGATAAATCTCCGTGCCTCGAAAAGCACTTTAAGCCGTTGGTTCCAGGCTGTCATTCGCGGACCTTTGACAGTCGTTACGGGTAGTCAGAAGCTCGGAAGTCTGACAAACAGTTTTACCAACGGGTATCGTATTACCCAGTGACTGGGTTGTGGAGGTCAGATAGGCAGTCGCTCCACTTAAAATACTGGTATTCAGCTGCATCCGGTTAGACTGGAAGCTGACCCCAACATAGTTGGGAAAAGGCTAGGCAGATGAGGCAGATAACTTACTGGTAAATCTAGGCACAGAGATGGGATCGAAACTGAAGACAAAAGCTAGATTCAGAATAAAATTAACGACTGCCGTGGTTTCCATTTTTTGCTACCCAAAGAAACTTATTTAAATCAAAATGTAATTTTCAACAAAAATTTATTATCACGACAGCTGTCCCAATAAACTATAATGATCACGCTTAGGTTGGCAGCAACAGCGATTCCTTTGGCAATAAATTGACGGGACGCTTGAAGACCCGCCTTAACAACTTTTTGATAATGATATAGGGCGAGCTTTTTTCCAGCACCCAGCAGCAGCAGTCTCACACTGTGGAAGTTCAACTGAATTTACTGGCAGTTTCTGAAGCTGTAGATTATGGTAATATTTATTCTTTATTGGTGGTATGTGATCTCTTTTCACAATGAGTTTTGGTGGACTGCTCGTTCGTGTATTAAAAGTGTTGGAAATGGCTATCGACTTTTAGTTAACACCTCGAGATTTTTTTTTTGTAGTATATTTTTAACATTTTCCCGTGACTCTGAAATCACGTTAAGCCGTTGGTCCCGGCTGTCATTCGTGGATCTTTGACAGTCGGCACGGGTCGTCAGAAGCCCGAAAGTCTGACAACCAGTCTTAGCAAGGGATGTTGTATTACCCAGTAACTGGGTTGTGGAGGTCAGATTGGCAGTCACTCCATTTAATGTACTCGTACTCAGCTGCATTTGGTTAGAATGGAAGCCGACCCCATCATAGTTTTCTTGTCATAATTGTTGTGTTTTTTTCTACAATAGTCCTACATGTCTTACATGCTACAATTATTTGTGAAAATTCCAACCTCGGCGAGGGGGGCCAGGAGTCCATAGCACAGGGTATCCTAGTTTGGATTCCTGACTCCCACAAACCCTAGTACCTACAATATTTTTGTAACACCTCTATTATACTGTAATTGTACTTTGTGGGATAAATAAATATTATTATTATTATAGTTGGGAAATGGTTTTGCACATAATGAATCTTAACAATTTCAATCTCTTGACAACAGTACCTATAGTTTCTAAAAGTAGGTCAGATTGGTAGATAAGTTTTAAACAACTTTGTGGAAGGTAAGAATCCACACCACTGTTGACCTCTTGGTAGCTCTCCCTGTTTAAATAAGTAAGTAATTGTTAAGGAGCTCATCTGAACTAAAGATCTGCGTATGAAGCCCGAAGAGTAATTGGTGTGAAACTGTGCAGGCGTTCAGTCAGCAATTTGTTACTAATTGGGCTCCGCCGCTGCAATCTTCTCGGAGGCTACAATGCAACTCCCATATCAATTTACACTAGATATTACGGAATTACACTTCAAGGCGATAAAGTTGCTGCTTGAATTTAACTGAGATAAGTTAAATCTCCTCCTTAAATTGTTATTTCTCCTTTAATTTGTTGTGTTTTAAGTATATCAAAAAAACATTATTGAAATAACTAATGTCCATTTATTTTATTTTTTCTCTTAGTAAAGCAACATTACCATCTTACTTCTGCAGCTTGCTAACACGTACTTCTCTTTAATTATACTATAAATTATGGTTAAAAGAAATTCAGGCTGGGACATTATATGTATACAATAGGAATGGACAAAACATTTCCCGTAGTCATAGACAAACCGAAAATCATTGTACCATAAATGACGATGATGTTATTGTATCTAAGTCGACACGTGTAGCTTCTTGAGTATCAATATCTGTCAGTTTTAATAATAATTTCTATGACCCTTACAGTTAGAAATAGAGTCCATTATCCTCAGCCAGGGACCACAATAACTATAATCAAAACCGAACCCAAAACTGTTCCCAACTTCACTATTACAATTCAACATAATTCAACGTCTGTAACTTGTAATATTTACACAAATGTATGTAAATAACAAGCACATTGTACTAAACAACTTTGGCTGCGACATAGCTCAAATAAATCAGACTTATGTAAACGGGGGTGAGCCAAACTCACGGCCTGTTTGCGTGATGGGACGCGTTTTTTTCTTCTCGTATTTGTCTATTTATTGCTTTGTTTCTTATGAATGACTTTTGTAAGCTATTGTTTTCATATTCGCTTGGGTGGTAAGGGTATCTGTTATTTTTATGTGTATTAATAATGTTACAATCTAATGTTCCAAAGCCGTGATCGCAGCATCAGAGAAGAGAGCAGTGGTGGCCCCTTTTTTTTGAGTATGGGAAATCAGCGAAGCCCCCTTCCGCTCTGGGTGGAGCGGAAGAGAGTGTCAGACTCTTACTGAAAAACCCACTCGTGTTCCCCCTTTATGTTCCGGGCCAGCGGTAACCCTTTCTGACAACCCCGCTGACCCGGCAGGCTACGGCCCTAACGGGCCCCTTCAATTTGATGGTGACATCTCTTTGAGGCGCGCGTGGAACACGTACGCGCTGTCCGGTACGGGCCTGGTGCTGATTGGACGGTGAGCTACCCATTACTCTCCGATCGCAGGCCCGCGCCTACGGTGGCCGGGAGTCATCGCGCGGCTTCCGACGCCCGGAGCGTCTCCCGTGGTGGTTGGGACCTCCTACGCTAGCATGACTGCTTCGCAGAAGAAGGTGACTTCCTCCCACTCCCTCTCGCTCCGGACCATGGCTCGAACCAGGACCGGACGCGAGAGGTTGCTGCCGCTGTCGATCGCCTCTACGAGGACCCGGCGCTGCTCCGCTCAAGCGGGGCAGACCTCCACCGTATGCACCACCGTGTCCTCTGGGCGATACTGGCAATGGTGACACCTGGGCGTTTCCACCCGCCTGATGATGTGCAGGAACCTCAATGGTGGCCCCTTACTTGTAGGTCGAACCCAGTCAGGCGTTTTACTTTTTAGCAAATAATTTCATCACCGCTGCTTTCAAAAGTGTGAAAGAAAACATCGTGAGGAAACCGGCTTGTCTCCTAGAAAAGAAAAATTCGAAGACGTGATATCTACCAACCCGCACTGGGCCCGCGTGGTAGATTACAGCCCACTCCCTCTCACAGAGAGGAGGCCTGTGTCCCAGCAGTGGGAATATTATAGGCTGTACTTTCTAAGCCTTTAATCAATCTCATGTTTTCTTGTTAGCCTTTTAACAATGATCATCAACGATCGTAATATGTTCTATGGTGTGCTTCTTTGAAATTCTCCTCAACTTCATTTTTCTGCTGAAGCCCTACCTATGTACCTGATTAATAAATAAAATGCGCTAAGTCCGCGTTCCTCATAATTTAAGTTATAACAAATTATGCTCATTGACCGTCTAAGTTATAACAAATTATGCTCATTGACCGTCTTGTAAAAGGTTTCTGAAATATAATATGGGAAAAAAATACTGAAATCCATAAAAAAACAGACGTCTTCACAACCTTTACATCCAACTTGAGTAAGATGTTACACCAGCTGATACCCTTTTCACATCATCAAATAAACCGTTCCCAAGTATTTATCTACTATTTGTACAAGTGATACGAGCCACAAAACATTTTAACACTAAATCGTTTCGCCAAACAAAAACTAACAATTCTCGGTACTTACAACAACTTGATTCTTTCATATTAGTTGTCGCCATAAAAGCGAACACGCGTAATATCATAGTAAACCGTACTACTATATTGCAAATAAAATACAAACAATTATAAACCTTATCGCACTATAATAAGAGCGTTAGTGTCGATAAAATTATACAACTCTATTTCGAATAAAATGCAAACGATTATGAATCTTGCTGCTTGGTAAATAAAGTTGATGGCATAGACGCTTGGAAGTAGTTCGGTGATTTTATCGTACTACGCCCGAATTGGTTGTCAGTGTCGAATGTTGTAAATTTTTTTCCACCACTTCAATGTTTTTGACTTGTTTTTTGCTGTTGAATGTTCGTGGATGGGAAAGTTTCAGATTAATTCTCAACATTCTTTAGAAAATATGGGTAAAGGTTTTGTTGGGAAACCTTTTAGGAACCTAGAAAATTTTTGATAAATGAACTTAGGTGACTTAAAGTTAAAAAAAAAAGTGTTCTTTGCTTTCCCACACGACTCACATAATCAACAACTAGATTATGATCTTAAAAATCTATACCTAAAAAGTAAGTTGTTTTTTTTTATGTCAACTTATCCTGTTCCACTGCTGGCAAACGTCTCCCCTTCCCATACTTCTCCAAATTTCCTTATTTCGTGCCTTCTCCGGGGAATCGGTCAGAAACGAGTACCTACAATTCGTCACGTTTCTTAGGCCTGTGTCGGTGACGACGCCCGTCTTCAGGTACTACCCATTGTGTGACGATAGAGTCAAAAATATACTAGTAGTATTTGCAGAGAGGTGTGACAAAGTGACGTTCTATCAGCGATAACGATGGTAGAAAAGTCAAAAGTGTATGAAACTGACATAAGCTTATTGTATGTCAATCCCGCTGAAAGTTGCAAAACGCTTTGGCTTTCAAAGCGCAACTTTCAAGCCCTTGTTTTTCGAAATGAATGAACCGATTTTAATGAAACTTCATACACATAAGCAGGATACACAGTCATGTCTAAAAAGTAACTTAAAAACATTTTCGAAAAATAGTGTTAAGGCCAAATTAGACCGATTTTGAAAAGGTTTCCAGTTATCTTTTTTTAAATAAGACATTTCTAAAATGTTCTTTATTAACTTTTTAGACCTTTGTATTTTGCTTATGCGTATGAAGTTTCATTAAAATCTGTTTATTCATTTCGAAAAACCAGGGCTTGAAAGTTTGTATGAAATGCCGTACGACGTAAACGCTCCTATATCTTCAATAAATACTAGAATACATTTAAATAATTTTCATATCATACTTGTCTGTGAAATCTTCACATTAAAAGAAAAAACTTTTCATAAAAGATTCTCTTACATTCGCTTCATTGCTTTTTCGAAGCATATTTTTATTTCAAATCTTTATGAATGGAATATATTCATGTAACTTACTCGAATTTCTACCGCGAGTATTACTTTAATTTAGTTTATGAGCGAGGTTGAAATATGACTTTTCATTATTTTTATAAGAGCTTCACTGAAAAAATGTTTCCTTGTTGCTTTCCGTGGTACTTTTTCAACCGGTGGAATTTAATCATAACAATACTATATGAGTTCACTAATTTCTTAAAACAATCACCAAAATCACGGGCATGAGCAGTGGTGACCCAGAACCAAAAGAACCTGCCAAAAACAATGAACAACCAAAACAACACACTAAGACATGTCACATCCACCAACCCGCATTGGGCCTGCGTGGTAGATAACGACCCGCTCCCTCTCACCAAGAGGTGGCTGTGTGCCAGAAGTGGGAACGTTATAGACTGATTATTTAATCACTAAAGTAATTTAAACACTGTCAATAAGCTACGCTTGCCGCAGTTGGTGTGAGGATGGGTGACCATCTTTACATACCGAGACCCCTTCGCGCCTCGTGCCTGGGTTGCGGAGGTCAGGGGGCCTAAAAGGCCACTTTGGCAGAATCATAAAAGGATAAAATTATGAATCATAATATGGCGAAGACAGTCCGTGTTTTTCTTTTTTTCAGTGCACTACGTAGGTATTGGTATTTTAGCACAGACAAAAAAAATACTGAAAAATCCTTCACCAGTGGGATTTGATACGTTTGACCTAGTAGTTAACTGTCCATTATGATTCATAATGTTATCCTTTTATGATTCTGCCAAAGTGACCTTTTTATTCCCCCAGGTAGGCAGTCGCTGCATGTGAAATATTAATATTCAGCTGAATCCGATTATACTGAAATCCGATTCAAACATAGTTGGGAAATGACTACGCAGATGATGAATCATTTCATCAATCGTTCTTCACACAATCAATTTTTATTTGGTAATTACCATTTTAAATACTACGCTTCTAATCTGCATTTGCGATTAATTTGCCAAAAATGTAAATAAATATGAGTTTATGGATAAATAACTTTAATTCCTACACAATAAAGTTCAGTTTACCGCTTTAACTTCAAACATTTATATAACTTTTTCAATAGCGCTAGTCACTCTGAAATCAACTTAATCACCATTAGAATAAAGTTGATATTTGTATAACTTGAAAGAACATAATTTGTAACATTAATAGGAATAGACGATACATTGTTGTTTTATCCTCTACAAGTTAGGAAACTATACTCATTTGTTTTAATAAACAACGACTCGTAAATATTTGAATTATGAAACAACGCTGAAATTACATACTATTCACATGTGCCCTACATCTTACAATATGTAAATCTCCATCTAAGAACATCGTAAAGATAAATAAACCATTAACAACATTGTATGGGTATCTCAAATGATCCCGTTAATAACTTTCAGTACAATATTGCAAAGTTTATGAGTTTTAAACACTATGTAAGTCCTACGATTCCGAAGACTACAATAATCTTAAGTTTGGCTGATAATTACTTCTTGTATTCTTGATTTCATTCTATATCAATGAAATCATAATTTTATATTAATAAAAAGTCACATAACAGGAAAAAAGTAAAAAAAAAGTTATTGATATCAGTTTAAAAGTAAACTGATATCAATAACTATTTTTTTACTTTTTTTTTACATCACATACAAAAGCGTATGTGATATTATATCATCATCTGCCTAGCCTTTTCCCAACCATGTTAGGGTCGGCTTCCAGTCTGACCGGATGCAGCTCAATACCAGTATTTTTACAAGCTTTTATTTAGCTTACACTGTTCGTATTTTTCGACCATTTGTTGGTATCCGATTGAGCTGAAATTTTGCATACACATTTAGTTCTGGTAACAATACAATGTGCAATATTCAATATTGTAATCATTTCAATATGGCCGCCGCTCCAAGATGGCGGATTGCATATTTTTTCTCAACCCCCTTAATATGGGTATCAAATGAAAGGGCTTGAAGAGTAGAAAACGTTAAAGTTAATTACATCATACTAAATTAAATATGGCCGCAGCTCCAAGATGGCGGAATATATATTTTTTTCAATCCGCTTAATATGAGTATCAAATGAAAAGTGCTTGAAGAGTAGAAAACAATAAATTTAGTAACATCACACTAAATTCAATATAACCGCCGCTCCAAGATGACGGATTAAGAAAAAGTTTTACAAAACAAGTTGACCACCGTTCATAGCACGTTTGGAACTCTACATCATTTATGAGCTAATCAGGTACTTCACTGTTTTCTTCTTTTTCTTCATTTACATATGTTGCCACTTCTTCTAGAACATTAAATGCATGTGCCTGTATTAAGGTATTATCAAGCTGTCGATCCCGTTGACGAAATAATTCCATGTGGTCATTCATTGCCTTTAGTCTATCTTCACTAGCTACGAGTAAGAAAGCTTCTCTTGCAGTACTGAATCCCTCGTGTAACTCGGTTTAATTTCAGAAAGGTTTGTATTGAACTAATAAACTCCAATAGAAACCCTCAGGATCCGTCCCAACAAGGAAGTAAGGTACTCATACACATGCTGGATTGTTTCTGACCGTAATTTTTCTATTATCTACCAAACTTATTAATTTTCTTCGGTTTGGCTGAATCATTGGAACATATGCATCTTCGTCAAAATTTTCTTCTATGACATCAGTTCTTTGAGCATAGTATGGCTCAAACTGAATGGCAAACTCGGTTAAGCACATGATGGGAAAATCATATTCAGGGTGAGTAAGTGGACGTTTCTCATATCAGTCAAAAATATTTGTACAAAAGCCAGAAGCACGCCCTGTGTTGTCTTATTCGATCACTCTGTATCGTTGCTCTGGGTTTCGAGTGTTTAGAAAATTAAATATCACGTTTCGGGAAGAATCTCTCAGCTTGAGATGACATAATCGATAAACGCATTCACAAGCAGATACTAGTCGCTGTCCCATTATCTTCATGCATATTTTGTATAGTTTTCTCGATATATCCGATTCTTCTCGTCTTATCTGCTGTATTGCTGCTGTAACACTGCTATCTAGATCTTTAGGATCCTGTTTTCCTATGTATAGTATCCAAATGATTCATTGGACCCACACGGCTGTATATCCATATTGCCTTGCTATCCATATCCAGTAGAGTGAGACTGTAGTTATTTATTCACTGATCGTCTTTTCCACGTTTTAACTCGCAAATACGACCGCTGTTTCTAATAAAATCGTCTGTTGTATTGGAAATTATTCGAGTTTCTGTGCATTGTTTTCTCGAAAAATTGAATCTACACGCTGTCTAAACATTGTCTTTCTTACATGTTTAAGTATGCCTGTGTATCTGACACTTTGAATTGTGTAAATCAATAAAATAATGTAAATAAATAATAGTAAAAAAATGTTAATAATAAAATTTAAGATTAAAAATTAGTAGACTCTAGTCTAGGTCCGAGATGACAGAGACAAAGTCTACGATGAAGTGAGCTCACCCAGAAGAAGCCTGTTTACTCTTACTTTAAAGAGATTCGGGTTGTATGCGCTCGGAAACACAGACGCAGGTAGAGAGTTCCACTCTAATAAGATCAAGACCAAACCTAATAACAATTTTCAATTAGAACTCCTCATTAATTTGCCGAGACCCTAAATAAAAGTACTAAGATTGAACCCAGACGGAGTTTTCTTAAGAACTCCTAAACTCTATCAATAATATTTATCGTCAGACTCCAATGAAGGATTACTGAAGCTAGATGAAATACACGCGCTGTACCAGCGGTGAACTTAATAAAATCTCTTCTAGGATTAAAAGGATCTAAATTGTTTCTTTAACTATCTTTGTAATGAATCCTGAGTCTCCAAATAGAAAATGGAATGAGGAGACTTTGGTATCATTAAAGCTTCACATTCTTCTTATAAATAAATAAAACAAAGTCGGGTCAGTTACACCATTTATAACTCAATAATGGCTGGACCGATTTTGATGATCTTTGCTTTGTTGGATTTTTCTCCGCTCCGAATAGCAGAAAAATTAAAAAATTCACGAAAAAAATAATAGATAACATATGAAGACAATTCATTTTCTCATACATGCGTTTTTATTAAATCTGAGGCGGTCCGCAGTTCGCTGGGTCAGCTAGTTTGAAATAAATGCTTTTAGTTTGATCTATAGTCGATTTCAGAATTGTTTACCGCCTTAAGGTTGGATGTCACTTGCACGTTCTGAAACGACAAGGTTAATATTGATCTATGTGATAAATAGATATTTTCGACCTTAGTGAAGTTTCAATTTACTGTACTGTGTTTTTTTTTCGTCAGAAGTGGTTCAGCATTTACGAGGTCGACTATACTTTATGTACAGACGCCAGCACATCAAGCTACCCGAAACTGTCAAATCTTCCCAATCAACTTTGAACCTTTTGCTGTAGCGATAAAATTGAAAATTTACTAAAGCAATTTGACATATTGTAGTAGCTTGATGTGCTGGCGTCTGTACTTGAAACAACAATAAGTTCATAAAACAAAACAAAAGTTCTATTTATTTGTTTCTGGTTTGCAACCTTTATTCTTCCACCTACTTACAGTTTTTGAGCAGACATACAGTCAGTAAAGATACTTATGACAAAAGCTATCTATCCATAAAAAAAACCATCATTCTGCCATTCTACGTCAGCGTTCTGAAGCTGTTATCCATATAACAGTTTCAGAACGTTGATGGATGTTGAACGATTGGCCGTCCCATGTTCGGTTAGGAAAATTCAGTGTTTATCAAATTGGCACACTACACTACGTTATTTTGCCGTGTTATAGCAATTTCAGATAGCTGTCAAAGAATGACAGTTGTGATTTGATTATAAGTACAGACGCCAGCACATCAACCTACCCGAAACTGTCAGTTTTTCCCAATCAATTTTGAACCTTATGCTTTAGTGATACAGCTGTAAATCAATTAAAGAAATTTGACAGATTGTAGTAACTTGATGTGCTGGCGTCTTTACAATTTAAGTTGGTAGTCGCTTTGATAAATTATTGATTTATTTGACGTTATGTCCTTATGTGCTTGTACAGAAGCCAGCACATCAAGCTACCCGAAACTGTAAAATTTTCCCAATCAACTTTGAACCTTATGCTTTAGATATAAAGTTGAAAATCTAGTAAAGAAATTTGACAGATTGTAGTAGCTTGATGTGCTGGCGTCTGTACAATGCCATCTATAGTTTTGTATGTTACGAAACTTACTCTAATTATAAAGATGTCACTATAACCAAAGCTTACCATACAGCTTTACTCTTTATCTTTATTTTTCGTATGTTTGCTTGTTACGCTTTCACGCTAAAATAGCTGAACGGATTTCGATGAATTTTGGCCCATGTGTAGACCATGAACTGAATTAGGACATAGGATATTTGACCTCTTTTTACCTCGATATTCCCACGGGATCGAGACTAATGCAGGTGAAACCGCGGGTCGCAGCTAATGATTAATAAATTAGAATTCCGTTATTTATTTATGTTAAACTGGAGATAACTGTTCTTACATAATTTTCCTTCATTGTTTTATTAGTTGTTATTTTCAGACCTTTATTAATCCTTTTGCTATGAATTAATTGTATTTATAACATAAGAATAATGTTCCCACTGCTGGGACACAGGCCCCCTCTCTGTGTGAGGGAGTGGGCTGTAATCCACCACGCGGGCCAAGTGCGGGTTGGTGGATGTCACACGTCTTCGAATTTTTGGTTCTAGGACATGCCGGTTTTCCTCACGATGTTTTCCTTTTCCGTTTTTGAGAGTATAGGTGACGAATAATTTACACAAAGTAAAGCCATTACATTATATTTAATTTTATACTCATTTTTATAATTTTTTGTTACAGGTAAGGCATCATGCATTACGAAATTAAAACAGGGAGCGTAAGTAACGAGACAGCAGGTACACCTCTCCCCAATGCAAGACTAAGCCAAAACCAAAACTGACACGCGCCAACTTACATTTTTTTTGAAGTGAAAACTTCTTTAGCGGCGCTGTGTACTTTTTTTGGAATGGGTAAAAACTTCTAAATTCGCGTCAGGTCACGTGACCCTGATCGAAAATTCGTATGACGTAAAACGTCAGACGTAAAACGTAAGACGCGCGTTGTTGAGGACAGCGCCATCTATGCACATCGGGAAGAACTACGAGGGCCTCGCGTACTAACGTCAGACGTAAAACTTAAGACGCGCGTTGTTGAGGACAGCGCTATCTATGCACATCGGGAAGAACTACGAGGGCCTCGCGTACTAACTACGTAGTTCATCCAACAACGACGAGATGGCGCTGAACCACGGATATATAACTGTGTGCTTATTTGTAAATCTGAATAAATTCCTTTCACGAGAAGAATAAACCAGTCACTTTGGTCATCATACCTGATTTGCAAAAAACCCTATAAAATAAGGAACACACCTTAACACGCGTGTTTTGTTTATAAGACGATTCACAAAATACACTCGTAATTGTTCAAGTTTTCACTTCTGTCGGCACTACCGGAGTGCCAGTTTTTTTTAATTCCCTTTATGCTGAATTTCTTTTTTCTATTGTTTAGTTGTTACAAAATGTCCCTTAATTCAGTGTGCCTTTTGGCAAAGGCCTCCTCTAGCTCCTTCCATTGTTTTCTGTCACGAGCCACTCTCCTCCAATTAGGGCCCGCTGTTTGTTGTTGTTGCCAACTTACATGACACCAGCCTAATATTGACACAAGCCTTTCATTGACACCAGCCTATTATTGACACCAACCTATTATTGACACCTACTTATTATTGACACCAACCTATTATTGACACCAGCCTATTATTGACACCAGCCTATTATTGACACCAACCTATTATTGACACCAGCATATTATTGACACCAGCCTATTATTGTCCCACTGCAGGGCAAAGACCTATTCTCATACAGAAAAAGCACGACCATTGATCACCATGCTTGCTCAAGACGGGTTGGCGATTTTAGACTTACATAATCTGTAGTAAAATTGCGCAGTGCTGCACACCCCAACCCTATTTCAAGTTAAACAAATTTCAACTTTATTTCAATGACAATTAAGTTGATTTCAGAGTTATTAGCACTATTGTAAAAGTTATAATAATGTTTAAAGTTGTAGCGTAAACTGAATTCTATTGTATAGGAATTAAAGTAATTTTTCCATGAAATCATATTTGTTTACATTTTTGGAAAATAAATCGCGAACGCAGATTAGGTTTCTTCACAATGTTTTTCCTTCACTAACTTCAATTATGTTATCTGGACATTACTGACAGTAGAATGTCAACAGACATCCAGGAAGAATACATACATTATATAATATGAATTGAAGTCACATTGGTGCTTGTCCGGATTTGAACTCACAATCTTGTACATGAGAGGCGAGGTCTTAACCCCAGGACCATTACGGTATTCTTGACACGCTTGGCTTATTTGGAAAGTACACAATACCGCCTTTAGCAGCGGCCGAAGCGTCTCCATGCTCCATGAGGTCGCCCATTGATACGCTACCTAACTGGATAATAAGTTAGACTTAATTTAACGTGCCTGAGTGGGTTTAGTTTAGTGATTTACGGTAGCACAATACTAACTCGCAGGCAGTGGAGTTTTGAAATTAATTTTACCCTTTCGGCGTATTATTTGAATGTGTATGTTAGCACTAATTTGGATGTTCATACGTTAGTGACCGCTTTCGGAACGTTGGATTTGTGTTTGGAAGCTTCGCTTGTGAAATTTTCAGTGATTGTGTTAATTTTATTATTTAGTTCTGATTAATTTTCCGAGCTTTATTAAAATCAAAATCTCTAAAAACCTATATTATCTTGCTCTATGAAAAAATACTTCATTATGAAAAACTTAAGTCACGTTCTATACAAAGTTCCATAGGTCACTTTTATTGAGTATAACTTACAAATAAAATTACACAAAATCCATACAATATAATACCAGTATTTTACATGGAGCGACTGCCTTTCTGACCTCCACAACCCAGTTAATGGTTAATACAATATCCCTTGGTAAGACTGGTTGTCAGTCTTTCGCGCTTCTGACTACCCTTAACGACTATCAAAGATCCACGAATGAAAACCCGAAAGACCAACGGCTTAATGTGCTTTTCGAGGCACGGAGAGGTCACGGTATGTAAAGATGGTCACCCATCCACAGACCTACCGCGGCAAGCGATAACCCGATCGATCGACCTGTGTGGCTGTTATTATTTAGCCACGGGCCCCTCACGGGCACTTACAAACTTACCTATCAACAACTAATAAATACGTGGCCTAACACAATGTTGACATATGCCTCTGCACCCTCTTAAAAGGGCTGTTCACCTTGTTAAAAATTTTTGTTAGGATGCTGTGGAGCCTCCGCGCAACCGACCCATTATTGGTGCCGCAATCTTGCAAATTACGCTTATGCATAAGTATTAATAATGTCCATTTCAATACCCTTCTAACTACGGGCCGTGCAACCGAAATAATTTCACCAACCATTTCACTACCGTAACCCAAAACTCTTCCACAACCACTACAATCCAAATCACATTACAAAAAACTTATCCACCTTCATTTACTTACAACCTAAACCTATAAACTTTAGGGTCATGCCGCAAAATGACCAAAAACCTTGGTAAGACCGTACAACCAGAAAACAAAAACACATCGTAAGCGCAAATAACAAAAGTTGGTCCATTTTCTACCTGTCAACTACTTCCTGGACTAAACACGGCCTTAACGACACAACATCGGCCTCGTTATGTATGTAATTAAACCTGCCGCACGTTCATGAGTCCATTCTTAGTCCCTGCAGGACTATTATATAGAGGGACCATTGATGTAACGTAGAGAGAGGGATGCGTGGTCGAGTTTCAGTCGAAATTTGAGCTGGGTTTTGTCGATTTAAATGTTGTCATCATTTTTTTGATGAGGTTTTATCAAAACATGTTATTAGAAAAATGTTTGTCTGCATAGTTAACCCAGCGTGAGTGAGGTCGGGTATGTCATACCCGAGAAGTTTTTAAACGCAGATTATTTAATGTTACTGTTGCCATGCGAGTCCTGTCGTTTCAGTAGCTGGAGGTAAGGGTGCTAGGGGCGAGGTACAGTATCGAATGTAGTGTTGCGCCGGCGGCGACGGTAGATACACGGGCGTACATGTGGCTGGGGTACGTCACACCCGACCTCGTAGTCGGTGTTACACTTTTGTGTTGACAGTAAGTTTTTGATTTACTGTTATTTATAGTATTTTATGATTTATTTTTATATTTTTCAAAATGTCTTATGAAGAAAATGAAGGTCGGCTACGAGAATTATTAGAAAACTGCTCAAGTGCTAGCTCCTGTGACTCCGAGAGCGAAGAAGAAATTGATAACGTTTCTCAGAGAAGTGAAGAAAATTTTTATTTATAATATTTTTTATTTTTTATAATAATAATAATTAGAAGACACTATTGTTATGTTAATTTACCAAAGAAGTTAGAATGTTGTTAGATTTTATGGGTAAAGACGTTAACTACCTAAACTTGTTATTTTTTTCAAAGAAAATTTAGATACTTTGTTATTCCAATAAAAATAACGCTTTTTATACTTAATTCTGGTATTTTATTTACTAATCTTGTTGAATGGATACTATTATTTATATATCTCAAGCATAAATGCTAATTATACAACCATAGTATCAAAAATTGAACACCAAAATTTTGGGTATCTCATACCCACCTCATATCTGGTGTAGCAATTTCTCACCTCATTCACGCCGGGTTAAGATAGGAAGGCAAGTATGCATTATAGGACAGTTATTTAAAACATTCTAAGTCGCAAAAAATTGCATTGTACTGGTTTTTTGGGATACTGGTAGTAGTTTTCAGTCATTTTGTTTTTTTTTTGTGGAAAAATGGCCATTTGAAGTGCTCGGATTTCATTGGACCCACGAGCAACGGTTGCGCTTAAATTGTAGCAAATTGTAACTTTTTCCGTGGGATGCACTTTTTAGAACAAGTCCAAAACTGAAAAAAGTTCGAAAATTTCGAGGTTTTTTGATCACCATGCACTTAGCACTGGTCTTTGGAAGCTGCAAACTTGATTTAAAAATATTAGCACATATCCTAAAAACACCCCAAAAATATTTCTTGAAATCTAACGCGATTTTTGTATGTAAGGTAATTTAGCTTATTATGTTAGTTGAAACTTTAAAAATATTCAGAACCAAATATTATATGTTTACTGTAAAACCAAGAAAATCTGATGTCTTATTTAATAAATTAGTCTCCGCCAACATTAAAACAAACGCACATAATAAAATCACAATAAACTTAGGTAAACTGAAGGCAAATTCTCGTATTTAAAAATTCAAATTCAAGTCGAAATCTCATCTCTGCGATAATTAATGTCAAAAGCTTGTCAAAAATCTATGGAAATTTATTGTATTTTTGACAGATTACAACTGAGATTAGAATGCGAACATTCAAATCCTTAAAATACGGGCTTGCCCCTCAGGTAAGACTCGACTAAAACTATAAAATCGACTAACAAATCAACTGACGCACATCTCTATCTATTGAACATCTGAGTTTCCGTGCACCAGTATTAGTATCTTAACCTCAGCTGATACGGACAGATTCTGCTAACGGTCCAGCGGAGATTGTTATTGCTTGAATGCTCACACACTTTGCTTGTAACTTGTTATCAATATTTGCTTGTGGTAATCTACCGCGAACTTTTATATCCGACGTATTTTTGTTGAAATAATCTTTTTTTTTTTTCGTTTTTTACGGGTTTTGTTTCGGTTTTTCTTTTAGTTTTCGGAGTTGAAGCAACTTATCTTTCCGTGCGTCTTCGTACTCACTTCTTTGCTACACAGGGTGGTGGGACATCGACACACGAGATTTAGTACAGACGCCAGCACATCAAGCTACCTGAAACTGTCAAATTTTCCCAATTCACTTTGAGCCTTATACTTTAGCAATAAAGTTAAAAATCTATTAAAGAAATTTGACAGATTGTAGTAACTTGATGTGCTGACGTCTGTATATGATTCTGAACCATCCTGAGTTGAAATTTTTTGTCGGTTATTTAAAAAAAAATACTTCTGCCATACATTTTGAACGCGTACGTATTGTACTTTTCTATGAAACACCAGTTTTTTTTTTATCACAGACTAAAAGTTCTACGTCAAGAATCATTTGTGCTGAATTCATGGTTTGCGCGTCGATGTCTCTGCAACCCTGTATTATAGATTTGTCTGCCACACAGTCCATCCATCTTTTCTTAGGGCTGCCTCTTTTATAGTAGCCATCCACATCCAATCTGTCTTGAAAACTATAGGCGTAAAAATAAATGTTAGTCAGTTAAGATTGCACTAAAATCATCATTTGTCTGACATAAATAACTTTGAAATCCTACGGCTAAGCCCACGACATTTTATCGTGTGTTTACAACACATTGCCAACAATGGTGACCGACTGACCACCGTTGCGTCATTTGTACTCCGTTATTGTACAAGTCATTAGGTCACGGTCGATTAAAAAGTCATTGTTTTATATGATGTTGCATTTCCGTCAAAAATATAATTTACTGAGTAGGTACTTCTTCGGTATTCTGGCCCATAAGCCAGCAATGTTTTTTTGTAAAAACTTATCACAAAGTAATATATAAATACCGTACGAACTATAAATTTTCAAGATTAGAATGAATTATAACAAATTAATTCGTACGTCATTATATTTGCAAAGATGAGAATGACGTAATGACGCTTCACCTTGTCTGAAGAAGTTTTCACTTTTTTTTTCATTTTCGTTTTTTCACACATTTCATAATGTTGATTTGCGGACAGACAGTCAGACTCCTCCGTGTCTCGAATAGCGCATTAAGCCGTTGGTCCCGGCTGTAATTCGTAGATCTTTGACAGGTCGTTAAGGGTTTTCAGAAGCCCGGTAATCAGCTGCATCCTGTTAGACTGGAGCAACAGGCGCTTTATTTTGTGTTAATTATTTCATCACAACTGTTCTTAAAACTTTGAAGGAAAACATCGTGAGGAAAATATCCTAGAATCAAAAATCTTAAGAGATCTGACATCTACCAACCCGCACTAGGCCCGCTTGTGGATTAAGGCCTATTCCCTCTGAGGGAGAGGAGGCCTGTGTCCCAGCATTGGGAACATTGTAGACTGATTATGATAGACTGGAAGCCGACCTCAACATAGTTGGGGAAAGGCTATAATAGGCAGATGCGGATGATGACGAGAGAGGCAATGGAAAAATATTTTGTAGATAAACAGGACGTCATATAAAAAAGCAATTAAGACTTGTCAAATGCATAGAAATACTAGTAGCACCTACAAAATTTGATATGTCTATCTTAGAACTCTTTTCACCTACAAATCAACCCACTTACCAAAAAATAACATAATTTTATCCGTTGACGTATTTCCAAGATGGCCGTGTTCCGGTGTGGACCGCCACTGATTATTTTCAGTGTGTTTTTCTTAAATGACGCGACCGTTGGCATCATCCTCTATTAGATGACATTGAGTCAACACTTGACTCTGTATTCTTTTGTGCCAAAGTAGTCTTTAGGTACCTACATATATAGTATATATTTTATGTAAGAGTGTTAGTATTTCGTCTCTTGTTTTTTTTTTTTTTTTAATAATAGAATTTGAAAATAACGCTTTGGATAGGTCGGTTGTTTGTTTGTAAAAATGGGTGTAAATCATGTGATCTTTCTCATAACACATTTTTTTTTCTCAATAAAGCATAATAAATACGTAAAAAACAAAAAGAAGATGTGGGTAAAAAACAGAAAGAAGATTCTTGTACTCCGTCTCGCTGCGATTAAATTATTACAGGTTTATAAATAAACTAGCTGCGCCCTGCGGTTTCACCCGCGTCAATTTCAATCCCGTGGGAATATGAGGATAAAAAGTAGCTTATATTTTAATACAGGGTGTCAGCTACATCCATAGAAAATTTTATCAAAATTGGTCCAGCTGTTTGAACGTGAAGAAGTAACAAACATATAAAGACGTACTCACTTACAAACTTTCGCCTTTATAATATTAGTGTGATGGTTTAAAAGATTTGGACGATTAATACCTGCGAAGTTATGGTACCTATCAATAAATCGACCGCTATTTTTACTATTTCTTGTAGAACCAAGCAAAAAAATGATTATAATTAACTCAAAGATATCATTTAATTCAGCTAAATCAATATGCACTCCCACGTTTTGTAAAAATCCTGATGATTACTAAATTGAGGCATGTACCCTTCACATTACATCTACTTATGTATCTAAACTCAATCTACCTAGCCTTTTTCCAACTATGTTGGGATCGGCTTCCAGTCTAACCGGATGCAGCTGAATACCAGTATTTTACATGGAGCGACTGCCTATCTGACCTCCACAACCCAGTTACTGGGTAACACGATATTCCTTGGTAAAACTGGTTGTCAGACTTTCGAGCTTCTGACGACCCGTAACGACTGTCATATAGATCCAAGAATGACAGCCGGGACCAACGGCATAACGTGCTTTTCGTGACACCTAGGGGTCTCGGTATGTAAAGATGGGCACCCATCCACGGACCGACCTCGGCAAGTGTAGCTTAACCTGATCGATCGACCCGTGTGGTTGTTATTAGTTAGCCACGAGCCCCTCTACTTATCTACACTATCTACTTAATTTTATATACTTTCACAAAAACAATACTAGATCCAAACGCAAAAATATCCCATATCTATATTATTGTGAACAGATGTTAACCTCAAATATCGTGTTATTTTATTAGTGTTATCGCCCGAACACTTCTCGCGTTACTAGAGGAAAATACCCCGAATATACTGCCAATGATTGTTAGATACTATGCCCAACCTGTTTACAAAAATAGCCAAGTATTTAATTCTTATTCTTCTCTATTTTTTATCCTACTAAGTGCTGATTTCACCAAAGTCAGATATCTTTTATTCGTAGAATAAAATTGACGTCTGACAGTTCTAGTATGGAAAAACTGGCAACGATTCAAAATTTATTCTCAGGATAAGACTTATTCTAGGTAGGTATTTGACAAGTTTGGTGGAATTCGCCCTAAACGGCTATTTAATAAAAACAAAATTAGGTTTCACTTGAGAGCCAAGAAACGAACGCCAATAGGGTTTTTGCTCTGCGCTTCAAAAGAGCGTCGAGCAGCAAAAAACAAAATCAACTTTAATTACACTTAAGTAAAGTTGCATAACGAAAAAACGCCATAAGCGATAGTTTCATGGCCCACGCATTAATCGTACTTTTTTGTAGCGATGAATTATATTTCCAGCCAAGCAGAAATCTAGGCTACGAAGTCCTTTTTGTTGACAATTTACTATTATCATTGAAAATTAATGATCGCATGACTAATTTCTTTGACTAGCTTCTACTAATACGCGACGCCATTATTATCAAACGTCTGCATAGTGCATAGCAACACTAATTTTAGAGCCATTTTTGTCCTATAAATTATTTAGTCATTTCTAAGTTATAACTCCTAATGACAGTGACAGTCATCACTTAGGGACATCTGGCGTAAATGGAGATATGCCTAGACGATTTTCATTCAGACGTCGCGTCAGTTTCCTAGAAATCTATGACTAATGGGAGGAGAGACGGCCATATTACTCATCTAGCTCTGAGCTATGATTCACTTTTTTTTGTCTTTTTTTTTCGCCCATATTTAAACAATCCAAACACGGACCTACATTAAAAAAAAATTAGCGTGGTTGTTAAAAAACACCTTGTCTATTAAGTACAGACGCCAGCACATCAAGCTACTACAATCTGTCAAATTTCTTTAATACATTTTCAACTTTATTTCTAAAATTCCTATAAGGTTCAAAGTTGATTGGGAAAATTTGACAGTTTCGGGTAACTTGATGTGCTGGCGTCTGTAATGTCAGAGGACCAATTCCTGTCATTAAAAACGTTCAAAATCTAGTCGCAATCTCATCTCAGCGACAATCAATATCAAAAAATTGTCAAAAATGTAGAGAAATTAGAGGTATTTTTGACAGATTGAGTCTGAGATCAGACTGTGAATGTTTTTAAAATTACGAGAGTTGCTCCTCTGATGTGTTTAGAAACGTGTGAAAAAAACAAAAATAAAGAAACCTAAATGCGTAGCACCTGTCGATCTTAATCGCTCTACCGATTAGTCTGGCATCTGTTGAATCGTAATACAATGTCACTTTTAATGTTAGTGTCAGCTCAGTGATAAGCGAGCAGTGGTGACCCAGTGGTAGCGGCCCCGATTCACAAGTTGTAGGTCGCTTTACTTTCTGTAAATCATTTCATCACGTCCACTGCTCTCAAAACGATGAAGGAAAACCATTGTAAGGAAACCGGCATGTCCTAAAACCTAAAATTCGAATACATGTGACATCAACGAGTACCAACCTGCACTGGGCCCGCGTGTTGGATCATAGGCCACTCCCTCTTGAAGAGAGGAGGCGTGTCCCAGCAGTGGGAACAGGGCTGATTACATTGATGTCACTGAGTACAAAAATCAGTGCACGAACTGTTGCACCTTACGTCATAGGTACATCCCAGATCACCATTGATACAAACCATTAATAACACACAAACATCTGTCTAGCCAACAAGACCAATCACACACGTGCACAGAGCACCATCCATTAACTCAAGATAAAAGACGAACAAACTATTTATAATTCTTTATTGCCGGTAATATTTGTATCGAGTTTTATTTATTAAAAACGAATGTATACGTATAACGGACGCCCAGCGCCGACACCAGACGCGTGCGTTCTAAATATAAACTACCCGCGTGCTCAGAAAACAACAAGTCACAATATTTAGAAACCGACGCGGGAACGCACGCTTCTAGCAAACGTGTATTCTATAATCCGATCATTTTTAAAATGGAATCCTCACATACGTGACAGTGATTGTGTTTTTTTTTTTAAGTGTGTGAGTGATGTGCTTGCGGCAATGTTCTCCAACTTCAAACTGCCAATGCTCAAGCTAAAAACAAGTAAAGAAGAGCCTCTATACAGCTGCTACAGGAGCGTTAAAACCAAACCGCCGAAAACTCCAACTCTGTCTCGTGTGAGACGACATCAAAGACGTAAGTTTGACTATCAACAGCTTATATTTGTATAATGCGAAAATAAACACGGCTTAATGAGGTGCGGGCTTGTTTGTTCGTTACGTACCAACAAACTTAAAAATTAGATGTTTCTCTGTTAATGGGATGCGTCGCAAAATCCGGAATGAGCTTTGCGATGCGGCTGGTATTTGTGTAAATTGGAGCCGAGCGAATCTGTTCTCAATCCGCGGTTGTACAAGGATTGTTTCTAGTGTTGACAGTTTTGATTAGAGCGGGGAACGCAGGTGTCTTAGTTTGCATTTCAGCGCGCGTGACTGACGTACAGACTAGAGGTGCACGTTTATTCCGAGTTTGTAACACCGCTCGGCTCTCTTGCAGTAGCTATGTATTTGCAGTTATCTCGGAATGTTTAATGGAATTGGAATTGCTTACAATCTACCGCTAGTTTTGTTACGGAGAATTAGTTGAGATATGTTACTTGTGCGAACATAACCTACAAAATGTACGAGACCGAATGAATTGAATACAAATATGGTAATAGTACCTACCTACCTTGATCTCATAATTTTAGCCGAAAGACGTCCACTGCTGGACATAGGCCTCCCCTAAGCACCACCATTTTTACCGGTTCTTTCCGTTCCGCATCCAGCAGATTCGGCCCCATCGGCCATCTTTTTTTCGAGCTACGTGCCTTACCCACTTCCAGTTTAGTTTGGCAATTCTTCCGGCCATGTTGGTTACTTTGGTTCTGAGCCCTCTTCATTACCGCTTTGGGTGACGTTACCCTTTTAATTAGGCCCATTAATAAGAGCGACCACGTGTCAGTGCCATAGGTCATCACTGGCAACACACACTGGTCAAAAAAATTCGTCTTCAGACACTGCGGTATGTGGGACCTACCTACCTTACTACATAATTATATTTCTACATAATTTATGAAGTCAGATTAGTATCCTATTCCCTTGATAGCAATCGGCCTCAATCCGCATTAATCCTAGTTAGGCAACTACAATCAATTATTATGGCGGGCGGAGTGATCACGAACCAAGAATCTCTTTCTCTCTCACACACATACACTCTTTTCAGGATTTCTAAAAACTATTATTTACGTCAAGTGAACTATAGGAAAAACACCTTTACATTACGTCTCATTGGTTGAAATCTCTCATTTATCCCGTAACTTTCAGCAGGATGGTATTGGCTAGTCATCATCTATGTTAAAGTAGCTTTGCTTTATAAACGGTATATAAAGCAAAGTTCTTTTCAATGAGATGTCACGTCTTTAGCTTTATCCTCACTGTTATTGTATACTAAGCACTAATCTAAATTGAAATGAAATTATTTATTATATTCCGGATAACAGAATCACTTTTGCACGACGTAATAATAAAAAAAAAATTAGATGGAGTCGACATTTCATATTAGGAACAATGTAACCTAAAGCGCGCCAGTGTTGCCATATCTTATTAACCCTTCGCGAGACATGTCATAATTATTTGACATAGCAACTCTAGGGCTATCTGACTTGTACACGCATAAACACACCCAGGCACTTACAAAACTACTCAAATTCCCAGTAGGTAGGTACAATAACTCATATAGGTACAACTCAAACTCACTTCTAATGTCATCATTAGAAGTGAGTTTGAGTGTGATCACTAACAAAATCTCTTTCTAATGGGGACGGGCGGAGTTGCAGCTTGCTCCAATAACGGTTTGTTTACTAATACATTGCTATTAATAACTTGTTGCCGTAACTACGTGTTTGAGTTAAATTTGATTGCGTTTGCGTTTATAAGAGGAATCGGAATATTTGTTGCTAAGGTAACGCGTATTTACAATGTGATTCGCGATATTAATTAGGATCTTTTGCTGGAATAGGATTGGATGTAATATGGAATGAAGGGCTTAAGGGGACTACATGACCTTAAGCGCGGTCACTGTCGGACTGCATAGAAAAGAAAGAGAAGCGCGATGTCACAAAGCTGGTAATTTATTGAAATTATCTATTTACAAAAAATCTATTGTTTGGACTAAAAAATTAAAACACTAGTGCTTTAGTATGTTGCTTGTAGAATAATCTGACAAAAAATCAGAATGATTATTATGTATATTAGTATGGTTTTTATTGTAAAAAGAAAGTTTTTAGAGGTATCTTCGTGATTTTTTTCTATCGTACCAAATTAGTTGTATTATCTTTTCAACACACTATCTAACTAGAATAAATATATCCTGAAGAATTTCATAATTATATATTTTTCTGATTTTGTTTACTGTAGTCGATTATAAACTTTTAGGAAATTTAAAACTTACGTTTTTTTTGCGTTTAGGTCCTGTAGTCCCTAGCACTGTGTATTGAAATTTGATCGTATTTTCGAAGGTGGCAGGGACATCCATGAGCAACCTGTTCCCATGGATTCAGTTCATGATTCTAGGGCGTCTAATTTTTGATAAGTTACCGTAATGCTACGGCTACATTGTCGCGCTCTTTCTTGTACAGCGAGACTTCGAGCGGTGTGCGAGAGAGAACGCGCGAAGTGTACTTAGTTGGCGTCATCGGACAATGTAGTCGTAGCATTATGGTAACTTATCAAAAGCGCTCACATTTCCAGATTAACTAATTACACAATTAACTATAGGTAGGTTCATGTTATGGTAAAATATAGAGGTATTAGAGCCCCGTCGCTATTATGATAGTTTATGCAAATGTTTATGGGAACTGTTTGGGTAAAGTTTCGTGTGTAGTAAGTGATTTAAGTAGATTTTGGTATGGTTTTGTGTTTATAGGCTGTTAGTTTAGATTTACATTCGAGGCCTAAGCTTAGGCCATTTGTGTGTTGAAGGACTTATAGGCATAATTAACCTCTACTATTCCTTCTGCTGAGACACAGGCCTCCTCTCTGTGAGGGGGAGTGGGCCCGCGGGCCCAGTGCGGGATAGCGGCTATCACATGTCTTTGAATTTTTGGTTCTAGGACATGCCGGTTTCCTCACGATGTTTTCCTTTACCGTTTTGAGAGCAGTGGTGATGAATTACACAAAGTAAAGCGCCTGCTTGGGTTTGAACCCACGACCTACTCGTCGGTCGCGGCCGGACCACCACTGCTATATTGCTATCTGGCCTAAAATGACTGATAAAAATTCACTTGTAAATTAATATTCTATCTGTTATATTTATCTTCTTCCATTCAAACTCAAACCATTTAGCTCAAATAAACCAATTACAGCCACTTTTGAATTGTTAAGGGGTCGGTCAGCCAGAAAGATGAAGCTAGTTGCTCATTTCAAAGCATACTAGGTTCTATAATAGTTCAACTTCAAAGCATACTATGGAGAAGAACAAGCAAGAAAATCACTACACTAAACACTTTCTAAATACCACTTCCCATAAGACTTTACGAATAACGCAAAGCCTAAATTTTACACAAAAGTCCCTAGGTTGCCGCCACTCGGTGATCACTAATGTCCTAGGCATTCCTCGGGTGACCTAATTCGATGGCCGCTCTAATGCACCACGCCTTATTATGCTACTGAAATACTTGGCGCACTGTACTTACGCAAGGATAATTTGAGCGTAGAATGCCATGGACGGTTATGGCTGTTATGTAGCTGTATTGTTTTGAATTCAAATATCGAATACCTTATAAAGTTGTGTCATCCAACCCTCTGGGCAAGGCCTGCTTTGCAGTTTGCACCACAAATTACTAAATACGTTTATCACTAAACGAAATTTAAATATTGTTCTGTTTCTGTAAATTTTTTGAAGACCGAATGATGTTTTAAATATGCCTTGATACGGTTTTTCATTATCCATTTTCATCTTATCTATTTTCAAATACCTACTAAAGACCACAATATGAATGAATACATACATGTAAATGAATACATGAATATTAATGAATGCAGTCCTTATATCAATAACTGCTTACCGGTAACTGTCATTGCACTATCCCACTGCTGGGCAAAGGTACCAAATCATTTCGACCCAGGGCTTGTGAAGACCATTGATTTTTCTGGTTTGTCCCGCCAACATCAAAATATTAATACCAGGTAAAATAGATAATTATATCATCGACCTTTAAATTTCTGTAGATACGTACCTAATAATATGTTTATTTTCCAAAGAAATGGTTTACACTCCGTTATAGTCTACATTGTGAATTTTATTTTATTTCCTACTAGCTGACCCGGCGAACTTTGTTCCGCCTTAGACGCCATAAATGAGCAGATTTTTGATTTTATTAAGTTAGGTTCAACCTGATAAATGTCAATCGCTCAGTTTCAACTTTCACGTACATATCCACAGCATATTGGTGGAAGAGACGCCGACATTTTAATATATGATTGTCCTCATTTTCCCGAACCATCAGTCTGTATGAATAATAATTGATTGAACTAACTTTTTTGTTAGTTTCGGAACCTGTAACTGGATTTATCATCTTCATTGAAAAGTGATATCCATCTTCACCTTGCCAAAATAAGATAGGATATTGTAACGCATCATATGATCGATGTGTTTCGGACACACGCTGCAGTTGATTGCTACGCCGATGTAAAACAATATCTCGGTTTTCTAAATTTTCACCCACGACAACAATAGCGACTTCGTCAATTGTTGGCGCATTAAAACGTCTCGCGTGTTGTCCTGCAGGCGTCTTATCAGCTTTGATGACAATTTTGTGATTATCAGACGGCATGCGGTCCAAAGCGGTCGTAAATAATGCAACCAATTCGTTATGTCGATGAAAAAACGTTTGGAGTTGTTCCACAATTGATCTTTTCACCGAATTGTTGTGTGCACAACGCTGATTGACTTGGCTTGCTGAATCGCCCATAAAATAAATGTGCAAAAAGTAGTCATTATTCGGCGTTGGCAATAAGGAACCTGTTAGGTGATATATTTGACCCTGAATCCTAAAAGTTGGCATAAAGTTTTCTTGAATAACTTTTGTTGCACCAAATGACGTCATTTGAAAACAATTGTTATATTGCTGGATATGAGTCAAAAAATGTTTAGAATCTGGCCCATTTCCGGAAACCAGTGAATGTAGTGGCTAAGGTGGCGGTTCCAATGGCGTCAATTTGACTTGACGGCTCGCGCAACACAAACCAGGAGCTTCATTTTTTAATTTAAATGCCTTGCAATATTGACACACAACGTTCATTGTTCCAATAGTAACGATTTGCTGTGAACTGTAATCTATTTCCACGTTATAATTGAATGCAGCTCGATAGGGGTTAAACGCAACATTTCTATGTAGTTGATTTCGATTCCATCGATTCCTTTCTACTTCATTCCGCGCTTCGCGTTGCTCGTCATTTTGACTTGCTCTTGTATATCTTTGACTCGCAGCATTGCGAGTTCTGCGACTTAAGTTTGTACGTCTAGCTGCTGGCATTTTTATAAACGAAAATTCATCTGTAAATTAAAATAAAACTATTGTATTCTTCTTTATAACCAAGTAGGTATATACCACTTGTTATGTTAGTAACGTGTATGTTAGTCTATCCAAACTTACCAAAATTCCATATTAAATTGAACTTTTAATATTAGGCCTGATGGCTCTAAAGTAACCGTCATGTGAACTAAGAAAATCAGGTTTCTTAGATCCTTTAATTTAATTATTTTAAATGTATTGTTTATCAATAAAATAAGATTGACAGACGAATCCGTTTTAAACGTCATTTTTTTTTCAAATGTTTTTGTCAAATGTTTTAAGGTTACATTAAAAAGGTTACATTAAATAATTTTATATGGTGGTTAAGTAATTTTAAATTTTCTAATTTTCCGCGCAATTTCCTTAATTTTTTCTTTCATAAGAACCTTCTCTTGATAATAACGAACAGAACAAAAAAAGAATTAGCGAAATCGGTCCAGCCGTTCAGGCGTGATGCCGTGACCAAGGGAAATAGGGATTCATTTTTATATATATATAGATTACGTTGCAAATAGCAAGAATGCTATAAAAGAAAAGAAACTCCCAAGTCGATACAAAGGAAAACGTAGAAATAGTATTCGAGTGTCAATTCGCACTGCGAGCGCTCGCCACTCGATACCGTATCATTGATACATACCTACATACTAGGAACAGCTCTATATGTTAGTACTGCATAGGTTCAAATAACCGTGATATTTTTTTTTTCATAGGAATCGAATGGTTAGATTCGATACAGATATTTGATCGAGTGGTGATTGGTTGAGGGGCAATTGAATATGGAACTCTGTGGAGAGAGACTGCTTGAATTGAACTAGGGACTTTCAATAAAGGTTAAATTCCTCTGACACATCATAACTACAAACCAGACGAGCTTGATTATTTAAAAAACACTCCAATTAGGTATCTATAAAAGATCATCTATCTTCAGTCTAATGAATATCTTGTGTACAGTCAGCCTGAATCTTTAATCTATCTCTAACATTGTATCAATGTTAGACATTGGGTACTTAATTGTAGCTACACATGATGTATTTTGGAACACAAATAGTAGACAGGCAAATGAACTCGTATCGATGTATATGTCAGAGACGGATTGTTGAATCCGCTGTTTTACATAACCGCTAGCTGTTTTACAAAACAGCTCCGTTATGTATGTATAACAGCTGAATGACGTTTAGCGATCTTCCATAATCATATAGTCCTCTTCGCCGTTTGCGGTGACAGCGACCCAGACTGCATTACATTTATTTCGTGAGCACTCTGATGACTAGCAAATCTAAATTTGATCTTGGAAACCCGATCACACCATGTACAGAAGAGCTGATCAGCATCGTTGTCCCAATGTGTAGGTATATGAAGGCTTTGGACGAGTTTTTAGTAAGTATCTGACGCTTCTAGTCTATTTATCCATGACGATTTGTTTCAAAGTATTCAGTTGTTTTGTGGATTGAAGTGCGCCACCTTTCTTGGTGTCGAGCTTCACCGAGCAACGGGTATGCCCCACAAGTCATAAAGTGACGTTTGACAACGTCGTTCTAGCACAGATATTGCCCGCATTATGCACGTTTTCCTTGAGCGAGCTCTGATTACGGTTATAGATAGTAATCCCGCACCCTTAATGCGTAAAATACTATCAATCACAATCCGAATCATTTTGAAAGATATTGCTAATCCATTGTATGTCTTACGCAACTACCTCACTGGTATCCATACGCTTTACAGGACCACACTATCTCAGTTACAATGCGTGCCACGAAAGATGAGACGACACACGACGTGGTTTGACATGCGCAGAACACGATTTTAGGTATCTTTAGCGGTATGAGGTCTGAGTGCGGGACGGGACCGGACGTCATAGGGGCAGCGGAAAGAGCGGGGGAGGCGGGGTCAAGTCTCATCTTTCGTGGCACGCATTGTAAATCTATAGACTTGCGTAGTAATAATTATGTATGACATCAGAAGACCTGTAAGTTCCCGTAATTAAAAACGTTAAAAATCTATTCGCAATCTCATCACAGCGACAATCAATGTCAAAACACCTGTCAAAAATGTAGGGAAGTTAGAGGTAGAAGTATTTTTGACAGATTGAGATACAGATCACACTGTGAACGTGTGAACTTAAAATTATGAGAATTGCCCCTCTTGAGTGCTACCGTTTGCAGCCAATACAATGAGGGTTTTCGTGAAAATTTACGACACCAGTTGGCACCACTGTGACAAGAGGTCTCCCAATACAAAATATATGATGACGTTCATCATTCGATTCATTCATTCGTTCATCATTCCGTCATGACCAAAGAAAATATAGGCTCTTTGACAGATGCCTGGACCTGACGTGCCAGTGCTGCCACCTAGCGAACGTCATTTCAGAAAACCCTCATTACTCACTGAGACACAAAACTAATCTTAGTCATGCACATATAACTATAGTTTTTTTAAATCATCACGAATATGCTTTCTAAACTGAGCCTGTTCTAGCTCATAAATCATCATTATGACGTCACGGGCGATAGAAAAATGGCGACCAGACTTGAAAGTGGTTCTAAATAAACCGCCATATTCAAAGGGATCTGTCTGTTTGTTACACAAAATACGATGTTGATTTTAGTTTTAATTAACTAGTTAGTTTGATATTATTATATTTGTTATTTAAACTTTGATCGGCAAACGAAAATGCGTGACTTTAATTAACCGACTTTAAAAAAGATGAGGTTATGTATAGGACGTGTAGGTCTTACCTACCTACTAGCTCTTTTCAGCTATCTATAATTGATTTCTATAATAATTTGTTTTCAGCAATATTTTTCCGTAGGTACAGTTCATTCAAAGTTCCTCTGATTTTGCATCACTGTCAAAATCAGAGTGGGTTGCTGCCATTGCCATGTCGGTAAAAATCACAATATTCTTTATTTTTGTAGTAATAAGGTTGCTTTTCTATTGCTGCTGTGAGAGATAAAATAACTGCGAACGAACTATAGGTAAAACAGCTTATGTATTTGAACATTCTCTATCAATGACAGCAAATCCATAGATAATAGTGAGCCATGTAATGTCTCAATACATTATTAATCAAAATGAAATCCATAGATAATAGTGAGCCGTGTAATGTCTCAATACATTATTAAACCCGAAACACGCAATGCAGATGCACCGCCATTGTGCCATTCAAAGCTTATCATGTACCTACTCTTGTTTACAGCTGGTAAGCGTTGTCAATGAATTTCGTGAACCGAACGGTTATAAACATAGTGCTTTAGTTATTTCATTCAACAAATATATTGCGTAATCTACATGCACTATATGAAACATAATATTTTATTATTGTATACCTAGCTTTTTCCCAACTATGTTGGGGTCGGCTTCTAGTCTAACCGGATGCATCTGAATACCAGTGTTTTACATGAAGTGACTGCCTATCTGCCCGCTACAACCGGGTTACTGGGTAAAACGATACCTAAGGAAGGCTGGTCAGACTGCACGACATGAAACTGTATGAATTTTTTTTTGCCAATAATGTGGTAGATGTTTTGTTTATATCTATTTTAACTTACGCCTTTTTAATTGGGGTAGAGACTACAAAGACATGCTACGATTTTTGCTACATGCTACTTACATAAAAGATAATGGCATCGAATCTCTCTTCTATGTTTTTCCCTTTCTTGAGTTTTTGTTACAGTCAAATCTGGACTAAATTGTACCTATACCTATGTATAACTTAATTCCTATATTTTATATCTTACACAAAAAAAAAACTTCAAATCCGGTTGAAAAAATGCTTGAGATATGAGGTAACATACACACAAAAATCCTCCTTTTGTTTTAGTTGATAAAATATAAGCGTATCAGTACGCCTGTTTCTCCCCAAAGGGTTACGCATAACAGAGGTGTACCTAGGGGCGACCCTATTACCATCCCCAGGGCATGAATCGAGACATCGGAATAAATAAAAACCGCATTACATAAGCAAAACCATACGCCAAAGCAGTTTAACCTCTATAGCACTGCGTGTCTATTACCGTCAGTCCGTCAGTAGCCGTCGAAGCTCGCCCCATCGAGAGGGCCAGTTATTTAGAGAGGAGATTACGTAACTCGGCCCTAATTATGGTTCCATTGGACTCGGGCCATGCCGAAAGACTGAAGATGAGTGTTATGACCGAGTCTTTTTCTTGGCAAATGGCTGCCGGGAAAAATTCGTCGGACTTTTTGTGGAGGAAGTGGGTACGGGAATGGTTTTAGGAAATTTTTAAGTAAGTAGGGAATGTTGTTAAATTATAAATGCAAAATTTTTGATAATATACAAAAGTAAAGGTATATTTCAGGTGTATTTAATAAAGGGCGTAAGTACTGAGAAGGGTTAGATGAGCCCTTCAAATAATTTAAACAACGATAGGAATTCTTTAAGTTTATATTAACTGAACGTCTTTACATATTCCCGACTAAACTTTTTTCGTTAGGAGAAAACAGTGCTACTGTTTTCTCCTAACGAAAAAACCTAATAAAATATTTTTCACCCCTTTCTAAACTTGCTTGAATGTTCGAATGGAACCCGCGCTAATTTATAGCCAGCCTGCACTGCATAAGGTTGACTTTAGTGGACAACCTTTACATGAGCTACGCCCATCCTTGAAAAAAAGGATTGGCATACTCCCGCTTCCAAACCAGACTTTTATTTATAACATTCGAACACTCAGGCCCTTCCGGTTCCCTATCCATTTGCATACAATTTTAAGACCTACTTTTAACTTGGCATACTTTTGTTTCTCCTAATTATATTTTCGCATAACATTATTTACGCATAACAGCTTAGGTACACATAATTTTTTTAGATGGCCAAAAAATTTCATTGCCATCCAACGTGATAATGCTACCAGCCTTTTGGGCACTTATCCCATTGACAGCGATGTGGACGAATTTTTTGCGAGCTCCTCCCTTTTTCTTTCTTTTTATTATATAGGTACTCGTATATAATATGTATTATTATTTTAGTGTTAGCTTACTATTACAAAAAAATGTGCATATAAATTAGAGTGACATCATCATCTGCCTAGCCCTTTCTCAACTATGTCGGGGTCGGCTTCCAGCCTAACCGGATGCAGCGGAATACCAGTATTTTACGTGGAGCGACTAAAAAATTAGAGTGTATTATATTAATTAAATGCTTAAATAATCTAAGAAGAGAACTTCGAAACGTTAGGTAATTTGTATAACTATAAAATAACCATATTACCTAGTAATTGAGTTTCCATAGTTTGAATCATAAATTACTACCATCAAATTAATATCCTCTAATGCATGCAATATCACTTTTCTGTAAATAGTCTAAAGAAAATAGCTGTACTCTTCTGTTGTATACTCTTCTGGCTAATTTATAACTGGACACTGTAATTATTCAGAGAATTAACTTTGCCAGTTACAGGATATTCATTTAATTTGTTTTCTCAGCGTTCCGTCTGTTCATTATTCAAGGAAAGGTTTAATAATTAATTAATATTTGCAATCTCCTTATTCCTTGTAATTCACATTTTCTTTTCCCGGTAGTCTTTGTAAAGAATCTGTTTAGGTTTTACCCACTAAAAGAACTCACGCACTCTCTCAGTCTCAGGGCAGCAATTCTAGGCTATATGGGCCCACAGTTTTTCCTGCATGCGGTCTTCATACATAATCTCACGCCTTCTTCTGATGTACGTAGTCAGAGAACAGAACGCCAGCTGCTACTATCCTTACATAATCCTTTTACTTCATCCATACACAGGTAACATGAGGCTACATTAGTTTCTCGAAATCCAAACAAAAATATCTTCAATATTTACAAAAAAACTGACCGTGAGAGTCCTACACGAAGGGTTCCGTATCACAAGGAAAAAACGCCGAAAAAAACACGTTTGTCGTATGGGAGCCCCCCTTAAAGATTTATTGTATTCTGTTTTTAGTATTTGTTATTATAGCGGCAACAGAAATACATCATCTGTGAGAATTTCAACTGTCTAACTATCACGGTTCATGAGATACAGCCCGGTGACATACGGACAGTGGAGTCTTAGTAATAGGGTCCCGTTTTACCCTTTGGGTACGGAACCCTAAAAACACATCATAATTTCCTACTAATATTATGTGACATCACTAAAAACACACGTCAACCCTCCAACAGCCGCGTCAAACAATAAAAAAACACGGGGTCCCAAATACCAGTCTCAAGTCCTATGACCCGACAGTAACGTGTCGATCCGGGCACGTGCCTTGAAACCCAATGAATATGTGCCCGAATAAAGTGAAGGGCATATGTGGAGACCATGTTCAGATAGGTTGTGGAAATGAAAAACGTTGAAGAGGAAAAAAGTTGGATGGTTTTGACGCCCGTTTTTCTAGAAAGAATAATGGATCAGAAGTTATTGCTTCCCCCATCCTAGGTTTGTTTTTGTGACGATAGTAACAACTGCGATGTTAGCTGTATAGTGGTATTAACATTGATTAATTTCGAGCTGGTTCTGTTCTGCTTGTGGTACACTCGTGTTGTTATCATCTTTATCATTGGGTAATCTTAGTAACAAATCAACAGATAATTTAGAAGAGACGTTTTAGATTGTTTTCGTATTTGGAAACATGCACATAAATAGCTTTATATAAACTTTACACAACAAAAACACTACAAAGTGAAAAATAACTTTAATTTCGGAAGTTGGTGTCGTTGGTTCTGTATTTTCGTTTTTTGACACCGACTTTCGAAATTAAAGTTGTTTTTCACTTTGTAGTGTTTTTTTTGGAAGTCAGTTGTTTTCTTGTAAAAATGTTCTTACTTTTCATTTTTTAGTTGTACCTACCTACCCCAAACAAATTCATATAACACTACTTGCTATGTGAATATCAGTGACAGGAAGCTATTGAACACATCTGACTACCCATTTTATGGGTACAGGCGTGATGTTATGTTGTGTGATTGCGTAAACAATGCATACTTATGCTATAGCAGCAATCGCGGTTGATTTGCTGGCATTTATTGAAGAGTTCCGTTGTCTGTCTCCGAAACTCATCATCAGATCTTTACGAAATTGAAATGGGACCATTTCGGAAAAAACATCGTTCGAAAAAAAAATGCAATTCCGTCTATATTTGAGGGAGTTATGCCCGAACATACATAAAAATATACAGGGTGTAAGTTTAATCACCGTTATCCTCTTAATGGGTCATTGTACTCATCATTATGAACAACTTTTACTATGGAGCCAACACTAAAATCGTGAAAAAAAAATCAGCTGTTCCCTACATTTATGTTCGCTTAACTCGTCAAAATGTAGGGAACAGCTGATTTTTTTTCGCGATTCCAGGTTAGGTCCCATAGTATAAGTTGTTCATAATGATGAGTACAATGACCCCTTAAGAGGATAACGGTGATTAAACTTACACCCTGTATATATAAACATCCGAATTGTGAACCTCCTCTTTTTTGAAGTCAGATAAAAACTCACAAAAAGATGTTTTAAAACCATAAAAAAAAAACACGCATCGCTGGTACTTACATACAACACCAAGCCCAAATCGTTACCAACTTTATGCTCGTCCGCTTCCTCGCATCGACACCTCTGACACCAGATGTCACGCCACGTGCTCCACATAAGTACATGTTTCCCGTCTTACGCCTAAACGGACAATGTGACCTTTTAGCAGCGAGAGGGTTGAATAAAGATGGTCTAAAAATCATTTTTTTACATCAATTCATGACATTGTGTAGGTACTTTTTGCGGTTCTTCATAACAATTAAAAGAGTTAGTGAATTTGTAGAAAGTTCTAGTTACTAAGACTAAGCGCGCGCTACGAATTTAAATCGCTGCGGATAATAATCACCAATATGTGAACAAAATAAATATTCTAGTCTCTGCGGTAAAAAATCGCTTGAGATTTCACTTAACAAGTTATTTGCGATTGCGATTTTATTTATCGCTATGCGCGCTTAGCCTTCGAAAAATTGCTTGATGAAACAAGAACTTTTATTATAAATAATTACTTATATTAAAAGTTCTTGTTAAATTAAGTGGGCTCTTCAAACGGGGCATATTGTTAGGCTATAAAGTCTAACAATATGCCCCAGATAAAACCACTTAATTTTTAATTTTTTAATCATAACCACAACATTTCATCCAAAAAGTACAATCAAAAACAAAGCACAATCCTTCAACAAAAGAGTACAATCACAGACAAAAGTCACTCATAATAAAAATCACTCCAAATAATATATTGGTATAATCCCGCATACTGATATAATGAAGATGGATAAGTGAGAAAGCATTTATACCAAAAATAATAAAAGACAATGGCTCAGTGGGATTGTATTATCATAATAAGTGAACATGTTGTTCATAAACGATCCAACCAGATTGATATGCTGACGTTACAAGAAATTATTCAATGATGTGTGTTAGATTAGCTTACTAATACATTCTAGAGTTATCTAATGGGTTATGTAGATATAAATTGGCTATTTGCAATAGTAATTTGTGAATTACCATTACAAATTCCTATTCGCTAAGGCGATAATTTTGACTCTAATTTTTACTCTGATCTTCTTCTGATCTTGAAGATTGTTGAAGATAAAAAGGTTTGTGGCTTAGTAATAAGAGCCTCACGGTTCGATCGATCAGGTTAAGCTATGCTTGCCGCGGTTGATCCGTGGATTGGTGATCATCTTTACCTACCAAGACCGTGCCTCGGAAAGCACGTAAAGCCATTGGCAATTACCGGCTGTCATTCGTAGATCTTTACCAGTCGTTACGGGTCATCAGAAACCAGAAAGTTTGACGACCAGTCTTACCAAGAGATATCGTATTTCCCAGTAACTGGGTTGTGGAGGTCAGATAGGCAGTAGCTCCATGGCCTCTATGTTAAATACTGGTATTCAGCTGCATCCGGTTAAACTGGAAGCCGACCCCAACATAGTTGGGAAAGGTCGCGTCATAACACGAACTTCAAGTCGCTCGTTATGCATGTTCCGAGACATCATATCGAGAAGTTCTTCAAGGAAGAGTTCTGGCCGAAGGGTGTTGTGTACCGCCAGTTTCGTAGCCGGCTACATGACACCAGTCAGCGAAACACGACGCAGACACTTCGTGTGCGTTAGTTTTTTAGTGTAATTATAATGTTGTATTTATTTATAGTATTTTTAATTCATATTAATATTGTATTGTACCTATGTGTTTATATGGGCCTTGATACCTGAAATAAATGGATAAATAAATAAATGAAAGGCTAGGTAGATGATAATGTCGAAGTTATAAATATAGATTTTTTTTTTTTTGTTTTTATTATCAACAATCTTACTTTTTTGCTAGACATCAGACTCTTAACTAAAACTAATCTAGGTAACATAAATATTAAAAACTCATCCGTCAAAAATATTAAAAACTGGCGAAGTGCGAGTCGGACTCGTACAAGAAGGGTTCCGTACCACAAGGCAAAAATGCCGACAAAAACACGTTTTTTGTATGGGAGCCCCCGTTAAATATTTATTTTAATTTGTTTTTAGTATTTGCTGTTATAGCAGCAACAGAAATTTATCATCTGTGAAAATTTCAACTGTCTAGCTATCACGGTTCATGGCATACAGCCTGGTGACAGACAGACAGACAGACGGACACTGAATTCTTAGTAATATGATCCTGTTTTTACCCATTGGATACGGAACCCTAATTAAGTATATCACTAAAGGCTTGTGTACGAAAGGGACAAAGTTGACCTGGGCACATTTTTGCGCCCCCGTTTATTTTAAATTGGCAGCCAAAAACTCTCAAAGCCTCCAATAACCACACTCCATAAAACGCACCAGTAAAATAAAAACTTTTTTACAACTCCTCCAACCAAAAGTTCTAAGGCAGTTCGCAGAAATGAATGCATACCAAACCAGGTCTTGTAACCCAGCGGTAAATTATACCGACGACGGATGGTAAGTAATTGAGATTATGGTAATGAGAATAATGCAGTGAGATTGTACGCTACGGATTTTTTACGGCCAACGGGAGATGAGTTATGTCTGTCTGGCTTATAATACTCGTTACTACTTACTGGAATTAAAATTTAACCGTGGGTTTTGTTGGAGTATGAATTTTGTGTCCCTATTGTGGATTGGGAGTTGTCTATAAACGAAAATGTGTATGTGTACTCTCGCGGTTGAGTAAAGAGGCAGCCATTTTGGTTACTGATCTGTCTTTTTAATCTGTGGAGATGCAGTTGAAATAAAAGGTAGATAAAAGACGGGTTGTCAATGAAGACAGTAGTTTTCACTGAGGTAATAGATGTGTATTCATGCATATATTCGTGTGTAGGAAATGCGTAAAGAAAATCGATAAGAAACAGCTTCGTAAATATCCCTGAATACATTGTACGAGGGCGACACTGAAAGTTTTCAGAACTGGCCACTTGTAAACGATATAATAAAAAAAATTGTTCAAATTTTGAAAATGGAACTCTTTGCCAATATTACCTTTTGGTACCTTTCATTTTATTTTTCAAAATAATGTATTTCAAGCGGACGGGAGAGATATAAATAAAATAAGATTTCGTTAGAACGACTGAGTGGATATTAATGAAATTTCTATAATTATTATACTGAAAGAAATAAGCAGTAAATAAAAATGAAAAGACATTAATCTGAAGTGCCTTAAACAGCTCCATGTGAACCTAACGTTCAAAACAGTATTTTTTACTGATCCGAAAACAGTTAAAGCTTGAGGCAAAATGTTTCCGTCATGATAGTAAACTTTAACGTTTTAAGTAGCTAAAAGGTCACAAAATTAACTGTTTTATTCATTAAGTGATATCGTTCAAACCATTAAAATTTACTTACATTACAGTAGTGGTGGTTTTCCTTTTTTTGTTGTTTTTTGTCAGTAAATAGTATGTTCAATAATTTAAAGTTACTGTTTTGTCTTTTACTGTTTTACAAACATTTCTTTTTATTGTTTATAGTCAGTAAGTCTTAATGAAATAGCTTTAATGTGCTTTCATAAGAAATTATTTTATTCAGTATTGTAGAAATAAGCATTCAAATCAATCGGTAACAGTAACGTTGTCACGGCTGCCAAGACAACAGCATGATTTAAACTATTATAGTTCGTAGAAAACATGTTTATAGTATAGGTAGTGTGCGCTAAATTGGATAAAATATCTAATTCAAGAAACAAGAGCGAAATTTTCCGACCGAAATTTTTCTTCGAAAAACAATAAGTTACACTTCCAAACTTATAAAGAATTGTAACCACGTACAGTCACCGACAGTCTCATCCCCGGGACCATATTAAAAATTCCACTTGAAACACCGTTCCCACCTGGCGGTTTAATGGACCAACGAAATACGAATAGAATTAAATACATTGAAAATAAAATTTGGTGCCGTAGAAGCATTGAACTGGAGTTAGAAAAAACGTATTTTCTCTCACGGACACCCCACAAAGCGCCTGTAAATGGATTATTATTTGATTATCGGAGCAGTCGTAAAGAAATTCAATTTTGGGTTCCGCGAAATTAAATTTATGAAAACTCCTTTTCACGACTGCAAATACCTGGGAAAAGGTTGGCTCAGTTCGAATTAACGTTGACTAATTTTATTGTAAGTGTGTAATAGATGCATTTCACCGGTGTATACATGTGAAATCCGAGACTAAGTTTGCATGAGTAAACAAGCTTACCATCCAGTTGCGAGTGTTTCTGCTCACAAAATTATGTTACATTTCAATTCAATGCAAGAACTAATTTGTAAATCTCATTACTTTTGTTAAACAAATACATAAAAACTACTGAATATTTTGCTTTCAGTTTTTTTTTTTTCTTGAAGTTCATACATGGTAACCAAAGTACATATTACTTAAAATACCTCCCAGGTTATTAAACTCAAGTGGAGAAATAAATGTTGTAGGTACTCGCTCTCGTGGGTGTTCTCTGTGTTCGGTTAATATCCTTCAATGACTCGTACTTTTCTGTACCGACACGTGTTTTTCTACATTTCTACGTACACATCAAGCTACTACAATCTGTCAAATTTCTTCAATAGATTTTCAACTTTATCGCTAAAGCGTAAGGTTCAAAGTTGATTGAGAAAATTTGACAGTTTCGGGTAGCTTGATGTGCGTACATTGTGTACTCTTTACAGCTTTTGTAACAAAACATCACGCCTGTATTCTCCGAAAGGTTAAGCAGAGGTGACATAAATCTAGATTCCGAGCTACAACTGAGAAATTCCAAATGGGGAGAACCTAATAACACTCTGACCGATCCGGGAATCGAACCCAGGACCTCATGCTCCGCAGTAGCTCCTGCTATCCCTAAACTAACGAGGCAGACTTTTTCAGCTTTTGTGTTCTTACATAACTCTCATCTTTACCATACTTTGGTTTTTCTACATTTCTAAATCGTTAAAAAATGTGACTGTAAAATTAATGTTATGAATTTGGGTAATTTGGATTAAACTATGTAGCCCTAAAATAATAATAATTTATGTACAAGTAGGTATATAAAATATTTGGAAATTAATCAGACGGCATCAAAAAATTCGTCCGCATCGCTGTCAACAGGTAAGGTGCCCAAAACGCTGGCAGCATTGCCACGTTGTATGGCAATGCTGATCATTTGGTCAAAAAATAGGCCAGCCCTCTGTAGCGCTGATAAATTATTTAACATTGAGCACTAAATTTAATTTGCGAATTATTCAAACAAAATTAATGTCTCCTAAATATTTATACGATGAATTTTTGAGACTAAAATAGGCTGTAGCTTTTAAAGAAGTTATTCACGAAATAGAAACTTTAAATAAGATTATTCTATTTAAGTTTCTTAACTTCGATCCCTAAATGGTTCTCATTTATACGATGACCTATAATAAGCTTTACAATGAAGCCAAATAAAGGTAACTTTCTAAGCTCGTTATGTATTAAAAAGCCATCTTAATCAAGGTTGAAATTTAAAATGCTATTCTATGAAATCGATATTTTTCATTGATCAATTAAAGCCTAATAAGCAAGTTAAATGAAACTTAAGCAAATTCCATTTTCCAATACTGGCATTCAGCTGCATCCGGTTAGACTGGAAGCCGACCCCAACGTAGTTGGGAAAAAGGCTAGGCAGATGGTGGTACTTCTTTGTCATACATGCTATATATTATCAGTTTTGTAAGACTGTTACAAAACTGATAATTCCGGATAACGTCTGAAATATTATACAAATCATCCTCTATGAATATCCAAATTCTTCTCGCTATCCAAAACTTCAGCATCAATTACAACTCATCCGTGGCTTGATCAAGTCGTGTCTTAATGTCTTTTAGACGAGGCAAGCCAATAGGTACAATACACGTGACACATACAGGGCTTTGTCCTTAAAATGTACCTTTGATTTAAGGAATATAAACTCACTGGCAATTGGCGACTCACTACATTTAATAATAGGTATTTATAGCACCGTGTGACCTAAACCCGCACTTTAGTCACAATTTTCTGAGGCTTAACTAGTCCTCTTCTACACAGAAAAGCAGACATAATTTTTTTATTATATGATACGTGTGACTTAAGTATTCCGCTTAGTAATTTCACGCCGTGCACTAATATTATATCGTAATTGACTATTTTGAGTTTGTTTGTGACTATTTTGACACACAAAAAAAAGTCCCAAAAATATGCCAAAGGGGATACCTACCAGCTTAACATATTGACGTTTGGTGGCAGCATTGGTACGACCTTCTTATTCAGTACCATAAATTACTGTAGTAATAGTGGAGTTCTTTCCCTTTAAAACCTACCTCTCTCGACAAAGTCTAAATCCCAGTTTAAAACGTCAGTAACCTACGTTACGTAATTGACAGTTGTGACCAGAAAATGTCGCTTGTCAAGTCAGGCGACGGATTTAGTCGCAGGAGCGACAATTAATCGTTGTACATGACTGTACCACTAACACGCTTGATTTGACTCTCAATTGACTTTTATGAAATCTCTTGAGTGAAATATTGTGTAGCGAGTAATTGGATTCTCAATTTTTTTTAAAGTACCACGAATAAGTATTATAATAATAGTATGAATAATATAATTTTTACCTTGGGGAATATCTGAATACAATTTTCGCGCTTCATCACATTTATTAAATTGAGTAATATTTTAAAAGTACGGTATTTTTGTAGAAGAAAAGTATTACTTTATTAATACCTACCTAAAATATCTTGTTTTCCTTTTTTTTACTTTAGCCCTGGATCGGAAGAGCTGGAAGTCATGAGGAGAGGCCATTTCCCAGCAGTGGGATGATGCAAGCTAACAGTAACAGTAAAATATCTTTTTATAAATTCTCTTTCACGACATGCCAAATTAACAATTTATGTTTGTCTTTTACATACTTGTGACATAGCTTCAGTAACAAAAAAATGTAATAAAGAACAATATTTAATAGAGTGTTACAAATATAATTCTTGGAAAACATGACTAAATAATAATTATTTACATTATTTAATTATGAGTAATAATGAAATTATAATTAATGATATTAACCTACATGTTTAATCGTCTTCATAAACGCGCCGTCCATAAAAATGATTTATTCCGGTCTGATCCCCTGATCCCCCCCTCCACTCTCCACTCCTCGAAAACCTGCTAGTTCGTCTTCTGTTTCAATCTCTGTCTTATCCACTTTATCTAGATTACTCTTTTTGACAGGTAAGTACAGTCAAGAGAAAATAAACATTGCATGTTTTGCAAAATTAAATCAAGATTTTTTTTTTAAATGTCTCATGCGTGCTCGATGGAATTGAGGCCACGGCAATACCCAAATGTTTTCTCCAAATATTCTCTGATGCCCCGAGCTGTGTGTGCGCATGTTTCAACATGGGTGTCGTTTTCGTGGTTTTCAAGGGTGCTAAAGCCGATAGTATGATCAAAATGAAAATCCAAGATGGCGGACGCGAAAAGTTTCAAATTTTTCGTCAAGGGCGTGACCCGTGGCTTAATAATAATAGCCGCACAGGTCGATCGATCAGATTAAGCTACGTTTGCCGCGGTTGGTCTGTGGATAGGTGACCATCTTTACATACGCACGTTAAAAGCAAAGCACGTTAAAACGGCTGTAATAAATATAATACATCAAATGCAAACAGAGTCAAACAAAGCCCAAAGGGTTTTTCTCTGAAGCTGTGCAACCCCAAAAACGTTAAAAATGGGCAAAGTAAACTTTGACGTTACGTTTCTGAGTGCGAATGACAGTTGTTTCTATCCGGACACACTGTAGAGGGCAAAGTAATATAAAAAATAAATGACTTTTGTTATTGACTGTACATTTTGCGAGAAGAATATTAAGGTACTGTTTTTTATGTGAATAATCATCTTATTTTGCTTTTGTGAAACTTTTCATGATTTAAGGTCATAACACACATATCAACTCGACCCATTCAGTATTCTTTGTATGAAACTCCATACTGCAACTCACACTAATTGGAATCGTAACGTAATCGCCTCACCTCGGGACAAGCTCACGAACCGGGGTGCCGTGCGTGGTCAACTTGCAGTTCCCGCGCTTACGTCTCGTCGTCCCCGCGCTTACGTCTCTCCGTACCCGAGCTTACGTCTCTACGTCCACCCTTGCCCCTCTCACCCCTCCCACGGCCTGCCTACAGCAACATCAACCAGCGGACGGCGATCCGTAAGCGCGGCGTCGCGTAGCCGTAACCGAGCCGACGTATCAGAGCTTTTGATCCACTTTGGTTACGTGCTTACGTTAGGTTGACGCCTGTTTGAAGCGAGGCGAAAGGCGATACGGTGACGATCCCTTTCCGAGTTGATATGTGTGCTATGACCTTTAATTTGCAAACGTATGTTTTGTATTAAAATCACGTTTAAGGCTCTGATTATGACACTGCTTTAATGTTTCTCTAAAACGTGAATTTAATTTCAAACAAAAACACTACGTTAACTGCCTTCGTAGCTTTTGTTGTAAAGCCAATAAGCCAATAAATACAGTTTTCTTTCTTTCTCTTCTTTCTTTTCGGCGGGTTACAGACACACTAAAATATGTAAACAATAAACCAACAACTCAGCCCATGGCAGTCTACGGCTGGACATAGGCCTCTCCCAGGCTGCGCCACAACACCCTGTCCTCCGTCTTCCGTATCCAGTCTGTCCCAGCCAGGCGGCTGGGACAGACTGGATGACCTTGAGAAGGTTCTTAAGGTCGTCAGTCCATCTAGCTGAATAAATAATAACCATTGGCAATCCAAACGATTAGTGCAACTATCACACACGCTCACATACCCCAGTACAATCTATATATATAAAATTCAAAGTCCTGACTGACTGATATGTCAACGCACAGACTAAACCGCTGGTCCTATAGACATGAAATTTGGAGGGTGTTCTGTGTGAAGAGCTATCCACTAAGAAAGGGTTTTTCGAAATTCCACCCCTAAGAGGGTGAATTGGGGGAGGGTGAAATTTCGCGCGGACGAAGTCGCGGGCAGGAGCTAGTCTTCAATATAAATAAAACAAAGTCGGGTTAGTTACACCATTTATAACTCAAGAATAGCTAGACCGATTTTCATGGTCTTTCATTTGTTGGATTTGTCTCTGCCCCGAATAGCAGAATAACTGTTAAAAACATGGGAAAAATACATGAAAAATTAAAAAAAAAATTATATAATTAATATTCTGAACCGGTACGAAGTTCGCCGGATAAACTACATAATTTTACATAAAGTTATCCAAGTAAATTGGCCACAAAACAAAAAAAAAAACTATAACTAATCTCAAACCCAAAGGTATCGAAAACAGAATTTAATTACTGAAATCTAAACTCGCCAAACCAATATTATCTACCACGTGGACCCTTTTCAAACGGATGGCGGTGCCACCTTCGGGTCGCAATAGAAATATATATAGACCCGGAACGTCGGGTAAGGTTGACACTTGCCAAATTCATTGTTAAGGCTTACTTCGCACTTGTTAAGGGGCCGGAAGTTTTACAAAGTTCTGTATCGCAGTGTACTGTTTATGGTACTTTATGCTTTTGTGTTCTTGGTTTTCGTTTTGGACGTATTTCTTTTGGGTCGAATTTTCAGATTAAGACGTCGAATTCATGTACTATTTAGTTGTTTGCTGCGCGTAGTTAATAGGTATTAGATGCATCGTATTGATTAACACTTAAAGGCTCCTACAAACAGGCGCGACACGCGATATAATCACGCGTGACACAAAGGCACCGCTCGTTGCGCGACTTGCGGTGCCTTTGTGTCGCGTGTCGTGTCGCGCCTATTTGAAGGAGCCTTAACGCCCCTCTATGTAGGTAATAGGTAACAATAAAACTTCTATTGTGTCTCGTTCAGTGTCCTTCAATATGTGAAGCAGCATCATTCAATGTTGTTTTAAGACGCTTTACTCCAAAACCATCAATGAAAAATTAATGATATCTTATCTAACGCCCTTTTTACTAACGATGCGGTGTTAGATTTTCAACTCCCGGAGCTGAAATGACCGTTAAAGATCTAACAGCGCGCTTTATTTAGGCATTCATTTAAGTGTCATCTAGTCTTAGTGGAAATGGGCACCAGAAGCCTGATAGGATTAATTGAGTTAAATTTAATTGCGTAGTTTATTCAAATAATTAGTCTATAATGTTGCGTACCGCAAGGGTTGTGGCTCTAGAAAAGTGTGTCTGGAAGGATTAGAGAGAGGCCTTTGCTCAAAATTAGGACAAACTAGGCTCACAAAAAAAGTTCAAGTAACTATTCAAAATTCTGAATTAAGCGGATGTATCAACGTCCCAGACAAAAACTTTTAATTACTATTTTTGTTAACTACGAACCTCGTCTACGAAACTTTGAACTCATAACACAATAACCAGACCTCACTAACTACCAAAGGTTGTGTTTGGACAACAATCACGTTATCACACTTACTCTGATTAAGCCCCAGTTCAGCTCCTCAGCTAGACTAAGTCCTAATCAAAAATTCTCTTTGTGTATGACAAAATTCCTGAGCGCACTGAGTAGGCGTTTAATCTTTGCTGGCAAGGGGACTCAAAGGGAATTGAAAGCTGCCTGGATTGGTGGGCTTGGCTTGAGTAAACTTGAAGTTTTGGGAATGGTAGTGGTGATATGTGGATTATATAAACGGATTAGTAAAAAAAAATTCTTTTCTTATGATTCGAAGATTACTTACGTTTCATACATAATCATTCCCACTGCTGGGACACAGGCCTGCTCTCTTCCAGAGGGAGTGGGTTAATAATCTACCACGCAGGCCCAGTGCGTGGTGAAAGATGTCACATGTCTTTGGATTTTTTTTTATAAACATGCCGGTTTCCTCACAATGTTTTCTTTCACCGTTTTGAAAGCAGTGGTGTTGAAATTATTTGCACAAAGTAAAGTGTCTGTGCTTCGGTTCGAACCCACGTCCTACAAATCCTTCGGGGCCGTCACCACTCGAAGATAACCTAACTTGTAATAATTATGATTTTAGGACACCTTATCTTACCAAGACGGTTTGTTAGTCTAGTAGCGACTGCGTGTGAATGTGAGAATCTGGGTTCTAATACCTGGTCATTGTTGTTGGATTATTACATTAGAAAATTCCATGTAGGAATCTAGAGCCTGGATACGTGCTACGGACAAAAATGCACAACAAAGTTCAAGAATTATAGTTGCCGTAGCGAAATGGATTAGCTACGAGTGCTACGACGTAGCCATAAGCGGACAAGCTACGGCGTAGCTAAATGCAAGCGTGATCAAGGATAAAACAAAGTTGCAATTAGTTCCAAAGCACTGATTGTTACCATGTACGGGTGCAGAGTTAAGGCGAAGACATTGTAGTTTAAGAGCTGACAAAGTAAGGGGAGACCACGTTGAGTATAAAATAGTAGAAGGGTAAAGAACTATTTTACAGATCTACATTATTTATATCAGCATATACTATGCCGCTAGATCTGTATTCTTACAAATTTATATACATGCATCAACTCAAACCCTCATCCCATGAGGATAGGAAGAAACTACAGAACGCCAACTGCCTCGTTAAAACATTTAGTTTTCTCAAAATCTTTATTTTTGTCAGCTTTAGCAAAACATCGGGGCATGTCTACAACCAAGATAACTAAGCAGTATAACACTATAGCTAAGAAACAAACTAAATGGATGCTTAAAATAATCTTTGAATTCTAAACAAACCTTCACAGTGACATTCAGCCCTCTCTTTAGAACACCCAAGATCCTTCAACTAAACAAAACTGCTGCACAGCATAACTCCGCCTTAACTGGTGGGGGACATCGTTAGTACGTATCTATAGTCGCTTGAGAGAAACTTTAAGCTGGCCATCTGTTCAGAGTGCCGATGTCCGGCCTGTCTCGACGAACAACTTGCTGAATTTACCACTTGCAATCTTTAATTTGTTGGGTCTAAGTCATGAGAGAAAGCGGGTCCAGGTTTATTTTTATTATTTACGTCATTTAGATGTTCATGGTCAAATAAAAAAAAGTGTTGTGGTTTTTTGAGGGCGATTTTTTACATTTTATGTTAATCCAAACGTAAAGCATGTTATTATGCCTGCCGGGTCAGCGGGATTGTCCGAAAGGGTTACCGCTGGCCCGGAACATAAAGGGCTAAGGAAGGAACACGGGTGGGTTTTGGTCAGTAAGAGTCTGACACTCCCTTCCGCTCCACCCAGAGAGGGAGGGGTCATTTGATGATTACCCATCCTGAAAAAAAAGCATGTTATTAATAAATCATAAATGATGATAGCAAAAAAAAATCCTTACGCAAATACACATATAGTAAAAAAAAATTTAGTAGGTATACAGCGTTAAATTCAATTCCAATACAGGAAGCGGATTTTGCTTTCTTCACAAAACAATATGAATGTATCAAATTGCAGCGTTGTACAATCAACAACAGAGCTTATCTCGACAATTACACAACAAGCGAAACCAAATTCAAAATTGCCAACAGTTTACGTGTCACACCACTGCCGAATCAGCGCAATTTTCTCCAAATTACGGCATTAAATATAATTTTGAACGCGATTGTACAAACGTTTGGCAAAACACCATTCTATATTAGATTTTAGTCATTGTTTATAAGGATTGCTCCCATAAATATCTGTTACGAGCTTAGGAACTTGGAGAGGCTATTTTAATAATAAACAATGGCCGAATTGGGGCAGACGCAGGAGCTCGGTATTGAATAGTCATTAGGTATACGAGAAATCGGAATTAGGAAAGAAAGCAATATGAGTCAGAGAGAGAGTTATTGATTTGTTGGAAATAATCTATTTGTGTGGAGTGACTCAATCATAAACAAGAGGTAGCTATACCTACCTGGTTGATGTACGGAGGTGCGAATGTTAAGGGGCTTACAGGACCTAAACACAAAAAAACGCAAGTTTTAGAAACCGTAAAAGTATATGATCGACTACAGTAAACAAAATCAGAAAAATATATGATCTTTTTCAGGATATGCTAGGTAGATAGCGTGTTGAAAAACTTTCTTTGTACAATAAAAACCATACTAATATACATACAATCATTCTGATTTTTTGTTAGTTTATTCTACAAGCAACATACTAAAACACTAGTGTTAAAATTTTTTAGTCCAAACAATAGATTTGTAAATAAATAATTGCTTCATATTTTGCAATAAATTACCAACATTATATCATCGCGCTTCTCTTTCTTTTCTATGCAGTCCGACAGTGACCGCGCTTTAGGTCATGTAAGCCCCTTAAGGAATTTCTTTTGGATAATACAGGTTACTGCGTGATAATATAGTGGTGGCACGAGAACTTAGAACTACGTTATATTAGAATCTTGGTCATTATTAGCCTTCAACAGTTAAAAACACAGGCTTTTCAATAACTTAAAGCATTTATTAGGACACTTTTTAATTGTTAAGGAGTCAGTCCGCACAGGAAGATCACAAACTAAACTAAACAAAACCCACACTACACACACACACACTCATACACATCCACATGCACACTATGCTCCTCCTATTGGGTTGTAATTATTTTCCTTAACATTTTCAAAGTCATAAGCCTCTTTAGCAGTAAACACCCTGCAATTCCAAAAAATCTTCAACTAAAAGTACCACCATACATGAAACCGATATCTTGAAGCCCGCCCTCATAATCGATACCTATACGGCCTCCACACGAACAAAAGCACATAAAACATCGCACACAATCAGCGTGCCATTCATTTAAAGGATATTCAAAGACAATTTGGGAGCGTACGATTCATACAGGAAACGATTAAATGGATTAAAGCGAGTGCCGTGCAACGATGGCTGTAATTGACGACCGTGAATAGCGATTCTTGGTAATGTGCCGTTCTGATTTCAACTGTAATTCATACCTTCGGCTTCTGCCTTTGCACTCTTTTACAGGTAACTTTTTGCAGTTTTTATTTCGAGAATGATCGGCAGTTTTTTTGCGGTAAAATTCTAACATTCATTTAAATATTAAAATATCTATGTTATTGTTCATTAAATACAACACATTCCTGCGAATTTATTTTTTACGATTTTGACGAGTTCGGCGTTTTGTATTCGATGAACTGTGACAAAAAAATATCGAAACTCAACGGCTTTTTTATGTAACTAACTAGTTTCTGGCCGCGACTTCGTGCGCGTGAAATTTATTGTTCCCCAAAGACCCTATTTCTTCGTTTGCGCTTAGCATTCTTTTTGACTTTTTGCTCGTCTCCTAAAGGTCGTAGCGTGAAGTTAAACCTATACCTTATTCAAGAATTGTGCTATTTAAAGCAAAAGGATTTTATTAAATTCCAACTTGCAGTTTCAGAGAGTTCCAGAGAATTAATTAATATTTTTGTAAAAATATAATTTAAAAGAGTGTCCATGGAGTTTCTTGCCCGTTCTTCTCCATAGGTACCTACGCTTTGGAATGGGCAACTAGCTTCATATTTTCTGACTGACCGACTTTTTGACAATTCAAAAGTGCCTGTAAATGGTTTAATTGAAATAAATGCTTTGAGTTTGAGTTTGAGAGATTAACGCGTTCAAACTTAAAAATAACAAACAAACTCTTCAGCCTTATTGCTGAAATCTGTGCAATCAACTTACTGATTAAAAATGGTTAAAATCTGACTTGATTTAATGGCCAAAACACTTAAAGCAATCGCAGGAATTAATGCTTTATCACCCACAAAAAATGTTGGGGCTTTCCTTTACAGATCAGGCGACTTTATTTATCTTTTATCTGATTCAAGACACAATAGAACCAATTTTCTCACATTATACTGATGACTGGCCACCTGGCTACTGAAGCCGTATATCATTATGATGGGCTATTTAACGATGAATGTTTTCAGTAAATCTGGCCATTGTCGGTTTTACAACTCTGTTCGATTTAACGTCTTTTTTATTTTACGGTTACACCGTAAATCGGGCTGTTTATGCAAAAACCACATTGGTAAACTCAACTGGGTTGTGGATAAACGCTTCTGGATACGTCAAAATAATTATGATGATGTATCATGATATGGACTGTAAATGTGATACACTTGAGCATTTTCTCGAGCGTTTTCATGTAATGTAATGTTCACCGCGAGTGAGCATTTACCTGTAACATTTCTTTCTACCTTGCGTTCATTGTTGATGATTGTACGTTCTTGATCGCTCGTGTCTTTGCTCGATAAAATGTTACTCCAATACGCTCGTTCGTTTTTTAAATCAGGTTTTAACAATGCGGTTCGATAAAATTATAAAACGGCGAATGCTCGATGTTCTGTTACAAGTAAATGTTCTAGTCTATATTCGCCTTTACAAAATTAAAACGTCATGGTGTTCAATTGTTTTAAATTACTTGTTTGCTAGTAACGAACTTAGTTAAAATATTCATACAAAGGTTAAGTTGATTTAGGGCAGATTTTTCAATAGTCAGATAACTTTTATCTAAAGAATAAATATGACAGTTTGACGTATTTTCTGTATATAAAAGCTGTCAAACCGCAACATTAATTCCTCAGATAAAACTAATCTGACTATTTAAAAACCAGCCCTTAATGGAGTTTATAGAGTGATCTTTTTATAACGCCTTCAGCTTCTTTTGTTTATTAACGTTATACATAATACTAGTATTTGGGCGTTGCGCGAGCTGCAAGCAGCTCGCGTGGTCGTGTTTTTGAGGAGTATTTCTTACCCTTGTAAAAAGTATTTGGGCGTTGCGCGAGCTGCAAGCAGCTCGCGGGGTCGTGTTTTTGAGGAGTATTTCTTACGATGGGGGGAGGGGTGAAGGGGGGGAGAGGGGGAAGTTTTGAAAAATGATTTTGACCAACTCTGGGCCCCTTGATATGAATCTGAAAAAAAAAATGTTCCAAGTCTCTTAACTTCCGAGATCTACCTAGAGGGAGGGAGAAGGGGAGCAAGGGGGGCAACTTTGAAAAATGGATTTTACTTTTCCGAGCCTCCTCTATACGAATCCGTAAAACAACAAAACACGGGACTCTTAGTTTCCGAGATACGATAGGGAGGGGGGAGAGTGGGGTGGAAAAGGGGAGGTTTGGGATTTTTCTCATACTCGTGAGAGTTACTTCTATACGAATCTGTAAGAATATACCCACCTCCATCGAGCTTTATATAGTATAATAATGTTCCAAGTCTTAACTTCCGAGATCCGCCTAAAGGGGGGAGAAGGGGGAGAGAATGGGGGGAATTTTGAAAAATGGTTTTTACTTTTCCGAGCATCCTTTATACGAATCCGTAAAAAAACAAAACCCAGGTTTCTTAATTTCCGAGATACGATGGGAGGAGGGGTGAAGGGGGGAGAGGGGGGAGTTTTGAAAAATGATTTTGACCAACTCTGGGCCCCTTGATATGAATCTGAAAAAAAAAATGTTCCGAGTCTCTTAACTTCCGAGATCTACCTAGAAGGGGGGCAAGGGGGGCAACTTTGAAAAGTGGATTTTACTTTTCCGAGCCTCCTCTATACGAATCCGTAAATCAACAAAACATGGGACTCTTAGTTTCCGAGATACGATAGGGATGGGGGAGAGTGGGGTGGAATGGAAAAGGGGAGGTTTGAATTTTGAAAAATAGTTTTTACTTTTCCGAGCCTCCTCTATACGAATCCGTAAAACAACAAAACCCAGGTTTCTTAATTTCCGAGAAACGATAGGGGGAGGGGTGAAGGGGGGGAGAGGGGGGAGTTTTGAAAAATGATTTTGACCAACTCTGGGCCCCTTGATATGAATCTGAAAAAAAAAAATGTTCCAAGTCTCTTAACTTCCGAGATCTACCTCTAGAGGGGGGGAGAAGGGGGGCAAGGGGGGCAACTTTGAAAAATGGATTTTACTTTTCCGAGCCTCCTCTATACGTATCCGTAAAAAAACAAAACCCAGGTTTCTTAATTTCCGAGATACGATGGGGGGAGGGGTGAAGGGGGGGAGAGGGGGGACTTTTGAAAAATAATTTTGACCAACTCTGGGCCCCTTGATATGAATCTGAAAAAAAAATGTTCCAAGTCTCTTAACTTCCGAGATCTACCTAGAGGGGGGGGAGAAGGGGGGCAAGGGAGGCAACTTTGAAAAATGGATTTTACTTTTCCGAGCCTCCTCTATACGAATCCGTAAAACAACAAAACACGGGACCCTTAGTTTCCGAGATACGATAGGGAGGGGGGAGAGTGGGGTAGAAAAGGGGAGGTTTGGGATTTTTCCCATACTCGTGAGAGTTACTTCTATACGAATCTGTAAAAATATACCCACCTCCCCCTTCACCATCTGGGAGAACAATTATGTCAGTGAGTGGTAATCGAGCTTTATATAATATAATAATAATAATAATGTTCCAAATCTTAACTTCCGAGATCCGCCTAAAGGGGGGAGAAGGGAGAGAGAATGGGGGGAATTTTGAAAAATGGTTTTTACTTTTCCGAGCCTCCTCTATACGAATCCGTAAAAAAACAAAACGCAGGTTTCTTAATTTCCGAGATACGATGGGGGGAGGGGTGAAGGGGGGGAGAGGGGGGAGTTTTGAAAAATGATTTTGACCAACTCTGGGCCCCTTGATATGAATCTGAAAAAGAAAATGTTCCAAGTCTCTTAACTTCCGAGATCTACCTAGAGAAGGGGGGAGAAGGGGGGCAAGGGGGCAACTTTGAAAAATGGATTTTACTTTTCCGAGCCTCCTCTATACGAATCCGTAAAACAACAAAACACGGGACTCTTAGTTTCCGAGATACGATAGGGAGGGGGGGAGAGTGGGGTGGAAAAGGGGAGGTTTGGGATTTTTCCCATACTCGTGAGAGTTACTTCTATACGAATCTGTAAAAATATACCCACCTCCCCCTTCACCATCTGGGAGAACAATTATGTCAGTGAGTCAGTGAGTGGTAATCGAGCTTTATATAGTTATATATATAGTATAATATAATAATAATATAATAAAATAATAATGTTCCAAGTCTCTTAACTTCCGAGATCTACCTAGAGGGGGGAGGAGAAGGGGGGCAAGGGGGCAAATTTGAAAAATGGTTTTTACTTTTCCGAGCCTCCTCTATACGAATCCGTAAAAAAACAAAACCCGGATTTCTAAATTCCGAGATACGATGGGGGGAGGGGTGAAGGGGGGGGGAGAGGGGGAGTTTTGAAAAATGATTTTGACCAACTCTGGGGCCCTTGATATGAATCTGAAAAAAAAATGTTCCAAGTCTCTTAACTTCCGAGATCTACCTAGAGGGGGGGGAAGAAGGGGGGCAAGGGGGCAACTTTGAAAAATGGATTTTACTTTTCCGAGCCTCCTCTATACGAATCCGTAAAACAACAAAACACGGGACTCTTAGTTTCCGAGATACGATAGGGAGGGGGGAGAGTGGGGTGGAAAAGGGGAGGTTTGGGATTTTTCCCATACTCGTGAGAGTTACTTGTATACGAATCTGTAAAAATATACCCACCTCCCCCTTCACCATCTGGGAGAACAATTATGTCAGTGAGTCAGTCAGTGGTAATCGAGCTTTATATAGTATAAATAGTATAATATAATAATAATATAATAAAATAATAATGTTCCAAGTCTCTTAACTTCCGAGATCTACCTAGAGGGGGGAGGAGAAGGGGGGCAAGGGGGCAAATTTGAAAAATGGTTTTTACTTTTCCGAGCCTCCTCTATACGAATCCGTAAAAAAACAAAACCCGGATTTCTAAATTCCGAGATACGATGGGGGGAGGGGTGAAGGGGGGGGGGAGAGGGGGAGTTTTGAAAAATGATTTTGACCAACTCTGGGGCCCTTGATATGAATCTGAAAAAAAAAAATTTCCAAGTCTCTTAACTTCCGAGATCTACCTAGAGGGGGGGAGAAGGGGGGCAAGGGGGGCAACTTTGAAAAATGGATTTTACTTTTCCGAGCCTCCTCTATACGAATCCGTAAAACAACAAAACACGGGACTCTTAGTTTCCGAGATACGATAGGGAGGGGGGAGAGTGGGGTGGAAAAGGGGAGGTTTGGGATTTTTCCCATACTCGTGAGAGTTACTTCTATACGAATCTGTAAAAATATACCCACCTCCCCCTTCACCATCTGGGAGAACAATTATGTCAGTGAGTGGTAATCGAGCTTTATATAATATAATAATAATAATAATGTTCCAAATCTTAACTTCCGAGATCCGCCTAAAGGGGGGAGAAGGGAGAGAGAATGGGGGGAATTTTGAAAAATGGTTTTTACTTTTCCGAGCCTCCTCTATACGAATCCGTAAAAAAACAAAACGCAGGTTTCTTAATTTCCGAGATACGATGGGGGGAGGGGTGAAGGGGGGGAGAGGGGGGAGTTTTGAAAAATGATTTTGACCAACTCTGGGCCCCTTGATATGAATCTGAAAAAGAAAATGTTCCAAGTCTCTTAACTTCCGAGATCTACCTAGAGAAGGGGGGAGAAGGGGGGCAAGGGGGCAACTTTGAAAAATGGATTTTACTTTTCCGAGCCTCCTCTATACGAATCCGTAAAACAACAAAACACGGGACTCTTAGTTTCCGAGATACGATAGGGAGGGGGGAGAGTGGGGTGGAAAAGGGGAGGTTTGGGATTTTTCCCATACTCGTGAGAGTTACTTCTATACGAATCTGTAAAAATATACCCACCTCCCCCTTCACCATCTGGGAGAACAATTATGTCAGTGAGTGGTAATCGAGCTTTATATAATATAACTAGTATTCGGGCGTTGCGCGAGCTGCAAGCAGCTCGCGGGGTCGTGTTTTTGAGGAGTATTTCTTACCCTTGTAAAAAGTATTTGGGCGTTGCGCGAGCTGCAAGCAGCTCGCGGGGTCGTGTTTTTGAGGAGTATTTCTTACCCTTGTAAAATTTTGAGAATTGGACAGTAATCCTTAGCACTTATAGGATTTTGTACGGATTAAAAATGAAGGGGGTGAGAATGGGGGGAATTTTGAAAAATGGTTTTTACTTTTCCGAGCCTCCTCTATACGAATCCGTAAAAAAAACAAAACCCAGGTTTCTTAATTTCCGAGATACGATGGGGGGAGGGATGAAGGGGAGAGAGGGGGGAGTTTTGAAAAATGATTTTGACCAACTCTGGGCCCCTTGATATGAATCTGAAAAAAAAAATGTTCCAAGTCTCTTAACTTCCGAGATCTACCTAGAGGGGGGGAGAAGGGGGGCAAGGGGGCAACTTTGAAAAATGGATTTTACTTTTCCAAGCCTCCTCTATACGAATCCGTAAAACAACAAAACACGGGACTCTTAGTTTCCGAGATACGATAGGGATGGAGGAGAGTGGGGTGGAATGGAAAAGGGGAGGTTTGAATTTTGTAAAATGGTTTTTACTTTTCCGAGCCTCCTCTATACGAATCCGTAAAAAAACAAACCCAGGTTTCTTAATTTCCGAGATACGATGGGGGGAGGGGTGAAGGGGGGGAGAGGGGGGAGTTTTGAAAAATGATTTTGACCAAATCTGGGCCCCTTGATATGAATCTGAAAAAAAAAATGTTCCAAGTCTCTTAACTTCCGAGATCTACCTAGAGGGGGGGGAGAAGGGGGGCAAGGGGGCAACTTTGAAAAATGGATTTTACTTTTCCGAGCCTCCTCTATACGAATCCGTAAAACAACAAAACACGGGACTCTTAGTTTCCGAGATACGATAGGGAGGGGGGAGAGTGGGGTGGAAAAGGGGAGGTTTGGGATTTTTCCCATACTCGTGAGAGTTACTTCTATACGAATCTGTAAAAATATACCCACCTCCCCCTTCACCATCTGGGAGAACAATTATGTCAGTGAGTGGTAATCGAGCTTTATATAATATAACTAGTATTTGGGCGTTGCGCGAGCTGCAAGCAGCTCGCGGGGTCGTGTTTTTGAGGAGTATTTCTTACCCTTGTAAAAAGTATTTGGGCGTTGCGCGAGCTGCAAGCAGCTCGCGGGGTCGTGTTTTTGAGGAGTATTTCTTACGATGGGGGGGGGGGGGTGAAGGGGGGGAGAGGGGGGAGTTTTGAAAAATGATTTTGACCAACTCTGGGCCCCTTGATATGAATCTGAAAAAAAAAATTTTCCAAGTCTCTTAACATCCGAGATCTACCTAGAGGAGGGGAGAAGGGGGGCAAGGGGGGCAACTTTGAAAAATGGATTTTACTTTTCCGAGCCTCCTCTATACGAATCCGTAAAACAACAAAACACGGGACTCTTAGTTTCCGAGATACGATAGGGAGGGGGGAGAGTGGGGTGGAAAAGGGGAGGTTTGGGATTTTTCCCATACTCGTGAGAGTTACTTCTATACGAATCTGTAAAAATATACCCACCTCCCCCTTCACCATCTGGGAGAACAATTATGTCAGTGAGTGAGTGGTAATCGAGCTTTATATAGTATAACGAGCTTTATATAATATAATAACGAGCTTTATATAATAATGTATAAAACAATACTTTTCTGCTTTGTGTTCGTGACAATAATTCTATTTTGTTTTTATGTTTCTTTAAAATTCGAGTTCAATTATCTTTTTGTATGCATGCACGTGTTTCTGTGACAAATAAACCTATTTTAATTTCTTATATTTGTTTTTTATTGGCCACGTTGGTAATCTTTTATGCAAACTTCAAAAGATAGACAGCTAGAACCTATATATATTCTTCAAACGCTTCACCGATGACAAGTAACAGTTCACCTATCTATTAAATCAATTTTCCTTATATGTTTTCCGGAAAATACAGAGGACAGTGTGTCGGGGAACCTTACAATATTCGGCTAATTGAACACGCCACATAACATGCTCCTTATCCGAAATCCAACCTTTAAATGTACATCGCTTCCTGTTCAAATTAATGAAAGATCATTAATTTAATTTTCAAGGAGGTACAAGAGTACCTCCTTGAAAGTGAAATGTATAATATAAGTTAGTTATTACGCCAATTACTGACATTGTGCTGATTATGTGCCTTACGGTAATCTTCGGGACCAATCAATTAGGGTTTGATCTAACAAATTTTGGCATACACGGTGAAGGAATTAAGGCTCGTACACACAGGCGCGACGCGACACGCGACACAAAGGCACCGCAAGTCGCGCGACGAGCGGTGCCTTTGTGTCGCGTGTCGCGTCGCACCTATGTGGACGAGCCTTTAGGGTAGACAGATTTGAGTTAGGTAGGTGTAACTTTGAAGACGCATTGTGAAAGATTGAATCAAATATCAAGCTAAGTAGATGCTATAAGAGCTGGAATATATTATGGCATTTCAAAAATACATTAGAAAAACCATTAATACGATTGTCTTTTGTATCGGGAACCTGGTTCAAAATTAGCGAACAACACGATACGATAAGATTTTCCTCGTGTGACGTGTCGTGTCAAAGTGATCTGCTTTCTGTGTTGAATCAGACACTTTATACAACCGCTCAACAAGAACCTCTTGATGGTCAACGCTCTCGACTATTTTGCCGTTTTCCGAATCCAAGTTCCATTATAAATGTCACCAACCTCGTGTCAATGTTATATCACTATTGAAATAATTATCGATACACGATTCAACTGCCTCTTATTTGCAAAACAACGGTCTTGATTCAAGTAATCCTTCACTTCAAACTCCAAAATCACGTGTACCAACCCTCCACATTAAACTAAAGGAAATCAACAACATTGGTAATTAATTCTCAACAAACTGGAGCTTGTATTTCACCCGGGGGTAATAATGTTAAAGACGCGGCGTCAGACGTGTGACGTAACGTGGAATAGGTATATAGTTAGTAGTTACTATGCTTAGTTTGTTGTCACAGCCTACGGAGGACTGTCTACTTAGATTATGTAAAAGATGTTCACTCACGCACGATGTCATCATCTGCCTAGCCTTTTCCCAACTGTTTTGGGGTCGGCAAGTACAGACGCCAGCACATCAAGTTACTACAATCTGTCAAATTCCTTTAATAGATTTTCAACTTTATCGCTAAAGCATAAGGTTCAAAGTTGATTGGGAACATTTGACAGTTTCGGGTAGCTTGATGTGCTGGCGTCTGTACATAATATGTTGAGTCTAACCCGATGCAGCCGAATACCAGTATCAATATACATGGACCGACTGCCTATTTGATCTCCACAATCCAGTTACTGGTTAATACGATACCCCTTTGTAGGGCTGGTTATCAGATTTTCGCCCTTCTGACGAACCCAAGAATAACAGCTGGGAAAACAGCATAACGTACTTTTCGAGGCACGGGGGGTCTCGGTATGTATAAATGGTTACCTATCCACGGACTGACTGCGGCATGCGTAGCTTAACCCGATCGATCGACTTGTGCGGCTGTTATTGCCACGAGTCCCTCACGCACGATGTACGCCCGAAAAATATTCACCTATGGAGATCTTTAAATTCCTAATGTATCTTGGCCTTCGAGTTGACGCGCTGTTCTTTTTAGGCTATGTTGTTGAGTCAATGAACTGTGAAGCTGTGAGATTCAGTACAAATACTCACAAGCTTTTGGACCAAAAATAACTCAGTATTCAAGAAAAATTTCATCGGGTTGAAAAACAAAATTACCGTCTGAATCAGACTTACTTAGGTACAAGGCGTCCCCACAATGAATCCTGACGAAACAATCAAATGAGTCAGTGAACTCTTACCGGTTACACGAGCCAAATAAGGATTAGTTCCCACTTTATTACTTATAGCTGTTGACAGTTATAAAAATGCTGGTATTTTAGTGGTGAGTGAGACAGTTTTAATTAGTTTTGCGACAGTAGTGGGCTTTGGTGAGATTGGGCTATCATTAGCGCGTCATTATTGCGTTTGATCGTTACGTGTATAGTCATAGTGTTCAGGTTTTTAATATGTATTAGTTTATTATTGTATAAGATTATTTTGTGTATTTTATCTATGGGCCTTAGCTGCCTGATAATAAAATGATTATTATTATTATTAGCTAATTAAATGCAAGGACCGTTATATTGGAGGGGCCCATTGATGAATAATGACAGCCGCACAGGTCGATCGATCAGGTTAAGCTACGCTTGCCGCGGTTGGTCTGTGGATGGGTGACCATCTTTACATACTGAAACCCCTCCGTGCCTCGGAAAGCACGTTAAGCCGTTGATCCCGGCTGTTATTCGCTGATCTTTGACAGTCGTTACGGGTAGTCAGAAACCCGAAAGTCTGACAACCAGTCTTACCAAGGGGTACCGTATTACCCATAAATTGGGTTGTAGGGTCAGGTAGGCAGTCGCTCCATGTAAAATTCTAGTATTGAGCTACGTCCTGTTACAATGTAAGCCAACCCCAACATAGTTGGGAAAACGCTACGCATATGATGGTCGTTATATTGCTAAGGAAACTCATCTCATTCATTCTCATTTCAAACTCAGTTTTATTTATCATCTACCGAAACCTACACACTTTTTACAGTTGTCAGTTATATTCCGGCCCCCGAGAGGAGGCGTTCCTGACACCTGTCAGTTAACCTAAGTGGGAACTAATTAAGTTCAAATTCGTAAATCTCTTATATTTTTTGTGCTTATCGTTTGTAGTTTTTTCACAGCTATTATAAAGAATATTTAACCTCTGATTTTGCATCACTCTTCTGATCTTTATTTTTGTTGGTATGAGGTTGCCATCAGATAAAAATAACTGTTAAAAGACTGTATCCCGAACGCATTATCATGGCTCATGAATTTCTTTAGTAATCTTACTTTCCCCTAAAATACTCTAATACTAAACCTTCTTTTCTGAAAAGTTGCCCAACAAATTGTCAGTAGGTATTCCATTACGTATCACTCTGGGACTACAAAGAGTCACTACAATGTGAACTATATACTAACCGAATACTATTACCCAAACCTTTGGGGGCTAAACCAAAATCCATATACATAGATATTGTCGTGTATCTCAAAGGGATCTTGAAAGGCAGATATGTATCATCAAACAATTACATTGGCTTAGACGCTACAAACACTAGAGTAATTTGCCGATAGTTCATTCCAAACTAAAATTATTATCCCATTTTGGCATAATCAGCTTATAATTTTCCCACTGCTGGGAACACAGGCCTACTCTCTGTGAGAGGGAGTGGACCATAATAATCCACCACGCGGGCCTAATGCGGATTGGTGGATGTCACATGTCTTTGAATTTTTTTAAATCTAGGACATGCCGGTTTCGTCACGGTGTTTTCCTTCTCCATTTTCACATCCACGAAATAACAGTACCTTATCGACAATCACAATTTATTTTCTTGATTACGTTCTTTACATTATGATCAACACCTGTTCTCCATCCATACGAAAACCTGGTTGTTCCTTTGTTAGGAGAATGAATAAGGTCATTCTCCTAACAAAGGAACATCGAGATTTTCATTTTATTCGCCACAGTTCTAAGCAGAAACGTACAAAACATTTTCTTATCGTGAATTATTGAAGGAGCTTTTCGAAAATTGCCCCGAAATGAGTATGATAAAAAAAGCTAGCTAAATTGTGATTCAAGCTTCCCGCTCTAGTTATCCCAATTCGTTTCGCGTGAAAAATATTGAAATACAAGAGCATTGGAGGGACAAAAATATATAAACTCGTATCATTCTTTCTCTAATGTATGAGCGGAAGCGATTTGATTATGTTATGTTAATATGGAACAGCGCCAATGGCGGATAATGGATGAGTTGTTTTGAAAGAATTTTATTACTTTTTACTTAATAAATTATTCATTTTATGTACCGTGTGGGTCACGTAAATAAATAAATGTTTCTTAGCGCCATTCAGTTAATATTCTTGTTTATTTATTTGTTTGCATAAAATTGCAATCAAATATAAACAAAAAAAATTGATTGCGATTCTATGCCAATACGTGGATAGTTACTGAAAAACATTATGAAGATTGATCTCACTTTTATAACAGTATTTTCATACAAATTGTATTGAGCAATGAATAAAACTCTATAAAATTATAATAATTCCATTGTTTATTTTAATGATTTTCACATTGGATACATAAATTATTTGGCTGTTTCTACTCTAATTTTGAATACAGTGACTGACAGTTTTATACCACAAATTAACAAAAAATATCGACTTTGCATAAAAAACTGCTCTAAAAAATCAAAATCACAAAGGTTATTGTAACAATCACATCCCCACAAGACCAACTGTATCATCGAAAAATGTCATCCTCCTTCTTATTTTTTTTTTGTTTATACAACAATGCACTTGCTTTTCCAATTTATTCACTTTGGACATTGACATAATGGTCGACCAAACGGCTAGTCGACACTTCACGTGACCAGAGGGCTGGATCGTTCTTTGGCCACAGAATTAGCATTGCCATTCAACGTGGCAATGCTGCCAGTCTTCTGGGCTCGTTTCCGGATGACAGCGATGCGGACAAGTACTTCGACGCCTAAGTGTCCTTTTGTAATTGTATTTATTTGTATAGTTAGTCATTTAATTTAGTACTTAAGTAAATAGTAATTTATTTAAACATGATGAAAAGAATATTTTAACAAATAAGAATAGAATAGGAACAATCACATTTTTGAAGTCAAAGTCAAAGCATTTATTTCAAATAGGCACATAAAAGGCACTTTTGAACGTCAAAAATTACAACAAAATAGAATTGATTCTAGTACTATGACACTTCCTAAACGCTAATCACCCATCACTCACACCATATCACTTGCTCACTGAGCTACTGAATTAAAGATAGCACACGTACCGTCTTCGCTGATATGATTCACTGCAAGTTGACTCATTGTGATGTATCGTACTCCTAGTGATGGCTGCTTCGCTCTTAATAAATTATTTATCGGCGTTGAGAGATTGATGCCGAATGCTTCGCTTTATGTTAGTGTCACTTATGTAATGTGTGGGGCATTGAACTGAGTCGATAGAGAAAATACTTTGTTGTTTTTGTCACCAAGGATTGTTTCCGATTATTTATATTTTTTTCACAATCTCAAGCTTTTGTCGTGGTCCCATGTTTCTGTATAGGTATTATTAATCGATTTTGACAACAATTCCCCGTAACTTGAAAGGGGTTTAACTTTGAACGTTAATATCTCGGAAACGTAACACTTTACGGGGTTCGGTCTTATTGTTTTCTGTTTGCATTGATGTCAGCTATAGATTTATATAGGTTTCATGTGTGGCCCAATTTTGAAGAGAAAAAACAGTGGCACTCCAGGAGCGCCGACAGAAGTGAAAACTTGAAAAAGCATAGTCATTTTATAAATATGTTTGAAGGTCATTCTTCCCAACGAAAATGTACCGCACGTTGATGTCTTTATAATGGCCAAAACTTAAAACAGAGGTGTCGGTTACGGTAACAGTTTCGCGAGTTCAATAGTTTTTTCCCATTACAAAAAATGCGGCAGTAGGTAGGTATGCTACGGAGCTTCAAAACCCTTTCACTAGGTCAGCGGGATTGTCCGAAAGGGTTACCGCTGGCCTGGAACATAAAGGGCTAAGGAAGGAACGCGGGTGGGTTTTAGTCAGTAAGAGTCTGACACTTCCTTTCGCTCCACCCAGAGCGGGAGGGGTCATTAGATGATTTCCCATCCTGAAAAAAAAAAAGCCCTTTCACTAAGATTGGAACTACCTACCCCTCAGCAGTCACGCAAGCTGATTCAGTTCGGCAGCCATTGTTGTACTATTGTCTTTTATATTGTGACAGTTGAAAATATACAAAAATAGTCCTGAGGCATCTACAACGCCACATGCGAACAACGTGTCATACTGACGTCACGTAAAATCCTGCATCTCCCAAGCAGAGTTTACCGCGCCACTAGCATAGATACAACGGCCCGACATGAATCATTGGGCAGTCATTTTATGAAGTACAAGTGACATTCAACATAAGGGTGAAGAAGCATTTACGAGGTCGACTTACAACACTAGTTTCGCTTTCATGTTTTCGAAAACCTATCAACAAACAAGCACAATTTCTTCGTCTTTGATATCGTTGTGTGTTGCATCGTTGTGTGAAAAATTAATGTACAGGATCGCTTGGAGTAGCCTTTTTGGGATGTAGGTAACTTATGTAATATGCAGGATATTGAACTGATCCAATCTTTTCATCCCCCATGTGCAGTAAAAGGTTTTCTCTTATATTTTCTTCTTAAGCTTACAGGTTCTTGTTTTACGAAATCACTTTTGATTTAATTAAATTACTGAGAATCATATTTTTTTAACTTCTCGTGGAAATTAGACCTACATAAAAACATTCAAATTTGTTTTTCCACGTAAAATAAAATTGTGCCTCGCTTTAAGAAGAAGTGTCCTTCAAAATCTCTTGGAACAAAAGCAAAACCCAGCGAACTTCAATTCTTTGAAATACAAATTCTGCCTAATATTCTCCGAATCCGGCTTTACGTAGTAGAATCCGGCTTTCCAGTCCGTAAACCTACATAAACATCTTCGAAAATCCTATTAACACCCAGCACCTTGCTTAGGAATAACCGTAAGATGCAGTGAACTTAATTAAAGTATTAAAAGCACCTTAAAATTCTCAACCCGCTGTTAAACTCTGGTTAACTGCTTAGTAACGATTGGGGAAGTTTTAAAACTCAATTCACATTGTGAAAGCAGATCACTATAGCTGTATAGAAAGAGGGATCTCTTGAATTAAAGATGTGGCGCTCGCGATGGGTTGAAAATCATTTTATTGTGTTACGTTTGAAAAGTTTTACTTTTGTACAAGATTGTGAATGAAGTCAGGTATTTGTTATTTGAAATTGTTGCTTAGTAAATTAATCTCTTCTCTATAATTAATATAATTTAAATCGCTGTTCGTGTCTGACTGTATGACAGCGTTGTTCTTCTTAATTTCGCTACGGATTTTGATGCGGTTTTCAACATCATTAAGAGAAAATGCGGTCGAGAGACTTTTGAGAAATCCTAAGTAAAAAGGTCCTAATTCGATGTTTGGCTTTACGCCTATTTCGTCCTCCAATATTGGACCAATTTAAAAGATATTTCATAAACTGAATAAGAAGAATATATACTGTGTTTCTGTTTTTCCTTTTTTCATTATTAGTTGTCAAATTTGTACACTAGGCCTCTGTTGACAGTGGTTTAAATCGGCATTATTTGAGGGTTCTAGTGCTTATAAAAATAATGTATCATCAAAAAGGAACACATAGGGACATACTCTTGTATGTCCCTATGTTTTCCTTTTTGTTGATACAGAATAATAAATATTAACTAAGTAGTTAATATTTATTATTCTGTATCAACAAAAAGGAAAACAAACATTAACTAATATTATATATTATTAGCGGTTAACACTACTTTTATTTAAAAAAAAACTAACAAAATGACGAAACACTAAACTTTAATCAATTTTAAGCAAATACAATTTTAAACTAAGAAAATATACTTCCTGATTTAAAAACGACTCTAAACAATATTACAGAGAGATGTTATCGCGACGGCTGCTTGAGACGGAGTGAGGGGCGAGTACTGGCCGCACCCCCTTTTATACACAGCGCCGCACGGTAGTTTGAAAAATAACGTTTTCACGCTAATACGGCCTCTCCTGACGTGTGGCTGTCCTCAGCCACATTGTCCAGATGATGGTCCTTGTTCGCCGCAGTCACGATCTTCGGCAAGTGGACTCGGGCGACGCGAAGGGCTCATGTCTTCAATAGCTGCATCAGTAATTAGTGGACCCTGGCGTGTGTACTATCCTCTTCAGCTAAAAAAAATTAGAGAATAGCACATATTAGTAATATCCTTATTATTTAATCTAAAAATGTCTGTTGCAATTAAATGCAACACAAATCTAGACGGAGCACCCAGTTAGCTCGTCTTGGCAGAGACACATCTCAATGCCCTTATGAATAAACTGAGATGGAGGCACCCAGTTAGCACATCTCTTTTGGCAGAGTTACACTAACTCAATGCCCTTACAAATAAACTGAGACGGAGGCACCCAGTTAGCACGTCTCTGTCGGCAGAGTTACACTAACTCAATGCCCTTACCGGCAGAGTTACACTAACTCAATGCCCTTACAAATAAACTGAGACGGAGGCACCCAGTTAGCACGTCTCTTTCGGCAGAGTTACACTAACTCAATGCCCTTACCGGCAGAGTTACACTAACTCAATGCCCTTACCGGCAGAGTTACACTAACTCAATGCCCTTACCGGCAGAGTTACACTAACTCAATGCCCTTACAAATAAACTGAGACGGAGGCACCCAGTTAGCACGTCTCTTTTGGCAAAGTTACACTAACTCAATGCCCTTACAACCCTGTACGCACCACCTTGTACGGACCACGCATCCGGAGTCCACTCACCACGCCACTGAACCATAGGTTCTGCGGCGGCCCGGGCTTTCCCGTTGCATGAGCCAGCAGGCAGCTCGAACTCGTACCGGTGATGTGGTAGCGCTCGTACCACCTTGCACGGATCACGCATCTCAGAGTCCAGCCTCCATGCGCTCTGCGAGCGGGCGCTCACGAACACGAAGCTGCCGACGACAAATGCACGCCTGACGGCGACGTCTCGCACAAGAGACCTCAGCACTGGAGTAGTCCCTTCAACGCCAGTCAACAGCTGTAGAGGCGAGGTGCGGGTTGTGGCTTGCCTCGTTATGTTTAAGGTGAGCTGCACCTTCCACAACGCATCGGACCACTGCGCACCCTTGTTGTTCGCCTCTATCCGCAATATGTTGAGAACCGTCCTGCAACAACGCTCGACCTGCCCGTTTTCACGGTGCATCTCAGGCGTGATAAAATGTATGTTACAGCCTAACTCGGTAACCTAGTCTTGAAAGGATGCTCTTTCGAACATTCTGCCACGGTCACACACAATTGTTGACGGAGTACCGAATAGTGAAATGGTATTAGAAAATACACGTTTTAACTCTGTGGTATCTTTTCTATACAGGGCGTACAACAGACAGTACTTAGTAAAAGCATCTACCACAAGGAGTATGTATCGGAAACCGTTTGACTCCGTTAGGGGACTAAGGATGTCAGTGTGAACCACTGAAAAGGGTACCTCAGGCTTCGTCCAAGATTCTATGGTCTTAGGAGACTTCACTAAAGCTTCAGTTTTACTAGGGCTCGGCCGTACCTGACCGTGACCAATAAGCCTACCTAGGTATTCTAACTCTGTGTCTGAGAACGTGCACTTTTTTTACATTTACTGAAAGTCCCGCCTCAGTGAGTGTTTTTAATACCTCTCGCAAAGTTTTCAGACCATCACCGACAGAATTAGACATTATTAACACATCATCGATATAAATCAATACCTTACCGGTATCCAGCAGGTGCTTCAGGGTTTTGGAGATGATTCTTTGATAGACAATAGGTGCATTAGCGAGCCCATAAAGCATTTTCAAATGTTCGTAATGCCCTTCAGGCGTTACGAATGCTAATTTACTAATAGAGTCATCATCCTTCATCAGCACCCAATGAAAGCCTGTTGCCATATCGAGACTTGTAAAGAATTTAAAACTGTCCAGCCTGTCAATGTGATCGTCGATTAACGGTAGCGGAAATCACTCTTTAATAGTGATAGCATTTAGAGCTCTGTAGTCGACGCACATCCTATCAGACCCATCCTTTTTCTTAACGAGGATGATAGGACTCGCGTAATTAGACGGTGACTCGCGAATGTTCGCTTACTAATCAAATCATTAATTATCTCGCGAACGCGACGCTTTTCGTCTACGGAGAGTTTATAAGGTCGATAGTAAATTGGGATGTCACTATTTAACTTTTATTTCTATACAACCAGTGTGTCTACGCATGAACGCAGCCCTTCATATTAAAGAAGAAACGAACGCACCCAATGTCAACGGCGCTCGCGACAGGCTTCACGCGGACGAACCGGACGAACTTCATTCACGATATTAGCGCGCACCGCCATACCTTTGTCGCGACACACATAATTGTAATTTTCAATAAATAAGCTACTAACTAAAATCGAGGTCGATCTTATTTTTGTATCGCCAACACAGTGTTTACTGTAGAGGTCGCTGTACCGGTAGTAAACTTATCAGAATACTCGTTTAATAGAGTTAACAAACACTCTTTTTCGTCACCTACTAAGGGTGTCCTTATCTTCGGGGACTCTACAGTCAACACGTTGTTTACGTGCGAATCCCTGACTAACCGTTGAGAGTTATTTGTTCTAATATACGTAACTCCACTATGATTTAAAACATCAGTGCCAATCAAAACCGGTGCCTGAATACAATCCGGGGGAATAACAAACAAATCTACTTCTAAAGATAATTCGGGAAATTCGATAAGAGTGCATACTTACGAAGTGGACTCTATATCATGACATCCAATACCACGCATACGGCGGTAGGTGGGAATTTTATTTAAACTAAAATGCTTTAAGACTGAATCAGAAATCAGCGAAATATCAGAATCTGAATCAATTAGAACGTCAACAGCTACGTTCTGTATAACCGCGGACCACAACCGATCACTGGTCCTGCAATCGTTGATCCACGTCTTAGCGTCACCCCGTTAACACCCACTAATGCGTCCCAGACATTCCCGATCGTCCCACTGACATATCTCGCAAAGTATCTCATAGCTCGGTCACTCCTGACCAAATATGGTACAGGCAAAACAACACAATGAAAATTCGCACAAACTAAAAAATTGCAGAGTTCAGAGTATTAATCATTCTTTGATTCCCAAATCTCAAGATCACAAACTAAGTAATCAAGTAAACATGATAGAGCAGCTAATAAAACATCCTTAGAGCATAATAAAACACAGCAGGAATCTTATTCGTGGCCCGTGGCTTTTCATTAAGCCCCTACAACAAACCTTATGTTTGTTACCAGACCCCGACCAGCCGAACTAAGATTCACCACTATCACTCGACTTTAATCTCTACTCTGTTTCATCAACCAGACTTTGCTTTCCTCAAATTCGTCATTAATACTCTGATCCCTTGGCCTGTGCCATGGCATATGCCTCAGCCTCATGAGTGTACTTGATTCAACTAGAGCCATGTAATCAAACTTTAATGAATCATAACAAAAAAAACATCAACCAGAGCCATGTACCATCGTTATCCACATTACAACAATAATCTTTTTCACTAAGAGCCTTAGATACCTGGAAACCCACACACGAGTAAACCACTCTAACGTCACGGCACTCCGGCCGACCAGCAATCGCATTGCTCTCACACATCCAGCGCATGGATCCATGTGTATCACCCCTGTGACTACACACTTTTTACTACGGCCGATAGAGAACTACTACTCGCATGGTTCCCACTACTTAGGCTTGCTCATAGCTCATTACCACTGTGATCACCATCTATTTCGACTGGTACATGACCTACTGGCATCATTCGTAACCTATCGTGAGCGTATTCAAAAATTGCATTGTTAACTAGATTGGGCTATACCTAACAATGTAACAGTTTTTTTTTTGCTGTTGTTTACCAGGGAAGCACTCGGTACCAGAGTCAAAACAAAATGAAAACGACTCACCAAATTCTGTAGACAATAGATCTGTAGTAATGCTTAGATCTTACTTGAATTAGGGAAGAAAGTGCCCCCACAATCCTGTCCGCAGCATCAGCCTCTCGCGATGTCTCAGCGGTCACGGCTCCATTTCCTCACCAGCAGCAACAGGTGCCCCGGCAACCACCGAAGCCGTCAGCGGCGGAGCGCCGCCCGGATGCGACGACACGGGAGTAGACGCACGTATAGCGTCTGAAGGCAAACGCTCCCCTAAAGCGCTCGATCGAACCAGCACTCCATCCAAAGGGTCGCGTCGAGGGCTATCCCGACGCCCATACGAACTATCCCGGCTCCTACGTGAACTTTGAGAGTACCTACTCTGATCTATCACGACGACGCCTAGGAGATCTACTACGCGATTGACTATAACGGCCACGACGCCTTTTATAAACATCACGACAGCTATGCGAATCGTTTTCCCGAGAATTACGCCTAGGTGTATTCTCAAGCGGCGTACATCCACGACTCGACATGATTATGACTATAGGCAACGTATATGACCACTACGTGAACAACAAACTAACCGCGAAATAAAAAAAATTAACACGTGGTTGTTTACTTCAAAAACACGTACGAAATATAATGTAATCGAGTAGAAACACGTGGCGAATCACGTTAAAATGCACAGAAACTAATCACGGACAAAATCAACAACACGTGGTGAAGAATTTTAAACAGTCCCAAAACACTATTTTGATCGCGCCTATTTCTACCTCTATTACGAGTGGTAGGTAGCTCTTTCGGACATGATTCAAAAGCTTTTCGCACGACACAGAAAAAAGATAGGCAATGGAGCCTATCCCACTTCTGATATTAGCGGTTAACACTACTTTTATTTAAAAAAAAACTAACAAAATGACGAAACACTAAACTTTAATCAATTTTAAGCAAATACAATTTTAAACTAAGAAAATATACTTCCTGATTTAAAAACGACTCTAAACAATATTACAGAGAGATGTTATCGCGACGGCTGCTTGAGACGGAGTGAGGGGCGAGTACTGGCCGCACCCCCTTTTATACACAGCGCCGCACGGTAGTTTGAAAAATAACGTTTTCACGCTAATAATATATAATATAATTAATAAACATTAACTTCTTAGTTAATATTTATTATTCTGTAAAAAATAATTGCTTTATGGTCACTAACCAGAAAAAAAAAACAGACGAGAGTGTTTCTATAGAGAATCACGCATTTTCTCTTAAAATAATTTATTCGGGAAAGATAATCAAGAAATTTCGTATGTTTTGTTAAGTCGCAAAAACCGTGCGAAGCAGGGGCGGGTTGCTAGTCTATAGTATAAAAGAGAATCGCTTTTTGTATCTGTCTGTGTGACTGCTTAGATCTTCTAAACTGCACAATGGATTTTGATACCGTTTTCACCATCATTTGATGCAGTTATTACGGAAGGTTTGTAAGTAGTATAATATAGTAAATTTGTATTTCTATACTTTTGTGTTTCATAATGCAGAATTTCTGGCTTAATCCCAATGGCAGACGGTATCTCTATCTGATCTCTGTTGCCATATCACAATTTCAAACGTTTATATTTACATACCAAAAATATGAGCGTCTTCCGTATTCAAATTTACCGATACACTAAAACAGTGGAATGCCGTACAAAGTGGAGATTTTTTAAAGAGAGATTCCCGAAGAATGCTCGCTGCATCGACTCAACGCAATGCCTTTGAGTAGCCTGTGGAGCGTTTCACTTTAAAAGTTACCATCTTGAATATGTTCTCAGGGCTGTAATGGAAATTTTGGAATCTTGATATTGGCTGACTTTCTAATACAGTTATTTCAATGAAACCCCGTTTGAGCTGAGATAGTCTCCAATGTATTTGGTCAATATGACTTCCCAATTAGACGATGTTAAGTGAAGTTATTAACGTTCAATGTCTTTATCATCCGTCTCTAACGTTGAACAATGCGATAGATTCTAAACCCCTTAGAGTAGAAATTTTACTTCGTTTGTTAAAAAAACTGCTGTTGAATTCAGACATTCATTATTCCCACGAAAAATTACATTTTCAGACAGGCCAAGAATCATGTACTGACTCCACGGTAACAGATTACGCGTCCAAGTCCCTGTGACCCTATCTTTCGTGAAAATTAAAGAATGTGCCTTCTTGTGAAAATTTGTTTGGTTTATCACAGAGATGTAAAATCACCTTTTAGCAATTTCTTAAACTACTTTCGTAAAATTGGTGCTTGTGCCTTATATGCATCACTAAATTGTTCTCTGGCGTTAAGTATCATAATTATAATGTAGATTTTATATTATGATCTGTAAGTAGGTGTACACCACCTACACTTCTGTCAACCCCCATATCTCAAACAATACCAATCACTCCTCTATGCAGCTTCAAGTCAGAGCGTCACATGTCTGAAGCCTGCATCACATTTACATGTGAAATGTCTCAAACGCTATGATCACGTATATATATCCGGCTATTATTGGCATTTATGGAGATTTGCTTGAAGCTCTGATGGATAGGTGTGGTGTGGAGGTATCAGTTGGATTGTGTTGATCTGTTTTAAATATAGGGCGGTTTGTTACCTTTTTGCTTATAAAAGCTCTTCTGTTGTGGGCAGTATAGAGCGTTATCTTATAGCCCTATAACAGAGCTAATTTCAAGCTTATAGCATTAACTTAGCTCTAAGTTACTTGGACCCCATTTAAAATGATGAAGTGGTCTTAGTACTAACTTGAAATTACTTATTACAAGTACCCATTATAAACTTCCAGTTACAAGTATGTAACAATACCAAAAGTTCACATACAACGTTAACTAATACCAAAGTTTACCACTATCTAAGAACGAACCGCAGTTCTGACCTTTTATTACTTTTGTTTACAAAATAGTTGGAAACGGTTAGTTTCTACAACTACATTGTCTGACAGAGAACTATTTGATAGATGATAATGGACTTTGAACTGTTTAGCAGTTTGTTTAGAGTTGTTTTTCTTTTGCTTTCTAAGAACAATAGGGAGACTGGTTGCAGTAAGGGTTTGGAGTTTGTATCTCAATTTTATTAAACAATAGCATAGTTTTCTGTTGTTTTGTTGTGTTGAAGATTTCTCCACTAAGTGTATAATAACTTTTTAACTTTGCAAGGACGGTTTGAAGTAGCATTGATACCTTACCCGTACCAGTGGTATCTTGACCGTATTCACTAACACTAGGCAACACCTAAATGTAATGCCTAAAGACGATAATATGCACTGTTCGATTTTCAACTCTTGGCAATAAGCCTAACGCTGAAAATCAGACAGTATTTTTAGTAGAATTAGGTGTCGCCTGTGTTAGTGAAAACGGTCATATGCTTTTGACGTCAATGATAGTCACACCTAAAGATTATTATGTGATAATGATAATGACATACTGATGTTATCATGACCCAACGTAATGTCAAGATTATGAGTATGTTTAATTTAATAATCCATTTCTAGCTATAGACTGTTTAAGCAGATAATATGAATTACTAGCAGCGCCCCGCGGTTTCACCTAAATATAGGAATAAAAAGTATCGTATGTGGTAATCCTGGTTATAAACTATCTGTGTGCTAAATTTCATTCAAATCCTTTGGGTAGTTTTTGCGTGTAAGAGTAACAAATATCCATTCATCAATCCTCACAAACTTTCGCGTTTATAATATTAGTAGGATAAAGGCTCCTTCAAACAGGCGCGACATGACACGCGACACAAAGGCGCCGCAAGTCTCGCAACGAGTGGTGCCTTTGTGTCGCGCGCGATTATATCGCGTGTCGCGCCTGTTTGTAGGAGCCTTAAGTAGGATAGGAAATCGTAGGATCATGTGACCATATAAATTGGAACGAGGGATTTCAAAGTCAAAGTCAAAACATTTATTTGAAATAGGCACTTTTGAACGTCAAAAATTACAACAAAATAGAATTGATTCTCCATTCGAAAAGGTAGTTTTCTAGTTGTAGATGATCTAGTTAACTGCTGTTTAATTATATTATGACGCTGACTGGGTTCATCCTGTTACTATCTAACACTCTCGATATAACATGCATAAATATCAAATCTAGTAAAGGAGCTATATCACAGAAAACGTGTAAAAATGTGAACAGGATACAAAAAAATAAAGATAAAATATTCATCAAACGTCAAACTGTCTACAAACAATATAAAATGACTTTACATACAAAAAATGAAATCGCTTTTTAACAATATTCAATTATTACAAATCGAATTAACTGAAGGTCAATCACCAAAAGTTATTTCCATTCGTATTAATACTTTATCATACAAATTGTTATTTCGTTTTTCTTATGTTTGTGTTTTTTTATTTTTATTTTTATGCGTCATGTTTGCCGCAAATAAAAGTATTTTCTTTCTTTTTTTTTCTTTCTAACAATAAACCTCACCTTTCCATTTATCCTAAGTGGAATTATAAAGAGATTAACTAAATAAAATAATAATAATAGTACAACTTTATATGAAAAGCTTTTATTTTTTTAACGTTCTTTATGGGAAAAGGAAAATCGTAGCGATTGCCAATTTCCACGCACGAGTTGTTTTGCGTCGGAGGAAATCGGTAGAATCGTTGTTACCAACATAAAAAATATGGAAGTTGGTCAAACATTTTACGGCGAAGTAAATAAAAATATAATCGCCTCGGTAATGTCTGCGGTTACTAACATTAACTGGAGAGACTGCCGTACATCCCATGTCTCGATCAAATCAAAGGCGTTCTCGTAGTCCACAAACGCTAAACAGAGGCAGGTTATACTCTTCGGTCTTCTGTATAACTTGTCGCAGCGTATGTATGTAATCTACGACTATTGATAGTTCCTGATAATCACTTGTACTATACTATTTGTTGTTGTTGTGACTGAATAACTGATGATCCTTATAGACTGAAGTCTTCTATAAGATGTATCTTCCTTACTGTAGGTAAGAATCAAAGATCAAATCATATAACACAATAAGCCACTAGACCTCAATTCCGGACCAAAAAATTACACCCATCTGGCAAAAATCATTCGCTCACCCCGACAGAAAATCAGATTCGCGTAACAAATTTCATTGAACACACTCGATACCAATTGCGAGCCGCCAAATCAGTTTATCCATTCCCTCACACCTATAAAACGTTTGGAATTCCGTAAATTGATAATATCGCCATTTTAGCGGTATAACACAAAGTGCAATCAACCTTCATTAGGTGCAGTATTATCGATGGGTACACGAGCGGAATACGTACGAACGAATTATGCAGTGTGCTAAATGTGAATTTTTAAGTAGACACTAGTGTGGCGGTGTTAGTTGATTGTTTGTCAAACGATCAATTTCGTGAAACTTTTGTGTTTGTCTATTTGAGTGTGTAGTAGGTAACCGATCAGTCACTTTATTTCCGGATATGAGTCGCCTCACATAAGCGTGTTTTAGGAGTATGATTCTTAGCAATTTTATTTTTACTCGATGGTAAACCCAAAAAGACTGTTTTAGCAGTCTATGTATGTTTATATGTACGTATATTCCACTGGCTTATTCCCAGGAGCTCAAAATCTATTGTTCTCCAAACAATTTCTCTCCATACATTGATTCCCAAGAGCTCCATAATTTTATTAGTTAAAATAATAAAATTGTTCCCAGGGGCTCCAAACCAAATTGCGTATGCGGTCAACAAAACACAAATTGCTAAAATTGATGTTATAATTTCGCAATAAAACGGTTTTATAAAGGAGGTCGAAATTTTCATTATTTCTGCGATAAGACACACCATTTTCGAGATATAAGCAAACTAATAGAAAAAAACCGGCCAAGAGCGTGTCGGGCCACGCTCAGTGTAGGGTTCCGTAGTTTCCCGTCCGTCACAATAAGATTTATGTAAACGAAGTTAAAAATTGCTTGCATATACGATTATACTACAAACTTAGTCCAGAAATTATTTTGTACAACTTTTTGTCTTTTTTCTACAAAAACTGTTGTTTCCATTAAGTTCAAAATAATTTTCCTAGAAAGTCCTTATAAAGTTCTACTTTTCAGATTTTTTTCATATTTTCTAAACTTATGGTTCAAAAGTTAGAGGGGGGGGGACACATTGTTTTTTACTTTTGGAGCGATTATTTCCGAAATTATTGACATTATCAAAAAATTATTTTAGTAAACTCCTATTCATTTTTAAATACCTTTCCAACAATATATCACACGTTAGGGTTGAAAATAATAAAAAAATCACTTCCCACTTTACATATAGGGGGGCTACCCTAATAAAAGATTTTTTTCCAATTTTTATTTTACCACTTTGTCGGCGTGATATACATATTGGTACCAAATTTCAGCTTTCTAGTGCTAACGGTCTCAGAGATTAAGCGAGGACGGACGGACGGACGGACAGACAGGCGAAACTATAAGGGTTCCTAGTTGACTACGGAACCCTAAAAAGATACAGTACGAGTAAGTACCTACTGTTTTTGCACAGTACTGTGTTGGTGTGCATTAAAGTTCATGATGACTAATTTTATTCCACCTTTTTAATCGCAATAAAAAATAGTCGGATTTAGTTAGACAATCAAAATTTTAGGTGAAATACGTCAAATTCAGAATAGTAAAATTGCCATTTTCAACAGATTAATAACTCAGTGCCATAGTGCTGTCAAACTAAAATATACGGGATACATTTTTAACCAGTGCGCAAACTTTAACCATGGACGCAACCCTTCGTGTGCGAGTCTGACTCGCACTTGGCCAGTTTTTATATAATTTGATTTAATAGCCTCCCGGCCGATTTCGGTCTCTGTAGCCAATCTCAACAGAGATTAGCCAGGTACGCAGGATATATGTGTACAGTACCCGGCGATAAATATTGCACATCGACCTTTTTACACAAAACCATTTTATACAAATAATAAAAATAATTAACAAAAAAAAGAAGCAAATCATAATTGTTTTAACAGCTCCTAATAGATACCGGACTGTTTGTATTTCGTGCGACAGAGATAACGCTCTACGAAGCCGAAATTAGCCGATTGCCTCTTTCCAAAGGTCGATGTGCAATATTTATCCCCGGGTACTGTACTCGAGCGCGTGCGTAAACACAGGTGCACTCTCTGTTTCTCTAAGGCTCCTTCAAACAGACGCGACACGCGATAAAATCGCACGCGACACAAAGGCACCGCAAGTCGCGCAATGAGCAATGCCTTTGTGCCACGCGCGATTATATCACGTGTCGCGCCTGTTTGTAGGAGCCTTTACTCTCATAGTCCGATGGGACGGCAATCCGACACGACCGAGAAGAGATCAGGCGCAGGACCAACAGCTTTACGTGCTTTCCGAGGCACGGGGGTATTAAACCGCCAACTTCCAAACTCCGGACTGTTACTATAAGAAATTCCTAATGGAAAACACAATAACGCTTTGTCCGACGTGGGAATTGAACCCAGGACCCCACGCTCAGCAGTCGTGCTTGCAACCACGAGACCAACGGGACAGTTAGCTTTTTATAACATGTGATTTATCATCATAGTAACAGCACTACTATACAATCACACTAATATTATAAAGGCGAAAGTTTGTGAGTGTGTGTGTTTATATGCGTGTTACTTCTTCACGGTCAAACGGCTGGACCAATTTTGATAAAAAAAAATATGCATGGAGGTAGCTGACACCCTGAATTAACACACCTATAGGCTACTTTTTATCCCGATATTCCCACGGGATCGACACTTATGCGAGTGAAACCGCGGTGCGCAGCTAGTTATAATTTAGTTGTATTAAGAAGACAGTCACCCAAAAATGCCTCTACTTTGTAACTATCAGCTGTTAAATATGACGTCACAATTGTATCAGTATCAGTACAAGGTGTAATGACGCTTGAAAACACGTAAGTAGTGACAGGTTCCTTGGCTTCAAGCCAAACCAGCAAACGATACGCTACTGATAGTTAGTTGAAAATACTTGTAGTATTTGAAGACTATTCGGTTATTGATGTTAGTGTTGAGATAAGACAAAATGATGAATTTGTTAATTTCACAATATTGTACTGAAAAAAAAATAACCGTCAATTTACTTACATTAAAATATTATATACATTATTCTACGCATAAAAGATGTATAATAATTTTATTGACTTAGATTTAGAAGAGTGACTTTCCTTGAGGATAAGGCCAAGAAGAAATCACAATGAAAAATAAACATTGTTCGGAAAAAGACTACATAACAATGATTCAACAAATTGTAAGAGCGACCTTAAGCTTGAAAACATAAATAATGTTAAAACAGAAATAAACTTACATTCAAAAGATGAAATCTCTCAACATAATCCATTTACAACCGCAGTCGACGTTAAAATCGTTATTACAGTCGTACATTGCTTGTTGTGAACGTACGTGTAACCGATAATACTATGCTATTACGTGTACAGCCCGCTTTGGACGAGATTCAAACAGCTCTGTTAGGGACAGAAGTGAGTCGTTGAAGCCACAAACTGCATGTTACAGGGAATAAACTGTATCGTATGCTGATGTAGAATCCGGTCGTTAGTTGTTGGTTTGAATAAATTTTATTACACCATAAGGAATCTTGGAGTTTTATTAGAATGGAAACGGATTATGGCGATGTTCTGAACGGTTTTGCCGTTAAATTAGTGGAGTTTTATGGGTTACGTTTATATGGTAATGTGGTGAGCGGTAGTGTGTGTAATGTTATGGGGAAAAATCCGCCATGATGAAAACAGAACTAAATTGCTCCAATTGTAAATGAGATCTTTCAAAATTGAGACAGATAAATCAATATTTCGTAACATATTGATGTTGTGTAAAAAACCCAAATACTTAAGAAACTAGTTTAAGACGAAGTAATCAATAACTGAATCTCTCATGACTGTTAATGTCATTACAATCTCATACTTTAAAGACATCAAAATAAACATGAATAGTTAAAAGGAAACTCTCAAATGTGAACGACTTAAAATAACCTTGTCAATAAAACAAGATCATAACAAATATGAGATACTCATCGTAAATATTTTTGTTTAGCTGTAGTATTCAATAAATGCAGCTTATGTTGACGTTGTCCCAAATAAATAGCCTCGGATGTAGGAAATGCTGGTGTAATTCTGAACATTTCCGAAGACTGCCGAGTTCTGCCGAGCTGGTAGAAATGGAATGAGAAAGACGGTTTTTGAGATATTGCTCAATGCTGGTTTAACCTGCAGATTTGTAAAATGAAGCTTAAAAGTTGGAAAAACTTCCACACTACTACAACTGGTTCTGTGCTTCTCGCTATCAGTGGATTCTTGCGGTCTTGACAAGGTCATCAGTCCACCTTGTGGGAAGGCCTTCCAATGCTACGCACGCGCGCTACGCGCTCCAGAATGTTTCACTCCCATCGGCCATCTGAGGGGCAATTCTCGTAATTTTACGAACGTTCGCAGTCTGATTTCCCTACATTTTTGACAAGTTTTTACCCGACTGCGCCAGAAGGAGGGTTATGTTTTTTTGAGTGTATATATGTATGTATATTTCTTTGGCACGCTCTGTAGCCTAAACAACTTGATAGATTTCAGCTTGAGAGGTGCCATTAGATTCGTCTTAATTGTGAGAGTGACACTAGGTAAATCAAAATTGAAAAAAAATGAAATGGCTGATTTTTGACGCCATATCATGTCTTCAAAAATTTTTTTTACTCAAAACCTATCGAGTGTATCAAAATAAAGGGTTTTAAAAGGTGATTACAAAAATATATACGATTAATATGGTTAAAAGTAATTCCATGTGACAAATCGTAAAAAACACGTGTACAAACATTTGTAAACTAAAAAGCTGGAAACAAAATGGTTTTTAAAAAAAAACCCCGACTTAAGTTATAAAAACTGAAAAGCTAAAAACAAACCCATTTTAAATTAAATAAAATTTGGAAGCAGGCGGGACCCATAGCATTTTTTTTATTATATTTTCAAATGCAAATGGGTCCCGCCTGCTTCCAACTTTTGTTTAATTTGAAAAAGGGCTTGTTTTTAGCTTTTCAGTTTTTTTAACTTAAGTTTGTTACCACAGTCAGGTTTTTTATTTTTTTTAATAAATTTTTTAATTGACATTATTTTGTTTGTCGCCGAGATGAGATTATGACTAGATTTTGAACGTTTTAAATTACGAGAATTTTGGCCTTCTGTTCTGCAAGCAATGTCCGCTGCCAATTATTTTTGGAAAATATTCGGGCTACGTCGGTTACCTTGGTTCTTCTGCGGATCTCTTCGTTTCTGATTCGATCACGTAGGGAATCTCTGAACAAAGGCACCTTCATTGCCCTTTGGGAGACTTTCACCTTTTAATGAGGCCCATTGTGAGCGACCACGTTGTAATAATAAGGCCTTGTGAAAGAATTAATTCGATGAACTTCTACCATTTTACGTAATTCTGCCTCTAAATAGAATTATGGGTACGTAATGCATGTAATACAATTATCGGAAATTCCCAACATGCTTGCCGAGTTTAGATAGGTAATTTTCTATAACGTATCAGGAATTCTCTTAGTACCTCAGGGGTCTTTGTGCAGTGTGTTTTTATCTTATACTTTGAACCGATTAATGACATTTATGGGTAAATTATAATTTCATAAGTTAACGAGACTTTTAGCGGAATTCTAACAGTTAAAACTCGCCAAAGCGCTGTGTGCTTTGACTAAGTATTTTCCAAACCATTATAATTGTCTTGTTAATATAAAATTACAATACGAAACTCTATTTAAAAGCTATTAACAGGTGCCTAACTTAATGTTAAACATCTTAGCTTAACTTTTAGCTTGGCAAAAGTTTCTTCAAAAGAAAAATAAGTAACAATAGCTACCACAAACTTGGCTAGGATTATGTACTTCGGCAAAATGCGATAACTTTTAAACCAAACCTGAAACCGGCATTTATCGCTATTAAATTGGTGTTTGGAGTTGATCGAGAATTACGTTGTTCTTGGCTTTTGCGGAAAAAGCCGGTCATGTCTATAATTTCGTAACAATAGCTTAGGTAGATCAGAAATATTATGCCCAACCAAACCGAAATAAATGTGCACTTAAATGTACACCTTGTGCCATGAGTTAAACGCGAACCATAGTCGGTGTGATTTAATTTGTGAATATTGTATTGGTTTCATGACTTTATTTCAAGAATTACTGAATCCAGCCGGTTTATTCTGTAAATATCTGACCGTGAAGATTATGGTGAAGTGAACTTGAAATGAGCTGCCATTCCACCATTGTCTGCTCACTTCACCTAACATTTGACGATGTGATTTTCACAACATAGATCAACTGAAATAATAGTCTGTGTATGAGGTCACCATTAACTAACCTGGAAGTTGGAGCCGATTATAATCATCAATTACATCAGAGCTGATATCTCCCTTCCTGAATACATAATAACATTACTTCTAGTAAAAGACATCAATAAAACCATAATCCAAAATGGCGGATCCAAAAGATACATTTCACCGTGTTCATCGTTCTGCTCTATGCTTTCCCGTTTCCTGCGCAACGGCGGAAATTATAATTTATCATTTCACATGTTTTGTCCGCATGTATAGCTGTGGTTTGGTCCCTAGATAAATCTACACAAAATAATACTGGGTCATCAAAGTTCGCATTGTGCCGTGGTCCGGTTGTAACGCCAACTGAATTTGTTATTAACTAATTATGCTCGGTTTTACGGTTAACGCGTCAATGGGATTAAATGACTTGCATCCTGCTTAAATTGGATACCATTAAAATATATAATATATAAATGGATAGTATTAATATTTATGTACAGATGCTAGCACATCAAGCTACGACAATCTGTCAAAGGACATTGCTCGTCGTCCATACATAGTTGGCCTAAGATCCAACAGGAAGGTGTATTTACTTTTTGGGTTTCAGATAATGTATATATTCGATTGAACTTAAATTAAAACAACGGACACTTTTGAAAATTCGGAAAAAATCAAAACACTTTCGGATTTTGAGGTTATAATTACGTCAATAAAAACATTCGGTATAGTAGCAATAACAGAATGCGCGCGCCAAGTGACATTACTACCAAATGTCAAATGTCATCTGTCAATTCATCAATTGTCAGTGTCTATGGACACTGACAATTGATTTTCAAACAGCGCTCTATCGAGTTTTTTGATAAGCCATATTATGGTTCCGCGACATCATAGCGGACGTTTGTAACTAAAAACCATTATCGTATATCAAGCGTTGAGAATACTGACGCTTGTCTGTGTCAAACTCTTATTAAGAGTGCTGTTACAAAGACTTGGCTGTATGAGCTATAATACCTTTGCCTATTAAAAACCTCAAATTGAACCAAAAAATAACAACACCGATGATTATGACGGAAGTGAATACTTTTTAAAATGTTTTCGAAATTAAGAAGTGTCCGTTCTATTGAAATATTTGTAATGTATATTATTTAAAGTACTAGTAATTATAGTAAATGTTTCATGCGTGTTGATTCATAGGCCATTTTTACAATGTCCTTTCTTTAATAGATTTTCAACTTTATCACTTAAGCATAGGGATCAAAGTTGATTGGGAAAATTTTATAGTTTCGGGTAGCTTGATGTGCAGGCTGGCGTCTGTACATAGAATTAAACAAAGATAAAACGATCATCATCATCTGAGGCTTTACAGCCGCGGATGGGCCTAAGCCTGGTCCCGTATGATTTTCCGGATTTTTCTGTCCAATTTCGCATTCCAGCAATTCTCAGATCTTGTCTTGATAAAAAAAGGCCAAACGAAAATTCTTAACCTTAACTTCAAGAAGTTGTATCATTTGATTGAAACATTTCTGCACATAATGTAAATGATAAATAGGTAAAAAAGAACCGTAATATGGCTTTGTTGGCCATGTGGTAGCTTATGTTTGATTAATATTGAGATTTTGCAAAATAAAAATAATCTCTTGAAACATATTATAGATAATGAAACTCGGCACCCTGACGCACTTTCCATCGCAATCCGAAAGATTTTGAAGGAAATTGCTAATCCATTGTTTGATGTCTGAAAAATTCGTCACAATGTAAATAATGCAATGAATGATGTTGAATTATTAAAATGAAAGACATTGCCATTGCCACACCGCAAGAACGAATAGGACAATTCCCGTATTCACAAACGTTCAAAATCAAGTCGTAATCTCATCATAGCGTCAATCAACGCCATAAACGTGTCAGAAATGTAGGAAATTTAGGCGTATTTTTGACAGATTTCGACTGAGATTACCCCTTTATTAAACACGAGAATTGCCCCTCTGAGCACTGATAAAAAGGACTTTTGTAAATCATGTCATGTTGACACATTGTTACATACCTCCCCATATCTCGACACTTTTGAGAACAATGACACGTCAGCATAAATCCTCCCATTCCAAAATGCGGGTCGGTTGTTACCTACATTTAATTATATCTTGAAACTTACCTTCTATCACATAATAGAAGCGGATGAAATCTGAGATATGTATAAATGAGTCCTTTCAGACGAACACGAGTTCTAAACAAAATTTTCCTTTACTTAATAAACGTAATATTAGATGAATAGTTACACACCGATTTCTCTCTTTCAGTCATCAGTAATTTGACTTTCGAAAGAAGAAGACAAAGTGTTGTGTAACTATACAGACGCTATACAACGTTTATTAGTAAGGGGGTAAAAGTCTAATGCTGACAACAAAAGGATTTAAATTGTTAACTGGTTAATTGGCAACTGGAAATTGGTGTTAGGTAATATTTATTTATTAACGTCAAAGTCAAATCATATATTTCAAATAGGCACATTAAAGGCACTTTTGAACGTTAAAACTTACAGTAAAATTGAATTGATTCTAGTCGCCTCTTCCAAAAGGTTCGTATGGAGAATGGGCAAGAACCGCACAACGAAATCGTTAAGTCTGTTGTCAAAGCAGTCATAAGCAGGCCTGAAAGACACTGATGTATTTTGAACACGGTTTAAATTTGTTAATCGCGGTCAGTTTCATTGGTAAAATTCGCTCTTAGTCTGTCATGACTTCATTAAAAATGTAAATGTATGCAGAATGCAGATGGATACTATGGGACCAAACCTGAAATCGCGAAAAAAAATCAGCTGCTCCCCACATGTTGACGAGCTATACGAACATAAATGTAGGGAACAGCTGATTTTTTTTCGCGATTGCATCTTTGGTCCCTAAGTAAAAGTTGTTCAAAATTATGAGTACAATGACCTCTTAAGAGCTTATTGGTGTTTTTCCAATAACCCTATATATTTTGTTAATCAGTAAAAAAAATCGCCAGAAGTTATTGTGAATTTATTCAGGATGTTAGATACTTATATATTTACCTATTAACGCTCGGACAGTAGTGGTGACCTAGTGCTGACGGCCGCGACTTACGACTTGTAGGTCATAGGTTCAAACCCAGACAAGCGCTTTACTTTGTGTGTATCATTTTATCACCACTGCTCTAAAAAACGGTGTAGGTAAACATGGTGATGAAACCGGCATGTCCTAGAACTAAAATTAGAAGACATGTGACATCTACCAACCCCCACTGGGCTCGCGTGGTAAATTAGAGCCCACTCTCTCTCACAGACAGGAGGCCAGTGACCCAGCAGTGGGAACACTATCGGCTGATTGATTTATGCTCTGAGTGTGTCATTAAAAACACGTGAACGATTAAGTCTATTAGTGACGAAGCGTGATGGTGCGATTTCAATAAATTATTGATTAAAAAGTTTTACAACATACTCACTCACTGCTGGGGATTGTGACCACATACGGCGCGTCCCCAAACTATTTCGTGGTGAGAACCGCTAGTGCGCTCGACATATTCAGTATAAGCTGACCTCTTCTACAGAAAGTCCACATATGCAGTGCGAGGTCAAATTATACTGGAAACTTACAGCTTGATATCTTCGTGTGTACATGCTGCCTCCGACAGCTTTACTAATTGTATGTGGCAGTGTTGCCGTCACACAGCCTTAAATGAGTTTTCCTTCTATATCTTCCCAGTATCGTGACCCTTTCCAAGCAATTATTGGGTGAGCATATGCCGTGTGTCTGTATAATTCCTAAACATAATTTATCATCGATACTAAAACCTACACATGGGACACAGTCCTATTGCATGGGACTTAACATAACTAACATAACATAAGTGGCAGGGCACATTGCTCGTAGAACAGATGGCCGATGGGGCCGAAAGGCTCTGCAATGGCGACCGCGTACCGGAACAGGTACGCGGTCCAGGCCTCCCACAAGGTGGACCGACGACCTTGTGAAGGCCGCAGGAACTCGTTGGATGCGAGAAGTACAGAACCGGTCGAATTGGAGGTGCTTGGGGGAGGCCTATGTCCAGCAGTGGACGTCTTTCGGCTGAAATTATGAATGATGCACATAACTGGGGAAATGTAAGTGTACTGTAGGTACACGTCTGCTCATCCCTTTGGGGAAACCATCAGGCGTGACGTGTTTCTAAAACCTGTTATAAAACATAAAACAAACATAAGACAAAAATCTTGTTATTTGTGCCGATTCCTTTGTTCACAAACTAAACTAAATTTAAGTTCAGTGCATCGTTTTCTTTCTATTTCATTAAGAAAAGGACAGAAGATAAATTTTAGTTTAGTCCTGTCAAATTAATCAGCGCCTGACACTACTCCATACAAGTTTAGACATGATTAAAAACTTGCCTACTAAGTTTAAGTCAATTTACGTCAGACGCTGATAAATTTGACAGGACTAAACTAAATTTTTTCTTCTGTCCCTTTCATAATGAAATAGAAAGAAAAAGATGCACTGAACTTAGTTTAGTTTGTGAACAACAGTATCGGCACTTTTATTAGTTTCCAATAGCCAAATACATATTCCCGAAGCGTAAAATAAAGGTACCTATGGGATAGCAAATCGATAAAGAGTTACAATTTTATATCGTTGGGAATATAAGTCCCTTGATGTGGGTGCGACGTTGAGACTGTCAAATCAACTGTTTTTATTTCGAAATGTAATACTTTGTTTCATCATCTGTCTAGCCTTTCCCAACTATGTTGAGATCGGCTTCCAGTCTAAGCGGTTACAGCTGGAATACCAGTATTTTACATGGAACGACTGCCTACCTGACCTCTACAAGGTAGTTACCGGTAACACGATACCACTTAACAAGACTGGTTATCAGATTTTCGGGCTTCTGACGACCCCGTAGCGACTGTCAAAGATTTACGAATGACAGCCGGGACCATCCAATTATCTGACCTCCACAACCCAGTTACTGCGTGATACGATACCCCTTGGTAAGACTGGTTATCAGACTTTCGGGCTTCTGGCGACCCGTAACGACTGTCAAAGATCAAAGTCAAAGTCAAATCAAATACTGTTACTGTACTGTGTACTGTCCTGGTGATGATCGCTGAGCGAATTGACTGCCCCTTCATTAGGAAAATATGTAGTAGCAGACATGTATAGCCAGTGCACTTAGTTTTAATTGACATTGACGTATTATCTTTATAGTGACCTGTCCTGTGTTGTTTTTATATTTTGAATTTTTCTTTCCGAAGCAGTGGTGGCCCAGGTGGTAACGGCCGCGACTTACAAGTTGTACGTCGTAAGTTCGAACCCTAACAGGCACTTTACTATGTGTAAATTAATTATTTCATCACCACTGCTCTTAAAACCGGCGTGTCCTAGAACCAAAAATTTGAAGACATGTAAAATCTACCAACCCGTACTGGGCAAGTGGCCCAGTAGGGCCCGCGTGGCCCCTCACAAAGAGGAGGCCTCTGTGTCCAGCTGTGGGAATTTTATAGGCACGAAATACAAAACTGCTATTACGTAAGCGATTTAAAATTTTGCGAGCTACATTTAAGGAGTCACCTTGAGTATCTACTTATTAAAAGTAGAATTTGACCAGTGCTCTACTTCAAAATCTCAGTTTTAAACCAAGTTATAACCTTTCATTTTTTCTGCTTTCAACTCAAGCTTAGTTACTTAACTAGCAGTTGTTTTTTCGACAAGGTTTCAGTCACTCAACATTTTGACCTCAAAACTCCGACCCACCAATTTCTACATAACCGTTACAATATAATATCGAGCAAAACACTCTGGAATAGACAACATAAAAACAATACCCAACAAAATTGGATGCTCTAAAAAGTTTTGGACGCTAAAAATGGCGGCTCCACTTCACAAAAACTAGGTATTTTACATCGCACTACACCGTACTGAATGACCGCTCGTAGAAAGTGCCATTTCATATTTATGAGCAATTTTGATCCTTTTATGAAGGTTCAAACAGCAAGATGTTTATGACTCAGTTAGCACGGCCAGCCCGTACAGTGGTTCTTAGAAGTTTAACATTATTGTTACTGTTCTTGTGTGAGACGTTTCGGGACTTGTGGGGTGGGGTGTACACGAGTTTAAGCTGACTAGGTTTTTGTTTATGGATTTTTTTTAGTGTGATACCTTTTCGGTTTTCTTTAGCCGTTTTGTAGTAACATAATAATGAACTGGGTTGGAAGAAACTAGTTTTGATACTTTAAATAACTTTCGACAGACTGTAATGAGCTCATGGAATTAGTATGTACCCAATATTATTATACTTTGATGAACTTACATGAACTCATTTTATTGAAACATCTTTTCATCTACACTTGCGACTATTAATATAAATGGTGCTGTGAGTGTAAGAGGGGCCCGTGGCTAAATAATAACTGCCGCACAGGTCGACCGATCGGTTAAGTTACGCTTGCCGCGGTTGGTCTGAGGATGGGTGACCATCATTACATACCGAGACCCCGTTGGTCTCGGTTTTCATTCGTGGATCTTTGACAATCGTTACGGGTAGTCAGAAAGAAGCCCGAAAGTCTGATAACCAGTCTTACCAAGCGGTATTGTATTACCCAGTAACTGGGTTGTGGAGGTCAGATTGGCAGTCGCTCCATCTAAAATACTGGTATTCAGATGCATTCGGTTAGACTGAAAGTCGACCCCAACATAGTTGGGAAATGGTTAGGCAGATAATGATGGTGCTGTGAGTGTAAGATAACGCCAGATTTCAGTCAAACTTCAGAATTGAAAAAAGTTTTCCAATTTTCTTAAAAGCGTCTGAAAGAATATTTATCAACTATTTTATTTTAATTATGCTGATACACAACCACTTTGAGAAGTAGTGCTGTTAAAGAAAATTACGTCGACTTGTGATTTTTTGTCGGTTAAAGAATTCGTTTTCACCAAAAAATATTTACCACGTTGTTCTTTGTCCCACAGGTCGTTCGGAACCCGGCATAGTACCTTCAATAGTGGGCTTCACAAAGGACTCCGTGGCTCACGAATCAGACCGCCTGGCTCCAGGAGACAGGATCTGCAGCGTCAACGGCATCTCCACCGCCAGGTTAACGAATGATGAAGTGCTGCGACTCCTCGACAATGTGGAGGAACGGGCGTCCCTGGAAGTGGAATATTATATGCCTAACTATGGTGAGTTTTGAACTCTTATTTATTGCGTGTTAAAAGATAACGTCTTCGTAATTATTTTTTTTAGTAGATAATTGTTCTGATTTTCTCTCACTCAATCAATAATATATCTACATTAATAAATCACTGAATACCAGTATTTTATATGGACCGACTGTCTATTTGACCTCAATAAGCCAGTCACTGGGTAACACGGTACCCCTTGGTATAATTGCTTGTCAGACTTTTGTTTGAGCAACGCGATCATCGCGCGATTATGCGTAAGTCGCGTTAATTTTCGCCCACCCGTTCGGCGATGCGGGGTAAGACTACACGTAACGACTGACAAAGATCTACGAATGTCAGCCGGGAACAACGGCTTTACGTGCTTTCCAAGGTACTGAGGGGTTTCCATATGTAATGTAATTGTTGCAATGCTCGGTCCGTCTATGGCGACCGTCCACCTCGGCAGCATGCCATAATCTTCGATCAACTGGTGCGGTTGTTATTATTTAGTCTGAGTTCTGATTTCTGCAGCCAAAAAAATACTTTTAAAAGGCCTGAAATGTAATACTGTATTCTCTAACTGTAATCTAATTTATCTCATCTCTAGACCCATATTTCACTTAATATTTTTCTTTTTTTGACATTGTCAATAATGTGCGGTGACATATAATATCAGAGTAATAGGCAAGAAAATAAATAGAATCTTTGAATCCATACGATAATACGATATAGATAAGTACTTCGAAAATACCATGTGATTTCTTTGATCATTGAACTATGAAATTTATCAAGTATTACTGTCATATAAATAATATCGATTCATATCTAAAAAGAAACATCTATCTTGGATTTAATTTAGGTAGAACCTAACATCAGTAATACAGGTACCTATATAAAAATATTTACATAAGTGTCAACTCTAAAACCGTGACTCTTGATTTTAGAATGATAAGGTAGGTAGATATTATCTACTTTGATAACAAAAAATACCACTAAGTATGAAGTTTCTTAAACCAAAGAACGTTTATTTTTATATTAAGATTATTTATAGCTTTTGTTCCAAATATAGACTGTTTTTACCGAGTAAAATATTTTTTTATTCTATTATATTCAAACAACGGCCTTTGAAATCCTCTTATTCAAAAATCCATAAATCCTTAAGGTCAACGTAGTGGTAATTTTTATCTACACCACTTTTATATTTACCAGTAAATAATATTTTCAGAAGCTTGAGCAAAATCGGAAATAAGATACGGATTAATTCTAAAAGAACGACATTGATAAATGTTTTCTTTGAAATATTACTTAGGCATTAACATTGATTCCTTTGGTGATAGCCAGTTAACAGCTCAACTGTCACTAATGATACACAATTACTTTTTCTATTGTTACCAAACTTAATAAACTTGTCTAACAGACGAGGGGCTTATCATAACCCAGTAGGTATCTAAATCTTGTTGTGAATAACTAATCACAGGAGCAATTCCGAACGTTCGCATTCTGATCTTAATCTGTAAAAAAATCTCTAAGTTTTTGACATTCAGTGTCGCCAAGATGAGATTACGCCTCGATTTTGAAAGTTTTTATTAAGGGAATTAGCTTTCTGATCAATTTTCCTTAGGTTGTCTTTAAAATATCGTTCTTAGCGGTCAGACCGCCCATTGTAAAATGTCCACATTACGTATTAAAGGACAGCTGTTAGGGCACGCCACGATAGCGGCGGTAAGACCCCTCTTTGAGGAGTGGCTAGAGAGGCGTCACGGCGCCCTCACCTACCGCCTGACGCAGGTCCTCACCGGACACGGAAGTTTCGGGAGGTTCCTGCACATAATCAGGCGGGAGGAAACGCCCGGGTGTCACCATTGCCAGGATCGCCCAGAGGACACGGTGGAGCACACGGTGGAGGTCTGCCCCGCTTGGGCGGAGCACCGCCGTGTCCTCGTTGAGGCGATCGGCAGCGGCAGCGACCTCTCGCGTCCGGGCCTGGTTCAAGCCATGGTCCGGGGCGAGAGGGAGTGGGGGGCAGTCGCCTCCTTCTGCGAAGCAGTCATGCTAGCGAAGGAGGCGGCGGGACGGCTGAGGGAGAGAGCCTCCCGTCCCAGCCGCCGCGGGAGACGCTCCGGGCGTCGGGAGCCGCGCGACGACTCCCGGCCACCGTAGGCGCGGGCCTGCGGGCGGTGAGTAATGGGTAGCTCACCGTCCGATCAGGACCAGGCCCGAGCCGGACGGCGCGTACGTGTTCCACGCGCGCCTCAAAGGGATGTCAGCATCATTCAGAGGGGCCCACCAGGGCCGAAGCCTGCCGGGTCAGCGGGATTGTCCGAAAGGGTTACCGCTGGCTCGGAACATAAAGGGCTAAGGAAGGAACACGGGTGGGTTTTAGTCAGTAAGAGTCTGACACTCCCTTCCGCTCCACCCAGAGCGGGTGGAGACAAAAAAAAAAAAAAAAAGGACAGCTGTTTGACCTTCCAAAACGTGCAAATGATTTTCATATCATTTTCACAATCACAAAATATAACTCTTCCCTAAATCCACTGTCGGCTTCGCAGGGATTATCAATGAGATTAAGTTTGCTCTTGTACCTATAGGTACTAATTATAAGTAGTTTTAAGATTAGTTTGTCAGACAATTAATAAGTTCAGTTATAGAACCTTATCAGAGAAATTCTAGGAATTATAAATGTAAAACATTCAATATTGAATTAGGATGATTCAATATTGAATTAGGTTGACTGTCTTAATATTAATATTGGAGAGTTTGGATTTTGTGATAATACAAAATTCTTGGAATAGTTAAATTAAATTAGACTTGTAGACTGTAGATGGTATTTATTGATAGGCCTACACTGTCGTCCTATGCCTATTAACACTATAATTTGAAAACATTGTAAAAGACATTTAAAAAAAGTTACTGTGGAGCTCTTCTCCATAGGAAAACCATATTCATCCATCCTTATTCATTCCATGTTCATTAATTTTATTTGCGTTCCACAAGGTAAAACAAGATGTTAACAAAAGGCTTTTGGCTTTTATTTACGTGTAAAAATTGTTTGTGCAAACTACACTTACAAAAATAAAATCATTTATCATTACTTAGAGTAAAGAGCCATTGCAGACCCCGTCAGGGTACACCAAAAATTATTGTATAATACATAGCTATTACTTAAAGTTAAAATCTAAATCGTAGAAACTAAAATAAAATTAAACATGTAAACTGAATAATTCATTCGCATAAAAAGTTAATAGCAATAACATAAACAACAACAATTCTGTTATTGGTAAGTAAGTAGTTATTTTCTTAAAATACTATTATTACATTTAGATAAAGTTATATTTACTTACATATTATACAAACACTTATTTACTTAAAACGCGATTAAAATAGTTATTTATATCTAAAGTGAATTAATCGACTTACCTACTCGTATCTAGTAAATATAGCCTGTTCTGATAGGCCTCTCTTATACTTCAAACCCATTAAAATTATCCACAGCTATAAAATAATAAACAGTACAAAATAATTACAAGTATTTTTTTTTAATTATGAACAACACGATATTTTCTTCAAGCCATAGATATAATTATCATAGTTTTCGTTAAATTTTAGCAAGACTATCAATCAACAATATTCAATCTGAAATCTGCATCAAAATAATCACAAATCAATCTCATATTCAATCTATAAAATATGATAAATTGTTTTATTTCGGTGAGTAGGTTTTGTGCAAACACTTTCACATTTTATAAACAAGATGAGGTCAGCGTTTCCGATCTGACTACTCTGAGAAGAAAGGCCGAAACAAATTCAGACGTCACAGAGATTAAAGTCCAGACAAAATCTTGGTCAGATCATGTAGATTGGTGTCTGAAATGGCCTTTTGAGGGAAGAACCTGATTTTGAGGAAAGAACACATTGAGTGGATATGTCCAGCCAGTGCACGCTCATGCAGCTCAACTATAGATATACATAAATGATACTCTATTATGTCAAGGATTCAGCCTCAAAGTATTTGCCTAGAATAGTATTACTGTGACATTGCTTTAAATACAACGGCCTAAGATCGAGATGTATTTAGATTTTCATTGGGTATAGAAATCCCAGTACAAAGGCAATCTCCAAAACAGATTATCTTTTGAACTTAATAACAGGAACTGCAGCGAACTTTTTCCAATATTATAGTTGTAGATATGTAAGTATACGTACTCCATATTTTCTGTTTTCCGACACACACTACATTACTTAAACTTCATAAAATATATGTTGAACAAGATATTATATTAGTATGTTTACACAAATAGTTGAAACTAAAAGAAACATTAAAAATTAAACCGTTTACAATTGTTGGTAAATCATTTCGCACAAGACAAGGGGACAATTCATTTAGCTACTGACACACCTCTTTCAGCTCTAGCAGTCATAAATCCTGCTAAACTAACTTCTAAGTCTGGATAATTTTAGAATTAATCTTGTATTTTAAGACTAATAGCGATTTGAAAATAAAGAAATCGCATAGTTATGAAAACATTTTCTGAATTAAAAACTCAATAAACTCATGGATTATATAAAAACTCTGAATTTTCAGCGATTTTACTTGGCTTTCTTGGAATTCAATGTAGTGAAAAAATGTATCAAAAATACAATAGGAAAATACGCAACCAAGGTAGGTCACCTTGGTTGCGTATTTTCCAATTTGTATTTTTAGTAGTTCAATAACTAATTATGTAAAAAATGTTGTAGGTATTATTATAACCAATCCTCCAATTAGTATTGGAGAATCGACGGAAATAACAAAGAGATAATACACTTTTCAATGCTAGATCAAATGAAACTATCTATAGCGTGTAATTAAAATAAATTTCTAACATCCCAAGAAGAGCTATATATAGCGCCACCTGTCACATTGAGCAAGAACTTCCGATGCGGCGTCGGATGAGCACAGAAATAGCCCATGACACTCATCCTTTCTCTTGATTCCTCCGCTAGTTTCCTTAGTTGTCATAAACAGCTCAACATGACAACTATCTCCCGTTTTGTTTCTCTATATTATTCAAGTTTTCATATTGAAATCCATTCCAATTTAAATCGTCTGGTTTTAAGTCTTCTTGGTAATACTGAAATATTTGTTTCTGATACCAATTAGATTTCCAGAAATTTAAACTTCAAGGTAACGTCAATTTTGTTCTTAAAATATTCTGCTTAACTAAAATTGGCGTCACTACTAAAAAAGAAAAAAATAATAAGAAAGAAATACGTAAAAATAAAGACCATTCTCGCAAAGTAGTGGTCTATGTAGTAAATACAGAATGAATTATATCGCGGTAACATTTCATCCTTTATTTTCCAACGTGTCGAACTGACCGCACATGGCCACAGTTGGTTAGGCTTTTTTTTTTTTTTTTTTTTCCGGTTAGGCTTCCATTCGTCTTAATGAATACAGTAAAAACTTATTTCTTCTTTGTTTCAGCTTCCCAAAATTCATTATACATCACTACGAAGCTAGCAGAGGTTCCCGTCGAAAAGATCAACGGTTCCCTTGGTATCACTATCAGAGGTGGTCTTCCGGAGAATTCAGCTCCTAGTGCTGACCTGGTGCTGAACAGCCGGTCTTTGGATGCTCAGCCGCTGGTGGTGACCCATGTCAGACCTGGTGGCGCTGCGTACAATACTTCCAGGATAAAACCTGGGGATAGGCTGTTGAAGGTTGATCACGTAAGTTAGAGTTTTCAATTATTTTTAGAGTGATCTAACTTTACCATTTTATATGAATAATCTTTTATCTACCAAATTATGTTTCCTGGCAACAAATGTATGAATCGTATTGATGTGAGCTAAAGTATTGTGTAATGTCGCACTATCATAGCTTTTTTTGTTGTTCGTATACTCCATTTTGCAATGTTCCTTTCGAAAATAGGCCAAGTCAACCCAAATGAAGAACCTTTCAAAACTTAAAACTCAAATGACTCTTTCTTCCCAGGTCTCCCTTACCAACAAAACTCTCTCCGAAGTCCACAACATCCTCCAAAACTGTCCACAAGTGACGAGCCTAACGATAGAATACGACGTCTCCATCATGGAATCGGTCAAGCTGGCTACTGGTCCACTCCTCATAGAGATCGAGAGACCTTGCAATGAAGACCTGGGCCTGTTCCTAACTAATCAGAGGTGTTCTTCTGATGACGTGTACAGCTCCGGATCTGATACGTATCAGAGAGTTGGGACGTGTAACGCTATTTATATTGACAGTATATTACCGGCCAGTATTAGTGATAGGTGAGTCAGTTTTATTCATTTGTTTTCTTAAACGTGACGCACGGCCACTCGAGAAAAATCGATAATAGTAAAAAACGAGATCAATCGATGACGATGACAGGTTTTATTTGTAGATCCAGTCGACCGACGTTAGTTGAGTGGTCTTAGAATAACGTGTGTAAAAGCGTCTTCTTCAAAAAGTAAAAACTTCAGTGTCTTGTATTACCACTTTTGGAAGCTCTCTACTTATGGAGGCTTGCGATCCCCTCCAAAATTATCACGCTTATTATCAAAACTATACCGTATTATAAGGTTCATAGTATAACCTCAATAATTACATGTAAAAAACCATTTTAACATCAGACGTTTATAAATAAGTGACACTAACACTTAACTCTTGCCATCTACTGGAAATCACAATAATCAACAAAGCCTGAAGTCTCGCGCCACTGCATAATTAGTGACGGGCCCATAACTGATGAGCTATCGATATTTAAATTGGTTACAAGATATCGGCTTAGCCTAGTTTCAGCTCACTGCACTTTGACACGTGGTAGAAAAAGTAAATTATGATTCTTCACTTTATTGGGTTATTATTCACTGGAGTGGATGATTTTTTTATCGTGTGTTGATATTTTCGCGACATAATACCAAAGTCTATATACCCTGAAGGACAGGCAAGAGGTGTGTGTAGATACACACAAATTTTGCCAGTGATGTATATCTAGCTCAACTGTGGCTAATGACACACAATTGAATTTATATTGTTATAAATCAAATATTGATTTTTCAACAGTCCTGCAAGAGTCCTACACCAATCGGGGGTTATCCTTGGGTGCAAAGTGCATACGGGGATAATCGTCGGATTTTTTGGCTCGTGCGCCTTCCGAAAGGACCGGGACCCCATGGTCCCGAGATATGTAAAAACATAATAATAAAAACAAATTATGCCTGGTCCGGGAAAGTGTAATTTGATATACATATTTCAAAATTCAGTAACCTCTCCACCTATAAGGAAAAATAAAAAGTTAGGACTTTGGAAGTGAACTTAGGTTTGGGTGGCTAAAGTGGACTGGTTACCAAGAAATATGGAAGAATTATGGCCCCTGCCTGATCAATGTTTTATTTAAACACGGATAAAATGGCAGAGGGTGACTTGCACATGCAATAATATGCCCCCGGAAACCGTCGCTAACATATAGTGACGTAGCGACAGTGGGGCAACATGTCCTGAGGGGCTTGAGGAGTGCAGAGGTATTACACGGCTTTCAGAACAATCCCAGAGCCCGGAAGATGGTCAAGTTCCCTACGAGCACTTAGTGGAATACTTCCTTCCCCGAGCACGTTTGCTCTTAGAAATATCCACTCTTGCCGCCGCGAGGTAAATAAGAGGTGGGATCTCTGTTCCTCGTCAATGTTCATTCCAGCCGGCCAATAAAGCAAGCCAGAGGTGAAGAACAAGACTACTCCCAGGAGTCCGTGGGGTCGCTACTGCCCAACAGCTCGCCATAAGCTGCCCCGAGTTTCTGTATCTCTCTTGGTCTGGCTCCTCACCTTAGACCTGTTCCAGCAAGGTAAACTACCGGCATAGGCCTTTTTTTTCGGGGGGAAACCTTCAAAAGGCACATGGGCTTTGGGTAAAAAGACCAGATAGTGTGGAATTCTTACCTCACTAAAACCACCCCGGTGATCACCATCAGCACATGGAGGGGCGCCCGTTACCTCTTAATAGACCAATCCAGAACCCCCTCAGTACAACACGTGTTAGGGCACGTCTCTGGGGACCGGCATTGGCCTAGAGTTCGGAGTGCGCAAGCCCAACGACGACGTCAACGTAGAGATACGGCGGTGGGGTTATTATTATTTGTAATGTGTTTTTTTCCATTATTATTATGAGCATGTGTTGTCCCACTGCTGGGCAAAGGACTCCCTTCCCCCTTTCACAGCCAACTACGATTGTGGGCCAATCCTTTTAGAAGGAGTCCAGCTCATCCCGTCATCTCTTTCCGGGTTTGCCGCGCGGTCGTTTCCTGCCATTTGGGATCCACAGACTGGTGGCTTTTACATATAACATTCCAAAACACAAATAGCGGACACTAGCCGCACAGTTGCTGGCCATATCTTTCTCATGTCGGAGCAGCAATTTTTTTTGTTATAAGTAAATTTATAAATTGTGTAAATAATGTATCATCTTATTTTAATGGTCCATAAAACACATTGATAGAACAAACAATAATATACGCCCCATGGTTCGCTAAGATGAACCCGGTTTTCAAGATAAACATACATTTACAAATCCACCAATCTCATAAAGGATGACATGGCAAACAAAAAAAATGGCCGAGCTTTTAGGATAACACTGTAGTGAATTTAAAAATAATATCATGAATCTTCATTCGTCATTCCATGGAAACCCTTCGAGCCCAAGGGATATTTGACCCTTGTCAACCTTCGATGTCTTAGAGTAGGTCAATGCCCAATTGTGTTTTTAAAAGGAATAGATTCAATATTCTCTTTGCCGTTCAAGGTGAGTGGTTTTTACAAAGGAGTTTTGATACCTCTTAAAGCTTATAATATTGGTTATTATAAGTTTGAGGCAAAATCAAAGTTTCCATGTACCAATTTGTAGGCACATAGTTGTGAACATATTTCTAAAGATATTGAGCAAATAAGGAGCACCTTTGTAATTGAACAAAGAAAGACATGACGTAATGAGATTATTTGAAATAAATAAAAATACAATAACCACCTAACAACCAGTCGGTTGAAAGATTTGTATATAATTATTTAGACTAGTCTCAACCGTGTAGCTCAACACTCACATCACTAAAAACCGCAGTTAAATCGATTTCTATAACAAATTCTATCAAAGGTAAAGAAACTCGGCGATACTGTCAATTCTTTTCTGAAACATAACTCATTATAAAAGCCTAAAAAACTCGATTCCCAGAATCAAGTATTTAAGCCAAATGAAAATTCCGAGTCCCAATTCTCTCGTGCGATTATTTTAATCAATTAGAGAGGGAAGAAAAATTAATTACATTCCATTAGACGCTTAGAGAAAAATGTTAGCTTTCCGAAACGAGAATAAGTCTTTATTAAGCATCGCTTTGGGGTTACTTTATCGAGTTCAATAAAGAAACCACAAAGCCAAATGAAAAAGAATCCTGGCAGTATAAAATACAATTTTAATGAGAAAAGTATACTTGATACTAGACGGATTCTATAGTCAAGGCATAGAAATTTAATAAACTACGTAAAATAATAACTTTCTTGTTTGCATCATCATTATCACATCACCGGGAACAACGGTTACAGGACCTAAGCGCAAAAAACGCAAGTTTTAGAAACAATAAAAGTATATGATCGACTACAGTGAACAAAATCAGAAAAATATATGATATACTTCAGGATATATTCTAGGTAGACAGTGTGTTGAAAACATAATACAACTAATTTGATATGATAGAAAAAAATCATGAAGATACCTCTAAAAACTATCTTTTTACAATAAAAACCATACTAATATACATGCAAACATTCTGATTTTTTTGTCAGATTATTCTACAAGCAACATACTAAAATACTAGTGTTTTAATTTTTCAGCCCGAACAATAGATTTTTTGTAATTAAATAATTGCTTCATATTTTGCAATAAATTACCAGCGTTATGTCATCGCGCTTCTCTTTCTTTTCTATGCAGTCCGACAGCGACCGCGCTTTAGGTCATGTAAGCCCCTTAAGTTGCTTTTTGGGGTCACGGAGAGGTCTCGATAAGTCATGGATGGTCACTCACCCATCCACGAACTCGCCTTGGCAATCGCAGCCTAATCTTCGATCGGGTCGATCAGTGCGGGTGTAATTATTTATCCAAGAGCCCATTAAATTTATTTTTTGAATGACGTCTATTATATTTTTGTAAGCGCTTAGGTTAAATCATGGTTTGAAAGCATTAAACAATGAAATTGAGTTTAAAACTTTACTAAAACCCTATCTAACTAATTAACTAAGGAATTATTGAAATGTCATTATCTGCCCTTGACTTGCGGAAGAAAATTAATAATACTATCTAATATAAATTATGTAAACTGTATTCAACTAACTACTACGTTAATTCGATGGTCCCGGCTGTCATTCGTAAATCTTTGACACAGTCGCTACGGGGTCGTCGGGAGCCCGAAAATCTGATAACCAGTCTTGCTAAGCGGTATCGTGTTACCCGGTAACTACCTTGTAGAGGTCAGGTAGGCAGTCATTCCATCTAAAATACTGGTATTCAGCTGAATCCAGTTAGACTGGAAGCCGACTCCAGCATAGTTGTAATAAAAAGGTTAGGTAGATGATCAAGTGATTTACAACTATTTACATATAATAATTCGAAAAAGAATCCAAGCAACAACAATATGCTGGAATATATACAGTGTGTCTTCTTAATGTGTAGGTACATATCGAAATGAGGGAAAGTAAGCTTAATTTTATCGACGGAAAAAAACAAAAAAGTTATAGCATTTTTAAAATTCTTATTCGCTGCCGTGACCCCTGTGTAAACAAATCGGTATAACTTTTAAACTTAACGATCTATTACGATGAAACAAACTCAGTTATGACTGAAAAAACAAGGCGTCCTTATAAAATGAATTCAGTCGCTAAAATTAAGGCCAGGACTCTCGGAAATCTCGGAATCGACCTATTTTTGATTCAACATTAAACAATCAAATATTCTTTGTTTTAATCTGAAAAAAATATATGGCATAGTTTAACTAACATTCTTGATTATTCTATGGTTCAAAACACGATATTTACAACTTCACTCGATCATAAAAAATCGCAAACAAATCGAAAACAGCGAAGTTTTTAATCGTTTTTCAAGTCGTATTTGAAGTAGACTTAACTTTTACTCGCAAAAAATGTATCAAAAAATAGGCAATGATGTATAGTAGAACATTCTACGGTTAATTTTTCTCAAATCTGATTTTTATTGTCTTAACAAGATATAATCTAAAAAGGCGGCCTGCGCGCTTCACTTCAGTAGCCCGCCGGGCGTTACCGAGGTAGGACCTGTGTCGCTTTTGCTGGCTCGCCGCGTTCCCGCTAATCGATCGAAATATACGTTATATTATTGTTAATTTCCGTGTTTGTGTATTAGTTTCAAAAATCAGTCTGTAAATATTGTTTAGGTTCTAGTATTAATAATTAAACTAAATATTAGTTTGTTATAATATAGTTGTATAATTAAGATTAAATTATGGGGAATAAAAACAGAAGAAAGAAAAAAAAAATGTTCAGCATTGAACAGCAAAGCTTAAAAAAAATAAGGTAAGTTTGATTATTATTTTTCTACGTATTTATAAGTGACGCGACAGAATAATATTGTAGTTGAGGTTCTCTTGCTTTCGTCACAGTACTAGCAGTAGCAGGTCGGTACCATAAATTTACAATTATCGTAATATCTGTAATAGATTTTCAACTTTACTACAACGGAATAAGGTTTATATTCAATTGCAAAATTTGAGTTTTTTTGAGTTTGTGTTTCTAGTTTTGTGATTGTATAGGTAAAATATTATATTTTTTTGAAGTGAAAACTTTAGCATTATTGTGATTTGAAAATTTTATGAAACGAAAAAGCTACAGTAGAAAAAGCTACAGTAAAAAGAGACAAGATTTAACGTGGGAGAAAATGAGATAGGAAGCATTATACACATACAGTGTTTTTGTTTTTTATTATTACAAATGACATCACATTTAATCCTATGCTACTAATTTGTGATGATGATGATGATGGTGATGGTGTTGGCGATGGCGATGGCGATGGCGATGGTGATGGTGATGGCGATGGTGATGGCGATGGTGGTGCGATGGTGATGGTGATAGCGATGGTGATGGCGATGGCAATGATGGTGATGGCGATGGCGATGGTTATGGCGATGGTGATGGCGATGGTGATGGCGATGATGATGATGATGATGGTGATGGAGATGTTGATGGCGATGGTGATGGCGATGGCGATGGTGATGGCGATGGTTATGGCGATTGCGATGGCGATGGTGATGGTGATGGCGATGGCGATGGCGATGGTGATGGTGATGGATGGATGGATGGATGGATGGATGGATGGATGGATGGATGGATGGATGTTCTTTAGCATCGTTGTGATTTGAAAGTTTATGAAACGAAAAAGCCACAGTAAAAAGAGACATGTAAATTCATAAGATTTAACGTGGGAGAAAATGAGATAGGAAGCATTATACACACAGTGTTTTTGAAGGTTTCACTTCTACCACGTGTGAATTGCACACATGCTGTTTTTTTATTTAAAAATATGAAATTCGTTGTGAATGAAATAGGAAGAGTTCAATAAAAATACGTATTGTGGTGTTTTTGATTTGTAGATTTAATTAAAAAAACTTATTGACGAATTCAAGCAACCAAAAAAACTGTTTTACAAAAAAAACAACCGACTCAAAAAAAAAACACTACTACGTGAAGAATATATTTTCATTTTTTGACACCGACTTTCGAAACTAAAGTTATTTTTCACTTTGTAGTGTTTTTTTTTGGAAGTCGGTTTTTTTTTTTGTAAAACAGTTTTTATTTTTCACTTTTTAGTTGTACTTACCTACCCCAAACAAATTCATATATCACTACTTGCTATGTGAATATCAGTAACAAAGCTATTGAACACATCTGCCTTACCCTTTGAAGGGTACAGGCGTGATGTTATGTTGTGTGATTGCGATTTCATATGCTATAGCAGCAATCGCGGTTGATTTGCTGGCATTTATTGAAGAGTTCCGTTGTTTGTCTCCGAAAGTCATAAAAAAGAAAGTCAAAAATAAAAAAACAGCATGTGTGCAATTCACACGTGGTAGAAGTGAAACCTTCAAAAACACTGTATAATGCTTCCTATCTCATTTTCTCCAACGTTAAATCTTATGAATTTACATGTCTCTTTTTACTGTCGCTTTTTCGTTTCATAAACTTTCAAATCACAACGATGCTAAAGAACATCCATCCATCCATCCATCCATCCATCCATCCTTCACCATCACCATCGCCATCGCCATCGCCTTCACCATCGCCATCGCCATCACCATCGCCATCACCATCGCCATCACCATCGCCATCACCATCGCCATCACCATCGCCATCACCATCACCATCGCCATCACCATCGCATCACCATCATCGCCATCACCATCGCCATCACCGTCGCTACCACCATCGCCATCACCATCACCATCGCCATCACCATCATCATCATCGCCATCGCCATCACCATCGCCATCACCATCGCCATCGCCATCACCATCACCATCATCCTCAAAATCATCATCACCACAAATTAGTAGCATAGGATTAAATGTGATGTCATTTGTAATAATAAAAAACAAAAACACTGTATAATGATTCCTAATCATTTTCTCCCACGTTAAATCTCATGTCTCTTTTTACTGTTGCTTTTTCGTTTCATAAAATTTTCAAATCACAAATTCACAACGATGCTAAAGAAGTTTCCACTTCAAAAAAAAAAAATTGCAAATCTGTCTATTTACGATGGAGTTATGCCCTAACATACATAAAAAAAAATAAAAATATCCGAATTGAGAACCTCCGCCTTTTTCGAAGTCGGTTAAAAATATAATATTTACAATCACAAAACTAGAAAGAAACTAAAGTAGGATGATGAAATTAAAATACTGTAGACGAGCAGCCCTATATTTCAAGAATAGGGCCGATTCACAATACTATACTTATAAAAATAACCGTGACAGGGGTCAGCGAGTTCATTCGAACTGCGCTTTCGCGGCATTTGCCACGCGAGGACGGAGGTAACGCTAAATGCCTACTACGCTCGAAGATCCTGGCCTTAAGCTTAGTTTCTCTCATTTAGATATGTACAAATTATGAAGACTCACACTGTATATAATATCTTTTCTTTCTATTTATTTAAAAGCATAGTCTTTCAACTAATTGACATTAATTACAAACTTCGCCCACCAGAGAGCGCTTAATGCCTTTCTTCATACTTTACTAATATTGTGAGACGTTTTAAAGTTCAACTAATGTTTTAAGAAACTAATTTTGCTTAAATTAAAAATAGTTTGAAGTTTTTATTGTACCTATAGCTTTGTAATTTGTTTATGAATTTGAGCTGTTTATAGGATGAAAACTTCGTTGACTGCTTCATTTAACTTTTTTGAATTAGTTAATTTTCTATTTATGATAATACGACATAGCGACATAGCAAATATTGCAACTAAATATTGCTATATTTAGTTGCAATATTTGCTATGTCGGGTCTAACATCTTCGTTTCATAGTTAATTTCTGAAAAATCTTATACTTTTTTGTATGAAAATTGGAAATTTTGAAGTTATTTTTTTATTTGAGTTTGCAATAACAACGTGCAACTTCATTTAAAAATGCGCCAATTGCCTAATGCATATTTCTGGAGTTGTCGATTAGCCCACAAAGACGCCAATAGAAAAAAATATTTAAAAGTGATTCGTCTGTTTCGGGCGAATAAATTCGTGCGAATCTATTAATAAGCCGAATAATAAGAAAAAAATGAAGTGTTAAGAGCAAGTGTGGGTGGTCGTTTCTCCATGGAAACGCTCTCGCCTATTTTCTTTCTGGTTAATGACCATAAAGCAATGTTTTTTTACAGAATAATAAATATTAACTACGTGTATGTCCCTATGTTTTCCTTTTTGATGATACATTATTTTTGTAAGCACTAGAACCCTCAAAAAATACTCAAAATTGCCAATTTAAACCGCTGTGTTGACAGCGGTTTAAATTGGCAATTTTAGGCCTCTGTTGAGAGGCCTAGTCTACAAATTTGACAACTATTAATGAAAAAAAAACATAAGGACAGAGTATAATTATATCCTTCTTATTATATATTATATCTTATCAGAGTATATATTATATCTTTTAAATTGGTCCAATATTGGAGGAGGAAATAGGCGAGAGCCAAATCTCGAATTATGACTTTTTGCATAGGCTTTTTCAAAAGTCTCTCCGACCGCATTTCCTCTTAATCGACTATAGTTGCTGCCCGTAGTACCTACTGATGTAAAATGTTTCTCCCGATAAAGACAGTCAAATAGATTTCATTTCACCACAACTCGTCAAGTTGAAAAAATGAAAATTATTAATTTACCCTTAAGTTATAAAACATTCTTTTGTTCTTTTATCTTCTCGAAAACCACAAAATCTAACACATAATCTTATTTTTCAAAGCGAATACCGTACTTAAAGTAATACAAATATATATCCAGCTAGAGCCGTTGATTGCAAACCTAAGCTAGCAATAAGCCCTGGGATCGTACTGGGCTTAAACTAAGCCTGGATATAGAGATGTACAGGCGCATTGCGAATTTTTCAAGTATTGTTCTTTTTTTTTTGTTCTTGGGGCAAAGTTAATTTGGTGATAAAATCGTGGCCTCTGTTTACGAGTTTCTGGATAACGATAAGCCTACTGATCGCCAACGAACATTTATTTATACCAATTGTTCATCCAAAAATTTAAGGGCCACTAAATAATCTTTCGATTTCGAAACATTACCGGAATGATTTTGAATGTATGTACGAACATTTGTCCTTATGAGTTTAGAGCGACCCGTTAGGCTCTTTGTACAGACGCCAGCTCATCAAGCTATCCAAAACTGTAAAATTTTCCCGATCAACATTGAACCTTATACTTCAACGATAAAGTTGAAAATCTATTAAAGAAGTTTGACAGATTGTAGTAGCTTGATGTGCTGGCGTCTGTACACGTTTTTCTTGCCGTGAAAAACTACGGTTTATTAGCCGTGTGTAGGCACGGTCGTCAGTGTTGTATGGATCACTATGAACGCTTGTTGATGGACACGTTTTTTCTACGGCGCGGTTTATACGCCGTACCGTAAAGAAAACGTGCCGGGTACAAAGGGTGTTATGATTGCAAAAACCATCGTTGTTAAAATATTTGAATACAATAACAGTAGGTACCTATGATGAAAAGTTTATTACTGATCTCAATGAAACATGATGTCATTTACTAACTAAAGTGAGCCTCCATCACGTGTGACGATACTTACATGTGTTTTGAACAAAATTATTTTGAAGGGTATTGCTAATCCATTGCTTAATGTGTTCAAAAAATTTGTCTGCTCAGCTACGTAAATAACGCAATGAATGTTGTTGAACCGTCAAAACGAACGCCAATCCTGCTCTTAGTGTGTACGTAATTATCCCGCTTGACAGTCACCATCTTGCTGACTGGTTCATATTTTTACCATGAGCTATCCCGTTACGAGAGACGAACTCATTATGCTTTCAAACCATGCTAGTAACCATAGTAAGTTCCCGTGGTATTATTTCCGACACCCATGCAGGCAAAGCCGCGAGCAAAAGCTAGTAAATAATAAATATTCTCATTCTAGATGCGGAGCCCTCCACCCTGGAGACCAGATCCTCGCGTTTGATGATCACGTGATCGACGGGAACAATTATACCGCCGAAGAAGTGATGTGTTACCTTGAAAACTGCGAGGGAGGGTTCACGAGGCTACATGTCGCTCCCAGGCATGTTGTTGGACATTGTGGGAGGTTTACTAGAGGTGAGCATTATCCATCCAATGTTTAAGATAAAGATCGATGATTAAAGAGTATAAGTGTTGAAGAGGGAGACCCAAAGTTGTCGATATAACTCATAAAATAAGCAAGCCGAAGTTTACTCGTATTAGCCGTTAAATCAATGACCGTTGGGGTAGACATGTTCTTCAGACAATTTTCACGGGTAACAGCTGGAAGAGGGTTGCCGATAATCAAGATGAATGGCGTGCAATTGGAGACGCTAATATCCAGCAGTGGACTGCTGTATAGGCTGATGATGATGATTGAAGAGGGAATTGATGGTATTTGGTATAAACGTTGGTGAGACAATAACTGATAAAAGTGTTCGTCAAAGCATATTTCATAAAATTTTACATTAAAATTCTAAATAGCCTAAACTTAGGCTATTTAGAATTTTAATGTAAAATTTTAAATAGCCTAAAATTTTTTTTTATTAAAATTCACTACCTAACCTGTTAGGTATACAATATATAATAATATATTATAAAAGTGTTCGTCAAAGCATATTTCATAAAATTTTACATTAAAATTCTAAATAGCCTAAACTTAGGCTATTTAGAATTTTAATGTAAAATTTTAAATAGCCTAAATTTTTTTTTAATTAAAATTCATTACCTAACCTGTTATACTTGTATACTTGTATAACAGGTTAGGTAGCGAAATAATCGTTTGATACTTCCTGACGCAATTTGGTTGGAAGTTAATGCGAAAATTGTTCTAAAGTCGTTTATCCCATTTGCTGACCCAGTTCATAATTTCATTATTACATCCTCTTGTTGTGTTCCTGCACGATTACACTGGAAATAAAGAGATGAAGAATGAAGTAATTGCATTCCTACGGGTCTTCGGTCCATGTCTTTTTCCCTATTATTCGATTTCCTGCTTCAACTCGTACGTCTCGTGAAATTCGCGACAATTTACAACAATCTGAATGCCAGACCTTCAACAACAACAGGCAACAACGACAGGTGTCGAAAATTATTCAAGAAACACTCTAGGCGGAATACCCTGAAGAAACTTTAATACCTTTTCCCTGCTCTTAGAATTCCTGCAATAGCACCTTTCGTAAGCAATTCCGGAGGTATAATAATTACTGAGTTAACTCTTCGCGAGCCCGAGGCAACTTGCCGAATGACCGAACTTGGGAACTAGCATTCTCTAAGTCAGAAGCTTGTTCCTGGCCTTGGGTATATTTGGGCTATATGTATTGTGGGCTTTTAGGACTTTTGAATTACATGATGGGATACCCAAATCATTGCTTTTTTACCCGACTACGGCAAAGCTAAAGGAGGGTTATGATTTTGACCGGTACGTATGTATGTATGTATGTATGATCATTTGTTCCCTCATAATTTCTAAACTTCTTGTCATAATTAGACAAATGAGGTATCGTTGGAAGCGTTTTGATCGTTTTCTGGTTATAAGCTTTGTGACGTCACATTAAATTGAATGTGGCGTCCTGTAGTGAACATAAAGTCATGAAGCTCTAAAAAAAAAAATGTATCATGCCGTTTGGGGTGTCAAATGAAAGGGCTTAATTAGCACATTTCAAAAATATTAATATTACTGAAATAAACCCAAAAAATGAAATAAGAAATAAGTTTAAAAACTAAAACCCGACTATTGAAAAGGATGAAACAAGAAAGTACCTTCCCGTGGTCGCATGCTACCATAGCTTATAATATGTTAGTATAGCGGCATGCGACCACCAGAAGGTAATTAATTACTTGTTTCATCCTTTTCAATAGTCGGGTTTTTAGTTTTTTATCACTGGCCTTACCAAGCCCATCGTTTTAATAAAATCATTTAAAGCATTAGGGTTTTTTTCATATCTGCTCGCTATATTAATGGTGTGCTTCTGACTGTACTGCTGGGGAGTTTGTTGCGCCGTTTTTCTTCCCAGCTAAAACACTAGGAAGTGAGGAAGGGCGGGCGTTTTGGGAGACTGTCATGTGTAATTAAAACGTTCTTGATGTGCTGATTTATTTATTTAATACTTCGAGCACATAAATGTGCAGAGGCGGATTTAATGCCATAGGCATTTTCTACCAGTCAACCTTTGGGTTGATTCTCAGCCTAATATGAATAAAGGACTTTTGATTTGATTTCTTACTGCAAAATAACGCATGAACAACCTGTTGATGAGAATGAAAGATGCTGTTAGTAAAACTTCCTGTGTTTTTTAAGATAGGCTTGACCAACTTAGCAGCAACTTTTTATTTTTATTTTTTTTTTATTCGAAATGGGTTTGCTCTTGACTCTAATCTAGGTCAGAGATGACACAGATAAAGTCTACGATGGAGTGAGCTTACTAAAATACCCAAGAAAACTTACACCCAGAAAAGGTAATTGAAATCGCTGCACAAATTACTTTCATAGTCTACGGAAAAGGTTTCAACATCTTCAAACTTTTCGAACTCATGACATACATCCTTGAGATTTCCTCTCATGGCTTGAACCGCCACTAACAAGAACGAATATATGAACATCAAACTTGGCTCGTATAATTCAAAAGGCTTAAGTTCTGATGCCTTGTAATATGCTTCCACTAATGTACAGAGCAGGTACATTAATTCAAGTTTAAACTTCAGTTTAGAGTTCTATCGTCAAGTACTCTTTGAGCCGGTTGAGTTATTACGTATTTTTGAAGTTGGGACATCGATGCATCTGCTTCATGCGCAGTCTAAAAAAAGTTCTGATGGGAGTTTCTGAGCAAATACGACTATGATAATATGGAAATTATGATAATAATATCTATTTGTTGCGGGCTATTAACCTGATCGATCGACCGTGCGGCTGTAATTTAGCCCCTCTACGAGTATGTCTTTTAAATGCACATCGAATTAAATCATATTACTTTTTCATCCAAAGTTTAAAGATTACAACGCTCAGTTATAACAGATTGTCATAATATTTAGATCTTTCATAAATCCTGCGATATAAACCTATGAAAAAGAGATAGAAAAAGAAAACTACTCTTTAAAATTCGCTCTAAAACCAAACGAAGGAAAACTGAAAACTACATAACAAAGAAAAACAATAAAGACACGACTACGTATAAAAATGTTTCCAGCAAATACCATCGTTATAAGCTCACACTTTGTTCCAGAAAATTCAATATCGGGCACATCGACGCTGAACGCCAAGAAACATCGCCAGAGAAACTACAGGCAGAGCTCGATGCCCAAACTAGGTTTACAAGACGATTATGGTAAGATATTGGATGGAGAATCGATTGTATTATCATTATGAGCAAGATCGATCAGGAGTTGCGAACTGAAGTAGCGATAGATAAATAGGTACTTTGAGAAAAATGGCACTTGATGTAAGAGAGCCAGCTCTGAGTGGAGCGGAAGGGAGTGTCAGACACTACGTAGGTATAATCAAAGAGATTGGGTTTGGATTTGGATTGGATTGATTTGTATTTTAGCACAGATAAAAAAAAGATAACTGAAAAATTCTTCACCAATTGGATTTGATTCGATTAACTTAACAGTTAACTGTCCATTATGATTCATAATGTTATCCTTTTATGATTCTGCAAAAGTGGCCTTTTTAGGCCCCCTGTTGTCTTTAGTTTTCCGTTACTGCGGTAGTTATGCTACGCGAACTGCTTTGCTGTCCACACGGCAAATTATTCTTTTATACAATAATTACTACATGCTTAATTTTTGATAACTTTTAAAATAACTACCTACCTTACTCTAGCTATTATTTAATTGTAATACACAACTCAGCATTAAAATCTGTGAGTGAACAGTAAATCACCTCTATTTTCCCACCATTTTTTTTTAGGGTAGGATTTTATTTTCAAATTTGTATGGGCCCAACTTCAAGGTATAGTCTATCCAATAAAAAATCAAAATCGAAAGAATTATCAAAATCGGACTACTCTGTAAAAAGTTATGTGTGGTCATACATTACAATCAGTGAGTGAACAATCAATCATCCCCTGTTTTCCTATCCTAAGGGGGATATAGGTATACCTTTTCCAATAAAAAAAGAATTATCATAAATAATAAATCAAACTACTCCGTAAAAAGTTATGCATGGTCATACATTAAAATGAAATATACGTGTCGACTCAAGAACCTCCGTTTTGTCGTCAGTTAAAAAAACAAACAACAACTGCCCAAAGTTCGAGTCCCTAAAGATACAAATTATTATAAAAACCACTCAAATAAAAACAACATCATTATTTTACTCAATTAATCACCAATTATTCAACTACAAACGCTCGTTTAAAAACCAAAAACAGCACTTCAATTAATTACAAACTCTAACCAAAAATCCGTCCACAAAGTTAATGAAACCGCATCTCCTGGCACTATTAGTACTGGGACCCAAACAGAGTCGTCGTAAACAAAATCAGGCGAACTTTCCTCAAACAAAGGGAAAAGGATAGGCGTGTAATTAATTTGCTCCAGAAAAACCGGCAAAGTGCGAGTCGCAGTGGCGCATCAAGGGTTCCGTACCATGAGAAATATTATAATTTTATTTTTTTTATTAGCCGACCATACCTTACTTCTGAGCTAAAGCTTCCCGAAAATTCTTTCGGTACATGGCCAGGTCATCTCGCCACCTCATTCTAGGCTGGGCTCGGCGGCGGAGTATAGTTCGCCTTCTCTTTATAATTTGCCATGGAGACAATTGTGGCATCTGATCTATGTATTATTACTACTATAGAAAACACTTATTCTCGACTACCTATTACAATTAACTAGATATAGCACATTGACAGACAGACACGGAAAACGGAAAGTTTGAGTGCGGAACCCGAAAAACAGAATACGGTATATCTTTCTCGCATATTTGTTTAGGACGTGCAACTTCCTAGTTTGTTCCGCGTCCCTCGAGCGTTGGTCTAAAACATTATGTTAATTGGACGGAGCTCGTAATAGCCCAGTTAAGAGCTGACGTAGTATCGCTAAATACCGTGGATTTCAATGCAGGCCATTCGTGGTCGTTCGCCATTCGTGATGGCCCAAAATTTACAATTTTGGGCCTTATCTGCAGCACACTTTTAGGGAAAGAATTTGTCCGGAATGTATCAAGTACCTACTGTAAAATAACTATTTTTGCAACGTACAATTTTGAGCTTTACGTGTAAAATATTTTTAGGGAAAGAATTTAATTTGTCCGGAGTAGTACTGTAACTATTTCTGTGGGCAAGCAATATGTCTGTGTTACGGTTTCACTATTCCTTTATTTGCCTCTAGGGAAGTGCCGTCGGCCTTTTATAAAGATGTATCTACTGTTGGGTCATTATTATCAAAATAGGAGCCAAATAGTAGTATTTGGCTGTAAATATAACTCAAACAACCACTTAAATTTGTCTGCCAAACCTTAATGGTCGTATTCCCAAACAAGATTTACCTCTAGATCTGACGGCCAATCCTCGTAATTAAAAACGTCCAAAATCTAGTCGGAGTCATGGGACTGCGACTAGATTTACAGATTTGTTTGTCACCGAGGTGTCTCGGCGACAAACAAATGTCAAAAATGTGGGGGAATTAGAGGTATTTTTGACAGTTTGAGACTGAGATCAGACTGTGAACGTTCTTGACACTACGAAAATTACCTCTCAGGTTTAAACCATTGAGCCTGTTTACCCTTGGACTAAAGTTAGAACTCGTTATGTAAGGTCGGACACGGTTACAGTTCACTAATACAAATTGATTCTTCACACAGACCAACGAGTATCTTTCCTTGTTCTCCAACAGATAGTCAACAAAACTACATGAGCATGGGTGTGTGCAGAACAGAGTCTCTCAACATACAGCTAGAAGTTCCACCTGGCCAGAGTTCTGGTCTGGCTGTCCACGAGGAGAGTGCAATGCTGGTGATATCCCACGTCGCTTCGCAATCACCCGCGTACAGGTAAGTGGTTTGGTTTTTTAAGGGCTGATTTTTCCAACGCCAAATAACTTTATCGGAGGAATAATTTTGAATTTTTGGCAGTTCTTCCATACAAAAGCTGTCAGGCGTCAATTTTATTCCACGAATAAAAATTATCGGTCGATTGATAAATCAGTCCTTAGTCTATTGAACTTCGTCTTTGAAGGAGGGCTTGTAATTGTGGACAAAGAAGCGTTATATTATGTATACAAAATGGTTCCTTTTGTGTTTCAAGACTGTCTTGTAGGCTAACAATCTAATGCCTTGTCTGAGACTGAATAGAATCGCTTATCACGGGCAAACTAATTGTACAATAACAATTCCATTCCTCCACAAATATGTACATTGCGATACGCGCCTAGGTCTCTCGAGTTTTACTACAATAAGTTATACGACTACAAAGTAAAGTATAGCATGGATAACCCGTCCTATCGAAATGAGGGAAAATTTATATTATTCTTTTTTATATTTACAATGATAGATGTTCTCAAACCAACAAAAATCGACACCGGATCTCCTTTCCAGATCGGGCTGCCTTCAAACCCGAGACAGGGTAATGTCAATCAATGGCCACGAGAACTTGACAGTGGATGTTGCCAACGAGATCCTGCAGCGAAGAAACGATTCGCACAACCCTAAGTACTTGACCCTGAACGTCGAATTCAGTATGCCGAACACTATTGAAGCTTCCAGTGGAGTATTTAACGTGAAACTAGCTAAAACAACTGCTGGATTAGGCGTTACAATTACAGGTTTATAGTTTTTTAGTCCATCACATTATGATTATCTTGGTTTTTTTCCATCTTCATGATTTTCAATTCATTCTTTGTCAATCGCCTGACTTTTTTAACAGATATTCCATTGACTTTTCAAAACTTTTAAAACTCTAAGATATTTAATTCTTTCACAATTTCTTTTATGCATGCTACCTGCGGGATAATTGCGTAACACGTAGAAATTGACAATTGCTCGCAATATCTTTCATTTTGGAGGTTCAATCACGTTCATTGTTATTTACGTTGTTGAGCAGACGATTTTTTCAAACCTATGATAACCCTTGGACTGTGTTTAAAAGTCTGTTACGCAATTAGAGTGCTGGTTTTCAATCACATAGAGTTAGAATTCTGAAGCTGTTTAGAAAATTAGGTGGTTAAGCATGAGTGTTTTGAAGATAGGTTCATGATAGTCTTTTTGACAGATACCACGCTAAGCAACATGGCAGCACAGCCAGGCTGCGTTAGCCAAACAGACGTGCATAAGGCATGTCATGGTACGTTGGACTGTAAATACGTTCGCTTACTGAACATAACGTACTAGGCAAACATGCAGGCTCAGCGCCTATTCTATACATATACTAACCGGCCCAACTAATTACCCTTATCATAGTACATGGTGAACTTTCAAGCGAGTCACGGCTAGCAGGAGAAAAGACAAGGACTCGTTTGTCTAGTCTCTTTAGAACTTCTGCTAACCTAGTACTTCTTTCCGCAGGGTGCAAACAAAAGTTGCTGAGCAACGAAGAGCCTATGGTGATATCGGATATCAAACCAGGATCCGTGGCTCATCGGAGTGGAGCTTTAGCACCCGGAGATCAACTTCTTGCCATCAATGGACAGCCACTGCACAATTTGTCTTTGGTAAATATTAGTTTTTTTTTTCATTAATTTTATTAAACTTGCCTTCGTGGAGACATGACGTTATTATGTTTTTTTTTATTTAACTTTTTTAGTAATAATTTATTACCTTTATAATAAAAGCTATACCTACATCGCGTTTCATGTAATTATGCTGTTGTGTATTTAACGTAAAAATAATTATAGTGACTGTAATTTGATTTTATCTAAAAAGCTCTTATTTTCCTCGTACAACATGAATTAATTTAAAATTATGTCGCCTATTCATTTTACTGTCTCAAAAAGATGCCAAGATAAATTAATTAACAACTTTTGCATTAATTACGCTGATCAAAGTGAGATCTAAGCACACACAAACATTTTCAGTACTTGGAATGTTAACTCAAAGTATAAAATAAGTACCTAAATGTGAATAACTGTGGAAGAAAAGTGATTGTATGTATTTCAGACTCACCTTATACAATGTGGTGTCAACTCTGAAATACTAATGCATAAGAGTATTTTAGAACTATCAAATTAATCCTAACATCCAAATAAAAAAGTGTTTTTTGAAGTGAAAACTTCTTTAGCGGCGCTGTGTACTTTTTTTGGAATGGGTAAAAACTTCTAAACTCGCGTCAGGTCACGTGACCCTGATCGAAAATTCGTAAGACGTAAAACGTAAGACAGCGCCATCTATGCACATCGGGAAGAACTACGAGGGCCTCGCGTACTAACTACGTAGTTCATCCAACAACGACGAGATGGCGCTGAACCACGGATATATAACTGACGACGAGCTCAAATACATTTTATGTACAAGGCCAATAGTATGTAAAAATGTAACTAATATCAATCGTACCATCTACGTCCTCTTCTAATACGCCTCTGCAAACATTATGGTAATCGAACAAAGGTAACATTGTGTAAAATTTCATACAGGCTCCTTATTAGTTTATCTAGTTACCACTTTAGAAATGATTAACGAAGCACTGCCGCGACCAACACCACGAACTGAAGTCTATCCTGTGTGCTTATTTGTAAATCTGAATAAATTCCTTTCACGAGAAGAATAAACCAGTCACTTTGGTCATCATACCTGATTTGCAAAAAACCCTATAAAATAAGGAACACACCTTAACACGCGTGTTTTGTTTATAAGACGATTCACAAAATACACTCGTAATTGTTCAAGTTTTCACTTCTGTCGGCACTACCGGAGTGCCAGTGTTTTTTTTTTAACAAGCTACATAAATAGTAGTGATGGGATCACTATGGGTTGTGCCAATCATTGACTAGCTACAGTGACTAAACTATTGTATATTTTGATTGAATTTTTGTAGGCCGACTAGAACGTCATTAGATATACGTAGTTATAATTTATTGTCGTAGTGTCGCCTCCACCTTGTATATCACAGGAAACTGTATTTAGGTCGTCGCTTACAATAGAAGATCATTACGTCAAATCTGTCCTATTGTTCTAAATAACTTCCTATATACGCGCACTTCACTAAGTTGATGAGGTTAACTAGATAGTCAATCACCAATCGAACAAATGTTACAATAAAATACCATGTGATATATTGCAGTTAAATGAAAGAAAATTTAAAACTCACATTAAACGTACACTTTGTAAACAAGCATACTATAAATTAGAAGATTATATCCAAGATAAGAACGCTTGGAAACATGCTGGTCCTGCTCCATAGGACAATCTGGAGCCTAGACAAAATCAAACTGGTTGCTAATTTAACTGTAAATTTATACTTTTTTTTGACATTGATTTACATTCTGTAACTACTTTAACTCACACCCTGACTTATTACTTGTTATTTTTTTTTTTTGAAAATCGTTTACCTTTACCATGTTTGTAAATATGTGAGCACCATGTATCTATCAGATAATTAATTTATATATGTCATGGTTTCATTTTTAAGTCTTTTACCTATTGTGGTATAGTAATTTTATTTTAGGTGCATCGTGTTCACATATTATTATTATATAATTAATGTATGCAATATTTTGTAAAATATTTTAAAAGAGTAACGGTGGAGTTTCTTGCCCGTTCTTCTCCATACGAAAACTACTTTTTGGAATGGGCGACTAGAATCAATTCTATTTTTTTGTAATTTCTGACGTTCAAAAGTGCCTTTTATGTGCCTATTTGAAATAAATGCTTTGACTTTGACTTTGACTTTGAACCGCAATACCAAAATACAAATATGATTGCCATTTGCCGTACCTATTAGAGCCTTTGTACACTGCACGCGTTTCTTCACGGTATGGCGTATAAACCGCGCCGTAGAAAAAAACGTTTCCGTCAACAAGCTTCCTTAGTGATAAATACAACACTGATGACCGTGCCTACACATTGTGCATAAACAGTAGTTTTTCACGGCAAGAAAAACATGTACAAAGGGCCTAAAGCAAGTATTTATATAACTTTCCTAACATCAACCCTTTGTTACAGGATACAGCTTTCAATATCCTCCAAAACTCACCAGAAGACATTATAACCCTAAAAATCCGTAAACGAGACCTAACAGAAGATTGGTCCAACATACACAAGCATAACGCCAAAATGACTCTCCAAAGCTTTAGCAATATAGAAACCAAAGCCGTAGTACATAGTGGAGAAGATTCTGGTCATCATACGGATAGTCCCAACAATAGTGCTAAAGAGAGTGAAAGGAGTCATGGAAGCAATGATAATGGCAATACCGCTGTGTTTACTGTTGAGCTGATCAAGCAAGAAACTGGACCACTAGGCTTGACTATAGCTGGGAGTGAAGATGTTACGCAGCCTATTCTGTTGAGTGGACTTGTTGAAGGTATGGTAATTTTCAATTACTAAGATGTAAAACAAAATAAATTTTATTTTTATCAAACTATTGAATATAAAATAATTAGTCAAGTAATTTAATTTGATGTTATAATTGCAGGTGGTGTTGCTGAAAAATGTGGTAAACTAGCTATAGGTGATGAACTGCTAACTATAAATGGTGAAAGTGTGCTCAACAAACCCTTGTCCGAAGCGATCAAATTGTTACAACAGAGTGGACTGAGAGTACAGCTGCAACTGTGTAGAAAAGTTTCAGGTAAATTCCAATTATTATAATTCTGTGATTCTTGTAATTTGTGAATTGCATTCAGATCTTTCTCGATTGCCATCCAATTGCAACTTACTGGCATGTCTGTTTTCATGCAAGTATTTCTAAACAAAACTTGGATCTACAGAATGAAAAACGCAAATCAAATTATCCTTCTTGCATTTTTTTTAAATTAATATTTACAGTAACACTAAGAGAGTCATGTCTGTTTAAATCATACATAATTAAACTAATAAATCTTTCCTCATCTAGGGTCACTCGAGAGTGCAGAATCCAGTGCGAGAGACTCGAGTCATTCCACGTCAAGCCCAGGCTTATCGAATGACAGCGCCGTTGAGTCGTGGGATCAGAACACGCCAGTCAGGACCAGTGCTAACTGCGGTAAGACACTTTATATTAAACGTGCCTAATCTATGTTGATATGTTATTATTTATTGTTGAATCTCCTCTGTAGGTATAAGTATTCTTTTATTTTTTTGATAAGCTGAATCTTTCCCTAATTTTAACTTAAACTGCGTGAAAGTTCATTTACTTATTTAAACTTTTCGCACACAAAAAGATACAAAGAGACTTTATGGCTTAGGAATTCTCTACCAGTCAACTAAGGGTGGTGAAGAGATTAGATAGCAGGTGCTTTGTTTGAAAGGAAGAATGATATATTTTTTTAATTAAAAATATTATAATATCAATGATATTATATAGTTTGATTTTTTACAAATACGTGCAAAGACACTACCACATTCATAAAGGATACAGTTTATGTTATAGGTAATTCCGAAGTAATAGAATACGCAGTGCCAGATAAAACAAGAATGACGGACAAGCAGCCTTACTCACCTACCGATGAAGACAAACTCATGGCATCAAACTTCAATTCAGCAGCACCATACAGCATCAACGACTTGCCATTACCGAACTATTCCCTAAACAACTCCCTGAAGACTTTTCACTACGAAAACACATGTATCATTCCGGAAAACACTCTTAAAAATAAACAGAATATCACTAGAGAGGATGATGTTCAGCAAATTGAAATTCTGACATCAAACATGAAGGATTGTCAATTGCACAATATGGAAAGATCTTCCTGCAAATGTGATTACGTCCAAATGGGTCCTTATGGAATTGTATCACCGAAAACAAGAAGACCAAATTGGGATAGTGATTTTTTAAATAATGGAATATATACGGTAACAACGCCACAAAAATCGCCAATGAAGCCTGGGGTTCCTGGAACCAGTTTTCAATTTTCGACGAGTCCAATTTATGAAAATGAAGTCCCAGGTAAATACATTCTGTATAATATTACAACATCTATCGGTCCTATTTATTTTGCAATCAGGCTTTCCAGTTTCCTGTTAGTTAAATTACTCATTAACATAGTAATTGGTTCTAAAACTACTGTTAATTTGACCTGTCTTCCAATCAGCTTTTAGAATAATGATGCCAAAACATGCGTAATTGCTTTTAAATTTATTTATTGAAACTTTTCGCATACAACAAAAGGTACAAAGGTGAGCTTAATGCCTTAGTCATTCTCTCATACATAATTAAATATTTTCAACAATACAGTCATTAACTGGCATTTAAAAATGTATATCCCTAAACAAGATAATTGACTGGCTTACCTTCAACCTAAAAAGAAACACGATCAACCGCTCTATCTATTTTGTTGATTTTAGTGAATACAAAATGTATGGAGCAGCTGATTGTTTTTTCGTTATTTCTGTGTTGGTTTCATAGTAAAAGTTTCTCATAATGCTTAGTACCTACATGACCCTTTTTCAGGCTTTCAATTACACTTTGTATACAGGACTGGTCATATATTATAACTATTAATTTTATTATATCTCCACAGGTCTCTATAGTACCGAAGCAGTATCTCCTGCCAGAGGCTCCGTGCATCACGTGATCTTGTACAAAGATGCTATCTATGATGACTACGGTTTCTCAGTGTCCGATGGGCTATATGAGCGAGGAGTGTATATCAACCGAATTCGGAAGGGAGGACCCGCTGATATTGTTGGGTTATTGAGGCCATACGATAGGATTTTGCAGGTTTGTACATACTGGTTAATAATACTTACCTACTGGATATTATGAAACGCTTTAAAAAAAAGTAGTTTTGATTTGAAAGTAGATCAAAAGAGAGAAACTGATATTTTAATTTATTGAGGCGGGAAACCTGTCTACCAAAATATTGTATTATTTAGTAAAGTATTACCAATTGTAAATAAAATAAAAATATATATATAGCATAATATAGCAACGCTTGTAAAAGTTAAGTTGTTTATTCAATCTAAAAATAAAAAAATATCGACTAGATATTCCACTTACTACTGACCACCCTTTGACTGACTTGTAGACCAATCTTTTGAACTTTGTTGATTTACAATTAGTCCAAAAAGAAAATTCTAAAGTCAGTTTTTAATACAGAACTTGACTATGTTTATAAAGCACAGTAATATTACCCAATTACGTTGTACAGGTGTACCTAATATTGTGCCCTGTTTTCGACCTCTCATTATTTACAAACAAAGTTTTTGGGTCTTTATTTTTAAAGCCCTCATATACCTTTTAATATTATCTTCATTAACTTTGTAACATTATTTATGCCTGTTTATAACAGAACTTTTTACCTAAGATATAATAACAATCAATCTTTCATAACTGAGAGTGATTGTTTTATTTTTTAGGGTTCCGTAGTCAACTAGGAACCCTTATAGTTTCGCCATGTCTGTCTGTCCGTCTGTCCGTCCTCGCTTAATCTCTGTGACCGTTAGCACTAGAAAGCTGAAATTTGGTACCAATATGTATATCAATCACGCCGACAAAGTGGTAAAATAAAAATTGGAAAAAAATGTTTTATTAGGGTAGCCCCCCTATATGTAAAGTGGGAAGTGATTTTTTTTTAATTTCAACCTTAACGTGTGATATATTGTTGGAAAGGTATTTAAAAATGAATAGGGGTTTACTAAAATAATTTTTTGATCATGCCAATAATTTCGGAAATAATCGCTCCAAAAGTAAAAAACAATGTGTGTCCCCCCCCCCTCTAACTTTTGAACCATAAGTTTAGAAAATATGAAAAAAATTTGAAAAGTAGAACTTTATAAGGACTTTCTAGGAAAATTATTTTGAACTTGATGGAAACAACAATTTTTGTACAAAAAAGACAAAAAGTTTTACAAAATAATTTCTGAACTAAGTTTGTAGTATATTCGTATATGCAAGCATTTTTTTAACTTCGTTTACATATTTTATTATCCTGAACGTATCTTTTTTCAAACAAAAACAGAAAAATAATTATTAAAATCGAATCCCAATATTTTAAGATCTATGATCGACTACGATTATTACGCGAACATAATGGATACGTGGGAACACTTATTGTGACGGACGGGAAACTACGGAACACTACACTGAGCGTGGCCCGACACGCTCTTGGCCGGTTTTTTTAATTCTAAATCTAGCTATGCCCGCGACTACGTTCGCGTGAATTTCGGAAAACAATAATGTGTCTCTTTACTAATTATTTTTCTAAAACAAAAGTGCCTAAGTTACTTCTTATAACATTAGTTATCTGCCGGTGAAAGTACCGTCAAAATCGGTGTATCCGTTTCAGAGATTAGCCGGAACAAACAGACAGACTGACAATTTTTTTAGCTGTTATTTTGACGTAACAAACAGACACCTCCGATATGTCTAGATCACTTTTACAAACACAGTATGCATTATTGCACACTTGTCTCAAACTCTGAACGAGGTTCCTTCTTTCTCAGATTTCATCATTCTACATTTATGTATGATTTTCCTAATAGAACGTGCGATGGAAAACAGCTGTGAGGCCCATATATGACAGTGTAGTCAAACAAACGTATTCTTTGGAATTTAAACTTTATTTCAATAACATTAAGAATGAACGTGAATTTGTAAGAATATGTTTCTTTAACATCATTTTTGGATGCTTCACACGTTCCATCTGCAAAATAAATCATCTCAGTCTTTTTAGTTTACTTGCTTTTATCCTTAGTGTGCATACACACGAGCGATATTGTCGACAGCAGCTGCCGACGCGTGTCGACGGATGCAGTTGCCTCTGTCGTCAATGCATGTCGCTAGTGTGTATGAGCATTTATGAACCTTTCGCCTGTTTCTCATTTGTTTTATTGTGATCAGGTGAATGGAACAAGGACGGTAGACTACGACTGCTGCCTCACTGTACCTCTGATCGCGTCCGCTGGTGACCGGCTCGAGATTGTCGTGCAGAGGCTTGTGACGTCCAGGGTAAGATATTGATTACAGTGCATGATGATTTGAGTACAGTGATATATGAAAATATCACAACAGGAGGCCTACTTTCTAAGTCCGCCAAAAAAGATACGGGCCCGTCGAAAGTAATTCAAAACTTCGGGATGAACCCTACACCCGAATAATTAACATTTTCGGACGGGCAAAACCACATTGAGAGTAGAGACAACTGTCAAATCGTGCTGTCATTCATTCTTAGGTCGGGCTCCAAACTAATTTTAAGTCCGTATGATACGGAGTAGGAATGACCCTTATGTTCGGCTGAAACTACGAATTTCGTGTTTAGGGAGAAGAGCTGATAAGGGACTTGTCATTGCATTGATCCAATAACACCTAATACGCCAGGCAAACGCCTAATCCGTTATCACCCGAATTATGCTAGTACGTCGTTGGCTGAACTCGATCGATCGTACCACACATACGTAAAAGAAAGTTAGTGCGTACACCTAGTTATCAGACAATTTCGATTGGGCCTGTGATTGATTAGGTGTACGCGAGCCGATATAAGCAAAAAAGCAAGATAAGTTTGTTGTGTGTTAATCTCAAAACATACTTTAACGTGGATAAAATAATTGCTTACAAAGTAAACTTTCTAATCAACACGAGACTGGTTATTTTGAACTAAAGCAAACAACGTAATGCTAGAATTGTTAAACAGTTGCTTTTGTGCAAATGGAGCTTTAAGCGCGTTTCTTGCTTTCCGGGTAAAACTAACCAACCCAGTGCTCGTTCCGCATAAAATTCTCTTCTACCCTCATTTCGCAAATTTATTTCAAACACCAAAAATGTCCAACACTCTCGCAGTATAATATTTCACAGTCATATAAAAAGCACAAAGGAATTCTCAAAAGCAACTGTATATTTTACGTCTGCGAACATATTCAAATATGATGCATGTAAAATTCCTTGTGAACCAATAATGTACCATTTTCATACTCGAATGACAAAGAATTGTCGCCTGTATGAGCTCATCACAATTCCTTGCTTTTTTCTTCGTGTAAATTGATTCTTTTGTCAACGAAAATATCGTTAAGATATTCTTCCTCGAGCAAAAAATTTAAGGAAAGGGTTTTAAATTATATTATTATTCTCAACATTTTTTTACATATTACAACAGTATATGTAGCAAACGTATGAGCAGCGGTGGCCCAGTGATAAGGGTAGCGACTAACGAAATACAGGTCGTAGCTCGAACCTAGACTGCAGACACTTTACTTTGAGTAGTTACATTATTTTCATCACCACTGCTCTCAAAACGGTGAAGGAAAATATAGAGAGGAAACCGGCATGTCCTAGAACCAAAAATTTGAAGACATGAATTGTGATATCTGCCAACCCGCACTGGGCACGCGTGGTGGACTAGGGTCTACTTCTCCTCACCGAGAAGAGTTCTTTGTCCCAGCAGTGGAAACAGTAGGCCTGGCTAACATTAATTCCATAACAAAACAAGCTACAATACCCGGCGATAAATATTGCACATCGACCTTTACCTTGTTTTGTATTTTATACAAAGATTAAAAATAATTATCAAAAGAAGCAAGTCCGGTATCTATTAGGTGCTGTTAAAACAATTATTGTTTTAACAGCTCCTAATAGATACCGGACTGTTTGTATTTCATGCGACAGAGATAACGCTCTACGAAGCCGAAATTAGCCGATTGTCTCTTTCCAAAGGTCGATGTGCAATATTTATCACCGGGTACTGTAAGATAGGATCACAAATTGGATAGCAAAGCTCACTGCATGTATAGAACACCTAAACCCAGCAAAGGATGAATAAGCGGTGAATATTAATTACATTAATGAATTATTAGGAGCAGAGGTGAACTTAAATTAGACTATCACGATAGAATACCAATAATGGGCAGTTTTGGAGCCAGATCTTATTACATAGCCGGAGTTATTGGATAGGGAAACGTGATTAAGGATGTAAAATTAAGAAGTGCTTGAAATATTATTATGGTAGAATTTTGTTGTAATTTATTTTTTGTTTTAAGTGTTCATCAGTGGAAACTTGTAAGTGGCCTTCTATTGCATATTGTTTCAGAACACTGTTTATAATTTAGCTGAAAGTTTCCCGAACAGGTTAAAATAAAATTAGATTGTTTCAACATTTGCCTCTTCTTAAAGTCTTACCTTAGGGGCTCAATGAAGCGTACAGGAGTTAAAAATGCGCGAGTGATACATCACTCGCGCATTTTTAACTCCTGTACGCTCCTGTAATTCCCTTCTACAGAAGGGAATTTGTATTGGTGTTGAATAAAAAAACCTATACTTCTTTCTTGGCCGTCTTTTTTACTTTTATTTATTAAATTCGTTCAAGTTAACTTAGGTCTTGAAAAACCGTTCACGATCCGTTTTCACGATTGACAGTTATTTGGTTTAATTGGTGGAGTAATATTTTCTTCCAATTATCTTTATGGATAAACCAATCCACACTGTGAAAACTCACTCTAAAATGGTTTTAGAAATAAAATAATTTTTGTTACAGGAACTGCGGAACCAGCGTCTCGATGACAGCTCAAGCCCGAGCGACAGTAGTATTGTGACTAAGACGATTTAGTGTATAACCCGACTTTAGTGAAATCACTCCAAAGACAATGAAACGTTTAGCTCTAAGTAACCTACTTCATACGGACGTGTTATAATTAGTACTTAAAATTATTCTAAGGATTGTAAATAATTATTAGTTAGTATATGGGATAGAATTATTAAGCTTTGGGCCTTTGTCATTGAAGTTGAGAACGGATATAGGGCTTTTAATAATAACGTGTAATGCCTTAATTACTTTTCATTTAAAATAATATTGTAAAAAATGTGTGCGTATCTTTAAGTGTGTAAAGTTACATAAAATCATCATAACATTTGATTAAAATCTACGACGAAAAATGAAAGCAAATAGTACTCTCTGTATATTACTTTTAATTGGAGTTAATTACATCAAATGAATAGTAAATGAAAAAAATAATATTATTACATTTTAAGGCGTTCATGTTATTTATAGAATGGTGCAAATAATAATTAATGTAAAATATTTGAAACTAACTACAAGGTATGAAAATAATTATAATTGTTTGGGAAAGGGTAACATCGCAAAGGTGATATACTTAGAGATGGACAGTTATAATATGCTCGTATGGGTTTGAATAGTAGCGAAGGACCAAAGGTCAAAAACGTTCAGAATATTGTTCGATTTGTAAAAAAAAGACGGAACTTTATACATTATTGACAGATCAGCGACAGTTGCTGCTTAATCAGCCTATATTTTTCCCACTGCTGGGACACAGGCCTCCTCTCTGTGAGAGGGAGTGGGCCGTAATGTAACACGTGGGCTTAATGCGGAGATGTTACATGTCTTCGAATTTTTGGTTCTGGAACGTGCCGGTTTCCATCACTGTTTTGAGAGCAGTGTTGATGAAAATCGTGTTGCACCTGTCTGGATTCGAACCAACAACATAGGTACAACTCGTAAGTCGCGGCCGTGACCACTTGGCTACCACTGCTCTACACAGTCATAGTTGCTGATCTGTTCTGATGAGTAAAATCCATCTTTTTACATACATATGTCGTATTTTTGGCTTGTAAAATAGCTACCCATGTGCTTATTCCTGATGTTTAGAACAAAAAAAATTATGCTGAATTATTAGTGCGAGCATAATAATTAGGAAAAATAATTAATAATTATTCACGAAATTAAAATTCATCTGATAAAGCATAGGTAGGTAGATATTATGAATAAAAATTTTAGGTTTATTAATTAAAATAATAACATAATCGCCAAAGACGATTTAACGGCATAATTAAATAATTAGATTTAATGTAATCTAAGGCATAGATTAATTAGTTAATTGTTAATAGTTTTAAAGGTTGTTTTATAATCCCGTAATGTGCCTATATGTATTGTAATTATGTAAGGACACTAAACTGAATACATGATTTTGTGGTATTTAACTACTTAATTAATAAATGAAAAGCATGAAAACTATCACGCATTTTCAGCAAATACCTATTTTCTGTATTCATTTTACGTCGTCTAAGCACTATTTCGTATTTTTCGTATACCAAAGATATTTTCAAAGCAACGCCATTTCTTGCCAAACCACACCCACATCAATTTATTCGTCAATTGATCAGGGGGCCTAGAAAGGCCACTTTGGCAGAATCATAAAAGGATAACATTATGAATCATAATATGGCGAAGACCGTCCGTGTTTTTCTTTTTTCTCTGCACTACGTAGGCATAGGTATCAAAGAGATTGGATTTGGATTGGATTGATTGGTATCTTAGCACAGACAAAAAAAAATACTGAAAAATCCTTCACCAATGGGATTTGATACGATTAACTTAACAGTCAACTATCCATTATGATTCATAATGTTATCCTTTTATGATTCCGCCAAAGTGGCCTTATTAGGCCCCCTGTTCACGCATTCAACCTATATTATTTTGTAAATAATAATTGCCTAATAAATTATTTAATAATGAATGCTAATTTTCGGGTATGGATTCACACGTTTTATTATCTCAATCATTAAAGAGTTTAACGTAAAATATGGTTTCAGTTTATTCAATAAATAAAATAAAGAAATATGACTCACATATAATCAGAACTTCGATTAAAAATTACCTTAGTAACTTTAATGATGCAGTAAACTAATTATTAAAATCATAAATCAATATAAAACTGTATATAATTATAACAATTACAAAATAACTGTGTAGCATTACTGTTGTTGAAATCAGACTGATAGCGATTTTAAAATAGTTATTTAGACAATGTATAAATAAACTTATAGAATGTAAACATTAACTGGTCTGTTTCTAGTGAATTTGTGAACTACCTTTCACATACATTCGCATATATTCGCGTGTTTTTTTTTTATTCATTTTACTGGCATTTTTTATCATTGTGTATCTAAAACAAAGATAAGGAAAATTTGTGATTCATTTTATCGGATTTTTTCGGTTCTGTAATGGCTCCCAACTCACTTTCATTGTGTGTAAATAATATTAAAAATGATTGTCTATTTTATTTTATTTGATAAATAATGCCAATAAAATTAAAATTGTGTATAATACATAGAAAATAATTCGTAAGGTTTGTTAACAAAAAAAAAAACTTAGAAAACAGAAAGACTTTGTAATCTAATAGGAGTTATTGATTCGATACTTACGAAGTTTGTTGTAGATAGAAAAAATATACATTATGTAATTGACTCTTTTCAACACAACATTTTTACTCGTTTTTCCCAATAATTGTTTAAATATTTTTTTTCTAAAAATGTTTAGAAAATTATTTTGATTCCAATGCACCGATAAGTCACATTTTCCGATTTTCCAGGTTATTAATCATTACTATCAGCTTATATGCTGTTAACAGTTACAAATTTAGTTTCTCTGGGCTGTGCTAATCAACTAAGACGTAACATGATCAACAAATGTCTGGCCTTTGCAATAATGTGGAGGGTGGTACACGGTGGTTGTACGAGCAGAAAACTTCGGTAGAACCGAAATAACTTCGGGTTTTTAAAGAGTATGAATTAAACTGCTAATAGTTTTACAAAAGATAAGATTTTTCGAGTTAGTTTCATTTTACAAATCTTTAGCAGTCAAATAACAAGAGGTATGCTTCTAATTAATAACAGTCCAATTATTTAAAGTTTCATTTATGACAGTCCAATCTAAATGTATACTAAGTTTTCCCAAAGCCAAATCGAGAATAGTAAAACAATAAAAATGAAAATAAAATCATACCACTTAAATCATTATCATAAACCGTTGCGAAAAATCTTTCACTTAAAGTATATATTTTTTAACTGCCTCGATTTATAAAATAATCGTTATTTAATTTTTATTAATGCTCAAGGGTAACTACGAAAACTAATTTGGAAAAATCATTTGAATAGCGTATTGATAAATTCAAAATTCTTCAACATATTTGGGTAAAAATCAAAAAACTGCCTTTACTTCGTGAATTTGGATAAAAAACCTGTCGCCCATACTTTGCTTAGTACATATTTACTTCATTGACGTATATTCTCCTGTATCGTAATTACGTATGTAGATAGTTTGTAATTTTTTACATTTTATTTTTGTACCCTTAATTGTAAGAATAATTTATATTATTGTCAATTAATGTGTAATTAATTGAAAAAATAGAAGAGAGCCTAGCTACAACACTCTTAATAAAATTATATGCGTGATTGAATATTTGTTTTATTTTTATATAAATTCATTAACATGATCAGTCAGAAATTCTGTGAAACATTAGATATCTTTTATATTACAAATTAAAGTCACTTTTCGTGTCTCTGTGTGTATGACCCCATTTATCTTCTTAATTGCGCAACGGAGTTTGATGCGTTTTTCTACAGGAAAAGTACAGTATCTAATATAAAACTTACAACTTACTAAAAAAATCTCGATTTTTTATCAAGTCTTAAAAACCATTGCGAAGAAGGTGCGAGTCGCTAGTTGTAAATAGAACGTCTTTCGCCCTGAATGCATGGTGAAACACGCCTTGTCGCAATCATAATCCAAGATCTAGTATTTTTCCCCTTTAAATAAAAATCTTGAGGCTTGATGCTCAAGAAAATGATTTCCTATTTTATTTACTACTGAGAAGTGCAACGGGTCATTGAATATATAATGAATGTTTATTCAAACACTATCTCGGAATAGTTATACCGTATACAATATACATGACAATACGGTGTTAAATTGATAGCTCTCTGGCGCATGGTCTCAGACTGAATACAATTCTCCTTTGTTCCACACGAGCTGGATCTCCGACAATATGTACAAACATAATTTATTTAACAGTCTCTGTCGACAGAGGAATACCTTGGACATATCCTGTGACCTAGATTCTAGAAACTAATAAATTTGAAGACAGTTTATTGCAATCTACTTCAAACAGTGCTGTATCTTTAAGGGGCAGGCGCTACATACGAAAATAAGAAGCAATATTAAATTTGCGCCATTTATTTCACTTGTACGCGCCTATAATAAAACTATTGTTTTATAATTACCATCGCCGCATCTTCGCTTTTGAAACGAATTCTAAATTCTCTGAGTGATCGGAAGCAACCGGTCATTTATCTACCAGCCTGCATGATGTAAGGTTCCCTTTTGCAGACAACCTTCACAGTACACATCTAAGACCCTTTGTATGCTTTGTTCCCATTAGTACTACCGAACTGTACCACCGGTGGTACTAGCGGGAAATTTCGTTCTCTATAGTATCACAAGTGAGACTGTTTGTTCCCAACCTTTGTTCTCACTAGTACCACCGAATTGAACCACCGGTGATACTAGCGTGAAATCTCGTTTTCTATAGTTCCACCATTTATATTAATCCTTTATTTCATTATATACACATAAATTATATTTTTAAATATAGGATATAACATTTCAAAATACTTATAAAAAATATAAGGTTGTGTCTATGCAAATACCTACTCTCCGTTAGCTAGACGAGAACACCTGGAGATAATATGCCTGATTGATTCCCCCGGCCGGTGGCATGCTCGACAGATGTCAACCGTGCCGTCTTTCACAATAAATCGCCGGTAATTGTTCGTCATCATAACTTCGTCCTTATTTGCATAGAAAAAAACCTTCGGTTTCTCCAAAGAGATCACCGAAACGCACACACGTTTTTATTATTCACCGTTTGTTGAATAATAACAAAAATGACCGCCAGTTTCAAAATTCATTTATTTACGTTACACGTCTATATTTGGGTCACAGAGATTCATATGTGTACCAAATTTCAACTTAATCGGTCCATTAGATTCGGAGCAAATTGGCTGTGACAGACAGACGAGTGACTATAAGGGTTCCGTTTTTTTCATTTGTTTTACGGAACCCTAAAAAAGAGGGTCCGTGCTTATGACCACAAGATAGATGTGAAAACATACCACTGAAGCAGAGTATACGCGATTCAACATCATTAACCAACTGGAGCCGAGTATACCTGATTCAGCGTCACCGACCCGAGCGTGACGGTTTAATTTCGTTCACTATTCCCAAAAAGCGCAAAGTGCGCATAAAGAAGTTTACACTTCAAAAAACAGTTTTTATACTCCTGCATTTTTCACGAAAAAGTTTTGTTCGTTTTCACGATTTCACCAGAACTTACGACAATAAAAATCGCCCGCTTCGAATCTACACCTGTATTTTGTCTTGGCACACTGAAACTCGAGAAATAGTTCCGATTCAACTATCATGCGGGCGAGAGCTAATTTATTTTACAAACCCAAGCCAAGCTTTGCTGGTTTCATCAGCTCTTGAATTTCTACTTCTACAATATACAGAGTTCTTCACTAAAAAAAATATTTTAGCTAAGCAACCATGTCAGACGATCTTCGGGATAAAAGATACACTGAGTCTCATTAAACGATAGGTAACATCGCGACAGACCGAGACGTATATATGGAGGGGCGAGCTTGACTCCTACCGAAAGGTCCACGATAGCAGAAGATAGAAGTGTGTAAAGGGAGAGAGAGGCCTTCACCTGCAGTGCTGGTTAGATAGATAGAACCCTATCACCTTCTTGTTCCCACGACCCACCCCGTCGCATCTCATCGCCTGCCCGCGTTACATTTTTGCTTAGCGTTTTTTCTGCCTTTTTTCTTTTTGCATGGCTCCTAAGGGTCATAGCGTGATGTTAAATAGCCTATAGCCTTCCTCAAGAATTGGGTTATCAAATACGAAAAGATTTTTTCAAATCCGACTGGCAGTTTCAGAGTTTTCCCTACATATAAACTAACAAACTTTACCTCTTTTTTTTTAGTATTAGTATAGACAAGTATCACTTTACACGTATCCAATTCACCATATTTACCCGCGACAAAATGTCACACGCAGTCATAAAAGAGTATGAAAAAGCCGATATAAATAATTATAAGTCACCGACAGGACCGTATTATAAAATTGCCAGCGGAATTCCCATTAATCCAGTCGGCCACACCGATTAAACAGTGATTCAACTGGGAACCGAACGCGTGACCGAACACAGTTAGGTTGCGGTGTGACTCACTTTGAGGGACATTATTTTTTTGTATACTGGAAACGGTTTATCGATATAATTAAGTTTATTTGCATAGTGTTATTAATGTTACAAAATGGTGAAGGAAAACATCGTAAGGAAATCGGCATGTCCTAGAACCAAAAATTCGAAGACATGTGACATCTACCAACCCGCATTGGACTCGCGTGGTGAATTACAGCCACCACGAGAATCTTTATCCCTCTCACCGAGGGGAGGCCAGTTTCCCAGCAGAGGGAACATTATGGGCTAATTACGCTTATGTTATTAATGTTAACATTTTGTGTATTGGCCTGATAACAGATATAAATTTAAATAAATATCTTATTGTAGCATTTTTTTTTTTTTTATTATTACATCATAATCTTGATAAATCTTTTTATTAAAAGAAAGAAAGAAATAAGGATGAATGAAAGGCGACTAAGACAAGATAATGTACTTGGTGAGATGTGATTGGAAACCTAGGAGGAAATAATAGTGAACTTCTTGGTGATGTTCTGTGATGAAAGGTGAGGTGCGTAGTACTCGCAACCGGCGTGCGTGTATGACCAAATGTTTCCCTTTCAAACAAAAGAAGAATTTTTGGAATCGGCCCAGCCGTCTTTGAGTAATCGGTGACATACATAAAAAAAAACATATATAAAGTCGAACATAATATAACCTCGTCCTTTTTGGAAGTCGGTAAAAAATAAGTTTGTTTGTTATCACAAAACTTGTCTTCAAACTTCTCTTTGTTTGTTTGTTGTGTTGTTTGTTTGTTTGTTTGTTGTTACACTACATGTAACATTTTAACAAAAACTTACTTGAAGTGCAGCATATGAAAACGTTTTTATAAATGGTGAATAGTGGTATCGGTGGTGATGGTGGTATCTGAATCACTGCTAAATCATTTAGTTCTACCTAACTTAATTGCTATTATTATTTGGATCGTATACGTCTGCTAGCGTCATAGTGCAGATGTGGTAACAATTAATCGTTGTAATTATATTATCTAAACTAACCTGCTTCGATTATACGTATCATAATACGCCGTAATACGGGACACACCGCAGTGGATGAGAATCAACCTACTGTATTGTATTACTGAGCCTTCATTAATTTGTTATTGCACCATCATCTGCCTAACCTTTTTAACTATGTTGGGGTCAGCTTTCCGTCTACCGGATGCAGCTGAAAACAGTATTTTACATGGAGCGACTGTCTATCTAACCTCCACAACCCAGTCACTGGGTACGATAGCTTTGTTAAGCCTGGTTGTGAGACATTCGGGCTTCTGACGACCCGTAACGACTGTCAATGATCTACAAATGACAGCCGGGACCAACGGCTTAACTCGCTTTCCAGGGAACGTTAATGGAAGTAAATTATGTATTTATTTGAGTTTTTAATTAGTTTTACGTATGTTTTTTGCCATCGTCGTGGCATCTTTTGATATTTGTGTACTAAAGGAGTAATTTTATAGTCCTGTGATCATACTTACGAAGTCACGAAGGTGCGTCCGGACACACGGCAGTCAGTCACTTTAAAGTTTTTTGTAATATCTTGCTTTACCTAAAAGAGTGTTCTAGAGTTTCTTTGCCCGTTCATCTCCATAGAGATCTACATTTTGGAACGGGCGGGACCTTCAACTCTCTGACTACCTGACCGACTCAAACAATTAAAAAGTGCCTGCAAATGGTTTTTAGTTGATATACGTTACGTGGTAAATGCTTCGAGTATGAGTTTGAAAGCTTTCTTTTTTCAATAACATAAGCAGACAAGGGGGTTTAACCCTTTTTCGTAGAGTCAAGAGCCAACCTTAGTAATATTGAGTTTTTAACGCTTTTCTTGTTAAAGGGTTAGTGTACCGCTAGCCGTCAGCACACAGCCCTTACCCTAACTGTCGCGACCGCCGGTCGTTAGCCGCACGTCACTCAGGAGTAGTGAGACGTGAATTTTGATTGTGGACACGGATAAAATGATAATAAGCCTCTGAATTAGAGCAAGCGAGTTTTATAATAGTCTGGGATAAAGTATAAGTGCTGGTATTTTGCAGAGTTTTGTAAACGCTGTTTAATTATAGAGTTTGATGTTTTAAGGTTGATGACAGCTGGTTCCTTTAATACCATCGCAAAACTTTTAGAACTTACGCATCGTGTGTACAAACCATTAGATAAAAAAAACATAAGTAATGCATACACAAAACTAAAAAATAATATGTCACTACGTTGGAAATCTACATGTAATAATGCTAAATCATAATACGTTTACCTAAAAATTGTTTGTCTATTTAATTAAAAAAACTGTGAAGGTTATCGCCCTTTCTTCCTTACCCATAAATGAGAAATATAAAAACATAAATGAAGTCAAAGATTTAGCATTAGAAATTGATTGAATCCAGCAACTGTTCAAGCAACAATTTCCTTAGTAAAAATTAAAAATTGGTTCTTAACAACTTCGCAGCCAGCTTGCCAAGAAAAATAAACTTAAAACCTCACCGACCAACCTATTACTCTACTAATAAATCGCAATCACCGTTCGACCGAGAAAAACCTAACTTTAAGTTGGTTAGATGCAAATCCCCACTATAAACTGGCGAAGCGCGGACGGATTCGAAGCATTAATTTGTGGTAAATCGCGTGGAAAATGGAAATTTTGTGCAGCCTCCGGCTTCCAATGTTTGACAAACTTACGTTTTCCTTCACCCCGACCTTAACATCCCACACCACTATTCGATAATCTACCTTATCCCACTACTTTTTAGGTGTTGTTTTGATATGTGTCAGGTTTCGTAATGGAAAACAGTCTAACCTAAAGCATGGTCGCGTGAGACGTGCAGAGAATATGCGCCGCGATTTTAATGAGAACCGCGGATTTTATTTATAAATATGACGTAAACAAGTTTATTAAATTAAATATAAACGGGTCTTTTATTGTGAGGGCTACTACTAACTAGCTTTTTACTTTCACACCGTTAAATCTTTTAGAAAGGGAGAAAAGAAGGAATAATAAAATTATAGTTTTGTGTTTCGTAACGTTAATTACTATGCATATTATTAATTAGAATCAGGAATGAGGAGATCTGCAGGAGAACCGAGGTAACCGACATAGCCCGAAGAATTGCCAAACTTAAGTGGCAGTGGGCAGGGCACATTGCTCGCAGAACGAACCACTCCAGAACCTTTCGGCCGATGGGGCCGAAAGGTTCTGGAGTGGCGATCGCGTACCGGATGACGTAGCGTTGGAAGGCCTCCCACAAGGTGGTCTGACGACCTTGTGAAGGCCGCAGGAACCCGTTGGATGCGAGAAGCACAGAATCGATCGAAGTGGAGGTGCTTCGGGGCGGCCTATGTCCAGCAGTGGACGTCTTTCGGCTGAAATGATGATGATGTTGATGATATTATTATATAGAATCACGGAGTACGGCTGGGGAGTTTGTTGTGCCATTTCTTCTTCCCTGCGAAAACACTAGGAAGTGGTCAAAGTTGGGCGGGCATTTTGGGGAGCTGTCTAATGTTATTTTGACGTTCAAAAACTGCTAATTCTCAGCCTAGTTTGAATAAATTAATTGTAATAAATGTTCATAATATTATTTAACCATCTATTTTAAAACTGTTACCTTTCTTTTTAACCCCATTAGTTTTACCTAATAATTTCCCTTTGGATTCTCCTGAAGCCATATCAGCCTGCTTTAAAAAACGATCACTTAGTTAAGCATTGTGACAGTAACGTCATTATACTCAGATTAGACTTAGTATAATAACGTTTATATCTAGAACTGGGAAGCGGATAAGTCAGATGAGATTTGCTTTAAGCTTTTAGTATTAACGCAGTTAGTTTGTTTACCGGCTACCGAGATATAGAGCGTGAATCAGGAAGATGCTGGAAGCGGTCATGCTTCGGTGTTGCAAAATATTCGTAGTTTTACGAAGCCATAAACGAATTTGTAGTGGGGTAAACAGCTACATTTTTAGGGTTCCGTACCCAAAGGGTAAAAACGGGACCCTATTACTAAGACTCCACTGTCCATCTGTCCGTCTGTCATCAGGCTGTATCACATGAACCGTGATAGCTAAACAGTTGAAATTTTCACAGATAATGGTATTTGTGTTGCCGCTATAACAAAAAAATACTAAAAACGGAATAAAATAAATATTTAAGGGGGGCTCCCATACAATAAACGTGTTTTTTTTCGGCGTTTTTGCCTTGTGATACGGAACCCTTCGTGTGCGAGTCCGACTCGCACTTGGCCAGTTTTTTTTTCTATCTCCTGTGTCCATGGAGTTTCTTGCCCGTTCTTCTCCATAGGTACCTACGCTTTGGAATGGGCAACTAGCTTCATATTTTCTGACTGACCGACTTCTTGACAATTCAAAAGCGCCTGTAAATGGTTTAATTGAAATAAATGCTTTGAGTTTGAGTTATAATTCTTGTAGATGGCATTTTTTTGAGGCTGGCTGTACAACAAACTAACCTGTAATTATTTTGAAGCACATCTAGTAACTTTACTTCTATTGTCCTCGTAAGAGGCTTAGTTGCAAGGTGTGAGTTAGCACAAAATTAGAAGCAAAAGGTGAGCGCGTTCGATAGGCAAACTTAGTACATAATGTTTATATACGCTGGTATATAAACATTACGTACATAACGTGCTGACGTCATGTACATTTTAGTTTGCGATTTCTTTTCGGTTTCACTGTAAATAGGCTATTGTGTTTCCATAGATAGACTGATTTCACCGTGAAAACATAGGTGAAATGAGCTTAAAGTGGGCTGTCAATTTCAATAGCATTGACAGCTCACTTCAACGAGTATGGAACCTAAGATAGAAACACGCTTGTACGATACGACTATATACAGAAAGCAAAGCTAATAGAAATCTCTCCCGACAACTTACGAGCCGAGGAAAAATGTAAAAATCATTTTGAAAATGGAAAAACTTTTGAATAGTTCTTAGAAAGCTGAGCTAGCAGTAAGTGGCCAGTGTCTTGCATGACCATCGAGGTCATTGAATCCAACTGAAAGTGCTCCGAAAGTAATCACTTTGAGGTTACAGTTGCAAAGAGAAACGAGGGTTGAAGGAACTAATTAGGTATAGATGCAGTGGAATTACTATGTATCAAGTATTGAAAAGGCTGTAAGGATTTTTTACCTTTGCTGCAGTTACTCGAAAAGTTTTGGAAAGACTTCCTTCAGTGAATTAATAATTATACTTATCATGTAAAAGTACTAGTGTAGGTACTTTAATTAATGAAAGGTTTATTATACCTCCTTATAGTGAATTCAGGAGCTTATTAATAAGTTTAAGTTTATTCATCAAAAAATAAAAATACAATGTGACGGATTGTATTGTTTATTTATTGTTTTTTATTATTATTGTATTATTATAGTAATCTATAATATTGAGATACATAAATTAAAGATACTAAAAAATACAGGAGGAATGAGTATTTTAGTTACAACAAACTTTGTTCAGACGGCTAATTCCAGTAATTAACGTTCAAAATCTAGTCGCAATTTCATCTCAGCGAGTATCAATGTCAAAAATGTAGGGAAATTAGAAAAATTTCTGACCTGTCAGAAATGCTTCTAATTTCAACGCAACCTGCGTTGAAATTAGAAGCATTTCTGACAGGTTGAGATCAGACTACCAACGTTCTTAGAATTACGAGAATTGCCCCTGTGATCTGTTCATCAAAATAATATTATTTTAGTTGGTTTTCAAAATTGGCGCAATATTTCAGGAATCTAATTAAAACCTGATTCTAAGAACATTGAAATAAATAAATAACTCCAAACAATAAATTCTGTAAATACGCTGTATCAAATGTCGAATCGCACAAAATTATCCTCCGTGTGGAGTGTAATTTAAAACCGAAATACTTCACTAGTCTCATTTCTTCCAAAGAAAATTAAACCTCTCACAGTAACAGGCAGTAATTTAATTAAAATTCAATTCGATTGAATTGGACCACCTAATCCAGTTCATCTATATTGCCAGAGCTGAATCTAGGTGGAAAATAAGTTAGAGTAGTAGCAGACAGGATACTTTTTGCATTGGCGATCGACGATTTGGCGACTACTTTCCTACATCGCATTTTTGCGTTCGGTCGCCGATTGCAAGTAAAAAAAGGCTATAATCGCTGCTCTCTGATACTAAAATTTGCTGTATCAAGTTTCCAAAAAGCAACTAAACCTCTGGTCACCAATGCTTAGGTCGAGATTAATAAAAGTTCAGCAATCTTGTTATTTCCTTTGTGATTTGTACCTTTCGACAACTAGAATTGTAACGAGATAAACAACTTAAAAAGATGTTCTATCGCCATCTCATCTGAGTTATACTACAAAAGCAAGATAGAGAGATGAGAACATAGTCTTAGCCGAAACCCGTGCTAAGTATCGTTGATTAATCTCAGTCTTAAAAGTATCGTGTCTGCTACGACCCTTAGATTTGCTTTCCTTTACATAGCACCTGCACTTCTTGCAGATTTTGCTGTGCAGTTCGTTTATTTGTTTTTTTTTTTAGTTTATCTTGTCTAGGAATTGAAGAAAAACATTGAGTAACAGATGCTTCTCAGTCTGAGAGGGTTTTGTGCAAGTTTTCTTTTGCGAACTGTTTTTGAACAAAGAGCTGGTGTTGGTTGTATTGGAGTTTACTTTGTAAAATAAAATGGTGGACATAAAGTTGAAAATATTTAACGAAATTATAACTGTTGAAGAAAGATAGTCAATATTACATGCTTTTAGTTAAAAAGGCGACATGTTTTGGAAGAACGATGATGATCTAAATATCAATTATACAATGTCAACTCCTACCACAATTACCGACGACACTAATTCTGACCAACATGAAAGTTTTGACATAACAAACTATTACGTGCATCGTACTAAGCAATAATCGTTTATGAGCTGGTCCGACGACAATGATCATCAACACAGAGCCAATTGAACCAATACCATCCCTAATCCGGCCCTGCGACTAGTTATGCGCAACCGCGGCAGCTCACAGAAATTAATCGCGGATTCGGGACCCGGGAATTAATTCTTAATCCGGTCTAAATGAGCGCCTCCCAGATTGTCGGCCACTTACAGGCAAACGTGTAGCTAATCAAAACTCGAACAAATGGCCGACTGGAGAATTAAGCGTTATGTGTGATTTAGGGGTTTGTTGGTGAAACGGTCGAAAGGGAGCGTTAAATGTTTCTTAATGGAGTTTAGGCAGGGCATACATTGTTGATGTTCATACGAAATTCGGAATGGAAGATTAGAAAATGAAACTTAATTAAAAAAATGGAAGGTTAATTATGCTTATATTACGCGGGATAATTAAGTTATATGTTCTATAATTCAATACTCAAACCTTGGCGGAATCATTCATAGTAGCACTCTTGTTTCGTCAGTTAGTATCAAAGGTTGATAAACAAGACGATTGCTGTACAAAATGTTTATTTATCTAAACCTTTCGCACAGAAAGGTACAAAGGCGGATTTAATGCCTCAAGCATTCTCTACCAGTCAACCAAGGAAAAAATCGATAAATAAAACAAAACCGAAACTTTTCAGTACACATTTATTTATTTAATTAAATTCCATTCGGGAAACTTATAGTTAACTTATAGAGTGTTCTTAAACAATATGCAATTGAAGGCCATTTATAAGTTTCCAATGATAAACACGAAAAATTAAATAACAATTAATTAGGATCAACTATTAAAGACACAGGTGCATTGAAACTGTAAAATGAATATAAATAAATGCTACGAAGTAAGACAAACAACCCCAGAACCGCTTGCCCATAACTTGTCCAGAAAACCATTCATCATCACCATTTCAGCCGAAAGACGTCCACTGCTGGACATAGGCCTCCTCCAAGCACCTGCACTTCGACCGGTTCTGTGCTTCTCACATCCAACGGGTTCCTGCGGCCTTCACAAGGTCGTCGGTCCACCTTGTGAGAGGCCTTCCAAAAGAAAATCAATATTAGCAGAAGATTATATTCAGAAGCAAAAAGTGCAAAGTCACCTTCTAAAAACTATAATAATAACTATTCTTCACCAACTTAATCCTTCGCAGATAAGAAATTTTATCTTCAAACTCTGAAACATTGAGATAATCTTACGACTTGTATTATCTTTAATGGTTATTTATTATCTACTATAGTTAAACCGACACTTTAAGTAAGATTTACTTGAAAATTGACTCCTGCCATTAGGCAATCTGTAAGAAGTCTGTTGAACTTTGTAAAGGTAAGGTAAGGTAAGTCATCATTAAGATTGAATATAATATTGTTCAAATAATGGTAGCCATTTTTAATTATTGCAGTATTCCCCTTTATGACGCAATCTAAATTATTATAGTCTCACTCTTAATGCATTTTCAACTTTCAACAATAACCGGAATAATATCATGCAAAACATGATTAAAATGTTCATCAATAAAAATGCTGACATTATCATATCCAAAAAACCTAAGTCAAGCTCAAAAATAAATCTGCCTAGTCTTTTCCCAACTATGTTGGGGTCGGCTTCCAGTCAAACCAGGTGCAGCTGGATACCAGTATTTTACATGGAGCGACTGCCTATCAGACCTCCACAACCCAGTTACTAGGTAACACAATACCCCATGGCAAGACTGGTTCTCAGACTTTAGGACTTCTGACCACCCGTAACGACTGTCATACAGCTACAAATGACAGCCGGGACCAATTTTCCGAGACACGGAGGGGTCTCGGTATGTAATGGATGGTCACCCATCCACGGGCCAACCTCGGCAAGCGTTGCTTAACCTTAAAGATCGACACGAGTGACTGTTGTTATTTAGCCATAAGCCCCTTCCTTCGCTTGCTAATAAGCCAAATATAATACAATCTGGTAAGGTCTGGTAAACCCATTATTTTTACAAACGATACTCATTAACTTTTATCAAGCAGATTACAGGCCAGCGCACCGTTAGAGCAAGGAGATTGAAAACCTCAACGAAATTAAAACAGAACCATTTTGCTCGATAATTTTGAATTCTATAATATACTGTAAGAATATACAGAAAACCCACTCTTATCAACGTACGATAAAGTCTTAAAATCGCGTTCTACGATTTTATGGCGCTCGACACCGACACTTTTTCAAAGTTCTGCCACGTGCAACCACGGTTACTACATTTCGATATTATTTTCAGATGGAAACGCGCGATCGTACTTTACATACTGGGGGTGTATCGCATATTTTTCCATACATTTGATTCAAGCTGATTTACCTAAACGACTCCCAAAACCTGTTTAGCAAGAGCAGTCAATATGCAACAATCTGACACTTTAAAAATCATCTGAACAAAAGGGCACCAATAGTTTTTAGTAGGTTCGACAAGCAATACTAAAGTCAACATTTTGGCTTTAGTAACCTAGGACTTAAAGGAATGATACTTTTTTTGGAAATTGTGAGCCATATTTTTAAGACCTCTTGGCCACACATTATAATAAAAAAATAAATTTAGAAAAAAAAGTAAAAAACTCTTTCAAATGAAGAAAAGAAAAAAATTCAATACATTTATTTGCGATAAACATGACGCAAAGAATGAACAAAAACAGAAAAAAAAGAAGTTAAAGTTGTGGGAAAATATGCGTCATATCCACGCAAAACGACCATCGCTTAGGATAATGCTGCGATCCTATGCGAGACAGAGCCCCACTGCAATTTTACAGCGACAGCCCGCATATATACGACGTGTAACATAATTAACGCAAGACCTCATACACCCCAGTTAGAGTATTGTACAATGGCCAATTTTTTTTTTTTAAGTTAAGTGTATATTATGTTGACATGCATAAAGTAATGATAGGGAGCATCATTTTATGCATTTAAAATTGAGACTTATTACCTACCCTGAAATAAGATTTAATTTTCTTTGGCTCAATCGGCGGTCAGTATGGCAAAATACATATTTTTTTTTTTTAAATACCTATCTGTAAAGGTTCGGTACCTTTAAAGATAGGTATTTTTATCGTTTCAGTAATCAATTATGAACAAACTACTTTCAGGACTTGCGTTTATTCTGTTACACCTTTATACAATACAACAATGAGACACAATTAACAAAATAAAATAAACATACAATACGAATAGAGTCAGGCAATATTGTGAGGAAATTGATAACGCCATACAAACTCAGTTGGTCCTTCTGTCTACCGCTTTTGTGCCCATATTGTGGGGAAACCAAAGGTCTTTCTAATATGGACGCATTTACCTACAGATTGTAGCCAGAGCGCCAATTAGCTGGCCTTCGGAGATTGAGTGAATTTTTTGTGGAGCTCGGGCGGATATTGGAGCATTAACTGGTGAAAGTAAAAATGCAGGCTGTCTTTAGCTGTATTTAAGAGACTCGTGAAGGAACATTACTTGTTGTTGTGATCTTGTTTTCGTAACTGCAATAATCTGTAGTCGGCATTTATTTTCGTTGTTTATGTATATTTAGTATGTATTTATTTATATATCGATTATTTAGCATATATATATATATATATTATAGGATATTATTTTGCACCAATGTCAACGCCATTTTTTATATCCACGCAATCACTATCCATTAAAAGGTTGCCTGGAAGAGATAGCCGAAAGCGATAAGGCCGCCCATTGTATATTTTGTACTAAATTTTTTATCTACATATTTTCTGGTCTGCAATAAAGTATACATATAAATAAATAAAAAGCGTCTTATTTTTGTGAACGAAATTCGATGTTAGAGGGTTTACTCCTTAAGCACGAAAACCGCAATTTCAATCAAAGTAACGGGCATTTTCTACTCCATATCAATTACGGACATAAGATTAATTCAGGGCCCGAACTAATAATGAATGACAACACGATGTGACAGTTGTCCCTACAAGTGATGTGTTTTTGCCCGTCCGAAATTTTGAATTTGGAACTTGCTCGAATCACCTACTTTCGGACGTAGACCCTCTTGTTAGGATTAGGATATTTACCTTGTAGATAAACATATTAAAAAATAGCAACATATATTGGATTAAAATAAAACTTAAAACTTTTATTATTGACAAAATTTAAATCCGGCCCTGGTTCATGTTTGTAATTTACCCACAAAATTTTGATTTTTGTTTCGCATGAATCTTTTGCTGCTACCTTCGATGTCTTGTTATGAACGTTAATTATTGTTGTCTTCTTTTAATATTTGTGCATGTCTATACTAGCTCTGCTCATGAATGTCACCATTATTTATCGTTAAATTATTTCTAGTAAATTTCTTTTGAGTAAATAAAGATTATTTAACCACAAAATAAATAAACTAGGTATTTTTTTGTATGTTAACACACTTCAACAGATGAATCCAACACCCTTATTGTGTAACAAACTATCAATCACAATCTGAATCATATTGAGGGATATTGCTAATCCATTGTTTCTTAAGTTCTAAAAATGTATCTGCCCAGCAACATAAAAGGCGCAATGAATGTTGTTGAACAGTCAAAATGAATATCCGCTGGATGTCACACCCAAAAGTTTTAGTATCGTTAGGAGAAGTCAAAACCCCAATCGAAAGCCCGTCCTTCACGTGGAATTACTCAGAAGTGATAAAGGCTCCTGCAAACAGGCGCGACGCGCGACGCGAATCTCGCGCTTCACAAAGGCACCGCTCGTTGCGTGACTTGCGGTGCCTTTGTGTCGCGTGTCGCGTCGCGCCTGTTTGAAGGAGCCTTAAGAGCGTTATTACAAAACCGAAGTGCTCAGTTTTAGGTAAATTCGACGGCGCGCGGCAGCAGATGCGCACGTGTGCGTCTAGGGCAGAACGCTATGCACACATACAAACCGCTATGCGTCGGACGCCAGGATCAAACCAACAAGAGCCTTTGTTTTCGAAATAAATTAAATTACTGTTATTATAGTTCATGAAATATTATTTGTACCGATGAGTGTTACCTACAACGGTTTGAGTTACAATAGGGTCATACAAATTTACTTCACTTTTAATTTTTATTTTATACCACTAAAGTGACAAACTAGCATACGGCCCGCTTGATGGTGTGTAGTTACCGCAGCCTAAAGCAGTGTTGCCAGTGACAGATAGTCAAATATAACATGAGAGAGCTCAAAAAGTAACATTTTCACGAGAAAAGTAACATTACCTTATTTTTTGTGGAAAACGACTAATAATAACATGGCACTTTATTACATAAAAAAAGCTGTCCCCTTAGTAGGCTTCGAAAGAATCGTAATAACAAACTGAACTGAACCAACACGGATGCCACTACTAGGCCGTCGCTCACTCGCCTAAGTAAGCGGGATGGGTCATTTAGAAATTCACGCGAGTGAGTGAATATGCGATACGACAAACGAAGTGAAAGATTTTCGCGCTGTCGTCGCGTCAGAATTTGGTCACAAAATCAAGACAATCAAGTGCGCCAACATGACGAACGAAACCTTTCTTGTATGCGTTCCGTTTCATGTTTATTTTTTGTTTTCTGAGAAATATTTTTTATTAAGTCTTAAGAGTAACATTTTGAGGCGTGTAACATGGAGGTAACATGAGAGGGTCAAAAGTAACGTAGAATGTTACAAAAGTAACATTCTGGCAACGCTGGCCTAAAGACGCTTGCATTGCCAGAAGCTGCATTACTTGCGCGTTGCCAGCCTCTAACATTACTTACAAATACTTTTTTGCTACTTTTATAAAATACTTTTTGTACCTACTTTTTTTACGAAGTTTAATATATTATGTAATTTATTTAGCAGGTAGGAAGACATTTTAGTACTTATTTATAGAAATAAATGCAATGTGATGTTGTTTCTACAGTTTGGATAAAAATCGGTTGTCTGTAAAGTCGGTTTACGGACGATAGTTTAACGTGACAACGTCATAACAAAACATTAATGAAATTGCCGAACGCGGAGGCCGATTTGGCAGCGTTTGACATCATCTGTCTCTCATCGCTCGTTCCGCGCTCTCGCTTGCACTTCAAGCCGCCATGGCGTACAACGCTACAGCAGAGCAAGGCCGCGAGGTAACACTACATGAGTCATGTTTTTTTCGTGTGTGCAGCCAGCTTCATCGATTTATTAGACGTTGTCACGTCAAAAAAGTCAAAAGAAAATAAAAAAGACAAATCAAAAGTCGTTTTATTAAAATTAAAAATTACAACTGTGAACTTGTAACGGTTCATGAGACACTAGCAGACAGACGGACGGTCGGACATCGGAGCCTTAGTAATAGGGTCCCGTTGGCACCCTTAAGGTACGGAACCATAAAAAACCAGTATAATAATTGTAAAATAATTAAAATAATATTCTCCGAAGCGGCATAGACCGTGCTTTCCTCGAATCTATGATTTCAGGAAGCACGCACTCCTCATAAAATTCTTACCGCTGAGCTTCTCTTGCGCGTTTCAAATTATCGGTCAAAACTTTTTTTTTTATTTTGACAGCACCAAAAGTTCTATTTTTTTCTATTTTGCCCATTATTGTGAACTATTGTCTGAAAATAATTAATTAAATTAAAGTTTGAGATGACAATAAATAAAAAAGTCAGAAAAATTAAAAACAACAACTATATTTACGTATGTTTTTTTTCTATAATTATATTCGCGTTGGAACATCATAGGAAAATAATTATATTATATACATTACAATCAGAACATAACTAATTAAAAAAAAAACTCACTTGTATCAAGAAGTGTTGGACGCTTTTTCTTCGTGGCGAATTGTCGAACGAGATCACGTGACGGCAGCAGCGAGTGAGCGGCACGTCCTCCCTCTGAAAGCGCTCGGCGCGGACTAAAGCTAAGACCGTGCATCCCGAGATTTATATTGATAAAAAAGCATTGCATAAAACAATTGCTTAAGGCCAGGATCTTCGAGCGTAGTAGGCATTTAGCGTTACCTCCGTCCTCGCGTGGCAAATGCCGCGAAAGCGCAGTTCGAATGAACTCGCTGACCCCTGTCACGGTTATTTTTATAAGTATAGTATTGTGAATCGGCCCTATTCTTGAAATATAGGGCTGCTCGTCTACAGTATTTTAATTTCATCATCCTACTTTAGTTTCTTTCTAGTTTTGTGATTGTAAATATTATATTTTTAACCGACTTCGAAAAAGGCGGAGGTTCTCAATTCGGATATTTATTTTTTTTTTTATGTATGTTAGGGCATAACTCCATCGTAAATAGACAGATTTGCAATTTTTTTTTTTTGAAGTGAAAACTTCTTTAGCATCGTTGTGATTTGAAAATTTTATGAAACGAAAAAGCAACAGTAAAAAGAGACATGAGATTTAACGTGGGAGAAAATGATTAGGAATCATTATACAGTGTTTTTGTTTTTTATTATTACAAATGACATCACATTTAATCCTATGCTACTAATTTGTGGTGATGATGATTTTGAGGATGATGGTGATGGTGATGGCGATGGTGATGGTGATGGCGATGGTGATGGCGATGGCGATGATGATGATGGTGATGGCGATGCCGATGGTGATGGTGATGGCGATGGTGGTGGCGATGGTGATGATGGTGATGCGATGGTGATGGCGATGGTGATGGTGATGGCGATGGTGATGGCGATGGTGATGGCGATGGCGATGGCGATGGTGATGGCGGTGGTGATGGCGATGGTGATGGCGATGGTGATGGCGATGGTGAAGGCGATGGCGATGGCGATGGTGATGGTGATGGTGATGGTGAAGGATGGATGGATGGATGGATGGATGGATGGATGGATATTCTTTAGCATCGTTGTGATTTGAAAGTTTATGAAACGAAAAAGCGACAGTAAAAAGAGACATGTAAATTCATAAGATTTAACGTGGGAGAAAATGAGATAGGAAGCATTATACAGTGTTTTTGAAGGTTTCACTTCTACCACGTGTGAATTGCACACATGCTGTTTTTTTATTTTTGACTTTCGGAGACAAACAACGGAACTCTTCAATAAATGCCAGCAAATCAACCGCGATTGCTGCTATAGCATATGAAATCGCAATCACACAACATAACATCACGCCTGTACCCTTCAAAGGGTAAGGCAGATGTGTTCAATAGCTTTGTTACTGATATTCACATAGCAAGTAGTGATATATGAATTTGTTTGGGGTAGGTAAGTACAACTAAAAAGTGAAAAATAAAAACTTTTTTACAAAAAAAAAACCGACTTCCAAAAAAAAACACTACAAAGTGAAAAATAACTTTAGTTTCGAAAGTCGGTGTCAAAAAATGAAAATATATTCTTCACGTAGTAGTGTTTTTTTTTTGAGTCGGTTGTTTTTTTTGTAAAACAGTTTTTTTGGTTGCTTGAATTCGTCAATAAGTTTTTTTAATTAAATCTACTAATCAAAAACACCACAATACGTATTTTTATTGAACTCTTCCTATTTCATTCACAACGAATTTCATATTTTTAAATAAAAAAACAGCATGTGTGCAATTCACACGTGGTAGAAGTGAAACCTTCAAAAACACTGTGTGTATAATGCTTCCTATCTCATTTTCTCCCACGTTAAATCTTATGAATTTACATGTCTCTTTTTACTGTGGCTTTTTCGTTTCATAAACTTTCAAATCACAACGATGCTAAAGAACATCCATCCATCCATCCATCCATCCATCCATCCATCCATCACCATCACCATCGCCATCGCCATCGCCATCACCATCACCATCGCCATCGCAATCGCCATCACCATCGCCATCACCATCTCCATCGCAATCACCATCACCATCATCATCATCGCCATAACCATCGCCATCACCATCGCCATCGCCATCACCATCGCCATCACCATCTCCATCACCATCATCATCATCGCCATCGCCATCACCATCGCCATCACCATCGCCATAACCATCGCCATCGCCATCACCATCATTGCCATCGCCATCACCATCGCTATCACCATTACCATCGCACCACCATCGCCATCACCATCACCATCGCCATCGCCATCACCATCACCATCGCCATCGCCATCGCCATCGCCAACACCATCACCATCATCATCATCATCACAAATTAGTAGCATAGGATTAAATGTGATGTCATTTGTAATAATAAAAAACAAAAACACTGTATGTGTATAATGCTTCCTATCTCATTTTGTCCCACGTTAAATCTTGTCTCTTTTTACTGTAGCTTTTTCTACTGTAGCTTTTTCGTTTCATAAAATTTTCAAATCACAATAATGCTAAAGAAGTTTTCACTTCAAAAAAATATAATATTTTACCTATACAATCACAAAACTAGAAACACAAACTCAAAAAACTCAAATTTTGCAATTGAATATAAACCTTATTCCGTTGTAGTAAAGTTGAAAATCTATTACAGATATTACGATAATTGTAAATTTATGGTAGGTACCGACCTGCTACTGCTAGTACTGTGACGAAAGCAAGAGAACCTCAACTACAATATTATTCTGTCGCGTCACTTATAAATACGTAGAAAAATAATAATCAAACTTACCTTTTTTTTTTAAGCTTTGCTGTTCAATGCTGAACATTTTTTTTTCTTTCTTCTGTTTTTATTCCCCATAATTTAATCTTAATTATACAACTATATTATAACAAACTAATATTTAGTTTAATTAATAATACTAGAACCTAAACAATATTTACAGACTGATTTTTGAAACTAATACACAAACACGGAAATTAACAATAATATAACGTATATTTCGATCGATTAGCGGGAACGCGGCGAGCCAGCAAAAGCGACACAGGTCCTACCTCGGTAACGCCCGGCGGGCTACTGAAGTGAAGCGCGCAGGCCGCCTTTTTAGATTATATCTTGTTAAGACAATAAAAATCAGATTTGAGAAAAATTAACCGTAGAATGTTCTACTATACATCATTGCCTATTTTTTGATACATTTTTTGCGAGTAAAAGTTAAGTCTACTTCAAATACGACTTGAAAAACGATTAAAAACTTCGCTGTTTTCGATTTGTTTGCGATTTTTTATGATCGAGTGAAGTTGTAAATATCGTGTTTTGAACCATAGAATAATCAAGAATGTTAGTTAAACTATGCCATATATTTTTTTCAGATTAAAACAAAGAATATTTGATTGTTTAATGTTGAATCAAAAATAGGTCGATTCCGAGATTTCCGAGAGTCCTGGCCTTAAAAATATTATTTTACTTCAAAATAGAGTATTTTTTTTTTTTCAAGCAAGGTGACAAAGTAACCTTAGTTATTAAACACTTTTTGTTTGAATTTCTATTAAATATTCAGAGATAAAAAATATCATTTCGGCTGAAAAAATATCATTAACTCTCTGTTTTAAAGAATTATTTTTGGTGTATTACTGTATTAAACATAATAAATTGATGTATGCATACCAAAGTAGAAGATACAGTTGTACCGTGGACATTTTTATAAATTATTAAACTATTATATCTTCGATGTAACAGAGCATCGCGAGATGCCCGAAAGTAAATTTTTATGAAACAGCCTTTGCAGGAACAAGTTTTTTACTGATTTATGTAAATAAACTGAAATATTTATTGAATGCGCTCCCAAAAGAAGGAATTAAACTTTCTCGGGCATGTATTTTTTTTACTATTGTGACTTTAGTTAAACCATAATCACAAATCAAAACTCGAGTCAAACGCTCTAAACAAGAAAAAATCGTCATAGCGCTCTTAAAGCTAAACAGACAATTCTATTGGCAAAAGTAACAACGCATAGGTACCATACCAACTTCTACAAAAAGTAGATTATCATTAGTCTTCAACACTCACGCTAAAAGAAAAACATGTTATTAATTTACCCAACCGTCTACCACTGAAGGAAACTAATATCATTCAGAATATCAGCATCTTGTTTCCTCACTAATCCCGTATGTGATAACGAGATAAACATCCGGTACAATGTCTTTATGTGCCAAGTATGAGGTACATAAAATGGTTCAAGCGGCCAAAGAAAGAACGGTATTAAGTAAAGCGACCAAAAAAATAACGGTATTAGTAAGCGGTAGTAATAAGCGATCAAAAAAAGAACGGTATTTTGTGAGCGTCGAGCATACAGGGTGGCGACGGCAGGGTGGTATCGAAGAGGAAACCATGAATTCAGCACATGATTCTAGACCTAGTGTCGAAATTTTTCGTCGGTTATCAAATCAATCAATTAGTGAAATACCTCCGCGGTCAAAATATATGGAACAGCAATTTTTTTTAAACCGGCGAATAATTTAAATGCCGGGGGTTCAGAATCAGAAAGAAGTGGTGACCCAGTGGTCACGGACAAGACATACGAGTTGTACGTTGTAGGTTCGAACCCAGACAGGCGCTTTACTTTGTATGAATTATTTCATCACCACTGTTCTCAAAACGGTGAAGGAAAACATCGTGAGGAAACCAGCATGTCTTAGAACCAAAAATTCGAAGACATGTGACATCCACCAACCCGCACTGGGCCCGCGTGTTAGATACGGCCCACTCCCGCTAGCTGAGAGGAGGCCTGTGTCCCAGCAATGGGAACATTATAGACTGATTATGATGGAGTTCAGAATCATGTACTGAATCCATGGTGCCAGGCTGCGCGTCGATGTCCCTGCCACCCTGTATTTCTATGGGAAAACGCCACGTTTTGCATTATATTGTATGTCTTTATGTTGGTATAATTTTATATTTCGCAGTTTTCCTACGGCTTGCAAAAAAGACGAAGAATAAACTACAAATTTAACTTTATTTATTGAATGACTTTTATCTATAGAATATATTATTATTAATTCTCAAAAGATTAAAGGATTGAAGATTTTTATATGGAGCCTGGCATACAGACCGCCATTTTTTTTTAATGACGGCCTCGCATGGATCTTATATATATAAATCGATAGCTTACGTCGGCGCAAACAGAAAACATAACCTGTTATATCTAACCTTTTTTTTTTAACGTGGAGAAATGCTCATGTATTCTGCACTACCACGGGGAGATAGTTAAGTTATGTGGGACTCCAATCCACTAAAACTCCACGGCGTCCTCCTCTGCCGCTTACGGCGGAAACACGGGCACGCGTTAGCACTCATCCGTAAACCCGCCGCAGCTGTCCGTCACCGGACCCTCCTCTGGGGAGTACTCCCCATCACCGGCGCACCAGAACAGATAGCACGCCGTGACCACCCCAGGGACCAAACCAGCACATGGGCGTCAGACCACCCCGTGTCTAGGCACCCTTGGTCCCCCTGCGACGGCTCAGGTCATTGGCCCCGCCGCCTACCAATTTTCGGCCGCAGAGGATAGTGAGAGCGACCAACGTCATACCAACACTCCTCCTCCGCTGCGGTCTCACCGCCATCAAGCGGTAGACTATTGAAAAATCTGTCCCAAATCAACTTATATTTTGTAGTACCTACCTAATTTTAGGAAATATTCTCAAAGTCATTATAAAAGAAACTTTCATATTTTCTTTATCAGTGTATAATTTAATCACAGGTCCAGCCACTACACAGATACAACACTATGATCAAATTAAAAAGTAAGAACCAAGTTCCAACTTGTGATCGGAAAGACGAATCGGAAAGGTCGAAATCGATTCCAAAAACAATATACGGTGCGGTGCAAAAAACCTAACCCCTAGGGAATCAATCCGGCAAAGTAAACAGACGTATCTCCCAAGTCCGCTGTTTTTGTTACATCTCGTTGAAATAATCAGTGAACTTAGTTATACGGATTGACAGCACCGCCATCTTTGTTGTTAGTTAGTGGAAAAGTATTGTCTTGGTGTTTTCTGTTTTGTGGATATTGTCTTCACATTATCTGACCAAGATCATGTCTGGACTTTAAAAAAAACTGTGACCTCTGAGTTTGTTTCGGCCTTTCTTCTCAGAGTGCTCAGATAGGAAATGCAAACCTCATCTAGTTTTTAAAATATGATTGACGTGTTTTTGTGTTGGACAACCCTACTTACAGAAATAACTATTTATCATAAGTAATTTATTCATTTCTTGAACATAGGTACAATAATAATGATATATAACGCAATGATGGGTAATTGTCCCACTGGAGGTCACAGGCTTTCATACTAATTTAAAACGAGGAATCCACTTGGTAGAGAAATGCTGGTTTTAATTTTTACAATCGTTAGTAATTTTGAAATTAAGAATCCAATAATGTTCTCATAATTCTTTCATTCAACAATAATACTAACTTTTAGAGAAAAAAAAATGCAGCCAATACAATTGTGACCTCCTTTTGAAGTCCGGTAAAAGAAAGGAAGAAAAAGTAAATTTATTGGGACTTGCCGCTGACCTGTACAAGCGTACTTGTATGATAGAGGTCAGTGGGTGTCGCACTCTTAAAAGTTAGCCTACTTTTTTTTTTTTTTTTTGAGGATGGGAAATCATCAAATGACCCCTCCCGCTCTGGGTGGAGCGGAAGGGAGTGTCATACTCTTACTGACTAAAACCCACCCGTGTTCCTTCCTTAGCCCTTTATGTTCCGAGCCAGCGGTAACCCTTTCGGACAATCCCGCTGACCCGGCAGGCTTCGGCCCTGACGGGCCCCTTCCATTGATGCTGACATCTCTTTGAGGCGCGCGTGGAACACGTACGCGCCGTCCGGCACGGGCCTTGTCCTGATCGGACGGTGAGCTACCCATTACTCTCCGCCCGCAGGCCCGCGCCTACGGTGGCCGGGAGTCGTCGCGCGGCTCCCGACGCCCGGAGCGTCTCCCGCGGCGGCTGGGACGGGAGGCTCTCTCGCTCAGCCGTCCCGCCGCCTCCTTCGCTAGCATGACTACTTCGCAGAAGAAGGCGACTGCCCCCCACTCCCTCTCGCCCCGGACCATGGCTTGAACTAGGCCCGGGCGTGAAAGGTCGCCGCCGCTGCCGATCGCCTCTACGAGGACACGGCCGTAAGACGTAGCGCTAATAACAATATTATCATTAGCCCACACGGTGGGCCGATGACCTAGTGAAGACCGCATGAAAATTGAGGAATAAATATTTTAAATTTAAAGATACGCATAAACCTACTAAAACTATAAATATAATATATACCTAATAACATAAATATAAGCACAAATAATTAAACATAAATACATGAATATACAAAAAAGAAATAAGACAAACAATGAGAATACATTACCGATGTGATGATACTGCCAGCTTCTTGCGAATGTGCTCGCGAACTTTAACTTTAAAGGATAATCGGTTGGTTGCCATCCTGATTTCCTGGGGGAGCGCATACTTTTACGTGTTCCGAAACTCATTGAATACTTTTTTTGCAATTCGTCGTGTCGTCTGTCATTCTTTTTCCGCTTAGCGTGTCGATGGCAATCTAAATGGACTCGGATTAGAATTCGACTACGTGTTTGGTGCAATCACTAGCATCCATAAGTTCCTGTAACGTGCAGCTGGCAGGACACGCAGGACATGATATTACGTGTCCCACCGTTGCTTAACGTGCAGCTGGCAGGACACGCAGGACATGATATTACGTGTCCCACAGTTGCTTAACGTGCAGCTGGCAGGACACGCAGGACATGATATTACGTGTCCCACCGTTGCTTAACGTGCAGCTGATGGGACACGCAGGACATGATATTAAATGTCCCATGGTTTGTGGAACAGTAGCAACAACAATCATTTATAGGTAGGTAGTATTTTAGTTCACCAATTGTCCAAATTCCTCTAACCCCGCGTTTACCTACACCAAGTTATAAAACATACATATTCTAACAATTTTTTTCGTTTATCGTTTAAAATACAGTTTTAACCTATTCGGTATGTTTCAAAAACAAGTAGCTATCACAATTTGTATTCGGGGATAAACTCTGGGTCAGAAGAGGATGTTATTGATTGATTCTAAATACTGTACACAAATCTGTTACAAAAAAAAACCTAATTTGAAAAAATAACAATTAAAAAAGACGTTAGCAAAGAAGCGATAAACCATGAGTTGATTTCACAGCCATTTCCCCACCTTTCCTACGTGCCACTACAAAAACGGAAAAAAACTTACATGAGCGATGGAGCGCGTAACCCGGTTGAACCCGGTTGGACCCGGCTGTAAGCGGTTATACCCTGATAATTCCCAGTGGAGTACGACGGACGGCGCAATCTTCGTTTACATAACGTTTACTCTATTTTATGTATCGTTGTTACTTTATACGGTCGGTGAAGGGTCCGTGACCGATATGTGAACCGTAGATTTGTAAAAGATACAAATAGGCACTTGTGAACCGCGAGGTAATGGCAGAACCCACTAACTGTAGGTATGGCTTTTATTTGGACAGTTCAAGAACATTTATTGCGTTATTTACGTTTTTATGCAGACAAATTTCTCGAACATAATTATTATGAAGCAATGGATTTGCTATATCCTTCAAAATTCTTCAGATTTTTATTGATAGTGTTACGCAATTGGGTACAGGAATGATGTACTTGCCTACTTATATATTTTCATGAAAATCAATAATCTTGTGGTTATCCTGAAACTCAAAGGTTGCAGCAACTTATACTTTGATTAATTTAATAAAAAAACAATGGAGCTTGAATAATACTTTTTACAAGAACTACAAAGCCAGAATTCATAAAATGAACACTTACACAAATAAAAGACAACAAATCTAATGATCCAAATAATTAATTTTCAATAAGAAGTAAACAGCTAATCGAAAGGTATTGAGCCGCTCCTATTGTCGTTAGCGTGCTAATAAATTTCTATGAGATCACCCCTAACGAGGGCTGGGCAATTTATTGGTAAATTCAGTCGGAGCTAATGAATTAAGCACCCAGACATTAGTAGGTACTATAAAAACAAATGTTTTTTTTTCGGCAATACTATAGGTAAATATACGGTTTTTTAGAATGATCGTAACCGCGGCGTGACGCATCCGTTCTTGGACGTACATAGGGGTACGTAGAAACTACAGAACGCTACCTGCTACGATTCTTATATACTCCTTTTGCTGTGTTTACGTTCACACATCAGGGGGCCTAAAAAGGTCACTTTGGCAGAATGATAAAAAAATAACATTACACATAGGTATACCTACGTAAAGCAGCAAAAAAAAAGAAAAACGCGGACTATCTTCGCCATATTATGATCCATAATGTTATGATTCTGCCAAAGTGACCTTTTCAGGCCCGCTGGTCGCACGTCAATAGTAAATGTGAATATTACTCACCTGACTTTTCTGAAGAACAACACCATTAAGATCCGAAACCGCCTAAGCATAATAGTGTAACATGATAGTTCTTATATCTTGCATAACGAATATCTTTATTTCTAAATCCTAATACGCTAGTGAAGCTATTATAAACTCGTAAATTATTAAGGAAGGAAAGTGTGATAGAGTAGTAGAACAGTTCAAGATATTTACAGATTAGCAAATTGAAAATTTAAGACAATGATGCGTCACTAACGCAACATTATCTAAACCCACATCATAAAGGTTTAACATCACCTGTCCAATTCAAATAAGATAAAAAGATCCTGTACAACATTTCGCCCCGTATTTTCACTATTTTCACAATAAGACCATTACATTCAACCGGAGGGCATGGAAGAACCCTTGAGCGTTAAAAAGCCGTTCCGTGTTTAATTTCGTTTAAAGGGAATTAAAACGTTTTGATAGCAGAATCTCCTGCTTAAATTATTTCATGAAAAAATATTGTTGGGGCAATCCAAACAGCGGAATTTGCAAATTTAGCCGAATTGGGTTTATTTATTTAATGATTTCCTTGCCGGAAAGTTTTGTTTGTTGGTGCTTTGTATAGAAATTCTATTTGGGAAACTTTTGGGGTTTTACTTAAGAACTGTGTATGTACAGAAATTGGGCCGGCTGGAAATTAGTTTTCATCTGGGCCAAAGGAAATTAAAACTAATTAGGAAGCAATTAAGTTCTTGTACACTTTTAAGATTTACCTCGACGCCGGACGGTAGCAGGGTGTGGATGCTGTGTCACAAACTATTCTCCACCTCCTATTCTGCCCTTGTGCCCCAAAACATGCAGCCAAAGTGACCTCTGCGCTGTTAACCTTAATGCCGTGGAAGTGGCGAAGTTTTGGGCCAACAAACTACCCTCAAAATTCAGTCATAGGTAGGATGCTAAGTAATTTTAAGAAAAGTTTCTCTCATCTTGATATGTTTAATACCAAAAAAGTTATATTCAGGAAACAATTAATAGCATCAGTATGTGACGAATTGACAAATAAATCTAAATTAAATTGAATTGAATAGAAGGTAGGTATACAGACAATCACCACATACTCACACACCCATTCGCAACTCCTCATGCGCACTCCTACACACTCACTCACGCTGTAGACTTATAATGCATATATGGTGCAGCAGTTCACTTCATTCTGTATTTTTGTTTCTGCTGCACGTATTCTATAGCTATTAAATTGTAAATCCGTATTTAGCTGTAGGACTAGCATAAATATTGAAGATGAAATTTCAAAGAGCTGTGGATTTTATGAATAATAAATAAATAAATTAGAATAACTGTCGTACCAGCGACACTAGGAAGAACAAGAAGAAACGCGAATGAGACGAAACCTCAAGAAGTTTTGTAAATTAAACCCTGAAAATAAAACTGATCAAAATATTCCACGAAATGAAATAATGTAAACGAAGAAGTTTGATGAATTCTGAAGTATCCTTGAACAAATTACCGAGTGACTTTACCGAACTCTTTAAAATTTACCGAATTTTGTGACTTCATTATTTTTGAGTGATACTGTGATAGTTATTAAAATTAAGGATATCTCACGTAAAATAAAGCCATCTACTGCTGCCTTATTCTATGAAAATTTCAGCGTAAAAAGTGAATTAACCTGTGAATATTGTCAATCCTTAGCATCAGATTGAATGGGTTACTTCAAGTTCACTTCACCAAAGTTTTCACGGTTAGATGAGATATTTACAAATTGATCTGCTGGATAGTATCACGGAATAAAACTATACACTTTTGGGATACATTGTCGGCGGCACAGTGACACGTTTAAAAGAAAACCTCATGGACGTGATGGTTGTTGATATTTATAAGTCGACCACTTAACTGAGACGTTGCCTGAGGTAGCTGCGCGATGCAGGAGGGGTAGCTCGAATCACGTCACCACACCCCTCCCGCACCGCACTGCTACCTCAGGCGACGTCTCAGTTAAGTGGCCGACCACTTAACCTGTAATAATTATGATAAAACATGATTTTTTCTAAACTCATATTTCCAAATAACTAAAAGTAGCTCTAGTTACTCGTACTTGAAATTATGAGTTTATACAATATTTTTTGTTTAATCGTCATTAGCTATCTAACTCATCACGTCTTCATCGCATCAAGTTTCGCTAGATAATCTAATTTGATCTTATATTCAAAATTTAATACGAAAATTGTCCAGAGTAGCCGCGTCTATCTCAATAACAATGTCAACGTTGTTAACAACATCTCCAGCCGCGGTCCAGTAAATTCCATTCCACTTAATAGTTTCAGTTATGATATCGAAAATGGCATTGCACGCGGTATCTATCTCGCACAGCTACTCGTACCTCATGCCAAATGCAACAGACCACTTCTTCTTGACCGCATTCTGCTGCGTTCACAATTTATTATTTTCTTTTAAAACTTTTGGCACAGGAGTCATAAACATGCGGTCTTACAAAAGTTATCTTACTTCGCCAGTTAAAACTTTCGTAGTGGTTTTAGAAATTGATGATTTAGGAAACTTCGATATCGATGTGAGTGGTTTTTAGCACCTCTCTCACACGGTTTTTGATTTGAGAGTTTGAAGTTGAGAACTTTTTAAACTCTATTTTAGCATTAAGTATATAAAAATGTCAATTTTTCAAATAAGTTTTGAATTTTGCGGGCTTACCGTACGACTTTACTGCTGCGTACGACCAGTAGAGTTTGATAAATTCTCGACTTAAATTTGGTAAATGCGTAAGTATGATCATCCAATTTCCTGCCCTATAACCCACAACTATAATTATTATGCTCTTTACCAAAGATGTTAACAGCTGTAAATTCTAAGTCACTGGACACGCAATCAACATAATGTTTAATTTGCCCAACTAGTGAGACAGCCGTAAGACCAAGACTACTGATTGTACAAGTGTAGATACCAGTACCTCAAACAGGTTGACAAAATGAAAGCCAGGTACCAGGTATATGAGCAATGCGGCAGCATCTAAAATACCAAGGAGATTGCTTTTAAAGACAAACTAAAAAAAATCTCATGTTCCGTGCAATATATTCTCCCTAACTTAAACTAAGGAAAAATATTTAACGAAAATACTTTTATCAGCCTCACCGCAAACCATGTACGCTCCACCAGCCGCGTATTATAACATCGGTGCGTATTATATTTTTGTTTACCTACCCTCACCTAAGTAAATGTTGGGTTTTGAATTTTGGAAATAAACACGTCTCACCCTTTTACGAGGCTCCCAAGACTTACCGTTTACTGTTTGCCTTTCATGAAATTGATGTTGGAAAATTTGTGGCCCTTTTTAACGATGTGCTGCGAAGTATGAATTTTTTGCTTGGCTTAAAAACATCTTAGTTGATAGGCGTTGTTAATTCTTATTGACAAAAAGGCCCTTGCCTTTTTGATATTTTTTTTGCGTTTCTTGAACCATTCGACAGTAGCCAAACCAAGTGCACAGTATTCATAAGCAATACAGTTTTATGTATTGGTATTTGAATTGTTATTTAAAAAATCTACTGTATATAACGCCAGAATGGATTACAATTTTCTGTCATTCAATTTTGAACGCATAGGATCTCAGACACGTAACTATAGAAAAGAGGAAAATCATTCCTTTTGATAAAATCATCTTTTAAATCATCTCCAACTGCCCTCTGATTTCCCATTTCCACTTATACTTCCGGCATAAACCCGTGAAAAGCTCCATGAATCCACAACCCAATCACATCAGTACTCAGCCGTACAGATAATTGAATAGTGGAAATCAGAGGCGAAATAAAATAAAATCTCCGGCTGCAATTATTTGCTGACCTCTTTTTAGGGCTAAGGTCAGCTTGTCCTACTGTCACACCCAAGCGTTGACGATGTTCATCGAGACAGTTTTGTGACGCAGCAAGCATTTTATAAAGAACATTTTGAAGCATTTTGTGAAGAGAAAGTTTGTTTTTAGATCAAAAAAGTGGCTTGTTCAGACTGTACCAGGATATTCATAGATTGCGTTGTATCTGCTCGTAGTTTAAGCACTTTGTTATTGTCAGTGCCTAAGTGTAGTGTGCAGTTCCAGATAGTAATGGGACAACTATACAAAAACTAGAACAAAATCCATGCCATATTGAGCCTTACGTTCTCTAAAAACAGCAGAAAAACGGCTAAAATGTATTTAAAGTTCTGTTTTACTAAAACTTTCAACATATTTAAACTTCAATCAAAACAGTAAGTTTCATCCATAAACAAAACTTTCGCAAAAATATTCCAATATCTGAAACTGTTACACTACAGTGTATACTTACCCCCGTTTCACGTTAAATGAGTTCTCTGTTTATGTAATGGAGGTCTCGTCGGCCGTAATTGATTCCGAATTAATCCGGGCCAGTGATAAAATTCACGTTTTGACCGACAGACGGCTGGGGGACTGCCCGTCATTATGTAGCTAAATCTTCGTGGATGCTCCCAAAAATGGCCGCTCGCGTTGTGAAATTGACGCTTGATTTTGATAGGTAAATTATCTTGAGAGTTTATCTTGTTTCTTAACAAAGAATTCTGTTGGTGGATATCGTTTCAGAGTGTTGATTTCTGTTATTGTTGTTGTCAAAATCACAATATCTTTAGAGTTGCTCATGACCTGCTGAACGAACTTCGTCTACGAAGTAATAATAGTAACTACTGGTATGTTATTAAAAGACGTGTTATTAAAAGACGTCCACTACTGAACATAAGCATCCATACAATCGAGTTAGCACCCTTAGTCTGTATGTATTGTATATTACTCTGAACTTTAAGTCGTTCGTGGTGCGTGTTCCAACACATCATCTCGAGAAGTTCCTCATGGAAGAGTTCTGGCGGAATGATATTGTGTACCGCCGGTTTCGTGGCCGGCTACATGACAACAGTCAACGTAACACGACGCAGACACTTCGTGTGCGTTAGTTTTATAATGTAGTTCGTATAATGTTGTATGTATTTATAGTATTTTTAAGTTATATTAATATTGTATTGTATGTGTTTATTGCACAGAGCAGTGGTGGCCAAGTGGTAACGGCCGCGACTTACGAGTTGTAGGTCGTAGGTTCAAACCCAGACAGGCGCTTTACTTTGTGTAAATTATTTCATCACCACTGCTCACAAAACGGTGAAGGAAAACATCGTGAGGAAACCGGCATGTCCTAGAACCAAAAATTCGAAGACATGTGACATCTACCAACCCGTACTGGGCCCGCGTGGTGGATTACGGCCCACTCCCTCTCACTGAGAGGAGGCCTGTGTCCCAGCAGTGGGAACATTATAGGCTGATGATGATGATGATGATGATGATGTGATTAGGGACTTGATGCTTGAAATAAATGGATAAATAAATAACTGCCATGATTCAAGGCAATGTAGAAACGCAGACCTATCATAATTATATACCTTAGCTATCCATTACAATAATTAAGGAAGCAAATCATGAGTCTGGACATAACCGTTTGCTCTCCACTACATATAGATTCGATATATCTCGCAAAGTAATGACATGTCGCACAATACCACTACTGGCTGAATCTACATACTGCGTTATTCAACCTACTACTGTTACGTTACGTCATAGTTTAATATTATTCTTGTGTATGTTCCAAACTTCCTTCTGAACGTCTTGCTGTATATCTAAAGTATCGTCTGCTTTAATATAAACAAACAATCCCTCTCATCTCATTCCTCAACTGACACATTGCATCACGTATCCCTTTTTCGCACTCCAAAAAAACAAAAAAACTTTTGTTAAACTTAAACGGTGAAGGACTAGGGGGACCTCAGCCAACCACATTATCTTGCAAAAGTCACGCCAAAAACCTTCATATCTAACAAAAACAAAGTTTCCCCATAAAATAATGTTGCTGGAATATCGCAGACGTTAAAAACTGTTTGATAGTATCGTAGAGTTGAGCGGAGGCGCGAACAAATCGGGCGGGAGTTGGAACTCGGCCGCATTCAGACCATTACCGCTAGTTCCGACAACTCGTTACAGACTCAAGCGCACACAGAAAAAGTTTTAGAGCTACTGCTGAAATCGACCGCGAGCCACTGTGGAGGGGGTTGAGTGAATCAAGTCCCTTTTTTTTTCTATATGGCATCTCGTAGTTGACCTTGAGAGGTCGTGACTACTTAACCGGACTATCCTGTGGTTGCCTTAAGTAAACTCAAAGCCAGGCCAAGCCAGGGGTAATTATCTAGTATACTAAGCAACTACACGCTAAGGGCACCCCCTGTGGGGTACGAACCTCGGCTTAGGGCGTCGCTGGGGAGAGGGCAGTAAGATAGGACAGGCTGAATCAGTTTATTATTATTTAAGCTTGATGAGATCGGCTTTTCCTATCTGAATACTCTGAGAAGAATCGCTGAAACAAACTCAGAAGTCACAGTCGGAAATATGAATCTACAGGCTCAGCTGCGGCGCGGGCTGGCACTACATCGAGCAAGGGTCGGGAGGGGAGGGGGGCATTTAATTGGGGACGTCGCGAGGGACCTCGTCGGCGAGGTCGGTATGACGGGTTTTTGTTTTTGTGTATTGTACTGGTTGCCCTATTGCTCTCCTGGAGGAGGGTTATAGGGTCATCAGGGTCGGACAGAACATGCCTTGGTCGGCGGCATTTGCTGATTTTGGTGAGAGTATACCTGGCAGCCTCGACAACCAGAGGGTTGCGATGATTGGCGGTGGTATCGAAGAAACGCTTGGCAAGGCGTTCCATGAATTGATGGATAGTGGGGATTTTGAGGTTAACATGGAGGATCTCATTTCGGACGAACCATGGGGATCCCGTAGCCTTTCGGAGGAAATAGTTTTGGAGGGCCTGAATCCTATGGATGTGATGGGGCTTGGCGTGAGCGAAGACTACAAAGGCATATGTCATATTGGACGAATGCACGCTGTGTAAATGTGCATTGAGAACGGAGTGGAGTCTGCCGAGAGCGAAGGCGGCGCGCAAACGGACCGTCTTTATGTGTTCTGCGAAGGAGAGGTGCCTGTCGAATATTACACATAGGTATTTGACTTGCTTTTCCCAAGGGATCGGCTTGCCGAACATGGTGATAGGCCGGGGGAGTGGGAGTCATGTTGGATGGTTCAATTATAGTCAAAGCTTGGAAGAGTTTCGGATTATTCGCAGCGGAGGGAGTGCGTAGATTGTATAGATTTCTTCTTCATAAAATTACTATAATAGCAACCAGATCAGCGAGATAATTGCGTTACACACTATCAGTAGCAATGGTTGTCATTGTGACAGTTCAATAACATTCATTGCGTTATGTACGTTGTTGAGCAGACACTTTTTTCGAACTTATGAAGCAATGTATAAGCAGTATTCTTCAAAATGATTAAGGTTGATATTGTTAGTGTGTTACACGATTAGGGTGATGAAGACTGTTCAGAACGCGCTGGTAAAACAACTCAGCTCTGTAAATTGCGACATGAAACAATGATTTATTAGATCCCCAAAAAAAACAATTTTCTTCTCATATACAGGATGAAATTGAAAACTTGCGATAAATCGAAATAGGAGGTGCGGTAACTGTTACATAGGTAACCATAATAAATTGTCTATTCCCAAATCTAAATTCGTGAAAAAAATCGTGTAATTATCGTCTTAGATAGAGCAAACTAAGTTATTGCCTGCACGAATTATCGTCGTTTCACTCTTTTTTTTTTCAAAATTATCAATACAAATAAGAAAATTAAAGTATCAATTTTATCGCGCGCCCGATAAGCAATCTTTTCATCGCTGAGTTCAAACTAGAAGCAAGTTGGCAACGTGTTGAGTTAGCGGTATTTACCTGATTTTGATGTTTCCTACGGCATGTATGTGCATCCCTTTCCTTAATAACGTGCTCTAAATTTACATCACAGTACGTTGAATTAGATACTTTAATTTGTCACACCTGATTTCATTCTGATATGCATTACATTTAACTTGACTCACTGCATTTCAACTGTGCCTCGCTCACTATTACGGACCTTGCACTTTTTATCAGTGATTCGCGCCCTGAAGTACAATTTGCAACACAGCATCCGAAGCAAGTAGCAGCCCAGTACAATATGTACGTGAGTTACATTTTACATTTTTCACAGCAATTCCCTTGACAATGCACCGCGAAATATAAATCAGATGGCAAAAGTTCGAACTTTTGGATGAGAAAAAATTATTTTGTAAAACAGATTTTTTTGCATGGGTATTTTATCAAGTAGAAATATTCGAAGTTTTGAATCATAATCAGTATATAATGTTCTCACTATTGGAACACAGGCCTCCTCTCTGTGAAAGGGAGTGGGCCATAATCCACCACGCGGGCCCAGTGCGGGTTGGAGAATGTCACATGTTCGAATTTTATGGTTCTAGGACATGCCGGTTTCCTCACGATGTTTTCCTTCACCGTTCTATGAGCTGTGGTGATGAAATTAAATACACAAAGTTAGGTACCTGCCTGGGTTCGAGCTCATGACCTTACAACTCGTCAGTCGGGACCGATACTTGTAGGCCACCACTGCTTCCCAGGTTTTGAATAAAGATCCTGTATCCTTCAAGAATAGAGTGTTGTGCTTTCTTCATGTGACATTGTGAAAAAAAAAAACTGGCCAAGTCGGACCCGCACACGAAGGGTTCCGTAGCACAAGGCGAAAACGCCGAAAAAAAATTCAGCTGTTCCCTACATTTTGACGAGTTATACGAACATAAATGTAGGGAACAGTTGATTTTTTTGAGATTTCAGGTTTGCTCCCAAAGTAATAGTTGTTCATAATGATGAGTACAATGACCTCTTAAGGGGTTGTTAATGTTTTATCAATAACCCTGTATATTTTTCTCACCCATTTTAGTTTATGCCAACACGAGAGAACACTTCGCACACCTCGTACAGATCCTTATTTATTCAAGCCCGAAGCTTCAACTGACCACTAAAACAATACATGTAGTTAATTCCGTAGAACTAATGGGCTAACTTTTCTTGATGAACTGGCAAACTTGAGCTGGTCCAGGTCTAATGGACAGCTAGTATAAACATAAGCTTGGAATTCCCAGCAGTGCTTTGTTCTAAAAGCTTTGCATTTCTTTTTTGCTTCATGGAATATGCAAAGAGTCTGTAATTTTTTAACGCGGCTTGCTGTAGGAGTAAACTGGCAGAAATCGTCACGTAACAAAAAAGCGTTATGCGACTTTGCATGCGACTTTCTCTCTTTGCGTTACAGTAAGTGTGGCCGCCATCTTGGATTATCATTTTGACTATCGGTTTTAGCACCCTCAAAAACCATGAAAAATATATATCTCTCTGTGTCTTTTTCTATTATATCCGAGATCCGAGTATGTGTGAGCGTGCGAGTATCGCGTAAGGAACTTCGTTCATGACGGGGGTCCCCCGGCCGAACACGGTTCTTTCGTTCGTACCTCTCGTTGTATGTTGTAGTATGTTTCACTCGTATGTCTCTCCTTGTATGTCAATGAGATTGTATACAAAACGCAAATGTAGTATTTACTAATTCCATGCCTAAGTATAATAAAAGTGTTGACTTGACTGCCTCGTTAGTCTAATAGCTGAGCAGTTCTTAGGCCGGTAGGTATGTGTCGCGATGACTTCTCAACGATCACTGTCAATCCATGGTCCATATCGAATTATCGACACCATACCCCTAGACTCCGCACAACGCCAAACAAAATGTCTACAGAGTCGACATATAGATGAATCAAGTGCTAGTGAAGATTACGACTAGCATTTAAATAAGTCATTTGACAGCGTGAGTTTACCGGAGTATACTCCCAGCAGTCTATAATTGCACCAGACATGTAGTTCATTAACATGAACTGAGCCAATGTCTTAACTTTTCTTGATGAACTAGCGAAGTTGGTCGTGACTTATACGTGAACAACTGAACATCTTACTCTACTGTGGTTGAATCTAAGCACGACATTTTCAGTGCAACTAACAGAGGTTTGTGCAACTTTATAATTTGCTTTCTTTTTGTGTAATTTATATTGTACCTATGTGTATGTTTGTATTGTTGGAAGTATTTAAGAGGAAATGCGGTTGGTCTATTCTCCATTGAAACGCTCTCGCCTGTTTTCTTTCTGGTGAATTATTTTTTATTAGCAATGATTTTTTACAGAATAATAAATATTATCTACTTCTATGTCCCTATGTTTCCCTTTTTGATAATACATTATTTTTATAAGCACTAAAACCCTCAGAAATGCCGATTTAAACCGCTGTCAACTTAGGCAATTAGGGGCAAGATCCAAGGGGCGAGCGGAGCCTAAACCAACAGACAACAGAGGCCTAGTGTACAAATTTGACAACTTTAATGAAAAAAGAAAAACATAGGGACACAGTATATATATCTTTCTTACTCAGTTTATGAAATATCTTTTAAATTCCAATATTGGAGGAGGAAATAGGCGAGAGCTAAACCTCGAATTATGACTTTTTACTTAGACTTTTTCAAAAGTCTCTCCAACCGCATTTCCTCTTAAGGATCGTAGGTGGCTTTCTATAGTTTTGTGTACCGTTAATGTTGCCACATTAGGAGGAATAGATTGTACGCCATGCCTGCAAGTCACACCGTCACACGAGTGTATTAATTTTTAGCACGAGTCACACTAGTTCCTGGTAGTCTCCCCGTGCTCAGCGCTCTCTCGGAAGCTAAAACTGAATGTGACGTATTTGCGGACGAACGGAAGACGATCATGTCAGTATTGTATTCATGTCAGTAGTCTGGAGTTATGTGAGATGCATGTATGAAGTTTGTGTAATTTCTTTAATTTTAATTTATAACATTTTAGGTTTTTGTTAAAGTAAAATAAATAAATAAACTCTGCCTAAGCCAAAACAGACTTACAGAAATAAAATCATTATCATCAGGTGAATTGTGAATCAGGTTCACTGTATTAACATATTTTTCACGACTAAAATAAAAGCTATACCTAAATAACAATTAATCCAAAACTCATTCAACAACAAACCGTCGCAATGAATACCTCCAAAATACACAGAAATTAGAATCAAAACACGGATCTAATATTCTCTTTATCTAGATAAGCTAGCGAACTTCCACGTCTGTACAGAACGACTAGTGTGCAAACGATCCGTCCGATTTTGAGCTTTTCTGCAAGTTGGATGTAAGAGACGAAGTTTTTACTGAGTTTTAGTTAAAATCTCGTACGCTTCTGACAGTTCAAGTTTGGTTTCTGAAAGGTGTTACTTTAACCCTTTTTAGTTGTATCTTATAAAAGGGCTCGTGATAGAGGGGCTCGTGGTTAAATGATATCAGCCGCACAGGTCAAACGCTTGTCGCGGTCGATTCCGCGACCATCCATTAGATATCGAGACCGGGGTCCGTGCCTCGGAAAGCACGTCACGTCGTTGATCTCAGCTGTCTTTGACAGCATTTACTGGTAGTTAGAAGCCTAAATGTCTGACAACCAATCTTACCTAGAGGTATCGTGTTACACAGTAACTGGGTTATGGAGGTCAGAAAGGCAGTCGGTTCATGTAAAATACTAAATATTTAGCTGCACCTGATTAGACTGGAAGCCGACCCCAAAATAGTTGGAAAAACACACCACATCACTTCACTCATCACTTTTGTATCGCTATCTGTGATATTAGCGTGACACAATCAGCCTATAATGTTCCCATTTTCGGGACACATGGCTCGCTGTCACATGTCTTCGAATTTTTGGTTCTAGGACAAGATGGTTTCTACCATTTTTTCCTTCACCGTTTTGAGAGAAATCGTTATGAAATTATTTTCATTAAGTAAAACGTCTGCCTGGGATGGAACTGATGACCTACGCCTGCCACCACTGCTCTAGCGTCACCCTGTGGTAATTTAGTGTCACAATGAGCCACTATCGTGTCACCATGAGTCACGTATTTATATGAACTATGAGTGTTTTCGTAGTACTCGTTTTTTCCCACCTAATTATTATTATTTATTTATCCATTTATTTCAGGCGTCAAAGCTCATATAAAACACATACAATACAATATTAATATAACTTAAAAATATGTACCATAAATACATACAACATTAAAATTACACTAAAAGGAGGAGGAGGAGGAGTGTAGGAGTGCTATTTTTTGGTTCACCCGCAACCTTTCCTTTTAATTTCATACCTAACATAACTTCACACCTTTTTTCCCCTGAAGGGATGGGCGGAGGTGACCTATAGTACACCCACATTTTGCCAGTTATGTGTGAGTGTAATAGGGGCGAGCCTGTTACCATCAATCGGGCACAATTCCAGTAACCGGGCTTCTACTGAGAAATTTCGGATAGAAAAACCCAGTAACACTACCCGACCTTTTTTTTTTGTTGTCGGTGGGAAACCTTCAAAAGGCACCCGACCTCCGGGGAGGGAGGTTGGGGAGAGTGGGATTTTTACCTCACTAAAACCGCCCCGGTGATCACCATCAGCACATCGGGGTGGTCCCGGTTCCTCTTAAAAGACCAATTCCGGAACCCCTTCGTGCAACGCCTTTAAGGCACATCCCTGGGGAGACTGTAGAGGGGCCTCCCCTGAGCCTCGCTATGCACGGCAGCACGTGATCACTGTGCCACCGTCTTCCCTGGGGTCACTTGGTGGGCGGACAAAGTCCCCACTCTGTGCGCCCGCGACCCCAAAGGTCCACCTACCTTCTTTGGTAAGCGGGTTTCGGCGTATTAGACGCCAAGGAACACTGCCCGACCTGGTAATCAAACCCAGGACCTCATGCTCAGCAGTACCGCTTGCTCCACTAAACCAACGAGGCAGCCTTTCAATTCCTTTCTTCCTTTTCAAGAAATCTTTTCGTTAACAACATAATTCATTCAGCACACAACAGAAATCGCAGCAACACTTTCAACAACAACTTTCCGCCGAGATTAATACGAATATGACCTATTAAGTCCTGAAACTACGTGTGAAGAATTTCGTACGTGACCGGGAACCAGAGAAGGATAGAAGATCGTGCTTTCTCTTTCTCTAACAAGTACTTAAACAGCGTAATAAGTTTCTGATGTTTGTTAGATTGCAACGCAAAATGAATTGAGAATCAGCTCCGAGTTTTGGGTGTTATTTCGTTTGATTAGGTATTCTAGTGGCGTTTAGATAAAGTTTGTTTTATTTCTTGTTTCGTGTAAGGATTAAATGATTATCATTTGGATAAGTAGGGAAACATTACAGGTAAGTAGGTATGTTACGAGAGGGTTTAAATTTTGTGTCTAGATGAGAAAAACACGTGAAAACACTTTGCGCACATCTAAATCTACGATATATAGGAAGTATTGCAGTTGATCATAATGTAAATCTAGGTATTTTAAACAAATAAGTATTAGGTAGGTAGGTAGCATAACTGCAAAACGGTAGTGTTAGGTTATGTTTACTAAAAAAACATTATATGTGTAGGTACAGACGCCAGAACATCAAGCTACCCGAATTTTTGAACCTTATGCTTTAGTGATAAAGTTGAAAATCTATTAAAGAAATTTGATAGATTGTAGTAGCTTGACGTGCTGGCGTCTGTACATAAATGGTTATGATTTATTTATTTTTACCCTATTTTGTACAACTGCAGGGCTATGGTCTCCCTTTCTCCTTTCCACCCCTCTCTGTCTTGAGCTAGTGTTTCCCAATTCTGCCAGTAAGCTGTCGTCGGATGATTTCTGCTATCCACATGGGGTAGATTTGGCCCATCACATAAATGGTTAAACAAATAAGTAAACGTTAGTTTGAACAGCAAGAAAAGATACATTGTCCTCACAATTTTGTTTTTATGTTTATTTGTACAGTTAGTTATTTCATTTAGTATTTAGTGTAAATAGTTAGGTGTCCCTCAAACCAACTTTCATGAAATTAATTTAAAAACAAGGTGTAAATACGCTAAAGAAACACCATTAAAATAATGAACAAAATATGTTCTAGTGATGTGAAAGAGAACGAGTAGTGACAATGACTTATGATGGCACAACCCTAGTGATATAAATCATCCTTCGAGCCCCATTTGTTAAATAACATAATTTATCTATGGCTGCATCGGAGAAGTGGAGTAATTCTGCAGAAAATGATCATATATCCGAAATTGTGGTATACTAACGTATTGTGCGTAAAATATATTATAGTTTCCGTAGTGACTTGGAAACTAAAACAAGAATCTATCTATATTAATCACCTGTTGTTTGTTCTATCAGCAATCAATTCCAATGTAATTGTAGCTGTAATTAATTAATTAATCGTGTTTGTTTATTTATTAATTGTCAACCGAGTCTATTTCGTGTCCGTATGGATTGAAGTGAACGTCCTGTAACTTTTTAAGCGTTTCTCTACAAATTACAGGATCGAGCTTATAACATCGGCTAATTCACTCGTAGGTACTACTAAATATTGGTGATACCTGCGTTTAAATATGAGACATAGCTCCTCAACCCTTACGGACACCTCTATTTCTCATGACAGTGAGAACTAAAGCTCATAATTACGACAAGTCAGTAAATAGGTGCTTTAAGAACTAAGTCATCATCTGCCTAGCCTTTTCCCAACTATGTTGGGGTCGGCTTCCAGTCTAACAGGATGCAGCTGAATACCAGTATTTTACATGGAGTGACTGCCTATCTGACCTCCACAAACAAGTTACTGGGTAATACGATACCCGTTGTTAAGACTGGTTGTCAGACTTTCGGGCTTCTGACTATCCATAACGACTGTCAAAGATCCACGAATGACAGCCGGGACCAACGGCTTAACGTGCTTTCCGAGGCACGGAGCGGTCACGGTATGTAAAGATGGTCACCCATCCAAAGACCAACCGCGGCAAGCGTTGCTTAACCTGATCGATCGACCTGTGCTGCTCTTATTACTTAGCCATAGGCCCCTCCTTTAAGAACTAATTAAACATAAAATATTAAAACATTCCCAGAAGAGAAGACGACTTTTCCATCCTACCCGTGCAGAAAACCATGACTTTGTACAACAGGAAAGCTATAATATACTGACACGTGTCCAATTATATGCCCGACTAAATTAGTACAATTGAACAAAAATTACTCTCCTGTCTTTTGTTTTACTTTCCAAATTATATAGACCCAAAAATAACTTTCACCAAATCCTGCACACCTCGTAAAAAGTTGAGTCCGGACGGAAGCAGAAAGTATTTAAATGAGAGTAAAGTTTAAGCGAGTTGCCTGAGTTTTAAATAAGGTAGACCTTTATAATGCTAATTAGGATGGTATATGGATCTCAGCGTTGGGACTGAAATTGAGCCTAATGAGTTGCTTTCTCTTTAAAATTCAAGACTAAAAATAGGCCTGCCGTCTGGTCACGTGTAGAGACAACCAACCGCTTGGTGATGTCCCGAAATATTTGATGATCATTTGAATGTTATAATAGTACATAATGATACATGTGTGCTATGATCTTTGCACACGCATTTCATACGACGTTTTTCAACACACTTGCGAGGAAAAAAACAGACTTGTACGAGTATTGTTAAATATTAACTTGTATGAAAAATGGCGCGCTGGTTTTGTTTTTCCGCGCGCCACGCTAGTCAGCACTAGCGATGCGCGCGCAAGTGTAAATAAAAGCACTGACAACAGACCGCTAAACAGCCTATGGAAAAAATATAATAAACACAAAATAATGTTTAGACTGATCGAAGATCAGTCTAAACATTATTTTGTGTCATGTCTTTGTCGGACTACATAGAAAAGAAAGAGAAACGCGATGACACAACGCTGGTAATTTATTTCAAAATATGAAGCCATTATCTATTTACAAAAAAAAACTATTGTTTGGACTAAAAATTTAAAGCACTAGTACTTTAGTATGTTGCTTGTAGAATAATATGCTTTGATGAAAAGTATGCATAACTCCATGTTTCGCGCTACTAATCACGACCTCAATAAATTCCCTACCAACACATCTCGAGTACATACACCTATTGTATACTTAAGTATAGAGTTTCGTTTATTAATCAATCCATCACTCGGCTCACGTACAACCACACCGTAACTTGGGTTAATAATTAAGTAATTATTGTGTTTATTAATACGATCATGACCTCAACATTGATATCAAGAGCGATCTTCGAAGACTTGTGACATCTAACAGCCCGCACTCGACCCACATGGTGTATTACAATAGTCACACTCCCTCTCACTGAGAGAAGGCCCGTGGCCCAGCATATAAGCTTATTATGCTGTGCATTAAAATACTAACTAAGTACTTAGTAGATCGCTCCGGGCGTCGGGAGCCGCGCGACGACTCCCTGCCACCGTGCGCGGGCCTGCGGGCGGAGAGTAATGGGTAGCTCACCGTCCGATCAGGACCAGGCCCGTGCCGGACGGCGCGTACGTGTTCCACGCGCGCCTCAAAGAGATGTCAGCATCAACCGAAGGGGCCGTCAGGGCCGAAGCCTGCCGGTTCAGCGGGATTGTCCCAAAGGGTTACCGCTGGCCCGGAACATAAAGGGCTAAGGAAGGAACACGGGTAGGTTTTAGTCAGTAAGAGTCTGACACTCCCTTCCGCTCCACCCAGAGCGGGAGGGGTCATTTGATGATTTCACATCCACAAACAAACAAAAAGGACTTAGTATATACTATTTCAACTGCCATATAATTTGGTGAACGCTCAAAGTCACCCACAGCCTCTCACCCCCAGAGAAATAGAGCATAAAGATAATAATGAAGTCATAATTTTATCACAGCCCGAAAACTTTGAACTCAGAAACTACGCTTATAGCCGACAAATTGTCGCAGAACTTGAAAATTATGAATCATCACAGTGAATAATTTAATTAATGTCTTTAGATTAAGATAAGTTACTGCCACGGACGGCCAGTCACGCAAAGATTTAAATAATAAATGTTGTTAGAAAGGAACTTTTTTCTCACTTTATTAAAAAGAAAGACATAGGATGTTGTGTTCTCTTTTTCTCACCAGTTAATTATATGAGCAAATGAACGACAAAAAAAGCCCCGCAAAGTAATATCTCGTGTTTAGTAAAACTTTGATAAAGGTAGTATAAGAAAGTAGCTTCGTGGAATACATAAGCATTCATATTAATATTATTTATGGTGTTGTTGAGGTCTCAAAGTGTCCATGTATATTAGGAAAATGATCTTTACGCAGCTACAACGATTGACCAGATTTATTCAAGAAACCAATGTGAATTAAAATCGGAAAGTGTAAGTAATTTAAAACTATAGTGGAATTAAAAGTTCATTTTGCCATCATTATTAACTCACTAGTTTAGTAATGATATAGTTTACTTTGAATAAAATTTGTAATGAAGACACACATGCATACTTATAATAGGAGATAAAACACCGCTGCGGACTATCTATAGAAAGAAAGAAAAATTGTTTATTCTGCACAAATAAGACGCACATACAAAGTAGCCAAAAGCCAAAGGTAAAAGTTTGACAATATTGTCCTATGCTTGACGTCAGGGCATTTTACAATTTTACTGGTCTACATCAAAACCAAAGAAAACACATTTCGTAATGCGTTGCGACATTGGCGAATGAAACAAAACAGAACATGCAGTAATACTTCCTTGCGGGATTCAATCCCTATCCAAAAACAAAATCAATCAACTCTCACACAACACAGTTCGTGTTCACCCGCACTAAGTAGACAACACAAGCAACATCTAAACTTCGTATCCCCATCCTAGACTCACTACAGTTCACTCCCATTCACTTTGCATCGAAAACAACACCAAACATCATGCTATTTTTAACTACCATCACAATTCTAGACCTGGAAGAACTCAAACTCAAAAATTCAAAAGAATGTTTCTAACAAGGCGGGCTGCGGTAAGACTTTTCAATTGGCCTTCCAAAGAACTGTATATACCGCGAGAAAACTTTCTCGTAATCTTGTTCACTTTTGTCATCAAAATGTCGGAACTTTCGCTTTGGGGGAACTTTAAGCAGTATCGACATGACACGAGGTAATGAGAGTAAGAAGGTTGCTTTAATTTTTGCTTCTGTTGGTCGTAGTTGCAATTTTTGTAGTCTTTTTCGGTTGGCTGTGGACTGGTTGAAGTTTATGAGGAATCTTAGTGAAAACCTGTGGAAACTTGAGAAGTGGTTTAAAGGAATGGGAACTGCACAGCAAGGAACAGCACGTTGAGTTTTAACGGGCATTAGACGTAGGCTAAAGGCTGCCTTGCTCAAATGTATTTGGGCAGGTCACGTCAACCGCATCCAGAATGACAGCTGGGCAAGTGTCTCTACCTGAAGTTAGAAGATACCGTCGAGGCCGGCCCAGAAAGAGTTGACGAGATGACCAGGATAAGTACCATGAGGCACATTATAATTTCGAAGGTCATTTTTTTATAATTAAAACGGCCTAAAACCAATGGCAATAAATTAAAACACATTTTATAAAATACACACGCACATAAAAAGGAAAATATTAAAACATGAACAATAATAACAACAATAATAGTTCTATTTCTGCTTGAAAAAATATTTTTGTATTTCATTATTATTATTTATTTACTTATGAATTAGGTAGAAGTAAATAAATATAGAAAAGTTAACAACACTTTCATAAATCCCTCTCACAGTATTTCTGACATGCCACTAAAACTCTTCCTTCGTCCATTCTTCTGCAAACAGATCGTTTGTTGGATTAGAATCCAAGAGATCATGCGGTCAGAGTACGTGGTACTGGGGACTTAGCACGTGCAACGGACATTTCTAGGTACTGCCCATAACATATTATCCTTTTAAGAACGCGTAGGTATGTTGCAGTCCATAAGCATCATCAATTATATAGGCACCTCTAAATTATCCTGCCGGAAATTATGCACCTGCATCAATCAATGACGGTAAATGTCAAAGAGAAGTTCCGTCGTACTTACCTTGTTGTTATGAACTAACTTGTAATAGAGTTGTTGTCAACATTTAACGCACCTGGCTCGAAAACCTTTGAAATTTAGGAAACAAGGACCGAATTTAAACCCGGGTTTAAATTCGGGCCTTGCCATGTTGTGTTTGTTTCTAATACACAAAGGTGTATTATTAGAAACTGGAGGCCTACCACGAGCTCTTAACGCGATCCATTTTAGGACCTAAATTGAACTGTTCTTCTAATTCTTACCATGATGTCATTCAACTTAGGCCATGCCATCTGATAGTGATTGTCCCAAACTGAGTGGAAAGTTTTGGTTTCATTCATTCAATTTTGTACTTGTTTGGTACCATGACGTTCCTATGAACGTCATGGTACCAAACAAGTACAAAATTGAGTTGAGCGAGCGAGCAGTTGAGCGTTTCAGTTGAGTTGCTCTATAGCAACTCAACTGAAACGCTCAACTGTCAATATAAGCGATTCAATAAAAGTTACTATTTCTCTAACATAAACTGAAACGTTTGGTGAATTATTGATGAAAATAAAGTGTTTTAGTGGAATTTTACAAAAACTAATGTCTAAAATCTATTTTACATGCCTTTTTTAACCGCATTTGTTTTCTTGGTACGTTCGAAACAGAAATATAATTTGTTTTATTACGTCGAATTTTTTTTTTTTAAATTACGATCTTTCATTCACTTTCATCCAAATGCCGCTGAGCGTATTGGACGTTATGGTACGACTTTGATGCGATACAGTTTAGGAACCTAAACTGAAATGTCTTGCTTTTGAGTCGTTTTTAACTAGATCATGGTAGGCCACCAGGGCTTTATTTAAGGTACCTATTGCGTATTAGGTTTAATTTGGCAACATACTTACTCGAGTATTCAAAGTTATGTAGGTAATATTTTAAGAGCATGTTTGGTTGCTAGCTGATATTATGGCAAATAATTTAACTTAATATTCTGTTTCTTAATGTTAATTACTTACTATTGTATAGAATCAAGTTCTTTTAATTGTACAGACAGCTGTGCTGCTGGGGAGTTCTTCTGGGAGGACTTCTTTTCCCAGCTAAAGCACTAGAAAGTGGTGTATGGCGGGTGTTTTGGGGGACTGTCCTATATAATTTTGACGTTCAAAAATTGCTGATTCTCAGCCTAGTTATCCTTTATTTTCAAACAAGATAATATATAAGCTGGCAGACTTAAAATAAGAATATGTACAGACGCTAGCACATCAAGCTAACCCGCAACTGTCAAATTTTCCCAATCAACTTTGAACCTTTGCTTTAGCGATAAAGTTTAAAATCTATTAAAGAAATTTGACAAATTGTAGTAGCTTGATGTGCTGGCGTCTGTACAAGTATATATAAGAAAACAAGGGTAAGGTGCACATAACATTGCCATGTTGCTGGTAACATTGCCACGTTGTAATTCGATGCCGATTCTTTGAGCTAAAAAATAGGCCAGCCCTCTGATTACGTGAAGAGTAGAACCGCTTGGCGATGTCTCGAAAAACCAAATGTGCACTCGGAACCCATGACCCTAGTGTTTCAATCCCAGCCTAGTTTGTTTGACTTTTGATTTTGTTTGATATCTTTTGTTTAAAAATTATATGGTTGATCTAAGTACAACACTTTAAAATTCCAAGTTTATTACAAGCAGTCATATTTTACAGACAAAATTCGTAGAAAGGAGGATTAAAAGCCGTAGGCGTAGTCTTGTATTCGACTTTTAATTTCCAGGAATCCATCCTTCAAACTTCAATCAACCCTAATTAGTTCACAAGTAAATGAGCTGCATGTCAAAAACGATCAAGAAATTGCTCTAATTTATAAAGTACCCGAAGTCTTCACAAACCCTTCGTACACTTAGAATAAATATGTACAGAAGGTCGGTTCCAAGCAACCAGCGAAACGCACGTACACATAGACACGTACCTACCAGGCACAGTATAAATAAAGACATACAGTACGACGTCTTCATACAAACGGACGAAACGCGAGCTATACCTACGCGCCTCGACCACGGCATGCGCTCAGCATGATGACAGTCGCGACTGTGCTTCAGTGACGAACGGACGGTGTGTTGTTTTTTTTAACAATAACCGCGCGATTTTTTCACTAAAAATAAGTTCAAGTACATATTTAATATGACGAGTAGGCTATATTGTGCTGTTTTTGGTTGCATGAATTCGTCAATAACGCATCCAGAGATAACTTTTTTTAGATTACCTGGAAACTCTGAAAGGTAAGACTATAAAATAATTTTACTTACTTGTAGGTAGGTACATAATGTGTATTTGATTTTATCTCCCGAAAAAAAGATGTCTGGATTAATAAATGAAGTGAATAGAGTAAAGGAAAGTGATAAACACGAGTGAGGTAGGTAGTTATAGGCGGTTCATGAATCATTAAACGGTAGGTACGCTGGTGTTAAAACCTCGGGGCATGTGTGTTTTGTTAGTTTGTATAATTCCAAGTAAAGACGTGGTTTTTAGTGAAATGAAATCTACAATTTAATTGATAAATTTGCTTTTATTTGCACTCATTAATTTAAATATGTTTATTACTTCAATGAACAGATTATTTTAATTATAATTTTTATATTATACATGTTTGCTATTTAACTTCTTCCAATCTGTGTTATTCTGTTAAGGATAGGACGATGATAGGAAAGATTAAAAAAACATTAATATACAAATTTTGAATTTTATTTGTAGTTCTTGAACGTTTGATTTAACTATAATAATAATAATAATTTAACATAATTTGTTTAAAAATACACATGAACAAGTTTTCATAGAAATAAACTGTAATCAGATTAATGTTAAATAAATGGTTAATTCGAAATGACGAATTATTTTATTATTTATGTACACACAGTAAAATACAATAACAAAACTAAATGGAAACACAAAGTAGGCAAATGTAATTAAAATGCTGGAGGCGGGCAGCCCTATCGCATGTTTACGTACCGCGCGGCTGTAGGCATTTAATTCAAGGTTACGGCCCAGACACAATACTGTATGTCTTTATACTGTGCTACAGGTATCTCAAACAATCTCAAAAGCAAAGTCGCAAGTGCACTTACAGTTACTGTAGAAAACAGCGGGCATTGCGGTTGACCACTTTTAACCCAAAAGGTGTCCACCGCTAGTGTCTGCGTTGGTACGTGGACGCGTGTGTATGTGTGCGTGAGCTTTATGAAAACAACCTCCTTCATCATCTGCCTAGCCTTATCCTAACCAAGAAGCTTGTAGATAAAAGTGGAGGCCACACTCTAAATACCTAAGTGAAGACTACTGTTGTCGGACCTCTCTTTCTGAATACATACATTACATACAGACAAAGAAAACACATATCACTGTCTCGTTCATATGTGTGTATTTAGAAAGAGAGTGTCCGAGCACAGTCGTCTTCACTTAGGTATTGAGAGTGTTACCTCCACTTTTATCTAAAAACTTCTTTATCCTAATATGTTGGAGTCGGCTTCCAGCATAAACGGATGCAGCTGAATACCAGTATTTTACATCGAGTGACTGCGTATCTGAGCTCCAAAACCCAGTTACGACGGCTTGCCGGCCAGAGAAGACGGCTTGCCCAAACTTCCCGGCTTCTGACTAACTGTAACGACTGTCAAAAATCTACTAATAACAGCTGGAAATAACTGCTTAACGTGCTTTCCAAGACACGGAGCATTGAAGCTGGCCTTTTGTATTTTTCTATTTTATGCCCCAAACCTTCAGGGCTCCGTGTCAAGTACACTTTACGAAATTTCCAAACATTTCAGTAGTACAACTCTCGCTAACCAGTTTCATGATATTAACTTTGGTACTAAGTGACCGCTTGGGATTTTGTAATTCAATTTAGCTGTAGTCTGAATGTAGTGGATTTAATCCAATGTTTCATTGTTCCTATGTAAAGATGAAGGGCGGGTTGTTTCACGTCCACTTGACGCATGCGTATACCTACGTCAAAAATGGCGCTAACTATCGTCAAACCAAAAAAAGCGTTGTTTCAAATTACAATTACAATGTTATGGCCTTGATTTACGTCAAATAATAACGAGTACGTAATCGTTATTATTTGACGTACGTATGTTACCCACGTTAACTGACCGTTTGAGACATTCGGCCCTTAAGTTAACGAAGTGAAACGTAATATTGCATCGAAGTTATTAAATCTTATAGTTATAAACCGTTCCACTTACATTTACTCGAATTGTAACCAGCCAGAGATAACGAATAGTAGATTTAGGGCCGACCTTTCAATCGTCTGATAATTTTATTCTTGAGAATAAAAATGGCGGTTTGACAGCTTTTGTATTAATATGTCAAACCGCCATTTTTATTCTTCAAATAAAAGTTATCAGTTTATTGAAAAAACAGCCCTTACTCTAATATTTCGGTTATTTCATTTCACGAATTTCATAATATAACGTCACACCTGATTTCCCAAAGGGTTCGGCAGAAGTGTACCTACTTTAGCACACCCAAATTTCGCCAGTAATTATGTTTAAGTCCTAATATCATAGGAGGTCAGCCTATTGCCAGACCGTAGGCGCGGGTTTGTGGACGGCGAGCAATGGGTGGCTCGCCGTATGGTAAGGACTAGACCCGGGTTGACGGTGCGTTGTATTTCACACGCACCTCAAAGAGATGTCAGCACTAACTGATGGGGTCCGCTAGGGCCGATGCCTGCCAGGGTCGCGGGTTGTTCGAAAGACTTACCGTGACCCCTGGCACAGGTAACTGAAGGAACATGGGTGGGTTTTAGTTAGTAAAAGTTTAACAACCCACTCGGCCTAGAGCGGGAGAAGTTATTTGATGATTTCCCAACAAAAAAAAAAGCCTATTACCAGAAACCGTTACAAAGCAATTTTTTAAGCACGAATCGAATTTTATGTGATTCTATCATTGACAACCTACGATATATACCTACCGGATTGGCCGCAACTACAACAACAGTACAACAACTACAACAATGGAGGAAAACATCGTGAGGAAACCAGCATGTCCTAGAACCAAAAATTCGAAGATATGTGACATCAGTATACCGACCCACACTGGGCCTCCATCGTGTATTACGGCCCAATCCCTCTCACAAAGAGGAGGCGCCGGCCCAGCTGTGGGAACGTTATAAGTTGATTATGGGCAGCAACTTTCTTCTATCAGTTCTTAACAACAAGTATTTGGACACCTCTCAACTGTTGAAAAATGAAAATTTTATTTATAATAATAGAAATTCATTTGTGTCTCATTACCCACAGTTGATCTAAAAGTAAATATCCCTGTAGTAGACTTTGATGTGTAATGATGATGAATTTTATTATTTGAATAAAAAATAACAAAGTTAATTTTAATCACCAATCAAATGGAAGTGACTTACAATAAAATAAATGTCAATTTACAAAATACCTGTAATAATAACATTTAAAAATTACCTCGTTAAATTTAACATTATCTCGTTAAAAATAGTAGCCAATTAAATAAATCCATTCATTATGCCAGCCCTGTCATTTGTTTTAATCACTCGAACGGACGCCACAAGTTATCCGGAGTATTTCATTTAAATGCAATCGGTTGAAATCGACGCGAAATATTAATTAATATGTTTGATTGGAACCAGCCGACCGAAATGTTATGTTGAGTGATAAACCTATTTAGTGGGAGTGGTCAGTGTGATTCGATCTTTGTATTGAGATTAGGAATTAATTTGTTGGGTAATGGGTGTATGGATGTGGAAGGAGCAAATACGGAGGTAAGGGTCTTTATGAATGCAAAATAATTAGGAAGGCATTTCATTTGATCAAAGACTGTCTGTAACATTTCTACGCTAAAATAATTATGTAGAGACGCCCGCATATCAAACTACCCGAAACTGTCAAATTTTCTAAATCAACCTTGAACTTTATGCTTTAGCGATAAAGTTGAAAATCTATTAAAGAAATTTGACAGATTGTAGTAGCTTGATGTGCTGGCGTTTGTACTATGACACTTTTTTGTTACCTTAGCTGTTTCATCACCATAATCCACTCGACTTCACCTACTCTTCTCTCTTCGCCTCGCCTCTGTTTTCTTGCGCCAATCTCCACGCTTCAGTGACAGTTCTACACGCAATGGCAACAATATCGTCTGACCATCTCGCCCATTTTGTTACTTACTACATTATAATTACAATACTCTTCTCTCACTTTTCCTTACGACAGTCTTAGTAAGCTTTAGCAAGAACTTCGCACAGTACGTGCGAATAACTAAAGTCAACTTGAGTTGACTTTGCATTAGTGAAAAAAGTATGTTTTGGTTGAACTTAAATAAAATAAAATTTATTTTATTTAAGTTCAACCAAAACATACTTTTTCGTCTGTAACTTATTATTATTTAATAATAATAAGTTACAGACGACTTATAAAAGACTGACTACTTATAAACATAACTTTCTTTCACAATTTTGGTTTCAATTTTTATAAAAGTTACCTTCTTTGAGCGTTCTTCTTTGTGTGTCTATAAAATAAAACCAACCTAGTCTACACTTCTATTCACGAAAAATAATAGAAGTGTTGACAAGGCTTTATGAAATAACGAAAGTCAACCACTATTTCCATTTGTGAGAAAAGCTATGTTTACACGGGTAAGTATAAGTGTTACGCTGACGTCACTCGGTCGCGTAGCGTCAGTCACGCGTACCAAGACGCTAACGAATAATAGGACTTGTACGAGTATATAATATAGGTATTGTACCACCGACGGTTAGGGAGCATGAGTCGATATAAATCGATACGCGACCAATGACAATGCTAATTGTCGCGTAATCAGTTTATAATCACAGAATAAAATAGCTATAATGTTCCCACTGCTGGGAAATAGGCCTCCTCTCTGTGAGTGGGCCGTAATCCACCACGCGGGCCCAGTGCGGGTTGCTAGATGCCACATGTGTACGAATTTTTTGGTTCTATGACATGCCGGTTTCCTCACGATGTTTTCCTTCAGCGTTTTGAGAGCAGTGGTGATGAAATTTAAGACAAACTAAAGTGCCTACCTAGGTTTGACCACACGACCTGCGATTCGTAAGTCAGGGTCGATACCACTGGGCCACCCTGCGGGGTGATTGCGCAACACACTATCAAGTAGCAATTGGTTTCATTTTGAGACTTCAACAACGTTCATTGCGTTTTTTATGTTGTTGAGCGGACACATTTTTCGAACTTATGAAGCAATGCATTACCTATATGCTTCAAAATTATTCAGATTGAGATCAATAGTGTGTTTCGCAAGTAGGATGCTGCTCACTGTCACTGTCACTGCTGACTGTCGGTCGAACACTAAATCCAGCCTAAGCAGCCGGTCGATTCTGTGAAAATCTCACCGTGAAAACTTAGGTGAAGTGAGTTTGTTTTTGCTAGGAATTGACACTATTGACAGCTCACTCCACGCCCGCTTCACCTAAGTTTTCACGGTGAGATTTTTACAGAATGGCACCGCTGAACTTTTAAGACTTTTTTAGTAATTTTAATATCCATGATTAAAACCTTCACCTTTCTCAAAGTCTTCCTCTACAGGTTTATAAAATTAAACCAAGCCAACATTTATACTCTGCTTAAAAACCACCTTAGCAACAAAATGACTCACAAGAATGAGTCAAAAGGGGTTAAGAATCGCGTGTGGATTATGAGGCGCAACTTATTAGCACTAAACATTAGGGTTAGGGCGCACGCAACACATTTGCAGTATTAAATTAGTCAGTAGGGTTAACTGACAGACCCATTACAAACAACGGTGCGTGACTAACTAATTCAACGTATTTGGAAAATTTTAGTTAAATGGAATACGAATAATTAAGTCGATAAAAAACAATACGTAGGACATTGGGAATTAGTATCTAGTAGTTTTCTCGAAAAATGTTATTCATTTGTGTGGTCCAAAGAGAATTCAATGTACACGCGATGATATATCAAGCTGTACATATCCAGTTTTAACTGACCTCGCATATTTAGGCTTTTCGTACAATGAGACCTTGAGAAGTCAGCTTATACTGGAAATGTATAGCTTGATATGGAGGGGCCCGTGGCCAAATGATAACAGCCGCACAGGTCGATCGATCAGGTTAAGCTAATCTTGCCGCGGTTGGTCTGTGGATGGGTGACCATCTTTACATACCGAGACTCCTCCGTGCCTCAGAAAGCATGTTAAGCTGTATTTCCCGGCTGTCATTCGTGGATCTTTGACAGTCGTTACGGGTAGTCAGAAGCCCGGAAGTCTGTTAACCAGTTTTACCAAGGGGTATCGTATTGCCCAATAACTGGGTTGTGGAGGTCAGATAGGCAGTCGCTCCATGTAAAATACTGGTATTCAGCTGCATCTAGTAAGACTGGAAGCCGACCCCAACGTATTTGGGAAAAGGCTAGGCAGGATGATGAGATGATGATGATGTATAGTTTGATATGTCGTCGTACGTACAAAAGGTTGCTATAGTTAGCAGTTGGATAAGAGTTGCCGAAAATCGAGTTGAATGACGTGCAATAGGACGTGCCCAGCAGTGGACTAGTGTCCACTGCTGGGCACGTCCTATTGCACGTCCTAATGCTGATGATGATGGTGAATGGTCGATATCTAAGCCAAACAAAACACAATTTCCTGAGCAGCTACATACAAACACAGATGGCAACTTTAATTTATAATACGTTATACCAAGAGTATATCTTGGCCCAGGAATAATCGATTTAGATTATAATTATTTATAAAGTTAAATATAATATTGTAGATAATGACATTTCGGGGTTAAGAGGGAGCCTAAATCAAAATTGTCAATCGTTAATTTGACGCTGCAGACGGCCCTTCACTGATTGCTATTAATGGTCAATCGTGTAGTGAGAAACCATAACAAAATAATCACAAAAGGCAAAAATGTTGTCATTATTTATCTAACATAATCATTTGATTTGGTTTGGTCATCACCATACAACGTGGTAATGCCGCCAGTCTCTTGAGTACCATTACCAGTCGACAACGATGCGGAGGAATTTTTCGATGCCATATTTTAGTTTGTTAGGTATAGTTTTAGTTAGGTAAGGATATTTTATTTTTATATTAATAGTTTGACAGTTTATTTAGTAAGATTTGATTATTCTTTAATAAAGGACTGACATCTTTTCACCTCGAAAACCAGGTTATAATCCGGATTTTCAAACCTTTCAGTAACAGATATGACACTTCATTTACCTCGTATCCGGGTTGTTACTTGTATGCGACGAACCGATCCATCCACTTAATTAACTTTCAACGCGTCTTTTGTTTAAAACCGCTGCATACTCGTACATGCTTCGCTAATAATTAAGGATTAAATTCGCTTTGATTTAATAAAAAAATTCGTGATAAAATCATCTTTTTTCAACACCTTTTATATAAAGGTGATTATGGCTTACTTTTATAACGTGAGACTTTTATAAGTCCAGGGATCCTATACCTATCCACCTTTTTTTTCACCGTAGTGAGTTCCAAAATAATTTATAGTTATTGAAGCATTATGCTGAGCGATGGCCATTTTGCGTGGATATGACGCATATTTTCCCCAACTTGTTCTTTTTTGTGTTTGTGTTCATTCTCTGCGTCATGTTTACTGCAAATATTTTTTTAAACATTACGACTACTGTTTTGTTGTTTGGTAGGTATGTAATGAGGTCTTTCAATGAAAGGCTTGTTTAAAATTAAACTCGTAATTATTTAAATACAGATCAATTTATAACATTTGACATAGTGATGCACATAAAAGTCAAGTCTTCACGCTTAGCTTGAAGACTATAGTCGTTCGTTGCATGGAAACGCCATGAAGACTATAGTCTCTACAATACTAAACGATCTCACCATAGTAAAACTTGCAAGTAACAATAATTTCGAGTTTTCAACTACCAAAACATTCGCACCATATTTAATTCCACAACATATCCGACCGATACATTGCTATCCCAAACGCGGCCATCATAAAAACAATTACAATAATGAGCTTATCAAATAGACTGCAATGTTCACAATATTGTGTGAACCGCTCGCGGCTATCGAGTTAATTGTGTCCTTGCTGTTCCAAAATATTTGCTCTTTATTGCAGGTTGATAAAGGAGACTGTTTATTTTAGAACTTTCCAAAGGACCTTCGAAACTGATTTTTATTTAAAGTTAAAAGGAAACGGCTGTTTTGCCTTCAACGTTTTACAACGATTTTTGGTCATTTTGGTCACATTGGTCAGACAAATTGCCGCGATACCGTAGCATAAGATAGTATAATCAGCCTATGATGTTGCCATTGCTGGGATACATGCCTCCTCTCAATGAGAGGGAGTGGGCCATAATCCACCACGCAGACCCAGCACATGTTGGTAGATGTCACACGTCTTCCAATTTTGGTTTCTAGGACATACCGGTTTCCTCACGGTGTTTTCCTGAGTCTTCGGTCAGCTGGACCCGGTCGCTCCTAGACCCGCAGGTCCAGTTGACCACATAATTTTTTTGTGTATTTTTATTAGTTAACTGAACCCACAACATCCATTGTTTAAAGCTCCATTTTGAGAGCAGTGGTGATTAAATAATTTACACAAAGTAAAGCGCCTACGGCCGGGTTTGAACCTACGACCTACAACTCGTAAGTCACCTGCTCCCCAACCAAAATACTTTTTTTGACAAGTTGCAATAATGCTTTGCAAACACATTGATGATCGGAGATCAGAAGAAGGCAAACCAGAAACCCATCATATGAAAAACTAAACACGCTAACGAGAAGTAAAAATTCGCTCAATATTTTAACTTCACAACAATCAGAGGAGCTGTTATCAACAGAACATAGATGACCCAAATGTGCTCAACACTAATAATTTCATTGCCATTAAGATAAAACTAAAATATCGCAATTAAGAAATAATAAGCTTTCCACGTCGCATCAAAACCAACCAGCTGAATATTGCAACAACAAAATCATATCAGATGTGTATCGAACTCCCCTATGGCACGTAAATTACTTTCGCACGCGCTCCCTATGTACGCAATTTAATTTTAAATAATCAGGTCAGTGTGGATACCCGGCATAATTTGAGGAGAAATATTTTGAATAAACTCCCAAATTGCTGGTTAATAATGTGTATGATGAGAATGATAAATGAGATGGAGTATTAAAGAATATGGAGGGGATATAGGAGTAGATAATCATGTTGTTTTGTTTCTAAGGGTTTGTTAGTCTAGTGAAAGGGCGGCAGATACCTCTCATTAAACTAGTGCGATACCAGTTAGGACTATGGAGGACCTCAGTACAATGCTCGATGACCTCAGTAGAGCCTCCGAAAGAGTGGGTCTGAAAATGAACATGGACAAAACGAAGGTCATGTCAAGTGCCCATGTAACACCCACTCTTATAAAGATCGAAGACGCTACACTCGAAGTCGTGGACGAGTATGTTTACCTAGGACAAGCTGTCCAGTTAGGTAGGTCTAACTTCGAGAAAGAGGTCAATCGTCGAATCCGACTCGGCTGGGCAGCGTTCCGGAAGCTACGCAATATCTTCAAGTCTCACATACCGCAGTGTATCAAGACGAAAGCCTTGACCAGTGCGTGTTGCCAGTGATGACTTATGGCACTGAAACGTGGTCGCTCACAATGCCTTCTTATAAGGCCCATTGTGAGCGACCACATTTCACTCCAAGCACAGCCCTCTCCATTGCCCTTTGGGTGACTTTTAAGACTAAAAGTCACCCAAAGAACAATGGAGAGGGCTATGCTTGGAGTTTCCCTGCGTGATCGAATCAGGAATGAGGAGATCCGCAGGAGAACCAATGTAGCCGACATAGCCCGAAGAATTGCCAAATTTAAGTGGCAGTGGGCAGGGCACATTCACTCTCCATCACCGGCACACCAGAACACATAGCACGCCGTGACCACCCCAGGGACCAAAACAGCACATGGGTGCCAGACGACGTGTCTGGGCATCCTTGGTCCCCTTGTGACGGATCAGGTCATTGGCCCCGCCGCCTGCCAATTTTCGGCCGCAGAGGATAGGGAGAGCGGCCAACATCATACCCCTGCGGCCCCACCGCGTCCGCCATCAGACGGTGGTGACCCCATCAAGGCCGCGGAAGGTAGGGAGAGCGGCGCACTGCAATACCTGACTCCTCTCCCGCCGCGGTCTCCAACCCTATACCGCGGTCTCCAGCCGCGATGCCTCCCATACGACATCGCGGCCCACCTCAGTTGCGATGTCGCTAAAGCGGCACCGCAACCTACTTGTTGGCCGCTACGTCGTCGATTTATCGGCAAAAGCCCTGACGAACGGCCCCTCCTCTGGTTCCTCTTCGCTTCACCGTGGGTGTCCAAGCCACGGCTACTGACCCCCCCCCCCCCCGCCTCGTCAATGCGGAAACCCACCGGGGAGGAAAGTAACCTAACCAAACCTAACCTCGGGGTGCCCTTCGCTCGCTCTTGCATCCTACGTCGCCGGTGAACTGGTTTGGCCTAGGCGAAACTAGTTCATCTTAAAATCGGGTTTGGTCTGTAACATATTTATAAAATTCAAAGTCCTGACTGATTGATTTATCAACGCACAGCCTAAACCACTGGTCCTAGAGACATGAAATTTGGAGGGTGTGTTCTTTGTGAAGAGTAGGTATCCACTTGGAAAGAGTTTTTCGAAACTCCACCCCTAAGAGGGTGAATGGGGGAAGGGTGAAATTTCACGCGGACGAAGACGCAGGCAGAATCTAGTTAGACTACATAATTGGTGGAATATAACTCTATATACTCGTATATAACGAACTCAGCACTCTTATTGTCAAAAATCAAACCACCAAACCTAATCCTTCGACACAGAATCCTTATTTACATTTATAATACCTATGTATATACATAATTAATCTATTACTTGAGCGCACTAAGCCGAGAGATTTGAGCCAAAGATTCTGGAAACTTCTATTTATATTAAGAAGTTAGATAATTTCGTTATCGCGATTTAGACTCGGCTTCGATGTTATCTCGTTAGTAAAAAGGTTGTTACTGAAATAGTTTGTTGTATATAATTAAGGGTAAATAGGCAAAAGGCTCGAGTTTCGTTGCTATCGAATGCGTATTTTCTTTTGTGGAAGAAAATTGGGGACGTTAAAGCTTTGTACCGTTTGCAGTTTGATTTTATATACCATAGTCCAAAAAACACCTTTAAGTTAAATCTCTGCCGACCAACCCGGTCCACCTTACCCGGTTCTCTGTGACTGGGTTCCCGGCCTTATTGAATATGCTATAATCGTGTCCGTTGCATTGATAAACCAAGGTATTTCATTTAGAGCACCGATTTAAAAGGCACTTAAGCTATTCCACTCGCGGCGCCAAAAGAAAGAAAGAAAGAAAATACGTTTATTTGCGACAAACATGACGCATAAAAAACATTTTTTTAGTGCCTTTCGGTGGAACAGTTTTTGAAATATAATTTTTTAAATCGGTGCTCTAGGTGGAATACTTTGATAAAACAACAAGCGTCACTCAATCACTGGAAGTTGAAGTATAGTAAGTCGGATATTCAGCTCAGACTGATGCAAAAGTGTGAAGTTACTAACTAGTCATAAAGTTAGGAAATTTGACATGCCGACGAACTTTGCCTAATGTATAATTAGAGCAGAGGTATACATGATCTTAAAGATAACATTATAATACCTGATTGGAGACACAAGACGGCTCGTGCTAAAATTGTAGGTAGTTTTTGACACAATATTAACACCGGAGCAACATGAGCGAAATATTCATAGAAAAGATTTAAAGAAAATTCTTATTAATTATTTTTATACTACACTTGCTTAGTAAGTGTACCAATACTACCCCACTAAAAGGCTTGAAAGCTGTTCATTAAACCTTCTCAAAAATCTAGGCAGTTATATTGTATGGAATTTCATTACTGCCCTAATAATGCGTTCATTACTAACGCGTTTTGTTTTTGAAGTGAAAACTTCTTTGGCATTGTTGCGGCTTGAAATTTTATGAAACGAAAAAGCGACAGTAAAAAGAGACATTTATAAGATTTAACGTGGGAGAAAATGAGACAGAAAGCATTATACAGTGTTTTTGAGTGTATTGAGTGTTATTGAGTGTTTTTGAGTGTTATTGAGTGTCTTTGAGTGTTATTGAGTGTTATTGCGTGTTTTTGAGTGTTTTTGCGTGTTTTAAGTGTTCTTGAGTGTTTTTGTGTTTTATTGAGTGTTTTTGAATGTTTTGAGTGTTTTTGAGTGTTGTTGAGTGTTATTGAGTGTTTTTGCGTGTTTTTGAGTGTTGTTGAGTGTTATTGAGTGTTTTTGCGTGTTTTTGAGTGTTCTTGAGTGTTTTGAGTGTTTTTGAGTGTTATTGAGTGTTTTTGAGTGTTATTGAGTGTTTTTGAGCGTTATTGAGTGTTTTGAGTGTTTTTGAGTGTTTTGAATGTTTTTGAGTGTTATTGAGTGTATTTGAGTGCTTTTGAGTGTTTTTGAGTGTTACGAGTGTTCTTGAGTGTTTTTGTGTTTTATTGAGTGTTTTTGAGTGTTTTGAGTGTTTTTGAGTGTTGTTGAGTGTTATTGAGTGTTTTTGCGTGTTATTGAGTGTTTTTGTGTTTTTTTGAGTGTTTTGAGTGTTTTTGAGTGTTGTTGAGTGTTATTGAGTGTCATTGAATGTTTTTGCGTGTTATTGAGTGTTATTGAGTGTTTTTACGTGTTTTTGAGTGTTTTGAGTGTTCTTGAGTGTTTTTGTGATTTTTTTGAGTGTTTTTGAGTGCTTTGAGTGTTTTTGAGTGTTGTTGAGTGTTATTGAGTGTTTTTGCGTGTTATTGAGTGTTTTTGAGTGTTTTGAGTGTTTTTGAGTGTTATTGAGTGTTTTGAGTGTTTTTGAGTGTTTTTGATTGTTTTGAGTGTTTTTGAGTGTTATTGAGTGTTTTTACGTGTTTTTGAGTGTTCTTGAGTGTTTTTGAGTGTTTTTGAGTGTTTTTGAGTGTTTTGAGTGTTTTTGAGTGTTTTGAGTGTTTTTGAGTGTTTTGAGTGTTTTTGAGTGTTTTGAGTGTTTTTGAGTGTTTTGAGTGTTTTTGAGTGTTGACGTATTTTGTAGAAACAATTTTTTTGGTAAAGTTTAAAGTTTGGCGGTGTAAAACACAAGTCTAACTTTTCACAAAAGGTCAAAAACCGGCAACTACTTTGCCTTTGTACAATTGAAGAAAATATGGGTTCTAATGAATAAATGACTGTAAAAACTTATTAAGCATGTTTTTTTTTATTTTTTTTTATTTCAAATAAAATATCATGATTTGCATCAAACTTTCAACTTTAGAGACGATTTACTGCAGGAATAAGCATGATTTGAACCACACCAGCTTAACGGGCGACGTAATTTATGGTATTCTGTCGAATGTCATTGCTAACTTTTTTTTTACAAAAAGTGGAATTATCATGTTTTGTTCCGTCACTCCTCAAGTGTAGTATAAAGCAGTATATATCACTCGAGGGTAAGTACAGATTAATAAACTCGTGTGGTTTACGGCCCTCCGCTTCGCGTCGGGCCTCAAATGCACACTCGATTAGTAATCTGTGCCTTACTCCCCTTGGTGAATAAATAGCTATAATAAATGCTGATAACATTAAAAATAATGATTACCTTTCCCACAGATGTATTTTATAATACATCTACATTTGGCAAGTTATGTTTAAAGACCCATGTAAATAAGAGCGAACCTATCACCAGGACAGGGCAATGCGCCTTAAGTGGGTAGAACATCTAGCTAGACGAGGAGATGGCTGATGGAGTAAAGCTGTGACTGAATGGTGGCAAAAAAACTAGGGCCGTCCAAAAGCGCGCTGGGTTGACGATATCGTCAAAGTCGCGGCAACCACCTGGATGAGGGACGCACGGAACCGGAAAGTGTGTCAGAGGAAAGGGGAGGCCTACGCCCAGCAGTGGGTGATTCCGGGCTAAAATGTATTTAGAGCTCCAAGTCAGCTGTACACTTGCGACCACTAGACCACAACGGCGCAATGAAAAATACTAAAACCCGACTTCTGAAAAGGATGAAACTAGAAAGTGCCTTCCCGTGGTGGCATGCTGCTGTACTAACATACTTATAAGCTATGGTAGCATGCGACCACGGGAAGGTACTTTCTTGTTTCATCCTTTTCAGTAGTCGGGTTTTAGTTTTTAAACTTATTTTTTATTTAATTATTTTGGGGCTTATTTCAGTAATATTTATATTTTTGAGCTAAGTCATTTCATACCCAACAAGGCACCAATCCCAAAATATTTATTTTTAAATTCAGTACTTTAGGTCCTCTAGAGGGCGCCATATTGAATTTAGTTTGACGTCACATAGCCTATAACCAGCGGACGGTCAAGAAGCTTCTAACGATACCTCGTTTGTAAAATTATTATACCTGAGTACTTTTGAAGTTATGAGGGAACAGATGAACAAACATATGAATAAAAAACAAAACCAAAGCAAGTTTTTGCGAAGCAAAAAGAAGGGTTATGATTTCTCATAACCCTCTTTTTTGCTTCGCGTAGTCGGGTAAAAACACAACAACCTTAAAATGATAATAACCTAAGAAAATCCTTGTAACTGACATTTCACGTAGTAAAACTTCTCTAGGATTCCTGGCGTAAGATCCAGAAACGATAAAGTCACTTTAAAGGTTCTATCGTGGTTTTAAAACTAACACTTACTGCCAAACTGAGCTTCGAATGGTGCCAAAGAAACGTGCATAAGACTTTTATTATTTTCACTGTGCAGCTCTGTTGGAAAAGAATTTACGAGGTTGTAAGATACTGTAATAAGGTTCTGAAGGTATTAAAATTTTACATGAGAAGCAAGTTATACTGTAGTTGAGAAAAAACGTTATGATGATGACAATATTAATGTCATGACGTGCAGACAGGGTGGAGAAAATGCTGCAACATTATTTCTAAAAAAAATCTCAAACGGTGAAAATAAATTCCAACCTTATTGGGAGTTATATGATCGATCCGTTTGGGGTTGTAACATTAGGGCCATGAGGTCCGAGTGTACATTTGCTTTTTCGAGAGATCGCCAAGCGGTTGGACGACTCTTCATATGACCAGAGGGCTGGCCTATTTTTGGCCAAAAAATCAGTATCGCCATATAACGTAGCAATGCCTCCTGGGCACTTCTCCCGCTGACAGCGATGCGGACAATTTTTTTGATGCCCTATGATTAGACCCTTGTTTTGTTTTATATACATGTATATATTATTATTTTAAGTATGTTAGCTTATATATTTCTAAAAATAAAACTGTAGAAATCTTTTGCCCAAAAACCCTGACCTGATACGTCAAACAAATGAAACATTAACGTAAAAAAAAACCATAAAAGAATGCGACAAAAATCTGACTGTTATCTTAGGGGCCCCTAGAGAAATAGAAAAAAGTTCCATTACTCATCTTCACTGGGGTCGGTATAAAACAGTTATCTGATTGTGGCAGGCCCTTGTTAATCATTTTATTCTTTACCAGGTACGGAACACCTCAAATGTTTGTCATTTCGGAAAATGTCCCAGCAGTCTGAAATGAAATAGTGCCTGAATAATTTTCATATAATTTTTCGTTGGATTTTTATTTCCGTCATAAAGCAACTATTCATTCTGTAAAAATCTCTAAAGTAGACTCTGAATTAATTCTTTTCTTTGTGCTCTTTGTGCTATGACTATATTTCATTCGGTAGACACATTTTCATCTTTCCTTTGGACACTACTGTGTAAAGTAGCAATCCCACATGTGTCCTAAGAATATGATATAATATTTTCAATGAGCTCTTTCTCGTGTCGTTAAGAGAACACCAAATAATTAAGATTCAAAGATATTTTAAATCCAGATTTTACACACAATATAGAATTGATTCCCTAATTCCAGAACTCAGAAAATTATTACAAAAAACCGTCAACACTCCAATTTACCCGATTGATATACAAAATCAGAGCTATCAATCCAATACGGAAATACGGTAGACACACCAATTCAAAGCCTTCGGGAGCCAGTGAACCCAGAACTCATTACGAGGGCCTATCTACTAATATTTCGGAACATCAATCTTGTATCAAGAGTACAGGGGCCCATCAAATAACCATTACCTATGGAAATTTAAAAGCGTTTCTCTGCCTGAAGAAGCTTGATGGCTTGACATGTTGCGTTTTATTACTTTCTGTTGATGGTTTGATGATTCAGGTGGGCTGAGCCGTATGTGGGTAATGGAAATCTGTTACTGTGATTGTTTTTATTGGTAAGTAAAATTAATTGTATACAGATAATGCAGTGAAAAAAAAAGAGTGCCGACAGAAGTGAAAACAAAACACAAACAGAATACTTTGCCATCACTCACTGATACGAGTATATCGGATATGTGTACATTAAAACCGAGTACATCCTAAAGACAGCCGAATACATCCGAAACGGGTATTTTTTTAATCGTTTTATAAACATAACACGCGCGGTGTCGCTTACGGTAACAGTGGCGCGAGTTCAATGGTTTTTTCCCATCTCAAAAAGTGCCAAACGCGGCTAAAGAAGTTTTCACTTCAAAAACTTAGGTGTATGCTCTTTGTATAGCATCTACTTTTTGGTACAGACGCCAGCTCATCAAGCTACTACAATCTGTCAAATTTCTTTAATAGATTTTGAACTTTATCGCTAAAGCATAAGGTTCAAAGTTGATTGGGAAAATTTGACAGTTTCGAATAGCTTGATGTGCTGGCGTCTGTACCTATTTAAAGTCAGTTGCACAACAGTTGATGAAGATGTAAAATACATATAATTTTCGGGTCAACAGGCGCAGTGTCTGAGTGATTGGTTACTGCGTCCGTGCTCGACTGGATTCGAATATTGTTTTGGCCGTCACTTGACCATGTGATATTTTTATTCTCTAAATCAACGACTATGCAGTTTTTTTTGAAAGCCTATGTTGTCCTATTGCTGGGAAAAGGCCTCCCACAAATACATCCAGGAATTAGTATTTACCGGGAAAACACTATGCAATAATCTAACATAATTTTTGTCTTTGTTAGTGTATGCATAGAAATTACGAGCAAAGCCACGCTGCCATATAAATACCTGCCAAACTTAGGGTCCTACCCAAACACAGTATCTTTATTGAAACCTAAAACAAATACGTCAGCCTGTAGGTATAGAAAACCGTCCAGAGCTCTCACCAAGAATTCTTTCATTCCTAAGCGGATTACAATTTAGGCTGACAACACACTAGTGGTACATTGAAGAAAGAGAAAGAAATGTACCTATTAAGGCTTCCGCAGACAAGCACGACGCGATATCGCGACGCGAATCTAGTAGAACAATTTCTATGAAAACTTCTTGGAAATAGCTCTACTAATATCGCCTCGCACCGTCGCATTGCACCTGTCTGCGGGAGTCTTTATATGTCAGAACTAGACTTGACCTCGCTGCAAGTAACCGCACCCACTGGATTGTATTTTAGTGAATTAAGTCCATTTAAGCCCTGGGGAGAGTTGGCAGCGCAAGCGAAAAGCGACTTCCAATCTTAGGTAAGTTCAGGTTCGCGACATTTAAAATGAAACAATGGACTAATTGAGAGCTCATCAGATCCGAAAAGATAAGGTAAATTATCACCAACAGGCGCCTTTGATAAAATCAGGATACATTTTTAAATCAACGTTACGTTATTAAAAGCAACAAAAGATACAACCCCTTACATCATAATCAGGCTGTATGGGGAAAAAATATACCTAAATATCCATTATTTAACCAATCAAAGTCAGATTTAAACATTTATCCAGCACTTTTTCCTTATCTCTTTAAGTCCGCCATCAGTGAAACCCACGCTTAAATACATCGCCGGGATCGTTCAGGGATTTACCAAGGAATTTGTTCGCGGTTCAAACGGGAAAATTAAGGTATTTTTTTATATAATAAACGCGGCGAAAATAGGTTTTTATATAATATCCCTGGAAAATATGAGATTTTTTAAAATACGTTATCTTTTCGCAGCTCTTTTCATAAAACTGATTCTTTTATTATAGAAAATACTGAGCTGAAAGAACAATGGATGGTACAGACACGAGAGATTTTGAGTGGAATCTATTTACGTGAAAAAGGCACACGCAACACAAACTAGTTAACTTGGTCAGAACACTAATAGACAGAACACTACATTGTTAACTTTTAAAAAATCTGTTATGGTCTTATACAAGGCTTTTGGCTACTTAGTTCATAATTTCTTAATGCTTAATGTACAGACGCCAGCACATCAAGCTACTACAATCTGTCAAATTTCTAAAACATAAAGTTCAAAGTTGATTGGGAAAATTTGACAGTTTCGGATAGCTTGATGTGCTGGCGTCTGTACGTCTTATTTATGCAGAATAAACAATCATTCTGCTTTCATTCTTTTTAGAGCACAATGCAAACGATTTCGAATTATGTTACATTATGATTGAATCCAAATAATTCCCTACACGCTTATTTTCCATGTTGTAACATACAAATGTACAACATGTGTGTGTGTGTGTGTGTGTGTGTGTGTGTGTGTGTGTGTGTGTGTGTGTGTGTTTTCCATGTGTGTGTATGTGTTGTGTGTGTGTGTGTGTTCCATGTGTGTATGTGTGTGTGTTGTTGTGTGTGTGTGTGTATGTGTGTGTGTGTGTATGTGTATGTGTTGTACAATATGTATATTGTTGTAAACTTCCCTTATGTAACAAGGGTAACAGCTTCATTTACTTACACAATAGGTAGCTAGGTCGCCACGTTCTGTTTTATTTCGAACTAACCAACCAGTATGTTTAGCGACAATCAGCAGTGTTTGAGTAACAAAGGTAGTTCCACCGTCGAGGTTGGAATACCTACTTATTTTACTATTTACATGAGAGTTACTTTTGTTTTATTTACTGTAGCTACCTTTATTTTGGTCCACCTGCGATCTGGTGGACTGTCTGCCAAGCTAACTAATATTAAATAATGTATCTGCGTATACGTAAGCTTTAGTAGGTACGGTTTAGTAAGTAACATGTGTCTCTAATTGCCATCTTTTTTATATTTTCAGGGATATTTACAAATGTTTATTTGATACAAAGATGAGATTCTGGGTAATACTCCTTTAAATCCTTCAAGCGTAGGAGGGAGACAGTTATATTAACTAAATGTAACCTTTATAACCTTTCAGTGACCTTCAAAACGATGTGATTAGACTACGTAAATGTACAGGTAACAGGCGCCCAGACATTCGAAGGTCTATCATTTAGAAGCAGACAACTAAACGAGACAATCACCAATATTTGTTCTATGTCGTCAACTCGCCTCAGGTTGAGACAAATATTTGAAGGGTGTCTTGCACAACAAATTAGTAGTTTCGTATTTATTTGGGTTTTGTTTATGTAAGTCTTAATTGGGATCGGCGTTGTTATTTTTGCGTTTTATTATTAGAGAATTCTGGATTTCAGATAATTATTTCGTGTTCGAATTTCTGTGCCAATTAATTTACATCTTAACTATATATATATTATTTTTAATATTATAAATACGAAAGTAAGTTTGTTTGTTTATTACGCTTTCAAGTTAAAACGGCTGAACGGATTTGGATGAAATTTAGCACATAGATAGACCATGACCTGGAGAAGGACAGAGGCTACTTTTCATCCTGGATCGCAGACGAAGTCGCGGGCAATAATAGCTAGTTAGATTATAAATGATTCAACTTTCTATAAGTATTTTTAAAATCAGTGAACTCAGAGATGATGCATGTATTCAGGATCGCTGTTTCGATTGCGTTTACAGACAGACGAGTCACCTAATACATGACTATGTAATCTGGAACAGCCGTCAACTACCGACATTCCTGATCCGTGTTATATATCGTCAGCAGTTGACGTCTGTATGTGAAGACATGCTATTTGAAATTTTCGATGGCATATCTTGCTTGTCTCTTAGAAAGTCGGTCTACATAATGAACTATTTTGCAACATAAAGCCACAAATCACGAACAAGTTTCAAATAGGTAGACACCCAGGTGTACCAACGTCTGAAGATGACGTAAGAAGCATCTTGAAGAACTTCTCTCCTTTTAAACAGCATTAGTCCGAGTGTAATACGAGTCTGTTTTTATTCGGAGTCGCCATTAGTTCGTAGCAGAGATTATGTTACATAAATGGTGAATCCAAAAGCCACACTGCATACAAAGGGACCTCCTGTATCCATAAATGGAGTGAAAAAAGTCAAAAGTCTACTCATCTACATATTATATATGTCACGGATATAATATATAAAATTCGAATCCCTGACTGACTGATATATCAACGCACAGCCTAAATTGCTGGTCCTAGAGACATAAAATTTGGAGGAAGTGTTCTTTGTGAAGAGTAGGTATCCACTAAAAAAGAGTTTTTCGAAATTCCACCCCTAAGAGGGTGAATGGGGGGTGAAATTTCACGCGGACAAAGTCGCGGGCAGAAGTTAGTTCAGCATATAATGTTCCCAGTGCTGGGACACAGGCCTCTTCTTTGTGGGAGTGGCCTACAATCCACCACGCGGGCCCAGTGCGGGTTAGCGGATGTCACATTATGTCTTCGAAATGTTTGCTTTTAGGACACGCCGGTTTCCTGACGATGTTTTCCTTCACCGTTTTGAGAACAGGGCGATGAAATAATTTACACAAAGTAAAGTGCCAACTTGGGTTCGAACCCATGACCACCACTGCTCTACATCGGACTTTTCTCCAAAACAAAAGTGGCATTGATAAAATAAAAATAACCAATAACCAATATGTTAAAATTCGACCGAATATCATGCAGTACCTTTCGTTGATAGCCAACCAAGTGGAAAGGTAGGGTAAAGTGGATAGAAAGTAAGAGTTACGCTGGTTTACCACCAGAGATGAGCGAGAATGAGTAGCGAGGGATGTGTGTGAAACCAACCAATAACAAAGCTTCATTTTCACAGCTTTTTTTTTTCAGGATGGGAAATCATCAAATGACCCCTCCCGCTCTGGGTGGAGCGGAAGGGAGTGTCAGACTCTTACTGACTAAAACCCACCCGTGTTCCTTTAGCCCTTTATGTTCCGGGCCACAGCGGTAACCCTTTCGGACAATCCCGCTGTCCTCATTTTCACAGCTTGAACTAAGTTAGCGTTGGTATTGGTTAGTTTTACACACATCCATCGCTATGCATCCTCGCTCATCTCCGGTGGAAAACCAGCCTTAAACTGAACCTAGGGAATTTATGGGGTTATAGCTAGGAAGAAAAAGGGACACAGAGGTACCTGCCATGTTGAAAGTATGAAGTGTGGTAATAATATTTCCCTGAACTTCAACAAGGTACAGACGCCAGCACATCAAGCTACTAAAATCTCTCAAACTTCTTTAATAGATTTTCAACTTTATCGTTAAAGCACAAAGTTGATCGGAAAAATTTGACAGTTTCGGGTAGCTTGATGTGCTGGCGTCTGTACGTACGACGACATAATTATCAAACTATACACTTCCAGTATAAGTTGACTTCTCATTGTACGAAAAGCCCATAAAATGCGGGGTCAGCTAAAACTGAAAATGTGTAGCCTAAAGGCTCCTACAAATAGGCGCGACACGCGATATAATCGCGCGCGACACAAAGACACCACTCGTTGCGCGACTAGCGGTGCCTTTGTGTCGCGTGTCGTGTCGCGCCTGTTTGAAGGAGCCTTAATATGTCGTCGTGAGTAAATGAAACTTCTTTTCTTATCTTTTTATATTTATTTACTAAGAACATTCTATTCATTTTGTTCTGTTCCCTTTTATTTTAGTGAAATCTCACGTGTTTTGATGATTTTTCCTTATACAATCTTTTGTTTCTTAGAAGCAAGTTTCTTTCTTTTGTTTTATGTTTGCTTTTCTTTTGCTTCGTTTTGTTCAGATTGAGCTTAATGTGAGTTTAGTGATCTCATCTAAGAATCATTAGAATGAGGAAACTAGGAGCTCTCATATGAATGTTAAATGTTGTAGGTAGTTACTTCTGAACGTTACGTAAGAAAGTTTAGAAACCCACTGTTAGTGGTCTTCAGGGATAGTTCGCTTGAAATTCGCGATTCGGGATTGCGGTAACATGTTATCACAAATGTACAATTTAATGCTAAATTAAAATTTCTACGAGTACGAAATTAACCAACTGAACACATTAAATTAAAAAGAAAACAATAAAATAAATCAACATTAAGGGCCTGTTCTTACAAACGGTTGGTTAATGTAACTTACTACGTCATATAATAAAGGTTACGTAATCGTTATTATTTGACGGAAGTCAAGGTCATAATTTGGAAACATCACTTTTTTTAGCATCATTTTTGACGTACGACAAACCCGTTTCGGACAGTCTATTTTGTCAAATAGATTTGAATGCTCTGTAACTCTACGTCATCATCTCACCTGCCTAGCCTTTTCCCAACTATCTTGAAGTGACTTCCAGTCTAACGGGATGCAGCTGAATACCAGTATATTACATGGAGCGACTGCCTATCTGACCTCCACAACACAGTTACTGGGTGATACAATACCCCTTGGTAAGACTGGTTGTCAGACTTTCGGGCTCCACGATCGACAGATCCACGAATGACAGTCGGGAACAACGGCTTAACGTGTATTCCAAGGCACGGAGGGGTCACGATATGTAAAGATGGTCACCCATCCACAGACCAACCGCGGAACCGCGGCAAGCGTAACTTAACCTTGTTATTATTTAGCCACGGGCCCCTCACGGGCTCTGTAACTCTACGTATCATTTCGTATCAAATATTTCATGATAAAATATGTGTAGTACTTTAAAGTCCGTAGATTAGAGCATACATATAATACGAAACATCAAAGTGTGTTTCTGAAACTTACATAAGTTTTGTTTAAAATTACTTTTGCTAGCATTTTTTACGCATTAACAAAAATCCCTTAAATGCAGTTGGAAAACAAATCTCCCGTCATTGTACATTAATTAATAATCCTTAAAAGTAAAATAATAATTGTTGAGCTTAAACAAATAAGCGACGAAATGCGAAAAGCGTGTATCTTTGGGACGAAGCCGAAATATTCATTCGTGATCCGGTGACAGAGGACCGAGAGTAACGCGGACAATTAAATTACCTCCCTGTAGTTGAACGTTACTTGAAATTATGCATGACATATTATGGACTACACGAAGTACAGTGAGTTTTAAAGTACCTAGTTGGTCCTTATTTGGACCAACTAATTTAAAACTCACTGTATCAGATAGCTAGGAAAATGTGAAATACAAAACCTAGAATCTCATCATCATCATCATCATCAGCATACAACAGTCCACTGCTGGACATAGCCCACTCCTATTGCACGCCATTTAACTCGATTTTCGGCAACCCTGGAACCTATTAACTGGATAACGTGGTTTCTGAGTCGAGTAAGCACTTTTTTCTATATTATTAATATTTTGTTCGTGTACAGTACGCTTCACAGTGATAGTTACCCCCTTGGTAAGGACATCGAACCTATTTAAGTTTTTTGGAATGTAACGCAAATGGCGTGTTGGTCTAGTGGTATACACTGCGGCTTAGCAATGTGATGGTCTCGAGTTCAAATCCGCGCATGAGAAGGGTTTTTTTTATTTTATTTATTTACCTTTATTATTTATTTTTAGTTTCTTTAGTAGGTGATTTTTGTTTATTATTATTAAGAAATCAAATGGAGGTTTGTAATAAAAGTTAGGCAATAGGCATTTTGCATATAAACAATATTCATTTATTTTTCTAATTACATTTCTAGGACGTTATGGAATCCACTTCCTGGTTGAATATACAGATTCCTGTCTATGTTAAATTGGGGTTGTTTACTTAGAATATTAACTAAACACAAAATAGATACCTTATTTTGTCTTAGAACGTTTAACAGATAACGCTTCGTTTATAGATATTTCTAGAAACATAACTACAGTAATATTTATTTATTTAAAGTTGTGAAAACATACATTTTTTATACTCTGTATGATCTTATCGGAAAAAAAGCTTGGTTGAAAATGAAATGTTGTCATTTGTGCCTGTGAATTACAGAGGAAGAACCAACATGCTAAACTATAACAGTATAGCAATATACATCTTTCTCTTTTATCACATTTTCTGATTAGCCTTATTTAACACAATATTAGAAAAATATGTGAGGTCAGATATGAATCGTTAACAGACTACTTGTAAACAAGAGTAACTGGATTGATAATAATAAAGGTTGTTTATTTTTGATTAACTACGAGATAATGATCCCACTGATTATGGAATGATATTGGGAATTATTAACACTTGCTCATATAAATGTTCCAATGCAATTTTATCAAATAAGTTACACAGTCAATCTGCCGAGTTGCCTATTCATAACGGATAGGATGGCCGTCACTGTCTAACACTTCTTGAAGTCAGCATTTGAACGCGTAGTTTTGAAGGGTGCCACTGAGTGAACTTTCACAATACATATTACGTTGTCGCTTCGATTCATTAGTGTAAGCAATCGGGCGAGGGCCTTGGTGATCACATTTCACATCACCCGTCGCTTGATACCTTTGTATCCATCTACGAAATGTTTTTCTCTGTAATGAAAATAATAATATTAGAAATACATTAAAAAAAATCCAACTGGAGTAATAATACAACATGATTGCAACAATATATAGGTATATGTGTAAGAATAACGTAAATCTTACCGTTATGATCATATCTCGTGATATTTACTTTGTTTTGTTCCTTTTCTCACAGAACAACAATTTTAGCCTTCAATAAAGTTGTTAATCGAACCATACCATCGATTAATAAAATCAACTGGTCAAAAACATAATAAATTGGATAATATTACGATGAAGATAATTAGACACAAGCGAATCGGCACGAAAATGAAACCATTTGAAAAGTAAAAATACCCTCAATCACAGTTTAGTAAATAAGGCGAAGAAGTATACTAAATTCAACCTTAACTCGCAGTTCATACGTCAGTTAAGTTTCTGAAGTAAAATGAGGGTAGTGCAACAATCGGAATCAACACATTCTATTCAACCAAACAAGAAATCTATGCTAATTTCAACCTTATGTTTTAGTTAATTGAGGAGTTGCGTATTGCATTTTGTAAAACAAGACGGTAAGGTGCTAGTATTAAAATAATATAACACGGAAGTTGAAATTTAAACCTTAATATCTAGAAGATTAGACCGTTAATAACCTTGTTCGATAAAAGGAGTAATGCTATTCAAATTTTCGTTGAGGTTGATAACTGAGCCAATAGCCTAGTGGTATAAGGCACGGTCTAGTTGATCGGCTGGCGCCTGGTGAAGCAGGTTCGTATCTTAATCGCACGCAGTGTCTTTTTGTAAGTTATTCTTGGTATCTATACAGTTCGGCCAGAAGGAAGCCGATAAAATACCATATAAAATTATTAAATACTTGCAAATATTATTTGAGGCGGATCGGTGGATGCACGCGGGCAGAGATGGGTGCGGCGGCGGGGGAGGGAGCTGCTCAAGGCTCACGTGACACGCGGGCCCGAGCTTGCTCGGGCGATAATCTTTAAGTCTTGGTGGGGTACCTTTTCTCTGCACTTGACTGTACCGAACGTATAAATAAATCAGCCATCATCTAGCAAGATCGTGTTTCAGTTCAGAAGAGGGTACACCGGAGCGATCACAAACGAATAATCTCCGACCCAACGCCGACCGCGCAGTCACAGTATAAAGACATACAGTATTGTATCTCGGCCGTGACCTTGATGTAAATGCCTACAGCCGCGCGGTACGTAAACATGCGATAGGGCTGCCCGCCTCCAGTATTTTAATTACATTTGCCTACTTTGTGTTTCCATTTAGTTTTGTTATTGTATTTTACTGTGTGTACATAAATAATAAAATAAATAAATAAATATACCTACTTCTTTTTATATAAACAAATAAAATACTTTGTGAATTGAATAGGAAGTGTTTAATAAAAATGCGTGTTGTTTTGATCGCCGCCGCACGACTCCAGCTAGTGAGCAGCGCGCTGTTGCTATTCAAATTTCGAACTAATCGCCGCGCGGCGCCAGTCAGTAGGCAGCGCTAGCGCGCTGTTAAAATGGCGGGAAAGCAAGTGTGCATTCACAGATTGATTTTATTTAAAATTAAAAAAACAGTTTATTCGGTAATTTAAAAACTTGGCTGCATGCTCTAGTGTCTTTGCCAACATTTTCACGCAGCCACGGCAGAAAATAATACTCGCGCCATTTTTCTCAAATTTTCTTTTCTTTGTACTTGTATTGTGAAATGTTTTTTTTTTCTGTTTCCTCGCAAATGTGTTAAAAAACGTCGTACGATATACGTGCGTATTGGTTATAACATCTTAACGCACTAATATCGTAATGTACTATTACAGAATTATAATCATTAAAGTCATCAACAACTCTCTAAGACCATGTAAGTCCAAAGAATGATGATTTCATGAAACAGTTATTCTTATTACAGTAACAGTTATTCAATAAAAAAAATTAATTTTATTCATAAAAGTATGCATCATTTCATTAATGTTTTGTTATGATGTTGTCACGTTAAACTATCGTCCGTAAATCGACTTTACAGACAACCAATTTTTTTCTAGTATTATTCATACACACAGTACAATAAACAACTATTATTAATAATAAAAACCACGTTTTTACAAACTAACAAAACACATGCCCCGAGGTTTTAACACAAGCGTACCTACCGTTTAATGATTCATGAACCGCCTATAACTACCTACCTCACTCGCGTTTATCAATTTCCTTTACTCTATTCACTTCATTTATTAATCCAGACATCTTTTTTTCGGGAGATAAAATGAAATACTTATCCATTAAAAATACACACATTATGTACCTACCTACAAGTAAGTAAAATTATTTTATAGTCTTACCTTTCAGAGTTTCCAGGTAATCTAAAAAAAGTTATCTCTGGATGCGTTATTGACGAATTCATGCAACCAAAAACAGCACAATATCGCCTACTCGTCATATTAAATATGTACTTGAACTTATTTTTAGTGAAAAAATCGCGCGGTTATTGTTATAAAAAACAACACACCGTCCGTTCGTCACTGTTGCACAGTCGCGACTCCGAGCCGCCTGAGCGCACACGGTGATCGAAGCGCGTAGGTATAGCCCGCGTTTCGTCCGTTTGTATGAAGACGACCTACTGTATATATTATTACCGTGGCGCAGTGCTGCCGTACTTACAATAAGGGCAATAAATAACTCGGATTTTGGGCTTTAAAAAGTTACATACATAACCGTAATCAGCAAATTTTGCTGATTACGGATATGTATGTAACTTTTGCAAATTTTGCTGATTACGGATATGTATGTAACTTTTTAAAGCCCAAAATCCGAGTTATTGCACTTATTGTAAGTACGGCAGAGTGGTGCCCTCATCGTTTGTTCGGAAAACGGAAAATAGTGGCCACTATTATCCGTTTAATAAATCTAAACAATCTAAAACTACCGTTTATAATAATATTAATGTATAATCCTGTGGAGCACAACTTAACGTGCTTATTTTTTGCATTTTCATTCTATAATAAAAGAAATAACCAAACAAACGATGAGGGCGCCACTAGGCGGTTGGCGTAGCCTTAATAAAAATCTTGAATTCATTCATTCACTGACAGTTAACGCCGGGCATGAAAATTTGTATGTAAGTTAGCAATTTTTGCCATTGGGAAAGCCCATTGAAAACAAACCTTGAGTAAAGTAAGAAAATTACATTAATTAACACGACACGAACTGAAGTCACCGCTACACGGTCGGTGCGGAAAGTCTAGTTGGCGCAAACCTGCATAGAGCTCGGAGACCGAATCTGTGCCCGCTTGGTGGCAAAAGGCTCGCCCCTGTTACCTGACTGGCAAAATGTAGGTGCACTGTATGTAGATACAAGAATACATATAGTGCCTTCGAGGAAAACTGGCGTATTTTACAAAAACATAAAGACAAATGACTGTACCAAGAGGCTTCAGCCACAGTATAAATTATACGGTGCTACAACTCACCATTATGTCACATGGCAACACTAAAGTACTATTATGATATTATTACCGTGGTACTATTATCAATTTGGTACGTCTTGAAGTAGTTAATATGAATCATTGTCTAAAATACAATGGTTTTTCCAAAGCAATGTTGTGTTTATTTTTCTCCCCATCTCATTGAAAATTTTGATTGTATTCCCTTATATTTATGTTAATTTCTGTCTCGGATGAAGGGAGGATATAAGTAGCTGTCACTCAAGACTGTTTCATTATAATTTGGAACGTAATGGCACGTCCTCTGTTTATTTTCATCTCCGTTATGGGGTGTGTAGAGATGTAGGTTGAGTTTTAATAATAATTCAGGTAACATTTTCATTGTCAGTTGTCAAAGACTGTAGATTCAAAGTTTATGTTTTTTTATAACTTTGCCTGGTTAAAGTAATATTGATTGGGGTAATTTGCCTCGGGGGAAGCCAGTATGCGTCAAGCCGGTCTAAACTGACGACCAAAGGCAATTTTAGACAGGGTCAGTGCACAAGTCAGTTATCGGCGCCAGTGCCCGCGCCTAGACTGGCTTCCACTGTTTACATGGTGTCAGTAGTCGCGGCTAGTTTTCACGGTGAGCACACGTTTGTGAAGTCAGTGAAGAAAAATGAATTCGCGAAACGGACGAAAAAAACAACGATTAGGTTTCTTGTTGAAAAATTTTACCGTTTTACTATTTAATGAGGTAGCAGAAATGCTAGAAACTGAATTAACTAAAAATAAACGAATTTGGATAAGAAAATGGATTGAAGACAGAAAAGACGACATTTTCTCTTACTAGCCAGATGCAACGTCACCCCACAAAGCGGCGCCAGTAACTGACCAGGCTGTTTACACGGGGTTTTTGTCACTGGCGCGGGTGGTCGCGGGTTGCGGGGGGCGCCGACTGGCTTCTAAATATTCGTGTGCGAATTTACAAGCCAGCGCTGACTTCCCGCCACTGGATTGACTTGAAATCAATTTACACGGGTGTTTTTTCGGGTCAGCGCTGGCTTGTCTCGATTTCGGCGCCAGTCACTGGATCTGTCTAAATCTGCCTTAACCCGTAAGGGTGGTAAAGGGGATTGAAGGTCAGTGGAATACCTACCTGTCCACAATTTTGTGTTTTTTTTTTAATGGCGGCCACGCACGATCCCTATTTAAATCGGTAGCTGCCATCAATGCAAACAGAAAACAAAATAAGACCAAATCCCGCAAAGTATCACGTTTCCGAGATATTAACGTTCAAAACGGTGACATCCATATTTTTTTTACATTCATCAAATAATTTCAAACTATGTACAACCTGATATAGTACACTACAAAATAATACTTCAACATCATCATCTGCCTAGCCTTTTAACTATATTGGGGTCGGCTTCCAGTCTAACCGGATGCAGCTGAATACCAGTATTTTACATGTAGCTACTGCCTATCTGACGTCCACAACACAGTTACTGGATAATCTGATGATACCCCTTGGTAAAGCTGGTTGTCAGACTTTCGGGCTTCTGACGACTCGTAACGACGGTCAAAGATCCACGAATGACAGCCGGAACCAACGGCTTAACGTGCTTTTCGAGCCACGGAGGGGTCTCGGTATGTAAAGATGGTCACCCATCCACAGACCAACCGCGGCAAGCGTAGCTTAACCTGATCGATCGACCTGTGCGGCTGTTATTACTTAGCCACGGGCCCCTTTAAAAATAATAGTTAATACCTACATAACCAGCCCACAACTTTCCCACTGCTAAGACACAGGCCACGTCTCTGTGAGAGGGAATAGCACATAATCCATTCTACTAACTCTAAATCCGACGAGGTAGTTCAGTAGTTAATTGAACGGGAACCATAAGTCACCTTCACTAATAACTCTCCCCACTATTTCCTGTAGCCCATTCATCTTTAAACCTCTAAGATATTACGACACTTTCATAATATTATTTCAAAAGACCAATGGCTCTTTAGACAAAGCCGCTTGCAACCTCTTTGCCTTCGTATCCTTAAGCTTCGTCTGTATTTAATCCTTCCTTAACTACCAACTTACCAATACTACCCTACTCAACCTTACAAACCACAAAATAAAGTTTAGTTTTACGGAACTTAGCAACAGCCCTAATTTTGTACAGTTAATGATCTTAATACAGATAGAAACGTCTCTGTTTCTCACGGAATAAAGTTGAATTTTGCTTGTTGGGTTAGTGTAACTGCGGTTGTCTCATGTAATGAGCAGTATTGACCAGTGTCTCCACAGGGGCGACGAGCGACATGAACAAATTGTAGAACAATAGACAATTTGGGAGGCCGAGTGTAGTTCTGATTGTACCTAGGGTGTTACAGTGAATTGTGGTGACATTTTTTTTTTTTGAGGCTGGGTAATCATCAAATGACCCCTCCCGCTCTGGGTGGAGCGGAAGGGAGTGTCAGACTCTTACTGACTAAAACTCACCCGTGTTCCTTCCTTAGCCCTTTATGTTACCCTTTCGGACAATCCCGCTGACCCGGCAGGCTTCGGCCCTCACGGGCCCCTCCGAAATTGTGGTGACATCCTTCGGATTTTCAAATTTCTTTTTGTTTGAAAGGGCTTTATTCCAAAATGGTCCCATTTAAATTTTGTAAAGATCTGATGATGAGTTTCGGAGACAGACAACGGAACTCTTCAATAAATACCAGCAAATCAACCGCGATTGCTGCTAAAGCATATGTATGCATTGTTTACGCAATCACACAACATAACATCAAGCCTGTATCCTCTAAAGAGTTAGGCAGATGTGTTCAATAGCTTTCTATCACTGATGTTCACATAGCAAGTAGTGATATATGAATTTGTTTGGGGTAGGTAGGGTACAACTAAAAAGTGAAAAATAAAAACTTTTTTACAAAAATAAAAACAACCGACTTCCAAAATAAACACTACAAAGTGAAAAGTAACTTTGATTTCGAAAGTCGGTGTCAAAAAACGAAAATACAAAACTAACTTCACTGACTTCCGAAATTAAAGTTATTTTTCACTGTGTAGTGTTTATTTTGGAAGTCGGTTTTTTTTTAATTTTAACGGATTGAAACTGAGCGTTCTTAAGAACGCGCAATTTTAAAATTAAGAGAATTGCCCCTCAGCTATTATTATTATTATTATTGTTCTCAATCAGAGAGTAGGTAAAGTTCTTCGAAAGAGGATGAAATCCCCATCACTATAAATAAGTAGATCTATAAACTACCTCCCGATTCTCACCAAACGGTTTTCACAGTGAGTTACCGGTACTTACAATACAGGACACGTGTCGAGCTGTGCCCGCAATCAGCATAATAGGTGCAGCTAATTGTACCTCATCAGTTGTGTACTCCCACGGGGAAAGTACGTGTTTCTACCTTATAGCTGATGATCCGTGTGTGTCTTAAGGAAACTCAGCATAAGGATGAGGTGGTATAACAAAATTAATAAAAAGCCATTTATTCTACTACCCACTTACAATTTCTTTACAACATTTTTGTAGCATGCGTATCCTTACTAATAAAATATTATTAATGCGAAAATAAGTTTGTTTGTTTGTTACGCCTTCACTCTAAAACGGCTGAACGTATTTGGATGAAATATGGCACATGGGTAGACCATAATTTTGATTTTTAATAAAGTATTTGAGTCTTAATGTTCCTATTGTATGATAGTGCTAAATTGAATTGTAATTGTATTAATTTTACGTTATAATAATTTATTTATAATAAGTATTAAGATGATAAAAATAAACTCGTTTTTAATCTATCGAATTATATTATAATGACTAGCTTCTGCCCGCCACTTCATCCGTGTGAAATTTCTTTTGCCCCGACCTACCCCGTCGCATCGTATCGCCTGCCCGCGCTATTAGGTACTCCGTTTCTGCTCAGCAGCGTTCTTTCTGACTTGTTTCTGTTTGTTTGGTTCCTGGCGTAATTTAAAGAATTTTTCAAATCCGACTTGGAGTTCCAGAGATTAGCGTGTTCAAACTAACTAACAAACAAACAAACTCCTTTTTTCCTTTCCTCCTTTTTTTTCAATTGTTTTTTATTTTTATTGTTATTATGTATTAGTATAAATTAGGTACCTACTCAGAATTATGATGACCCTCAAACGCTATGAATATTTGAATTTAAACCTCTCAGAGGCCAATATAACAGACAAGAGATTTTTCAATCACCTCCCCACTGTGTTGGCGGATTTCCTCTGTCCTTGCAATTTATTATTAATAGCAGACACTGCAAATCCTTTGTACTTCTTAAAGTGATCATTAGGGTCGCTCATTATACTCGGGCAACAAGGAAATTGCTTTTGCTAGTAATTATTTAAATCACATCAAAAACGTAGCTCGTGCTCTTTCACAGACACAGGTCACTGGCTTATTTCCTTATAGCGGAAAGAAATTTAAAATAGGTCGTCATCATCTGTGTCTTCATTGCTAACCTCATTTATTTGGAGTCGGCGCAGCATTTCTTCTATATCCAAACTTCTTTAATAGTCGTCATCTCAGAAATCATTCCTTTTCTTATTCCTTTTTTATATATATAGCTATAGCTTATTAATATGAATGATTGTAGGAAATAACATTTTTGTAAAATTTAAATGAACGGCTCGGCAGTACATTGATAAACTCTGAGAGGTTTTCGTTAAGTGGCTAAAAGCATATAGTAAAATAGGGATTCTTTGGTCAGCTGGACCCGGTCGGTTCTGGACCCACGGGTCCAGTTAACTACATCATTTATTTTCTTGTTTTAGAAATAATTAAATTGTATACACTAGCGAATTTCCATACATAAAAAAATAGGTACCTACTCTCACGAATATAACACAGACCTCGAAGTAAGTCACAGGCTCTATTTATAGCAAACTTCAACAGAAATACATCCACACAGTGACGTGGCACTCTGTCCACAATCAACATAATAGGTGCAGCTAATTGTTCGTCATTTGTACCGAGACCTCTCCCAGCTCCGGGCTGACGGAATTACATTGTCGTTGTCTGCGGGGAGCGATATACATGTAGCTGATGCAGGTTCCTTTAGAGGCGAAATACGAGGATGGATTAGTGATTCTCTTCCCCTTTTTATTTTCAGATTGATTGAGTTACTTTCATTATAAGCTGAAAGCCAATAAAAGTCCAAATTCAAGTTGTAATCTCATCTCAGTGACAATCAAAGCCAAAAATTTGCTTCCTTTAGGTAAATTAGAGGTTTTTCGATAGATTGAAATTGAGATAAGAATTTTGCGAATGAATGCGAACGTTCTTAAAAATAGCGGAAATGCTCCTATGGTTTTTTAAACGAATGGGCCACGGTCTTTGAATCTGCAGCTATTCTATTCAAGGTCCCAAAATGTAGTTCTAAGAAGACGGGTAGCAGTGTTCTTCTTTCAATGATCCAGTGATATTTTCGGAAATATTTTAATGTCAGTGATATTGCAGGCTCATGAGAAACAACTCTGTGTCTCAGATTACCAATCCCAAACTTTTTAGTTCAACTTTAATGGCGTTAAAATTAATCTGATTTACCGGAAATGCTATGAACCACTGTTTTCATGTGCGAATTATCAGATTTGTTGTCTTATGTGAAACAAAGCCGTCGGCCATCTTGCAACAAACGTTCTGGAAATTACATTTTCAACAATACAAAATGCTTCCTATACATACCAACAGTCCCACCTGTTCTTATGTAGCTAACCACAACATTACACACAGTAATTAATTGATAAAATAACGCAGTAGTTCAATTACCTACAAATGCTAATCCAATTTAGTGATTGTTGTTAATTAAGTTCAATAGCATTATTTCAAATAATACCAACATTGTGGCGCTTAATAACACCACAAATTGATTTCAATATTAGTTCTATGAATGTGAATACAGGGCGTGGATACTTCGGTTTCAAGAATTTATTTCTCTAAAAGAATTTACAAAAACTATCTAACTTACTAACTACTACTCTACTACTAACAAAATACTTCTCGTTGTATTTCGGTTTTTATGTTAGAAGTCTAATCTCAAAGACAATCGGTTAATATTCTATTAAATTTATGTCGTACATCCCATCACATAACGTAACATAACATCACATAACATCACCTATAATCCACGAACGGATAGGAATATGGGTGTACCTACAACTACATGAACCCAATAACAGTTTGCCTAACCCGGGAATCTAACTCAGGACCTCATGCCCAGCAGTCGCGTTTGCGCTTGCCAACGAGGCAGTTTTTAAAAATTGATCCACAATTGGCAAAGATACAAAGGACAGCCTGTATAAGCCCACGCTAATTGCGTAGGTATAGTAAAGATCACATACCTACCAAATTAAACATAAAATAATTATTTATTTAAATCGGGATTCAGTTACACAAACATCGTAATAAACATTTAGTGAGAAAAAAATCTCTCTCTTCACGCTTAAGCCGCTGAACCGATTTAGATGAAATTTGGTACAGAGATAGTTTGAGTCTGGGGAAAGGACATAGGATAGTTTTTATCCCGATTTTCCCACAGGATCAACATTTATGCGAGTGAAACCGCGGGGCGCCGCTAGTTTATGTTATATTATTCAAGCAATTATTGCCCTAATTGCCTGTTACCATAGTTACCGACTTAGATGATTGTGCTCAACTATTAAGGAGATTCCTCTCAATTATAACCGAAATACCTTGATATTTTATGAGAAAACAATATGGCGTTCACAGAATTTGAAGAGGTAACCTAATTAATTTACCCTCGTCCTCGACATCCACTGGTAATATTGTTGAAAATTCTTGGTTACTGAGTTTCAGAGTATAATACTACTACTACTTTCAGAGTATATTATAAACTGAAATCGCTTATCGTGTCTGTGTGAGACTGCATTGTTCTTTTAAATTTATACGCAACGGATTTTGATGCGGGTTTCAACATAATTTAGAGAATCTATTCCGTAAAATTTATGTGTATATATTGTGTATACAATTTAACTTAGATGATCTTGATGATGACTGACGTGGAGAAGGGTTTTGAGTGAACAGTAATTTCTTGCAAGTCAGATGGCTCGGAACGCGGTGTCCGGATACTCTCTGCGGACTTTGAAAATAAAGAAATATTTATGTTTTGTCATGTCGTAAAAACTGTGCAAAGCAGGTGCGGGTAGCTGGTATAATATAGTTTGCGACTTTTATAGCAAAACTAGCTTCCGCCCGCGGCTTCGCCCGCAAGGTATATCGATAAAATCTATCCTATGACCTTCCCCGGGATGCAATCTATATCTCTGCCATTTTATCGAAATCCGTTCAGTGGTTTGGCGTGAAAAGGTAACATACAGACAGACAGACTGACAGAGTTACTTTCGAATTTATAATATTAGTATGGATGATAATATGGCAACTATACTTCGGCTTATGTTGTAAGCATATACCGCAGAATTCTAAGGTTTAATCGGGCAGAGTGTTAATAGTTTTCTCATTAGGTAGCTGGAGTCCAGATTTGCGCCCGGTTAATGCCAAAAAGACCATCTTCTATGTGGGACTGCTAACATTCCTGAAAAAATTTTCAATTCACCTCTGCTTACTCCATTGATAAATTCTTTCGCAACACCAACGCTCTCGTACTTGGGTGCAAACAAATAGCACTTTGGTTTAAATTTATAAGTATACGAAAAACTACTAGAAATGCGACGTTGCCAGCCCGCGCGAAATGGACGCTCTTCATTCTCAGCCCTCAGAATAATATGAAACAATAAAAGACTGGTCAGTATAAACTTCATGGAACTGAAAATCCCAAAACCCTTTTAGAAAAATTACAGGCGTAGCAAAACATTTGTTAGCCTAAAAGCATTTTCATTTTACCTTGTATAACGTTGATTTATTTATATTTGAGTCTCTTGCCAAACCCTGGTTATTCATACCTACACATAAATAGCCTACAATGTTGCCACTGTTGGGGCTACGGCCTCCTCTGCTGTGAGAGAGAGTGGGCCGTAGTCTACCACGTGGGCCCAGTGAGGGTTGGTCTTAGAATGTTGACGATGACAACACGTTGTTGTTGTTGTTGGTTGTTGTTGCGTGTTGTTGATGTGTTGTTGTTGTTGTTGTTGAATGTTGTTGTTTGTTGTTGTTGTTGTTGTTCTTGTGAATGTATTTTCTTTTCTTTCTTTCTTTCACTGTGGTTAGTTAATCTGCGCAGTAATTGCCTTACACACATCAAATGTCAATTTATAGCAATGGATTTCATTTTGACAGTTGATCCACGTTCATTGCGTTATTTACGTTGCGGAGCAGACGAATTGTTTAAACTATGAAGCAATGGATTGGCAATATTCTTCAAACCTCACGGATTGTAATTGAAAAAGTGTTACGCAATTCGGGTGCTGGGAGAAAAAGAAAACTATAATTTTCACCGCCACCGTCACAAATGTCAAGACACACGGCTTATGTACTAAAGTCAATTGTATGTATTGTGAAGATAGATCGCATCGCTTGTCATGTCGGCCATATATTACATACGAACGTGGACGCTTGTAGTGCCAAGTATTTACTACTATGAGTTATGTTTCGCAAACTATTGGTGAGCGTCTGTTTTCTGTTCACAGTAAATTGTGAGCAAAGTAAGCCTCAATATAGCTGAGGTTACAGTTTTTCCTCTGAGTAAGTAATTAAGTAGGGGTCATCAGTTTATTTTTTTTTTTTACGCAAAACGCACCCACAATACAGGGCAAATTCCTAGGAATTTGCCCTGTATTGTGGGTGCGTTTATAAACATTTAAACTCACAAACAGCCAGACCCGAAACAACTACTTGTAGGTCATACAAATATTTGTTCCGTGCGGGAATCGAACCCGTGACACGCAGCGCAGCAGTCAATCGCCAACCGTGCCGTCAAACGTCGTGTCGTGAGTTTTTTTTCTGATACATACGAGTTTCATTATAACAATCATGTTTATATAAACATAAAGGCTTACTTACGAAACACATACACAGCATTAACCCTAAGTCTTTGTCGTATTATAGATTATTATATTTAGTATCTAAATTATAGGAAAGCACGGCATCAATTAGCGTGCTAGAACATTATACAAAAAAATGTTTATATTATAAACACTAAAAACCAACTAAACTAATAATAAAACACCAAAAAACAAAAAAATTGAATACTATGTAAAGCCCTTTAAGCCCTAAAAGATCGCAAAGCGGTCCAATTAAGGTGAAATATTGAAAAAAATGTTTTTTTTTTTTCGTGTAACTTGTTATTTATGTGGAATAGGGATTTAACATTTTGGTATGTTTTTTGACTCTTTGATCATGTAAAAGGAATACACGATTCAATGAATTTTTCTCGATACAAAAAAATTGCAAAGTTATATCAATTATTTTACTTTTTTCTACATCACGGCGTAACGCTTAAGAATGATTCAATGGAATTTACTCTAAAACATAGAGAATTATCATATCAAAGTAATTTTAAATTTAAATTATTTATTTTGTTAATTAGGAGTAAATTCGTTTTGGCACATACGTCGTTTTATTCCGAGCGCACGCACATTATAGCCATCTCTCTTCTTTTGCGTTTCAAAAGTAATTGCATCACTCGCTCGCTTAGTAGATCAGTCGCTACGATTACCTAACAACAAATAAAGTCACAAAATTCAGTCTGTTTAGGTACTCCCAAGTCTTAAAGTCCTATTGAAGACATGAAGAAATGAACATTAATATAAAAAAAGGTTTTGACTACATAAAAACTGTTATCATAAAAGCAATTTCCTTAGAACCTTTCTCCTCACGTTCTTCAAAAATAAACAAATGAACTTCACAATACACGAACAACTGTTAACTCATATAACACTAACAATAGCCACAAAAAACGCCCACTTGAACAACCCTACAAAGAAAACTAGGAAAGCGCCACAGTCTACCAGAGTCTAAGTAAAAGCTTTCGCGGCATAATAACCGGTTCTAGTAGAGGCTGTGCATTTTTCACTCTGTGCCATTATGCGCGCACACGACGTTCGTAATGAAGTGGTGTGCCGTGACGTCACCACAGTTACACTACGTGACCAAATGGCGGAGTGACGAATTAGTTCCAGTCCGAATAGACGTTATTTTTTTAATGTTGGTCGGTAAAGAAAGGGCTGTGTAGGGAAGCGTTGTCTAGAAAAGTGGATACCACTCAAACTGTGATGCCACGTGATCTAGAATAGAATACCTACTCTTTATCATGTAGCCGTAGGTACACCACACATATTACAAAAATAGAAATGCAAATAGTTTTGGAATGAAAAGGTTTTGAGCATTTTGCTTGTAGATAAGAGCGAAAATGGAATCATGGACAATTTTGCTCACAGTTGAGTTGTTGTCACATTCTTCAATGTTGTTTTAAGAAGATTAATATTAATCAAAACGGTTTATTTCCCAGTAAAGGTTTAGCAGTTTAATCGCTAGCTTCCTTATTTAATAATAGACTTCGGGCTATAAATAATTTTAATTATACTGTCACACCCTTTGGCTGAGATGGTGTCGTTTTCAGGACACCCTTATAAATAAAAACGGGGCAGTAACTGGAGAAAGATTCGCCCTGCACGTGTTGCTGTAATCGAGTACATCCAACGTCCATTAATTACGTGAGGTTATTTTGGCGATTCTTGGATCCCCCCTGAGATTTGGCTCAACCCCTCTCCTCTCCCTCTAATCTCACGTGAGATTGTTCAAAATGCGTATTTTCAGTGTAAATACGTTAATCTAGCTTCATTGGGTTGGATTCATTAAAAATAAAAAATAAACTATTTGTTTAATTATTTCTTTCTTTTATATATAATTAACTAATATCTATGACCGCGATAAATATTATTGTATATAATTCAGTCGTATTTTAATAGAGGAACACGTTTTGTTCAATTCAACCCAGTTTTCTCGAAATTTTACACTGCATCTTGAAAAAAACGTGATACTAGCTAGGACCCCTCCCCCCTCTCCCCCACGTGAGATTGGGTGAGAATCGGCTTGACCCCCTTTCCTCCCTAAACGCCTCACGTAATTAATGGATGCCCCCTAAGCTACTGTTTCCTAAAATATTGGTGGCCGCCACAAAGCGACTGCAGTGACTGACGGCTGTTATAAATATGATGACAGCGGGGTTTAACCAAAAAACGCTCTGTAGGAAAACATAAAATAAATTTTAAAACATTAGGTAATAAATATAGTGGTAGGGAAATTTTGATAAATAAATAATAATAAAAACTTTATTGCTCAAAAGATTACGGAGATTTTACATTGGCCCCAAACTAGGCAAGCCTGTATCTTGAGCACCAATACAAAAAAACACTAACAAAAACCAAACAAAAAACAACACAACAAACATACTAACTTACTTTAAGGTGTTAAAGTAAAGTAAGTTAAAGCAACTTACTTTACATGACCTAAAGCGCGGTCATTGTCGGACTGAAAGAAAGAAAGAGAAGCGCGATGACACAACACTGGTAATTTATTGCAAAATATGAAGCAATTATTTCATTACATAAAATCTATTGTTTGGAATAAAAAACTACAGTGGAGTCATTTTAATAGGTAACATTTGACGTCTGTCAGTTTTATCCTCATAGTGAGGTGACCTGCTTATGAACATCGATTAAAGTGAATGAATCGATACGGACTTGAAACATATGCGAATTTAAAAAATCATCAGGCGAATCCCTGTCCCATTATTATTATTTTTTTCGTAAATTTAAGGAGCAAAATAAGACAAGTACACAATTTAACAAAAAAATTGCATTTATTCAGTTGAACTATCAGAACTGTTAAAAGTATTGTCATCTTCATCACTGCTGTCAGCACTCAGAGATATTATTAATTCATTTTCAATAATATTGTCTATTCTCACATCTCGTTCAAAATCTTGTAAAATTATTTTCTTTGTTTTCTCTACGACTTTTTTCCAGTCTTCTGTAGTGACTTCTGCACACGCAGTTTGTAGCAGAGACATCATTTTAGCAGTACTGAAGGGTGGTTCAGTATTGTTCCGCGCTGCATAACCGTTTATTTGTGCCCAAATAAGCTCGATGGCGTTATACTGGCAATGGTAGGGAGGCAATCGAATAACTTCGTGTCCATGCTCTAGGGCTAGTTCATCGATTACATAGCGGAGCTTGGACGGCTTAGTTGCTTTTACTAGATTTAACAACTCAACTTTTAATAAAGATGGACTTGCATCCACACCATTTCTTACCAGCCACGAGACAATTTCTTGCTTTTTATATGCTTGAGTTGGTGGTTTATCAACTTGTACAGAATGATACGGTGCATTGTCCATTACAATTTTCGATGGGTTTTCTAAGCTGACTAGCAGCTTCTCAAATCACTCTTTAAAAACCTCAAAGTTTATTTCCTCATGGTAATCACTTGTAGTTTTAGAGGCGAATGCGAGGAGGCAGTTTTTCTATTTCATTATTTTTTGTATTTTTATAACTAGTTAGTTAAAAGAATAATAAATAATTTTTTTATTATAATCACAACGTGGTTATTAATTTATGGTGATATTTCTTCACAAGTCATCATTGCATTCGATTCTACTTATCAGCTTTCGATTTTTAGAGTAACATCCCTAGTGTTTAAAAAGAAAAATGGTTAACTGACGTAACCTTGTAACGACGTTCAGTTCTTTAGATCAGAATTAATTGTTTATTATGTTTAGAATGGTTTATTAATGAAAGCAAATCGTAAAATTACTCGTATCGGTCATTATTACAATAAATATGTAATCGTAATTGAAAAAAGGTAAGCAATTGTGCAGTTCTAACAAAACGAAAAAATATGTTATTTTATGCCCGCCGTTACAAGGTTACGTTGTTGAATATTTTATGAATTGTCAAATGTTACCTATTAAAATGACTCCACTTTAAAACACTAGTATTTTAGTATGTTGCTTGTAGAATAATCTGACAAAAACAGAATGATTGTATGTATATTAGTATGGTTTATAATGTAAAAAGAAAGTTTTTAGAGGTTTTTTACGTTACGATTTAAAGTAAGTAGTAAACCAAAACCAAAAATTTTGCTAAAATTGTAAAGTGACGGAAATTTAGAATTCCGTTAAAGCAAAGACCTACCCTTGTACTGTCACCAAAGGATATAAGTAACCAGGGTCGTCGGATATAGTTGAAGTTTAGTAAGTAACCGATGGAATTTACGAATAAAATTTAATTTAATTAAAAGAAAACAAACACTTCATTTATCAAATTAAATTTCATTTGAAAACCTCCATCTAAACTCATACTAAACTTCAGCTATATCCAACGACCCTGGTTACTTATCTCTTTTGATGCCTGTACGTTATATAAATGTTAGATACGAGTATGTGTACTTCGGTGAGTGTGCCCAAGAACTCCACGACCTCATTCCACCGGCCCCCTTCTACCTTCGGACATCCAGACGCACTGCAAGTTACCATCCCTACCTAGTTGCTATTCCACCAATTCGCACTAAGCGTTTTCAAATGTCCTTTATAATGCGCACAGCAAAAGAGTGGAACTCTCTACCTGCGTTTGTGTTTCCGAGTGCATACAACCCGAATCTCTTCAAAGTAAGAGTGAACAGGCTTCTTCTGGGTGAGCTCACTCCATCGTAGACTTTGTCTCTGTCATCTCTGACCTAGACTAGAGTCAAGAGCAAACCCATTTCAAATAAAAAAAAAAAAAAAAAAAATGTTTCAAGCTAAAACACAGCATTTTTAACCGATTTCATTTTAATAAGACTTTTCTGTTCCACTGTTGGGAAAGGCCTCCCTCAAGTCCATATTAAACATAGCATTATCAACGTCAGAAGACGTTCACAGACTACATAGCTGAGACTTACAGCTATGTGTAGCAATGGACATATTTCGGCTGAACTGACGATGATAATGAGTCTAAATTCGTATTAGTGCGAGTTTTTCCACCGTGCGAATTCACATTAAATCGACGCTTCACCCATCCTCATAACGCAATCCCTACCGTGAAAACCATTAGAAGACACGGCTGGCATGTTCAAATTATAAAAAAATTAATAAATAAAATAAAAAAAAATATAATAAAAAATAATTAAATTAATTAATTATTATTATTTTATTATTTATTTCAATGATTATTATTATTATATTCTAGCTACAGAACATTGCACTCCCGTTTCCTCGAACACCTGGCATCCCAATCAAGTCTTGTAAATTACAAAGACTTTTTTGACTCCCAGTCCATTTCCTAGTTGTAAACAAATCTAGTTATAATGAATTATGATCACGTAGTGGCGGTGTTGTCGCCGACTCTGCGCGAATTAATCTCTGGCAGCCCTCCGCATTCCCCTCACGTCCCCCCGCACAAATAAGCAGACCTCTACGTGACTCTCTTGAAGCACTAAATGAGTTAATGTGGTCATTATTTTTTGCAGCTGTGGTTCGCAAAATGAAGTATAAAAAGTTCATTTTCGGTTGAAATCAAATATTAGATTATAAATTCTGCGTTTGAGTCCGTTCCTTTCGTTTGTACTCGTATTTCTCCAAAACATACAACTTTGAACAAACTGACTTCAACATGACTTAAAGAACATCTGGCTGTATTTCTTGGAAGGTAGGCAGAGCCTAATGCCATCAACCGCACACAATTCGCAACTCCCGGCTGCGACTAAAGTTGTCTACTGAAAAATACAAACAATGCTTTAATTCACAATCAAGTGTGTGTTTGATTTATTCCGGTCATCTAATAATCTTCTATATAAATAAAACAAAGTCGGTTTAGTTACACCATTTATAACTCAAGAATGGCTCCGATTTTTATGATCTTTGATTTTTTGGACTTGTCTACGACCCGAATAGTAGAATAACTATTAAAACATGAGAAAATTTCAGGAAAAAAAATTCACTTACATTCATCCTGAGACAGTACGAGGTTAGCTAGTACCTACTATTTATATAATACACACCTTTCATATTCATGTCTTATAGAAACAATCAACATAGTAATGAGATTTCTAATCGATTCATCCATTAAAATCGGTCCCTACATCACAACATCGTATTTCATGACTTGTAATCGAATTAGATCCGTTTCTGTTGTGATCCGTCGTTTCGTATAAATTAGAAACTTTGAAGTCTGTCATTGCTTAATAACTTTATTAAAATAAATTATACGTTACGTCACATTTCGGTTTTTGATCCTTGATGGATTCAATCAAGGTCGGCCTGTATTGTTGGCAGTGATTATTATCGATTTTTATCGAAGTTGACTTTTTAAATGTTTGTCATAATATCTAAATTTTTCATCTACCTCAGCCTTAGGGCGTTTGTCCACCGTAGCCATCACCGGGACGTCACCGAGAAACGAGATTATTCGAACCGAACGTGACGTCCCGGTGACGGCGATCGTTTGTCCACCACAACCGAACTTGGCGGTTCAGTATGTTATGATAGACAAACAAAACGTAGGCGAACGGCGCCGGTGCGATGGCAGAGTGTGGCAAGATCAAACATGTTTTGTATTCTGCTGGTACATGGGCCCTCACAATCTGTGGCCGAGTTCTAGCGGTCGTGCTGAACTGCTCGAAATTTCGGCGGCTTGGATTGCAGCGCTTGGGTGATAGTCCGTAATAAATGTATGTATCGCTACTTGGGCGCCGTCATCTCGTTCTCGATGAACGTCCAGGTGACGGCTGCGGTGGGAAAACGCACTTACCCCTATGAACTAATTAATTTAAGAACTATATTCACTACCTATGTTACACAAATAAAAAATGATTATGATCAACATTAAACCACTAGGTTAAATCTAAATCCCAGGCGAGTTAATAACGCACGATTCGAAATATTCCAAGAATCAATATAGTTACCCTGTAACTACTACTACGTCGTGTTACTATTTGTGATTTAAATTTTCCTATACCTTGAATTGAAATTCTACTTTGCTCTACTACACACGTTTGGGAATAATTATTATAATAAACTTAGCTCATATCACAAATTCAATAGTCCAGATAGTTTGATCTCTTTGGCTAGATTTTTGCTGGAATTTGCTACAGAAATTAAATTAAATGTATGTTTTTATTAAAAGTCGGTTTTGATTTTTGCGGCTTCACTAGTTTTGTTGGTTAAAAGGTAAGTTGGCCTCTAAAAAGGTAAAACATATTTTTCTTGAACATTATTTCATATCTTTTGAGAGTCACGGCCATCAAAGAAGAATGGGCTTAAGAATAATTCCAATGCATTTGGTCGAAAAGTTTGACCAGCACTGTTGAGTAATCGTACCTAGTTTTTCTTTTTCGTTGAAACTAGTTTTCGTCACGGACTACGGTAACAATTTATTGTTACCGTAGTCTGTGGCGAAAACTAGCCTTAATTTTGTTTTACGCTTAACCCTTACGGGGTCATTGTACCTACTTTAATTATAAAACCATTTAATAACTGTCAACAAAATATGTACAGACGCCAGCACATCAAGCTACTACAATCTGTCAAATTTCTTTAATAGATTTACAACTTCATCGCTAAAGCATAAGGTTCACAGTTGATTGGGATAATTTGACAGTTGCGGGTAGCTTGATGTGTTGGCGTCTGTACTATCAGAACTGCTGCTTTATTTTTCATGATTTAGGCTTTGTTCTAGGTTATGATAAATAATGACTCGGCATGTATAGAATTCAAATAGACATCACAAATACATAGAAACCATTATTTGACTTGTCAATCCACATTCTTATCACATTTTTAAAGCCATTAGCGGAATGATTCTGCCAAGACATAACTTATCAAGCAAAGTCAAATAATTTATTTCAAATATAGGCACATAAAAGGCACTTTTGAACGACAAATTTTACAATAAAATAGAATTGATTCCAGTCGCAAATGTAGTTTCGTATGGAGAAGAATGGGTAAGAAACTCCACCATTAAGCTTTTAAAAATGTTTTACATTAAATTAATTAATGTATACAAAATATACATAAATTCGATCGCTCTTAGCGATAAGACCGCCCATTGTGTCACCCTTTGTACAGTTTCTATAATTTATATGGTTTACATAATAAAGAGTATTCTGTCTATCTATCTATCTATAAATTATATAATTATAAAATTAAATTAGCAACCAGTTTGATTTTGTCTAGAGCTTAAATATACTTGAACAAACCCAACTATTTTCACCTACGTCAAAGAAATAAACAACTAAATAACACATAAAGCGAAGTATCATACACTAGAAATCAGAGCTCAAGTGACCAGGAGCACATAAATCAGTAGGAATTTAAACTGCGCCCGTGCCTCCCCAGGGAGTCCACTCGCAAGATGAGAGTAAAATACTGAATTAAGAGGTAGAAATGTGTTCTGAGGTAGAAAAGTTAGCGAGTATCTGAACACTAGCTCCCCCTGTGGTGTGTGTAGAATTTTGAATGGGTCAAAAATTAATGGGGCATTTATTTTGTCGTTTATCTTAAATGCTTAGCACTTTAGAGCTTTTTGCTTAGCACAAAAAAAAACGATTACGCTGTTCAAGAACAATTGAATGATTTATCGTCATAAAATTTCTATAGGTTTGCCTAGCATTGGGATAGTATAGACCAGGGGTGGCGAACCTTTATGGATCAATGTGCCATTTTTTGTAAAGAAATGTTTGATGAGGTCATAGATGTGCCATTTTTTTTGTGATTACACGGAAAATTATAAAACAATACTATCGATTCCGCGCTTCCGGCCTGCTGCTCCTTACACCGCGCCTACTCACTCCGTAAAGTAGGCTCAAACGCGTTCGTTTGTTAAATTTCAGTGTATTACGTAGGTACTTTTTCGATCGAAGGCGTGCGCAAAATAATTTGTCGCGTGCCATCAATGGCACGCGTGCCACTGGTTCGCCATCCCTGGTATAGACTAATGAATAAATAAAATTATCAGTGAAATGAAAGCCATTGCGGCTATAAAATGTGTACGTAATCAAGCTGAATTCAGACCTGATAGTGTCGTTTTTGTAATACCACTCATTGGACTTTATATCATGGATATAATATCAAAATGTTTGTAATTCTGCATATGATTTTATTTTAATTTACCAATGAAACTGATTATATTCTTAATTTTGTATAAAGCATATTGCCATCACGCAACTCAAGAAAATTGATGCAAATTGATATTTGAATTTAGTTCATGATTTACAGATAAGGAATCCAAATTGAATGTAGGTCAACAGTCAATCGGGGTCCAGTGAATTGGTGACGTCAGCAATATAGACCAACCAATCGAAGCCAATTACAGACATTGCAGTGACCAATTAAGCTTTTAGAATTCCTCCTTATCTGGACTTGACTTTCGTAATCCACTGAAGTATTTACAAGCTTTTGTAAATGTTAAGCAAACACTTTATAATCAAAACAATTGAAAAATAAGATTAATAATTATTTGGCTAAACAAGAACAAAATAACTTTGGAGGTTGTTTAAATTATTATTTCAAAGAAAGACATTATAAATTAAACACGCTTTTCGTGTCCGCCTGTGTGACCGCGTTGTTCTTCTAAACTACGCAACGGATTTTGATGCGGTTTTCACCATCATTTAGATAATTTATTCCAAAAGGATTATGTGTATCATCATCATCATTTCAGCTGAAAAATGTCCACTGCTGGACACAGGCCTCCCCCAAGCACCTCCACTTCGACCGGTTCTGTGCTTCTCGCAACGAACGGGTTCCTGCGGCCTTCACAAGATCGTCGGTCCACCTTGTGGTAGGCCTTCCAAAGCTACGTCTTCCGGTACGTGGTCGCTACTTCAGAACCTTTCGACCTCATCGGCCATTTGTTCCGCGAGCAATGTGCCTGCCCACTGCCACTTAAGTTTGGCAATTCTTCGGGCTTGTCAGGACATATTATGTGTATAATACATTAATATTACACTTACTTATAATAAGGAAATGTCGATGTTTTGTCAAGTCCTAAAAACCGTGTGAGGCAAGGATGGGTCACTAGTAAAGTATAAAATATTCACAGATTTATCCTGTATATTTATAATGCTCTAAAACTTGGTAATATTATTAAGAGTGTTTACGACGTACGGCATTTCATACAAACATTCAAGCCCTTGTTTTTCGAAATGAATTAACCGATTTAATGAAACTTAAAGGCAGGATACAAAGGTCTAAAAAGTTACTTATGAACATTTTCGAAAAATTGTATTACAGCCAAATTAGACCGATTTTAATTTTTCCATAGAAACAGAAATTTCCAGTTATTTTTTTTAAAATAAAGTATTTCGAAAATTTTCTTAAGTAAGTTTTTAGACCTTTGTATCCTGCTTATTCGTATGAAGTTTCATTAAAATCGTTTCATTCATTTCAAAAACAAGGGCTTGAAAGTTTTTATGAAATGCCGTACGTCGTAAACGCTCTTAAATTATTTCGTAAAATCGTGTAATATCGTTTCGTACTTAGTCGTAGTAGATACGTACGTGTTATAGGCACTTTGCTTATAGACACCGCATCGTCGCGTACTAAGTACCTTTGTGGCACAGCTCAAATTAATCGAGTGTCACGCATTCAACCACGGCGGCTGACACTAGATTAGGTAATACCAACATGTCAACACACTCACTACATGTCACTCTCGTCATGTCGTGTTTCTATACCCTTCTAATAGTAAGACGAGCCCTTGAATTCGTGAGTCACCCACTATGTTTTTTGGAAAGAAATTCTTTAAAGTGGCTTGCGGTAGGAGTTAAATAGTAAAAAGCGTTAAGCCCACTCCATGCGACTTTTTCTTTTACCTATAGAGGTATGAGGAACAGGGTGTAAAGTTCACTCATCCTCCATAGAAAAGGGAGGATCCTCCGACCAGACGGGTGTTGTGTCTGGCGGGCAACTGCCCGTTGATTCATGTCGGGCCGTTGTATCTATGCTAGTTGCGCGGTAAACTCTGCTTGCGCGATGCAGGATTTTGCGTGACGTTAGTATGACGCATTGTTTGCTTGTGGCGTTGTAGATACCGCTACATACCATAGAAAATAGTTCTGATGATTCTTAGGGTGCTATATACGATAGTGAGGTCAAAATGAAATCCAAGGTGGCAGCTGCTAAAACTTTTAAATTTTTTGTCATGAGGGTCGTTTTCGTGGTTTTTGAGGATGCTAATGCCGATATCGAAGCCGAAATGAAAATCCAAGATGGCGACGACTTTATGAGAGGTTCTAAAAACTTATAGATAGCCGTGTATTAAAAACGCGTAATAAATTCACACTTTGTATCTCATTCTGTCTCTTTCTGATATATACGAGTGTGTGTGCGTTGTCTACCAACTCGCACTGGGCCCGCGTGGTAAATTATAGCCCACTCCTCTCTCCCTATAATTTCCCCACTTCTGGGACACAGGCCTCCTCTCTTCGAGAAGGACTGGGTTGTAATCTACCACGCGGGCCCAGTGCAAGTTGGTAAATGTCACATGACTTCGAATTTTTGGTTTTAGAACATACCAGTTTCCTCACGATGTTTGCCTTTAGCCCAGTCATTTTAGATTTTATCTGCGGAAAAATTCCTAGTGAGCTGAATTTTTGTATACACCTTTATTACGGCGTTGTAATGAAGCTGTGAAAAATTGACATTAATATCGTGCCGGCTAAAAGAGTTATGAAGGTCAAAAGGTCACGAAAATCAGTTTTTTGCAAATATCTCACGACCTATTGGTCGGAGGTCAATACAGTCGTTATAAAAATTGTTTGTCGTGAAATTATCTACAAAAAATGCCTCTTGCAATTTTCTGTAAAATTAACCGTTTTTGGAGTAGAGCGCTGAGAAAGCGACTAGAATGCACTTACATACAGTATTGTATACCGTATAACAAGGCGTAAACTCTATTCTTTTTATTTATGTTTTTAAGTGTCTTAAAAACTTCTATCAGATATTTGGGCGTTTTGTGAAAAGTATACTTATATTATAGAGGTTTGGAACTTAGTAAAATCTACTATATATTATACAAACGACCTCCGATGGCAGATGTTCTGTATTTTGTTGTTCCGAGACCCGTCCCTTTATACCTGCTACTGTCTGTCGGACTGTGTAGCTCAGTTGAAAAATATTTCTTGAGTATTAAAGACGTTATTAAAGACAAAAGACGTAGAAAAAAAATGTGTTATGTGTTCAGTATGTCATCGGGTGCTGGTGGTAATAATGTTGTTGATGGCTGTAATACGCAAAATACGCGCATTGACGTGGATTTGCGGACACCAGCCCGTATTACCTATTATTACCTACCTATTGGCTGTAATATATTATTTTGTAACTCCCAACCCCACTGTTCTGGATCAATTTCTCTTCCTAACCAGGTTTGTATTTGATAATACACTCGATAAATATGCTGTTGAGCTGCTGAAGAAGTAGGTGGTAATAATGGAAATTTCACAGCTGTGCTTAGTCTTGTTACTCGTAGTTTAGCAAAGCTAAAGTATCTGTAATTATCTATCGAATGTTCTGATTTTGGAGCACCATACATTGCTAGTAGAAAATGTATTCCAGCATTAACAATTTCATCTCGAGAGCAATTTTCTTGTTGGAATATTTCTGCAGAATTGTTTAGACCACGCCTAACTTCTACTACATCACCATCCGATAATAAATTCATTGCAAATAAAACATGTATCACTCATTATGAAAACTGTTCAAGAGCATGGAAATACTAAAATAACGTCTTTAATACTCAAGAAATATTTTTCAACTGAGCTAAACACAGTCCGACAGACAGTAGCAGATATAAAGGGACGGGTCTCGGAACAATAAAATACAGAACATTTGCCATCGGAGGTCGTTTGTATAATATATAGTAGATTTTACTAAGTTCCAAACCTCTATAATATAAGTATACTTTTCACAAAACGCCCAAATATCAGATAGAAGTTTTTAAGACACTTAAAAATATAAATAAAAAACAATAGAGTTTACGCCTTGGTATACGGTACACAATACTGTATGTAAGTGCATTCTAGTCGCTTTCTCAGCGCTCTACTTCAAAAACGGTTAATTTTACAGAAAATTGCAAGAGGCATTTTTTGTAGATAATTTCACGACAAACAATTTTTATAATGACTGTATTGACCTCCGACCAATAGGTCGCGAGATATTTGCAAAAAACTGATTTTCGTGACCTTTTGACCTTTATAACTCTTTTAGCCGGCACGATATTAATGTCGATTTTTCACATCTTTATTACAACGTCGTAATAAAGGTGTGTACAAAAATTCAGCTCACTAGGAATTTTTCCGCAGATTGGGGTTTAAAATGCCTAAAATGACTGGACTACTTCACCGTTTTGAGAGCAATAGTGATGAAATTATTTAAGTACACAAAGTAAATTGCCTGTCTGGGATCGAACCCACGACCTACGACTCTTAAGTCGTGGCTGTTACAACTGGGCCACTACAGACTGTTCTGGTAAATTTTATGCCATTATCTTATAATTACTAGATAAGGTTCTCTACAGTACCTACACTGTTTTCGTACTATTCTCAAATTCATTCAAACTGGTAGCTTCGAATATTATTGTGCTGATTTTTTTTCGATAGTGCGCGTTTTACAAAAATTGGTTTTCTGTCGCGTTTTCCACCCTAGAGCCCATACAAAAATCAAAATAGTATGTGCCTGTGAAAGACCTTTAAGAGGCTAACGCCGCTGTCGATGTGACTGAACTGTGGTCAAAATTCATAAATTAGAACTCATCGATACGACGAAGAAGAAGCAATAAATGTTATAGTTTTAGCACATCTCGTATTAAGTACTTTTCTAGAAGTGCTACAGTCACTTATACCATTATCAAGAATCTTGGGACCTGATCTAATTCCACTTTAACTAGATACAATCAAACAGCACTATCTCCACCATCCTATGAATATTTTCTATCACTCTCGGCTAGTAATGGCTCCGGAGTGGAATTGTAACAGTTAGGGGAACATCATTGCGAGCTGCGCCCAACGATAAGTGATATAACCGACGTTTTAACTAGTGGGCCACTAAGGGAGTGGAAAAGCGAAGTGTCTTAGAACGAGTGACATTAAAAAGTCATTTGAAACGTCCTGTGTGTTACTTATATTTCTGGGTGCGAAATATATTGTGCGTGAAAAATGCTTTATACAACAAAAAACTCTTTGGTTTACACAAAAAAAACAAAAATTGGGAAAAATAAATTAGTTTTTCTTATCACATTTTGCTTTGAAAAACTTTAAATTTTTATTGTTGGCAAATACTACTAGAGCTGTATTTGTATTCTACGTCTACTATGCTTAACATTTATTATAAAGTATTTGTATTGCACGTCAGCTATGTTTTACATTAATTTTAAAACTGCACTGCCTACAATCAGCTTTCAAGCCCTTTTAATAAATATGTAGGTATGTTAGCATCAGAGTTATTACGCAATTATGAATATTTTGTAAAAACGTGTCAATCCACACTGTCCTTCAAGATACAGGAATTACCTAGTTTGAAGGGCAGGGGTCTTCTCATATGTAATAGCCATGCCCATCCCTAATTGAGATAATACTGATGTTACCTAGGCTAAGTAAAATACATAATTACTTACTCACTTAGATATCTTTTAACGTAAAGCCCAAATCCACCAAAATTAAGCCCTTAAACAAACACATCCATCAAAATTTAAATGTCATTTTAAACCTATATAATGTTTGCCTCGCGCTACTAAATTACGTATATAAATATTGAACGTTAGCTGCAACCCGTTTCGAATGCGAAAACACTTTGGCAAATTAACTGTAAACGATTTTATTTAAATCGTGTGTGTATTTCGGCCGCCATGATGGTTCAACACCTAAAAGTCACCAAGAAGCTATTTACAAATAATTGCCTACCATAATACTTAGATTGAAATCAAAGCTTGATGTGAATTATCTTGGCTTGATTTTCAGATTTTTATTTCAAATTCCCTTAAAAATATTAAGACGTCTGTATATCGAATATAACTACAGTACCCGGCGATAAATATTGCACATCGACCTTTACCTTTTTTTGTATTTTATACAAAGAATAAAAATAATTATCAAAAGAAGCAAATCATAATTGTTTTAACAGCTCCTAATAGACACCGGACTGTTTGTATTTCGTGCGACAGAGATAACACTCTACGAAGCCGACATTAGCCGATTGTCTCTTTCCAAAGGTCGATGTGCAATATTTACCGCCGGGTACTGTATTATATTAGACAATGATAAGAGGAACCATGTGTGGCTATCTAAAATGGTGATAAAATCAGTGTCATGATTTTTCCTATACCTTCGATTAGAACCCTTCATTTGTGGCTGTTGTACAGAAGCTAACACAGTGTTCCCAATATCACGTAGGTACCTAATAACATGAAACCCGCTCAAAATCTGGAATTGGCCAAACTTTTTAACTAAATTAACTGGCTAAAATTCTTTCTATCGTAAGAAAGAATTTTGGCCAGTTAACGTTCATAGCATCACTCATTCGCTTCCTACGTACATGACAGTTCTGACAACCGTCCACCACAATGTGGACTGCATCGGTGAATCGATTGAGTGATGCGGTAATGGGTTTGTGACTTAATGATTAATGATTTTTTTTTTTAATGGAGTGTTGCAATCCTTCAATGCTAATTTGTACCGAAAAGCGTTGAAAATGTTATTCGAAAGTAGGTCCACCAATGTAGGTAGGTGGAGGAGGTGGTGGAGGTGGTGGTGGGTGGTGGTGGTGGTGGTGGGTGTAGGTGGGTGTGGGTGGGTGGGGATGTAGGTATTTTCATGATATATTTTTAAATTTTGAAAAAAACTAGAAAAACTGATATTTCGTGCAGAACCACCAATCCAAACCATTACCGTCAAACTTATTTTGTACTTTACCAATAAATTTAGTATAACATTGTTTGTATTTATTTTAACTTGTTTAAAATACAAGCATCAGAGGGACAATTTTCGTAATTTTAAGAACGTTCACAGTCTAATCTCTGTCTCAATCTGTCAAAAATACCTCTTATTTCCCTAAATTTTTGGCAAGTTTTTAGCATTGATTGTCGCTGAGATGGGATTGTGACTAGATTTTGAACATTCTTAATTACGGGAATTGACCTTCCGGTCGGTGGGTCGTCTTAGGGGTGAAGTTCTCTTTTAAATCTTGCTTGCTAATTTTATTCTTATTTTCAGAATTAATTTTAAACTTTTAACTGTGCCCTACCGAGTCCAAAAGTGTGCCTTATCTTAAAGTCATTGCAAGATCTTTAAACATGGAATGCACATAAAGATTTGAATATATAAATAATAATATAATAATATATCTCTTTCCAATATCTGAATCTCTCGCTTTCCATGGCCCACCACTACCACAATCTCTTTATTAGACTCCTGTTAAATTTGCAAATGGTACAAGCTATATAGCATTAAGAACGTAACGATACCGATATGCATAATTAAAATATCTTCAAGCGTTTGCCGGAATTTGCTTAAGTGATATAAATTGTTACAATTGTTCCGTTTTAGGTAAATTCAAATGTTTCGGTATGAATTTAGTTGCATGTATACATACATGGATAATCAGCCTTTAATGATCCCACTGCTGGGACACAGGCCTCCTGTCTGTGAGAGGGAGTGGGCCGTAATCCACCACGCGGGCCCAGTACGGGTTGATAGAAGACACATGTCTTCGAATTTTTGGTTCTAGGACATGCCGGTTTCTTCACGATGTTTTCCTTCACCGTTTTGAGAGCAGTGGTGATGAAATCATTTAAACAAAGTAACACGTCTGTCAGGGTTCAAACCTACGACCTAAAACTCGTAAGTCGCGGCCGTTACCACTGGGTCACCCCTGCTCTAAGTTGCAAGAAGTTTTAGTCAAATGGTTTGTATTGATTGAATTTAGGGTAAATTCTATGGATATAATAAGTTTCCTTGTAAACGAATACATTATTTGTGTTCTGTTTCTCTGTAAATTACCCACTAAGTATAATGTGGCATAAAAGCTGAAGTGGAAAAATAACAACTAACCTTTGAGGTTCCTGAATATTAAAAGCAGACCGACTCCTTATATTGGGTAGACAATATGCACGAGGAAAATCTTAGGAACACAAAAGGCTTTTCCTAGCAGACTTTAATTGTAAGATCATGTCAAAATGTCCATGAAAAGGCAATTATTTCATATTTCGCTTTTGTACTGCTTCATAAAGGAAATTACATTGTAAACGTATTATTGAACGTTAATAATATACTTGAAAGCATTTATCGTTATTATACTTGGTTATTTACAGAGTAAATAAGTCGCGCATTGTTTAAATATCATTCGATATAAATGATTAAATTCAGCATGATGTTAATCGTATCGTAAAATTTAAAGTCTGATGTTTTCATAAATTGTTACGTTACATTACATACGTTCGCGGTTTTATTGCTCTTAAATAAACCAAAAATTACTTATTGCAACAACAGTTTTTGCCCGCGTTATATAAAGTTATTTTTTATTTTTGTTGAATTTTTCGATAGATGGGCTGTGTGGAAGATGATATGGCAAGAAAGGGACGAGGGACGAGACGAGAAGAGAGAAGAACTAATAGTATGACGAGATGACAACTAATAGTATGACGAGATGACAACTAATAGTATGGCGAGATGACAACTAATAGTATGACGAGATGACAACTAATAGTATGACGAGATGACAACTAATAGTATGGCGAGATGACAACTAATAGTATGACGAGATGACAACTAATAGTATGGCGAGATGACAACTAATAGCATGGAAAAAAGACGTTCCGCAATAACGATAATGATTTGTTGAAAATTGCTTGAACATTCTGTTTTTATTCCTATCCTGTATTAATACGAGTAGGTACGTTAAATGCATTTTCCTTTACCTACCAGCTCACAGACGTCAATTAACAAATTAAACAATCAAAAGTACCAGATTCGTTACAAAAGTTTCCCTTTTTTTGATGCCTGCCAACTGCAACAACAAACTATCTTTGTTTTCTCATCACTCTTTCTAATAGAATAAAAGGGTTCATTAACTTTGACAGACGTCTACGCGTGTAGTGTTTAACCCTTTACCAGGCCTCGGACAAATCCTGCAGTAATAATGTTTTTTTCGTAGATTTAGATGAGTAATAAAATTTGGTATGAGATTTTATCAATTATATTTAGAAAATAAGCTGAAAACCTGAAAAAATACATGTGGGAAAACATAATCTCATTGCCTGTCTAGACGACGACTTTTTATCTATATATAAAATAAAAACAACAAAAAATACACTAAAGTAGACTGACATAATGACGACAAAAGTTTACACTACCCACAATTTATATATCGATAAATGACCGTGAGTAAATCGATGTGTTTACTTTTTGTTTTTTTATCGGCACTTTGTCTTATAATCATGTGGGTAATTTGGTTATCATCTAATACTGTACTTTTGTGTGTTGTGCTGTCTTCTTGTATGTGCCAAATAAATGGTTTATCTATCTATCTATCTATCTATCTAAATCCACGGGGCAATGGATATAATAACTCCCACAATAATTAGGCATCACAGGCTTAAGGCATATGGTTCCCCACATGTTTTATTTCGTTATATCATGATATTTTTGAAGTTTTTACTTATAATTTATGCACAAATCACTAGAAAAACTCAAATTCTACAACATATCAAAAAATTGTACGACTTAAGTTTCTCCGATTCTCCATAATGATTAAAAATACGGTACACTTGTCACAAAAATGTTCGTTTAGCGGCCGACCACAGATAAAATGGCTGCAAAAGTGACATTTGCGTTCTGTTCCACTTTTTTTTTGTTAACATAAGTACCTACTATTTCTATGTTAGCGTTTTTGACAGATTGTGGTAGATTCCTTACCAAAACCTGGTAAAAACTCTTAAAAATGTATGTGGGAAATGCTCAATCCATAGCCTGGTTAAGGGTTAAACATAGGCTCGAGAGTCTAGATACAACTTTTTATAAGCATTTAAAATACACCAATATGATTGTTTTATAACCACCACTAAATCTATCTCTCATACATTTTTTGCCTCTCAGTCTGAATTCCATTAGGTACTCCACATTCAAATATTTCACAGAGAGCTCTGCTGACACCCGCTCTATACCCTGTGCAATCGAAGCCAATGAATACATGATTACCACATCACTACGGTATACCCTGACTGAAGGTAGACTGTTTCGCAGAGTAAGTGCGGAACCATGTGAATCCGAAGCTAGATTGGTTAGTGATGTTGGAATTCTTTATGATGTTTCACAGTAGTTACTGTCTGGTTGGCTTCGAAAGTGGGATTAAGGGGACTACAGGACCTAAACGCAAAAAAACGCAAGTTTTATAATGCCTAAAAGTATATGATCGACTACAGTAAACAAAATCAGAAAAATATATGGTATTCTTCAGGATTTTATACTAGTTATATAGTGTATTGAAAACATAATACAACTAATTTGATACAATCTAAAAAATATCACGAAGATACCTCTAAAAATTTTCTTTTCACAATAAAAACCATACTAATATACATACAATCATTCTGATTTTTTGTCAGATTATTTTACAAGCGACATACTAAAGCACTAGTGTTTTAATTTTTTATTCCAAATAATAGATTTTTTGTAAATAGATAATTGCTTCATATTTTGTAAGAAATTACCAGTGTTGTGTCATCGCGCTTCTCTTTCTTTTCTATGCAGTCCGAAAGTGACCGCGCTTTAGGTCATGTAGTCCCCTTAAGAAGTCTTGCTGGTTATCGTGGAGAAAGAGAATCCAGGACCTTGTCAGTATTGCAGGTCCTAGAGATAAAAAGGAAAAAAAAAGAAAGACTGCGTTTATTTACGAGTAACATCACGCAGAGAAAGAACACAAACAGACAGAATACCGAGACATACTATAAACGGCACATTAGAGATTACAGGTTGAACTAAACAGCGGGAAATTGCGTAACACACTAACAACGGCTATGCTATTTATTTTGACACTAGCTGCGCCCCGCGGTTTTACTCGCGTAAATGTCGATCCCGTGAGAATATCGGGATAAAAAGTAGCCTATATATTAATCCAGGGTATCAGCTACCTCCACACAAATTTTTATCAAAACTGGTCCAGCCGTTTGAGCGTGAAGAAGTAACAAACATGTAAACACACACACACACAATCTTTCGCCTTTATAATATTAGTGTGATGTGATTTCAACAACATTCATTGCGTTATTAACGTTGAGTAATTTTGCACAAAATCTTTCGAATTGATAGGGAAAGTGTTACTCAATTAGGATCCTGATTAGTTTCACACATCGAATATAACTATAGCATTCTATCAGAAACATCAAAGAAAGACAGGAAACTAAAACGTTCACCCATTTTCGCTTAAATTGTCAAATGCAATAAATATTTCGCGCACATATCAAAGAATTTCTGGCGGTTCTCGAATTTTCTCGAACACCGCGGGCGGTTGCACCGGAGCAGATCCAATGAATACCTAATCAGCCCACATGGTGTGATCTGAAGGAATTGAATGCACGACTCAGCTGTGTTTCAAATTATTTTATCCTCTACTCTATATATGGTAACTTTTGGGGTGGTGTGAATTCCGTTTTTTTAACCTACTTTAAAAAAAAGAAGGATGTTCTTTTTATATTTAAGCGCAGTTCAGCGATGAGTTAACTTCAATAATACGTATTTTGTCCACTTAGTGTATGTATGATGTTATAATAACTTCCTGTCACTGATATTCTCATAGCAAGTAGTGGCATACAAATTTGTGTGGGGTAGGTACCAAAACTAAAAAGTGAAAAATAAAAAAAAAGTGTACAAAAAAAAAACAATTGCTAAAAAAACCCTACAAAATAAAAATAACTTTAATTTCGGAAGTCAGTGGCAAAAACGAAAATACAAAACCAAAGACGCTAACTTGGGTGAGGTACAGCTATAGACCATCAAACTGAACAAGTTTCTCCATGAGACCAACATCGTAATCGCGAAAATTATCTACTGTCCCATACATTTGGGTTCAGTAGGTATTGAAAAAAAGAAGAAAGTTTTGTATGGAATAGTCTGTACCACACCCTTAGTTATGACCACATCTTTCTGATACACGGTGTAAAAATCAGATAGACAGTCGCACCATGTAAAATACTGGCCTTCAGCTGCATCCGGTTAGACTGGGAGCCGACCCCAACATAGTTGAGAAAAGGCTAGGCAAATAGATAGTATGGTATGTCAAAGACCTCAGACTGTACTCTGGGAAAAGTCAAAGTCAAAGCATTTATTTCAAATAGGCACATAAAAGGCACTTTTGAACGTCAAAAATCACAATAAATTAGAATTGATTCTAGTCGCCCATTCCAAAAGGTATTTTTCGTATGGAGAAGAATGGGCAAGAAACTCCACGGCTGGCGACTGACATCGAAACACATAACATATTCCCACGGTTGTTATACATTCAAGGCGCTGAATATGAAGCGTGTGTGGTGTGTAACCACCGGTACAAATGGTTTAACGTGCTTTCCAAAGCACGTTAGGATCTCCGAATAGTCACCCATCTACAAGACACTATAAGTAAAGATAAACTATAATATTATAAGTGCTATCAAATTAAATCATTTTTATTTCAGGTATACATCCATATAAAATTTAACCACATTACAAATTATTCATTAATCATAAATTATAAGCTTTAAATAATTTTATTACAGTATTTTTTAATTTATACATATTTGAAAAAAATAAAACTCTAATGACAAAGTCAAATCATTTTTTTCAAATGAGCACATATAAGGCATTTTTGAACGTCAAAATTTACAAAAAATTGAATTGATTCTATTCTCCCCTTCCAAAATGTAGCTTCGTGTGGAGAAGAATGGGGAAGAAACTCCACCGTTACTCATTAAGTTACATGAGATATTGTAATCAAGTGGGCTAATAAATTGACTTTTAAAGCTTCCTCCTACTATTTTGCCAAGCCCGATAGAGTTCATAATGATCTTATAAATAAGTTACTACCTAAGTACACATTTGGAATGCAATAAGGGATTCAGCATTGAGTATTGAATCACAGCCAATGCTGCTGCTTCCTAGCCTCATAAATCTAAAATTACGCATACTCATCCAGCCATGAAGACGTTTACTGGTATACACATTTCCTCCCATATTGATGTGAACTGATTCCTGAGATCTATTCGACGACGTGGCACTAAGTGAGATCCAAGACGCTGGATGCGAACAAAAGGACTCAAATAGAATTGATCAGAATATACTACTAGACGAGGTATTGAGGCGTGAATCAATGGAGGATATCCAAGCATTTTCATATTGTATTAAGCCTAAATTTATAATGAATTCGTGTGTATTGAAATATAATACATCGATGGCATGGTATTTAAATCGTGAGTAATTGTGTATGATTAAGGTTTAAAACGGTGAACGAAAACATTCTTTGGAAGCCGGCATGTCCTAGAACCAAAAATTCGAAGACATGTGACTTCTGCCAACCCGCACTGGGCCCGCGTGATGGGTTACGGCCCGCTCCCTCTCACTGAGAGGAGGCCTATGTCCCAGCAATGGAAAAGTTAAAGAATGATCATGCTAAGCCTGTGAATGTTAACAATATTGCTTGATTTCTTTAACAACAGTGTGGAACGTAAGGGAAAAAGAACATACATATATTAGGTACCTACTAACTTATAACTCTTTATTCAATTGTATAAAAATACGCAATATATGTATGCAAGTAAATATCTAACTAACGGTTTTTTGTGGTGCTGTGTCAAAAAAAAACCTTAGCTATTTGCGCAACCATTTACATAATCGATAAAGAAGATTTCTCTCTTCACCAAACCAATCGAAAGAAGCCATGGTAAGTCATTGCAATAGTTACATCAAGATACTGCTTTATTGCAATGAGCTGCTCTCTTCTTCAATCGGTCCCTCATTACTGAAGATCGTGGTAAGCGGACAACCTGCCTCCGGTCCAAACTTGCCATTACCACGCTTGAGGACGTAGCTTCTTTCACTAGGTCAGACCATCGTATTGGCGATCGGCTTCGTGCTCTCTTTTTTTTATATTGCCAACAATGACCAGCTTACAATGAGCTTAAAAAACCCAAAAACAACCAACAATTTCAATTCCGGAGCTAAAACGGAAAGGTAACATAACAGAAAAGTTTCCACTTTTATATCACAAAGCAGATAGTCCGCAGGCTTGCGACATAACTCACAAGCTGCTGAAGTGTCAGTGCATGTAATATGTTCCATTTTGCTTCGTCTGTGGCATGTGTCTGCGTTGTCTTGTTCTTGTCGGGACTGTTTTTGGTAGGAGAATAAATTGTGGTGGTATTAAAGTTTTTTCTAGTAGAGGATTTGGTTTTTCATGTATGTCCCGTCGCTTTTTTGCCGAAAACCTTCTCTAGATAAGTTTTTATCATGCAATACCTCATATACTACTACATTTCAAAGGTACTATAATTAAAATCTCGGCAAATAAGTAAGCGTGACTTGGGACCATACGCTCAAAGATTAGAACCCAAGCCTTATTAAGAATGAAATAATAAATTATTTATTTTTGAAAGTAGATTTGTAAAAACATTTTGACACGTCAATCATATTTTAAGACCTAGATGAGTTCGGCGTTTTCTATCCTACTAACTTGGTACTCTGAGAAGAATGGTCGAAATAAACTCAGAGGTCACAGTGTTTTTTGATGTCCAAACATAATCTCGGGCGAGGCGGCAAGCCTCCTTGCCGGACTGCCGCCGTGGGATCTGGAGGCGATAGTCCTCGCGCGCCTGATGAGTGGCGTGCGGAGGCACTACGCCGGGGGTAAACTCCGCTTCCGCGGCAAATCGCGGCGGAGCGGATGGACCTCCGGCGCGATTTCATGGCGGCATGGAAAGAGCGACTGTCGCAACCTCCACCGTATGCTCCACTACGGTGGAGGTCTGCCCCACTTGGGCGGAACACCGCTGTATCCTCGTAGAGGCGATCGGCAGCAGCGGCGACCTCTCGCGTCCAACCCTAGTTCAAACCATGGTCCGGGACGAGAGGGAGTGGGAGGCAGTCGCCTCCTTCTGCGAAGCAGTCATGCTAGCGAAGGAGGTGGCGGGATGGCTGAGGTAGAGAGCCTCCCGTCCCAGCCGACGCGGGAGACGCTTCGGGCATCGGGAGTCACGCGACGACTCCCGGCCACCGTAGGGGCGGGCGGAGAGTAATGGGTAGCTCACCGTCCAATCAGGACCAGGCCCGTGCCAGACGGTGCGTACGTGTTCCACGCGCGCCTCAAAGAGATGTCAGCATCAAATTGAAGGGGCCCGTTAGGAACGAAGCCTGCCGGGTCAGCGGGATTGTCCGAAAGGGTTACCGCTGGCTCGGAACATAAAGGGCTAAGGAAGGAACACGGGTGAGTTTTAGTCAGTAAGAGTCTGACACTCCCTTCCTCTCCACCCAGAGCGGGAGGGGTCATTAGATGATTTCCCATTCTCAAAAAAAAAAGTCATTAGTCATTATCTTGGTCAATTCATGTAGATCGGTGTCTGAGATGGTCTCTTTTTAGGAAAGAAACACACAGAAATGAGTGGACCTGTCCAGTCAGTGTACGCATATGTCAGTAATCGTGCAGCTCAACTCAAAACTTATGAAGCTCATCTATTCGACGAACAATAATAAACAACAAACCGAACAAAGAAACTCAGACCTCGCCTCAAAAACTAATCTAGTAGGATTATTTCAGTATACGTATAAGACAAAAGGTAATTGCTCTCCAGTATAAAAGATAAGCCTAAGCCTCGGCTGGTATAAGTAAGTGGATAGTGATTCAGTAGTAAATAATGAGCGTTTGAATGCTGCCAGTAGAGCTCTCTCGAAGGTTGATATCGCCTCGCTCAGCCGCCGGGGAAAGACGACAGTATTGTTAGTGGGGGGATTGAGAGGGACGATATTCTAACTGTTGTAAATGCCTTCAGAAAGCTTTCTTTTATCAGTTAATTCAGCGAAAAAATGTATCTGATTATGTAACCGATTCGACGGAAAACGGTCACCGCCAAGGTGACTAAAAATCACACAGAGAGTGGCTTATTTTTTATACTATTAAGAGCTGATTTTGACGTCTGACAGTTCTAGTATGGAAAAACTGTCAAAAATAAATAATAAAAACGCAAGATAAGACTTATTCTAGGTATAAAAATTTGGTGAAATTCGCCCTTAGTAGTTTGGTTTACCCTTCTTGGAATAATCTTTTGAAAATGTGACGTATACTTTTACGAAAAATAAATTCGTAACTAAAAAATAGCGCTTTCAATAATATTTTGCCTAAATATATTTAAACACAAAATGTAAAACCTATCCATTTTTCTTAACAAGATACAAATCTATAGCAGATTCAATCTTAGATTTAGAACTCTCTTGAACGAAGGGTTCAATGATTTATAGCTTAGAGCTTTAAACAAAAACATGTAATTTTATACATCGATAAATAAAACCCACCCTCAGCATAAGACCCATTGTTTTCAGCGCATCGATGTCAAAGATTTAATATTGAAGCATCGCTCGCTCTTGCCGCTGCGTCGCTTGAATTATTCATCACACCTGGATACTGATTTTAAATTTTTATTTACATTCGCAGTTTGTGTGTTGACTCTTTGAATAGCGTAGTTTATTGGAACTGCATGTCTTTGTGATGTGGTTTTCAAAGGAGCAAGACTTTTGAATCATTCAAATGATAATTCTCATGTGACTTCGTTTGTCCATAGCTTTCTGCTTATCTGAACCTTTTGAACAGGTTTTTAACGCTCGGCTTTTGTTTTTTCAAAACTATTTCTGATTTTGAAAAGGTATTGTGTCAGAACCATTAGTACCTAAGTGAAGCACTAAAAGGATATTCTTGCGCTTGGCCAAAATCGAAACTAACGCCATTGTCTTGTTAACCGATTTCAAAAAGGAAGAGGTTCTGAATTCGACTGTATTTTTTTGTATATAGGTACATATATGTAATGTGATGTCACCGGCAATTGTGGATCGATTTCGGAAATTATTTTTTGATTAGGTAAAGCAATGGTCTCTTGTAAGTTTTATTACCTTTGCTTGAGTAGTTTTTGAGTTAGCTTTGATGCACTTTGTGTATCGTGATGATGTTTTAATACTTCCAGTCACTGTTGTTTACATTTTCGTAGTGGTATACGAATCAGTGTGGGATAGGTACCACAACTAAAAAGTGAAAAATAAAAAACTTTTTTAAAATTTTTATTGTGACATTTTTCAAAACATTCGCACAAATGTTTACCAACAGCGCTTATTGCCAACGTCATTCGAGCGCCACCAAGATCCTTGTATAACCTATAGCCAAAATGACAGTAGTAGGTCGAATTGATAAAAAGTCCCTGTATTTTTTTTCTCTTGAACTGGCATCAAAATACAGGCTATATGTAATTATTTATGTTAAGGCGAAAGCGTCAGGGTAGCCCGCGAAATTCATTTTTTTTTAGGTTTTTGAAATTTGCTGGTCAGTATTAAGTTGTACGTTGATTAATATATGATTTGCGGCCGTAACAAATATGTATTTACAGAATTATAATCATTGAAGTCATCAACATAACTCTCTAAGACCACGTAAACCCAAAGAATAACTTTAAATTTCATGAAATCGTCATTCTTTAGGGTTAGGTCATGTAGTCCTCTTAAGTCCATGACTGAACAATACTGTATTTATTACTATTTTATTAAAGGCGTCGGCGTCGTCACCGAGGCAGGCCTAAGAAACGCTGGCGGGACGATTTGGACTCGTGTCGTGAGAAGGCGCAGAACAAAGAAAAGTGGAGAAATATGGGGGAGACCTTTGCCCAGCTATGGGAAAAAATAGGTTAATAGGGGGGGAGGGGGTTAGGGTTACTTTCTTTCTTTATTTAAAAATATAAGGACATGTGATTAAAAATAAATAAATATTAACCAAATTAAAAAAAAAAAAAATTATTACGATGCTCACTGGAAACATTGCGTTTCCTCACAGCCACCTAAATTAGTAGCGGTCTATAAACCACTGGATATTTACGCGAATATCAAAAATGATTACCATACTAAACCGCGGTAATATCAACACATCATAATCAAATAATTGTCGTATCGGCTAAAAGCATATTAACAAATTAACAGGCTCTAAAACAATTACATTATTGGAACGAACAGTAAATATCATGATGACGTACTTCGAACAGTCCGCGCCAATATTTATGTCCGTGAGTCGTAACGCTAACTCGTTAAGCTGAAGGTGTACTAATAACTTTTATTATATGTAGTTACGACGTTTTTCCATCTACGACCTTATGGACGTAAAAGGTGGCTCGTGGATAATGACAGCCGCACGGGTTGATCGATCAGGTTAAGCTACGCTTGCCGCGGTTGGTCTGTGGATGGTTGACCATCTTTACATACCGTGACACCTCCGTGCCTCAGAAAGCATGTTAAGCCGTTGGTCCCGGCCGGTCATTCGTGGATCTTTGACAGTCGTTACGGGTCGTCAGAAGTCCGAAAGTCTAACAACCAGTCTTACCAAGGGGTATCGTATTACTCCAGGTTGTAGAGGTCAGATAGGCAGTCGCTCCATGTAAAAATACTGGTATTTAGCTGCATCCGGATAGACTGGAAGCCGACCCCAACATAGTTGGGAAAAGGCTAGGCAGATGATGACTGCATAATATTGTGTAGAATCAAGTTCTTCTAACTTAACAGACAGATGTACTGCTGGGGAGTTTGTGGCGCCACTTCTTCTTCCTTGATAAAGCACTAGAAAGTGGTGAAGGGCGGGCCTTTGGGGGACTGTCTTATATAATTTTGACATTCATGCGCTGATTCTCAGCCTAATTTGAATAAATGACTTTGATTTTTTCTATTTTTTTATTCGTAAATACCAATAAACTACTTCATTGAATTTTGTGTATACCTGTCTAACGACAAAGGATAGTAAATCTAACTAGCACTACAAATTCTAGCGAACCGAAAAGGCGTCGGTACAATATATGAGACGCAATGCATCGTGGTTTCTACAGCGTATGGGTAGGGTTAGTTCTAAATACACCTGTGGATAATTGCATAACTCACTAACAATTGCTATACCTTTCATTTTGATAACTCAACAACATTCACTGCGTTGTCGCGCAGACGAATTTTTCTAGTTAGTTACTGACTTTGGTTTCACATCATTTCGTAGAATTCCCAGAAAAGAAACCTGTGTAGAAAGAGTTTCTATAGTTTAGGACTGTAGGCCATAAATACAAGATATTTCTGTGGTGTAGTTTAGACCATAAATACAAGATATCTCTATAGTCTCGAACTCTAGACCATAGATACAAAATATTTCTATGGTGTAGGCTGTGTAGAGTGCGTGGCGTAGGTAAATGCCTGATTACTATGATTTATGTTACCTTCGCATAAAACATTATAATATTTTGATTTTGTTAACGGACTTAGAGCCCACCGTTGTGCCCCAAACCTAACCCATGTACTAATAATGTCAGTTCATTATACTCGGTATCACAATACTCATCCCAAGTAACATTTTAGGTTTTAGAAAGGTTTTGAAAAGGTTCTAGAACTTTTGTATGGAAATCTGTTCGTAAGTCTTAATAGACTTAATAACCTTATATTAAGCTTATATTAACCTCCTGAGTGCAAAAAGGGCCCAAGTTTTAGAACCTTTCTGAGAGCTACAGCAAAACGTATAGCTCAAATTCAAAACCTTTCAAACTACTTACACAGAACCCAAATATAACCTTCACAACCTTAATTTAACGTTAATATGACCTAACAAGGCAGCTTTTAAGTTCTAAATTAGTCATGGATGTAACTCAATGACAACTTAAAACCTTTTTGATGGACATGAATTAATGCCTTTCCAGGACTCTCAGGTTTTAAAATGTTTCTGTGTAAGATTTATTTTACACAGAAACACCAATCGTGGATATAAATACTTATTTATAATGGCGCCATTCCCTGTCATTATACCAAGTTTCAAAATGGCTAGATGTAAGTGTTATTATATTCATAAAAAATAATAAGTTGCTTGCTGAAGTCAGGAAAAATCAAAAAAATAGTGCGACTGGCACTTTATCGTGAAACTTTAGGATAATAGTGCTGTATACGAGACGGGCCTTTCGTAAGTAAAAAATTTAGAAGATATTTTAATGAAATAAAAATTATAAAATTAGGTGGTTGGTAGTAAGTTGCATTAGAAATAAAACTTCTATTCATATAAAAATCATATATTTTAAATCACATAGCACACGTTACTTAATTTTGCCATGATGACTTAAAATATTGCTTTTTGTTTAGATGTTTTTTCATTTCAGTAAAAAAATATGGCTGGCGTTAGGAAATTACTAGAAAGCATTAAAATTAACCTTTTCAGAACTGTAACAGCTAAAAGCTCTTAATGTTTGCCAAAATAAGAGCTACAGATCATCTCGCGGAGCTACTTAAAACTACAAGGCTGTTTTCGCAGCTTTAAGGTTATCGCCAGGAGTAGTTCAAGACTTGCGAGTCGCGAAAACAACCTCTGCGCATAATTAGTTGCTTTTAAGTTTTGGTTGTAGGAGGACGTGCGTTCGACGGTTTGACAAGAGAGCTGAATAAACAGCTACAGGCTGCTCTTAAAGTTTTTTTTTTTTTTTTATTTGTACCCGTACTTACTGTTTTGCTATAGCTTTTAATTTTGTTTTATGTTTTTAATTTTCGTGTATTGTATGGTGATTTATGTCAAACTTGTTGTACCCACCTAGATGTTAAGTGAATGATGTGGTCGCCTGTAATTGGAAGCGCACACTTGTATTTGTCCCTATTCATGTTAACATGTAAGTAACTGTGTAGCCTCTGTTGGCGATCCAATAAATAAATAAATAAATAAAAAAAAGTAAGGCCGCTTTCACATTAGGACGTTAACAGCGCGACAGTAGCGCGGCAGGAGCGCAATCCTGAAGGATTGCGCTCCTGCCGTTATAAGCCATTATAAGAACAGCCGCGCGTTAGCAGCGCCGCTGCCGCGCCGCAGTTAAGTTCAGTGTGGCGCACTTCATTTCTAAAATGGATTTCGACGGTGAAACAACCTTGACCACCCGAAGGAGAAGTACCGTGGCAGAATAAAATGATATAATTAGGTACCTAAATAAAATAATAAAACTACCTGCTGCACTTTTTTCGAACCCACTTTTATTTTCGAAATCAGTAATAAACAATGCACATAATTCTTGCCAGTTATTCTTTTTTAGGGTCCTGTTGTTGCAATTGTTGCTTCTTGAATCCCACAAAACAGGACGCATTTGAATTTCAATAATAAATCGTTCGGTATCAAACTCGCTCATTGTGTAGTCTATAATAATTACGTACGTTTGCAACACTGGCTCATCACCGACTGAGCGCACGCGGCGGCTGCGGCGGCAGCGCGCGACCGCCGCGCTTCTGTTTAAACTATGAAATTCTGACAGCGCGACAGTCGCGCGTCAGCCGCGCGACTGTCGCGCTGCTAAAGTCGCCTAAATGTGAAAGCGCTCTAAGTTTCTATTTGTAGGGGACTGTATCTATACACCACTGCTGGTTCCTAGGCTTTTTCCTACAATCGGACTATTCTCTATACTTTAAAGTAAACGCCGTGATCGCCGGTGGTAGACTGATTTAATCATAAGAAAAAATATCAAAAATAAACAGCATTCGAAATATAAAACACTGTACAAAATACATTAAAAAGAAAACTATAAAAAAGGTGCGTCGCGCACATTCCTCCCCCCAAAGTTAAGCCCTCAGCTTGAGCAGCTTTTTCAAGGGCCTCCTCAGTGTGCCCACTGCAGTCCTGACGTCCGCCACTCGGATCACCCCATCGCGACCCGGGTAAGTCGCTGAGATGCGCCCTCTCGGCCAGGAGCCCCTCGGTAGGTTGCCGTCAGCCACCAGGACCAGATCGCCCACAGCCAACTCTGGAACATCGCCTTGCCCTGGTCTGGGAATAAGATTCGGCAAGTACTCTTTAACCCAGCGCTGCCAAAAGTGGTCCGCCAGTCTGACCGCTTTGCGCCAGCCGCTTCTTGACATCAGATCTCGGTCCGTCAAGGTTGCTGGAACAGGACGTCCCGACGAAGCTGCAAGGAGAAAATGATTTGGAGTGAGCGCCTCTTCACTGCCGGGCTCTACCGAGACGTGCGTTAGGGGGCGAGAGTTGATGAGCCCTTCTGCTTCTGCCAGCACGGTTCGGAGAACTTCTTCTGTCGGAGCACGTTCGGTGAGGGTCGTTCGGAGTGCCGTCTTCACACTTCTCACCAGTCGCTCCCATACTCCACCCATAAACGGATATGACGGGGGAATGAGTCGCCAACTGATTTTCTCCGTCGCTGCATATTCCATAGCTGCGTTCCCGTAGAGTGAACGGAGTTCTTTTCTTGCCCCGATGAAAGCGGTACCATTGTCAGACCAGATCTCAGACGGCGTTCCTCTGCGAGCCACGAAGCGCCGAAGACTCATTACAGCAGAATCCGTCGACAAGCTTCCAACAACGTCCAAGTGGATGGCGCGCACGACTAGGCACGTGTACAAGGCGACCCATCTCTTCTCCCGTCTTCGGCCAATAGATATCTGGACTGGCCCGAAGTAGTCTAGCCCAGTGAATGTAAAAGGGCGCTTGTGGTGAGCCAAACGTGCCTCCGGTAGATTCCCAGTGGGCGGCTGGAATTTCTCAGCTCGGCGAATGCGGCATAGCTGGCAACGGAAGGCAACGGAGCGGACGACGTTTCTTAAGCCGACCAAGTAGAAACTCCGACGAAGCTCGTTGACCACGGTCTCCGTGTTGGCATGGGCGGCTCGGCGGTGGTGGTGGTCTACCAATAGCTGGACAGCAGGGTGCTTCCCGTCGAGGACGATGGGATTCTTAGTGGCTTCAGGCACTCCTGAGGCTGCGGCGATACGGCTGGATAGGCGTAGGAGGCCCTCTTCATCCACAATCAGCGACAGTCGGAACAGCCGACTGATGCGAGGTATAGGCAGGGGTGGGAGTCTGCTCAGACGCATCATCTCATCAGGAAATGAGTCCAGCTGTGCCTGGCGCAAAATATGCTTCTCGGCCAGGCGCATATCGGCAGCTGTCTCATGCGTTGAGTGTGAAGAGCCAAAAGAGCTTGACGGCTGAAAAGAAAATGTTAATATCCCCCCTTGCTCACGCACTAATTCTCTACATGAAACCCCCTACGTGATAAAGAATGGATTCTGATCTGAGTTAAATATTTATGAGCTCTGTATGTTGCTCGTACCAATCTCAGCCAAGAGCTAAACCGCTTGGGATCAGCTGAGACAGGTACATGCCTCTCAACGTTGCCGACGAGGTGAACTGTTGCAATGGTATATGCTGGATTCCTACTCTCTTCATTTACGCTTGGGTACTCAGAGAAACTACAAGGCTCACTAGGCCAGACAGAAGAAAGCAAGAATTCAGGACCAGTGATCCAGCGAGACTCTAGAGACAACGTAGTGCGTTTTAACCGGGTTGCATCGTCAGCGACGTTCAATTCGCTAGGCACCCACCGCCAATCACTGGCACTCGTTAACTCCAGGATCTCGCCGACTCTGTGCGAAACAAAAGGCTTAAATGAGCGGGCCTCGCTTCGTAACCAACTCAACACCGTCATTGAATCACACCAAAAAACTTGCCTGACGGGACTGAAACGATGAGAATCGCAGACTGTTGAAGCGAGGCACGCGGCGATCAACGCTCCCTGCAGCTCCAACCGCGGAATCGACACCGGCTTTAAGGGAGCTACACGGACCTTGCTGCCAATCAGTGCGAGCTTGACTTCTCCATCCTTAAGCACGAAACGCCAGTAAGCCACCGCAGCAAAGGCAGATTCGCTGGCGTCGGAAAAAACATGAAGCTCGCAGTGATTCACTTCGCAGTCGGCTAGACAGTAGCAGCGTGGGATCTGCAATTCGGCAACGCTAAACAAATCCTGAAACCATAGCCTCCACGCTGAACTGTCCTGCTGTGAAAGTTCTTCATCCCACTCAAGACCCTTGCGCCACGCATTTTGGAACATGATGCGACCGGTCACTACTAGAGGCGCAATAATTCCGAGCGGGTCAAAAACCCGCATCAAGTGGGCCAAAACCACCCGCTTGTTAAGCTTTTTTGGTAGCCCACCCTTTTTTAATCCAATATTGAAACCGATACAGTCTGTAGTGGGCTGCCAAATAAGACCAAGTGTCCTTACAGGAGTGGCCAGGTGGCCCAGGTCTACGGGTGACGACACCGGCGTCTCCAGCAACGTCTCCTTCGGTAACAACGTCAGGGCCGAGACGCTGTTGGAGGCCCAGCCACGCATTTCGAAACCCCCGTTTTTGTGGACAGCGGAAATATCAGCGGCCAGTTTTGCTGCTTCATCCACGCTGTCAAGGCTACAAATGCAATCGACCATATAATGATCGCAAATGATTGCACGCGCTGCGTCCGGGTATCGTGTCTGATGCTCAACCGCATTTTTATTTTTAATGTAAATGGCCGTAAAGGGACTAGAAGCGGCACCGAACATCATCGACGACATCCGGTAAACACGCAGCGGTTCGCGCGGACTATCGCGCCACAAAAACCTCTGCGCGTCGCGGTCTTCAGCACGAATTTTAATTTGCGGAAACATTTCCCGAATGTCCGCGGTCAACCCAATTTTACCTTCCCTAAAACGAAAAAGAACGCCTAGTAGTGGCTGAAGCAGGTCAGGACCCGGTAACAGCAACGAGTTTAGCGAAACACCCTCTGATTTGGCAGCGGCGTCGTGCACAACCCGCAGCTTATTAGGCTTGTTTGGGTTGACTACGCCGAAGTGAGGCAGGTACCAAATACGCGGCCCTGTGGGCGCCTCTGGACACAGTTCGGCGTAGCCCTTCCCAACCATATCGAGAACGTTGGCACGATACCGCTCCGCATAGCTACCATCCCTACACAATTTCTTCTCCAAACCTAAAAACCTCGATAAGGCGAGGTTGTAACTATCAGGTACTGATAAATCGTCAGACTTCCAAATCAGACCTACTTCAAAACGACCACTGGGCAAGCGGCGTGCTGTGTGCTCAACAATCTGGCCAGCACGTTCATCATCAGCATTGCGCGCCTCACGTTTCGAAATACCTATAGACTCTAGTTTATACTGCTCCTTAATAAGCTGCTCTAATTCGGAACGGTCGCTCTTGCCTACAGTCGCGGACTCAAAGAGTGTGGCGTGGCTGACAATATCAACCTGAGTAGTCGAACTACAACCGAAACCGAACAAAACCCAACCTAGCGCAGAACGAATCGCTACAGGTTGTGACTTAGACCCCTTACGCGTGGCCCCAGATACGGTGAGATGCCAGTTGTCAGTGCCAATGATGAGCATTGGCTGAATTTTACCGTAACACAACTCATCTGCAAGATGTGGATATTTCGTGACGGCGTCCCTGTTGACAATCTGAGACGATACCCCTAGACCGCCAATAGATCTAGCCCTACGAATAAGGTGACTATCTTTCACGTGACGACCCTTGATGTAGAAGTCTACATAACGCACCAACACGTTCTTATTAAGGCCCCCTATGCAATCTACGTGAACGTGTCCTTCTGGCCCAATAACACCTATCTTAGCAGCGACCTCCGCATCAATAAAGGTAGCGGTCGACCCGTCGTCCAACAAAGCATAAGTATCGACACTACCAGACGGACCAGACAGAGTCACAGCAACAACTTTCAGTAACGGGCGAAGACTCAGCGAACGCGCCGGGCTTTCAGCTGAAAAAGAAGTTGACGCGTGAGACAGGATCTCTTTCCCTTCAGGAAGAGAAACTACAGGTACATAGCTCGACGCGCACGGGGCGGAGCTCGACGTGGACGGCGCAGGTTCGTCGTCCTCTTCTACGCCTACATGAGCCGCGGCCGCGCGCTCACTAGCACTGTGCAACAACCTATGATGGCGGAATTTACAATCGCCAATGTCGCACAAACTTTTTGCTGAACACAAACTTAGTCTATGCCAACCTTCTTTGAGGCACCTGTGACAAATTCTTTTCTTTTTTATAAAATGCCACTTGTCATCTATTGACAAGGAAAGAAATTTGTCACATTGTGTCAATGAATGCTGTTGTTGACATAAAACACAATGAATTTTGCCTGCAGCAGCCGTGGATGAACTATTTTTAGATTTTGACCGAGTTTTCTCTCCATCAACGACTGCGTCCACCTTATCCCTGACTCGGCTAGTACCAGCGGAAGACGAACTCGGCGCGCCAGCCGATTCAGGGAGGAGGCCGAATCTAGACTGTAGCTCGACTATGTCGACCAGGAAGTCGGCGAACATGTCGAGCATGGGTAGCCCACTGGCCGCATGACTGCTGGCGTAGGCCACCCATTGTGCTCGTAACAGTGGGGGGACTTTTGAAATGACCGATTGAATCAGCTCTGGCGATGTTAGGTAGTGAGGCTGGTCGAGTAACCGAATCGCTTCCACACAATTACGAACACGACTAGCAAAAATAGCAAGGTCTTTACCTTCACCCGAGACGCGCGGCAAAGCGCGCATTGCAGCTGCCTCCTGAGCCACTATAAGCTCGGGACGGCCGAAGCGTGTATCGAGCGCGCGCAGCACTACATTAGGCTCGCGCGCCGTTGCCAGCAGCATCATGACCGCTTCACGCGCGCATCCCTTCAATGCTTTGTTCAACCTAGCTAGATTTTCCACTGCAGAATGCGAGTTCATCGTATCTAGAAAGGCTCTTTTAAAAGAAAGCCATTCTAGATGCGATTTACCGTCAAAAAATGGCAATGGAAAGTCCCTATCACCCCTACGGTGGCAAGCGCCTTTATTAACATTATCTATGAGAATGCCTAACGACTTCACAAGGCGGTCTGAATTGCTGGAACAAAGATGCATGTTAACATTTGTAGCTGTGGTGGCTAGGTCAGCCGGTTTTGTAGGCGATACTGGGGTTGGGGTAACTAGAGCCAGGCGAGAGGGGCCGACCGAGATAATAGAATTAAATTCAACAGGGTCAGCTAGGCCAACTGGATCAGCTTTCAGAGCAGCTTTTGAATTCTGTAGCCAGTCACTAACCGAGCGGCTGCTTCTCGAACTACGATGACTGGCATCGGCATCTATAGCCGCCAATTCCGCTCGGAGTTCCAACTCCGCTGCTTCGCGCTCTCTCGCGGCGACCTTTTCCGCGGCGACAGCGACCTTTTCCGCGGCGACGGCGACCTTTTCCGCGGCGACCCTCTCTGCCTGCCCTAATTCAACCATACGGCGAGCATGTAAAGCCTCTGCGGCTAACTTTCTAGCCACCATTGTAGCAGAAGAACGAGATGAAGTTCTACTTACTGGTCTCGACGGTGTCTGGGTGGTAGTGACGGGGCTCGGCGGGGTCTGATTGCCGGAGACGGGCCTCGAAGGGGTCTGGACTGCGGCCGCCACATTGGCGGGTGGGTGGCTGGGCTCTGGTTGCTCCAGCTCCTTTTCCACAGCGTTCCCTTCAGCTCCCATCTTGGCACCCGCACGAGTACGCACCATCACTACTATCTACTATCACTACTATTGGCTGTCGAAGGACCACGATGTAGGGGACTGTAGCTGAACACCAGTGCTGGTTCCTAGGCTTTTTCCTACAATCGGACTATTCTCTATACTTTAAAGTAAACGCCGTGATCGCCGGTGGTAGACTGATTTAATCATAAGAAAAAATATCAAAAATAAACAGCATTCGAAATATAAAACACTGTACAAAATACATTAAAAAGACAACTATAAAAAAGGTGCGTCGCGCACACTATTTTTTTTCAATTATGTTTTAGGTAGGTACTTACTTACCTAATTTATTTATTAGGGGAGGCCGGGGCTGAAAGTTCCGATTTTCAAATAACATGAAAATTTATGATGAAAATGACAAGATTTCAATATTGATATTAGATCTTATTAAAAAGTCTTAATCGGTCTCTGTAATAGTACAGTCATTTCTGCTAGTTTCTCTATATTTTTTAAAGTACAGGCATATTTTTGCAAAATTTCGGAAGGGAACATTCAACCCCACTTTGGGGCGAGTTGTTCCATGTATGGGGCAAATTGTGCCACTTAGATAATATTAATAAAGTATAAGGATAATGTATGGTTTCTCTGGTTAAATAAAACAATAAATAATTTCTATAGTTAGGTTCATTTATTTAGTTGTTATGCAATCCTATAAACTTAAAAAAACAACGAAAAAACATTACTAGCTACAACTAGATTCAAATTTTGTATTGGTTTACAAAAATTGAGATCTATTAGCTTACAAATCTTACTACCTACATACTTAAGGATACAAAAAATCGTACTGGAAAGGATACTCAAGATAAACACTTTTTTATAACTAAAAAATATTGGCAATTCCATAACAGAACTTAAAAAAAGACAACAAAATATAACTGGAAATCTTTAGATAAATGTTTCTTTTTTTTAATTCAACTATAATAGAGATTTATCAAGTTGAAAACCTTATCACAAACATAACTGCACTTATTTTAACTACATAACACAACAGGTTGCCTTCATGCACACGTTTCATTAATAAATTTAATGATAAGTGAGATCAAAACATACAATTATAATTAAATACCAAAATGAAACTGCTAACGTTAATACCTATTATTTATCATAAAAACTTACCGATGTATTAATTATTCGTAAGAAATTTTTACGGACTTTACGTTTAAAACTTCCACTCCATTTTTTTGATAACACCCTGTGTCGGTTCATCTTGCAATACAACGGAATGCTTTGAAGTCGCGGACACAACTAACATTATTTGAGGATGCCTCTAAAGCTTTAAAATATTCTTGTAGGACTTTAAGCATGCCTTCAGCTCATAAAAATAGCTTATTGGTTTAGGTTTTCACCACGCAGTCCTAATTTGTTTACTTAGACAACTATAACACTGCCTATAAGTTTTAAGTAGGTTTTAGAAATTACTTATAAGCAATTTCAACATTCCATAACTTTATGGTTATATCAAAGTTAAAAATTAAACCTTTAGATCTCACTTTAGCATAATGCTAGCCTTTCCAGAACTTAATCAAGAGTCTACGACAACTATAAGTTCCTAGGACTATATGCTCTTGAAACACAAGTCAAAATAACGTTAATTTAAACTCTTGTCAGCGGCTCCAAGGTTGTAATAATAAACAATTAGTTTTAGGACTTATTAATCATTCTCAAGTACTTAATATGACTAGATAGCAAAGCATTAACCTTTTTACGACCCTTAGAAAACCTAAAGGCATTTTCTACAACCTAGGCCCGAATGAAATGTTACTTGGGATGTTTACTGGTCTTTGCCAACTCCATACACTACCGTACCAGCGGCCACTGTTTTGTTGAAGTCTCTCATTGTTCAGTACCCCATTTAATTGTTTGAAAACTAATTGAAAATCGGTATTTAAACAACATTTCATGCTCATGGAACATGTTCGTCAAATGCCAAACGTCTTTACAGAAGTTATGGAACAATGTTTGTTTAAGAAAGTTGTACGAGTCGCTGTTCGTGACAATGTTGGGGAAGTGAATTCTTGAAACGGTTTGTTTATGAATTTTGTTTAGGCGTTGAAATATTATATGGTAGGTACCCCGACGAAAACTCACGTAAAACATGAGATTTTTTTTTAATTTTTAATTATTGATTTTTTTGTAATTATTCCTAAATCATCATTTACGTGAGTTACAACGGTTGACAAAGCTTTTGGACTTTGCTATACTATCATAATAGCTCCCACCAAAAAAAACCGGCCAAGTGCGAGTCGGACTCGCGCACCGAGGGTTCCGTACAAACCTGCAAGGTTTACAAAGTTCGTTCATTACGACAATCGAGTCATAACTATGGTATTTTTATTGCAAAATGAAATTCATAACATTACAATGGGGAAAGATGGAGGAGCATAAATTTAAGACAAAGATCTCTTTATCGTTTAAGTAATCCTTTATTTTATATTAACACATATCATTTATCTATAATATAACTGAAACACTTATACTAGCCTTGCAGCAGACTTGCGAAAGTTCTTTTATTAAAGTTATTTATTTACTAAGTTTTTTAGTCACTATTTAGAAATCTGGTTCAAAAATATTAATTAAGTATTAAATTTGAACCAGACCTGTAAATGGTGACTGAAAAAGTTATGAATAGTACGGTCAGCATCAAAAGTCGATTAACACTTCAGTTTTTTTAATCTCAGTTATTGAGCAAAATATTTATTCAAAATTGCAGCAGAAGTACGATGCAATTTTCAACAAATATTTTGCTCAATAACTGAGATTAAAAAAAACTGAAGTGTTAATATTTTGCTCAATAACTAAGATTAAAAAAACTGAAGTGTTAATCGACTTTTGATGCTGACCGTACCACATTGAACATTGCAAAAAAAAAAAAAAAATTTAAGGTTTTCGGAATTTTTCCTTTATGTGTGCTATAAAACGTTGCTTCATGCCAAATTTCAAGATTCTAGGTCGACTGGAAGTACCCTTTAGGTTTTGATTTCCCTTGCGAGTACTTGCGAGTTTCAAAATATGCAGCTTAAATTGCTGTTTCTTTTGATTGCGTTGACATAGAAGTTTGATTTTGTTACAGCTTAAAGGTATTATAGACCTGAGTATTTGGTATGAATTTCAATTTAATACCTCTACGCGTTTATGAGGAAATGGGTAGTAAGTTTAAAATTATTAAAAAAAAATATATTATGTGATGTAACTAAAAATTTATGGTTTTCGTAATTTTTCCTTTATCTATGCTATAAGACGTTGCTTCGTACCAAATTTCAAGATTCTGAGTTCACGGGAAGCACCCTGTAGGTTTTGATTCCCTTGCAAGTGTCGAAAATTTGCGGCATAAACGGCTGTATCTTTTGATTGCGTTGGCTTAGAAGTTTGATTTTTTCACAGCTTCAAGGGACAGTAGACCTGAGTAATTGATATAAATTTCAGCTTCATACCTCCACGCGTTCCTGAGAAAAAGGGTCTTGACAGACGGACGGACGGACAGACGGACAACAAAGTGATCCTATAAGGGTTCCGTTTTTTCCTTTTGAGGTACGGAACCCTAAAAAGCCGATCTTAAAAAGTAATGTTGGAAATGAATCTCATTGGTATCGGTGCCCAAACCTGAGACACTTTATTGTAATTAGTACGTCTCACTTAAAGTTTATTGGTATTCAAAAGCACGCGTTGCTCTGATTTCAATAACAGTACATTACGATGCCTACATGTGATTTAAGTAGTCCATTATTGCACGGCGTGAAGGTGCTAAACGCCGTGCATTAATAGACCTTATCGTAGGTATACTCTTTTATAGCTCGTGTGACCTATACCCGTTTTCTGTGTAAAACTTGACTACTGAAGTCGTGCGGGTTTAGATCACACAGTGCCATAAAGAAATTTTCAAAACAAACAACCTACATTGAATCAACAATGGAAAACCAGAAAACTTTTCCATCCATAAAAACAGCATCCTTCCTATATCATCAAACATTAATTTCCTAATGCCATCAGATATGTACATCTAAAGCCCCATAACGACAGTTCACGCAGATTTGATAACGTGCTGGCACCATGCATATTTCAGTAGCATTTTCATCTCGTGGTTTTTCAGCCCTCAAAACTTTACCGTTGGAAATTCTCATGGCCGAAGTGGGGAATTTCAGAGCGCCCGCTGTTCACACGGTTCCATATTTTATTAGTAAACCGGTTTAGATTTAAATATTTTAGAGTTTGCCTATAAATGGTCTAGTTTTATCTAAAACTAATCATAATCTATTAATGTGGGTCATTTATTTTATTATTTTTATATTTTTTTATAATTTTCTTCATGGTTTGGCAGTTTGAGTAATTTATGTAGCCTACCCAAATGTCCTTTCTTTGGTATTGTTCGTCGAATCGTTGAGCTCCTTAAGTCTTGAGTTGAGCTGCACGATTTCTGACAAATGCGTGCACTGACTGGACAGGTCCTCTCAATCTGTGTGGTTCTTTCCTCAAAAGACCATCTCAGACATCGACCTACATGGTCTTCATATATCCTGACCAAGATTATGTCTGGACTTTAAAAGAGACTATGACCTCTGAGTTTGTTTCGGCCTTTCTTCTCAGAGTAGTCAGACAGGAAACGCCGACCTCATCTAGTTTAAAAAATATTTGATTGACGTGTAAAAGTGTTTGTGCAAACCTTCTTACAAAAATAAAATCATTTATCATTTAATAATACACCGAACTAAAAGACGAAATAACCCGACTTTGGCATCTACAAAAAGTTACAATAGTCCCCATAGTGCTATGTACAACAGTAGTAATGCCCAGACAGCTTCATCAGTCCCTTAGTTCTCTCAACCTGCCATCTACCACCTACCACCAGCTGTAGAAGGTAGTGATTCTCAATACATGTAGGCTAGTAAGAAAATTCCTCCAGTGTGAGTCCGATAACTTGCACCATTACTCCCACTCAAATATAGTTTCAGCTAACATACTACTGCGGATAACCACGCAGTATCTACTATTACTCCAAGACTTAATTCCACTGATGAACACTTGGCTTAGGCCCGTGCCATCAGCTATCCGGCTAGGCCGAGGAAAACAAATCTCTAAATAATAATAATACTAATATGTATCAGCTAACAATAGATTATGTATGTTGTAAAAAGGTTATGACTTATTTTCTTTGTATAAGGTAACATATTGTTTTTTTATTTAGGGCAGATTTTTCTAACACCTGAAGGCCAATTCTCGTAAGTTAAACCGTTCAAAATCTAGTCGCAGTCTCATCTGGGGACAAATGAATATCAAAAACTTGTTAAAATGTAGGGAAATTAAAGGTATTTTTTGACAGATTGAGACTGAGATTCTTAAAATTACGAGAATTGTCCTCCATCTTTAAAATTATTTTGAATTTTATACAGTTTTGCAATACAAAAACTGTGAGTTCCATGAATAAAAGATATTTTTAACGTTGGATAAAATCGGCTTTTTATTAAAAAAAAAGATACGGTTGACAAGCAGGACGATGGTCAACTTAACGGCCCATCCTTTTTTGAAGTCGGTTAAAAATCAAACATGCAGTTTGACTTACTAACTAAAACAATGATGCTAGGCGTCAGAAATAACTACGATGGTACAACCTACTTCCCTGGACAGGACTTTTCGCAAAGAGCTTAACGTAGCTAAAGCTTTTACATTTACAATGCGCGCTCACCCTAATAAAATTAACTAATGGGGCCAAATTAGGGGAACGGCACGATACCCCGTTTTCCCAAAACCAACGGGATTCTGACGACTATCAGATAGATAACCATTATACGTTAACCATAACAGAGGGGTATATTTTTATAGAATGCCAAAATATCATAACGAACTAAATCTGAAAACTAAAAACCATGTTTGTCAAATACAACGTTTTCATATGTTTGGCTACCCATATTAAAAACACAAAAAACCATCAATACCGTTTTATATTCAAGCCAAGCTTTTCTTAAAACAGCAACCTCTTCCGTTATTTCATCCAACTGATCCAACACGTTACAAACAAATATGTAGCGCACCATTGTGCTGCACGTTCTGAAAACTCCAAAAATCCGTCTTTCGCAAGAAGAAAAGCTGGCATTTTACAATATTTTAAAGCTAGATGCTTTTAACTACAAACTCGGTAACATCGCTTGCATATTTCTCCAAGAATAACAAGTTTAAGATTCAGACAAGCCACAGTAACGGGCAGAATGGCTTGCGGCAGATAAATTAATAAAATGCTTTAGCAACGGAGCCGTCCGTCGTCGCGTCGACGTGATGAATGGAATCATGCCGGTTGTTCCGCTCGCAGATTCGTGGGGCCATGGAAACTGAGGTGAGTCAACAAATATTAGCTATTGCTATGCTTTTTAAATTCACCCTCATTAATGAGGGTTTTCTGAAATGACGTTTACTAGGTGGCAGCACTGACACGTCAGGTCTAGGCATCTGTCAAAGAGCCTATATTTTCTTTAGTCATGACTGAATGATGAACGAATGAATGAATCGAATGATGAACGTCATCATATATTTTATATTGGAAGACCTCTTGTCACAGTGGTGCCAACTGGTGTCGTAAATTTTCACGAAAACCCTCATTGTATCATTTTCTTTAACCTTGAACGTTTGCCTTGCTCCCCGAATCTTAATTAACCTCGTCTGGCTTTTAGCGATTAAGTCGATCGTTAAGAAAATATCCAAGTTCGCATCACTAAATCGGATAAAAGTAGTACATGGTACTGATTACGTCCAAGTTGATAGATGTTCTTTTTGTATATAGATTTTAATAATAATTTTCTTCAGAAGATTTCATCTCAGCAAAATTTGAACTTTTGCGCTCCATACATTTACAGCTACCATTTTATTAGCGAGCACAACAGAACTTAGTGAAAATATGAAAGAACTGTGAAGAATAGTTATAACTCTCTAATGTTCTTCAATCTTTTCACTCAGTCCTTCTATCTTAACTCTATCGATGTTCTCAACGAAATCCCTCACATTCCCCGCTATTTCCCCGCTGTTTCCCCGCTGTTTCCCCGCTGTTTCCTCGCTGTTTCTCCGCTGTTTCCCCGCTGTTTCCCCGCTGTTTCTCCGCTGTTTCCCCGCTGTTTCCCCGGCCTCATCTTTCAGCGTGTGAAGTGAATTTGCTAAATAACTAATCATTTACCACTGCTGCTGTCTTAGTGGACACAACCAATCCACAGTTTTTATACATCTTTAAATAATAATAAAAAAATCTCTTTCATGATTCCCAACATAATCAGGCTCATTCTCCGCTGTTTCCCTGGCCTCATCTGTCAGCGTGTGAGGTGAGTTACCTGGATATCTCGCCGAGACTTCCGCGCGCATTGTATGCAGTCGTATTTCATGCCACTGTTGCTTCGGCATTATACGCATAGATGCTCAATTGTTTCGAGCAAAGATAACGCTGTCACTGATTGATGTCATGTCACTTGGTCGTTGTGGATTCGATTATTGAGAGGGTTGATTTTGCGGGTGTAAGTATTTACTAGCTAAAAGCAGAGCTTTGTGAGGACTCGCGTCGTTTTTCTGCGTGGTAACAATCTTTAAGGCAGTTTTTTTAAATATTTTTTTTCGTAATTTAAATTATTATTTTTTTTACTGATAACACATCTACATATAAATAGAAATTAATATGTTAAAGCACAAATCAATAGGCGTAATAGTTTTTCCGTAAAGTGTACCACAAAATGCTCAGGTTGTGGGTGCTCGCTTCGCTCGCCCTGATAAGTACTAAAATCAAATTTGGAATAAACTAGCTAAAAGCAGAGCTTTGTGAGGGCTCGCGTCGTTTTTCTGCGTTGTAATAATCTTTAAGGCAGTTTTTTTAAATATTTTTTTTTTCGTAATTTAAATTCTAAATTGATTTGATGACGTCGTATTTGTATCTCAAGTTTTTGTGCAAGACTTTGTAGCGGTATCCACAACGCCACATGCGAATTACGCGTCATACTGACGTCACGTAAAATCCTGCATCTCGCAAGCAGAGTTTACCGCGCAACTAGCATTATACAACGGCCCGACATGAATCATCGGGCAATTGCCCGCCAGACACAACACCCATCTGGTCGGTGGATCCTCTCTTTTCTATGGAGGATGAGTAAACTTTACACAATGTTCCTCATACCTCTATACCTTGATAGGTTTTCTTCACTATACAATTATTTAAACACATGTAGTAAGTTGGTATCCATAAAAATTGTTTCACTTTTTGCAACGATCTCTGGATGAACAGAAAACTTTCCGATTCGTTCCTTTTCCTTCTTCTCCCGTTCGTTATTAAGGACTTTAATTTGTCAAATTTCAACCAAATTAATCCGCCCCGATCCACATTCTAACACACCTCACTACCTCAGTGTAAACGGACAGAGCAACCTAATTGAAGCCCCTCAAATCGAGACAAGCCAGAACAAGTCCCTCGACACGTTGACATGTAAACAGGCTAATTTCAGAAGCGGACGTGTCGGTAACTATGTTGCTAACTTAAGTATACAGGGTGGCAGGACTTGTGGGGACATCGACGCGCAAACTTTGGCCATGAATTCAGCACAAGATTCTGAATTCCTAAGGGTAGAAATTATTCGTCCATTATTTTTTTTAAATCTGCTGTTTCATGGAAAAGTACAATACCAGCAAATTGTTTTTAGGAATCAAAAGGAAGAAACGGAACCCTTATACGATCACTTTGTTGTCCGTCTGTCTGTCAAGACCCTTTATCTCGGGAACGCGTGGAAGAATCGAGTTAAAATTAAAACTATATACTCAGGTCTACAGTTCCTTGAAGCTGTGAAAAAATCAAACTTCTAAGTTAGTTTAAAAAAAGATACGGCCGTTTATGTCGCAAAAAACGTATATTTCGACACTCTCAAGGACATCAAAATTTATAGGGTACTTCCCGTAGACTAGAATCACGAAATTTGGCAAGAAATAATGTCATATAGCACAAGTAAAGAAAAAAACCGAAAACCCTAAATTTGTAGTTACATACCTATAAAATTTGTACGGAACCCTCGGTGCGCGAGTCTGACTCGCACTTTACTGGTTTTTTTAATAAATGACGAACAATTTCAACGACTACCCCTAAGTTCAAAGTCATGTACTGAATCCATGGTAACAGTATACGCGTCGATGTCGCAGAAAAAGAAAAACGGAAAAGAAAGAAAATACGTTTATTTGCTGTGAAAAAGATGCAGAGGAATCGATCACAAAAAAGAACACATTGGAGGAAAATATGCGTCACATCCACGCAAAAACGGCCACCCTGTATATGAAACAACGGAACAGGTAGAATGTTGTGCTGGAGTAAATATCATATGCTACTGAAACTATCGCTGTTTTGTTGGCAGGAGTTATTTGAGGATACACAAGACACAAGCGAGGAGTTAGAGGGGACACAAGTGATAATAAAATTATAGTGGTATAAACAATGGTTATACTTATCTGTGACGATTGGTTGTGACGCTATTAGCGATGTAAACGGCATACAATCCATACTAATATTATAGATGCGAAAGTGTGTCTATATATTACCTCTTCACGCTTAAACCGCTGAACCGATTTGATGAAATTTGGTATAGAGGTAGTTTGAGTCCCAGTAAAGGACGCAGGATAGTTTTTATCCCGATATTTTTACGGTATCGATACTTATGCGGGTGAAACCTCGGGGCGCTGCTAGTATGCTCTATGTGAAAACAAAAACGCCCCAAGTATCCTATTTCATGGGACTTAAACAATACGAGTATAAATGGTGAAATTTGGGTGTAATATAGGTACACGTCTGGCTAACCCTTTGGGGCTACAGGCGTAATGTTATGTTATGTATGAAAAATAAAAACAGCTGATAAATAAGAAAGAAAAAAAAAACTTTTATTTGCGGCAAACATGACGCATCAAAAACAAAAACAAAAAACTATTTGGGAGAAAATATGCGTCACATGTACAAAAGACAAATACACAAAGATTATGAGATGGACTGCAATATTATTAAAAAGACAAAGGGAAGTCGGCGGTACCTTTGTAGGTAAGTAATAAGTGGATTAAGTGGAAATCCGTGCTGGAAATAATTATCATGTTTTTAACAGTTTGTTAGAATTTTTTAAGTGTTTATTCAAAATCAAAAGTCTTCTTTCTGCCTAGCCTTTTCCCAACTATGTTGGGGTCGGCTTCCAATCTAACCGGATGCAGATGATTATCAGTATTTTACATGGAGCGACTGACTATGTGACCTCCACAACCCAGTAACCGGGTAACACGATACCCCTTGGTAAGGCTGGTTGTCAGACTTTCGGGCTTCTGACGACCCGTAACGACTGTCAAACTTAACGTGCTTTCCGAGGCACGGGGGGTCTCGGTATAAGTATACATATATTAATTATTATACATGTTAAAGTGGTAAACTTTCATTTCTGTTTCACTTCGTCTTCATGAGCGTGACTGTACAACTCTGCAGACACGTTTCAATTTTATATAAATTTTCTAGGTGCGTCCCCAGAGGTGACAATTTAACTAATTCTCTTGAGCCCAATTAACTCATTGCGTGAACTGAATTGTTTGAAGATAAGGAACAACTGGGTAATTTAATTTTGGTTTTAAACTCTTCGTTAGAATGTAAATTGCTTGGAAAGGATGGGAGTTAAAACAATGAATGATAACGGTGTGAAATTATTTTTTAAGTTTTAAGAACAAACCTGTAACTACGTACTTCCTACCATAAAACAGCACACAAACAAAAACTAGTGAGATAATAAAGTCCTCCAGACCGTATTTCGGCCACGGCGGCCAATCTCAACGAAGATTAGCCAGGTTCGCAGGAGATAGTATTAGTGCACAAGTGTGTGTGCAAACATAGGTGCACTCTCTGTTCCTTTACTCTCATAGTCCGATGGGTCGGCAATCCGACACGACCGAGGAGAGATCAGGGCTTTCCGAGGCACGGAGGTATCACCCCGCCAACTTGCTTAAAAGGCATAAAAGGGAATGATGATGGTTTAATTGAAATAAATGCTTAGGGTTTGAGATTGAGCATTTTGCTTTGTGTATTTAATTTCATCATCACTCCTCTCAAAACTGTGAAGGAAAACATCGTGAGGAAGTCAGTGTCCTAGAGCCAAAAAACCCGCACTGGGCTCACATGGCGCACTCCCTCTCACAGAGGCCTGTGTCCCAGTAGTGGGAATATTATAGGCTGATTATGTTAAATGGAAAAATTCTTTTACTAGGAATTCTTGCAATTAAATACTAATAAAATTATCATATTATTCAGAGAAAGTATTAAGGCACATGTGTTACGAAATACCCAATAATAATGTTTTTACATAAGCAAGTTTTGCTAAACACACATGTAGGAGAAACTGTGTTTATGTAGGGATAAACTTGCCACAATAGAGTTTCGTAGAGACAATAAAACCCTGCAGGCGAGTGTACGGAACCGCTGGGAAATCACTAATAAACGCTCTTGTGCGTTCCAGATGATAAGGCTACATCGTGACTGGCTGTCGAAACGCGGGGCTTCCACCTCAACATCAACCTACAGCAGTTCACTGCAGAATTGGAGAGGCTTATGTTCAGCAGTTGCAACATAAGCTTTTCCAATTGTACACCATTCAACTCGGTTCTCGATTTTCTCATCCAGCTGCTACCAGCTACCCTGCGAACAACCTGACTTCCACTTGCTTCGTTGAAAAGGTGGCTTAAATGATTTAGAGCTAATTTTTTACCATCAGATCTACTGCAATTAACGGTCATTAGCACGAACTTAAACCCATATGTTTGATGGATTAATGAATTAATAAGCGTATACTTCCGCTCCACCCAGAGCGGGAAGAGTCATTTGATGATAATCCATCCTCAAAAAAAAAAAAGCGTATACTTTATGGGGTTTTCTTGTAAACGATGATTAAAGTTAAGTAACGTTCAAACCTCAAAAATGTATGCTTGAACATTCACTAATCCTTAACTTTAAGCAACTTTTATAAATAAATAATTTTATATCTTTGTATGGAATATTTATATCTTTGAGTAGGCATAACTTTATAAAAAAAACTCAAAAATTGTATTTGTGAAAAATTATTCATCAAGTCATAAAAAAGATGTGTGGGGTGCATTCAAAGGGAACTGACGTGAGCATTCAAAAACATTCAAGCGAGCTTGGAGGCTTATCTTTTTAACATGTAATGAGTACCTAATTAGTCCCGTATAGGTTATGAACACCCGAGAGAATAAAAAGGTAAGAAAGAACGTAAACATGATGGCGGTTCAACAGCCAAGTTTGTCTGCACCCTAAAAATATTTCCAAAAGATGCTTGCTGTACCGTTTTCTCAACATTACTGAATATTGTATTTACTTGTTACCTTTCGGTTAGATAACTGAGGATTTTTTATATAAACGTGTGTATTGTCTTACATTTCTATCTCGTGAGATACAGAAAACAATACGGGCCACTTTTGCAATGTATTTACCAACTATTTGTGACAAAAATAAAAGTAAAATGAATTAATTTCTTTCTTTCTTTGCATTGCATTTCCTGAAAGTAAATTTTCATCATGTAGGCAGTCGTCAGGTAGTGCGTACCAGACCCACTTAGAGACTCCTAGGAAACGTGGCGTGAAGACCTAGATGCGTTCGAGCACTTTCGACGTTTGGCTCCCAAACTGGAACGGGCCGGGGTCGCCTTCAAGCGGCTCCTGCCCAACCTGAGGGGGCCAAACGCCTCCTGCCGGAGGCTTTATGCGGGGGTCGTGCGGTCCATGGCCCTATACGGGGCCCCGGTGTCAAATTAAACATTCCTTTTATTGTTTAATATCAACAGAAAAGCGTTTGCCAAAGTGTTCATGCTTGTAAATTAAGTTCTAAATAAAGACCTTCCTTCAATAGCGACACGTTGTGGCCAAAATAGTAATTATGTTCAGGCATTCTACCTCTTGTTTACTTTAGAAAGAACCTGTTCCTTTTAAATAACACCAAACCCATCTATTAACAAAACAAACCAGGACAAAAATTCAAAGAAAAATGCATTTCCTCATTTTTTCCGCCATGACAAAGCAAATGTTACATTAGCAGTTAACATCGATCGTAGGTGCAGTCGACTTTAAACCAACACCCGCATACCGCAAACAGTCCATGTGAGCTGCAAAAAACATTAATGCATAGCAAAAAGGCTTTTAACACTAACTAGTCGTTTAAATGATAGGAGATATTGTTTGTTGAGAAAATTGACTTCCATGAAAAAAATAACAGCTTTGCGCAAGTGCTTTGTGAGAGCACAGGCGTCATCCAGATAAGGTCAGAAACCCTCGGGACAACCAGGTCTTAAACAGATGTTCTCAACAGGCCAGGAGACTTAATCAACTTCTGGAGGGAGGTGGGCTGGTTAGAATAACAACCGACGGCCGCCATGGCCCACGCACAATGATCCACTTGAAGGACTAACTGCGGAAACCCATAACGTAGAACCTAGAACATCGTCTCCACCTTATTAATAACATCACGCCTGTATTTGCTGTGGGGAAAGGCAGAGGCGTAGGACACCTTGCACCGGTTATGTTTAAGTCCTGTGTAATTGGAGCGACCACAAACCTAGTCTCCAGGAGCATACTCAGAAACCTAAAAGTCTTAAACAACACAGATAATTTTTGAAAGATTTTCTCGGTCCATTTATTTCCATTTAAATCTAAACACTTTTCTCTCTCTCAAACCGTTGTTAAAGTACGTAAAACTTTCGCCCGGCACTCAAAGTGCCTCATGTGAGACACGTCATATTCGTGTAAACAAGACGTTGACGCGATCGTGACGACGCCGTGACGAGCCTATGACGAGGCCGTGACAAGTTTCCGCTAGGCTGAGCCCGTCTCAGTACGTACTTTAAAAGCTACTTACAGTCACAGGGGTCCTATCAGTTGAAATCGGGGATTTTGTCCAAGGTATGAGTGAATAGCGGAGAGAAATAGGAAAGTTATGTTTGTTATAACAACTTATAACAAAAGCTTGGCGTGTCAGAAGTTCTATTGAGTACCTAATTATCTCAGAAAAATAACATACATACACAGATTTCATCACATTCGCTTATTTTCAATTTCAAATCTTTATAATCCAGTTGCCTCACGATGTTTTCCATTATTATGGGAGACTAGAAGCGCCACGCGGTTTTACCGGCATAAGTTTTGATCCCGTGGAAATATTGGGATAAAAAGTATCACAGGTAGTTAAAAATCGCAGGTGACTAGTTAATTTTGTATAAAATTTCGACCTTTATGCAGCCGGCGATCGCCTTCGACTGAGCATTTTCACGGTCAATTTTAGTCACCGTATGCGACCTGTCGCGGCAAACCTACTCTACTTTGGAACTTACAATTTTAGTCACCTGCGACCTAGCCGAACTATCAGCCACACAGTGCGGCTATAATCACTTGTGTAAAGCCCACATTACTAGTCACATTACCGTCGTCATGAACCTGTAACTTTGTACTTAGGCTACTCCGTGAACCACCACAAAAAACGAAGATCGACAAATATTTTAAATTATTCTACAATATAAAATAGCTTTCATCTTTGATCCCAGGCACGAATTAGTGAGCCTATATTACAATAACTATCATAAAATAACTAATACATCACACTGAGAAAGTGTAATTTCCCTACGGAATACGGGGCAAAAAGACTTGGTATCATGAATAGAGAAAACTTTGACTATTTACTAAATAGAGGCTATAAGGTATACAAGGCGATTAAAAAAGGGAGAAACCCACTTTTTGTCAAAAAGAAGGAGGTTGTCAATTTGAATAAATGTTTTTTTTTTTCGCTCTTGTCATTACCCGGCAACAATTAAGACAACAGCTCGCTCGTTGCAATAATCAGGGTATTAGGTTAAACGAGGGACATACTATTGTTATTTAATTAAAAACTTTTACTATGAGGCCAAACCTAAAATCGACAAAAAGTAGGGCACAGCTAAAGCGAGCCTTTCTCGTGTACAAGCTAACTCTTGGCATAGATAAACTCGCTTCGCTCGCTCTCGCGTCGTGTCGTCTGTGGGCCCGCTTTGCGTTACGGAACTGAGCTCGCTACACTGGGCTGCTTTTGCAGTTTTTCGTTTCAGTTTAGCTTGGTGTGAATGTGACCACCTCTGATCACCTCTCATTAGTTAGGATAGAGCAAGCTGGGCGTGATAGTGGCTGGCAAAGTGCAAGCATCGATTAAGGGATAGTAAGTGTTAGATGTGCAGGTGAAGGACGGACAACAGTCAAACACGCTAGTGAATGACACACTAACTTTAATAACTATCAACGGGTTACTTAACCGGACCGCAGTTACGGTACGTTACTTATATGTACATACATAACAGTAAGGAAACTTCTCTTACTAGGTAAGATTACAGTTTTGGATTAATGTTTTCACGAAAACAAACGGCGTGGACTCGAATGCACGTACCTACTTATTCATTCTTTTCGTAATGTCAAGGCTCCTCAGGGCTGAGCACAATCTGTACGATAACTCCTTTACCGAAAGGTTCGGCAGAAGTGTACCTACACACACACACATACGAATACACCCACATTTCGCCCCTAAAGTGATTTTCCGATTAACATTTCATTTTTTTTCCGTAATCAACATAAATATACTTTTATATTTGGATTTGTTCAAAGTATCTGTATTTTTTTTTTATATAATTGTTTTGTACTCTCCTGTCTTGCGCCGTATTTCCCTTTACCTGCAATTTCGCCAATACCCAACAGCTAAGTTAAACTGGCGACGCTCCCCGGTGATTACACCGAAAACTATGCGCATTACCACTTGTGTTGTTTATGAACTGAAGTGGTCCGAGTTTCAGCGAGTTTCAGTAAGTTGCAGAACTAAATTGTGGCAATTATCATTTGTGTTGAAACTGCAAAATATAGTTGGCTCACAAATCTTTGTAGTCGTAGAGCACTTTTTAATACAGTTTGAGAAAGTTCGACTATTAAGGAGTCCAAAAAATGCTTCTGCTCGTTCTTTTGACACGCGTTATAAATTGCTGGCCTCTTTTTAGAAAGATTATAGATCGGTGAAATCAGGTAAGTATATGAGATTTTTTATCAACAATATTCAACCATCCATCGCAATCCTTTGATTGTGACTGATCATTGATAATTGGCTGTGTAGATAATTTCGTTTCTTTTAATAAAAAGCCAAGGCTGGGTAAATGATAGTAAACAAATCATACTTCTAAAGTTCTAAGGAGAAGAAGAAAGAAGAAGAATCATACTAACCATATTGGCAGACAGCTGGGCTGGTCGACAATTTCAAGTTACAGACGCCAGCACATCAAGCTACTACAATCTGTCAAATTTCTTTAATAGATTTTCAACTTTATTCCTAAAGCAGGAGGTTCAAAGTTGATTGGGAATATTTGACAGTATCGGGTAGCTTGATATGCTGGCGTCTGTACCTCAACGCGCTATGGAGCGGGCTATGCTCGGAGTTTCTTTGAATGATAAAATCGGAAATGAAATTATCCGGAAAAGAACCGGAATTACCGACATAGCATATAAGCAAACTGATGCGGCAGTGGGCTGGCCATGTTTGTCGAAGGACCGATGGCCGGTGGAGCAGACGAGTCCTGCAGGGTAATTGCGTAACGCACAGCGCACTATCAGTAGCAATGGGTTTCATTTTGACAGTTGAGCAATATCCATTGCGTTATTTGTGTTGTTGAGCAGACACATTTTTCGAACATATGGAGCAATGGATTAGCAATATGCTTCAAAATGATTCAAATTGATATTAATAGTGGGTGACGCAATTAGGGTGCTGGAGTGGAGACAGTGTATCGGTAAGCGTAGCGGGTGACGCCCCCCAGCTAGATGAACTGACACAGTTGCTGGGACAGACTGGATGGACTGGACTTCTTTTATTCTAGGTGCATAGAAAGAAGAAAGAAAGAAAAGAAAGAAAGAAAGAAAATTGCGTTTATTTGGCAAAACAAAAAACCCTTGAAAATAAACAAAACAAATTCATAATAATAATGCCAAAAGGGCCTCAGCTCAGCATAATGCCAGATGGCAACACAAAGTGCACCACCTGACGCTGATTTTCAGCTGCTGCCCACGTCACATCGTCTTCACATATTATTATAGTATGTATACAAAACCTTGTAAAACATTTTAAAAGAGTAACGGTGGAGTTTTTTGCCCATTCTTCTCCATACGAAAACTACCTTTTGGAAGGGGCGACTAGAATCAATTCAATTTTACTATAAGTTTTGACATTCAAAAGTGCCTTTAATGTGCCTATTTAAAATAAATGATTTGACTTTGACTTTGATGCGGAAGGCAGAGGACGTGATGTTGTGGTGCAGCCTGGGAGAGGCTTAAGGTTACCATAGGTTTTACAGAATTTGGCATTAATCAATAAAATCAATAATCATCAAAGGTAAATTATCATTTCTTATCAAATTGACTACCAACTTTAAATTGTCCCTATAATCAAATCATGGCTGTCATTCTTTGACGTAGGGTGCCAATCTGATAATCAATTAATTTCTGCGGCAGCATATAACATTCTTATACCCTCATCCTACTGCTAGTTATACTACAACCTCTTATCTCCAACAAATCCTAACAAAACAAAGACAAAAGAATTCTCCTTACGTTTCTGTAATAGGTCCCCAAAACCGGGTAATCCCCAATTGTTTATAGTTATCCCCGTAAGTAATCGCGTCGCGGGTATCTGTGGTAGCTACGGTATTATAGACTTTAGTATTATATACTCTACTGTGTGTATTTGCTTTACCTCGTACATTAATTGGGCTTAGCGTATATTATTTACCTACCTTGTGTTCAAGTTTCAAATCCACACTATTTAAGGGGATTACAAGACTTAAACGCAAAAAACGCAAGTTTTAGAAACAATAAAAGTATATGATCGACTACAGTAAACAAAATCAAAAAACAATAAGTATAATATTCTTCAGGATATATGCTAGGTTAGGTAGATAGTGTGTTGAAAACATAATACAACTAATTTGATACGATAGGGATGAAATCATGAAGATACCGCTAAAAACTTTATTTTTACAATAAATCCATACTAATATACATACAATCATTCTGAGTTTTTGTCAGATTATTCTACAATCAACATACTAAAACACTAGTGTTTTAATTTTTTAGTCCAAAGAATAGATTTTTTGTAATTAAATAATTGCTTCATATTTTGCAATAAATTACCTTGTGTCATCGCGCTTCTCTATCAACACACACACTCACAAACTTTCGCCTTTATAATATTAGTGTGATTATTCCATTTTCTACTACTAAAAGAAATTTTCTCAACTCTCTAAATTTCTTAGGTACTATCTGATAGTGTATTTATTCCCAGCGAAGCGATTTTTAAGTAGCATAGTAATTTCCTTGCTGCCTCAAACGAAACATAACTCTGCGGGGTCACTAACAGTAGCAATAGTTTTCATTTTAAGAATTCAACAAGATTCATTGCATTATTTACGTTGTTGAGCAGACAAATTATTCGAACAAACGAAGCCATGGATTAACAATATCCTTCAAACGCAACGTGTGTTACGCAATTTAAAACTCTTGGCTTACAACGTCGTCATTTCCATGAACACAATAAGCACATTGTCCTTTGAACGGTACAAAGTAAAATAAATAGTATTACAGAAAGAATTCAACTTAGAAATGTGCATTGAACACGGCGCCTCGCTTTTATCTCTTATAGTTATTAAATTTTCTTTCATTGTTGAGCTACAGACTTCATTACTTAACGGCATCTGTTCCTACCAAGACTCCCTGTGCTACTAAGTCCGCATTAAACGTCTTTCTCTTCCGAGACTAAACCAAATGTAAACTTAATAATATAAGTAACAAAGGAACTACAGAAAATAGTAAAATCGGACGACCAGCAGTACACACATACACAAAGACACTTGTTTGTAACGGTCCCTAAAGATCCGTGATTGCTGCGCTGTGATCACCAAGTACCACCTTCACTCCAATCACACAAAACGAAACTTTATGTCTTCGGAATAGGTGTACTTGCTATGCAGATGTAAAGGTGTGTTTCAATAAGCATCAGTTCACTATTCTAGGCACGCGTTCGCTCGCGACACGGGAAATAATGGGGGGTGGGGGGTGGTAATGACCATCGGTCTTTAAGAGCCCTAGCCGGTGTAAATTCCCAAGGGAAATGCGCAGTTATTTAGGATACAGTCCTAAGTGACCGGCCTGGAATGCCCGAATACCCGAATTGCCTTATACTTTGTGAGGTGAAAACCCTATTTTAAATTACTCGTGAACTAGTTGTAAAACGAGCTTATGGTACGACGGCGACTCCAAATGGTCGCAGAAAATTTAAAATATTATTTTTCTTTTGGAAAATGTAAACACTGAGTTTATTATTTGGTTTTTTTCTCAGTGCATTTTTTATAACTCCTTACCTACTTTCAGACGTTCTAGTTACAATGTAGAGCTTTACGTATTTTTTAAATGTTTAAGACGTATTTTAGCAGCAAGGTGACAGGTAACAACTCTTTTCAACGATAAATAAATACGCAAGCAGATAGATAAACCAGCTATTTTTGGGAAAGCAACTTATTGTAGTTCAAAAGTGGTGTCTAAATATTATATAATTGTGTAAATCACAGCGTCTCCCTTTATCTCGTGGTTATCATGGCACTAAAGTGTAGCAGTTAATAATCTACGGTCGAGGAAATAATTTTTGAAGTGAAAACTTCTTACTTCTTTAGATGCGTTGGGCATTTTTTGACACGGGAAAAAGCCATTGAACTCGCGTCACTGTTACCGTAAGCGACACCGTGCGTGTTTTGTTTATAAGACGATTAAAAGACGGTTTTAATGTATATCCGATATGTCAGTGAGTGATGGCAAAGTATTCTGTTTGTGTTTTGTTTTCACTTTTGGCGACACTCCCGGAGTGCCACTGTTATTTTTAGCCACATAACGGGAGAATGCCACCTTTTCATTCAAAATGCTGGCAATATCGTAATCGGTTAATAATAATAAAAAAAGCCTAAAAAGGTGAGTAACATATTTGTTCCTTAACTGTTCCTATATACAAAGTTGTATCATCTCTCCAAAAAAAATATCTGGTTTCCCAGAATTCTAAGCCTACATACACGGAAAGCGAATAAATTTCCCTGTAGAAGAAAGCCAAGGGCTAACCTAGCCAGCAATCTCTCTCTTGGGACTAATAGGGAATTCATTATCCTTTGTTCCCGGCTACCAGCCCTTTCAACCTTGCTACCATGGCCGATAAGGGTACTTTGATAGGAGTATCTCAAATTTTCTTACGCGCGGTCGGCGGTGTTAACGCATTAAAAAGAAATATGGGTGCTATATTAAAAGCTGAGGCATAAATTCGGAGATTTCCGCCACATTATGCGTTTATGGTAATGTTGAATGAGGAGTGTCGTTATTTTAAATGCGGGGGTTTACAACATCATTATCTTATCATACTAGATGGTGACATACGAGGGGCCCGTGACTAAAAAATTACAGCCGCACGAATCCATCGAAGGTTAAGCTACGCTTGCCGCGGTTGAATCGTGGATACCCATCCACGATTCAACGCTCACGCGATTCAAGCCCAACGGCTTAACGTACTTTCCGAGGTACAGATGGTCACCCGACCATCCGTACCTCGGAAAGTACGTTAAGCCGTTGGGCCCGGCTGTAATTCATATATGTTTGACAGTCGTTACGGGTAGACAACCATGTTGAGTCTGCGCTTCTGACTACCCGTAACGACTGAACTGAACTGGGTTGTCAGATAGGCAGTCACTCCATGTAAAGTACTGGTATTCAACTGCATCCGGTTAGACTGGAAGCTGACCCCAAAATAGCTGAAAAAAGGCTAGGCAGATTAATTGATTGACTAGAAGGCGACCCACGGGATATAGTTAGTGGGTAATATGCGAGTTTATTTTATGCTAGCCTATCCGTCCCACAGCTGAGCAAAGGCCTCCCCCAAATCCTTCCAGGCATCCTTTTCCAGGATCCATTTCTTTATTCCTTGATGATGATGATGATCCTTTTCCATCGCCACCCCGATCCAACCCTTGCGGTACGCGGTGTAAATTATTTCACCACCATTGCTCTCAAAACGGTGAAGAAAAACATCGTGAGGAAACCGGCATGTCCTAGAACCAAAAATTCGAAGACATGTGACATCTACCAACCCGCACTGGGCCTGCGTGGTAGATTACGGCCCACTCCCTGTCACCGAGAGTAAGCCTGTGTCTGTGTCCCAGCAGTGGGAATATTATAGACTGATTATGAATGTTTTTTACCAAGGCTCTGTGTTCATGACATCTAAAATATTTCTGGGATTACTTTAGGATAATTATTAATGTGATCCACTATTCCTGATCCATTTAGTTCAATGCCAACAGGAAATAACATTGTAACTTGATCTACATAAAAGCCGTTTTGACCTTTGTCATAATGTGTTTTTATTTATTTTTTGTATTTGTATAATTTCCAGAATATTTCCATGTTTATTGTAATAACACTAATATTAGTATCTGCATTATTATGCTTACACTATCTGCCGGTCGCGAATTCGTCCGCGTGCTTATTTTGCGAGCGAGCGTTTTCGTGATTATTTTATTAAAATATAGTAGGTACTATTTTTTGTAAAACATTAGATCGTTGGTAATTATAATATTTTTTGATCGTAAGTAATAAAGTAGGTACTGCGATTTTATGAGTACTTAATTACCAAAATAACTAAAAAAAAATTATAAAAACATAAATACCAATGATCTAGTAGGTACTAGAAAATAGTTCTTGGGTTTCAAAATAACCACGAAAAACTAACTAAGTACTAGAAATGCGACGTTGCCAGCCCGCGCGGGAAGAACGCTCTCGACATACTTAAACATAATCCTATAGTAACGCTCGGTAATGCTGTGGGTACACCTACTTAATACCTGATGTTGCCCTTTATTTATGTGTAATGTATTGTATTTGTTGGAAGAGATTCCATTTTTTTTTAACTCCATACTAATATTATAAATGCGAAAGCGTGTCTGTCTGTCGGTCTGTTACCTCTTCACGCTAATTTTATCTAAACCGCTGAACCGATTTAGATAAAATTTGGTATAGAGATAGTTTGAGGACATTATGCGGGTCAAACTGCGGGGCGTTGCTAGTATACTATGACAAACAATTTGATCTCTTCTTTTTCTAAGCGTATCGATGGCAAAAAGTTCAAATATTTTTGGCCCAAAATTCAGCTACGCGAACTTCGCTCTCTGACGCAGTCATAAGATCATCCTGTGCACTTGGTGATTTGACCTTTTTATTATAATATGTATTAGTTTAGATATTTATGCACTTTCGATAGAATAATAATGTAGTTAAAAATAGTTTAAATTAACCAGCGGGGCAATTGCGTAACATTATCAATCGGAATCGGTTTCATTTTGACAGTTCAACAACATTCATTGCGTTATTTACCTGTGGAGCAGACAAATTTTTCGAACTTATGAAGCAATGGATTAACAATTTGCTTCAAAATGATTCAGATTCCGATTGATACGTATTGTGTTACGCAATTAAAGCAGTTCGACAAGTTCAAAATCGGTTCTTAACATTGTTGACCCGAAAACTACTTACCCTATTATACCTGTAAGCAGTAACACTGGACCAATATCTTTCTCTCTGTGTTCGTAGCCATTCTGAGGAACTGCACAAGATTCATAAAACTGCCATCTATTGTACCATATTGGAACAACGAACGCACCAAGCTTCCCACAGAAGTGAAAGTGGTTTTCCAAGGTTTTAAGTAGTCTTGTCGGATTGTCATAGATGGCGCTACACGGTGAGGCTTTCTTAGGTTGCATTCTCTACAGTCTACATCATTGACGCGATAGGCAATAAATAGATGATGACGTCTATCTAGCTTAGAGCATTAATGCTCTAAGCTATCTAGATTAGAACAAGGCTGTGACAACCAATATTGAAGATGAGCCATTGCTTGTTTGTTTGATTTAACGTGCTAATCTTTGGAACTACCGATTTGAGAAATTCTTTGTGCATTTGATAGCCTAATTCTTGAGGCAGGCTATACCTATGCTATTTCATACACTAAGACCCTTGGGAGCCGAGCAATAAGAATCAAAGTCAGAAAGAACGCTAAGCCAGAAATGAAGTAAGAGCACGGGCACGCGATACGATGCGACAGGGTGGGTCGGGGGAACAAGAAATTGCACGCGAACGAAGTCGCGGGAAAGACCTTGTCCCCAACTGCATGAGATTGTAGGGCTTAGGGTGTAGGTACCTATATGTACGGGGTGTGGGATTTAAGACCGGACTTGGTCATCTTGTTTCCATCATCAAAAGTTCACATAAGGATATAAAAGCACACAACATGCACAATTTTGTAGGTACAACAAAAAAATGTCTAATAAATTAGACTTTTTTTATTTCATAAAATTGTGCAAGGTTTTTTTTCTAAGTCTGTATAATTATCTAAAACTTTTGACATTGAATCCGAATTGAGCTACCCAAGTTCATTAGGAACATTAATTTAATTTACAACATAGTCACAACTCACAATTCGTTTCCGCATATTTTATTTCCTACAAACAATTTTTTTTATTTGCTAACTAGCCGCATGTATCGAGAATTTTGTCGGCTTTTAATATTATTATTGCCAGTAGTCTTTGATTATATAAATGGCCAGTAGTGTTTTGTTTTCATTTGAAACACAACATGTTCTAATATTTATTTTGTTTTTTTTTTTATAAAATCGTGTTTGCCGCTTCAAGACTTTCATTTGTTCGTCCAGTGTTTTTAAAAATTATTTTATTTAAATTTTAAAAATGATTTGGCCGTTATTTGTGGGTGTAGTAATTATCTATTGTTTGGTGTTACGATGGAAAGCGAGGCATAGGATAAAGTTTTCAAGATTATTCAAAAATAGTATCAAGTCGTTACCGGTGCTCGGACACTCGTTCTGGTTCATCAAGTGTAAAACTGATACTGGTAAGTACCCTCTCTTCTTCAATCGGTCCCTTATTACTGAGGATCGTAGTCACTAGACATCTATAGGCGGTCAATGTGCCTCACTCGACTCCGGTGCAAAGTTGCCGTCACCGCCTGCTGAAATTTGCATGATGACGTACCTACTTTTACTTGGTAAGACCATCGTGTTGGCGACCAGAATCGTGCTCTCTTTCCTTTTGTATTGGCAATAGTGACCAGCTTTTTAAGGTTGCCATCCCCCTTCGCATTACGAAATAGGTGAAAATACGCGATACCTTGTCTACATCATAAAGGGAACTCTGTGAAAAATGTCAGCTTTCTAGGTCCAAGAGGTTGAGCTGGGCGCTGATGGGTCAAACAGTGAGTGAGACTGAACTTTTCTTTTTTGAAATGTGTTTGTATCGACATGAAACATATGATTTTCAAGATAAGATATCATGATAATCTAAAAACATAGATGCTTTCATCAAGCAGGTAACTATGTACCAACATAATATTGTGCATGGCCTAAGTGCAAAAGTAGGTAGTCAAGGGCACACACAAGTTTTACGTGATTGATTCCATCTTTTTAGTAGTTTGTCTATGCAAATATCCATAGTATCTCAATGAATCGAGGCCTCAAGAAAGCGATTGTCTCAGTCTGTACACGGTCAAAATGACTTTAAAAAATTAAAAAATTTTATTCAATAAATTGCATGTAATATTCATTTATCTGCGGTAAACATGTCGCTAAGAAATAACTTAAACACAAAAAAAATACAAGTTGTTGGAAAATATGCATCCACGCAAAACTGCTATCGTTTAGCATAATGCTGTGACATTGCAAGACAGAGCCACAGTTCAAAGTCCCTTACACCCTGTCTAAGCCGTGCTTACTAGGTATGTATTGTAAAAACTGTTGCTCATGGTTTTCCAGATCGATGGAGAATATTGGAGATGTTTAGTCGAGAAGCGCTGAAGCAAGGTGGCATGACAACGTCTTGGAACTTGAACAGACTTTTTCTCCGTAAGTACTTAAAAGAAAGAAAAAAAAAGTTTGTTTGACCAAGGTTAATTTATAAGGCACACAATATTCACACAAAATAAGTACCTAATTGAATTGTACTGCTATAAATAATTAGCAATTTTTTCCTGCTTATAATTTTTCTATTATTCAAAATACTTTTGCTAAAGCGACTACTATTTCGCGAAATAAATTCTTTTTACATGTAGGTACTACAACAGATTTTTGATTTATATTATATTTTCAAATTTATTAATCTAAAAATCGGAAGAAAAATAAAAAAGATATAAATTAAAAAAGAAAATAAATACTTTAAATCTCATTTCCCAAAAGTACCATTTTGGCGCTTTAGCATTTTCTCCTTTCCACTGACGATTATTCTTTTTTTATTTTCCAGTCGTGGCAGATCCTGTGGTAGCAGAGTGTGTGATGAAGCATTGCCTTGAGAAGGACGATTCAATGAAACTGACGCTGGCCCTCGTCGGTAACGGCAGTGCTATTGCTGATGGTAAGGAAACGGTGAAATTAACATAACATAACATCACGCGTGTAATCCTCGAACGGTTAAGCAGAGGTACACTCACATTTCGCCAATTATCTTTCTTTTATCATGTGATAGGGAGCGAGGCTATTACCATCAACCACGCACAGATCCAGGCTCCTATAGCTACTACAGAGAATTACAGATGGAACAATTCAATAATACTGCCCGACCCAGGAATTGAACCTTACGCTCAGCAGTAGCGTTTGCGACACTGGACCAACGAGACAGCGGTTAAATTGATGACCAAAATATCTCATAAGCACGACCTTCACAGGGTTGTAGGTCCATCTTAAAGCTGTAGCAGCACTGAGGCGAAGCCACGCGGGATGCGGGACGCAACTAAAGCCATTTGTCCACCGCCACGGCAACGGGACGTCAATGAAAACGACATAAAACCCATGCTAAAAATCTTCGTTCCACTAACAATCGTCTTCAAGAATGTCCTTCTCACCGTTCTGGCTCCATTCATTCTTCTTTCTTTGTCCAGGCGGTCTTTCTTTGGAATGCGCTCCCTCTGAATATCAGGACGGGGACCAGTCGGTTATCTTTTAAAGTAAAAGCACGTGAACATATCCGTCAGAAGTTGGCCGTAATATCCCAGCGCCTGATTTGCTGGATTCGTTTTCTCCTCTACCGATAGTTTTTTTCTCCTCACAGTTCATTTTGGTTATATGTTTGTACGAGTATGTATGTACATATCTATGTATTAGTATTTATTCTTGTATTTTATAGTCATTTCCTAGCTATTTATCCCGTATGTTGCACCTGCTACGTTTTGTCTCTGCATCAGCCTAAGGTCTAGTAGGAATGCCTCAGGTATTAAGTCCGCCTTTGTAGAGTATTTCTTTTCTTGTGTTTTTTCTACGGCGCGGTTTACACAAAAAGAAACCGGGCCGTCTACAAACTGACGCGAACAGTCGCAACTCTCCTTAGTCTCGCCACTATTCGCATCAGTTGAGCACCTCCATACAATTTGACAGAATTGGCGTGGGCGAATTTGGTTAAGCGTCTCACGTGGGTTCGCCTCAGTTGGCCACAGCTTTATGAGACCTGTCTACGGTTCGTCTTGCGGTAACTTACAGGTACTTTCGCCATCACGACCACGGTAATTGGCGTTGCTTCGGGGAAGTATTATGACCAACTGCTGGACATACGAGTAAGCCTTCCCCGAAGCAGCAGGAGGTCTTTCCGCTAATGACGATGAATGTTACTGCGGAAAATGTCTTCATTATTAATTTTACTGAATTAGCTATAAGTTTATAACATCAGTGGTGCCTACTGAGCCACCAGTCAAGGCTATCACCACTGGATAAAGGCCCCGACATACGAGTTTCGTGAATTCGAACCCAGACAGGCATTAGAAGGCCATCCTATGATTTAGTAGGTATTTATTCAACAGAAGGTTATTATTTGACATGGTTCATTAACATTATTAATGAAAAAAAAAACATTTGTCAAAATTATCTAAATGACTCAAAATAAGATATACTGCCTCTGTTAACATTGTTCCTGAAAAATATCCCATATTTCATGCAAATAAAGATAATTATTGTAATTTATTCTGCAAATCTCTTTGTTCTCTGTCTGTCACGGTCCCTTTCTATGTCTATTTAACAAGGTCGTACATTTTTATTTAAATACTAGCAGCGCCTCGTGGTTTCAACCGCATAATAGTAATAGTCCATATAATTATCAGAATATTGTTACAGAGTTGTTGAAGTTTCGATTCCGTTAGAATATCGTGATAAAAAGTATTGTATATGTTAATTCTGGTTATAAACTATCTGTGTGCCTGTGTAAATTTCATCCACATCCGTTCAGTAGTTTTTGCGTGAAAGAGTAAAAAACATCCATCCACCCATCAATCCTTACTAATCTTTCGCGTTATAATATTAGTAGGATTAATTTCGAAAATACATTTTGTTCTGTTCTTTTAAAATTAATAACTGTCTGGTAGAGACTGCCTTGTGGACTACCATACATAAAGTTTAAATAAATAAATATTAATCACCTTGCTAAAAGCTTCATTCGTAATTTACTTTGTTCGATGCAATCAATTTGCCTAGCCTTTTCCCAACTCTGTTGGGGTCGGCTTCCAGTCTAACCGGATGCAGCTGAATACGAGTAATTTACATAGAGCGACCGCCTATCGGACCTCCAGAACCTGGTTACTGGGGTAATACGATACCCCATGGTAAGACGGGTTCTTAGACTTTCGGGCTTCTGACAACCCGTAACGACTGTCAAAGATCCACGAATGACAGCCGTCCTAACGTCCTTTTCGAAGCACAGAGGGATCTCGATCGTATGTAAATATGGTCACCCATCCAACAATGTTATTCAAATCAGTGTGTCAACCTTTCCTACGTGTACTCCACAGTACCAATATGGCGTCCTCGGCGGAAGGTCCTGGTGCCAACCTTCAGTCCTAAGAACCTGCAGAAGTTCTCCGAGATATTCTCGAAGCAGAGTGCCATCATGGTGGAACAGCTGCGGAAAGTGGCGGGAACAGGAAACTTCTCCTTGTCTAAATATATTATGGCGTATGCTATGGATTCTGTTTGTGGTAAGTTGACTTTTACAGCCTATTACTTTATTAATTTTTCTGTATTTGTTTTGAATGTGCCATCAGCTCTACAGCTAACAGGCTCATGCTTGTTCCACCTCTTCTGGATTAGTTCCAGTGAGTGTGCCAGATGAGTAAGTTAATCTGGCAGACAACAAAAGGATGTTAAAAAAATGGATGTCACGTGATCAACTTTGAACGTTAATATCGCGTTCTTTGGTTTTCAGAAACAGCCCTTGGCATCACAGCCAACGCCTTGCAGAATCCGAACAACAAGATTTTAGAAGCATTCTCGGGGTCTTGCCAACTGATCTCGGACCGCATCATGAAGCCATGGTTACACTTAGACCCGTTATACAAGCTGACGACAGGTTATACGCAGTTCATGGCATATAATGATGTTATCTCAGAGTTTATTAATGAGGTACGTTACAAATTATTGATAACTTACACATAACATAATATCACGACCTCTATTACCCGAAAAGTTGGGCAGAAGAGTGTATATCTAGTTACACCCAAAACAGGTTGATGTCTATGTATAATTACAATGATGTCCTGACTGATGCACTAGGACATAACTTAATGTTACTTTTAAAATTTAAATGTTTTCTATCAACAATTTGTAAATTGCAGCGCCTACAGTTTTTCTTATGGCAAACCACAATGAATAGACTAAAGACGTATGTTTTCTGTAACTGAATGTATTTTCTTGTGTTTACAGTGTATCCGAGATAAACGTAGAGAAATAGCTGAAAACAATTATCCTAAAAAAGACGATGAAGGTAAGAAAATCGTTAATTAATTATTTCAAGTTTAATTAATTTTGGTCTTTGATGAAAAAAAATTTTAACGAAATGGTCAAGTAACGTACCTACCATAGAGTATGTTCATTTTTTTTTTGCTACTCTATTGGAAGCTACTGCTGTAGGTAGGGTATACAGCTGTTAAAACATAAAGACTGATATGCGTGTTGCCTGCATGCGTACCCGTGCTACAGGGTGCGATTTGAATTCCTGTGGCATACCATAATTTGAAGCAACAAAAAATTAAACTGGCCCCGTGACAAGTTATTTGTTGCTTCAATTTTATTATATGCCAGGCAAGAAACATATATGCATCGATTAAATAGGGCTTTATTATAAAAAAGTCCTATTTTAAAGAAAGAAAATGCATTTACCTATTTAGCACAAACTAAAAAACACACAATATAATTAATTTTTAGAAAAATTCCACCTCCTTTCAGATGATGACCGCTTCAAAACTTTCCTAGAACTCATGATCGAGTCCTCAGGAGGAGACAAGGGGTTCAGTGACACAGAACTTCGAGAAGAAACAGTGGTAATCTTCACAGCTGGTACCGACACTTCCACACTTGGATCTTCATTCACCAGTGTGCTGTTAGCAAGACATCCTGAAGTGCAGGAAAAAGTTTATCAGGAGTGAGTATCTGTACATTAGTCTGGAGACAATACGTGTTATTCTTAGAACCATAAAGGTCATGCTAGGGCAGATAGCAATTCTGGATTGCGAAGTGCTAGTAATTTGTAAAATCTAATTCATTTCACCTGTACTCTGGGATGACAACGTATATTTGTCATGCTTCTGGTATAATTTAACCGATGCCTGGCCGGACACCTTAATTCATTAGGGCATCATAGGATAGCCCTGTTAGGCAGCCGATATCCTCATAGATTGCATGACTAACGAAGTGGCATTTACAAAAACTTATTAACAAAAAAAACAGCAGACTTCAAAAAAAAAACACTGCAATGTGATAAATAACTTTAATTTCGGAAGTCGGTGTCGTTGGTACCGCATTTTCGTTTTTTGACACAGACTTCCCAAATTAAAGTTATTTATCACTTTGTAGTGTTTTTTTGAAGTCGGTTGTTTTTGAAGTCGGTTGTTTTTTAAATGTTTTTATTTTTCACTTTTAAGTTGTTACCTAACACAAATTCAATTAACACTAGTGCATTAAAGAATTGAAGACACCGACTAGAAGAATCATCAAAATTCGCATAGAAATGCCGGAAATGCAGTACATTTAATCATAATTTCGTACGAGTACCTAATTACCTAATGTATTATATACTAAAACCTTCCTGAAAGTATGTAGATCACATTAATGAAATAATTATCAAAATTCCTTCATTCGTTTTTGAAAAAATCGCGGATATACAAACATACAAACGGGTCGAATACACAACCTCCTTTTTAGACGTCGGTCAAAAAAGAAAATTGCTGATGTCTACCAAGCGAAGTGACCACATAAGTCAGGGGACTTGTTGATGTGTTTGCCTTCCAATTACATAAAATACGGAAACATAGCTAAGGTAGAACGCAATGAGTGCGGCTATAGCAATTGAAGAATGAAATGCATCAAACTTATCTTGAGTAATATCAACAGGTTAAAAGAGGTCTTCGGCGACTCGAAGCGACCAGTCACATCTGAAGATCTAACGCGTCTCAAGTATATGGATGCTGTGATCAAGGAAAGTCTGCGGCTATACCCACCAGCACCAACGCTGTTGAGGAAATGTGACGAGGATCTTGTGCTTCGTAAGTATAAACCATATAATATAGGATTTTATAACAAACCAGTAGTTTTAATATTTTTTACCTTACAAAAATTAGAAGAGTCTTCGGTCAGCTGGACTGGACCCGGTCGCTTCTGGACCCGCGGCCAGAATGTGTAGAAACTAAACAATAATTGAAAAATGCAGAAACAAAGGTGCCTATCCAAACTTACATTTTGGATGTTCACGCAGATAAGGTGTGAATGTTAGTCCACGACGCGCGGAGGGCGCGGCCCGGCTTACACACAGTTTAGTACCAACATTGTACTGTCTTTTAAAACCATATTATAAGTGTTTACAGTCCACTTTACTTTCATTTACGAACCTTTAGTTAGGTCCTTAACAATGGATTCAATAAATATTGACTTGAATTAAATTGAACGTTTTGCCGACACAGATAGCGCCATCCACGAAGACGCGCCCCACTCTTCTTCCTCATCGCTTACAGCACAAGTGTGCAACATTCCGCTAGTGTTTTAGTTTTGTCGATACAGAGTAATTAATTATTAATGGGTAATGTGTGTGTATTAAAAAACTTGGGCGTTCGGGAAGCTACGCAATATCTTCTCGTCCCACACACCGCAGTGTCTTAAGACGAAAGTCGTTGATCAGTGCGTGTTGCCAGTGATGACTTATGGCACTGAAACGTGGTCGCTCACAATGGGCCTTATAAGAAGGCTAAAAGTCACCCAAAGGGCAATGGAGAGGGCTATGCTTGGAGTTTGCCTGCGTGATCGAATCAGGAATGAGGAGATCCGCAGGAGAACCAAGGTAACCGACATAGCCCGAAGAATTGCCAAACTTAAGAGGCAGTGAGCAGGACACATTGTCCACAGAACAGATGGCCGATGGGACCGAAAGGTTCTGGAGTGGCGACCGCGTACCGGAAGACGTAGCGTTGGAAGGCCTCCCACAAGGTGCTCCGACAACCTTGTGAACCACTTTCAATTTTGGTTGAATTGTGTGGTAGGGTAAGTCCTTCTTACGAGTATTCACCCTCGCCAGTCTTTGCTCTTCAGTTTCGTATTTGTGTAAATTCTTAACAAAGTTGGTTAGCAACACAAGAATATAGAGACAAGGCACTGTTCAAATTTTTAATCTTATGAAGTGTTCCTTGCAAGACTCTATCTGTCTCATGCGAAGCATTGTCCTTGAAGCTCTCTTTTGAATAACAAATGCTGACTGGCAGGGGCGGTACCTTCATAGAAGCCGAAAAGCCCGGCTTGCCCTAATAAAATCATAATTCACAACAACAAACTTACTTAAACCTATCAATAAATAAATATATTAAAAAATACCAATCAATGAACTCGAACACAAACATTAATAACTGAAAATCAGCCAATCCTTCAGTTGGGTGTTGTTTTTATACGTTGAAAATCTGTGGGCTTGCCCTAATTTTGAACCCTAGGCACGCCACTGCTGACTGGATATTGTATTTGTAGCATATTTTGACACTCGCAAGGAAATCAAAACCTATAAGGTATCTACTTCCCGTTGCCCTAGAATCATGAAATTTGGCAAGAAGCAATGTCATGTAGCACAAGTAAAGGAAAAAATCCAGAACCGTAAATTTATAGTTACATAACTACAAATCTGTACGAAACCCTCGGTGCACGATTCCGACTCGCACTTGACCGGTTTTTTCGCTTTTATGTATCACATTTAGTGCAAATAAATCTACCTATTTTATTTCTTTCTTTTTTCTATTTTTCCATGTTCTCCTTTCCAGCTTCAGGAGTCACCTTACCAGCGGGCACAGGTATAGTGTTGAGCCTGTTCGCAACCCATCGCAACCCTCAGTACTGGGGAGATGACGCGGAGCTGTTCCGACCTGAACGGTTCATCGACACGCAGCTCAAACATTCTGCTGCCTTCCTGTCATTTAGCTATGGACCTAGGAATTGTATTGGTGAGTTCTATTTACACTGCAATTTTTATGCCGGTGCCATAAAAAATAATTGAAGCAACAGCTTTCATTGTTGCTTCAACTTATGGCATGCAACAGGCAATGAAATCACACCGTGTCTGTATATACTTCAATTCGTAATTTCAGATAATTTACGTCCATGGCCACTTAACTATCTACTTTAGGGTTGTGTATTCTAAATTTGATTTTTGAGTGACCATTTTTAATAAAAAGGTCCTAAATACATTTTGGTTGCAATGTAATTTAAACTTTGTTTTGTTTATGATCGAATTTGTTGTTCCAAAACTTAATAGGTAATTATCTGAAATTCTGAATTCAAATATGGATCAGATTGTCTAGAATTGATTTGAAATAAGAATGCTTTTTGGATACTTGAATGTAACCGAAAGCTATAATAATAAACATTTATTTAAGAAAATCAAATAATTGTCTTTTGTAAAGTGTACAAGCTTGGTAATGTGGGAATCTGAATTTTCGGATTTTTAAGACCCTTATGTCAGGACAACGAAACACAGGTGAAAGGGAGTGATGAATTGATAACAATACACTAAGAAAATCATATTTACTGTACTGCTACGACATAAAGGCTGCCCCAGTTCAGTAGCTTTTTTTTAAAAACGGGCCCAAGGTTTTTTGTTTTGTCGGCTAATATTATTCATAATGGGTTTTTCTCATAGACGTGAAATTTATCACTGGTTTTTCTCTTTTCTGCAGGCTACCGCTACGCAATGATGTCAATGAAGACGGTCCTAGCAACACTTCTTCGACAGTACAAAGTGTTACCCGTCTCCAAACTGGACGTAGGAAAACCTTTGTCCTTGAAGTATGATATCATGTTGAGAGCTGCAGATGATTTCCAGGTCATATTGGAACCTAGGGTTTGAATAATGTGAATCGGGCAGACAATATTGTATAGATTTTATAAAATTTTGGGGTCAGAGAAAATTGTTTATCGGATTGACACGCTCGCGCTTCGTCAAATTGGAGAGGTTTTTCACACAGTTGTGATTTGAATATACGGATAATTTAAGTTTATAATCAGTTTGCTAAGCAATAAATTTTCCTGATTATATAATTTATAGTCGTTGAATTAGTTCCTACTTTTTTGTAGTTTTTGTTTTCTAATGTTGCACATCACAAGCAACATTTGGATGGATTGATTTCTTATGTATTAGTTAACTGTTATTTTTGTTAACAATAAATAATTAATAACACTTTTATTTTTAAATTCTATAGTAATATTAGTAACCCCCGTGCCTCAAAAGGGGACGGGGCCTGCGAGGAATTTGATAAATAGGTATTTGAAGAAACTATTGCCGGCGCCCTACCTCATATCTGCTCCCGTAGTGTGTGATATGGGAGCAGACTGAAATTATCACAAAAATTTTGACAAGATCGACGTTTCCTATTCCCCTTTTTTCTCTTCGAAAACTGAGCCGATTCAATTATTTTTTACATTAACATTTTAAGAAAGAGTACTTATGTTTAGGTTCCTTACTTTTTAATTTATGTTAAAATCATTTGTCTGGTAGTCCTCTAATCACGGCGGTAAAAATGGGGCATTTTTTTTAATTTTTAGAGGGTCATATTTTCTTTAATAATTAGTTGCTGAAAAAAAGAAAATGACAGGAACGTTTTTACAGCAGACCTTGATTTTATGAAAAAAAAAATATTGCTCTAGAGGCATTATTCAGGAAGAAAAAAGGGGAATACGAGTACATTTGTGTGGAGAATCGCACGCCCTGTTCCTTTTTAAGCTGTTGGTCACAGTCAGTGACAGTCGTTACGGGTCGTCAAAAGCCAGGAAGTCTGACAACCAGTCTTACCAAGAGGTATCGTATTACCCAGTAACTGGGTTGTGGAGGTCAGGTAGGCAGTCGCGCCCTGTAAAATACTGATATTCTAGTTGTATCCGGTTAGACTGGAAGCAGACCCCAACATAGTTGGGAAAACGCTAGGCAGATCATGATGAATAATAGTAGGTAGTCTGTAAGGTAGAAATTTCCCATTTAGACCAGAGCCAACAATATAGACCACAGATTAACGAACTTGTAGAAACTTGTGTGGGATAGCAGGCAGTGGATCCCGTTCGTATTGCCTTCCTTGGAAGGCTGTAAGTACTCATTTAGTTCGAAGACACATCGATTCGATAAGATGCTATTAGTATCCTGGGAATCAGGTTTGTTAGGTAATAAATACTAACTAAGGGCACGCATGTGCTCGTACTGCCTTGAATTGGAAGATTTTAAAGATAAAATGTGGAGGTGGAGAGAGAACAAAAAATAACTTTAAGGCGCTACCTCGAAAATAAGCCGTAGCGACTGATCTACTAAGCGAGCGAAGTGATGCATAAAACGATGTAAGTATATGCCAACACGAATTTATTCCTTATTTAACAAAATAAATGAATTAAATTTAAAACTACTATGAGTAAACTTTGATTTGATAATTCTCTATGTTTTAAAGTAAATTCCATTGAATAACTCTTAAGCGTTACGCCATGATGTCAAAAATAAAATAGATATAACTTTGCTACTTTATTGTATCGAGAAAAATTCATTGAATCGTGTATTCCTTTTACATGACACTAGACCAAAGAGTCAAAAAACATATACCACAATGTTAAATCCCTATTCCACATACCTACTTAACAAGTTACACGAAATAGAAAAACCACATTATTTTCAATATATCACCTTAATTGTGATAAAAATTAAACTACTTTTGTACCTAAATAAAAAGAAATAAAAAGATATTGCATCAAATTAAAAAACAATACATTTCCATCCCATTATTAGTTCTTGAACCCCACAACACAAACGTACACTGCAAGCAAAAAATTACCACCTTACACTTTTATCTCAACTCTCCCTTTCTGCCATAACAATAAGGTTGCTAATCACCCCACTTATTGGCAGTGGTGTAATGGTACAATGGCCAGTTCCGGACATCAGAAGTCTAGTAGTTCCCGACAAGACAAGTTGCTATTTAATTCAGGACAGGGGTGCTGCAGCCTCAGAATGAGTTCTGCTATTGAAGTTTATTATTGAAGATTGTGGTCTGCATAAGACAAAACAGCACCCTAACAACGTAACACACCTTCAATATCAATCCGAAAGATTCTGGTTTAAAAAGTTTGTCTGCTCAACAACGTAAACATTCGGATATTGTTGAAATTTGACAATTTAACATCGACATTTTACTCCCCTCGTATCAGCACAAAACATTTATTAAAAGTTAAAAACGACCAATCAAGGTAAACTGATATTTGGATATTTGGTGATAGGCTGGCTGACTGTTCAGGATGCCCAGGACGTACAGTCAGCAGCAGAAGGATTCGATTAACACTTCAGTTTTTTTAATCTCAGTTATTGAGCAACATATTTGTTCAAAATTGCATTGTACTTCTGCTGCAATTTTGAACAAATATTTTGCTCAATAACTGAGATTAAAAAAACTGAAGTTTTAATTGATTTTTGTTGCTGACCATACACAAATTTAAGTATGAATACTTGTGGAAAATAATATGCAAAGAATGATCTAATCTATTATTTGCACACTAGCTTCTGCCCGCGACTTCGTCCACACACACCCTCCAAATTTCATGTCTCTAGGACCAGTGGTTTAGGCTGTGCGTTGATATATCAGGCATTTAAGACTTTGAATTTTATATTATATAGATAGATTAAAAAAAATAGATAATAAAATCGTAGCGAAGTCAGAAGTCAGTCAGTGTACGTTGTTTTTTTTTAAAGTAATTTTTGCGTGGTCTGGCAACGATTTTGAAGCCGAAAATATTTAATTTTTAGAACTTTATTTGTCTGAATGTATGTTCCAGCATCACGCAATCAAAAAGTACCAAATAGATTTTGTTCAATTTTTGCATAGATATTCCCTATAAGTTTGGTCAGCCTTAAGTCTATAAATTATGACACTATTTGCTATGGGGGACGAGCAATATTGCAATTAGTACGAAAAAAGTCGAACCAAAAGTCTAATATATTGCAGATAGCTACATATTTAACCTTTCAAATGATGATCTTCACGCTATACCTTTATGGAGCTAAGCAGTCAGTCATAACATTTACGGATAGGGTCAATTTTTGAGATCCGTTGCATTTGAAACGTTCTAAACATTTTTGTAATAGATATTTTTATCTAAAATAAACGAATTGCGTTGAGTTAATATTCAAGAAATCAAAACGATATAGAAAACATATCCCTATCAAGTTTGTCCACCCCTGTCTCAGTTCAGGCGAGTTCAGTCAACCTTCCGACCGCTTCCCGGTCGCATCTCGCCACTCCTGCGCAACTAGTCGCTCCGTGAACGCCATCCACCACAGAGTACTTTTATCCATCCACGGAACACTATCAAGGTGAGTCATTATTATTACCTACCCCATTTTAATATTTTTATTTCAGTTCTCTAAAAACTGTAGCCTCGGTAATTGATGGGAAGGAATGATTTAGGACGATTAAAAATTAATTTCCGTGTTCATTATTTGTGAGATTACTTTACTACTTTTGAGGTCAGAGTCTGGATTTGTGCACACTTGATGATGAAAGACGAAAGTTTTTGTCACATTTCACCCGTGATACCCACTCACACTGGGCCCGTGTGGTAGATTACAGCCCACTCCTTCGCGAAGAGAAGAGGCCAATGTCCCAGCAGTAGGAACATTTTTTTTTTAATGAAGTGCAAATGTATAATCTACTTTATGATACGGATTTTTAGAAGTATAGGTTTTAATCACTAGCAGAACTGTATTCTCTACAGCTACACCACACAAACTATAGATAAGCTTTTCGTTTACTTTCTATTGTGAACCAATACTATTGATAACTCCAACACCTGTCCACATAGCATTGCAATACAAAGAAAGTAGAAATACGGGGGGTTTATTATACTCGTTTAGCATAAAACGCTTTGTCCAATTAAATGTACTTGTTCTTCAATCCAACACTTCTGCCGACCACAAACCGGCTTGTAGGCCAGTAGGCCAAATTACTTTTATACGTAACTACTTAGGCGCTGCAATAATAACATTAGAAGTTACTTTATTTATTTATTTATTTATTTATATATACTTTATTGTACACCAGAAAATACATAACAAAAAAATACAATTATGAATACAAAACATACAATGGGCGGCCTTATCGCTTTCTGCGATCTCTTCCAGGCAACCTTGGCAACCTAAGAATACTAGATAGTACTGTAATACAAAAAAAAAACATGAATAGACTTTAATTAACCTTTGAATTTTAAAGTTTGACAAGTTGATTTTACTGTTACAGATGCAGTGTTTCATCTGCGTCACGTACATGATCATTTTATGCGGTTCAAGCCCAACTAAAAATCGAGAAATCGCCACAACCCACGAGAAACGTTCCCTATTCCGCGATGTCATAGAATCTCTGAGAATCCATTCTCAACTGCCTGAGGATATAAATCAAAATGACGAGAATAATGTATCTCAAAATTATGTCAGATATGGATATGAGAACGAACCCTCTTTACAAAGTGATGCCGATTACATTCCAAGAAGAAACGATAGAATTGAAATGCCATCGATGAAGTATCGCTTCCCAAAAAGCATCAACACCAATTCAAGTGATGAAATGAAGGCAAGAGAAGAAGTAGTAGTATTTATAGATACTAATAAACATAAATTGACAACCTTAAAACCTAAAAAGGACAAAGGTCCGCGACCAACTTATAATAAAAACAAAAACCCAAACAAGAATAAAGAAAACGAAGATAACGTCAATACAGATGATGCTGATAATGAACCTGAAGATTTTACACCACTGACTAACACAATGGCTGGACAAAGCCACATTGGAAACAGAGAATCGCAAACAGTGCTGAAACCCACAGTCATTGTTAATATTCGAGGCACTGTCACTCATAGAGACAGCGATATCAGAATCAAGGGAAGAGAAGAATCACTCGGAAACAAAACCGAACCATTTCAGAACATTTTCAACATAAACCAAGAAATTAAGATCGAAAGAGAAGGAAACAAGAAAAAGCCTTCAAATGTGAAACAAGAAGTTAAAATGGTTGCTGCAGATGAAAATGCTAAAATTGAGGAAGATATGATGATGTGTGAGACAGCGACATGGAAACCCGACAAAAGCCAGGAAACTCGGAAACTCGACAGTGTTTTGCAAATCCTATTTTCCATTTAGAGTAGAATTTTCGAAAACGTGGTCACTTTAATGTTCGTTTACTGCTAAAAAAACGTATAATACTTTTAAAATTGAGTAATAATTGTGATACACTGAAAACTAGTGATAGTATGCTCAATAACAATTTGTCTTAAGTCTTTTAATATTCAATTAAGATAAGAATCAATTTAAGTTAAATCTTTATTCATGGGTTTAACTAGATATTATATTAAAATATTGTATCTCAAAGAAGGTGTGTATCATTGAAATACAATGATCCTTTACAATGATTCAGTAACATTCATAATAGGTTTAAGCTTTTAACATTATAATTAATTACAGTTAGCGTTCCATCGTGCCTTTCACTCCTATATCGCAAATAAGTTAATTTTTCACCGTACCTTTAAAATAATTTTAAGATTTATTGATCAATGCCTTTATTTAGCTACACATGGCCATAAACCAGTAAGAAGTTATATTAGCACGAAGTTGTATTCAAAGGTACCTTTGACTTCTCACAAGAGTTCTTTAGATAACGAAGGTGATCACTAGGGAACGCTTTTTGAAACTTCATCTCCTATAGAGAATTATTTATTAAATAGTGTTTTGTATTGATGGTATTTGGTATTGATGTTCTTTATTTTTGCCGATGGGACATACAATCGGGCACACAGTATGTTGTAGAAAAGAATCTAAGAAATATTTTTCGTTAAAAATACTTTCTTCTAGCCTTTTATTACCCTACTTCCTACTACTATTATTATTATATAATTATTACATCTAGGTATATAATATTATAAACGCGAAAGTTTGTGAGGATGGATAGATGGATGGATGTTTGTTACTCTTTCACGCAAAAACTCCTTAACCGATTTGGATGAAATTTGGCACACAGATAGTTTATAACCAGGATTAATAAATAGGATACTTTTTATTCCGATATCTTTACGGGATCGCAATTTATGCGGGTGAAACCGCGGTTTGCTGCTAGGCAGCTACAAGTCTTGTATCAATTTTTAAGACGACATTATAACGTGTTCTTAATCTTTTCAGTTGTTTTATCCATAGTATTTTTATTGTCAAAGTTCATCATCATCTTTCAAATCCACTGTCATTAATCAATTACCACCTTCCTTAGTACTGTTTTCGTCAGGTGTTCGGCCCACGTTGCCTTAACAACATTGTTGAGTTGTTAATCTACACTCATAAGGCAATTTTTCATTGACTGCAAACTTTTGTCAGTGGGTGCCTGGGGACTTACTTTTGCGATTATGACGCATTATACACGAAATATATTGACGCATTTTTGTCGCATAATGAAATAAAATTAAATATTTTTGTGCGTCGAAAGGAGCCAATGTAGTTTATGAGCAAAATGAATTTCGATGTTCACTATCTAAACGACTACCTAATAATTTTTTATATCCTATAAATTTTACCTAATAATTATTTATTATAATTATAATATAATTTTTACCTAATAGTTTTTTTATTATATAAAAATTTATTAAGGCCTATTCAAACCTGAGCGATATTCGCCGCCGCTGTGGGTAGAGGTACATACCGCGCGGGTTTCGCTCAGGTATTTAGTATCAAGTACCGCGGCTAGAGCGACCTGAGCGATATTCGCTGCCGCTGTGGGTAGAGGTACATACCGCGCGGGTTTCGGTCAGGTATTTAGTATCAAGTACCGCGGCGAAACTCGACTACCGCGCGTTATTCTACCCACAAGGATAGCGAAATCCGCTTAGTACAACGAACAGTAATATTACCGCATACCCACTGGGTTTTCTCTGCCGCAGACGGTTGCGAATACTGTGGCTTAGGTCTGAATAGGCCTTTAGGTAGTAGTAAAGGCTTTGCTTTAAAAAAAAATCGCTTCTGCTGAACATGAGGGTCTGGATTTTTCTGGATTCCCCGGTCAGGGAAAGTGTTATTGGGTTTTTCCATCAGAAATTTCTTAGTAACGTTCCGGAGCCTGTATTTATGTCCGGTTGATGGCAATAGGCTTGCCCCCTATTACATAGGACTTAAACATAGCTGGCGTAATGTGGGTGTAGGGGGTGTGGGTGTGTGGGTGGGGGGTGTGGGTGAGTGGTTGAGGGTGTGGGTGTGTGGGTGGGGGATGTGGGTGTGTTGGTGGGGGGTGTGGGTGTGTGGGTGTAGGTACACCTCTGCCTAACCCTTCGGGTAATTCAAACGGGATGTTATGTTATGATATATTGTAAGAATTTCGTTTAACACAATTTTATGAGTTCTGTGCATTCTCGCGCAGCATAAATGGTGCATTTTATTTTCTATATTTTATTTTAGTTGTTTTTATGATGTACATAATAAAGTATTCTATTCTATTTTAAATGTCATTCTTAACTAAGTTATAAGATTTAATTTTAATAAAGCAACAACAAAAAGTCCATTTAATATAATTATGAAAGCAAAGATGAAAAGTAAAATTATTAAAATTACAACTAAACAAGGTGAAGATTAATTAATCGAAGCAACACACACTTCAATGTGCATGGTTAGACATAAAAATGAGACTAATGAAATAATAATAATGGTAATTTAATCCGATTGACTTACGGCCGATGATTTGGACATTTATTAATTTCAAAGCCAAGAAGTTCGGAACTGGAATTAATATTCGTATTAGGTATGATAAAATAATAAAAATTGCTTAACAGGATCTATTCAAGTGCCATTTTAGGTACACGATTCAGCTTGATTCGTCTGTATTTATTACAATGCACCGTTACCATCCTACGCTTCTGACCAAAATATCACAAACCATGATAATATTAGCCTTATTTAGACAACAATAATTTTTTAATGCCATTTGCCTTTCTTGTATGTCTTAACTTGCATTCGTATTTGAAAGTTATCCATCTAGTTCCGGATTGGCACGACAAGATCTCAAATGCCAAATGAGCACAGATACAGTATTTGAAATAATAACGTTGTCGAGCGACTCACTATTCAGACATAGGTAATCAATAGAAAAACTATATCAGCTTAATCCGAGATCGATAAATGTTACTTAGCGCATGCTTTTCTTAGTGTATGTACGCACTGATAATTGGCTAGCTTAACGCCTATAGACTTAACGACTTAATGACTTAACATTCTTCTATACACGCTAGGCGACTAGCGTAGGCGCCGAGCGCGCAGTGCGGCTGGTTGCGAAAATTCTAGAGCGTTTATTTCACTTCGCTACATACACGCAAGGTGACTCGCTAGGCTCTAGACACTAAGCAAGCCACCTGTCAGTGCGTACGTAGCCTTAGGACCGGTTTTTATATCCGTAGTTAACTCAACTAATTGTTCAAAATAGTAACTACATAATGGTTAAATTTTGCAAATGTGTTTTTTGATCAATTGTTTGTCTTTGAATATTCAAATAATTAACTATTAGTTCCACCCTAAAAACCTGCGTCGGCTATATATCTCTTTAATCCGCTGTAGGTTAGACTATGTTAGCTTCTTGTATGATTGTAGTTACAAGTGTCACCTATCTAAATTGGACAAAGCGCAAAACAAAGCTCTTCGTGTTATTGGTGGCTTTATTCGAAGCAACCCCATCCACGTGATGGAGAGTGAATTAAATCTATCTCCGTTACATATTCGTAGGAAATTTCTAGGAGGCAAATACTGTCTAAAATCTATGTCTTCTCGGGAGAACATTGCGATTAATTTAATTGGGCCGTTAACTTTAAACATTAACAATTCTCAACATTGGAGAGGTAGAAAGCAACCTCTATTGGTATCAATTTACAATTAGCTTAAATCTTCTGCTGTCGACTCAGTTAGGTTGATTGAAATGTTTTCTCTGGAGACATGGGTCAGCAACATCAATGTTCATAAGACTATTAAACATAATATTATTCCTATAACTACCTAAGCCTAAAAGACATTATTACTGCAACCGTCTGAGACAAATCTGCACAAATTTTACAGTAGAGGAGTATGTTGATTTCCATAAGATTTACACAGATGGTTCAAAGACTAGTGTTGGTAATGGCGCGGCGGTTTGGAATCCACAATTTAATACAAATGTCAAACTTGCTATAGACTCTGATATCTCCATTATGCATGTCGAGTTAATTGCAATAGCAGAGGCACTTTCTTATATTAACTCAATTAGTCATGATAAGTTTGTCATTCTAACAAACTCGAAGAGTTCGCTGCAACACTAGGTTCGGTGCACTTCGTTCGTGCGAGGACTGCCGATAGCCTACCTACGTGATTTTGGAGTCTATATTCAAACTTGAGCAAAAATTTATTACGGTATTTTACAGTGGATCCCGTCTCATGTACATGATTCGGGATAACGAAAGAGTCGATTTTTTGGCCAACCAAACCGTGTCAGATGGAATTTCGGTAAAAGTTCCTTCTTTATATACAGATAGATATTAGATCAATAAAACAGCAGTGTACAGACATGTGGAGTGAATACTTTAACCAACAGAAAAGGGAATTTGGTACAAGACCATCCAATCACAGCTTCCACTGTATAATTGGACTGATCAAAATATGCTTAACAGAAGGGATTTAGTTATGGCACTAAGACTTCGTTCCGGTCACATTCCATCAAAGAAGTTCGGTTTTCTGATGAAAAAGGTAACATCAACCAACTGTGAAGAATGTGGAGTAGTCGAACATGTTTTGATGGAGTGTGTGCGGAATGGGGCTTTAAAATTTAATTTACTTGGCCCTACAAATATGTATGATATTGGAGAGTGTAATCCTATCCTAACATGTCCATTATTAGAACAAGCTAGGATACTATACGAACTGGCATTATTTCTTTTAAAATAAGTGTAGTACTATCTGTTTTTAGGTTTAGTTGAATGTGTTGATGTTACAAGGCGACGTTATCGCCCAGCGATAAAGCCCATACAACAAAGAAAAAAGCTATTAGTTGACCCAGTTGACCATTACTATTTTTAACAATTGGTCAAGTTAACCACGGATCAAAAAACCGGCCCTAAGGCATGTTCTCTCCTCTATTTTGGACTATTAGTTTGACAGTTGAGCAACAGTGACAGGAATAACTTTTAGCCAAAGTAGGTGCTAAGTAGCGTTTATAGATTTCCGCCTAAGAGCTAAAGACCTATAATTAACATACAACACGTTTAACACTTAATAATCCAGTACCAGAAAAAAGTATTTAATTCTTTGATCTACTACAAATATTTATCCATTGACATCATGATCCTGTATTGAGACCAGTTACCTGCCAAAATTCCTATGTTGGAAAGACACTGGTCTACTGCTGTTGGCTGTAATAAAATATTTCGGACGTCAAAATGTCAAAGAGCATTAGTACCTTCCTGATGTAGGTAAGTATACCAGTCTCTTTGCAAGGCCGGTTTGCACCAAACAGCGATCTAATTCCTTGTATATCATTAAAATATAGAGCAGGCTCTGATTCAAAGATATCATAGAGAGAGAAGATAAATGTCAAGGTGCAGCAGTTCTTAACCGATATTTCAAATAATTTATAGGTTTAAATATATTTTTTTGTCTAAAATAACAATGCTGCTGTAGTGCTGTGTCAAAAGGGCTTTGAAGGTTCGTGGCATACCTACCTACGGAGTTTGGTCTTATTATGTTTTCTGTTTGCATTGATGTCGGTATCGATTTATATAGCTTCAACACAATTTTGAAAAAAAAAAATAGCGGTCTTCACCGAAGTTTTCACAGTGAAATGGGATCTCCATTTCACTGTGAAAACTTCGGTGAAGTGAACATGCAATTGTCAATCCCTAGCATACGACAGGATGACAGTTCACTTCACATAAGTTCTCAGGGTGAGATTTTTGCAAATTAGGCCGGCTGTATCCTCAAGCTTTATAGAAATTGTGAATAACTGGGAACATTTCTTTAGTGAATTGTTGTGAATTGTTGTTTTCTTACTATTTGCTGTACTCTGGACGCTTTTAACGCGTACGTCGGTTTTACATCGTTCTCACATATAATTATAAATTCACATTAATGATGTACCTAACTAATATTTTTGTAAAAATATAATTTAAAAGAGTGTCCATGGAGTTTCTTGCCCGTTCTTCTCCATAGGTACCTACGCTTTGGAATGGGCAACTAGCTTCATATTTTCTGACTGACCGACTTTTTGACAATTCAAAAGTAAATGGTTTAATTGAAATAAATGCTTTGAGTTTGAGTTTAGATCTAAACTAAGTTAGAAACTCCAAAATTGGCGAAAACTTATATAGTTTAATAGGAGAGAAATAAAATGTTGTTTAGCTGCACTCTAAACTTAATTTAACAAGCAAAGGATCTATTTATTGTGATAAATATACATATGAATTTTAATTGAAATTCAGATTTGATAGGTACCTACTAAACGTAACGGTATCAGTAATAATAACGCTTGATGTCTTGACAGTTACTTCTTTAATATAAGGTGATGATAGAGGATAATCATTGGTATTCAGCTGCATCCGGTTAGATTTGAAGCCGGCTCCAACATAGCTGGGAAAAGGCTAGATAGATTGATTGACAGATCACTTAGTTTGAAACCTGAATTATTAGTTCACAAGAAAAAACAAAATTTTCTGAACGACGACGCCTGCTACTAAATAATAAAATACATTAAAGACAGATAGGACAAAAGCTTTTACTACGTAAGCTAAAAGAGGATAATATTAATAATTTCATCGACGAGGGATTTCCCTACTTAAATTCTTTTTTTAATGAATCGGTTTCGGTAAATGATACGTTATTAGAACTCATCATTCAAGTGCCTTGGAACTTTGGTTGTACCTACGAGATTTGGAGTACCTATTTCGGTACACGCAAAAAAAACCACGCAAGACATACTCATAATTAAATACGTTACTATTAGATCGCGCATTCGTAAAGCTGCTAGGTAAGGCAAATTATACGTAGGTAGATGCGAAGATGACGCATCGTTTCGCGAAAAATAATTAATTCATTAGAATGTTTAACTAGTAGAAAAGGATTTATTACAAAAGTAAGATCATTACCCTAATGAAATTACAAGTTTCAGAAACAAGCCAATAGAATAGGTTAGGTGTCATAAAAATCGTGACTCTTCTCTAAGCATTCGATTTAATTAAGAAAGATGATGAATATGTATGAAGACTCGAAAAAAATCCTTTGCGGTCCGTCATTCAATTACAATATTCTGTTAAAATGATCTAATTTCCTGTTTTGGAAGATCAAAGACTTAATTGAAATACATACTTATAAATCAAGTTAGTACCGTAGATATTAACCGAATCCAGATGTACAAGATCATCAAAGATAATAAATCGTCTAAAGAGCGCTTGACGAACATTATAGTTACAATCAGCTTCAAAAAGATGTATATCTTTATACATCTTTTTGAGGCTTTTCTTTTTCATTTAGATCTACATAATTATATTTAGGCTACACCTATGTAGTTTTAGCCGGGTACAACTAGGTGCAGCCGGCCACATGCGGTTCGTGTGTACTTCTGGAGGCGACGTAGGATGCAAGAGCGAGCGAAGGACACCCCGAGGTTAGGTTTGCTTAAAACTAGGTGTAGCCGCACTTCGGCTATTAGCCATAACAAATATACATCTACAGTACATGTATACAATTTGAGTTCCAAAATATCAGTGACTGGAACGACTAGAATCAATTCTATTTTTTTGTAAATGTTGATGTTCAAAAGTGCCTCTTATGTGTCTATTTTAAATAGATAATTTGACTTTGAATGCATAACTAGAATTAAGTACCCATGTGCAATAGGTATGTTTTTGTGGCTACATATTATGGATCATGGACAGTTAAATAAATTCTTGTCGATGCATACATCCTTTTGAGGGTGACTGTACTCATGTAGATAGAAAAATGATCAATTTATTAATCAATCAATTCATTCTGAAAATTATTTCTGCAATCTTACAGACGGGCGTATGCTCCGTAAGGTATAGAAAGGTGTATAAATAGGTTTATTTTGCTGAATTGAACGCTGCCCTCAACAAATCCAAAATGTCTACAAGACGAAAATTGAGTACGTACCTATAAACGTTCCAGTTTTCTTTAGTTTTCTTCTTTGTTTTATGAAGCAAAAAGGTCATAATGAATAATTTTACAGAATTAAGCTAATCGTCAAGATAAAGAAAGTTGCTATACGAGTACTTGCTTGTGGAAAGATACGAATCTTAATAATCAACATTGGACAAAACACGTGTTTGGCATATAATTAAAGTGTGACGTTACACCTACTTACTTATTCGTAACTTTACCCACGCAAATGATCGTATAAAAATATTAATTAATATTAGCTTGAATGATCAGCAAAAGTACATTTTTAGTTATGTGGCCAGTATCATTTTGCGTTTGGTGATAAAAACTTTTTGTCTTTTGGCATTTTAGGTTAGCTACTGATTACCCTAAATTAAAAAAAAAACACTTTACATACAATTTTTCAACCCGCAAAGTACACCAGGGGCCTATAAAGGCCACTTTGGTAGAATTATAAAAGGATAACATTATGAATCATAATGAACAGTTAACTGTTAAGTTAATCGTATCGAATCCCATTGTTGAAGGATTTTTCAGTTATTTTTTTGTCTGTACTAAAATACTAATGAATCCAATCCAAATCCAATCCCAATCTCTTTGATTATACCTACGTAGTACAGCGAAAAAAAGAAAAACACGGACTGTCTTCATCATATTATGATTCATAATGTTATCCTTTTATAATTCTACCAAAGTGGCCTTTTTAGGCCCCCTGTAATGACGTAGTTTCTGCCTCATGTAAAGTGTAAAAATAATTATTTTCTTACTCATAAACCTCAATTTTTATATAAGTAATTCACCGCAATTTTTTACTGGAATTTTGTACCAAAGATTACCTTACCTTGTACCATTCAAACGTCAAAACATAATCATAATTCAACCAGTATTTCTTGAAACCCCAACACAGCGCAGTTTGCAAAGACTAGTCAAAAATATAATTATCTAATACCACACTAAAAAATTTCATTCCCTGAGTTTCAAGATTCAAGCGATTTTTGTTGCAAGAGTCGTAATTTGTAAGTTCTTCTTTTATACCGCTACACAGCACCTAAAGAAATACCTACATTTTGATAGAGCATAACAGTTATCAATAATTTTTAATAATTACTATATAAACAAAAACTGACGTTGATATTTGGGTCAGCAGACTTTTAAAGTCCAAGGTCAAGTTCATGTATAGTTAATTTAAAAGTGATTGTAATACGGTACTCAATGGTATCATAGTAGTGGTGGGCGGTGCGGTATCGGAAATTCGGAATATCGATGTTTTTGGGAGAGGAATTGTGATTTTTATTTTACAGACGCCAGCACATCGAGCTACTACAATCTGTCAAATTTCTTTAATAGATTTACAACTTTATCGTTAAACTGTAAGGTTCAAAGTTGATTGGGAAAATTTGAAAGTTTCGGGTAGCTTGATGTGCTGGCGTCTGTACATTGTAATGATTTAGGTGATTAGATATATTTCGAGATTTCGAAAACCCGCAGCAGTGATGCCCAGCATAAAACAACAAGATCATCATGTAGAATAAAGTCAGTTGGAAACCGATATAATTCCCTCATCATCAACGAAACATTACACTACAGTTCGGGATTATATTATTACCTGTCTTTTGGGATCGAAAATAAACTAAATTTATCGTTTTTTCTATTACTACAAATATTTATAGCTATAAATGTAAAACATGTATGTTTATTAATGTACGCAATAAAATTTAATTGCCAAATAACTTCGTGCAATAAAATAGCTGAACTTAATAAAAATAAAACACTCACGAAATTGATCTGATTAGTTTTTACCAAACATGATTAATGTTACCGCTGTCAAATCAATAAAAAAATAATTGTTTATATTTTATCATCTCGATTCGAAGTTCGATCCTTTTTGGTTGATTTAAAATAAATATAAATCCTAATTAAGCCTACATTTCGCACATTGAAAGGTAAAATATTTATTTCAACCGGTTGACAATTAAATAAAAATAGAACAGGTTTGTCTCATTAATTATTTAATGAATTTATTCTTAAATAAGCATTACTCGATTAACGAACACAAAAACTAATTTGCAGTTTATAAAATCAATTTAAGAGGTACATCCACTTTCACATTCGTATCCCTGCGTCAGGGTACTAGGGTAACTCGAAACTTACGAGTATCGATAACATCTTAGTTGTTCACGTATGCGAGACTGACACTATCATTACAAGCTTGTAGGGTAATTCTCTTTTATCTTATGTGACTTCACGGGTAAGTTGTGTGCTACGTAAAGGTCATCTAGGAATGGAATTTAAAGTTTTAATGAACAGGCCCCGTTTTTGTTTGTATTCGCAAATAGTTTAGCAACAAACGAAATTGGGTGAAGACTTATATAAATATTAAGTTTAGTATCTTTACACTTTTTAAAATTCTATCAATTTGATAAAGACACCTAAATTAATTAATTTAAATTTTAAATGAATGTTTTGTTAAGTTTTGTGGTAGGTAGGTATGTAAGATAATCTTTACTTTCTTTACCAATTTTACAAGTTCATGAAATAGTTGGTGACTGACTACACTTTACACTTTCAACACACATTCACTTGAACTTTTAGAATCGAGAAGAGACCTCGTAGTAAAATCATTTCCAACGTGAAGCAAAAAGCTGGCGACTCGGTTCAAGCTTCGAACTCGCTAGTGGACAGCGCGAGTGACCGCACGCGTTCCATATTCAAATTTTAAATACCGACACTTGATTATTTATTTAGACATACCGTGTTATATTTATCGATATTATTACACCTGGAAAGATGATGCGTACTTATCTTTTTGGAATTTTGGTGAGTACCTTTTGAGTTTATTTTTTGTGAGTCTGACCTTTAATTTAAAAAATTTATTATGGCTTATTAATCAAATTAAAAATAAAGTTTCATGTATTAGAATGCTCTTTAAAAATAACAAAAAAAAAATTGTCTATAAAAATTTGGGTTTGTGGGGAGGTAAATAACAAAAGCTTATCAGAAACATCATTGAAAAGCAGTCCAAAATGAATCATTAAAAACTTATTTATATTGTAATTTTATTGATATTATGTCAGAAAAAAAATAATAACTCAAAGCAAAAGCTCTTTTGACACCTCGTCTGTCAATGATCTGTAACCGTATCCAAGCAACGAACAAAATGAAGCGATTTAGGAAAAAAACGAATCCATAAGGTACATAACGGTTCACACTTGTCTCACATAGATATGCAAGATATGCAAGTACGCGTAACGGTGTTTAAAAAATTTGTAAGCATACCTACAACACTCACACTTGACCGTTTTACCTAGTACTCACTATTTAAACTTTAAAGGTTATTTTCCAAGTCAATTTTTCACTTTTATAAGGTCAAGAACATTATTAGTAAACAGTATATCATTATTATCTACCAAGTCACTTTGCTAATTCAATCAGTCAATCTAATGATTGGGAAGTTGTTTTCCTAAAAACATAGTTCGCAAATTAATTTATTAAATAGTGTTGTACCCAAAAAAGCTCCCTTAAAACATCGATAAGTTTTTATAATTGCACTCTAGATATTGTAGGCTTAAGGTAAGCCTGTAAGTTGAGACTTTGTCTCGCATTAAAACTAAAAAAAAAACTCAGAAAATTATAGGTCATTACATAGCGTGGAAGTTTAAGGGGCTTAGCTTCCAAGAATAAACGTAAGCCTAATTAACCCCTCAGTAGTTATTAACAGACCCTGCTAAAGTACCAATCAAGTATGGCTGATCTAGGAATTAAAAGTAAACGCATTACCAATATGTAAGGTAATGAATTACTATAGTTGAAGGCAAACCATCTTTGTTGTGTTAAAAAAAGACATAAATAAATAAATGAAGTGTAGGTACTTATATCTTCCTGTTTAACTTTCAAAACAGCTATATAAAACAGAACGAGTTACTCAAAACATGGACTAGTATGTAAAAATAGTAAATGTCACAATTTTTTCTAGGTATTGCTATTTTTGTACATTACTTTCGAAAATGCATTGCATTCTCATATCTTTATTCTCAATATCACTTACCTAGGTACAGACGCCAGCACATGAAGCTACACGAAACTGTCAAATTTTACCAATGAACTTTGAACCTTATGCTTTAGCGATAAAGTTGAAAATCCATCAAAGAAATTTGACAGATTGTAGTAGGTTGATGTGCTGGCGTCTGTACTTATCTACGCCTCAAGCAAGTTATAAACATTTACATCATCATCTTCCTACACTTATCCCATGTTACTTGGATTCGGTGCAACACATTTTCTTCTTCCATTCTCCCTGACAACCGTCACGCTATCGTTCACTCCCTTCTCTTTCATATCATTCCTCACACAATCCATCCATCTTTTCTTCAGCCTTCCTCTCTCTCCATCATCCATCCATCCATCAACATGTATATTCATCACTATTTTAGTCACATGCGTTTCGTCCCTTCTCATCACATGCCCATACCAAGCCAAACGATTTCCTTTCAACTTTGATGTCACTGGCGCCACTTTCAAACTTCCTCTTATATACCTACCCATTTCTTACTATATCCATTCTCTTCACTCCACACATCAAACTAACTCAAACTCAAAGCATTTATTTCAATTAAACCATTTACTGCCACTTTTGAATTGTCAAGAAGTCGGTCAGTCAGAAAATATGAAGCTAGTTGCCCATTCCAAAGCGTAGGTACCTATGGAGAAGAACAGGCGAGAAACTCCATGGACACTCTTTTTAAATTATATTTTACAAAAATAATAGTTACATCATTACTTTTGTATTTTTAAATTATATAATGTGAGAACGACATAAAAAAGACGTACGCGTTAAAAGCGTCCAGAGTACAACAAATAGTAACAAAACAACAATCCAAAAATAAAATAATGAAAAATAAGCCGAGGCAGCTAAGTGATGACCAGCTCCAACTGACGGCGCCCGTTCACGAACATGACGCATAGATCAGCACCATTTAGCTCAACCATTTTAAAGGGAGCTAAATGATCCAACACACACACAACAAAACATGATTATCTTAGCCCTTGCCATGTTTAAACACTTCAAGTTAACTGTTTTGAATAAGTCGAAAGCTATAACAAACTTGCGTACACACTTTTACTCTATGTTTTGAGCCAAAAAGTATATTTGTCAAGATCATTGACACCAACAGTAAACAAAGGTTTAAAATTTTTTGACCTTTGTCCTTAAGGTAACAAGTTTTTCTAAGTGTTACATATAGGTACCTGCATTAAAACGCTTCAACAACTAAACTTTTTTTTTAGTCATGTTAGCAGATATAACTTTAGAATTATTTTGGTAAATAGGCAGTCAACATTCCCAAAATGCATTTGTAACTTTTCACAATAATATTCCAAAATCAAATTTAAAAAAAACATATTTTCCATAAACCTACATGGGCACTTATGAAACGTCAGAAGCTAGGTGCACGGTTCCAATTGGTCGTTTCCTATGTAGGAGAGCCGGCAAGATACTCCATAATAATAAACTTTTGATAGAAATAACAATCCCACGGACAATTTGACCTGTGACCAGACGTCTTTACAGGTTCAAAATAGAAAATAAACGTATAATTCACACAGTGCTTTCCATCTATTATATTATTATCTCACAGCATCATAACTTTACTTACACTGGTTCTATGACATTATAAATGTTGCGTGCTTTAGACATTGCCCTCATTGTCGTCCATTTTCAACTTTCCATTAACTCCGCAACTTGTTTTCATAAAAAAATGTCACAAGTATCACTTTTACTGATCGTTTTCTAATAGCTACACAGTAATAATGTGTTAAAAAAAAATATTCGAATGCCCATCACTAAGTTCGCATGTTCATCAAGTTCCAATCCTAACTTGAATAAATTGACTAAAGTTGTAGAAGAAAAAAATAACATTCTTGATGGTCATGGGTGATACCATAGTGATGCCACGTCGTTATGGTTATAAATACCGATATCACAGAAGAAAAAAGAGTCGGTTAAAAAAATCACAAATTTTAATAATCAAATAAATAAAGAATCTGCTTTTCCTTTTACGACCTATCACAATAAATTATGGAAATGAAGATTTCGTTTTGATATTATAACATTAATAATGTAGGTCACTGTCAAAACTGTCAATATTAATTAGATATCGTTGATGGAGTTCACAAAGGTTGTGCCAGAACTGCTCATTTATGTAAATCGAATGTTTTCTATACATCACAACAAATCATCATTTGTATTCAGATCACTCAAAAAGTAATGGTCGAATTTTGCTAACACTTTCACTGTATCAATTCTGCAACCAATGTTAACGATGTTTTTCTGCACGCAAGATCAATGTAAGTACAAAAAGTGTATACAAGTCTTTATTTTCTTATTTAGTACGCAACTACACGATGCCTAATGTTTTTAGGGTTCCGTACCCAAAGGGTAAAAACGGGCCCTATGACTAAGACTCCACTGTCCGTCTGTCACCAGGCTGTATCTCATAAACCATGATAGCTAGATAGTTGAAATTTTCACAGATGATGTATTTTTATGCCGCTATAACAACAAATACTAAAAACAGAATAAAATAAATATTTAAGTGGGGCTCCCATACAACAAACGCGTTTTTTCGGCGTTTTTGCCTTGTGGTACGAAACCCGTCGTGTTCAAGTCCGACTCGCACTTGGACAGTTTTTTTTACACGCGATAAAATCGCGTGAGACACAAAGGCACCGCAAGTCGCGCAACGAGCGAGCGGTGCCTTTGTGTCGCGCGCGATTAAATCGCGTGTCGCGCCTGTTTGTAGGAGCCTTAAAGGTGAACATTACGACTTCAATCGGGCAGTAAGCAAGGTTTAGCATAGTCAGCCTATAATGATCCCACTGCTGGGACACAGGCCTCCTCTGTGAGTGAGGGAAAGGGGTAAAATCCACCACGCGGGCCAGGTTGGTGGATGTCACATGTGTTCGAGTTTTTGGTTCAAGAACATACCATGCATGTTTACGATGTTTTCCTTAACCGTTTTGAGAGCAGTGGTAAAGAAATTAAATACTTACACAAAGTAAATATCAATCAAAAGTAAGCAAGGTTTAAATCGATGCTATTTCCGTCAGCCCCTGTCAAATAAATTAATCTCTCTAAAAATAAGAACAAGCTCTAGGATACTTAATATTCATCACGTCTATTAGTTTAAACTGATATACGCAATAAAACAATTAAGATTTACAACCGTGTATCGGTTGACGACGTTGTCGGCTTGACGAGTGAGTTCTAAGATTAGCTACCAAATTGGTATGCACGTTTAGACATGACCAGTTTGCTCTTTAAAGTTAGCCGGAATTAAAGTTCTTTGTGTTAAAAGATTTGGTCCGTTATAGCATTTTAAGTCCCGAATGGTCATATGTTTCAAAAACAAAATAGAAGAAAAAATGAAGATAGAATAAAAAAATACCTAAAAATCTTTTTCTTTTTTCATAATAACAGTATAATCCAATCCAGCCCTGTCCCATGCTGCTCTGCCCCAGCGAAGCCCTAAGCCGAGGTCCGTACCCCACAGGGGGTGCCCTTACCGGGTAGTCGCTAAGTTTTCATAGTTTAGTTAAGCCCTGGCTGGAGGCCTTATATTATTGAGACGCCCACAAGCAAGCCTGGTTAACCGACGACAACCTTCTGGTTGATATGCGAGATGCAAAGTCTATAAAAAAACATACTAACAGTCAAAACCAGCTTTTGAGGAGAGAATTTTTCTAAAAACGACAGATAGAGAATAAAATTGATGAGCATTCTTAACCATACCTGCATACAGCGCGTGGTAATTGACAATTTAATAATTAATGGCTTTCACGCGTTATTTCGTCCACCCAAAGTGCAACTAATTTAACACTTTGCGGAACACTTAAAACCCCTCGACGTAATGATTTATTCCTGAGACTAGGGATCAGCCGGTCGATTCTGTAAAAATCTCACCGTGAAAACTTAGGTGAAGCGAGTTTGTTTTTGCTAGGAATTGACTATATTGACAGCTCACTCCACGCTCACTTCACCTAAGTTTTCACGGTGAGATTTTTACAGAATAGCACCGCAGTATTGACGAAGCCGATCCCCTGAACTCCCCTCCACCCCCCCTCCTTGACCCCCTGCTAGTTAGTCTTCTGTTTTAATTAACAATAAAACTTCAATTGTGTCTCGTTCACTGTCCTTCGATGTGTTAAAAAGTGAGATTGTAAAAGTTTTTACTACTTTTCTACATGCCACGTTTTCGAAAATTATTATTGAAGTATACAGGTTTATTTTAAATTGGCTAGCTAAACTCCTCTCGTATTTAGATATCGATACGCATCGCGGCTGCGGAGTTTATCTAGCCAATTTAAAATAACCTATGGCATTCATCCAATATGATTTAGAGCCAGAAGATAAGGTTCAAAATATTTACAACACAGATTTGTTCAGATTGTAATCAAAGATGAGATGTGGGTTTTGAGGAAGACGAAAGACACTTTCAAAAGATATGTGAATGTGGCCTTATCTAAGTGCCCTGTTTCCTTTTTCCTTACGTTGCTTATGTTGAGCTTCGAGTATGATTTGAGATAAGAACTATTTCGTATGCAAGCATAGTATGACCTTCTGCCCTTCAACGTTTCATATGAAACAGAAAATATGATGTTTTCCCTTTTATGGCAATGTAAAGCAAGTCGTGTGTTAGTGAAAAGTGCGTGTGTCAGAAAAAACAATATTTATTTATCAACGATTTTATAGTTATTATGGTCTTTAAAAACGATTTTAGAATTCGGCATAATATTTATTATGATCTTTAAATGAATACGTTATTTAAATGTTCTGTCAAGTTATGATTTAGGCTTAATTTGCATCAAGAGCTTGGCTCTCCAGACTTTACCAATAACGTTTGAAGGGTCATCTTACCAATAAGACAGAACTATAGTTTTATGCTTTTTTAAACTAATGAACTTACGACCCAATACAATAAGCAAATTAACCGCAAATCTTTACTTAGCTGAGTACAAATTGTGACTAATAAAATAATTTGAATTTGAATTTGAACTCACTCTTAGCCTTCAAAAATAGTTATCATTATAACTGACAGTTTGACTAATTACCGAAACAAATGAAGATACTGGCTATTAAACCGTCAACACGTCAATCAAAAAAAAAATCGAAGAGACCACGTACGGAAAATACTCGCTTCTATCTAAATAGAATTTACACAGTCTTTCAACGATAGCGGCCCAATTTTTTGTAGCCACCAATTGGCAATATGAACAAATAAGTAAAGTTAACGGTACTTCTGCCAAATACCAACACAATAAGTGTACGCGACCCAGTAATTTCCTTCTTAGGTGTACGCTGTTTGAAATAAGCCGCGGTCTCATCGTTGAAGTAGTGACAAGCTCGTAGGTCTGACGTGAAATATTCCAAAATTCAAAATAAAAAATTACGGATGAAAACTGTTGTACGGACGCCAGCACATCAACTTACCACATTCTGTCAGATTTCTTTAATAGATTTTCAACTTTATCGATAAAGCATAAGGTTCAAAGTTGATTGGGAAAATCTGACAGATTGTGGTAGGTTGATGTGCTGGCGTCTGTACATATAAAACCTGTAAAACCTACTACGTACCTTATAATTTTGGGTCTATGAGTGTTTCAAGTTCACCATAAAGTACGTTCGAAAATGTTGTTTTTAATGTCACCTAGTTTGGAAGGCGCTGTTGTTTATGATACAATGATTTTTTCATTAATACAGACATCAACGACACACTTCTTTCTAGAATGTTCTATTTTTATTTGAAAAATTGTTTTTGTGAACCGTCAATGTGTTATTTTTATAAAAGGAATTTATCATCATTATTTCAATGAAATAAACAAAATTATAAGATAAAAATCGTCCAAAATATACCTACGTAATTATATGTCTAAAAGTTATAGAAAAGTTGAAGATGTTATATGCTGAAGACTAGTTACAGCGGTATGTAATGACTTCTATATAAGGTATTTTTAAAACTAATTTCTCTACACTGAGCAACTATAATCACGCACATCTTAAAACTTTAGTCCATAACAAAGATGCATCCACGCATGCTTTCTCGGTATCTCTTCGCTCGGCATTAGATGCGACCTCGCCTTTCTCGGGCCGATCGCCAAAACAGTATCAACGTTTGACACAGTTACCTTTATCGACACATTATCCGTATTTGTTTTCCGTTATAATTTATACTGTTTCTTTAATTTAGACTCTCTTTGACGATGCTAATAAAATTTTACCGTTAAAAAGTAGTCTGAGTCGTAAATAGTTGCTATTGTATCGTCTATTTGTTATAAACTATTTAAAACTAATTTATATGATAATTACAAAATGAGTGAGAGCAATTTTAGCATTAGACATAATTTTTTTCACACCATAAAATTATGTAGATACTTATTTCATTAGCATACATTTTTTTCACCTAACCTATTTATTAATTCTTTTAGCTAAAATATTTATGCCACATTCATTAACCATACAAAATTGATGACCCCTATAATTATTATCAAGTCGCGATCGTCCTTGCTCGTCATTCCAATAAAAATTATTTCCAAGATCAGACCTATTTAAATCCACACCCTTTCGACTTCATTATATAGTATGTACCTCCAGCTACTTACAAGGCAAACAAGCCTTCTTTAAAAAAGCTACCATACAATTGTTTGTAGAAACATCGAAACCGGTAGGTGCGCAGGCGCCGGACGCAGAGTTTCACTTCGATCTCAAATAGTTTCACTTTCTTTTAGTCTGGATTAGAAAAACACTTAAAAAGACCAGACACAGTTGACAATTCATTTTTTTTAATAAAGGCTCATTTCAGTGTTCTATGTGATTTTTTATTTGTAGGTTATGTTAATATACGGTTACGATATTCTTAGTATATCATCACGTTTTGTATTTATGGCGATTTGATGCATGACTTTCTCTAGAAAGTGTATCGGATTCGGATGTGATACAAAATAGAACTAATAAATGCTTGTTTGTCAAAACTAATTAAGAGTAACCTACTGAGGTATTGGTTGATAAACGATGTATATATAACCTTTGAGCGAGTTTAATGAAAAATCACAACTAAAGTCAAAGCATTTATTTCACATAGACATAAAAGGCACTTTTGAGCTCCAGAATTTACAAGAAATTGAATTGATTCTAGCCGCCCCTTCCAAAAGATAGTTTCGTTTCGTGTAGAGAAGAATGGGCAAGAAACTCCCCCGTTACTCTTCAATGATTTATGGAATCAAATGTCACTTTCTGTTCCACAAGGTACAATCCTTTCATATGTTTTATTTTCTAATTTCAGGTGCTACTCGCGTGTTCATGCCTGGAAGTGTCGTCACGGCCGTCAAATGATGAGTAAGTTTCATTCTAACAAAAAATAATAATTAATATTGTATATAATAATAGCATACATAATGTTAACGTTACGATTAAAGCAACTATACATATTTGACACGAACTAATCATTAATTTTATTTTCGAAACTGATTTCATTGTAACCGCATTATCATTTTATTCATTTATCATTAGATTCACTCACCTGGGTAACTTGCATAATTCCTATATCCATTCAAATTTAATTCATTTTGTTTTAAATATCAAATCCTTTTTCAATACTTTTAAAACAAATAGGATAATGAAAGTGTATTCCTGAATATGCAAACTTGTCTCGTCAAAAAATTTCAATGATGTCAGTTTCTAATAAAATCTAACGCGTATTTTGAATTTATAAAATTACTGAAAAATCAGCTAGGGTATTGTTCAAAATATTAACGCCGGTGTTACAACAGTAGAAATGCACATTTATGTAGAACCAGCACAACTAACATAACGAGTAGCGCTTAAAAATATTTGTGAAAAACTACACGGGATCCTCAGTAGTTCAGGTATGGTTCACTTTAATTACTATGCTATAAGCTTCAACACCGCTTTCTGATTTACACGCTAAAAATATAATGCTTATGGATAAAGGTATCACAAATATTGGTAAACAAAAACTAACAATAGCTGATATACGTTTCAGAGCGGCGACATCAGTTGATGAATTAACACAAGCTCCAATAGAACAAGAGAGGTCACTATCTTACGATGAAACTAACAGAGAGATCGAAGATATTAGTAAAGAAATATTGGAAAAGATAAAAGCTATAAATGAAGGTCTCCAGAAACCAAGCAGGCGAAATCAATTCCAATGGAATGCCCCTCATCAGTCGGGAGGAGAATACGTGCTCGATAAAGAAATATTGGAAAAACTTCAACAAGTTATAGCTTCTGGAAAACTGAACCAAAAACATAACAATATACAACAGCAAGAGAGTAACACGATTTCCAATGGAGATCTAGATGATACCAGATATTCAAAACAGTTGTCTTCTCTATTAGCTGGAAATCAAGCAGAAATGGCAATGATGCCCGGACCATACATAATGAACATGCCTGTTCTTGTCATGCCACCTATGAACAATATGTACAGTAATTACATAAATCCTATGGAATACGCTACAAAAATGCAAACTCGACAAAATGGTCCAACGTCTCCTTCACCGTTTCCATCGTTTCCATCTTTTCCTAGTCTACCACCTTTTCAATGGCCCTTTGCGTCATTCTTTCCACTTCTTATAAGGGACCCTTTACTCAGTATTATAAATGGAGGAGGATGGAACAATTTTGTTGAGTATGGTCAAAACGCTGATGTTTGCAGGAAACAAAAATCGAATGAGCCAATTATTGAGGAAGTAACAAAATATGAAGATGACACTGAAAAAGCTGCAAACTTAATTGTGCACTCAACTAGAGAAGCGAGATCAAGGCAAAAGAGAGCAGTTAAAAAACGCACCGTTGCTCATGGAAGTCAATTTCAAGAAATTGACCCAGCTAAACTAAATAAATTCTTTGCAGTCAAGCCTAGTTCTACTACTGCAAAACCCACGAAGCGGGAGCCTGCTAAAACACAAGACACTAAAACCGTTGGTGATGATGATGGAGACGTGCGATTTCACTTCTTAGATCTGTTTGGTAACAAACAATCAAACAAGCAGCCAGGTGGGCCTAGTTTCTTCATAAACAGACTGAAAGTTAGGCGAGGAGGAGTCGCTATCGCTGGGCCTGGAGGAGTGGCGACTGCTGGCAGAGGCGGGACCGCGATTGTAGGCCCCGGAGGTCTGGCTTACACCCAACCAGGAGGACTCGCTGTAGCCGGACCAGCCGCACGGATTGTAGCATTATCCTCCGATGCCGACCTGACGTCAGTTGCTCATCGTCTACAGGATCAAAGTAAAATAGATAGTTCTATTGCACAATTATTACAAGCTATACCTGAAGGAAAAATTGTTGCTACTGGTCCTATTATTTATTACCATCCTAAAAACCGATAGTCATTTCTAACTAACCCACATACATCATGTCTTCCTTCTCATTAAACTATTCTCTTTCTCACTTATTAGATTCTACGACGGACGAGGATGGGGACGAGATGGACAGTGGAGCAGAGCCATGAAGAAATCAGATCTATACATATACGATGGCATGAATTTTCGGGAAACTCCCTTGAGACTGGAAGACACGACATTCATGCTGTTTGTAAAACCAATAGCTCACGCTCTGAACTCTCAAGGGACAGCTTTGGCAAATCCCATATCCCATGTTGTAATAGCGAGGAACCAGAGCGGAACTATATTCCATGCGCCGCTTGCGTCTGCCGTGGCAGGCCCTGGCGGCGTGGCTCATGCGCAATCAGATCTTTATCTATACGAATTTGTAAATCAATAGACCAGACATATTGGTATATCACTAACTAGGAAGTAAGATTAAAATAAATGTTAATTGATTTATTTTCGGAAGTTAATTTTGACTGCTAACTTAAAATTTATTTTCGAATTCAATGTAACTTGGAATAATATAAGATTGATGTAAAAGGGGAGAGTATAATAAAATGTTAATTTTATTTGAAGTCATGTTTGTTTTTTTTTTAAACACTTCTACTAATGTCATGGTCAGTCGGATTTTGTTATTGAAGAAAAATAAATTACGAATGATTCGGATTGGACTAAATAGATGAAGATAATCAAAGTATTAGCTGCTATGTATCTGGACAATAATGAAAAAAGCTTATTGTGATTCTTCTTCTTCCTCTCGAGTAGATGGCAAAGGTAAAAATATTATTTTGATTAAAATAAAAGTTCATCCACCACCAGCCAGGCTAGCAACAGAATTATGTACAAGTTATGTTATGAATAATAAAGTTCAAGCTCATAAAATAATTCAAACATTCTTGTCATAGGTCATTACCCAAAGTGGACTAGAAGCTAAAGGACCATTCAAGTATTACGTAAGCACTATAGGGGGCGGGGGATCTTTGCTTTGCTTATTTTTAATGAAATAGAAGATGGGTCTAGATGGTGATTAAGTCAGCAGTATTTACTTTTTCGGATTTTCTACATTATTTTGTCAATTTTGGTTGGACAGGACACATTATGCTTGAAAACGAAACGCATATAACTACTACTCACGAATCAATAAAGAAACTAGAACATATTAAAAAATTCATGAACCAATGTTTACGTAAGCATGGGTAAGAGCTTTGCTCACTTTTGCTGCGGGGGAGGAGCCGGTTAATAATTGCAAAAAATCTGCTTACGGAATACTTGAAAGGCCCCTAACCCTAAGGTAACGGTCACGCTATATACTACGGTAAAATTGAGCAAATTAAGTAGAATTGATTTTCTGTACACCCACAACTTTCCAAATGTAGAATTACTGTTAGGCCATTGAGACTATGATTCATAGTCTTGTCTAGATAAACCTACACAAATAAGCTAGACAACATATAAAAAGTCCGCAGTAAAAACCGTAAAGATTTACCCATAACTTTGTAACCTTTATAGGGCTTCAGTACAATACGTACCATTCTACGGAGGAGCCAAGGGCCAATACTTAGAAATTAAAAAAGATAACCTTGGCAGGATTACTGGCGAGAAAATAGTCTCCGAAGAAATGATTAGCAGTGAAAATATCATTAAAAATAGCGATGAAAATCTCCTTGCTAAAGTCATGGCCAAGAACCTTCAAAATCTTAAGACACTATCAACAAATCTGCTGAAATTGCATAATCTTGGTCGTAAGACTGGATCCCTGGGGAATATAGAAAAGACTAGATTTAAGAATCAGCTGGCGTCCTTGAGTGAAGCTGCTTCGAACATCATAAAGCTGATAGAAGAGATTGATGACGTTGATATGCTGTTCAAGAAAACTGCCAACGTAAGAACTAAGCAAGAAGCGGATAATGACTATGTAAGTTTATGAATGAGACCCCATTATCTTAGAAAAGAAATAGGAACAAGCCTTGCATACACCTATATTTATATTCCATGTATGATCAAAGAGCCTTATGCACTGATAACACTTTATTACATTAACCAATTTATTTGCAAAGCGTTGTAATTCAGGAATCGTCCAACCTTATAGAGGCCCTAGTTTGGGAGTTAGTGTCCAAACGTCAAAAAAAGTTTGCGGAATAAAATAAACCAGAAGGGCAATTCTCGTAATTTTGAGAACTTTCACAGTCTGATCTTAGTCTCAATCTGTCAAAAATACCTATTAAATATATACATTTTTAACAAGTTTTTGACATTGATTGTCGCTGAGATGACATTGCAACTAGATTTTGAATGTTTTTACTTACGGAATTTGGTCTTCTGGTGCGAGGGAGACGGAGCTATGCATGACCGATGGCACAATCCTTTTCCGAAGTGGAATCATGATAGTACTAATACTTCATAATTTAGTACTTTGCGAAGTTGACACCATTTTTCTGCAACAAAAAAATTAGGCACAAAACAAACACTAATAACTTTTATATGCAGATTGCAGAAGAGGGTGTTGGCATCGAAGCTTCAGACTACGAAAACGACGAAAGCGGTGATTCTGACTTCTTAGAAAAAGGAACCATTGCTGAAGCCAAACCTGTTGGTAAGTTAATTCACAGTTTTGTTACCTATCCAATATAAATCTTACAGTTTTTTGGATAGAAATTACACGAGTGCTGACAACTAAATATCGAGGAAACTACTAACCGCTGCTTAAAGTTGTGTAGATGGCACTACTAGTCACTGATTTACCTTAGCAATGTTTAATTTCATCAACAGGTGTCGCTACTTAACCCTCATGTCTTTTAGTAATGGAAATCGGTACATACAGAAGTTTAATTCTTACAGTATATCCGAGTTCAAAATCTCTGATAAAATTACATTCCATCGCCACTTAATCAGTTATTCTACTTTAGTGAAATATATTCTAACTTGAATTTTAAGTGACCATTTGTAACAAAAAGTTCTTAAGTTTTTGGTTGCAATGGAATTTGAACTTTGTTGTTTGACATTCAGTTTGATGTTCCATATATTGAAAATTTTAATTCAAATATTTAATTCAAAACTCGGGCTGAAAACTGTAATACTTAACTTTCCATGAACATTGATTTTTAATTATTATTTTTGAATTTCAGGTCTTGCAGTCATCGGTGATCATGGCCTGGCAGCTTCAAGGCCGATGGCGACAGCTATAGCCGTATCTGGCGTGGCCCTGGCCAGGCCCATAGCAACGGCCATTGCTGGTGTGAATCCCGCCGAGTTGGGCATTTCCTACCAGATCCAAAAGTCGACGCAGTGAGACTTGTCAATGTTTGTTTAGATAACAAGAGAGTATAATGCCACGCTTGTTTATTGTTAGTGAAATGTGCTCCTGGCTCCGTCCGCGAGTAAAGTTTTGATATTTTCTTCGTGAGATAAAAATACTGTTCAAATATCACGTAGCTAGATGGTTACCCACATAATGTGAAATTGCTTACCCTTAGAATAAGTGTGCAGGCAGATTTTACAATTTAAAACATAGTCTACAATCCTCCCAGAATACTAGAAGAAAGCAAAATGATCTCTACGGAATTCAAGATGGAGGTTACGAAATTGTACAGACGCCAGCACATCAAGTTACTACAATCTGTCAGATTTCTTTAATAGATTTTCAACTTTATCACTAAAGCATAAGGTTCAAAGTTGATTGCGAAAATTTGACAGTTTCGGGTAGCTTGATGTGCTGGTGTCCGTACATGTGTGCACAATTACTTAATTTGCCGTAACTGTGTGAGTGAATGTGATAGTAACGTCTTTTAAAGACGAAAATTTTATTTATTATTTATTAATACTTAATGCTATTAAACTTTGCAATGTGACTGTCGTTTTATTGGAAACTAGCTGTGCCCGCCACAATAATGGAAATAAGTACCTATCAACTGATGTTTATTTAGTCAATCTATGTATTTGATTAGCACAAGAGATTATCACCCCACGGTGCTGTAGTAGAAATGTTTGGTTCTACTTTTTGGTTGGTTTAGTTTTTGGTGTTTGGTTTGGTTTGCTTTTTACTTCAGAGTTTATCCTGATTTTTAAGTAGAAAAATAATGTAATCAAATCTGGACCTAATAGTCAGAAATATTCAACATGGAATGAGTAAGGGACATGAGGGAGTGGCTGGCGAAGACAACATCATTATACCTACACTTATTTCTATTGAGTACTAGCGGTCCTGACAGATATTGTCCTGCTCGAACGCAGCGCTACGTACCGGGTCCAATTGTGAATCTAAACCATCCAAGGACACGATAAAACACATTTAAAAAATCATCAAAATCGTTCCAGCCCATTAGGAGGAGTTCAGTGACATACACACGTACAGCAAAATTATATATAATTACTAGCGGACCTGGCAGACGTTGACCTGCCGAACAGCGCCACCTACCGATTCCAATTGTGTTTTCAAATCATCCAGGAACCCGTTGAAATATACACACAAAATTTCATCCAGATCAGATCGGTCTAGCCGTTTAGGAGGAGTTAGGTAACAAGCACATGAACAGAAGAATTATAAATATTAAAACGTATATTATGTAGAGGTAGTGAATGCATAAACACCTATTTGAATTCTGACACCTAATCCAAGCCGCATTATTCGATGTAACTATGCTTCAATTAGACTGAAATATTGTTATAAGAGGACAGTCTGTTATACATATGAGTAATATAGACTAGGAAAAACAAAAGAACAATGTGGATGAGACTAGGAAAAAGCTGTAGTAACTATTGACTTACGGCTGGTAGTTATATGTATATTAGACTTTTCCAAGTCGACAATAATACTTAAGAACCAGTGCACGAAAACAAACTCGTTTTGAACAGTGTCTAATCTAATTTTGAGGAAGCTAAAAAATCTAAAAATATGTGAAACATAGCTTAAGTATGTGTACCTTTTATTAAGTGTTGCGCGGGAGTTGATAGCATCAAACTGTTTAGATTATCTTGAAACATGATCTAAAATGTATTATGTGGATAAAAAATAATGTAAGTATGGTAAGAATTAAGAAGCGTAACGGTGAATCAAAGAGTGATTCACTTATCCCTTTGCAACCGGGAGTAAAAAAACTCGCATAGATCAGTAAAAACTTAGTTATCGTTTGGAAAGTGTTAAGAGACCCTGGAAAAAATACTGAAAAAAATCTCACGCAAGCTGGTCTTCAGCAATCAGACCCTCACATACGTGAGGTTCAGGAATAATTTGCAAATCGCACGATCGTGAGTATATGTAAATAATCAATGATTAAGAACGAATTAATGAAATAAATATTATCAATTAAAATAAAATATGAATATTTCAGTTTTCTTACAACTTTAATCAGTCTTTATTACAAAATAAACTATATGAGTATTTATAAAATCACGAGTAACAATTGAGATCTTCTTAATTTTTTAAATTAGAACAAAAATAAACTATGTTACTTCTTAATAATCAACAAAATCTTAATTTTTAGCCACTACAATCAATGAGATCGACATAATTATTGTGTACACAAATGATATGTTTTAAAACAATTTTTATCACGAGATAAACATAGATAGACGTCGCATTTTTCACACCTAATTTTTGAACGACTGCTGCAAGTTTCCAACCTACAGGTCCTTGGCGCTTTTATGTCATCGCTGGTTGGAAAATGCTCATATCCATCATATCGTTTCTCTACCGACGGTCTGATTGCTGGTCTATATATTTTATAGTCTCGACGCGGAGCTGTTGACTGATCTTCATCTTCACTATCCCTTCGAGCTCTACTTGGTGTAGAAGATAAAGCATCCGCCACATCCAAGCGAAAATCCAGTAAAGGCTTTGTGTCTTTCCTTGCATAATTATTACTGTGGCAGTCGATTCTATACAGCCTCCAAGAGTTTGCCAGCGCGAGGTCAAAAAAATGCGTCAATACTTTTAGGGTCCATTTTTTGGTTTTTATAAATGTTCGATAATACTCCATTTGTTGATCCAGTACATCTACTCCTCCCATGTGTTGGTTATAATTTTTTACTATTATTGGAGCAGTTACGTCGACGTACCGTTTCTTAGTTTTATCCCACCTTTTTACGAGAGTGGTTGCACCGGAGCCAGTACAGTTTGATGCGAGTAATACGGATTTATTATCTTTCCACTTCACGATGGTAGTAGGTTCACAAACAAATTGTTGGCTTTCTCCACGAGTCATTTGAACATCCGTTTTAAATTTTATTGTAGCTCGGTCAGGGATACGATTTAACATTATTGTCCCTGTAGAATGCAGATTTAACTTGTTCATTTCTTCAATTAAAGGTACTGTGGTGAAATATCTATCGTGATACACACAGCTACCAGGGGGAATACTTTTAGATAAATGTAGGATTACCGAAGGACCGAGGCCGAGATTCGTATCACCAAACATCGTCCTTGCACCTCTGTATAAGTCGAAATCCAACATCAATCCCTCACTAGTTGTCAGGACGAAGTTTTTAAACCCTACAGGCCTAGGTTTGTTTTTCACTACCTGACGTAGTTGACAGCGGCCTGTAAATGGTATCATCTGCTCATCGATTGAGTAAAATCCCGGCACCCTTTCTAATTTATTACAAGCACGTTTAATTTGATCGATCATGGGTTGAACCTTCCATAGTGGATTACCAATTTCAGTTGGAGGTGGAGAATCTGAATCAACTACGTGTAGTGCATTACGAAGGGTTAAAAACCTGTCCCGTGACATTAAACCGCCGACAATTTCCAACCTAGTACCAGCCCTCCAATACATAGGCAGTCGGGGATAAGGAAGACATCCCATGAGTATTTGTATTGCAATAAGCTTCGCGATCTCACTGCTTGTACTTTTCAATTCACGGCCTGTAGTACGTAAGTAATATAAGTTAGTACAGTGTGATATCCTTTCTATGAACTCGTTATCTATGTAGTCACGAAAGTACTCGATGGGACGCCTTACTGGTTTTGTAGGCAATGGAAGATAGTTGTGCAGTTTATCTACAAATGGAACCTGCTTCCATATTCTTTTCCTAATACTTGGTGTTGATGCCGATCTTTGTCCTTGAGAACGTGATGCTGTCACTGTTCTTCTTTCCTGAATACTGGTGGTTGATCTCGAACGTTCAGAGGATAAATTTACTGACCTTAGTCGATGTAAAGGACGACGAGTCGTAGATGATAACGATGGGCAAGGCGACTGCATTGTTGATGGTGATTCAGTCGTTGTTGGAGGAGGATGTTGCGTCATTAATGAAGCAGAAGGTTGCGGTATCGATGTAGACGGAGGCTGCATCACTGGTGAACATATCAATGGTGATAATTGGTGACTAATTTCTTCATCTTCATTAGGAATATCACGATCGGAGAGATCTTCGCATGCCAATTGATCAAACAGATTATTTGGTTCAAAATCCAAGTCGTCGTCGCTAAAATCTTCAATCTCCGATAGATTTCCGTCCAACAATTGTTCAAATATTGCATCATCCGTAATTCGAGCCCCTAATACAAAAGAAAAAGCAATTTTAATACCAGATAGAATCAAAATAACAAATAAAACACAAAACAACGAAATGTTATAATATCACATCCTACGACCGATGTTGCATGATCGTGCGTGTTTAATTTTGACGATAAATAATTACGAAACTAATACTTTCATTTGCAAAAACTTTATGACTATATCTACAGAAACTCGTATTTAATCAAAAAACATCAAATAAATATGAATAATACAATAGAACTACAAAAAATTGATCTACTTACGTGCGGAGGCGCCGGGATTAAAAGACGCAGCCATCCCTCATGCGGGTTTCAACGAACTGGCAGGACGAAACGTGTGCGCAAAGTGCAAAACTGTTTTTTGTCTCATTCTTAGATAGTGTCACGATAGATCGACGCCGGTTGCGTCCGCTAAAGTCGTTTACAAATTTGCTTAGAATTTTGTAAAGTCGAAACTCACGATCGTTTTAACTCGGTTGGAAAGGGTTATTTATACGATGTTTTATAAAATAGTAGCAGCGCCCCGCGGTTACACCCGCATACGTTTACCGTGTAAATATTGGGATAAAAACTATTCTATGTCCTTTCCCGGCACTCAAACTATCTCTAAATATTTATGTGTCTTTTCGAAGTTACATGCTGCACATAAAGCTTCCGGAATAAATGCTCTAAATTGTGAAGAAAACCGCATGTAGATTCATTGGTACCTAGTTTAGAAAATGTAAGCTGTCACACAGACGGACACGACAAGCGACATGGTTCAATACTATGCATATAAGGAGCAGGATCGCCTTTACTAGAAGTGGTCACCGTATTAGTGGTTTAGCAGCTTTAATATCATCAGGATTGTGCTGGCCCGGAACGTGGACGAGGTTCGACAGCTGCAACTCCCCTGGCATCATCTTTGTCATCAGAAGACAACCATGACGCAACCATCGACGCGACGCTTTGCCAGAGTAACAGTAATCAACCAGTGTCACCCTCTGTTTTTTATATTTCTATGGTCACCCTACTGTGTGTGTAATATAATTATGGCATAATAACAGATAGTACAATATCACTTGATATACGTCCACATGATATAATTTTCATATGCTACAAAAACGTATAACCTAATTTGATGCGATCGAATGTTATATTTCATATCACCTTGGTGATTCCAGTGACTTCGTAATAAAACTAGATGGCGCCACTTGCTGCGCCGAACGTCTTTATAAAAATCCTGCTTACGTGCTACCGGAGGAACTAGTGGTGTTAAATGTCTTAGTATCTTTACTTGCTCGTAATAATATTATGTGAGATATAAGATGTAAGATGAAAATATTTAGAACGTAGTTATTTCAAACAAACTTGGCTTGTTTTGAGTAGTATTTTACCTTCTTCTACTTCTACTACTTCTTCTCTTCGGTACACGGATTACAAACGTTTGTATATTTTTAAGCAGTTCCTTAATTCGGCATTCCAACTCCAATTATGTCATCATCGTCATTATCATCATTGTCAGCCTCGTTCCACATAATGCTGAGTACAGGCTCCCTCCCTTTTGTGCTATGTTTCCCTGGTCTGCCGGTCGATTTTGTAACGGTGAGATTTTTACAGAATAGCACCGCTGTGCGAGTCTGATCCAGGTCTTCCCTGCGATCTTCTGTAGGTCGTCCACCCATTCTGTCAATTGATCTGCCAATGCTCCTTCTACCGTTTCTATCTTTCTTCGATTCCTAATTATGCACTTATTGTTTATTAATTAGTGCTTCATTAACATTTATGAATATATAGGTGAGTTTCCTGAGTTAACATGAACAACTTTCACAGAATTAGAGTACAGTTAAGCACTTACTACATCCTGTGCAAACTTTCCTTTCATTTTAATTTTCATTTTCATTTTTATAAATTACAATAATAATAATACTTAAATAACTATAAATCTCTTACAGGAAATAATATGCATACAATGCAATTGTATGTACCTATAGACATTGATTAAAATATTACACTCATGTAGGGAATCCCAATGTATTCAAATTTCTAAAAAACTGTATTACTAATCGATGGCTTACTTGGCTTTGTCTCTTTCTCGGTACATGTCACGGTTACAACACTATCTCCTGTTTTACCTCTGATTTTACATCCCAGTGACCTTTATTCTCTACACCATAAGGTTTATATAAAGTTAAAATAACTGTAAACGGACTTTAGGTATTAATGATGTGGAAATAGTGTTGTTACTTTTTGAGTGGTGTAGTAGACGATAAGCCTTAGTCATCTAGGTTGCAGTGTTTCTTTTCGATGCCAAACCCTAGGGCCTAGGCTATGTATATGTAAAATTAATAAAAGATACGCTTCAGAGCGTTTACGCCGTACGGCATTTCATACAAACTTTCTAGCCCTTGTTTTTCGAAATGAATGAACCGATTTTAATTAAACTTCTTACGCAAAGTTTCTATGGAAAATTTAAAATCGGGCTAATTTGGCTGTAACACTATTTTCGAAATTGTTCTTAAGTAACTTTTGTAACTTTTTAGACCTTTGTATCCTGCTTATGCGTATGAAGTTTCATTAAAATCGGTTCATTCATTTTGAAAAACAAGGGCTTGAAAGTTTGTATGAAATGCCGTACGTCGTAAATGCTCTTAAGGGGTAGATGTACACTGTTTACTTCAAAACTTATAACACCCCTCTGTTTTTGTAGGGGGTTAAAAATTAACACCAATTACTATCGAATACTTTACACCCTTATACCTTAGTCACAGCCTCTCATACATACAAATCGGCCACGCCTTGTTTGTTTATAACCCTAGATTTTAGTGCGTAGTAAAATGAATTAATGAGGTATTTATCACACTAACTATTACCAATACCACGTGTTTGTACCTACATATTTACATTTTCACATGGTCAGATGTTATAGATATAACGCATGTTACACTTTTTTACGTACGTTGTTGATTATAAATAGAGTAGTTTACATAATTTACGCTATCTCAGAGTAGTATGCACCTAGAAGGATTATTATTGAATGCACTAAGCGTTGAACCAAAGGCTCCCGCAGACAGGAGCGACGCGACATTGCAACGCGATTCTGTATTCTGGTAGTAACAATTTCCATGAAGTGTCAAGTACTCGTAGAAATTGTTCTACTAGAGTCGCGTCACGCCTGTCTACAAGAGCCTCAAGGCCTCTTTTAGCCTTAAGCCTCTTTTTTTTATAAAGTCTATTAGCAACCGTAAATTCAAGATCAATTTTTCTTGTAACCCATCAGGCCACTGGAAGGTTATAAAAAGAGAAAATTATACACAAAAAAAAACAGTCGGTTGGAAAGACGTTAAAAAGTAAATAAGTTTGTTACATAACAAAAAAGGGGCTTGTGGCTAAGTAATAACAGCTGTACGGGTCTATCGATCAGGTTAAGCTACACTTGCCGCGGTTGGTCCGTGGATGGGTGACCATCTTTACATACCGTGACCCCTCCGTGCCTCGGAAAGCGCATTAAGCCGTTGGTCTCGGCTGTCATTTGTGGATCTTTGACAGTCGTTACGGGTCGTCAGAAGCCCGAAAGTCTGACAACTAGTCTTACCAAGGGGTATTGTATTACCCAGTAACTGGGTTGTGGAGGTCAGACAGGCAGTCGCTCCATGTAAAATACTGGTATTCAGCTGCATACGGTTAGACTGGAAGCCGACCCCAATATAGTTGAGAGAAGAGTCAAAATGTTAATTTTTTTCGGTCTAGCACTCATCCGCCAAGATCTTTCGCGATATTAATAAAAATTTTGCCAAACAATCCGGCTTCAAACTTAACATAAGAAGATACCAAAGACCCTCTTTTTATCTACTTACTCAAGGACCACACAGAAAACATGCAAATCCTATCCCTCTCTGGAATCCCCAGTAATCCGAATTGATTCAGGTCAAGCAAATCCTCTTGACGCATTATACACATACGTCATACAAACATCCAACCTGGTGATGCTTGCTTACAGGTACCAGGTACCTGACCGCAGAGCAAGTAAAAATGGGCGATTTTGTTTCGCGCATGGGGTTTTCAACTCTCGGTACTAGGGCCGATGATTGAGAATCCAACATAGCGCATGCCAGCTCATCAAGAAAACACACCGTTGGATTTTGAACTTTCGGCGCTAAGCAGAGCGTTCAAAATGTAGTGCGCGAAAAAATTACCGCGATAAAAATACGCAACTCATCACCAAACATTGTGAGTCAACAGTAAGAAGGTTCAAAAGAATACTGACTTGCAATGTGGTTCAAGGAAACATCTTTAAAACTTGCATTGTTGTGTTTACCTATAATATACAAGTAGTCTGGCTTAACTCGCTTTTCAAGCTAACGTAAAACTTTTTTTAATTCGTTATTTGCAGGATACAAGGTGGAGACGACAATACGACTATAATTAAACTTCGTGTATCCAATGACGTCAGTCTGTGTAGAAAAATTCAACTAAATATATATATATCCAATAATTTAAGGGTGTTACAGGACCTAAATACAAAAAAAAAACGCAAGTTTCAGAAACAATAAAAGTATATGATCGACTACAGTAAACAAAATCAGAAAAATATATGATATTCTTCAAGATATATGCTAGGTAGTGTGCTGAAAACATTTTTCTATCGTATTGCATTAGTTGTATTAATAATTTATTAATACAACTAATGCAATACGATAGAAAAAAACACGAAGACACCTCTAAAAACTTTCTTTTTACAATAAAAACCATACTAATATCATACAATAATTCTGATTTTTAGGGTTCCGTACCTCAAAAGGAAAAAACGGAACCCTTATAGGATCACTTTGTTGTCCGTCTGTCCGTCCGTCCGTCCGTCTGTCAAGACCCTTTTTCTCAGGAACGCGTGGAGGTATGAAGCTGAAATTTATATCAATTACTCAGGTCTACTGTCCCTTGAAGCTGTGAAAAAATCAAACTTCTAAGCCAACGCAATCAAAAGATACAGCCGTTTATGCCGCAAATTTTCGACACTTGCAAGGGAATCAAAACCTACAGGGTGCTTCCCGTAAACTCAGAATCTTGAAATTTGGTACGAAGCAACGTCTTATAGCATAGATAAAGGAAAAATTACGAAAACCATAAATTTTTAGTTACATCACATAATATATTTTTTTTTAATAATTTTAAACTTACTACCCATTTCCTCATAAACGCGTAGAGGTATTAAATTGAAATTCATACCAAATACTCAGGTCTATAATACCTTTAAGCTGTAACAAAATCAAACTTCTATGTCAACGCAATCAAAAGAAACAGCAATTTAAGCTGCATATTTTGAAACTCGCAAGTACTCGCAAGGGAATCAAAACCTAAAGGGTACTTCCAGTCGACCTAGAATCTTGAAATTTGGCATGAAGCAACGTTTTATAGCACACATAAAGGAAAAATTCCGAAAACCTTAAATTTTTAGTTACATTACAAAATATATATTTATTTTTTAATAAATATAAACTTATTACTTTTTTCCTCATGAACGCGTAGAGCTATCAAGTTGAAATTCATATCAAATACTTAGATCTAATTGCCTTTAACCCGTGAAAAAAAAAAACATCCAAATAAAACGCAAAAACGCAAAACGCAAAAGTACAACCATTGATACCGCATATTTTGAAACTCGCAACTACACGCAAGGGAATTAAAACCTAAAGACCACTTCCCGTTGACATAGAATCTCGAAATTTGGTAAGAAGCAATAGCTTACAGCACAGGTAACAGAAAAATTCAGAAAAGCTTAAAATTTTAAGTAGTTATACCACCAAAAAAATTGCGAACTTGCGAACTTTGTAAACCTTGCAGGTTTGTACGGAACCCTCGGTGCGCGAGTCCGACTCGCACTTGGCCGGTTTTTTGTCAGATTATTTATTAGCGTCATAAACTAATACGTTTACATGGTACCTACTTGCAGGTCTGATATATCTTTAACCCGGTATTTCACAGCCTTCTGCTCATAATGAAAATTGATGCTTATGATATAAACTTTCACGTTGATGTTTCTTTTTTATTAGACATACCGGCCAAACGCCAATCATTCATTACGAAAATAAATGCCTTGGTGCTCACCGTCGGCGTCGCGTCGTTACAAGAGGAACACTTGTGCAAAATGTCATGCTGCTAGATCTGCGGTTTAGCTTGTTGATCATTATCTATCAGTGAATTAATGAATTCAAGATTTTTATTAAGTAGATAAATCTGGCGGGTTAGTTACACACTAACAGTAGCAATGACATCCATTTTGAATCATTCATTGAGTTATTTACGTTGTTGAGCAGACAATTTTTTCGGACATATGAAGCAATGTATTCGCAATATCCTTCAAAATTATTCTGATTGTGTTTTAAATGCGCAATTAAGGTGCTGGGTATGCTTATTCCACTGTATTTTAAATCAAAATAAACTGACATGCATACACTGCCCTTAAACCCATTAGTCATCTAAATATACTTGCAACTGTTACCGGTACTACTTACTCCATTTAACACAACAGTCTTCTGACTACTCCACTATAAAGGGAACAATGGAATACCTACAGTTGACCGCTTATTACCGTCTCCATTATCTGTTAGTCCACAATACTGTCTTCTTTACGTAATTTCCATAAAAGTCCGGTAAAGATAGAAATAATTATGCAGTTCGCATTGTCTGTACACTGACGGGTCAATGACACAATATTATGTCATACGAATATTAGCTGTAACTATGTAAATGGGGCTTAATTGTCTTTTTTGTTATGAAGTAACATATCGAAACACATAAAAGGGTAGTCATTATAGATGATAGTAGTAGTTTGATCAAGCTTTGTAAATACATAACAATAAATTAGATCAACTTACTTTAATGCACTTCTTAATCGCCTTCTAGCATTTCAGAACATTGATAACAAACTTAACGATATATGATTATACCAGAGCTTCCTGTATAGAACTACTTTACGGCACTATAAGAAAACGGGTAAGGTGAAAGTAATAGAATAAGACAAAGATGAAAATAATAGTCACTTTAAACTACATAATTATGTTTAACTATTGAACAACTTAACACCACAGTGCAGTGGCGAAGGTTCCATATATATGTAACTCGATTCCTACCGGCTTCCCTTTGAAAAATGGCACAGTCAGTATTCTATAGACAAATAACATATTAAAGATATCTACCCCGGCTTACCTCTTACAAAAATTTACCCTTCGCTACTGCCACAATGTCTCTCATATTCTCATAAACCTTACCGATTTTGGTATCCTGCCAACTATAGCCATACATAGAACCAAGGAGATTGTTTTGTTTGTTTGTGCATATAATCATTCATCCACAGTCATCGCTTATTTATCTTTTAATACATCAATGCTTCCTAGTTCTTGTCAATGAGGTGATGAAGATGTGTGGATTATAGTCATGATTCAAGAATTTATTGTTAGTAATTAAATCAATTCATTGTGCTTCATCAATTTCTTTTGTCATTTACAAAGAATGGAGGGTCATATTTTGATTGGCAATTTAGATCATAATTAGAGACCACGTCTTCTTGGTCGCGTACTTCATTACAGAAAGTCGTGTCCCTGAAAGGCTTTCGTGACTTTATGAATAATGTGCTTCCACTTCGTTCGGTTCTCTGGCTTCTCTCAGGGTGGTCGTAACAGAGAGTCCAGTGAGGGCGACTAATTGATCTGACTAACTGTTAAGTGTTAAATGATCAAGGTCGCAAATCATACTACTAAAGACTGATTTAGATTGGTCCAATATTTTAATCCATAGCGCTGGTATCCAGTGATACTGCATCGACCATCAGGCAATTAGCGGCAGCTCTATTTAAATCCACCGCTAGATAGTGGATGCTGGACTGGATTGAAAAGATATCGACCAAGTGCTTTAGGAATTTCAGCGCTGGAAGAGGCACCGGCTAAATAGGAAAGAAAGACGATTTGATTTGACCCAGGTTAAGGCACTCAATATAAAAACAAGAAAATATTAACAAAACAATTACTATAACGAGTAAAGGAAAGTGGAATACGAAAAGTAAACATGGACTTCAATGAATTAAAAATACACAATTCATAACATATGTTATGTTCTTAAAGTAAATTACATACAGCTGTCATTCGTGTTCGTTACGGGTAGTTAGAAGCCCGAAAGTAACAACCAGTCTTACCAAGGGGTATCGTATTACCCAGTAACTAAGTTGTGGAGGTCAAATAGGCAGTCGCTCCATGTAAAATACTGGTATTCAGCTGCATCCGGTTAGACTGGAGGCCGACCCCAACATAGTTGGGAAAAGGCTATTCAGATGATGATGTTGTTAAAGTACATAGTTGATTTGTAGATCTAGTGAGCCTAGATTATCCACTCAATACTCAAGTAATTCAACCTGAATTCATTGAACAGGTTTTCTGTGCAAGTATGTAGTTATTTAGATCATCTTTATGGGCATTACTTACCTAATCTCTAAAAATATTTCAACTATTATTCTTGACTCAGTTACAAATTGGCCTAGTTTCAGCTTCTATAATAGAATTTTTATAAATGTCCACATTTGCTACATGACATAAACTACGAAACTTAGAATTAACACTTTTGGTAACAGAAGTGTGTATCAGAAAGCATCATCAACCTATAATGTTCCCACTGCTAGGACAGAAGCCTCCGCTCTGTGAGAGGGAGTGGGCCGTAATCCACCACGCGGGCCCAGTGCGGGTTGATAGATGTCACGTGTCTTCGAATTTTTAGTTCTAGGACATGCCGGTTTTCTCACGATGTTTTCCTTCACCGTTTTGAGAGCAGTGGTGATGAAATATTTTACACTAAATAAAGCGCCTGCCTGGGTTCGAACCCACGATCTACAACCCGTAAGTCATGTAACAGAAAGGTGTGGTCAAAATTAAGGGTGCGGTACAGACCATCAAACTGAACAACTTACTACATGGGAACAACATCGTAATCGCAAAAAATAAAAGTACGAGTTCGTAGCCGACAGCATACAGCAGCAGCAGACGACGGGACGATGCGACATGTCTTAGCGACACGTCACAGCGTCATGTCGCTGCGACGTGCATTATGACTGCTCCAGCGTCGGTGGCACTACTGATCTGCGGTCGGGCGACACGATGTCTGCGGTCGTGCGACGTGTAGTCGGGCGACGTGTCGCTAGCTACGGAAGGTATACCATAGAAATACATACAAACCAGTAGTTTCGTAGCGACACGTCGTCTGCTGCTGCTGTCTGCGGTCGGCTACGAACTCGCACCTTAAATCAGCCGTCCCTTACATTTGGGTGGATTAGGTATTGACGTTTTCTATGGGACTGTTGATAACTTTTTCGTGATTACGATGGTCCCATGGAGAAACTTGCTCAGTTTTATAGTTGTTACTTTTTATTATAGCCTACTTGACAAATTAAAATACAATCGCCCTTTTAGGCACATTAAATATTTTTTCAGCACAGCACACACAGTCAGTTGAACATCTAGGTACCGCTTTACCGTGTAAAGGCTCCTGCAAACAGGCGCGACGCGCGACGCGAATCGCGCGCAACACAAAGGCACCGCTCGTTGCGCGACTTACGGTACCTTTGTGTCGCGCCTGTTTGAACGAGCCTTAACACTATTTGTATAAAGCAGAAAATCGTTTGGTCACATCTGCTTAGAAATAGAATGCTATTGTCATCGGTTACTGGCTTTAGAACACCACAACGTATCTGCCTCTACCTCAGTTGACGCATGAACGTGAGATGAAAAACATGATGTTAGCTGAAGTGAGGAAAATGTAACACAGCATAATTTCATACCTAGTTTACCATGAAGAGACCTGGCTGTGGATCGAATCAAAACTGGATGGTTATGTTTTAGTAAACCATAGTGTTTCATACAGACACTGATACTGTTGCACAATGCTGGCTAGTCTGTTTTTTTACTGTTACTGGTATCTGGGTGTTTTCTGTTTTGTATAGTTATAAGGTTTATTTTTTTCCTGTAATGCCAATGAACGATTTTTTCTTCTTTCTGTCTTTAAGCCGACCCCATCACATTTGGGAACAGGCTAGGCAGATTAAGTGTTTGATACAGACATAAATTACTTCTTAAACATTGTCTGTTAGAATTCATCTGCCTCTCCAAATATGTCATTAGATATATTGAAGTTAATACTATAATCACTGCCAAAGCCTTCCTCAGGATACACTGCTGCTCCTATTCAGAAACAGATTTTGTCCAAAAAGATCCAAAATTAAACCACAACGCCAGGTGTATAATGTATCCCTATGCGTCGCGCACGCAACCCGCGAGGCTCATATAAGTGCGCGCGGATCGACATGCGCGCATTGTTTCTCTGAACATTATAGTGCGCGGGTCAAATCGTGTTGTGATAATTATGGCTGTTCATTTTGTAAGTTTTCTTTACGATTTTTTCTATTAGGTTATACGTTAATTGGTTTAAAGAAAATTAGAAAGGAGATTTCTAACAAAAAAAAAGTTTGTTAAATTCCGTTTCTGCTTTTTTTCTCACACGCATGTATTACGGAATTAAAAGAAAACTCGAATTTAGAAAACCCGTACATATTTCGAGTTAGGGAAAAGCATTGAAAACTAAATGACAACATGAAAAAATAGTAAATGACATAATAAGTAATTTATTTACATAATATAAACATCAACGGTATATTGTTTTCAGCTAAGAGGTTATTAACCAGAGCAAGTTTTGGAAATTAGACCACGCCGACTAAAACCATGAACTAGATCCATTTTCTATTCATATAGAACGCTAATCTTATTTAATTTAATAAGCAATACCATTTATGCCAATAGCATAACGAAGAAACTGCCTTGTTAGTGTAGTGCTCACAAGCGCGAATCCCACTGCTCACTGAAGGGTCGTGGGTTCGATCTCTGACACGGTCATACGAAAGTGATATCGAATTCTTTACTACATTATTCTTATTTGCAGTCCGAAGTCTGAATTTGTGCCTCATTCATGCAATAAGGTCGTCCTCTATTTCATGTTCCTTTTCATATTAAACTATCGAAATATGGGTGTACCTACTACACTTCCGCCTACCCCAAAGACGAAACGGGCGTGATATTATGTTATGTAATTAACGAATCCTCCATCAGAATTATTTTCATAACATACGGACAAACTTCAACAAACCCGTGTTTGGTAACATCTTTACGATTCGCGGAAGCAGTTTTCAAAACGCCGACAATGCATCTTTTTATAATGATAAAATAATGACAACGAAAAGATCAAACAATTCTATCTCTTTTCCAAGTTTTTGATGGTATTAAGAAGTTCATATCGTAAAAGTTGATTCTTCGTCGATGGTTCTGTACTGATTTTAGTTTAACTACCTAGATTTTATTTACAGGCAGTCATGTTTTTTATCACCACTGCTCACAAAACGGTGAAGGAAAACATCGTGAGGAAACCGGCATGTCCTAGAACCAAAAATTCGAAGACATGTGACATCTACCAACCCGCACTGGGCCCGCGTGGTGGATTACGGCCCACTCCCTCTCACTGAGAGGAGGCCTGTGTCCCAGCAGTGGGAACATTATAGGCTGATGATGATGATGATGATGTTTTTTATTAAATTTTGTGTCAGTGGGTCGTTTTAGGGGCGAGTCTTCCCTTATTACTCGAAAATTCTCTTTCGAACGTTAACAACAAACTTTTCGGCTTTTCTGAGATTCCCATTTTTCCCGGCATGGTAGTGTGTGCATATTCAGTCATGATAATATTTATAAAGAAGGACATGTTTAGAGATATTGCCATGTTACAAAGCTAGAAGCAAGCTTAAATAACAAAGCTTTATTGAAGAGCCCATTTTTCGAATTTTCTTGAGATGACAATGCTATGCGCAATAAATATATTCATAAAAGAGAAAATCAGAAAAGGATCTTCAAAAATTAAAACTTGTGTCATCTAAAAAAGGTATCTAGCAGAGCGTGGTTTCGATCCACGGACCTCTGGGTTATGGGCCCAGCACGCTTCCACTGCGCCACTCTGCTCTTGAGAACTAGTGCTGAAATACTCGACTATCTTCAAGATGACGCATACGCTACATAAAGCCGCTAATTTGGCAGAGTTCCAAAAGGAGTTCTACTGAAAGGACTGATTTCACCAAAGACAGATATCTTTTCTCCGTGGAATAAAATTGATGTCTGACAGTTCTTGTATGGAAAAATCGATAAAAGTTCACAAAAAATTCTCAGGATAAGACCTTCTAAAGGTATTCAAAGTTTGGTGAAATTCACCCTTATTTGGATAAGTAAAAAGAGTGTTAACATACTTCTTAGTACTTAGCTGAATATAACTGTTATTTTAAACAGTCTAAAAACTGTTTGTGATGATGAACAAAATAAAGATACATGGATATCATAAGAAAAATCAAACGGAAAACAAGCTGACCAGTCAAAAGATATCATTTACACCTACAAACAAAACACGATCCGATTAATATGTTACAAAAGTCATTTTGTATACATCACCAGCCAAGTACGTACGTGCTTCCTCTTTCTTTTGATTTCGTATAATTAAATGTGATAATGGATAATAATCTAATTATTACGAACATTATTTCATACAATATACAATACAATCTAAGCTCTAAACATTATTATAAATAAACTTGCTTTTTTTTGAGGATGGTAAATCATCAAATGAGGGGTCATTAATTGATGATTTACCATCCTCAAAAAAAAAAGCAAGTTTCACCCGCTTTGGGTGGAGCGGAAGGGAGTGTCAAAATAAACTAGCTTCTGCCCGCAACTTCGTTCGCGTGGAAGTCGTAAGACACCACAATATACTCAAACTCAACTGAAACTCAAAGAATTTATTTCAATTAAATCATTTACAAGCAATTTTGAATTATCAAGAAGTCGGTCAGTCAAAAAATATGAAACTGGTTGCCCATTCCAAAGCGTAGTAGGTACCTATGGCGAAGAACGGGCAAGAAACTCCACGGACACTTTTAAATTATATTTTTACAAAAATATTAGTTACATCAATCATACTAAAATAACAGCCACTTTAATCGCGTTCAAACACACAAACTCTTCAGCTTTATTATATTAGTGGATACTTATAGATTAAACCTTTGGTCGTTTACCTAGAAAACCACAACACGAACTTCCTTCGCTCTAAACCAGGTCGCATAAGAGTAGTATGTAGGCACAGCCAGCGACGCGCGTCCCTAACTGTCCTCACACATAATTACGACCAAATTACACTTTTGAGCTTGCGTTAGTCTGTGTTGCAATAAAAGGAATTATTCAGACACTTACTTACCTCCATGCCATGTGTTTAAGTGCGTGTGACAGTTTGTCATTGTTGCGTTTTGCAATGATTTCGCAACACTTTATGACCCCCCATGTGTTAGGGAAAAACTACGGTGGTCCGAGTTATCTGATGAATATAACTGGTTGGCTTGTTACGTGGTTTCAGAGGACGATTTTGCGAGATTTTTAGTTCGTCTATTTATGAATTGCGGTGGCGAAATAAGTATGAAGATTTTTATGAGATTTTAACTTTAGGTATGTGAGTAGCATATAAATTGCCATAACCACGGAACGGGTCAACTTAAATGAACTTAACTCATGGTTTTCATTGGCCAGAATACTTTTTGCATTTTAGCAGTATTTGAATCATATTTGTAGTAATTTGCAAGACAATTAAGTATTTTGTTTGCATAATTTTCATATTTTTGTCATTTTCTTTCTTAATGCGCTCGGTGACCTCTTTAGTAACCTAATCAATTCTTACTGGATTTGTATTTATACAAATAAATATAATTAAAGTGTGCATTTGTTAATAAAAATGTATAGGTACAGTAAGTTTTATACACAATTAACATGTTTTTATAAATAAAACTGTGATCACTCAAAACAATAAGTTCTCATATCTACACATAAAAATGTATAAAATTATCAAAACCATGCATTTTTCTCAATTCTCTGATACAATTAACTTATCAACCTTGTACGGTTCTCACTGAGCAGTGAACAACTGTAGGATAGAGTTGAACGATCCCTTTATGTGTCACTCAGACGAAACTGTGGCACCAAGGTCAAGGGCACCGTGTTATACGAATTTTATATCACATAAAAGTTATGTCAACTTACGACTTCAAGGAATTATTTCGGGAATCAAGTTCAATGTTCTGTCACAGTTTTTATTACTTAAAGCAATAGGTTCCAACTAAAATCATAGATAATTAATTAATATTATCATCAATAAAATCCAAAAGCCAACTTTTACAAATAAGAATTGATTTAAAATTAGTTTTTCATATTAAAAGGTTTATTTCACAGTGCTTCAGTCAATCCTTAGGTGCAGGCTATGCCATCAATATTTCCCTTTTTTTTACTACTTACTCCCATTATCAGCAAGGCCACATCGTCACATCGTATGTGACAAATTCCGTTTACGATCACAGTGACCACGGCTATATGATATAGTAAGTGGGTGAAGGTCCGGACGTCAGTCACATATTAATGTGACGGCTACTTACTTACCGGCTTCCTTCCGTTTCTTGTCATCAAATTACGTAGATGTGATGTGTGTCCGATGAGAGGATGAGAGGAATTATGATGGTAAGATGCTGTATCTGACTGTAGGTCAGATATGTTTTTGTGGACATCGTATTGCATAATTATTATCAGTCTTCTTGAAACTGACCATCTATATCAGTAAAAGCCATTTTTTATGTTGAAATGAGCATTGATCGCCGCGCTTACTCATTGCATATTAAAGTTTTTGGACAGTTAAGTCTAGTTTAGAACGCTTACCTACGATAGCTTAGCTATTGACGTCACACTCTCAATAAGAATCAAAAACCTAAAGTCAAAGTCAAATCAATTATTTCAAATAGGCACATTTGAACGTCATAATTTCCAAAAAAAAATAAATTGATTCAAGTCGCCCCTTCTAAAAGGTATTTTCGTATACAGGGTGTCCCGCAAATAATGGATAGGTAACCTCTAAAAGGGTTATTGTACTTATCATTATGAACAACTATTACTACGGGAACAAACAAGAAATCGCGAAAAAAAACCGCTATTCCCTACATTATCCTACTAATATTATAATTGTGAAAGTTTGTGAAGATGTTTAGATGTTTGCTACTCTATCACGCGTAAATAGTTGAACAGATTTGGATGAAAATTGGCAAATAGATAGATCATTTCCTGGATTAATACAGGGATACTTTTTATCCTGATATTCCCACGGGATCGAAACTTACGCGGGTAAAACCGCGGGGCGCTGCTAGTATTCGCTCAAACTCGTCAAAATGTTGGATCAGTTGATTCTTTTTCGCGATTTCAGGTTTGGTCCCATAGTAATAGTTGTTCATAATGATAAGTTACAATTATCTCGAGGTTATCCAATAATTACGGGACATCCTGTATATTATATGTGAAGACAACGAAAGGACCTAGAATAAAATTAAAGACGATGCACCTAGAATAAAATAAAACTAAAGACTAAATACTCTTTATGTCATAAGGTCAAGAAAGTATACAAAAATTTAAAGCACTGATCAAAACTAGGAAGTATTTATCCTTAGAGAAGCAATTACGTAGTTCATTTAACTTTATTCGAAACACAATACATATACGAGTATCACACAAGGATCTTGTTAATAACAAATCCAACACGTACTAAAGGTAGGTAAGTGCAAAACACAAATTAACTTCAATTAGAAAAATATAAAAGATTGGTCTCAGAACAAACAAACTGAATATGTATGATTGGTAATAATTAATTCGAATTACCGTAACTAACTATACTTGTACGAATACCTATGGTAATTGAATAAAGTTCATTACAGGTGACGTGTTGTTTACTAATAGAAAACTACTTCCATGTTGACCACGTTTGATATGTGGTCATCAAAGAAAAAAGGCGGCAGTCGGAAAAGAAGCAAAACTTTTACTTTTTGTCCTTTATAATGCGCACAGCAAAATAGTGGAACTCTCTACCTGCGTTTGTGTTTCCGAGTGCATACAACCCGAATCTCTTCAAAGTAAGAGTGAACAGGCTTCTTCTGGGTGAGCTCACTCCATCGTAGACTTTGTCTCTGTCATCTCTGACCTAGACTAGAGTCAAGAGCAAACCCATTTCAAATAAAAAAAAAAAGAAATGTTTAAATTCATTTTTTTACCTTACGGCTTTTATAATAAGGGAAGCTATAAGGTAAAGGTAACTATAACTGTTAAACCAAAGAAAATGACGTGCGATCCTTGGAAAACTTTTCCCTTGTTTTCTCTCATAGATACTACTTATCCCAACTAGCAAAATAATCCTGGATTGCGATTTTATAATGCTACTTGGACTTATAAAGCTCCGAAGATGGTTTTGGTGGTTGCTACTGCGCTTTTAACAGCATTAATACATGCTGGTTTTACTCAAGTACACTTAATCCTATAATTTGTACTTATATCGGTATATGGGATCATATTTCCTGACAAACATAGGATCAAGACTCCTATGAAAGCATGAAACAAGAGTAATTGCACTCAAGAGTAATAACTCCGGTAACTCGGACTTATATGCGCCTATAAGATAACATCTGCGGACCATTTAAATCCTAATACTCCTGTAGGAGCATGTAACAGGAATATATGCACTGAGGAGCCATTACTCTTGTTATTTTAACTTATAACCTCATATAAGCTAATATTTTATGGCCAATATAAGTAAATTAAAGTTAAATTACTGTAAATCATTTATGGTTTGGTTTTACATATTCTTAAAAGTAAGTGTTAAATGAATTTCATATCCATGTTTTAATAACAATAAATCACCAAAATTACACAGCATGCAGCACTTGGTAGGATATTGTTCTCTATATCGATTTATCGTATGCCGTTTTAAACCTAGACATATTTATATAGGCATTCCACAGTAGTGTTTTTGTCCAAGAAATCTCAAAGAATCCTGGTTAAAACTCTTAAGATGCCACTTTTGCTTGTAACGACCAGTACAGGCGAAAACACGCTTTATATAGTTTTGCAAATTCTATTGTAGGATTTGACATCAGCCATTTTGATTAGGTACAACTGTTTTTGTTTACAAATATTGAAAATAACTGGTGAAGACCGTATCGCGAATTCTAGCGAGGGTTCCGGACAAGATAATGGGTCATGTATGAAAATATTAAATTGTCTCGATTTTTTTTCTGCACTTATGAATAAGCTAATACTATCTACAAAAAAAGTATCAGATTTATCTGATTAGTATTTCCAGAGAAATAAATTAAATTCTGTTAGAGGCGGCCATCGACAGTAACCCACGGATTTTTATTCAATTTCCTTAGCCTACTCAATTAAAAAGTAAAAACTGTAGATAATCTGTACCGTCTGACACCCATCCATCATAACAAAGGTCTCTCAAAATCTAATCCAGTGTCCAAAGCGTGTGGGTCGTCGCGAAGGCAGTCTAAATCTAATCCAGTATTCAATGCGTGAGGATCGTCGTAAAGATATATCCATAAAATCGCAAACAAACACAAAGCAAGAGGCGAAAAGTGAGGTTATGTTATGACAAATTGACAAGTTATGATGGATGGATGTCAGACGGTACAGATTATCTACAGTTTTTACTTTTTAATTCAGTAGGCTAAGGAAATTGAATAAAAATCCGTGGGTTACTGTCGATGGCCGCCTCTAACAGAATTTAATTTATTTCTCTGGAAATACTAATCAGATAAATCTGATACTTTTTTTGTAGATAGTATTAGCTTATTCATAAGTGCAGAAAAAAAATCGAGACAATTTAATATTTTCATACATGACCCATTGTAGTACTACTTTAGATGGAAGAAGTTCGGACAACGCAAGTAGGTACCAAATCTTTGAGCGATATTGAAAGCGATAACAAAAAAGATCTTTCGGATTATAACAAAAATTTAGAACTGCGTTATTTTGTTAAAAACTGGGAATTCCCCGAACCACAATGCCATGCTATTGAAGTTTAGCAACGTTGCGCGTGATCGGGCGAACCTGCGAGTATTATGCTGTCGGTTTGAGATGGTCAAGAAAGTACCATGAACTCCTAGTAAACGACTTCTTTTTAATTTATCGTAGTTGCTACCATAGACGTATAAAAACTAATACAATTCATGAAGAAGTTCATGGTACTTTTTTGACCTTCTCAAATCGACAGCATATAATACTCGCAGGTTGATCGGTTTCTGACGACGTTGCCAGATTTATCAGCATGGCTTGTAAGAAAATAGAGAAGACTGTGCCCGTACCTATTGAGATCCATAAACATTTCTGTAATATTGCCCAGACATCAGATTAGACTAGTTACAAATTTCACATTCGTCTCTTGGGAAGTGATCATAAACTGCGTAAGTAGAACAATTCTCACACCAAAACCAATCTTGATATAGCAATGATCTGATGTGCTCTTGATTCTGAGTAAAATGTTAATCTCTAGTGTAAATAGAAACCAAGCTGTGACAACCGGGACATATCGCCGATAACAAGAAATGTGTAACACTCCAAGGCCATTTTAAGTTCTTTAAAGATCGGAAATCTTTCTTGGTTAAAAATCGATCGATATCGGAGGAAAACCTATCCTAACAACGATTCGACCACTTTTGAGAATCTGAGCTTGTTGGGCGATACGATGTGCTCTGAAGAAAAAACCACCTCAAACATCAACACACCCGCTGAACTGTCACTACAAAACCTAAGCGAAATTATTATGATGCGTCTGAAAGAAAATAACGAATCAATAATAACCGACCTACGAAACACCATACAAACTGAAATAAATAAAGCTATTACGAAACTTGCGGAAGATTTCGAACGAAAAACCAGTAATTTATCAAAACAAAATGAACTAAGAATACAGGATATTGAAGAGATTAACACCAAGATAGAAAAGTTACAAAAAGAGAATGAAAAATTAAAACAAGAAATATCTGAAATAAAATCAATAACCCAATCCCCCGTAATCCAATGTACGGAAAGCAATTCTAAGAAGATAGTCATCTACGGCCTCACCGAGTACTACAAAGAGCCTGAAGCTGACCTACATAACCGAATCATTGAAATGTTTCACGATATTCTACACGTGGACCTGATGGGCTACGTAGAGAATATGTATAGATTAGGCAGAAATAACACTAATACCCGACCACTTGTAATAGAATTAATAAGTAAAAGAATGGCTAAATACATCAAAAGCAATAGCCACTATTTCCAGGGAACACGATTATCTGTATCTGAATTTTTGGACGATAAGTCACGCAAAGAAAGACAACAAATGCGTGACGAAATGATAAAGGCAAGAAGGAAAGGCTTATATGCAGTAATAAGAAATAATCAGTTATACGTAGAAGGGACAGTCACCACTTTAAGAGATGAAACACACAAAAATCAACCAAGCTGCACAGCAAATGACAAAATTGGTAATTCGAAAGCTTCGCGCGTCACCTGCCAACGAGATCAAACAGACGGAAATGAAGACACTGACAATAATTCCTTTCGAAAACACAGACCAACTATATAAAATCCTGTTTCAAAATATTCAGAGTCTCTACAACAAACAACATATACTTGAATCCTTCATCGTAGATAACCCGATTTATAATGCAATATGTATATCAGAGTCTTGGCTGTCGAGAGAAAAATTAAGTATGATGCAATTTAGTGGATATAAAATAGCGGCGTCATACTGCCGCAGCACGCGAGTGGGAGGCGGCGTCTGCATCCTCCTGCAAGACCATGTTGACTTCAAAGAGAGAAACGATATAACGAATATGTCCATAGAGTATATTTTGGAAGTATGTGCAATCGAGTTACCCAAAGAAAACATATTATTAATAACTATGTATTGGAATAGAAGAGAGGAAGAAATATTTATTAGCCAGCTAAAATGTATCGTAGATTATATAAATAATAAGTATTTCAAATTTAATATAATTATAGGTGGAGACTTTAATATAAATATCCTAGAGAAAAATGTAAAAACTACTAAATTCCTAGACCTTATGTTAGAATATAAACTTACACAACACATAAAAACACCCACACGAATTACACAAACTACATCTACATGTTTAGACTTGATATTTACAAACACTAATACAAATAAAATATACACAACAGTAGAGGAACTAGGTCTTTCAGACCATAGCGGAACGATAATACACATCACCACGCCATCACCACATTTAACTACACAAACAACTTGGTATGTTAAAAAAAGATTATTTAACAACATGAACATTTTAAAGTTTAAGTCTAAATTAAACGAACACGATTGGAATAAAATTCTACCTAAAAACCAAAGTTTGAATGTTAACTATAAAGCATTTCATGATACATTAACCAATATCCTTAACCTTTGTATACCAATATGTAAAGTCAAACTAAAAACCAATTTAAAAAAGTACTGGTTAACGACGGGCATCAAGATCTCCTGTAAAAACAAACGATTGTTAAAAATACTCACACTTAAAACAAAAAATCCTATCATTAAAAATTACTATAAAAACTATGAAAAAACATTAAAAAAACTAGTTACTACATCAAAAAAGATGCAATATGTAAATAAAATAAAAAAATCTAACAATAAGGTTAAAACCATGTGGAGTATCATAAATGAGAGAACAAACAAAAAACATAAAAAGGAGCATAATAATATTAAATTGCAAATAGATAGCGACCTCATATCCGAACCTAAACAAGTAGCCAACATCTTTAATGATTTCTTTGCGTCCATTGGAGAAAAGTACAGTGCCAATTCATCCGGCAGAAAACCAAAAGTACCCCCGGCGTTTTCAGCTACACAAAATACACTATTTCTTAGCCCAGTAGATCCTTACGAAGTAAATACAATAATTAAAAATTTAAAAAACAAACAAAGCCATGGAATTGACGAACTTCCACCCACTCTATTAAGACAATGCGCTGACGAATTAACCTTGCCATTTTACATGTTAATTAACCAATCTTTTGAAGAAGGCGTTTTTCCCGATTTATTAAAAAAAGCTCTTATAAAACCGATCCACAAGAAAAATATAAAAACCGACCCAAACAACTACCGTCCCATTGCTCTCCTACCAACAGCCTCAAAAATATTTGAGAAAGCCATGTGCGATCGTGTTTATGCATTTTGTGAAAAATATAATATATTCAATGATAGTCAAAATGGTTTTCGCAAAAATCGATCTACCGTTTTGGCTGTTTATAAATATATACAAGAAGCCCTCAATATAATTAATAATAAAAAATATGCTGTAGGATTGTTATTAGACATGACAAAGGCTTATGATAAGGTGCAATATGATATACTATTAAATAAACTATATAACATCGGTATCCGCGGTAAAAGTTACGAATGGTTCACATCTTATTTAAAAAACAGAGAACAAGTTGTAGAAATTGAATATTACAATCTTAAATCAAAAGAAATAGAATTAATTCGATCCCAAAACATGCCCGTAAACGCTTCTATACCACAAGGAAGTGTGATAGGGTGCCTGCTATTCCTTGTTTACATTAACGATCTCCCTAACCACATCAATGAGTCATGTGTATTGTTCGCCGATGATATTTCTATTTTAACACCATGTGATAATAATATAAACTTAAACCAAAAATTGAGTTCTATACTTGACACTGCAACACACTGGATGAACAAACACAACCTTGAAATTAACTACAATAAGACAAAAATAATAACATTCCACCCCCGACAAAAAATACCTATAAGTATAAATTTCGAATACAAAGAATCAAAATTAGAAACAGTAAATAAATTCACCCTTTTAGGCCTAGACATAGATTCACACATAGATTGGAAATCACATATTCAAAAAGTAAGAACGAAATTATCCAAGTTTTCATACGCTCTCCGAGAAATCAAGAAAACAACAGATCTCAAAACAGCACTAGTAACATATTACGCGTACGCATTTGCATGGCTCAAGTATGGAGTTATCCTATGGGGAAATAGTACAGATGCGCCTATATTATTCACTTTACAGAAAAAAATGGTTAGAATTTTAATAAACATCAAAGACACAGACTCCTGTAAACCCCACTTTAAAGACCTAAAAATATTAACCCTGCCCTGCCTCTACATACTTGAAATTTGTAAGTTTGTACGAAAATATCCTCAATTCTATACCAAAAGAGGGGATATCCAAACACAAATTGCACTTAGACATGAAAGCAGATTGAACATACCCACTTCACGATTGAAAATGCACTCTTCTAGTGCATTTGTTATGTCCATTAAAATATACAATAAGTTACCGGAATACATTAAAAACATAAATAAAAATAATATCTTTAACAATAAATTAAAACAATTTCTGATAATCAAAAGCTACTACACTATTGACGAATATTTTAGCGATAAATTTCAACAATAATAAAAACAATATTTTACACAAAACCTACATTTAATTTTAAATTTCACTTTGAATATAAATTTATTTTAAAACACTAAAATAATGTCATTTTTAAAAATTAATATATGCTAAACAGCGCGCAATTATTAATAATAAAACATTCTACAAGACTCAATAAAATTGTAAATATTTAGTTTATTATAATTTATAATGTTAATAATGTAAATCGTGCAATATATAAATAAAACTTAAAACCAAATACTTACTTAAATAAAATATAAATACTATAACAGCAAATGATACTATTTATTGATACTATTTTAATACTATTTTATTTTTTTTATTTTAATTTATTTTAATTTTATTTTAATTTCATATTATTATTATTGTTATTTTTCTTTTTTTTTTTATAACAAGCGCCTTCATCCTCTCTCCTATAAAAAATTAACTTTGCTGTGCCCGACAGGGTCCATAATTGATTCAATGTTTTAAAATACCAACCATTTACTATGTACACATTATGGAATGCAATAAAGTATTGAGTATTGAGTATTGAGTATTGAGTATATCCAGGAACATCGGCATAGTCTTGTTTAAATCGTCGGCAACCTCTTATATAATTAAGTTAAATAAAAACAATGTTTAAACTAATGTTTAACCTAGCACGTAGAACAAACCCTTAAAATATTCCTTTAACTTACTTATCTATAAAATATATCAATCGATTTTCATCGGGCATTGCGGAACCCTAATCGGTAACAATGGCGAATCTTCTTCGGTTTTGAGATAACCCAATATAGAACCAATATACTTATATTGGTACTATGTCACACTTGGAAATGCTAAAAATACTTATATTAGCACTATGTCACACTTGGAAATGCTCACCAAGAAAATGGCAGCTGCCTTCATAATATTTATTTAATATTAATTAATACTAAAATGTAAATAAGCAAATTTCAAGAGGCGCTTTAAAATTTTTATCGAAACCATGATAGATTTCACAGAAAATTCAAGTTCCCCTATGAATAAGCTATAAGTAAGACTAACAATTTGACAACAATAAGTTTGTGTTTCTAATATGGTTGACATGAATAATATAAATACCCTCAAGATGTTAAAAATATTTTTTACAGAGCAAAACAATGCGCGATACACTCACTTCGACTGTTCGCAACATATGAGATTATAGAAACATTTCTAGGCGTGTATTAATCTAATTTTTTACTATAATTTACTTATAGTGAGATTTACAGGAGTAATTGTATTCACGTAATTCAATTACAGGAGCAATATAGGCGTATATAGCATTTCAGCGGTCTAATATAAATACGTTATAAGTAAAAGTAGACTTATAAAGTGGGCCCTTTTCGCAACTTATATGCGGATAAAAGCCTCATATAATCCTCGATAAATGATGGTTCTAGGATAGTTTAAAAACCACTTTTTGCTAGTTGGGATATTTGACAAGACAAACCAAGACAAACCAAGCGAAGCGCAAGGGCACTACCTACCTTTTCTCGAAACGCTTCGTCGTTTTTTTTTTAACCCCCATAACTTGGGTTTGGATTATACTAGATAAACAAAATTCTCGAGATATGATGTCAATAATAAACTTATTAAACATATAAAGTTTCAATTACATAGCTCTTATACTTTAGATTTTATTGATATCTAAAAAACCCCGATTTCGTCACTGACTCACTGATGATCAACAAAATTCTTAGGGTACTTCCTGAAGTCCTAGAAAGCTGAATTTTGGTATGTAAGCTAGTATTACTACACAAACAACAAAAAATTCTAAAACTTGGAAAAATAAGATTGTCATAAGCAACTTACAAAAAGAAGTGAAATCCCACCAAAAACATTAATTTCATGTAAAATGTTGCCTTGAGGAGACCATATGGCTTGCACTGTCAAAAAGTTATCAGATCACATGTAGAACCAAGCTTCTAACTCTACACGCCCTAATTCTACAAGCCCTAACTTCACAAACTTTTCACCTTATTCAAAATATGTGGCTTAGCCGTTTCGCTACCGTCACATGAAAAAACTTAATCAGGTGGTATGATCAATTTAATTTAATGGTGAAAAGTTTATTCACTGTTCATTACTTTTCTGTTACATAACAGTTCTTGTAGTTACGAAACGGCCTAGACCAGTCATTTGCATTACCGATATGCAGTCTTTCAAAAGACCTTAGCTTAGAAATGTAGTACTTAGAAACAAAGTAGGTAAGTCTTGCGTGATTCCCATTATGTAGTTAGTGTATGCAAGAGTTAGTTCCGACAAAAAAATTATATAAATCACAGAGAAATCATGCTATTTCTCTGTCCATTGTATTGGAACCATTAAATAATATGTTACGAATAAATTGGTAGTGCGTAACCGAATTACAGGCTAATTTCAATAACTGCATGTGTTATTTGTTACGGTCGTTTCTTCTTTGTTAAATATTGTTTTCTGGTATATTGCATTTATTGGCTGGTTCCAGATAAATGAATAGTTTTAACATCAATCAAAATCGATCGAGCCGAGCCGAATCGAGCCTTCCAAATAAGAGTGAACAGGCATCTTCTGGGTATGCTTGCTCCATCATAGACCTCATCCATCGCTTTCCATCAGGCGTGATCGAGGTCAAAAGCAGGACCATTCAATAACAAAAAAAAGAGAATACATAGTTCAGACTATTTTCATCTACGACGTCTCTTTTTAGATACTATTGACCTATTTCACAGATGTTTTGCCTTTTAACTCATTCTCTCTTTCAGCATCTACTTCTGACTGTTTTAGTCATAGGTCCTACATCAGTCCTTCTTTAAGTCTCTAGTTCATTTCTAGGCCTTTAATGGTGAATGCTTTGCCATTTTCTGCAAAGTTAATCCCAATAACCTTACACGGCCATCAAAATTAATACCCAAGCTAATCTAAGTCAACAGCACTGTTGGCGATCATGAATAAGCCAATAAAAGGCCATGCAACTTCTATGGCATGTCAATCAGCTAACACGTATGTTTTTCTATGCACCATCATCATTTAAATAAATCATTAAAAATAAACAAGGTACGATAAAAAATGAACTTTGTCGATCCGATTAGCATTTGTTTTGTTATAAAGAAAACTTCTGAATTTATTTGCATTTTTAACCGACTTCTAAAAAGTAGGAGGTTTTCAATTCGGATGTTTATATGTTTTTTTTATAAATTCTGATTTGTTTTCGATAATTTGCGGGATGATCTACCATCACACCATAACATCACGCTTTTATTCCTCGAAGGGTTAGGCACATTTCGAGTTAGTTAGGTTAGCCAGGCAACTTATCGCCGTCAACTGGGCACAAATCCAGACTCCGAACACTTTTCCCGGGAATCGAACCGACCGCATGTTCAGCAGTAGCCCTTGCGACCACTAGACCAACCAAGCTGTATGATCATCATCATAATAATGACGAGCCTGCGTAACGTAAAATCTTAGTCGCTTTTTACAGCTATCATGACCAATTTTAAAGGCAAATCTGCCAAGCGTTGTCTGAGGTTTTCTGTATTTTTTCAAATACACTTATGAACCCTTTTGAAAACTTTAGTGGAGGTTTATAATTCAAAATAAAACGCTAAGCTATGAAAACTATGCTTCTGTAATATTGGTCAAGAAAAAATTTGGAATCGGCTTATTCTTATAGGAACCAGCAGGGTACTTGCGTAACGTAAACAACACAGTTTTAAGGAAACAAACCTCATCTAACCAAAACAAGGAAAACGTATTACAATTATAATTCCCAATACATACATAGGTGCTAATGACTAATGAGTCGAATTTCGCGACGGTGACGATGACGCGGTCATGTCAAGTGTGCAATAAGCTGACCTTAATAATAGCGACCTGTGCGAAGGCTTGTAAGTAGATGTACAGAATTGTAAGTGTGTAGTAACAATTGAGTTAACGAGGTGATTTGATATATGTCCTTAGTTTTGAGTAGAATTTAGAGATCTGACGTTATGAAATGTATTTCAGACTGCTAATCTATCTAATCTAACAAGCCTGTACTGTCATACTGCAGAGCAAAGACCTCCCTCTCCCTTCTCCACACAATTCTGTCTTTTGCGAGTGCCGACCAGTCCCTACGGTAGGAGTCAAGCTCATCGTGCCATCTTCGTCTCGGCCTGCCACGATGGCGCCGTGCGCTTAGTGGGACCCAATCGGTGGTTCTCTTAGCCCAATTGTCATCTGACAAGCGGCAACCATGTCCAGCCTAGTCCCACTTAAGTTTAGCCGCTTTCTGGGTAACGTCCGTTATCTTGGTTTTGGCGCGCAGTATTGTGTTACTAAAACGGTCAGAAATTCGATATAATTTAGAGATGATGACCAAAATCAAAATATGTTATTTCACATAAACCTACATGGTCACTTACGAAACGTCAGAAGCTAGGTGCACGGTTCCAATTGGTCGTTTCCTATGGAGAAGAGCCGGCAAGAAACCTTACGGTTAGCCTTTTAAAAAAAAAATACTTTTACAATGTTTTTAAGTTACAGTGTTAACAGGTATGGGAAGACAGAATACGCCTGTCAACAAAATAGAAAATGGTCTACAAATCTACAGTCTACAAGGACCTTACCTAAATTATTCTTAAGTTCTTAATAATCATCTGATATCTATAGAGCTTAGACTAGGATTGCTAACTAGATAAACGATGCAAAGACCAATTAGTAATTGGCTGGTCCACTGGAATGTTGTTCTTAATCTGCAGAGTCTAAATTTAAACCAGCTGATTGAAAGTTTTATGGGAACGATGGTCTTCATCTTTTTTAAACCTTACTACATACATTGCATGTCTACACAAAAAAAAATTGAATAACCATGCACTTATTTCCTTTTACAAAGAATGAACAACATCATCCCGATGCACAAAGCAAAACCAATAGCAAGAGCTTCATAATAAAGTATTTTTCTTTTATTTGCAGTACGTTATAGCGGCAGTGGTGGCGGCAGTGAGCGCCGCTCCCCCCGTGCCACAGCAGCGATACCCACAGCAAGCTGGGCTTCATCAGCTGAATCCGTAAGTAACACTTTTACACCTTATTTTAGAGTAAAGGTCAGTCCCTATGTGCGGCAGAAAAGAGCCTCCATGAGTTATGTACGTTACTTTAGTACGACCAGTAACTGGGTTGTGGAAGTCATATAGGCAGTGACTCCATGTAAAATACTGATAATCAGCTGCATCTGGTTAGACTGGAAACCGACCCCAACTTAGTTGGGAAATGGGTAGGCAGATGATGACTTTAGTACGACCAATGCACCATAAGTAGGTAATGTGCTGCTTTATCCTCTAATAATCACTACGCAATTTTAAGAAGACTTGCAAGCTTTTTTCCGTATTTTAATATGTATGTACTACGTAGTTCAATAAAAGAAGAGTACTTTACCATTGGCAGTTAAAATAAAACGTTTCCCTAATTTTAGACTGGATTACTTTTTGGAGCAACCAGTGGATAACTACTACAGGCCAGCGGAGCAGAAGCAAGGTTAGTTTAAAAACATCAAGTATCATGTTATTCAAGGTAAAATTTTAATGAAGTAAAGGCAAATGTAAAAGATGTAAAGCCATGATTCATCATTTCATCATCAACATCATTTCAGTCGATAAACGTCCACTACTGGACATAGGCCTCCCCCAAGCACCGCGACTTCGGCCGGTTCTATGCTTCTTGCATCCAGCGGATTCTTGCGGCCTTCACCAGGTCATCGACCAACCTGGTGGGAGGCCTTCCTTGTACAACTTTGGACTCTCACAATACAACACAATGTAAAACCGTAAGTGGTCTACACTTACGGTTTATTCCAAACGCATCACACATGTGTCAACGCTGTAGGAAAGTTTTTACTCACTTGCATGTTTTGGGATTGCCAAATAAAATATTAGGAGGAAACTACAAATAAATAACATACAATTCCATTTAAATTGACTAGAAAATGAGTAATGAAACATTCCCATTATTCATGGAAAGCGGTAACTAGTATCCGGAAATGGTCTTTTCGTTAAGAGGTTCTTTGAAAAAATCGGCCCTGCCTAATTTAATGTTGCCGTTTTAAGACTAAGTCCTTTTTAGTGCACCTTTTTAGGACATTCATGGTCAATGTAAAACCATTCATAAGTCATTGCAATGTAACTCTTATCACGGTAAGGAAGGGTATAAATTAGAATGATTGTCGAGAGCTTTTATGAAACTCACGTCAATGATTCTAATTTATACTTTATAACAATGAGATATGGGTTACATTGCAATGACTTATTAATGGTTTTACGTCAATCAAATTTGATCGTAAATTGCTTTAGGCCTGAACGATTATTCACCACTTAGCTGCCCAACAATGAAGGTAAATCTATCAGGAAAACCAATGGGCTGACAATAAAAATCTTCAACGTGTGTGATGCATTACTGACGATGATTATCCTGATTATGTCATCATGACATGTCTTTAGATATCATGCACTATATACGTATATGTTGGGTTTATAGAGTGGCGATGAGGTTATCACATAAAGCGCAGAGTTTTCCAACGCCAAATAAATGATATTGGAAGAATAATTTTGAATTTTTGACAGTTCTTCCATACAAAAACTGTCAAACATCATTTTTATTCCTCGAATAAAAGTTATCTGGCGATGGAAAAATCAGCCCTAAATGGTACACTACAGCGGGTAAAACAAGTAGATAAATAATACAGAGACATCGACGCGCAACGTTACCATGGATTCAGTACGTGATTCTGAACTGCGCCCGTTCAGTTGTATGTTGCGTCCTGTAAAGAATATTATCTGTATATCTACTACTACAAACAATTGACGTGTTTTTATGTTAATTCCAGTAAGCGCAAACGGCCCCAACGGAGTGCCAGCGCGGCTGGAGACTTTGGAGCCGGACAGTGAAGTGGAGCTGGTACCAGGAGTGCAACAGCCCCAGCAGCCTCCACAACAGGTATATAACAACTACAAAATTATAACATAAACTTCACGCTTTTTTAGTCCGTAGGATTAAGCTGAGCTGCTGTTGTACATACAGTGTGTTTTAGAGTTCCGCACCTCAAAAGGAAAATGGAACCTTTATACGATGACTTCGTTGTCAGTCTGTCTGTCCGTCAGTCAAGACCCTTTTTCTCTTTTTTTCCCTTAAGTCTTGAGTTGAGCTGCATGATTTCCGACAAATGCGTGCACTGACTGGACAGGTCCTCTCAATCTGTGTGGTTCTTTCCTCAAAAGACCATCTCAGACATCGACCTACATGGTCTTCATATAACTTGACCAAGATTATGTCTGGACTTTAAAAGAGACTATGACCTCTGAGTTTGTTTCGGCCTTTCTTCTCAGAGTAGTCAGATAGGAAACGCCGACCTCATCTAGTTTAAAAAAAAAATTATGATTGACGTGTAAAAGTGTTTGTGCAAACCTACTTACAGAAATAAAATCATTTATCATTTATCTCAAGAACGCGTGGAGTTATCAACATGAAATTCATATCAAATACTCAAGGATGCAATCCCTTGAAGCAGTAAAAAAATCAAACTTCCAAGTCAACGCAATCAAAAGATACGGGCGTATATGTTCCGAAGTCAAAAGCTATAGGGTACTTTCCGTTGACCTAGAATCATGAAATTTGGTAAGAAGCAATGTCGTGTAGCACAAGTAAAGGAAAAATCCGAAAACTGCAAATTTGTAATTACATTACAAAAAAAATACAATTTTAAAACTATTTACATACCTACAAATTTGTACGGAGCACTCGGTGCGCGAATCTGATTCGCACTTGACCGGTTTTTTAACTAGAACAGTATGGGGAAATCCGAATCCATAAGGGCTATAAAGGTCTGTGGCATACCCACTGTTCACCAAAAAATGGCAGACTGTGTATGCCAGGCTCCGTATTAAAATATTCAATCCATGCTGAGCGAAAGAAAAAATCTGGAGAGCAGAAGCACAGATTACTAAATAGTTACTACGTAACAGATACTTCACTCAGTAGAAAATTTCCAATACCTATTGCTATAATAGCCTACTCCGTCGCGTCAGCAACCGCTGCATGCTAAAATGTGCCTAAATGCTCAAGCGTACAGTTGTGATTGCTTCGCACCGCGCGATCCCACAGCAATCGCAGGGCCGCCTCTTCGATAAAATTAAATTAACATAACTATTTGTGTCTATTTTATTGAGAACTGTGAATATGTTCGGTAGTTTAAAATTGTATCGTATAAAGGTAAAATATGTTTTTAATAAATTGGTGCTGACTGTAATAATTTTGAAACGACAAAAAATGGTAATAGTTTATCACTTAACTTTCTTCATTGACAGGTAAATGGAAAAATATTAGGTGTTTATCCCTTCTTTTACTTGATTTGTACCCATCTACTGCACATAAGGCACCAGACGGCATTGTAGGTACCCGTACAAACGAATGGAATGATTAAAATTGAATAACGTGCGTGCGCTTCGCTTGCGAAAACCGCACTGAATATGGTCCGCAAACGGCCCGAGAGCGCTCGGCCGGGCGGTAGGTAATTATAGCGCGCAAGTACACGAAGTGACGGAGGCCTGGCAGAAGTGAGTCAAATTTTATTAAATTTTCATACAATTATTATTAGAATAAAATTTACCAATTTTTGTTTTAATACTAATCGAAGCAGTTTCATGTGAGGACCATTTCATTGTACCTATAGGAAGAAAAAAAATCTGCTCAGCAGAACTACGGCCTGGTGGTCGTAGTGGTAGTCGTGATTTTTTGTAATGTATGTATGTACGTTGTTTTTACAGAATAAACAATTTCTTTCTTTTCTTTTTCTGAACAGATTTTTTTTCTTCCAATTTCTTTTCTGCCAGGAGCCAGTCGTCTAAACGAACGTCGAACGAACGAACGTCGTGTATTTACTAAAAAAATAAAACCTCTAACTACTTTTATTAATACAACCATATGGATAGTTCGCTGCAATCATACCTACAATGATGACGTTGCCTGAGGGTCTAAACAGGTCAGCGGTATTGTCCGAAAGGGTTACCGCTGCCCCAAAACATAAAGGGCTAAGGAAGGAACACGGGTGGGTTTTAGTCAGTAAGAGTCTGACACTCCCTTCCGCTCCACCCAAAGCGGGAGAGGTCATTGTATGATTTTCCATCCTCAAAAAAAAGAGGGTCTAACAGACGGACTGCATTTGAGCTGCATGCCAGCTGCAACATCGCAGTTTGGATGCAGTTGACATAACTAGATTTCGAAGCAGTTAAATCAACTGCATCCAAACTGCGATATTGCAGCTGAAATGCAGTCCGTCTGTTTAGACCCTTAGAAAACTAAATAGCAAAAAGACGTTCAACTCATAAATGGAAGTGATGTTCGTTGTCTAGGCAAAAACGTAATTAATTTTTAAATACTGATTTTTGAGCACGTATTTCCATACTTAATATTATAAATTCGACAGAAACTCTGTAGGTATGTATGTTACCTTTTCACGCCTTATGCACAGAACGGATTTCGATCATATTTTGCAAGGGATAGATGGCATCCTGAGAAAGAACATAGGCTTTTGTCCCGGACGCACGTTCCCATGGCATAATTTCTGACATTCACGCGGGCGGAACTGCGGGCAGAAGCTAGTTTCATAAGAGCTGATAATGATTTGATTTTTTTAAATATACTCTGCCAACCTTATGATTGTTTTACATTTCCAGAATCCAGTAGCACCGAATATACCAGGATTATTGCCCGGGCAACGAGTGTTTATTGTCCACATGCCAGTACCCGGATACAGGTATGAATTTTAACATACCTATGGAACCTGAACGCGAACTAAGTCCCGACCAACAAAGTAGTAGGTTTACAATCAACTACAACTTTATGAACGTCTGCTTCCATCGGCTGTGACCACTGACAGTCATTAATAGGGTTCATTGCTACGAAAAATCACTACTATTACTCAATATCATGCTTTTTATACATAGGTACCTATTCGTTACTGTTTTTATGTGACACTAATTTATTTTTATTTATTTACTTAATTATGCATACACATTACACACATCACGATGCAGTATAAAACTGATTTACATCCGTCACCTCACACATCAGGTCCAGTAGAAAACCAGCGTCAGGCATCAGTTGTCTGGCATTTTTGCTGAACTGGGCCTTTTTGGCGCAGCCGTGAGGCACACTTTCCTGCTAATTTCTTACATCGGACTTTGCACTTTTTATTTTTATCTTATTTTTTATCTGATGTACGACTAATATCTAACTACCTGGTGTATTGTGTGTCTCGTATTCTGTGCTAAATAAATGTATTTTCTTTCTTTTCTTTCTTTCTTTAAAAACAGTCATGGGCATACGAGTTGCAGGTCGTAATCGAACCCAGACAGGCGTTTTACTTTGTGTAAATTATTTCATCACTACTGCTCTTAAAACGGTGCAGCAAAACATCGTGAGTCCTAGAACAAAAAATTCGACGACATGTGGCATCTACCAAACCGCACTGAACCCGCGTGATTGATTTCGGCCCGTTCCCTCTCACAGAGAGGAGGCCTGTGTCCCAGGAGCTGATTTAACTTATTGCTATGAGACCCAAACCAATCTTTTATTCCCCAGATTTGATTCTATATTAATTTATTACTGACTTCAAGAACCCCTTAATTCCTAGGCGCGAAACGCGATATAATCGCGCGGCACAAAGGCACCACTCGTTGCGCGACTTGCGGTGCCTTTGTGTCACGTGTCGTGTCGCACCTGTTTGAAGGAGCCTTTAATCAAATTACCGTTTTTTGTTGTAGATCAATAATGAATTTTTACTCGTTTCAGTCCCGGCAGCATAGGAGGCTACGCACCAGTATACATTGTTGCTGCTGGCCCGCAAGGAAACGGTAGATTCCCTGGAAATGGTACGTTAATGAGAAAGCAAATCGTATACCTAAGCTTATGCCATTGATCAGTAACAACATAATTTGCTACAGTTCAGCCGACGAGAGAATGCGTTCTTGACACCTTTCAGTTTCATACAAATGTGTGTTTTGCTGATCTTTAATAGTTACCGAATTGTCGCACTGACAGGTGTCAGATACGCATTCTCTTGATAGCCGGACTGTAGAAGAAATCACCTATATTTGAATTCAGAATCTAAGATAATCCAGTTTTGAAACAACCAATTCTATGGCAAAAGTTCAAATTCCATAGCAATACCTACTCACGCAAAAATAGACTTAAAACACATAACGCTAAAATAGATAGTAGTAGTAGTTGGTGGCATTGAAATGTAAATTACCTGAGATTACGAATTCAAGTATTTAAGAATGACTGATGTCATTTAAAAGTTTTGATAAATTTTCCCATAACTTCGTTCCAGGTTACCAAAATGCAGTTCTCCTAGACCCATCAGGTCAGGGCGTCCTGAACCCGTACGGAGGGTACCCCAGAGGCTTGGTTCAACCACAAGTCCTGGGCCCAATTGCCTACCCTAACAGACCTTATGACCTAGTATACCAAGGCGAAGGACTTGCTAATCCGTAAGTACAATTTTATTAGTTTCTAGCTCACCAGACGTTTAAAACGACGATGAATAAATCATTGAAAGAAATATCAATTTTATTGCTAGCAGACCAATTTTGAGATTCAAATGGTTATTGAGTTGTTTATTTTAACTATGAACTATTATTTCCAGGCCGTAATTTGCAACTTTCTACTTTCACCTTTAATTGTTATACCAAAACACTTTTGGATATCTCGAAAAATTTGTAGTGACTAAAATCTTGTAATTTAAATAAAAACAAATAAATCCGTTACCTAGTTTGCCTTACAAGAGGCACTATATTAGGTTATTTATTCATAACTAGCTGCGCCCTACGGTTTTACCCGTATAAGTCACGATCCAATGGGAAAATTGGGATAAAAAGTATCCTATATCCTAATCCAGGACATGGTCTATCCATGTGTAAATTTCATCCAAATCCGTTCAGTCATTTTAGCGTGAAAGCGCAACAAATAAACATACAAAAAATCTAATCTTTTCTGTTTACAATATAAGTTTAGATATTCATATTTGAATCTCTTAAAACAAACAGTCTTTATAAGCAATTGTAATATCTTCTTATTCTATTACAGCGCTGGCCAACCTATCCAAGGAGAAGCTGGACGAGGACCTATTCACTTCTCACAGAACGTCGGACTCCAAGGACCAGTCAACCATGCTGCATACCCAGGACCAGCTGCCCAACTTGGACACCCAGGCCAAGCGAACCCGAGAGCACCCAACGGTAAGAACTTTTCTAGTCATAATCATTATCAATGCCTGTGCTTGCTTTAAGGCTCCTACAAACAGGCGCGACACGCGAAATAATCGCGCGCGACACAAAGGCACCGGTCGTTGCGCGACTTGCGGTGCCTTTGTGTCGCGTGTCGTGTCGCGCCTGTTAGAAGGAGTCTTATGTGATGTCAAAAAACACTATACATATACATTATGGAGATGATAATACGACAATAAATGAAAACACTGCCAATACTAAGCATAACAGTATTTTGGACCTATCAAATAAATTCTAAAGTCGAAATCAAAAAAGTGATTTTTTCAAACAAACTAAATAGTCTATGTGATGGGCCGACTATGGATTTTGCCAATCTTTGATTTGTTATAGTAACTAAACCATTGGATTTTCGTATGCAGACTGGGAACTTCATTAGATATACGCGGTTTAATTCATATTGTCGTCTCCACCTTGTATATTAATTGGTTTTAAAGTTGAGAAGATAACGTGTAGTGAAAGAAGATAGCAACGAGAATTTAAGGATACAAAGCACTTTTTACATGTTTAAATATGGGTTTGAAGAAGTAACGTCTCTATAACTTACAATCGTGAAAAAGACGTTCGAACCAATTAATACAGAGTGGATATAAAAATCCAGCCTTAGTGATAACGATGTAAAAATAAAGAGTAATAAGGCAAAGAGCAGGTGAGAGCGAGCAGTGGTAGCTCAGTGATAACGACCCCGACTTACGAGCTTGTGGGTCGTGGGTTCGAACCCACTCAGGTAGGCGCTTTACTTTGTGTAAATTATTTGATCACCACTGCTCTCAAAAACGGTAAAGGAAAACAAAACCGGCATGTCCTAGAACCAAAAATTTGAAAACATGTGACATCTACCAACCTGTATTGGGTCCGAGTGGTAGATTAGAGCCTAATCCCTCTCTAAGAGAGGAGGCCTGTGTCCCAGTAGTGGGAACATTATGGGTTGATTATGTAACAAGACAAAAATTAAAAAGAAGCATTATTTATGGAGACGAATTCATAAAATGATGACAATGGTGCCAATTCTGTTGTTCGCAAACTAAACTAAATTTAAGTTCAATGCATCTTTTTCTTTCTATTTCGTTAAGAAAAGGACCGAGAAGACAAATTTTAGTTTAGTCCTGTCAAATTAATCAGCGCCTGACGTAAATTGACGTAATTTTAGTAGGCAAGTTTTTAATCACGTCTAAACTTGTATGGAGTAGTGTCAGGGTCTGATTAATTTGACAGGACTACACTAAAATTTATTATTTATCCTTTTCTTAACGAAATAGAATGAAAAAGATGCACTGAACTTAAATTTAGTTTACTTTGTGAACAAGGGAAACGGCACCAATATTTTTTTTTATATAATTGCAGGTGCTCCTCCAGCTCAACTAAAACAAGGAAGCGAAGAAACCAAAGAAGCTGTCGAAGCTAAATCGAACCACCGAGCACAAGCCCTCACACGAAACAAAGCGTAGCTCAACGATACACATTAGTTTATTGTGTTTGAAACTATACCAGCTCAAATATTCGATTCAGATGTAACAGTACTGAATCAAGTGATTTTAGTTCTAGAACTAGTATTTCGTCAAAGTGTGCTTTGATGTAGGTAATTTTATGTTTGTTACCAGTTTTTAATATAATAATGCAATTATAGTTTCTTATATTTATTACAAAAATTAAATGTTCGATACTGTTTGAATTTTTATTTTTATCAACTTTTGTCTATTCTTTTTCACTTTAATAGATTTCTGAATCCTAACGTAAACACAGAAACCGAATATATAAAATAGTTCTTGTCCTTTTTTAATTCTAAAATTTAACTGTTCCTCTAAAAACTTATTAACCATCTAATGATGGACACTTGTATAAATTAGTAAACTTCTAAAATCTTATTGCGCTTCTAATGATGCACTCTTTTTTTAATAATTGAGCCTCTTTTTAGTCTCGGGCCTTTTCTCTCAATTGGTCGCAGTAACTAAGTTAGTGAACCCCGACCAAAAGGATTAGGTTCCAACCGCGCTACATCCAAGTTGGTTGTAGTTACTTGGCTATTTAGTATTTTTAGGACCCCAAAATAGGAAGTATTTGATGTATAAAAAGGTTATCATTATATTACTGTTCAATAATATTTTTAGGACCTCAAAAAGGATTTTTTTTGTAGATTCGATTAAATACATAGATACCTTTTTCAAATATATTCTAGAGTTATTTATGTTGTTCTTTATAATGAGGTCGAATTCGTGACCAAACCTCATCAATTCATGGTAGAGTGGCATATCAATAAATATAACAGCAGCCCAGCGTGTTCGCATCTGCCTTAAAATACAGAGATTTATTTGATGATATGGGTCATTGGTTTGATTTTTGGCATCAGGTCAATGATTTGACGTTCGGTATACCTAATACATATATAATTATAATACATGTATAATAATAATACCTGGTTCTAATCTGCGCATAATGTAGTGCATTCTGTGCTATTCTTTAAGTAATGGGGCGCTTAGACTTAAGCTTGCAATGTATAAAAAAAGTAACAGTGTACGCATTGTTGAAAAGCCCAATAATAAATAAATAAACATGGCATCTAGATATATTATGTTGTACGAAATTGTCACTTTAATGTTGTCTTGATGTATGTCTCATGACATTTAAGATGAAATAAAGGTAAATAAAATACGGCTATAGAGACTGAACAGATGTAATCAGAAAAGTAAATACATACAAGCCACAGCACATATACTCTCAATTCTATTACCCCGTTCTCCCCTATCTTAAGTAACTTAAGTAAACAGCAATTTCCAGTAAATTCCTTAGAAAATCAGCACTAGCAACTGTACAGCTAATATGGAGCGACATCGCCCTAGTATCGCCAGGACCGGTAGCTTTCTCCTATAATAAATTAACAGCAACGCGAATTACGGTTCCATCTATCAGATAAGTGACTAGTACAACTGGTAAAATTGCCCGAGATTTAGTATCAGCACTATTTTCCTTTATAAGGTGAAAATCGGTTACATTAAATATGTCAGCTCCGTTCATGCATGCAATAAGATTCATGATTTGAGATCGTGGGTTTTCGTTTTCAAGTCGTTGTAAAGTATCGTAATTTGCCGGGTTGCAAATCTGTCAGAATTATCTGCTTAGGATGTATTTTATGGTTCTCTTCATCTTGGTTGGCTAGGCCCTTTAATTCAGATTATTTCATACTTTAGTTTTATACAGTTCAGACAAAGGTAGAGACTGAAATTATATTGTATTCAAAAGTAAATGTTTAGTAGTAGAAAATGAACAGAAAAACAAGCTCACTTAATTTTTACGCGTTTTTTTTTAAGCTCACTTAAGTCAGTTTGTTTTTTATTTTCATTTATTTAACCTCATATAGGTATAGATAGGTAGGTAATTAAAATAAACTTTAACTTTCCACAAAGCGTAAAAAAACGAAAGTGTCCAAAAACACGTTTCTGTCAAAGCATAAATATTCCACCAATGCAAAACAGTCACAAAATAATTAATTCCAATCAACACTTCCTGAAGTGAAATTGCCATCATTAACAATATTAATACTTCCTTGTGGAATCTAACTTTTATCTGCGAAACTGCTACCGTTAGCACTTAAGCTGCATTTTATCGTCTCTAACGGAGCCTCATCCTGTGGTGGCGTTCAATCCTATAAAGTATAACATACACCAACTTACAATTACCATCCAGAATCATCTACAACATCCCTATCCCTTTCTAATAAGATTAGCTTTACAACATCAAACAATTCTACAGATTCAGATCGAAAATTGTCAGGTTCCAAGAATGGTTACCAGTTTATGATCTCCAAAGGAATCGGACGTATAATTATGGCCAATTGGAAATGTGATTGGACATATATAACGGATAATTGACTCGAGATAGACGTGGACGGTTTAATTCAATTAAATTGTAATACTGTTTCAATTATTGTATGTTCTGCCATTAGTCATTCATGCTGGCCAGGTATCTTGCTGCGATTTTCGAATATTTATGGTATATGGTGAATTTGGAGTGTTTTATCAGAGATAATGTTATTATATTTGGAGTTTCATCCCAATGCTATCAGCCTATGGGGTACAGCTTAACGATTTATTGGGACTTACAAAATAATTCAATTTTCAATATGATCTACTCAAAGAACTCATTTGGCTTCCCACGATCCCAATTTTATATATCCCAAATAAGTACTGGAATCAAAGACAAGACAAAGAAAAAAATATTTTTGTTGATGATATTTTATTTTATGTAAGATATAGCGGTATTCTCCTTTGCCATTCTTTGAACATGCATTTCACCAAGATAATAACCGTAAAACATATCGAATTACACTCACTTATCATTTTGCTAAAATAAAAAGCCACAATTCGTTCCAGCTAATTGGCCATAAAAATTTCTATCATTAAAAACAAATAAAAGCGAAGAACAATGCAAAAAGCCCACAAACCGCATTTTGTTTATTTTTATTGACCTGCATTGTTCTGACCTTGATACTGCATCATTATATTACCATCAATCACGTACACGAGCTGCTCATGATTGATGGCCATAAATATGATTTAAAACTACATGTGCAGTAATGTGCAAATTATATCACCTCCAGTACAATCAAATCTGGTCCTTAAAGCCTAGGTGTTAAAGTTCACAGCTTTAGCACAACGTTGACACTATAGCATCAGTATCTGTTATTCAGACTTTAATGGCCTATTCAAAACCAATCAAGCTTGAACTATCTCTATGTTCGTGGACACCTAACTCAAAACTAAATTTAAGGAACTACGTACATCAATGAAGGTCATCAAATTTTGGGCTTCTTATAATGATGACTCACTTGAATTAAGATGGAATCGCTTTCCAAAGGAAAGGTGTCGAGAGATCGTTGCAATTATCAGACGTTCGGTACGATGCGAGGCAATTATGATCTTTTTGCTGTGGACCCGTTATCTTGGCTTAGATGCGCGGCAAAAACGCAACTGGCGCAGTGTGGAGTATTTCGCCGCCGTGGGCGCACGCTACCGCCTCGCGTACTCACTGAGACACTATGTCACCTCGCGCACTGCTCGTACTCGTCGCTATAGCCTGCATCGCGCAGGTAGCGGCCCGGCCGGTCAAGAAGACCCTAAACTTCAACATGTTTGTGCTCCGACCCAAAGAAGGAGCGTATGACAGATTCTTGCTGTCAACTGACGGGGTCTCCAGGTTTGGGCCAATATTGGAAATGTTCGTCCAACGCTTCCAAGGTTTGATGTCCGTGAAGCTGCCACAAGACCAACTTAACGGTATATCGGTTCCTGATGGGGCATCGGGAGTGAAGAGTGAGGTGCCTGTTAGGAACAATGCGGAAAACGAAGTTGATGGAGTGCACGAGTCCAAAATGCCTGGAATAGTGGTCAGGCCATCGCGCACAAAGCCAGGGACCTATGAAGTTGAGATAGACATGGTGGTGGACGACGGGCAGCCAGATGAGAAGACAACGTAGGCAACTGATGCGTTATGTGGAAGATTCGGTCCAAAAAGCATAGATGTGGATGCATGGAAACAATTGAGTACGATTTTATTATTAGAGCATGTTCGTTAACTGCGGAGAAATACAAAATATTAATATTTTTATATCAATAAGTAGTTGTATAATCTCGGTGTATGATATAACATGTTGCGTAAATATTTTCGTGCTAGTAAACAAAAATATAAGTGGTTGGAAAAAGTCGTTTCTTTAGAAATGTCAAAGCGTTGTCACTTCCATATATTTTGTTTACTTTTAGTTAGTGTCGTGATATCTTTATTTCTGCATTTATTATGATTAATTTAGTTTTTAAGTTGAAGTCGTAATATTATTTATTTTGTTTATTCTTGCCATATCATTAAGGTTTAGAGTTCGTAATAAATTATTTTACTATTTCTATTTCTTGTATTTTGTTTATTTTTTCTGATTGTACAAACCTGCAATTTCTAAGACTTATGTAATTTGTTGCTAATAATTTTGTTATTTACCTACTTAATTTATATTAACTTAAATTGTTATTTTTATTATTTTTTGCTGAAGTCTTAAAATTTTAATCATTGTCTACGATTGGCTGTCTGATTTTATTTATATTCATGTTTAAATCGATTTAATTTTCTAAATACCCAAACAGACAAATTAACTCAATATAATAATTTTGAAAAGACTTGAAGGAAAAATACAAACTCATCAGGCCAAAATGAGTACAGAATCCCAAAGTTTAGCGAAAGCTTGTGACCCCGTACTAAATTTTTTTGACAAAACTTTAACGGAAAAGACTTGACGAAATTAGGTCCACTAATTTCTCAACATTTTCCCAATGCGTCAATTGTTACAATATTCTACATCAGCCGGTCGATTCTGTAAAAATTTCACCGTGAAAACTTAGGTGAAGTGAGCTATCAATGTCAATTCCTCACTTCACCTAAGTTTTCACGCTGAGATTTTTATAGAATCGACCGGCTGACTGGCTTAACTTTGACTACGTGGGTACTGTAATCAGCAACAAGCTTTGTCTTAGAGCCTATCAGGTTACACAAATTCCCCTTTTTGCCAATGTTCTGACAGAAAAATTTCAGCTTCACTGACCGAAAACCTTTTCCAAAATGCATGAAATTACTCATATCTTGCTGTTTTATAAAATACATATACCTATTAGTATAAAACCGAGGTTCTTGCACCGTAGTAGTCGTCATAATTTATAGCATTGCTAACTGATGTCAGGACCTTTCATGATTACATTATTGTCTTTTTTATATACCATTAGATTCTTGTTTCAGTAAATAGAAATACGTGCCTTTTTCCTTTCTAGATCCTTTGTCTATTATGCGAATGCACGAACTCGTTTAACTACCACCTACCTAGCAACCTCCCTTTGTTTCCAGACAATGTTATCAGTTATCAGTGAACGCTTTCCAAGCTGATATTTTATAATTTCCTTCCCTGTTCCCATACCTATAAAATATATAAAATTTATAAATAATACCTTCAGATTATTACTGATCTGAAGCTATTATTTATCAAATTATTCTCATAAGAGAATAATTCGATAAATAATAGCTTCAGATCAGTAACGATGATCTTAATTTAAATCTGATAACTATTTAAATAATTAAATAGTTATCTGATTTAAATTAAGATCATCGTTATCTTTGTGTGTGCGATCTCGATATTTGTGACTTTGTTAATTTCATAATTATATTTACTTTGTTTAATCTTTATCATCACTATTGTTATCATTATTAAACACTGGTATTCAGCTGCATCTGGTTAGACTGGAAGCTGACCGCAACATAATTAAGAAAATGCTAGGCAGGTTGATTAATATTGAATCTCAGACATCATTGGTTAACTGACTGTCAACGAAGGAAAACATCACGTGGAAATCTGGACTTATTCTTATAAGACTCTTACCGAATTTACAATCCACACTAAATTAACCTGTCCATCCTGCATGTCCATTCTAGTTAGTAGCTAGTAGAGAAAAGGCCTGTGCACAAAAGATATTCTCTGAAATACTGCTACATATTTTATGCAGACTAGCCCTGTAACATTAAAGACCAGTACCATAACTTAAAACCCTAGGACAGTTAGTAATAAATAACAGCGCTGTGGCTGCAGAGATAAACTAAGGCCTAACACATTAACGGTAAGCGCGGTTGCTAAACCGCAACAAATTACTGCCGCGTACTGATTGTTGTGCACGCCTTTACATGAGCTTTTAAGGATTCTCTTTTTTTAAAGTTTGAAAAACTACTTTAAAATAGAAATAGAACTCTTGAAAGCTAGTACTTGACCACTTACTAGCTTGCTAGTAATTTGGGACAGACCGTAATCTGTACTTTATATAATCATAAAGAAGATTGCCCAAAAAATCCCTACGGCGATGAAAAAAACTTCTATGTACGATACAACCCCCCTGCGCTTAACGCCCGCTTGGTTTGCGACCACCCTCCCACCAGAGTCCGGCGTCAAGCAGCTGTGTTTCGTCGATGGGTGGGAGTTCCAGTGCCTTAGGCAGCTTCTGGGCATGCTCGTTCCATCACAGACCTCATCCATCGCTTTCCATCAGGCGTGATCGATTTTCCCTCAGGATGAACCGCCCGCTCTGGACCTCGTGGTCAAAATCTCCTATTCAAAGGAGTAATCAATGAATAGGTGGCGTCTACCTCTCTTACTCCCCTCCTCTCTCCAATACCTTCAAAACTCGATGAACTATTTTGTAAATGCTTCAGCTAAGTACCTCTTTCGAGGACTTTAATTCTATGGAACAGCTGTAAGGTTGTGATCACACCAGCGAAAGTGTTGTCAACACGGAAATTAGACGCACACTATTGGCATTCTAATTAGGTGCATCTCTAGTCCGACACACTCGCTAACATCACGAAAACACTAAATTTATGCAGTCGTCATAATGTATGCACAACGGTGCATGTAACGCCTACCTTGGTAAAGCCGTACGATACTTGGAAAAGACAATGGAGCAAAGAAATATTCTAGTTTTTTGCAATTTCTTTATTTTGTTCTTTTTCTATCAATCTATATATAGATGCAGTTCCACTTTCTTCCATTGGTCAAGAAAAGCATTCATATCATTCTCACTGTCTCTGTGAACCAGTTTAATATTATTTGAGTCCGCGATAGACAGACCTACCCAGACACATTTAAGGTATCAGTCTTTTAGAAGCTGATTATCTACCCATCTTTAGAACCCAGTATAGTGAACTGCTGCCATGAGCATACGCGTTATTAGCCTATAATGTTCCCTGCGATATAGCGGTGCTATTCTGTAAAAATCTCACCGTGAAAACTTAGGTGAAGTGAGCGTGGAGTGTAGCAAAACAAACTCACTTCACTTAAGTTTTCACCGTGAGATTTTTACAGAATCGACCGGCAGGTCTCCTCTTTTCAACAGGAGATGGGCGGTAATCTACCACGCGAGCCCAGTGCGGGTTGGTAGATATCACATGTCTTTCGAAGACATTTTTTGGAGTGTGAAAAGTTAAAAATTCGAAGTGAACTACTATGAAACTAAATTTAATGGTTCTTATCAATATATCATTCGCCCGGAACACATGCAGGTTGGAATAATACAATGGAGTGTAACAATATTAATTCATTGACGAAAATGCAACGAATACGAAAGCTGTACGCAACAAGCATTTTAATTAGGAAGGCGCAGTTTAGCGAGCTGATGGCAAGTTTACTTTTCTTTTTTACTTATTCGTTTTCTATCGAAAACGCTAAACCTATTTCTAACTAGTGTAATGACAGACAAAAAAGGCTTCGATGAAAATGAAGTGGGAAAACTATGTAAATCTCCGATCTCCGGTCACCAACCAACCAACTAGCCTACGGAATGACTAACACCTCCTCCTAGTGCGGGTGGTCTTTTCTTCATAGAAACGCTCTGGCCTGTTTTCTTTCTGGTTAATGACCAAAAAGCAATGATTTTTTTACAGAATAATAAATGTTAACTACTTGTATGTTTTCTTTTCTTTTTTTTCTTTCCCTATGTTTTCCTTTTTGATGATACCTACATTATTTTTATAAACACTAACACCGTCAAAAAATGCTCAAAATTGCCGATGTCAACAGAGGCCTAGTGTACAAATTTGACAACTATTAATGAAAAATGAAAAACATAGGGACACAGTATAATATCCTTCTTATTCAGTTTATGAAATATCTTTTAAATTGGTTCAATATTGGAGGAAGAAATAGGCGAGAGCCAAACCTCGAATTATGACTTTTTACTTAGGCTTTTTCAAAAGTCTCTCCGACCGCATTACCTCTTAGGCACACAGACACAGACACAGAAGCGAATCCCGCACAAGACGAGAGACGTGACCGCACGCGTCGGTTGTGTAAATTATTAGGAAATAAGGCGGCCCCTATACCGACAATAAGTTTGCGCAATATATACATTGCGCAATATGATTGAATCAGCCCTTGTACTCAAACGATCAATTTTCACGCAATATCGCCCATAAGCTTCAATGTTTTCGCATGAGCAGTACCTGCACAATACTACTTATCCTACACGGGTTTCAGCGAGTTTAATTTTTATTGCAGCAGAACCAGTGTAGAGCCCGCCTTACGCAACTATTATCGCCATTTTGAACACCCCCTTACAAGTTAGTTGTCTTACGAGCAAACTTCCCGCAACCTGCGCGCGATTCGCCTGTGTGGTCAGAGCTTTAGCAAGAACTAGCAATACACTTAGTAGAAGAGACTGAAATCATTTTCATCTTACCACCACTTTAAATACACAGTCATGCCAATATTACAACCATCACCACAGGTTATTAACCTGAAACCTACTACCGCAATAATCTTTTGCAAGCAATTAGTTATTACAACTTGCGGAAATGACATGTGACGGGTGCTTACCAACTAATTTTCAGTCATAATCAGCTTAACAAATATTTTCAAATACATTTTCAGGCATAATCAGTTTATCATTATTTTTTTAAATATGTACATGTATGAGTTCAAAATTGCTAATGATCTAGCTACATAAATGGTATCAACGAGATACTTTTATGCTTTATTTCATTAAAAAAAAAGCATAATAGTATCGGCGGTTGTTTCAAGAAGTAACGGCGGCTTCCTAGATTTAGGTCGTGGGTTCGACCCCAGGCAGGCGCTTTACTTTGAATAAATTATTTCATAACCGCTGCTCTCAAAACGGTGAAGGAAAAATACGATTTGTTCTCACTTAGTGAGAAAACGGTATCTAATAAAACCAAAAATACGAAGATATGTGACATCCCCAACCCGCACTAGGCCCGCGTGTTGGATTAAGCCCAGTGTCCCAGCAGTGGGAATATGCATTATGCGGCTAATTAAAATTTAATCAGTCTGCTATTTTAAAAATTAGCACCATTCAATATTTTCAGTGCTAATGACCTGTAAAAATATAATATTTTCTAACGGCTCTGTCATGATAACGTGATCTTTTATAATGAGTGTAATAAGCACTCAGTGTTTTTGCGCAAAATTAATGAACAAACATTAAACGTTTTGCATGAAAATATTTTACCTCGGATTAAAAAAAAACACGCACATAAAATCTTCAATTTTTTGTTAGTAATATTTGCAAAGATAAAACCGTTGTTTTATGCATACAGGATGTTTGAATTTTGTCTACGAATATTTTTAGCACACATTTTAGCAGTTCACTTCAGACTATGATCAAAGCCTTAAATTCCGAAATCAGATTAAAACAAAACATTTACAGTTGCATGTAGCTATTCGAATGGATTTCTATGACATAGTAATTCTTGGGTCCAGGTAAACTAGGTATTGACCTAGTTACTGTTAGTATCTGACAGATAGCGAATATTGATTCGCCATCTGTCCGATTTGTCTAGTAATCTAGTCGACCTATTGATACGCAATACGTTTACGAATATAAATGTAGCTTTCGTGTTAATCACATCTATTTAAATATTTTGGCACACAAAATTATGCATTCCGCTTTTGGTTTCTGTACATTGAGCCGCGGGTTCTCTTGTTTCAGTTCAAGTATTAATTAGTTTTCAGTAATAACTATTACTTTGTCTCAAATTTTTGTAGCAGTTTAGCTCTGTGTATTGCATATTGCTAAAATTTATGTTAACCCTAACTACAAACTTTTCACGTTCATAGTGCAGCGGATATGGAGATCGAACTTACGACCGCTCCAGTTAACCATTGAGCTATTGTCCCTTTTATTCTCTCTTCTTGTTTGTCGACCGACTGATATTTTTCAGCGTCGTAGGTACCTGGGTTATTGTCAAACTCTGAAATGAGTCAAATAAACAAAAATTATTAATATATTTTTGAACACACCATTTATATTTTTTAGAAACAATGAACCCCAAAAAAGAAAGCAATACCCGCCGTAAGGTCAGGGCTGGAAGAGTAGGTCGCTGTCACAACTTGAATAATAACACAGCACCGAACGCACATGCAGACATACACTTCCTTACCGGCAGACAAACGGACGCTAACGCTTCCTTGTCACACGAAAAAAGAAGAAAAAAAACTCCGCGTTCAAACTGTCAACGTCTTCCCGCCGAAACAGTGTTTGACGTTTAATTTTTTTATTTGGCAAAGGAAATCACTGTGTTCATCCTGTGTTATTGTTATCAAAGTTGGATTCGCAACGGACACGCGTGACTTATAAACTTTAAGGGCCTGTGATTTGGAAACAGTCAATCATAAACTCTCAGTTCTCTAAAGTAGAGGACTATAGAGCAAAACCTCCGGCATTTAACCACATAGTGCTTTCTTCAAAAAAGAGCAAAATGGATCACAAATTGGTGGTAGTGTTGTACCTCTGCATAGCTTCAGTGCGCAGTGCGCCTATGCAGCTGCCATACCTGCCAATGCAGTTCGGGATGCAGCCGCAGCTTCCATTTCTGAGGAATATGGCACCGAATTTGCAGTCACCTTCAATGTGAGTATTCTTTGTGTTTTTCATTTACTATCATGATAGATTCAGTAGCAAGCGTCACATGTGTGCCGATTTCCATTAGCTAGCGATTATTTCATTGCAGTATGTGCTTTAAAAGATTGACACTAAATTTAGAAACTCAAAGTGTGGCATTTCTCTCCACAAGTGTTAGATATTCAAACCTTCGGATCTCTACTCTTTAGATAAAGATCGATACAAATAAAGTCGTATTCATATACTCTCTTTATCTTTTCATATTGTTTCTTTTCAAATTCTGCGTAATTTTTGCTAAACAATAGTTTTTGGTAAGTTTGGAAAAAGTTCAGTTGTGTCGTCTATCTGTGCGACAAGCTCTTTTTAAAGTTCGATGTGTCTTATAGAGTATAGTCCTACTACTGTTAGGTACTGTATCCTTAAAAACTCTTCAAGCAATTTTACCTGAAGCAAGAATTACGCAGAATTTGGGTGTTGCCAATGTGAAGTTTACTTTACTTTCGATGTTTATTGAAGTCACAGTTAAGGTAAACATCCAGAATGCAAATATGATTCGAAACATGCCAGTAGAAGTAAAGTTACCAGTTTTACGGTTTGTGTACTTGTTGTTCGCAAATCGAGCACACGTTGCTATGTCAACAATCTAAGGTTAAACTCTCCTAGACGATGCAGAAGATGAGGTAGTTCGCCCTCTGATATTTGTGTAACACGAAAGGTATTCCAGATTCCGGCGTAGAATTTTTGCAACATTTGGAATAAAATGTAGGATAGTCGTGAGCGGGGGCAAATCACGGTTACTTAGTGAACACTTGTTAGTTTAATATGCATGGATAACATGCAAAACAAAGCATGAAACTCACAAAGATTTCTATCACTTCCAGATACCCACAACATCAACAGCCATTGATGATCGTCCTACCAAACGCAGCACCCAATCAAGAAGCTGACGACAGACACGCGAACCTCAACGAACAACTAGCAAATGCCAGCCTCAAGAGTAACACAGGACACATAGACGAGAACAAAGATGCCATTGTTGTAGATGCTAATCCTAAAAGCCCAGAAACACAACCTAAAAACGCAGTAGTATACCTCCCTGATGAAGGAAGATACGTCATTGGTCAAATTATCACGTACATTCCGTTCCTACCAATAGAAGTGAATGTTCCTGATACCATCTCTTGGATAGCGAACCTATTAACCGGGGGATGGTTCAGGCCTCAAGGACAGGTACCAGTTGGGAGTATGAAGACGCTTGGGAACAGAGGCCAGATGCCATTGATAGTGATGCCTTACCCTGGGCCCATGCCTGGGATGAATCAATGAGTGGATAGTATTGTCGAGGAGTGAGGAAGACTGACTGTAAATTTAGTGACAGTTGCTATCCGGAATAGCAGCTGTTGTAGTCTTAGGAAATGGTGTTAAAGAATGGTTGTGTCCATAATATATTTAGTAATTCTAAAGATGAGTGTAATATTTATTTGATAATCTTCCTTTCTCCACAGCTCTTTTACTTGATTTTTGTACATTTCAATACAATGGTTTTATATAGCATAGATTTATTACTAACTAATTGACTACCTAGAGATCGGAACAACTAGTTGCTCACATACATAGAAAGTAATAACACATATTTTATTTAAAATGCTTTATTATTATAAAATAATAATTATTACGAATTGCTGTCATAAACTGAAGCCTTAAATAACATATATATATTTTACATTATATCTAAGTCGTTATGGTAACAAAACTTAACTTTTAGCAAGGCTGAGTTCAAGAGTCTAACCAGAGAGTAATCAAAGTTTATAAAACAAAATAAAAAAAAACTTAGTGCTATTGTAATATTTTGTAGTGCTGAACAAGTTACACTATCAAACTCCAACTTTGCTGTTAGAAATAAGAATCAATCCAAAGCAGCATATTATTAAAGATAAACCGAAAAGTAGGTAATTAAAAAAAATAACAAACAAAAAAAAGTTCATAATCATAAATCATAATTCCACTTTCAATCATGTTGCTTCGGATCAAAAAGGTAAAGCGATACAATCGCTCCTAAAATGGCAACGTAAATAGTACAAGCCGATAAATCTAACAATGAAACGTTAAGTATGCTCGTAATTAGGTTACTAGTGTCATACAAACTACCTCATTAGACTATCGGCTAAGGGACTCATAAAACTAATATCTTCATGACCGTGTTTGGTTTCAACCTACTGAACTACCAGTGGGCGAAATCAAAGAACCATCGAAGGCCTAGAAAGTTTTGAACTAGTTATAAACTCGAATGAACACTATATGAGCAAAAGCTGAAAGCAGAAAACTTTCAAGTGATTGAAATTATAGCCTAATAATTCGTTTCTATAAATTGTCAAAACTTTTAGACCCTATCTAACTTAACAAATTAAACATTTTTGGATAAAATCACAACTAGAGAAGAACTAAACCTAAACAAATGAGGTTTTATCCAAAAATGTGAAGCGTATGTGGTTTATTGGCTGTTGAAGCCAACGGTATCATGGTCTCCGGCAGCGTTCAGCTCCTTCTTGGGGACGATGATGGAGACAGGGTAGTTGAAGCTGTAGAAGAAACCGTGGGGAGGACCCTGAAACAAAAAGAAATGAATAAAGTTATCTATTATTCGGTACTGACCTGTGGAACTACATTATTCCTTAAACAAGGCGTCTGTTTATTTACCTTACATAACAGAAAAGTTACGTGACAGATATATGACAGAAAAGGTACGTGTTCACACAAACACTCAGATTAAGAACTCATAACTACTTTTATATAATATTATAGGCTAAACAAATTATTTGTTTCATGCGGGAATTGAACCCGCAAACCATAGCGCAGAATTCTATCACTCAGCCAGTGTGCCAATTGCATCTATTATTCATCGTAATATAATTCTCGCAACGCTTCAACGTTTTTATGGCGCTAGCCGCTGTCAATATCTTATTTTCCTGACAGAAATTGGTACCAATCACTATATACTCGATGAAGGCCTTGTGGGGGACAAGGTGGACCGATGACCTTGTGAAAGCCGCAAGAATCCGCTGGTTTCGCGAAACTCAGATCCGGTCGAAGAGGTGGTGCTTGGAGCCCATGCTCAGCAGTGGACGTTTCGGCTGAAATGATGATGATACTGGACGAGACAACATCAATACTTACAGTAGGTTCAGGCTCTTCGTATTTGCCATCAGGGCCAACCTGTTGCTGTTGTGGCTGTCCACCATATTTCTGTTGCGCGTATTGCTGCTGTTGTCCATATTGCTGCTGTTGTCCATATTGCTGTTGCTGGTTTCCTTGGTAGCTTTGTGCCTGAGCGGAGGCCAAGGCTTTGCCATCACGAGGCTGGTATACACCTTCGGGCTCTGAAGCCTGGGTTTCGTAGGGGACCACGACACCTTCGGGCTGTGAAGCCTGGACTTGGTAGTTGCCGTATCTATGGATAGAAAAAAAGAATAGAATAAATATAAAAGTTACAACGTTATTCTAGATTTAAAAATTTTGTATTCGATTTATACAATTCGCATTTTCACTCAAGACTTTAAAAAAATATCTTCAAGATACTCACTGCTGGTTGTTGTATTGGGGCGGGACAGTGGGTGCCTTGGAGTTGGCTTCAGCTGCCTCTTTCCATGCCTTCTCGAAGGCTAGACGAGCTTCCTTCAGCGCAGGGGTCTCTTCTGCGGGCTTCAGCTCGACCTTGGGGAGGTTGTCCTCTTGGTGGAATCCTTCGCTGTCGGCATAGTAACGAACCTGAAAGTTGAGACGTTTTTGGTTACTGATAAATTCGGTAAGCATACAGCGTGCCACTTTAATGGCGACATTAATTTAACACATGTATATGGTTTCGCGTTTCGTTTTATGAACATATTTTAATTTCATTCAACGTTATTATTTTCTAATATAGCATCTTGGAGCAACCTGCGCTTAAACAACTGTAGCGCTGGGATCATTTGCCGGGGTCACGGATCATAACATCGCATCAATGAAATTATAACGTGCAATAAACTTATTAATAACTAACGAAAAATTTCAACGATTGGGATCCAGAATCATGTATTGAATCATCGTTGTGCGGCGATGTCCCTGCCACGCTGTATATTTCTACATTACCGGGATAATTGCATAACACACTATCAGTAACAATGGCTTTAATTTTGACAGTTCAACAACATTCATTGCGTTATTTACGACGTGAACAGACAACTGTTTCGAGTACATGAAGCAATGGATCAGCAATATCCTTCAAAATCATTCAGATTGTGCTTGATCGTGTTTTACGCAATTAGGATTCACAGTCACAAAAATATGTCTATTATAATTTTTACCTGAGACTTAAAACAACAAAGAATACAGCTGTTCATTAGCTAGTTTTGTTAGGCATACTTTATGTTTTTTCGTTTTCTTTCTGTATTTTTTGTATTTGGACTTTAGTTTTACTTCTCTTTTAACTAAGACAAACCTAATGGTAGATTTAAGTGTAAAGACTTTATCATCATCTTGATGTATAGTTGCTAGAACATCAATTTTATTTACCTTGATGAGATCCTTCTGGCCGGGAGCCTGGTAGACATAGGACCCAGACACAGTTCCGGAGCCTTCGCGGTTCTCAACCTTGGAAGATTGGGGAGTCTCATAACCGTAGGCGTACTGACCTAGACCGTCCTGGCCGTGGTACTGGGCTGCGTTGTAGACCTAGAAAATATGAATTAAGATAAAGTATGTTGTTTTATGTTCTTGTACAACTTCGTTTCAGTAAAAATATAGATGAAATACAATCGCAAACTACATGAGGAAACATTTTCTATCGTTACTAACTTAAGACGAGTTAAAATGCCTGGATTAAGTAGGAAGTAGGTGAATATGTACTATTTAAGAATTCATAAAATCATGGTCAAATTATCCAGTTCTATGATCACTTGCAAGTCATTGTGGATAATCATAATGAGCAATAAATGGTCATAAACGTTAATCAAATAATATTTTTTACCTCTTCAACGTAGTCGTCTGTGTTCTGGATCTCCTGTCCGTTCCTCCAGTAGTGGCCAAGGGTTGGGCCAGCCTCAGCGGAACGAAACCTAGCGTCATCATAACGGACCTAGAAAAAAAACATGCATGTTTCATTTCAACTTATATACCAGAACACGTAATTTTACATGCTTTTTTCAATAAATGGATTAAATTAGGATGTTTCTCGATTTAATCTAAGAATGATGATGTTGAAGTAACTTCCTAAGTCTTTAACAGTTAAGGGTCAATCTCCAAAACGGGCGCACTCGTGTGATCGCTCTGGTCCCATCCAGATATTGATATTTAATGGTAATTATGTATCTCATTGAAGAAATGATATTCAAATAGTTTGAATATCATTGTTTTTAATGAGATACATAATTACCATTAAATATCAATATCTGGATTGGACCAGAGCGATCACACGAGTGCGCCCGTTTTGGAGATTGACCCTTAACAGCATCACAACGGATTTAACTATCTTACAACTAGTGCTATAGTATCTTATCTTAGGTATTCTAGTATATCTATCTATCTTCAGGCAACTTACCAGGGGCAAGACATTTGTGCGTCCAGAGAGCTGAGGCTCGTTGAACGGCAACTGCTTAAGGTACTGTTGTGCCTCCTCAGGAGTAATGTCATTCTTGAAGATGTAGTTGGTCTGGGGCGCGCCTGAGGCGAAAACCACCTGGAAAAGGGGAAATAAGATATAAGTATGGTTGTAATAGTAGCAGTTTATGAGAAGGATATTGAAATGTGCTTATATGTATACAGAGATGGCGAGACGACCTAGACGCGTATTGCAAGGGATGCCTGGTTGGATTTAGGGGAAGCCTTTGCTCAGCAGTGGGATAGTGTGGGCTAATTAAAAATAATAGACTGAATGTCTATATGTACTCCTAAGTGCTATACGTGATTTTGTTACTTTTGCTAGTGTTCGAATACTTATTTCACGTTGTGATTGTAACGGTAGTTTATCGCAAAATGCTGTCGAGGCTACAACCTTCCAAAACAATAGAAAAACTGTTCCTAATATTATAACAAATAATAGTGTATCTTTCATTTCTTTCACTTAACATGACAATACAACAAATGACCGATTGCATACCAATTACTCAAATACACTCCAAGTTTCATCATCTTAACTTGTTCATAACAATATATAATATACAATCCTAAGCAGGATCCTAATGTGTTTCAAGGTTACCATATGATAATAGCGAGGTATATTAAGAGATGATCCCAAAATAATAAGTTACTACAGAGCTGAGTCATCAACGGGCTTAGATAGCCGGTTCATTCACAACCGGACATGAAATGGATATTAGATAGCTAAATGTTTACTTTAGGATGATGATCTTATTTGATTTCTGAGAAAATATTACATCAGTGAAACAAGATACTTCAAATCATGATAATACAAATTAAGATGAATGACGAATGTCCGACGAAACCACTTAAGTAGCTAAGTAAGAAGCAGCTATCTAGACAGTGATGTGTATAATTTTAACTGAGGTTACATGTAACAGCAGACTGCTTACTACATATAAGCTCACCAGTATTAAAGAACTAGTGAAATAGGTGTAGTTTTCGTAGAAGGTTGCAAGTCATCATTTTATGGCAGTAATTTTCGTATGACCTGACAAAAATCTGTAATGAATGACGAAAGTGTATTCATTATAACAGCAACCGTTTATTTACATTCATTCAGTAAAATTGTTATTCGTAAAAGTATCTATTGTGCAAAAACCTGTAGAGATAACACTACACACTACTGCTAATATCAATGACCATACCGTGGCCTTAACATCATTCATGTTTATTTCACATCAACATGCACAAAGATGACGTCGTATTATTCGTATTGACACTAATAATTTTAAAGTTATATGTGAACGTAGAAATTATATGTTCAGTTTATATCTTGCGTGTATTCCCCGAATGAGAAGACAGGGATGTACACTTTAGTACACCCTCATTTCGCTAATAATTTACGCTGAAACCATAATATAATATGGGGACTTCGGGCTACTACGGAGAAATTCCGAATGGAAATTCGACACAACACTTTGGTCAATTTGGGAATCGGACCCAAGACCTTACGTTTCGAAGTTGTTCTCGCGTGTGAAAAAGACGTCAAAAGCAGTACAATTCAGGTTAAATTTTCCATCTTCCAAGTAATAGTGGTTAGCAGTTGCACTAATAAGATGAATAAATATGACGATGCTAATGTAGAGAATTAATAAGTTATTTCTACGTCTGATTTTGAAGACGTGTTTTCTTACGTTAATTAAAAAGGCAAAGTTACATTTTAATAAATATGCAGTGAGATCAGCGCCCTGTTCGATGTTCATTAATCTGTCTATCCATCTGTCACATTTGTCTATTACGTTGCTGTTTGTCTGAGTTCTGATTATTCATACTTATATTTTCTACGTCTTTAAGTTGATTATGATTCATCTTTATTTATCCATCCACATCCTTGTTAATGTTTTTTTTTTTCTTTTAATATCTAAAGTTGTGTATCATGTACGAGTACTTAGCCTGACTTGAAAAACGTGTTATTTAAGTTTAAACTTTTATTTCATTACCTACTATTAATTGATGATTCCACAAGAAAATCTATTATATTATAGAAAAGGCACATGGCCGTATTGTCGTTAGGTATGAAAATAATCAATGCGATAGAAATTAAATATCTTCTTGTTAAACCTTGAAGTTTATGTTTCATTCCATTATATTAGTTCATGTCTATACTTTTATCATAAAATGAGTTATCTTCACTAATTATATGTTCATCATAACATTGTCATCATTCATTTCTTGTCTGGTCGTCACCTACTACGGAGTTTATTGCGTTTTCTCTTTGTTTGAAGATTTCTAGAGAAAATTTATAAATCCTTTAGTGTTTGTTCATAAATTTTATGACCTGGTATACTATAAAGTACTGTTTCCCGTGCTATATATGGTTGTTTTACTTGTGTACTTTCAATATCATAGGTATTCCTTTCGAAGTTATTCTCTTTTATACTGTTTACTCTTCTTCGGAAATATTGTTCAGTGCTTCTTTGCCTTTAATTTCAAAGCAACTAGCTTTTTAGTTTAGTTTAAATTTACTTAATGTTTGTTTACTTTAGTTGAAGCCATGTCAATTCAGTTTCCACAATCCACTCGGCTACTTAACAATGTAACTGAACACAATTTACAATTCATTTTTATGGGCATGTTAAGAACGTCATCATCAACGTCATCGTTACATTGTTCTGAATGCTACAAATGATAATATTTACGTTATGCATTATAATAAATTACCTTACAACCTTTGACGTGAGGTCCAGAAGGTTATTCAAGTGCCTGAGTCAATGTGATAAAGCAATCATTCTCCCGAGCCTTTTCCCTTCTATGTTGGGGTCCGCTTCCTGTCTAACCGGATGCAGCTAAATACCAGTATTTTATATGGAGCGACTGCCTGTCTGACCACCACAACTCAGTTACTGGGTAATACGATACCCCTTGGTAAAACTGGTTGTTACTAACGACTGTCAAAGATCCACAAATGACAACCAAGACGTTGGTCTTGGCTAGGGTTACCATATGACAGGCGTTTGCCGCATTTGACAGGCATTTTAAGGTTTAGACAGGCGTGCGGCCGGCATTGGTCTGAGACAGGCATTTTTAAATTTCGCGCCCGTGCGCGCTTCGCGGTTGCATAAATGCAAGCGCGCGGGCGCGAAATTCATGAAAATCTGCCAGTTTGTGTTCTCTATTTTGGCACACAATGCGAACGTAGAACGTACGTTTTCTCTCGTCAACGCCCAGTGAAGTAAAGAAAGAAATCGGCTGACAGAATCAGTAAAAGCAATATTGATTACTCAGGAAAATTACAAAACTGTATCTTGTGAAGATTTTTACGTTTATGTTTTATGAAAAGAACTATTACAGCGTTTTGCTTTAGACAGGCATTTTTCTGAAAATTCAGGCATTTTAGGTATCATAGACAGGCATCCCTCTATTTACATATGGTAACCCTAGTCTTGGCTGAAACTCCTCCATGCAGGGAGGCACGGAGGAGTTTCGGTATGTAAAGATGGTTCACCATCCACGGACCAAACACGGCAACCGTAGCTTAACCTTATGGATCGACCCGCGCAGCTGTTATTTTTTAGCCACGAGCCCCTCTCTCTTTTAGACTGATAAAGTATCTATAAATTATTGATAACAACCCTCTGACTTTCTTTCATTGCTAATGTCGATTCAAGAATGCTATGCAGACCTTATTACATTTACAGCTTGACTGCATAAATCTTATCCTTATAAATCTTATAATTATATCATTACTATGTTATTTGTGTACATAGTAACATCGAAATTATACCGTTCATTACATTTATGTGCATCACGTTCGAGATATAGTTACTAGGTATTCATTTGTTTTATCTTTAGGTCTACATTTTTTCTTCTATGTAACCACATACGTTATATTGATTGCTCCACGCAGATCAACGTTCGTATGATTATCCCGTGGTGGTCAATTTCTGAATTTGATTCACTGTATATTTATGATTTCTAAGCTTGGTAGACCCATTGGTAATTGCTGAACGTTCGTATAGCACAAAGGATGATATCACTGCATGATTTCTTCGTTCTTAACAGTTTCCGAAACGATCAATTGCAATTGACAATTTTTACGTGATTGATGCTCAATTTGTTCATCTACGAATGCGATTGGAGCGATTGTCAATATTACTAGATACAATTACAATTGATCAATTGCGATTTAAATTTTTAGGGAACGCTGATTGATGGTAGGTACTGAACGTAGATTGATATGGTCTACCCTACTACAGCTAATGTCACTAGAAATAATTTAAAAGATTGCTCACAATTGAAAAATGACACGTACGTATACAAATACGATATTGCAGAATCATCGTAAGTTATACCGGTTTGAATGATCTTTGAACATAATAGAAATATTATACTCACGAATGCACATCATAGCAGATTATTAGCAAAAACTAAATCCAATGTTAATTGAAACAAAATGAGTTAATATTAATTTATAATATTCTGGTAAACCCGCGATTATGTCATGAATTGAAAATAAATTAATCGATGACCGGAGACATAATATATATATTTTTAATACGACGTAAAATATAACACCAAATTGCATAATTTAGTATTATTTTATAATGTAGTGGATTTTCCATTATGTATAACAGGATGTGTGTCGTTTTCGTAGACAAATAAATAAAAATAATGTTATCATCATGCATTCCGCATCATTATTCAAATTGTCTTGTATGTGCGCCATTTGACGATTAATAATTTTATTTTGCTTAATTTGAATAAATAAATAAAATGGTTCATTATTGTAACATGTAAACCTTAAAATGATCGAATTTTTTTTTAACACGACCTAAAATACAACACCAAATTGCATAATTTAGTATTATTTTATAATGTAGTGGATTTTCCATTATGTATAACAAGATGTGTGTCGTTGTATTAGACAAATCAATAAAAATAATGTTATCATCATGCATTCCGCATCATTATTCAAATTGTCTTGTATGTGCGCCATTTGACGATTAATAATTTTATTTTGCTTGATTTGAATAAATAAATAAAATGGTTTATTATTGTAACATGTAAACCTTAACATGATCGATTTTTTTTTTATACGACGTAAAATACAACACCAAATTGCATAATTTAGTATTATTTTATAATGTAGTGGATTTTCCATTATGTATAACAGGATGTGTGTCGTTTTCTTAGACAAATAAATAAAAATAATGTTATCATCATGCATTCCGCGTCATTATTCATATGCGCCATTTGACGATTAATAATTTTATTTTGCATGATTTGAATAAATAAATAAAATGGTTTATTATTGTAACATGTAAACCTCAACATGAACAAACTTGAAACTATGAACGTGTTTGTGGCTTGGTGATTTGTGATTGTGTTTTTGAAAATATATTTGAGTTTAATTAAATTCAAGTTCTTTTGACAAGTTTTCTTATGGGGAGAATCGTGTGATTCCTTTAAATAACAACTGCAATATGATTGGCACATACCATGTTCAGCTGTACTAAAGTATACACGAAATGCACGTAGTATTTAGCACAATATTATCTGTAACCAACCTGACCGACATCGCTTTGAACACTTGAGGCAAAGGAGATTCGCCACAGAACGCGGCGTGACTCTAAGATTTAAACACTATTGTATAGGTAGGTACTACAGGTTTATTTCTGGCAGCTGAATAATATGTTAGTAGCAAAACATTTTCGTGTATTTTAGATTTGTAAGTTTTGAGAATTACAATAAAGAAAACGTGACATAATGCAAGTTTGACACATTATGTGGCTCACAAAAGTTCCACTTTTGATATTTCGTCAGGTAGATATTTTAACTGCTTTGTTGGTGTCATGGTCGCAAGTGCGACTGCTGAGCGTGGAGTCCTGGGTTCGATTCCCGGAGCGAGCAAAGCGTTGTTGAATTTTTCCATTAGGAATTTCTTAGTAACAGCCCGGAGTTTGGAAGTTGGAGGTGTGATACCCCGTGCCTCGGAAAGCACGATAAGCTGTTGGTCCTGCGCCTGATCTCTCTCCGGTCGCGTCGGATTGCCGTCCCATCGGACTATGAGAGTGAGGGAAGAGGGAGTGCACCTGTGTCTGCGCTAGAGATGTTACGGAAGTCGTTTTACCGGAACCGGAACCGGAATCGGAGGTTTTAAATTTGATTGATCGGAATCTGAACCGGAACCGGAACTGGAATCGGAACCGGAATCGGAACCGAAACCGGGGCAGAGTAGAAGAAAGATGTGTTAAGGGGCCTCCCCTTAAAACATCTTTCTTCTATTTCTTTTAACATCCATAAACAAAACAATAAACTGGGGACTTTGAGCGCGAGCGTGTATAAAATAAACAAACATTACCCTGGCGACAAGTTAAAACTTTTTTGTAGGCGCTCTAGTCATGTGTATCGCTGCGTTTCAAACTTCGGTCTAACTCCGATTCAAAATTATCGGAACCGAAATCGGAATCGGAGGTGTAAAATTAATCGGAAGTTCCGACTTTTCGGAATCGGAACCGAAGCTCCGTAACATCCCTAGTCTGCGCACACACTTGTGCACTATAATATCTCCCGCGCCGAAGGCTAGTCTCCGTTGAGAATGGCCGCCGTGGCCGAAATACGGTCTGGAGGACTTTATTTATTCATTTTAACTAAATTGCACCCTAATTACGTAACAAACTATCAACTATAAAAATATTGCTAATCCATTGCGTCATAACAATATGTTCGAAAAATTTGTCTGCTGCTCAATAACGTAAATAACGCAATGAATATTGCTAAACTGTCAAAATGAAAATCATTAGTACTATTAGTGTGTTACGCAGTAACTCCGCTGTTCACCGGCTAAACCATGAATTTTATTAATGTTATTTTTAAATAAATTATTCTTACCCGTAAACAACATTTTTTTTCTACATAAAAAAATATTACGCGTATCAAATTACAATAATTGGTTTTTGTTCGTTATTTCTTTACAAAAGTATTCAGTTACAATGACGTGATATTTTAGTTTTTATTGTATTTTATTCGACTTATCATTAGCGAATTAACAAAATGATTATTGCCATAAAGATCATTGGGATCTATATTATTTTTTTATAAACGAGCACAAAAAGTATTTGTTTATTTTCATTGAGGATCATCTATAATATGTCTAACAAGCTAATAGGGCGACAACTTCATTGGTGACAATCCAATGTTCCTAGCGGGTGAAGCGAGATACAATTCAAAATTGCCTGCAGATATTTCCCAAAAAACATCCGTGAGAACCAACGAAAGACTTAGCTACTTAATACATGAGAGAAAATTATCTATACTAAAACCAGTGAAACAATTTAGAAAACTAATCATAACAAACATACAAACATTGATTATCACTCAATATGCCTACCTTCCGATGCGCGTCACAGATTAAAAATAGATCTTTAATGGCTGCTTGTAAATACATACCCAAAAACCGTTTACAATAAATAAAAAAAAGTTAAGGTATAATTTTCAAGTTTTTGCAAAGATCTCTAATACCTATCGCGGCTAACGATGATACAGGACCATAGGTATTGCACGCGATTATAAAAACACGTGTGTATTTTTTACAAAGATTTACATAAATAATGTTTAAACATGACTTATATTTTCTTATCCGGCAGTTAAGAATATGAATCAGTTAGATCACGTCATATTAAGTGGTTTTTGCATATTAAGTGGTTTTTGGTTACACAATAAACTCCTTTATCAAAAATCCTTTATCACTAATCTATTATAAAGTTGGGCCTTCAACATGGGTAGAACAAACACGTCTAGATTTGCTTTTCTTAAAACTAGACCAGCGCTAATTGGCATAGCAATTATATGACTAATTATTATGTGCACAGTACGGGAAACTATATTTTCTTACTCCGTACGGTTCAAAAACACATTTTGGGTAGTAATTTCTCATTAATTTTAATTTTTATCCTCAGGGGCCTGATTTCGAAATAAGTACGTCTTCTCTTCTACTTGTCTTATCAGATTTTGCCTTGATAATCACTGAACTACTCAAGTCCTACCAAATCCTTATTAACAACACATTTAGAAGTAAAAGCCTTAACACAACTCCTATCACCAAGGATACAACATGATGTAACACCAGTCATAAACCCCTCGTAATAAATAAAGCAAGCGGTCAAGGTATGTTACGTTAATAGAACTCGAGTCCACCACAAAGGCCAGCGGAGGAAGTCTGTTCCGTAATTATGAATACTATAATTAATGCCAAAACAGGCTAAGATACGATATATGGATAAGAAGAAGGTAATAAGCATGCTAAATATTAGAAGTAGAAATACTACTACTACTGATAAATGTATCTTTGAACATAAACAATTTTTATTCACTGAATTGGTTAAACACATTTAAATTATTTTTTGTGCGTGATTATTATCTAGCTATGATCTTCAGTTTGATATCCATTTAGAAGCCTACGAATGAATACGCCTTTTTGTCTCGTTAAATTGGTAGTGTTAACCCAACGTTCCCAAGGTTTTCCTCCTCGCAATTATATTTCTGTCTTTTCTTTAGCATATCTACTGTCAAATACATATGTGATCTGCGCGACACGCGATACAATCGCGCGCGACACAAAGGCACCACTCGTTGCGCGACTTGCGGTGCTTTTGTGCCGCGCGTGATTTTATCGCGTGTCGCGCCTGTTTGAGGGAGCTTTTATGCGCTTACTTATTTCAAGTTTTATTTTTTCCTACACTAATAAATCAGGAACTAGTAACAGCAGCTCGTTGTAGTAACTATAAAAGAGGAAAATCTATTAGCATAAAGATGTAAAAAACTTAAGATTATTCTTGTAATTAGACCTGTTTCGCTTAGCGATGACCTTAGCTACGGTCAAAGCAATTCAATTTTAATAGGTTTATTATTATTTAATTTTACGTCTGTATGCCTTTCCAATCCATTAAAATCGAAGATCACGTGACAGTGTTTAAAAAAAAATAAGGAAGCATATTAATCAATAAAACTTGCTAAAAAGAAACGATTTTATTATACCTACATAAATATCTTACAAAGTCAAATCTAATAATAGAATCATCAGTGCATCACAGATGGGAAATTCCACAACCACGTATTTTAACACGTGAAACCTAGAAAAACCGTTGAATAATTGCAATTAAAATAATCTATTTTTTTGTGCAAACATACGTACGCATTTGTATTCTTTAATTTAAGTTGGAATCAACTGAACAAAAGTTAAAAGCCGTAATTAACTTATTCGTCTATATTTAATTCTCAGACTCGTAAGACTATGGTATGGTCTACGACTACCATCAATGTTATTATGACTTTAACTATGTACCTACTCTTCGTAGGTCATGCGTACGAACCCAGGTAAGCACTTTATCTACTTTGCGTAATTTATTTCATCACCACTGTTCTTAAAACGGTGAAGGAAAACATCGTGACGAAATCGCCATGTCCTAGAACCAAAAAATTCGAAGACATGTGACATCTACTAAGCCGGCCCCGCGTGTGGTGGATTACGGCCCGCTCCCTCTCAAGGAGACCTGTGTCTCAGCAGTGAAAACGTTATAAGCTGATTAAGTATGTGCTTTTCAATAATTGCGTCATATTCTCGATATTCCTCTATATCATAGCAATTTGTGTTCAACAGTCTAGAATAAACACTTAAGTCTATCAAAATCCATTGATCCAAATCCTGCATCATTAATTTTTATTAGGCACCAACGCATCTTTATCAAAGTCTTTTTTATTCTTATAATGCAATTGATTAAGAACTCATTTACATAATCGTTGACACGTTTGACCTTTGTTTTTTGAAAATATTTTGTCTACTAATATAAATTAATTGGTTGTGCTAAAAAAAATTGTTAATTTACGTGAATTGATTATTTCTTTTTTAATACGATTAATTTTTTTTTTTTTATTCGACTGCTAATATTACCTGCTACTACTAATATAATCTACCTAGCCTTTTTCCCCACTATGTTGGGATCGGCTTCCAGTCTAAGATGACTGCTACCAATGGCTTTAGCATCCTATTTGCGTAACAAACTATCAATCTCAATCTGAATCATTTTGAAGGATATTGCTAATCCATTGATTCATATGTTCGAAAAATATGTCTGCTCTACAACGCAAATAACGCAATGAATGATGTTGAACTGTCAAAATGAAACCCGTTGCTACTGATAGTGTGTCAGGCAACTACCCGCCGGATTAAGGCTCCTTGAAAGAGACGCGACACGCGATAAAATCGCGCGCAAGACAAAGGCACCGCAAGTCGCGCAACGAGCGGTGCCTTTGTATCGCGCGTGATTCGCGTCGCGCCTGTTTGCAGGATCTTTTAAGATTACTGCTACTACCAATGTGCACTGTTTGTAGTTACAATGGACTATGTCTGAAATTCGTGGGATTCGGCTATAGATATACAGATTTTAATAGCTACACTTGGTTTGGGCCCTTTATTATTTATCCTTTGCCACTCACAGGGAATGTGTAAAATGGTCGATTATTCCTTGGAAACTTGGCCATCATCAAAATAGCTCCAACGAATTACACTCTTTCTCAACCAAAACGTGCTTCTCATAGATCAAAAAACAGCTTCCAGTAAAAAAAATACTTACACAAATATACGTAACAAGTTTGATTTAGAAGCCGTGACGTAACTGCTTGAGAAAGGTGAGTGGTGCCACAAAAAGCACAAATCACTGCGTGGCTCAAGAGCTTCAAACGGGTTTGGTGCCGTGAACTTGAACGGGTAATAATGCAAGCAAGTTTCGTGTGCGGCTAGGAGAACAGCGGTGTTCAATGCGTTATTATTTTGTCAGAAAAACAGGCGAAGTATAAGGCCCATTGTCCACGTAACCGCAGGCCTTAACAGGTGAAAATACCGATGACAATGATAAGAGTAATGCAAAAATTCAACAGTAGGACACTGAATTCCTTCTTAGCAGGAACCTAGGATTCAGTAAGTGGCCAACAAGCTCCAAAGAAGTTCTAAGTCTTAAATGAAATTGGATACCAAACTTGAAATCTCTCTGACTACAATCACGCAAAAGTTAGCCCCGATTAAATAAAGGTATAAATTAGTTTAGGATTAGAAGAATGGGAATAGTAATGAAAGATTTTAAAGTAAAAAAATATGTGACCCAGACGAAAAAATGGTACGTAGTGGCTCAAGACCACGAAAACACGACCTTGTATAATCAATATTAGCATTCTATGTGAGTAAGCGTAATTCTAGACCAAACCACTTCGAACGGTTTGTTCTGGACGTGGCTTTTCAATACGGAACAACAAGTAGATGTAAATCAATTAACAGATTGTGACTAGAGTATGAACTGAGATGATTACGGAACCCCCCGTACTACGCCTGTAAGGCACATCCCTGGGGAGTCTGTAAAGGGGCCTCCCCTGAGCCTCGCTATGCACGGCAGCACGAATTGGATATACCTAGAAAAGGCTGATTAGTGATATAATGTAGGGACTAATTAATTAATAAAATCTATAAGAACACTAATTCGGTCAACAATTAAAGCTACACATCTTGTTAAACTTTTACTCTCATTAACCTTTTTATAATCATCATGAACTGTATTTTTAATTGACTTCTTTATATCTTAGGATAGAATCTAAATCTTCATGCTACTAAATTAACTCTTGGCTCGCGAATTCCCAGTCTCAGCATACCTAAGTGTCCGATCGAACTTTCAACCATCACGATTCATGAACATACATATAATAGCTGGATCGAACCACCTATTAACCCCAAGGCTCGTCCGAAGGTCTTCAGGAACAGAACGATGACACTCATGAATATGAATAAGCATCAAGAAATAAAGTGAGCTGTCATCTTCATCGCGTTTATTATTATAGCATGATAGCCACTTCAGTCAGTGATATTTTCCTGTTTCCGTTATAGAAATGCATATAATGTGTTAAAGACACGCTAAGATGTTATTCAAAATTCAAAGTAGACTAAGACTGTTTGTTAGCCGGAAAAAAATAACACAACAATCGCGTATGCACAGAGGATGACAGTGTGCAGTTTTTACCCCTCCTAATGATTAAACTGAGCAGAAGAATTGACGGAACAAACTCCTTAACAACACATGTCTGCCGTGTCAGTTCGATGAGGCCTAAATTCCAGAAATGACTACACTTAGTTGTGTATAGGAATCTTAATTAGTCTGACGAGGACATTATCGGAACTCACGTATACTGTTGAAAAACATGTATCTGTGGGATACTCTGCCATAACTAATGATCTCGGTGATATCTCATGACAATATTCCTCGCAAATAGATGCTGCTGCCTTTCTCTTAGATATTATCGCTTTTACCTGTCGCTTCCATCTCAAAATTACATAAATTGCATTATATATGAAGTGCTTAGACGCGATATCATAACAATTCATAATGTACAAGTGAAGCAAAATTACCTATATTAAATTTATTTTTTGTCACTAAATAATTATATAAGCTTCAATAATACAAAGAGCAATGTCCAGACAAAAAAATGAGAACCAATACTGAATCACTTGAAAAAAACTAATTCAATCTAGATTTTGCGACAAAAAGTGTAGATACTCTAAATCTCATTGATAAATCACATAAGATGTTACGTACAAGTCAAAATACCTAACTATCGCATTCATTGAGATAGAGGTAGGTAGGTATTCCCAATTAAGCCAAAACTCTCAATGTTTCGGTTGTCATATCAAATCTTCACGTGCTTTCAACAAAAAAATATAGGTACGATTTTCAAACTTTAAGTTTGTACAACAACCTAAACTGATTTAAATGCTTTAAATATTATTATTATTGCTCTGTTTCAAATAGTTTCCATTTTCCAAGACACCATTGAGAGTTATTCATTTGACTGACAGACTGACATGAAAATGTCTACAATAGACAGACGGCAGACAGACAAAACATTTTCATGTTTGTGTACGGTATTCTAAAACCAATGATGAGCTGTATTCGATAATGTTTTTTGTTCTAAAATATTGATTGATGATCTTATTATTGTAATGCCCATTATTTAGTTTTTCGTTGTAAGGTTAAAATCGTGTTGTTTTGATAACTTATTAATTATTACTTGTTCATAATATTGATGACGTAAACTAACTTTATGTCCAAAGCTACGCCGCGATTTTAACTGATGGTAAACTTAAAATAGGTACATTATTCTACATGTATCATCTTCATGGCTGCCCTAACAATTCTCCAACTTAATTCTTCTATAAAATACCCTGAAGAAAATTGAATTTCACTAGTTAAATTGAAGAAACACACAGCACAGCACATATGCATATTATTATTTGTACTGGAAGACGACAAATATGTGTCATAAGAATAGCAAAAATTATAAATAGAGTATACTGCCACAATTATATTTTAAATTCACAAGTTTTTCAGCTACAAGTCTCTCATATAACTTGTAAATCCTACTAATATTTTAAACGCGAAAGTTTGTGAGGATGGATGGATGAAAGGATTTTTGTTACTCTTTAACGCAAAAACTACTGAATGGATTTGAATGAAATTTGGCACACTGATACTTTATAACCTGGTTTAACACGTAAGATACTTTTTATCCCGATATTCCCACTGGATCGAAACTTATGCGCTACTTCACGTCTTACAATTTCATCAAGGTGCTTGTCTTGGCTATTGTCCTTATCCGGAACTTCTCATTAACAAAAAGAAGAAAATTGATTCGTTCTTCCACTTCAACCTCTCAAGTTATTAGCTCATTAACACTTCACCTTCGAAGACACTTGTTTACAACAAGACGAAGTAAACAAAAGGACTCGTTTTAAAATAAAACGTGTTTTCTGAGGAAAATGTTCGCAGAAGAACAGACCATAAAGCAATGCTTTACTTTTATGTTAAAAAAACGACAACTAATATTTGGTTTATCTATTTATTTCAAGGAGCGGAAGTAATATTAGCGGCTATGTTTGCACTGTCTGCGTATTTCTCAGAAAAGGCTGAGCTGTTTTAAGTGCGATTTCGTGCTAATGAATTTGTGACATATTGTATTACTTATATTATTTGGTCATAACAAGGTCGTGGTGACCAATCTGATTTTTTTTAGTTTTTTGTACATACCATTGCTGCATTGTTTGAGTTGATTATATCCTTTTTCTCTTCTGTAGCATCACCTGACTTCCATGTTTTAAATAATGTTACTTGAAGATTGTTTTCTTCCATTCTTTTTATTGTTTCCCGAGATTTAAGTGACAGAAGATTTTTTCATTGTAATCGAAACCTAGTCGATAATTTACATATTATAAGCTGAATTTTTTATCTTTAACCTTTGTTTAAGTCCTTAATCGACATTTTATTGCAAGCAAACCTTTGATTTCATCGTAATGTTTGTTTGTTTTCTGTTTTTTTATAATTTTTCTTTTTGGTTTGTCCAGTGTCTATTGCTCCAGTCTTGACAAGATTGTCACTTGATCACAAGCAAAAATGTCAGAATTCAGCCCAAAATTATTGTGAAACAAATCTATCGTTACTGGTTTCTTTTTAAACATATAATATCAGGTACGTAAGAATTCCATTGTATATTATATTTTCTTATAAAAACCTATCGTCCACTTTTTCCCCTGCCGAGCATGCAATAATCCTAGGCAGCTGTAGCCTGCGACTTCGTCTGCGTATATTTAGTATTTCATATTTTTTTTATACCAATATCCAGGTGAAAATTAGCTATGTCCTTCTCCAGGTCCCAGGCTTCCTATTTGTCAAATTGCATTAAGATCGGTTCAGTGGTTTAGACGTGAAAAGGTAACAGAAAGACATACAGAGTTACTTTCGTATATAATATAGCGCAATCCACGAGGAGGCGCCCCACTCTTCTTCCTAATCGCTTACAGCACAAGTGTGCAACATTCCGCTAGTGTTTTAGTTTTGTCGATAAACAGTAATTACTTATTAGTGGGTAATTAGCGTGTATAAAAAAAAGTAAAATACTAGCGGAATTACCTAGCTACTACTACTAGCGATTAGTAAGAAGATTGTGCTATCTGTACTTAGCATGGATTGGATGCTCACAATTGAATAGAATAATTAACCTATAGGTAATAACGTTCCCAGTGCTGGGACACAAGCCTCCTCTCTGTAGGAGGGAACGGGAGATAATCTGTTGAAAATAAGTTTTGAATCGTCATGCGTGCCATGAAGTTTGTATTTTATATAGTCTTTGGTTCCGTTGCTAGGTTACAACTTGTTTATAGTTTTTTGTGTGTCAGTTAGATAATCCTATCTGTGATGTCTTACTTTAATACAATGATCCTATTTAAAACCAACTGCGTGTTAACTCTATTGTTTAGTTCCCTTTAGTACACTAATTTACAACAGGTTATGGGCCCAGACCGTAGTCTCGTTGATACTAAATTTTAGGGACAGCGATAAAGTATTGAGAATAAAAAATGACGTCGCAAAATATGACGCAAATTTCCAAGTTGTCGGGGCAAGAAAACTACGCTACATGGTCTTTTTCTATGCAAATGCTTCTTATCGACAATGATCTGTGGGATTGTGTGCAAGATACGTTCAGTGCGACCTCAAATGAGTTGGTGAAGCGTGATGCTAGAGCAAGAGCCAAGATCTGCCTGATGCTTTCGGAAGGTATCTACCCCCTTGTGACGGAAGCAAAGACGGCACGAGAGACTTGGCTGGCACTAAAAAATGCCTATGCGGATGCTGGACTAATGCGGAGGCTTTGGTTGCTGCGAAAAATGTTTCGCATCAAGCTAGAATCATACCCAAGTATGGAAGCCTACGTCACGGAAGTTCGAGCGATTCAGCAGCAGCTGCGAAGCATTGGTGCCGGACTTGACGATGAGTTTGTCGGAATAATAATGCTGGCGGGATTGACGGACAACTACAATCCGTTAGTAATGGCCATAGAGCATTCCCGCTCGACAATTACCTCAGAACTGGTCATATCAGCACTTCTGAAGGAGGGTCAACGTCAAGAGTCGAATGAAACCCCAAAGGATGATTCGGCGTTAGCATCTAGCGCTGGTGGTAGTGGAGGAAGAGACCACACCAGAGAGATTATTTGTCACTTCTGCAAACGGAAGGGCCATTTCAAGTGGCAATGCAAGCAGTTCAAGGCCAAGCAGCCGGATAAGAAGAAGTCAAATGCGAATTCGGCTATGATGACGAATGTGAACGCGACCTCAGACTTTTTGACCTTGTTGTCATCTGTAGGTAGCAGTGATAACTGGGTGTTGGATTCAGGAGCTACGTCCCACATGACACCGGTGAAATCCCTCTTGAACCCCACGAAATCTTGCTACAAAACGATAACGTGCGCGAATAGCGAAAAAATTGTTTCGACTTTGCAAGGTTCTGTGGAGTTAAACCTGCGTCATGAGGAACGTGACACTGTAGTGAAGATGAATGATGTTCTTCACATTCCTGAACTAATTACCAATTTAATGTCTGTAGGAAAGTTTGCAGATGCAGGCAATATTATTGTTTTTGATAAAACCAAATGTAGTGTTTTTAGCAATAATGTAAAAATAGATGGTAAGGCATTATTTACCGCACCGCGCCAAAACGGACTTTATGTTTTAGGTTCCGGTTGTAATCAGGTGACAGCTCTTTTAGGGGAAGACAATCAGGACAAGTTTGAATTATGGCACCGGAGATTGGGCCATCTGTCTTTCGCGCAAATGCACATTTTGAAAAGAATTGTCAAGGGCCTCGATTACGGCAAAAAGGGTGATGGAGCCCCTTGTGTTCCTTGTAGTCAAGGAAAGCAGTGCGTAAAAAAGTTTCCTAAACGGAAGAAGTCTTTCCGAGCCTCCGGCATGCTGGCAAGCGACACAGCAACGTAGCTGGCTTACATAGCGACGTAGCTGGTCCAATAGATGTGGAGTCTTGGGGAGGAAACAGATATCTCCTTCTGTTCATTGACGACTTTAGCCGAAAGGTTTTCGGTTACGTCATGAAACAAAAGACTGAGGTGATAGAGAAGTTTAAGGAGTTCAAGCGTCTGGTAGAGAACCAAACCGAAAGGAAAATTAAACGGTTTAGAAGTGATAATGGTACTGAGTATACCAATAAGGAGTTCCAGGCTTATTTGGCCAAATGTGGAATTACGCACCAGACGAGCGTTACTCATACTCCTCAACAGAATGGAGTTGCGGAAAGGACGATCCGCACCATTACTGAAAAGGCGAGATGCATGCTCCATGACAGTAACCTAAGTAAACGGTACTGGGGAGAAGCGGTGGGGACTGCGATCTATTTGAAAAATCGCTCACCCACATTAGCAATCGCCGGGAAAGTTCCCGAAGAAGTTTGGACAAATCATGAGGTGGATCTTACCAATTTAAAAGTTTTTGGGTCCACAGCTCAGGTTTTGGTAAAAGATAATAGCCGAAGGAAATTCGACTCCAAGACCCGTGGGCTTATCTTCGTTGGGTACAGTGAAGTACAAAAGGGGTACAGATTTGTCGACCCGGTCAATCCGCGCCGCATAATAGTTGCTCGCGACGCCGTGTTTGACGAGCGGTCAAAAGTAATCAAGGAGATTAAACCCCCTGAATGCAGTGCACAGGTTTCGAGGGAGAAATCGAGGCAAGAATATGTAGAGGTACCAATTTTTTGTGAGCAAGATAATGCTCAAGGCACTTCTAGGGCAGTGGCGCCTGAGGATGGCCCAATTATGACACCAAGTTCATCGCCCACTATTGCTGAAGAAGAGTTTCACGACTCTTTCGAAGAACCGTCAACAGAGCCGGTTCAAACTGTAGAGGAGCCTGAGGAACGGCGTTATCCTCTAAGAAATAGAGTCAGAAGAATAGAAGAGGACATGTATACAACTTCAATGTCACGAATACTCCTGACCCGATTTCGGTAATGGATGCTATGAAGCGTTCTGATAAAGACCTGTGGAAGAAAGCTATGAAGGAGGAATACGACTCTCTTATGGAGAATCAGACTTGGGAGCTCATCGATCGTCCTAGAGACGCTAATGTCGTCAAAAGTAAATGGATTTTTAAGTTAAAAATCGGGGCAGATGGAAAGGTTCAACGGCATAAGGCTCGCCTTGTTGCCAAGGGTTACTCTCAAAAGTTAGGAGAAGATTATACCGAGACCTTTGCTCCTGTAGTCAAGCTCTCATCCATTAGGCTTCTGCTGGGATTATCAGCAGAATTAGATTTGAATGTACACCAAATTGATGTCACCACAGCATTTTTAAATGGTGATTTAGATGAGGATCTATACATGGAGCAACCTGAATCTTTCATAAAGAAGGGAAATGAAAAGAAAGTATGCAAGCTGAAGAGAGCCATCTATGGTCTTAAACAAGCTGCACGTTGCTGGAACGTCAAAGTACATGATCATATCATTAAAAGTGGTTTTACAAGATCGAAGTATGATCCATGCGTGTACATTAAAAAGGGAAAAGATAATACCCTGATTGCAATAGCACTTTATGTCGACGACTTCTATATTTTTGGAAGTTCAGTTGGGGACATAGAAAAAATCAAAAAGACAATCGCCAAAGCGTTTAAAATTAAAGATTTAGGTGAGGCCAAGGATTGTTTAGGAATCCATATCACGCGATCCAATGGGCAAATATCCCTATCACAGGAGAGCTTCGCCAAAAGGATTCTAGAAAAATATGGAATGCAAGATTGCAAGCCTGTATCTACTCCAATGGAATTGAATCTACGACTTGCAAAGGGGGAAAGGCGTGAGGATTTTTCTTTCCAAGAAGTAATAGGATCGCTCATGTATCTATCCTGCGGTACAAGGCCTGATTTGACATTTGCGGTCAGCTATTTGAGCCAGTTTAATACATGCTGGGATGAACAGCACATGACTGCGCTCAAGCGGGTGCTCAGGTACTTAAAGGGCACCGTGGACTATAAACTAGTTTATGAAAGAACAGGCAAACCCCTGGTTGCGTACTCGGATGCCGATTGGGGAGCCAACGCCGATGGGCACTCATTTACTGGTTATGTCCTTACTTTCGGTGGAGGTGCTGTGTCCTGGCAAGCTCGCAAACAACGATGCGTAGCCTTAAGCACAGCTGAGGCTGAATATATAGCCATCTGTGAAACCTCCAAAGAACTAGTCTGCGTTAAAGGCTTATTGGAAGAGCTAGCTGGATTCAACGGCTGCGTTACAGTGTTCAGCGACAGTCAGAGTGCAAGTAAATTAGTGTACTCTTCTGCGATTGGTAGAAGGTCGAAGCACATCAACATACGCTACCATTTCATAAGAGAGTTGGCCGAAACCGGTGTGATTCGTATAGAATATTGTGATACGAACCAGATGCCAGCTGACTGTCTCACTAAAAGCCTGGCCCGCATTAAGCTAAAGTATTGCATGGAGCGCATGGGGATTCAGTGGGGGTGTTGAAAATAAGTTTTGAATCGTCATGCGTGCCATGAAGTTTGTATTTTATATAGTCTTTGGTTCCGTTGCTAGGTTACAACTTGTTTATAGTTTTTTGTGTGTCAGTTAGATAATCCTATCTGTGATGTCTTACTTTAATACAATGATCCTATTTAAAACCAACTGCGTGTTAACTCTATTGTTTAGTTCCCTTTAGTACACTAATTTACAACATAATCCACCACCCTAGCCCAAATGTAGGAGACCATCACCTTTCTTCGAAACTCTTGGTTTAAGGACATGGCGGTTTTTAGAGCAAGGGGAACCGGGTGTTATAGTGAAATTGCATATACATTATAGGCCTATTATTTATATTCGAATCATAGAATATTTTTTCAAGTTAGACAGATCGGTGCATGTCAAAGTGTACAAAGAACAATCTAGGGACGATAAATTGTTTTAATTATTACGCTAATTAATTCTATTGCCTTGACAAGCGGGTTTGTGATCGCTGTAATAAATGTTAATTGAGATGAATAGTAATTATTAACAAATAGGATGCTATCGGCTATCTGTTAAAGGTTCATTAGCCGCCTTTTACGGCCTTTGTACAATATTTTCTTATTTAAATACTATGAGATATACCTATAACTTTGATTTCTGAATCGACTGCTAGAATAGAGGGTTTCTTAGGATACCTCTTATCCCTCGGATTCCCCAGTTTAATTCTACAAACCCTAATCAAAATTCGCTATTTCAATTGTATTACATTGTAATCAATGAATTAAGTTGAGATAAGTACTTATTCATCAAATAGGGCTTTATTGACATGAACACATAATTATTGTGGACTGACACGAACACCCTCTTGGATTTCACCAACATAATGTTGTGTTAAAATATTGAGTATCGAAACTCTCTATTGGGAGATCGAAGATATATTATTATATCTTCGATCTCCCAATAGATTTCGATAACAATCCATTATAAGATACGACCACCAAGAGAAATGTTTTGCCCTGGAGCGCCGGGCGTGCATGTGATGCGATGGAAAATTAGTTTCCGGCCGCGAAGATTGTTTTAGTTCCAACTAGCGGTCGCCCGCGGCTCCGCTCGCGTGGTCCCGCTTTTCTGTTAAAATTTTTCCTGAATTTTCTTTGCTATAAACCTCACGGAGCCCGAGACCTTTCCAACGAATGCAAAACCGTGGAAATCGGTTCATGCGTTCTGGAGTTATAGCGTCAGGAAGGAAAACCCGACTTATTTTTATTTTAAACTAGCTGACCCGGCGAACTTCGTACCGCCTAATTATTGGAGGCATATTTAGTAAAACACAAACACACGACCAACTTTTATATGGGAAAATGGAATTGTCGTCTTACTCTATCTTACTCGCAATTTTTCCTTATTTGCTCACCGTTTAGACCTACCCTGGACTACGACAAACATTTTAAAACCAAAATCAGCTCAATCGGCCCAGCCGTTCTCGAGTTTTAATCAGACTAACGAACAACAATTCATTTTTATTTATATAGATTTACATCATTTTACTTTTTATGATGGAATACGGATTTAAGGACAAATTATCTTATCTTGTGCCACCGTAATATGGACAAAAAACCATAAGAGAGATTAAAAGTCGCCCAAAAAAATACAAAATCACCGCAAGATAAAAGAAGTAAATATAACTGCATATATTTCTTTTGTAAAGATCAGATGACAACGATGAAATATAAATCATGAGTAATATACAATTTAAAACAAATATTGACTGACCTAAGACCAAGAATTCTACTTACCCATAATTCAAATAAAAGACTCCAAGGTCTAAAACCAATGAGATGGTTCTAGAAATTCACACGTATACATAATTATATTATGCGTGTCATAATTATACGAAAAAGTCGCATTCCTATTAATTTCAACCCTGACATTGAATTTAGTTTTAAATAGCAGTTTTATTATCACTTGTTAGTAAAACAAAAAGTACAATCGTACAGTTCTATTTTATTGTAATTTTTTACGTTCTTATAGTGTCTTTAAGGTGCCTATTTGAAATAAATGCTTCGACTTCGACTTTTACAAAAATTCTATTAATTCATCTATTTAACTTAGGGCCGATTTTTCAATCTTCTGATAACTTTATTCGAGGAACAATTTTGAAAGTTTTGACAGTTATTTCATACAAAAACTGCCAAACGTCAATTTTATTCCTCGAATAAAAGTTATCTGGGGATGGAAAAATCAGCCCTTAGTATGATAAAAAAGAGCTTGCATATTATTTGGGCAGACCGCAAAATATATAAACATTTTAGCGATGGACATGTTCATTTTGGGTTTTAATTTTTTCAACCATATAACGTTTGTAAATTTATATCATAGTCAAGTTTAATTAAAAAAAGAGTCGTGTTATCGTCATGTTGGAACAGCTTGTAAAACTACTAAACCAAGTGTTTCAAGCTTAAAGGTTTCAAGCGGATTAAATACAAAATTGCGTGAATAATGAGAATATAATGGTGACATTATAGTCTCACAAATCATGCATTACTTTATTCAACTAAACAATGTGTAAACAGCATAATAGCCATCAATCAAAAATCATCTCCATTAAATAGGTAATTATCATCAAAATCAATCTACATAATCCCAATAGACCACTTTTATACTCACGTGTGTTTCACACATACACATTACATAATATGTGTGTATTACACATTAAACTATAGTACATAAGTCACTTTAACTAACATTGTCAATAACTCATCATTCCTATATACGTCAGAATACTTTGTAAGATTATAGTGTAACATACATAATCTATGAATTGAAATTGATTGGATATTGTAGACGGTAGGGCGACTACCTTCGTAGTAATTTATAGTATTTTAAGTATAGTATTTACAAGCTGTGGGGTGTAATTGTAAAATAATGATTATGAAATATTGAATAGAATAGAATAGAATAGTCACTCGGGTAGGTGTATCAAAGCTTCATCATTATTATAAGCCCTTTCACAACTATTCCTGAAAAGCAGGCTCTATGTAAAATCCCCTAAAACGAACACGAATCAATTAATTATTACCTATGTATATTTATAATGAATTATTTTATTTTACTACATTAAAATTGAAAATATTTTTTTTGGATTGCCAGAAAATTTGACAGTTATCGTGAAGATATTTTGAAAACATAATATCTACTAGGTTAAATACAATATTATCACTCGTAATAAACGTGTTATCTTAAGTTGAGGAAAACTGAAAAAAAAATTTCAATTTTAACTCGAAAACATATATATATTTTTTTATTTTATATAAATTCCTGAAAATTCAACTAAGTAATTCAAAAATTAAACTCACCACTGCGGCTAATATCGTAAAACGTAGCATATTTATTCCTTGTGTGTTCACAATAAACTTGGTTCTCACACTATTCAAATATACTAATATACAACCGTGTGATGCTCTCGCGCATCTCCTATATATCATCGCAGCCTCCTCTGACGTCAAGTCCCCCTTCCCCTGCTCCCCGCCAAACTTGTTCCGAGACATCTTCGCGACATTTGACCTTCGTTTCACTTACATCGACGTTTTTACACGAAACGTGTATTTGTTTATTTTGAACGCATCGATGTATGACGCGCTGTTAAAACTAGCTAGTAACTAGGACTCTGTGTGATATATTTTTTTTGTTTGTATTGCAAATTATTATTTTTTTCAGTTAGTTTTGGTTTTGTACTTTGCATAATAAATAACATCATACCTAAAAGCTAATATATTATTGTGGTTCACTGGCTTCGCTCAAAGAAGCCGCCCGGTTTAAATTTATTTCATGGAGATACCCACAAAAACATTGCATACAAAATTGTAAATCTTGCTAATACTTTTAACTCAAGTTATGGCTTCAATGTGGCTGTATCATGTAACTTAAGATTTGGGTAATAAAGCACATGTTTTCTTTGTATCGCTTGCGCACTGCGTTTTCGCGGTATCTTCTTCTTAGCGTGTCGATAACAATTTAAATGGATTCGGCCCCGAATTCGGCTACTTGTTTGGCGCCATCACCAGCGTCCACCAGTTCCTGTAACGTGCAGCTGACAGGACACGCAGGACACGATATTAAGTGTCCCATCGTTTGCGGAACAGCACCACATTTACACTCCAAGGCGGAGTCGTCTATGAATCTCCACCTGAACAGGTTTTCCTTGCTTCGGGCAACCTGGGTCCGGAGTCTGTTTGAAGACTATAAGCGGTATAAGACTGCAGTTGTCCTCACCGTGCTTTCTTTTACCAATATTTTTCACTCAACATCCTCTACGATTACCTATCCCTATTAGTGCGAATCACGCAGTCATTACTATCATCATCATCATAATTCTCTTGTACTTATACCATACTAGCTTCCGCCCGCGGCTTCGCCCGCAAGGTATGTCGATAAAAACTATCCTGTGTCCTTCCCCGGGATGCAATCTATCTCTCTGCCAAATTTTATCGAAATCCGTTCACTGGTTTAGGCGTGAAATGGTAACATACAGACAGACAGACAGAGTTACTTTCGAATTTGTAATATTAGTATGGATTATTTGTGGTCAGCATAGGATGTCTTCTTCTTCGAGGAAATCGCAGTATCCACATCTATTTCTTCCAAATATTACTAACAGCCATCATCCCAATGTCTACTTCCTACCAAACTGTGTTATTTATTTATTTATTATTTTATATTGTTGTGTTCGGGTGGCTTACAGCTAACAATACAGAAGTACAAATGAGGTAATTCACGACAAGCCGTTTAACCATTTTAGCAATGGAGTATTGTTGTACAAGTTATATGTTACACTTAAATTCAGCTACAATCTACTGCCAAGAGCTGTACAAAACTCATAAGGCTTCCTGGAAAACTATTTATTATTTGACTCATACAAGTTAAAGCTCTATGAATGGACCGTTTGTTTTAACAATTCTCAATGTATACCTCTATCTGCGTAACGATTGTCAATTTACTTTTATTTGTATTGAACTATTTTCAGTTCGCTGTCAAAACACCATATTAGGTAAATAAGGCTAAAATATTCTAATGAGATAAACGTCATAACGTCTAAATGCTATAGACTATTATAATTAATAATGTAGGGTATGTTCAAACTGCATTATGATTTAACCTAAAACCTCAAAATTATGAAAAAAACTTTCCCAATGGCTAACAAAATATTCACTTCTTTGGTAGAGTTATGCCTATAACATAATTTACATAGATTTTTACGCGATTGCATTTCAGTGTTTTAAAGTGATCCTGCATTGCACTCCGGCCATGCTGTGGCGGCCCAGTGGTACTCCCGCTGACCACTAAGCTACCCTTCTGAAAGATATCAAATTCAATTTACTGCTTCAGCTGTAAGACCGTACCAAACAGACTGAGATCTCTTTCATAGTATTAATTAATCATATTTTTGTGGATTTTTATTTTCATTCCCAGTTTAGGGTAGCAATTAATTTTACTATAAAAGTCCCACAACCACTTCCGCATTACTTGAAAATAAAAACTTGATGTCATAACTTATAATTAACATTCTCATGTACTCGCATTATAAATCAGCATCGATGTGAGTCACCTCTTAAGGAAGAAATTATTCTCCGGTGATGATACCGAGGGTCAGTGGTTCTTAAGTGTATGGTATGAGCCTTTTGGCATATTAATTCCTGATAGGTACTACCCGTTAAGCTTTAGAGATACTATATGCAGGTATAAGGGATAGTGACATCACTCAATTCTATTTATTGTAATTTTTGACGTTCAAAAGTGCCTTTTATGTGCCTATTAGAAATAAATGCGTTGACTTTGACTCTGCAAAGCCAAACTTTAAAAAAGCTGATTTGCAATATTTCAGATCAAATTTTGTCAAAAGAAAAAAAAACCGACCAACTGCGAGTCGCACACGAAGGGTTCCGTACCACAAGGCCTAAAACGCCGAATAAAACGTTTCTTTGATTCCCCTTTAAATTTTAACTTTATATTATTTTTATTATTTGTTGTTATAGCTGCAACAGAAATACATCATCTGTGAAAATTTTAATTGTCTAGCTATCACGGTTCATGAGATACAGCCTGGTGACAGACAGACAGACAGACAGTGGAGTCTTAGTAATAGGGTCCCGTTTTTGCCCTTTGGGTACGGAACTCTAAAAATAATATGAACAGTCGGGTACGATATATGTACATATTTTTTTCAGTTCGGCCCTAAGGACGGAAACAGATTACATTCCATTTGCAAGCGGTATCCTCCGACCCCGCCCTGACCATCCATCCCTCTGTAGAGTAAAAGCCTCTTTAGTAAAACCGAACTAGAACTATTAAATGCATTTCAAAAGATTTTTTTAGGCTACTTTATAAGTTTGAACTCCCCGGCGAAGGCCTCTTTCTACTCCTTGCCCATCTCCCCATGTCGTGTCTCCTCCCGTCAAACATATGTACTATATTTAGGTAATTCATACAGGTTCAGAGGCCAATACCCCAACAATAACTTTAAAACATTGTTAAGGTCATAGCACACGTATCAAATCGGAAAGGGATCGGCACCGTATCGCCTTTCGTCTCGCCGTCAAACAGGCGTCAACCTAACGTAAGCACGTAACCAAAGCGGATCAGAAGCTCCGATACGTCGACTCGGCTACGGCTAGATGACGCCGCGCTTACGGCTCGCTGACCGCTAGTTGATGGTGCAGCAGGCAGGCCGGAGGGGTGAGAGAGGCAAGGGTGGATGAAGAGATGTAAGCTCGGGTACAGAGAGACGTAAGCGCGGGGACGACGAGCCGTAACGCACCGCACTGCGGTTCTTGAGCTTGTCCCGAGGCGAGGCGATTACGTTACGATTCCGATTAGTATGCATTGCAGTAGGGAGTTTCATACAAGAATACTGAACGGCTCGAGTTGATACGGTGCCGTTCCCTTTCCGGTTTGATACCTTTATAATGATATCCTATACGAGGACACTGGACACGAGGCATTAATAAAACACACGTATTACATTTAAATCATAAATTTGAATTATGACTCAATAAATCTTTATTAAGTATATTGATTTTGGTAATTTAAATAGACGTTTATACTAAGTCAAAAATATTACCCGGCTGTCGGGGAAGAAAAGACATCAACGAATTAATTTATAGGTAGTGGGTTTTCGTCGAATGAATTATCAACAGATATATTTGTTAAAAAACTCTTATAATCGCGATTAATTAAAAAAAACATAGTAATACTTCTTGTATTACTATGTTTTTTTTAATTACGCTCAAATTTACTATGAAATTTCAAAGTAAGTATAACTGCTCTGCGATTTTTCAATTTTCATTTGATATTTTTCCGAACTTTGTCTTCTAATTTTAGACTACTACTACTACCTAATGACACTTTGTGTCTTCATTTATTTTTGTAAATTGATACCTCCTCATAAGTTTGAGAAGCTATACATCCGGGTAGGTACTTTTAACACGGTTTTATGTAAAACTGTCGCCGCCATCTTTTTTTAAAGGGCCGCGTAGGTACCTATAGGACAATGTTCTGGTGTTAATAATGCAAAATGCCAATTTAATACATAGTTGACTTTTAAAGTTTTTTTGTAAAATAAATCCAATATGTCCTTAAAATGATAATTCAGTATTTTATAGCCATTGTATTTTTGTTCACTGTTTATTTTGGTATTGTGTTTTTTACTTGAAACGGACAGAACTTTTTTGCTCCTTTGATCGGTAGCTTTATGATCTGTACTTTTTATCTACGTCTAATTTTATTTAAATATACTGTATTAACGTATGTGGTAACGGCCGCGACTTACGAGTTTTAGGTCGTGGATTCGAAACAAAGCAGGTATTTTTTTTTTGTTACCCTATACCTTCCCACTCCTGGTCAAAGGCCTCCCCAAAGCCTCCCAGGAACTCCTTTCCCTTACAGGCACTTTTCTTTGAGTTAATTATTTCATCACCACCGCTCTCAAAACGGTGAAGGAAAACATCATGAGGAAATCGGCATGTCCTAAAATCAAAAACAAATTGAAGACATGTGACATTCGCCAACCCGCGCTGGGCCCGCGTGGTAGATTGTGGCCGACTCCCTCTTAGAAGCGGGAGACCTGTGTCCCATCAATGAGAAAATTATAGGCTGATTGTGTATGTGTGTGTTATGTAGAATCCCACTATTAGGGCAAAGACCTTCCACTCCTTTGTCCACTGAATTCTGTTTTCAACTAAAATCCATCAAATTTATTTAATAGATTTTCAATTTTATCGCTAAAGCATAAGGTTCAAAGTTGATTGGGAAAATGTGACAGTTTCGGGTAGCTTGATGTGCTGGCGTTTGTACATACATTCGATACCAAATTTATTTACAAATCACGACTGTAGATTGTAGTTACATAACATAAACAAATGACAATTATATGTTAAACTGAACTTAGGATCATCGCCCTCGGTCTTTTGTTGCCAAAACGAATGGCGGACCTCCTGTGGCACCCATCATACATCATACATCATACATCATATACAAAATTATATCATCTTCTTTAAATCTATTATTGTTATTCAGTAGGTAACTATGACAAAAAAGGTAATCGGGAATATCTAATAATGTCGTGTACAATGGCTTTAAACTTATGGCTGGTGCATGCAAAAAAGTATTTGGCATAATAATTGTTGTTGGCTCTGTTTCCGTGTATCTAAATCTAAGTTATAGGTATATTCTTCAGTCAGTGAGGCGGATGTGATTGGCTTTATGACAGACTAGCGACGCCCCATGGTTTCACCCGCATAAATCCCACCCAAATAAATCTAAATTAAACTGACCTGTATAGAAGGTAGGTATACAGATAATCACCCACCACATCCCACTATCACATACTCACACACCCATTTGCAACTCCTCATGTACACTCCTACACACTCACTCACACTGTACACTTAGCAATGCTTATGTGGTTCTAGTAGCTCATTCTGTATTTTTGTTTCTGTTTCTGCTGCATGTATTATATAGTTATTAAATTGTAAATCCGTAATTGGTTGTAAGACTAGCTTATATATGTTTAAGATAAAATTTCAAAGAGCTGTGGATTTTGTGATTAATAAATAAATAGGTTTCGATCCCGTAGGAATTTCGGGAAAAAAAATATTCTACGTATTAATCCTGGTTATAAACTATCAGTGTGCCAAATATCATTCAAATCTGTTCAGTAATTTTTGCGTGACAGAGTAACAAACATCCATCCATCCGTCCTCACAAACTTTCGCGTTTATTATAATTAGTAGGATAAGCCTTTTAGTAACGAAAGTCCTACCTACATCTACCAACCTGCACCAGGCCCGCGTGGTAGATTAGAGCCCACTCCCTCTCGAAGAGAACTCTGTGTCCCAGCCAAAGACTATATTATATTCTCTATGGTCCCAGCAGTGGGAACATTATTGGCTGATTACCCTACGCTTACGTACCTACCTACCGACCTTTTCACTAAATAGGTTTATGGTTTGATCTGACCGACTGATCCACTGAAGCTGAGGAATACGTCATGAATTTGGCCATCTTTTTCCTCTGTAAGAGTATGTATTATTTATAATTGTATTTGTTATTCGATGACCTATAGTTTCCTACCTAATATGCATTTTGTTGTAGGTAAATTGTGGGTACCAAAATCGTGCTTCATTCTCAAATTCTTTAAAAATACGTATATAAGTCATAGTCATCATTAGTACTAAATTAAGTGACGTAACGTGTCAATTCAATTTAAAAAGACAATCATAGTAGGTACTTTAAACAATATTATACCTAAAGAAAAAAATTTGATGTTATGTATGTTTGTTTGTTACGCTTCCACGTAAAAACAGCTGAAAGGATTTAGATGAAATTTGACACATGCGTAGACCATGTTCTGAAGTAGTACATACCACTTTTCATCTCGATATTCCCACGGTATCGGTATCACTTATGCGGGTGAAAACGCGGGGCGCAACTAGTAGTAACAAGTAAGTAATGTGAAAAAAGATGACAATATCTCAGCCCACAAAAAAAACCATTGCAACTTGTTGCATCTTGGTGGACCTTCAAACCGCTATAAAGTCGACGACGTTCTCCGGTAGAAAATACTTTATGTGTGACGTGGCACCCCTAACCTGTGTCGCCGACAACCGATACACCGGCTGACTAGCGTAGTGATGCTACCGCCAAAGTTCAAGGCTACTCTACTACGTGAAAGACCGCGACACTACAACCAATGATTAAGAGCCAAGTCTTTTAAATCAATAAAAGAGTAGGTACCTATTGTAATCAAGTTTAAACTTCTACGGGAAAACCCAGTTGTTTCTAAGAAAGAGTTGCTCGATCTAAACGTGGTTAAAGTTCCCACACCCTAATGATGTAACACACTACTTATCAGTCTCAATCTGAATCATTTTAAAGGATATTTATTTCATAATTTTATTTATGTACACACAGTAAAATACATAGGGATATGATAGAATTATAATTTGAGTACAAAGGTACTGCTTATTTCTTAAGAAATTTCTTCCAGCAGACCTGCGAAAAGAGAAGTAAAAAAGAAATGTAGACAATAGTGTGTGAGAACAAGAAGAGTTAAATATGAATGTGTGAAGTCTAAAACTAGAATATTAAATAAACCGACACATATAATGCAAAAAAATAAACTTTATATTGATAATCCATTGCTTCACATGTTGGAAAAGTTTGTCTGCTCAACAATGTAAATAACCCAATGAATGTTGTAATTAAACATAATGCTACTGATAGTGTGTGACGCAATTACCCCGCTGGGCCTTTGATGCGTCCTATGGTCCAAAATATTATATGTACTGGAGACAACATAGGTACACTGGAATAACGTCAATAATTAACAAATAACAGTGCATGATCCAAGTAAGATTCCCTCCCCCACTGATGAAGAAAGTTTATAATGGAAGGAAAAAATATATTTACATGTATACAGCAATTATGTGAACCTGAGCTGGAGGATGCAGAAAAATCCGTTCTTGCTTAAGATTATTTTAATTATAAAAGAATTACATTATGAATCTATAGTAATGATAATTGGTCGATGTATGTACCAAGAATAAATTCTAATTAATTACGAAGATGCAGAAGTCTATTGCAAAATTGAGTTGGCGTGATTTAGGGACGCATTTGCTGAGTCGGCGCCTTATGTCGGCCAGGGTGGCGACGCGCTGAAAGGGGGGTCAGCTGTAGTCAGCGTTCCTTCTATTGCACCGGTGCGTAGTAAACGGGGAAGGTGTTACACATCGGTGTAACAGGGGGACCTGTTACACCGATGTGTAACACCTTCCCCCGAAGAGCAGCAACTATTTGTTGGACGAGGTTGATGAAACTTTTATATTTTCTTTTGACTGTACTTACCTGTCAAAAAGAGTAAACCTAGATAATGTGGATAAGACAGAGTTAAAAAACAGAAGACGAACTAGCAGGGGATCGAGGGGGGGTGGAGGGGGGGTGGAGGGGGGGGTTCAGAGGATAAGCCAGAATAAATCGACAATGTTGCTGCTAGATGAATCGATCACCGATTCGTAACAAAAGATGAACAGAGTTGGCAACACCACGTGTAGGTCCAATTTTTGTCCATTTTTAAAAGGTTGAGATGCTAAATAAAGTAATCCACATGATTAGTTCCACCGGTAGTAGTTTGTGATATGGCAGATGACCGATGTACTTGTATTTATTAAACTTGACCCGACATTCTTAACTTCTGTCGTACGCCAATTACATGGGCACCGTCGACCAAAGTTCAAGGCCTTAGATGAAAGATCGCGGTGCGTCCGCGAAACGCGCAACGAATCCACGCCGGAAGGCAGAAAAGTGACGACTTTAGAATAACTTAGAAATAATTGTGAAAAGGACTAATACCCATTCTAATTATGTAATTATACTTTCGGCATTGAACTGTGCATTCATAATTTAACAGTGCGTTTTTATCTTGGCATTCAATTAGGTCATTCTAAGTGGTTGACATGTTGACTCGCGGGCGCGGTGGCGGGCGCGATCACGAAATATCAAACACACAGCATAGTATGCAAGTGTTCACGTACAAAACGCAAGTGCGGGAACCAAGTCCTCCCGCACCCGTCACCGCGACGGCACGTTCCTACGTGAACGAGCACTTAGTGTCATTGAAAACGGGCATTAGATAAATTGGGTTAAGGGATAGATAAGTCCCAGTACCCTTCCGGAAGGGATAGATAAGTCCCCGTACCTTTCCGCAAGGGATAGATAAGTCCCCGTACCTTTCCGCCATCAGATAGAACAACGGCGGGTGACTCGTCTGCCAACCCGCGTATATAGCCTCCCGACCGATCTCGGTCACGGTGGCCAATCTCAACGGAGATTAGCCAGGTACGCAGGATATATTATAGTGCACAAGTGTGTGCGGAAACACAGGTACACTCTCTGTTCCTTTATTCTCATAGTCCAGCGGGACGGCAATCCGACACGACCGGAGAGAGATGAGGCGCAGGACCAACGGCTTTACGTGCTTTCCGAGGCACGGGGTATTAAACCGCCAACTTCCAAACTCCGGGCTGTTACTATAAGAAATTCCTAATGAAAAACCCAATAACGCTTTGTCCGACGTGGGAATTGAACCCAGGACCCTACGCTCAGTAGTCGCGCTTGCAACCACGAGACCATGGAGGCAGTTAACCCACGTACCTTTACGTATAAAGCAAAACAAGGCAAATATAAACTGCCGGGTCAGCGGGATTGTCCGAAAGGGTTACCGCTGGCCCGGAACATAAAGGGCTAAGGAAGGAACACGGGTGGGTTTTAGTCAGTAAGAGTCTGACACTCCCTTCCGCTCCACCCAGAGCGGGAGGAGTCATTTGATGATTTCCCATCCTCAAAAAAAAAAAAAAAGGCAAATATAAAAGGGTCTTCCATATCGATCGTGACGAAATATTTCAAGTGGTCATCACCCAAAATACACCATAAAGGTCATTATTAAAAACACTATTTCTCACAAGTATTCGCAGAAATCAACCTAAACTAAAATTAGACCATGACAGGTACCTACTTAAGAATCAGTTTGGAACACCACAAAGAATTCTACATACTTTTTATAGAATTCTATATACTTAATACATTACTTAGTAAACCGATTATTCGATCAGGAACAATACAGGGTGGTCACAAAGTCGTGAACCAAACGAAATAAGGAGATAAAGGAGGTCATTTCCAACGCTTTTAAAGTGAGAAATATTTTTTTAAAGCTCCAAAAGTTTTTGGAAAAAAATAATTTCTCTTCAAATTTGGTACCCAGAGCCGCAATGGACCTTTTATAGTGCTGATACATTATCTGGTAATAATACAGCACAATTTGTTTTATTGTTTTATATCACATTTTTTTTATTTGTCTATTTGTAAAAGAACTCGGTATACACAAATATTTATAACTTTTAGGGCAATTGAATTATGGCCATGCTGTAGAAAGATTTTTTGTTAGAAATGACCTCCTTTTTCTCCCTATTTTGTTTGATCCACGGCTTTTTGACCATCCTGTATAGGAGACTATGTGAATGGCTAACATCATTAGTTCATTGGTTGTCTGAATAAATTAAATTAATTAATATCATTAGTACTTATTTCACCACATTTACGATACAATTTTATTAAAACACTAGAATCATCAGTTTAATACGAATTTCATGGTAATTTTTTCACAAATCATTCTGTGACAGTAAATATGTGAGGTCAAGCTGAATTTATAGGTAGGAAACATTATATTATAGGTATAAACCTAACATATAGGTACCTGTGATTTTGTATTTTGTAATGGCGATAGCGGGACAATTATGAAAAATCATCAATTTGAGCCATTGATACTCTTCAGTTCAGTCTTCGAATGAACATGTATATATTTTGTATGAATAGACTGCTGGGCTGCTGGTGGGTAGTTGCTTCCGTAATTAGGTGTTTACCTACTTACGGCGGCGGCAGCTTACGTTTCAGCGTCAGGTCGTTAGCTGTTTTAGGTTCTTGCGACAAGAGTAAAAAATTACAAAATAATAAAATAATTTATGTTACACCAAATCACCCTACTACACGTGCAGTTAAAATTATTTCGATAAAAATCCGGACCCACATCCAACCTCTTTGGAAATACTTCCCTGGGGCCATCGTTGGAGTCTGGAATCTATGGTCCCTATAATTACATCATTGCCTCAATGATTGTAGCTTTTAGCGATGAATAATGATTATCGCTTGTTGTTGAAATCGAAAAGCATTTGGTGGTGTAATAATTATAACTTCCGACTCGGCTGTTCGTGTTGATAAATCGAATAGGAACTAGAAACAAAGTTTTTTTTTTGTAAAGTTTGCGTGGTCATTTTGATCAGGCCAGTTCAGTTGAATAAAATTCTCAAGAAAAATTTTAGTATATTATACGTAGGTAACATGTAAACATCCTCGTAAAAAAAGGGATCGTGACTACATCTCGTAAGATCGTAGGTTAAGCTATGCCGGTCGAGGTCAGTCCGTGGATGGATCACCATCCATTACATAATTATTGAGACCCTTCCGTGCCTCGAAAAGCACGTTAAGCCATTGGTCCCGGCTGTCATTTATAAATCTTAGACAGTCGTTACGGGAAGTCAGAAGCCCAAAACCCTGACAACTAAGTAGTAGTTTTACCAAGCGGTATCGTATTACCCAATAACTGGGTTATGTAGATAAGACATGCAGTCGTTCCATGTAAAATACTGGTATTCAGCTGCATCCGGTTAGACTGGAAGCCGACCCCAACATAGTTAGGAAATGGTTCGGCAGGTGATCCTCGTAATTTTCAACTGTGAAAGTACTTCCACCAATTTGAGATCTACCGCCAAGCAGAACTCTTTTCTCCGCAAGTGTTGAGAATAAGAGTGCTGTCGAAATTATAGGGCAAAAGAGTCCTAAGGACTGTCCCTTTAATATTGGCAATGTCTGGACAATCCCCATTGGTGCGTGCAAGCCTACATCGTAGGCGTATCTCACTAATTATTTTCAGTTATGTGGACCTTCAGCATGTTTGGCAACACATAGCCAGGTTTATTTAGCTCAAAAACGTCCACCGATGGACCTAGACCAGAAAACATTTTATTATAAGATCAACTTTTTATTTCAGACATGAGTCCATAGGATTAGTAAAAATGTTACTTAACTTCTAGTTAGTAGGTTACACAAAGTAACATATACAATTGTAAGTTACTTAATTGTCAGTGTGAGGCTGCATCTACCTCAACAACTTTGGGGAAACCCACTGATCTGCGAATAGGTACAGACGCCAGCACATCAAGCTACTACAATCTGTCAAATTTCTTTAATAGATTTTCAACTTTATAGCTAAAGTTTAAGGTTCAAAGTTGATTGGGAAAATTTGATAGTTTCGGGTAACTTGATGTGCTGGCGTCTGTACCTAGTTCAATCGGAGAAACAATTCCCATATTTTTAATTACTCATTCGCATTGTAATCTCGGTCTCCATCGTCAATAACACCTCTAACTTGTGTATATTTTTGAGATAAAATTGGCCTTGATTGTGGCTGAGATGAGATTGTGACTAGATTTGAAACGTTTTTAAAAACGGGAATTAACCTTCAGGCTCTGTTTATTTTTATGGTTTATGTTTCTAAATTTGCCAAAGATGTAAACAACAATGGCCGCTCGAAATCGAATAAAATCGATATACAAGAACATTTATTTCAAGTACCTAAGTAATGTTTGTTTTCGTCTAAATCTCCGAGCTAACTAGACGAAAACAAACATTACTTACTTATTTTGTTTACTTTTTTGGCAAATTTAGAAACGCCGGTCCCTAAGTAGGTACCTATCGGTGTAGGTAACTGATATAAATGACGTAGCACAAAACATATCAAACGTTTTGTGCATACCTTACCTACTCGTTTGTCCGATCATGGCAGTTTTTTACTAAAAAACGTCAAACCGATAACACCTTTATAATTCTCCGACCCATTCACTAATGAACCCGGAACTGTTCGATGCAAATTATAAAAGCTGTTGATACTTATTGCCATTATTATAAATCATATTGTCATGCATAAATAATAAAATGACAACCTTATCAGATATCGTGATTATTCGTGATAGCACGTTTATTTTTAAAACAAAAGAGTGACTTCATTAATTATCCTGTAAAATGCGAGAGAGGCAGGTTTTTCGTAAGCACAGACTTTGTTAATTATTTCTTTTTAGTTTTCTTTCTTAAGTTTTAAATTGCCAGTAAACAAGAATTTATACTTACTTATTTGAAATTAAAATGACCTAATCATAATGATTCACTTGACTTAAATGTTAAATTAAAACCAATATGGTTAACTTTTTTCCTAAAATTAGTGTAGAACTAGACTCTCGGAGTAATGATTAGTTTTTGTTTCATCGCAATCGCTTCAACCCCGCGCCGCTTCAACGGTATTTGGCAAGAGAAGAGGCCCAAGGATGCTTCCTTGAGGCACTCTGAACCCATTGTATCTAAATAAAAATTTGTATATGTATTTGTATACCTACCATTGTAAAAAGTTTATCATTAATACAACACACTGTTGTCTATTGCTGAGATAACTTTTTGCCATTCTAACGTGCTGGTTCTATTGCGTTCTTTCTGAATGATTTTTTTTTCTGTCTGCTCGGCTTCAAAGAGTCGTTGCATGATGTAAAATAGCCTTCCTCAAGAATTGGGCTATCGAATGCAAAAATAATTTTTCAACTGATACTGATCGACTGGTAGTTCAGAGATTAGCGCGCTCAAACAAACTCTTTGAGCTTTATTATTAGTATCGATTACCTCAACTTAAACCAAAGAACCGATACATTTCAATAGATCGACATCCAACGGTTTAACAATATACCTACATCACTCGTCATTTGGGATGCATGAAGAAGCCTGCTCGTGTAGCGAAGTTTGTTCCGCCAGTTACTCAACTGAACCGAGCGCTCGGGGCATCCTGGATAGTCACACCCGACACCTTATTTGACTGGCAAATTCTTCTCTTGCGGGTGGCAGGGCTAACGCCCGCCTGGTTAGCGACCACCCTCCCACCGGAGCCCAGCGTCAAGCAGCCTGCTGTGTTTCGTCGATGCGTGGGAGTTCCAGAGGCATCTCCTGGGCACGCTCGTTCCCTCATAGACCTCATCCATCGCTTTCCAACAGGCGAGATCTAGGTCAAGAGCGGGCCCATTCGCAATAAAAAAAAAATATATCACTCAATTACCAATAACGAAGAAAATTTTGAAATGATAAATCGAGAGAGTCATCAATCCGCGGAAAATCTTAACACCGCGAGCTAGAAATTCTCGCAATTTTATTTATTTTCGTTTACATTTTCCACCCTATTTCACCAGGTACCTATTTTCACCAGCATGGGTGCCGGTCAGTCAGTTCGCGCAACAGCCTTCCAGCGACCTAAACCGACCTCCACGGAATCTTTCATTGACGAAGAACCTGATGATAATCACATCAGCATCTCGAATAAAATGGTTTGTACGAATTTGTAGTTCATTTTGGTGCTTATAAAAATGCCAATATGATGATGATGCCTTCTAAGTAGCTGATTGTGGCCACTGCATTCGATGACTTTTTATGTTAGTTGAGAGCTTATAATATGTGCTGCTCTTCCATGTGCTCTCATGTGACTAGCATAATATCGTCTCCGTGCAGTGAAAACAATAGGTAGTACCTAAACGTTACGTGGAATACGTTAACATAATTCAGAACCTCCTTTTTTGAAGTCGGTTAAAATTGGCCGTCATTGACTCCGAGATTCATTAACATCAACAGAAGGCATTAGAAGCATCCTAGAGCTTTGTATATTTGTTCTAAATATGCATTACGAGGTTTTCTACAGAGTAGACAGAAATAAAGAAAAATAAATACATAATTATTCTTTAACCTTTTGACCGCCACAGTCATGTATAGATGACAAACCAAAACGTGCCCAGCACGCCACGGTTTAACTACATGACAGACTGACGCCGAGGGCACGTTTTTTATTTTTTGACGTGTGGAGGTCAAAAGGTTAAAGAGGTTTCCACTGAACGGCGACGATCATCATCATCTGCCTAGCCTTTTTCCAACTAACCGGATGCAGCTGAATACCTGTACTTTACATGGAGCGACTGCCTATCTGACCTCCACAACCCAGTTACTGGGTACTACGATACCCCTTGGTAAGACTGGTTATCCGACTTTCAGGCTTCTGACAACCCGATCCGTACCTTATTTATTTACTCGAAAGGTGGAGAGGTTGGTGGAAGATGCAACGCTGGCCGGAGGGGCGGCGGCGGCAGCAGCGACATCCCAGGCGTCACTACCCACTCCACGCGGTGACTACAAGGACAAGATCTATATAGAAAAGCTCAAGTGTATGGACGAGAGCCATTCTGAGATAACCGGGTACGTAACTAAACTGCTATATTATGGATCTTATGGCGCTTGATTGATATTGACAGGAGGGCGCTATTAGTAAACTTGTTTTGTGCAATTCTAATAAAAAAACAAGATGGCGGCGTTAGTTCTGATTTGGGCCACGCGCCAAAAGTACGTTGAACAACTACATAAACTTATTTAAAAAACCATTCGTAGAGTAACCCTCTACGAATGTTTTTTTAAATATATATGTAGTTGTGCCACGATGCATGGTCGCCACACCAAAATTCAGATTCAGCCGCTTCAGCTATCCGTTCTGCGAGCAATGTGCCCCGGCCACACACTCAAGTCCAATTATTCTTCGGACTATGTCGGTTGTTATGATTCTCCTAAGAATCTATATCGTCTTATCTAGTCTAGAAGGTTCTATAAACCTAAGCTGCTATGAGCAAAAATTTATATATTCACGATTGGTAACTGCATGCCGTCAGTCAGCTGTTTACATAGTGTGGCAAGCGTACAAAAATCTTTTTTATAGTCCATGAATCAGATAGTTTTCCCAGGCTCAGCTTAACATTTTTCTTGTTCCATATGGGGGGTCTATGTTCAGCATTTATTGAAGAAGCTGATGACGATACTGATAAAACAATATGTCAACAGTTTCGCTCGCTGTCGTCGTCTGTCGCTGGCAGCTGACGGCAGCAGTTACCTTTGTTGCGCCGCCCGCCGCCCCACACCTGTTGACACCATCAGAAAATCATGGAGTTTTAATGAAACATGCCAGCAGCTGTAATAGAAGGCATAATACAATTAGGTAGGTGTACTAAATATTCAAACAAACATACCTAAGTAGGCAATAATATGCTTCATCATAATCATTGCTAAAAAAATCCCTTAGTAGCTATTTTGAAATTACCTACCTACATGGAAAACCTTGGCAATTTTGTAAGTTTCATCTTTGATTTTAAGCACTACAAGGTATACGCGATCGAGTAAGTATATAAACTAGCTAGGCCCTCACTATTACCTACCTATAGTTGTTATCTTTCCATCACAGACGTACAAGAGGATACTTTACGTACCTTTCCATTGTTTCAGAATAACAGTAAACGATCTGAGCGCGATAGCAGCTCGTATCGATATGCGTACGTCGAACATGGTGAGCGTAGATCCGATATGTGCAGACTGCAAGCAGCGGGTTATTGAGTGCTACGACGGCGCCAAGGTGGGCGCCGATATCATCAAGTGTTGGGATACTGTTGGTAGGTTTGATTTAGAATCTTCATAATTTTACAAAAAGACGACCATTCCTGGACATGGTCTCTCCTCCCATACATCGCCACAAAACGACCGGGCCTATGCCAGCATCTAGTACATTCCCGCAACATAACTGACAACGCGACATATTTGTCCAAAAATTATAATAGTGTCACATTTTCACGATAGGTGCTGTAATAATAAAGCAGAAAACTAAGAAAGATACTTACAAACTTCACAAATTGTTGGGTTGGCGCCTGTCACCTGTACTGTACTGTACCTGCCGGTACACGGTCGGCAGATGTGTGGTGGACGTATAGTACCTCGGTTCACTCACATTTCGCCAGTAAAATGGCCGCAACCCAGAGCCTGGATTTGTGCCCAGTTGATGGAAAGAGGCTCGCCCCCTTATTACATAAGAGTAACAAAGTTTAATGACATATCAATAATCCTACACGTGACATCTCCAGGGGCGTTCACGAAGTGCGTGCAGGATGCGGCGACGTCGCGCCTGCGCGCGCGCACGCAGCGCGAGGCTCGCGAGCGCGCGCGCCGCACGCGGCACGTCGCGCATGCGAGGGAACACGCGCTGAGGGACCTCTCTTCTAACTGATCACACAGATTAGTTTACTACAAAAATAATGTTGTTAAGAAATGTAATTCAAGATTAAAAATGGCCCCTTGCTCAATAAGCGTAGGTACACGCTCAGCGTCGGAAAAAAGTACACGCTCTGCGTCGAAATACAATCTACTCGTCCAAGTGTTAGTGCGTGTGAGTACATGGGACCAAAATTGAAGCGGAAACTGTAATAGGGTTACGTTTCTACACATATTATTATTCGTATAGTCTACTACAAAGTTCTCCCTTTAGAATATAAAAATAATAATTACGATGTCACAGGAATTTTTGAAGATAGAGCGCTATTCTGGCTGTAAATATGAATTACTTAGTCCTAATTTTAGCATCTATGATAACTATTGTATTGTTAAAATAGTTAGCTTGATGTCGATGCTCAGCCTCATACTATAGGTAGGTACTAGAAGTAAAGCTTAGGTTTCAAAAAAAAGCGGTGCCGTCGTTTAACGGCCGGTTCATGAGAAAGATGGCGGGTGTATGAGTTTCAAAAAATTCTCGCTATAATGCCCCCGTTGTGACGACATCGCACATTCTGAAATTCTAGAATTACCCATACACGAAGCCTGTACCTGTAAAATGCATGGTACCTAATACCTACTTTGTTCAGTACAATCGATACTGAAATACGTACCTAGGTATCGAAAATAATTAAGACTAAAAACTGAATAAATCGAATAATTAATTACTACTCTTCAACAGATAATATAATAAAGCATGTCCAATCAGCCTATAATGTTCCCACTGCTGGCACCAGGCCTCTGTGCGGTGGGGTGGGCGATAATCCACCACGCGGCCACGCGGGCCCAGTGCGTGTTGGTGGATGGCAAAAGACACATCGCCAAGCCAACATCTACTACGCATTCTGCACATCAAACCGTAGCATCTATTGCTGGGAAAAGACTTTTATTTTTCGTTTGGAAAACCGGTTCAACGGAAGCCTTTTCACAGAGCAATCGTCCGGAGGGTCGGGAGGATCAGTGAGCAGACCTTATATCCCAAACTGCCGTACCACTGTTTAGTACATGAGTGGTTGTAAAATGTACTAAGGTATTGAGTAATGTAAATAATATACATTTCTCTGGTACTATCAAATGTATGGGAAATGAACCACTGGATGTAGTTACACTATGCTTTGGTACTGCAAGAGATCCCTTCGTCTACTTAACAATGTCTTTTCCAGCTGTTATATTAACCTGGAACATGGATATGAAGAAGTGGAATGGTTATGCTCATATTTTGCCAATGAATCCCGCTTACTGTAGAAGACACAGGGTACTTCTAGTATTAAAATTTTACGATCGACGTTAGGCGTTTGTCGCAGCAGTGCTAGTCGCCTAACCCGTGACCAATCTCATTAAATGTTCGTAATAATATCTAGTATTAATTAATTTCATACATATTTTGTTTAACTCTAGAATTAGTATTTAAAAAGTATGTCTGAAAGAAATAACTAAAAATACTTTTGTATTGTTTACTAGTTATTAGATGTAAATATTATGCAGTCTTTAATAAAAGATAAAATGCGGTTCATGTGTTTATTTTACTTATTGATTACTTATGCTAATTTTACAGAGGGGCTGTCTAAATATGCCCTGAGATAAATTAAATACATAAAATTAAGCTGTTTTCAACGAAGTTTCAAACAATTACTGCACTTGCACAGGTCGTCTGATAGTCAATTTTGATTGACATTCTCAACGCCTCCATTTCGTTGCAGTAAGATCGGTTTTCTTAGTTCAAGTTTTTCTACCGACGAACTGTACAATTTTTTTCTGCTAATCTCTGACCCATATTCACCCCCCCACCCTTATTACTTAAACCTCTAAATCAATTGAAAGAAACTTTCTTCTTAACATCATCAGGAGTTAATTTACTTCTAACTTGCACCGCAACTTTGGGCATGCCAATATCGGTCTTATTGTGTTCGCCGTTAGTGTCAGGTTTGTTTGCGGGGGAGCTGTACTGTTTCGTGGCGCTAGCTGTGAGTAGGGCGAGCTTTCTTCGCAGTTCTCTCACTTGTGCCGCGCTGGCGAGTTGTGCGGCGCCTCGCGATAGTACCTCGGCTCTTAGTTGCTCGCATTCGGATCTGGAATTTGTATAACATAATCTGCATTCGCGATTTATTTGCCAAAAATGTAAACAAATATGAGTTTAAAGAAAAATAACTTTAAATCCTACACAACAAAGTTCAGTTTACGCTACAACTTCAAACATTTTCATAACTTTTTCAATAGTTCTAGTCACTCTGAAATCAACTTAATTACCATTAAAATAAAGTTGATATTTGTTTATCTTCAAATACTTATCATCACGGCTTTATTCCCCGAAGGGCCCTAGTACTCATTTAGCCAGTTATGAATGGGCGCCAGGACAAATCTCTGGCTACCTGAGATCTATGTATATCGGTGTCAAGTCAAGCCAAAGGCGAACTTCATGTTCGACAGAGTATTCTACAGCTCTTTGAAAACAAAGTATTTTCCTGTTATTTGACGTTTCGAACCGTGCTGTGTAGTACAACGACCTATGTTCGAACTATGTCTTCTTTGTGGCATGTTTAAAATGGAAGTAAAACTAGAATAACAAAAAACAATCCCATCACAAAAAAAATTGCAAATTTTTACACAACACATGCAATATTTGCTACAACAATGTAAAGCAAATAAAACTTGAGTTTTATTCTCAAAATAAAAAGAAATGAACTTTATTTATTAGGAATTAAAATGACCAAAAAAACATAACAAAAATAAATGATGTTTTTGAAACGAACATAAACAGAATCTTTTTGAACGATTTAATGTCCTTTTATAACAATAATGGAACAATTACACTTGTTATCGTCACTGTCACTGGTCGCCCGTTTTTGGGCAACCAATCTAAGCTTCATCGTTTCGGTTACCCGAATTCGGGTACCCGACGCCAGTTTTCCTTTCACTTCTATCAGTACTTTGCCAGTCGTCACCTTGAGTAGTGTCGACTTCATTCAAACTCTCGTAGTGGTTAGCCCGTATTCCAATGCGATGACAAGTATTATTATTCCTCTTCTGGTGCCCGAATTCGAGTAGTCTTTCGAGCACCCGAATACGGGCTAACGACCAAGTGTAATTGCGCCTTAACGAAAGAAGCCTACCTTCAATAAAACAGAACAAAATATATTTTGTATAACCGGCAAATCAACAACAGAATCTTTTCTGCATTGGCTTTTTGAATAACAAATACCTACTACAACACCTAATGAAGGTTACTAACCTATATAATAAGATAAAATATTTAAATACTGTAAATTATTAACATCTACAATACTATGATCAATTTATTTTACCTAACTAAATTGAATTTAATTGGATTGTGCTGAGAATTCCTAAATTGCTTCAATAACACAACAGGAACACGTAGAATGTGTAGAAAGACCACAATTTCTTCATTATGTAACAGAACAGACCCTTATGACACGAACATTTTTTTCAATAATAGTGCAATAAATGCACGGTATATCGGTAATGGATGGCGCCAATTTATATTTCATGTTCGACTTCCGACTCACTTTATTGCTGAGCAGTAAGTACACACAAATTCAGGTGTCAGAGGGGGGAGGGGGGGGTGTACAAATGATTAATTCAATATACTATTCATACTATGGCATTATTATACATACTTCAAGTGATCCAGCACGCCGGGTAGCCAGCCATTAGCAGTTGGCTCACACAGCTTGCCGAACCAGCGCGACAGCTCACGACGCTGCTTCTCACACGCACCTTCCAGCTGAGTGATGCGTTCTTCATAGCCTTCTGTAATGGTTATAATATAGGATCTCAGATGACCAGGAGTATTGAAAATTTTAGTTTTTTTCAATATCAGTTACTCCTAGTTAATATCCAATGCGAAGAGGGAGGTGCTATAAGTTTGAAAAGTTTTTGCCTGTGGCTTCACAGCTGATCAACAAAAGCGGGCACTGAGATATATAAGTACAAGATAATAAGTTAGGTATTAGTTGCAACTTTAAGTGTCCGTCCAGACTGGGGCGCGGGGCGGGCCCAGGCAAGGGGCGGGCCCAGGCAAGGGGCGGGCCCGGGCGAGAGGCGGGCGCGGATGCGGGAACGCACGCCGGCTGCCTGTCCTTCCTGTACGAGTCGCAATAAATACTTTTTCTTTCTTTCTTTCACTGGAGCGCGGTAGCGTTCTGCGTGATGTTGTGTCCAGTGTTTGTGAAAATATAATATGGATGAAGAAGACTTATTACTAGAAAAAAGCTTGAACTAGTTTGAGAACTCCGGTAACCGCGCAGGCTGCCCGCGTGCCCACTATGGACACTCAGTGGAAGTTCATATGTTTGAATTCGCCGCGCCGCGCCCGCGCCGCGCCCGTCCCGCGCCCGCTCCCCAGTCTGGCCAAACACTTACATGCAACTTAGCTTAAGGCCAATTTAATAATAAACTATAATTTTTACTTGAAGAAGCAGGTTTTTTTTTAAATCTTGCAATCGGTTTCTCAAGCCTTTAGCAGATATGTTCTGTGCTTGTTGGTGTTTTAAGTACGATCCTTTAGTGAGGCCCATCTATCTTCTTGCACAAATAAACAATTTTTTTTGGATTATCTTTATGTTTTTTATTATTAACTAGCTGACCTGGCGAACTTCGTGCTGCCTGAGAATCAATAAGAATGAATTTATGGGAAAACTAATATCTCCATTATTATTTTTCTCGTGAATTTGTCCCATGTTTTAATAATTATTGTGCTATTCGGGGTGGAGACAAATCCAACAAATCAAAGATCATAAAAATCGGTCCTGCCGTTCTGCGTTATAAATGGTGTAACTAACCCAACTTTGTTTTATATAGATTCACTAATTTTATTAAGTGTCAATTACTTATAGCTTCCTTACTTTACTAAAAAGAAAAAAAGCAAGTACAAAAAAAATGGTAAGTCGTAGTAGTAGTAAAGTACTTTCATTCCTAGGCAAAAAACACTTTGGATACAATACAAGCATTGAGTATCCCACATGTTTTGAAACAATGTAAATGTCAGCAAGGACATGATTTTAGGATGTTAATGACTTACCAATAAGTTCTCTATCATAGTGTGCTGATGCTCCTGCCTGCTGCTCCCAAACTGTTTGTTTCTCATGCAGTAAGGCATCAACTTCAGCTTGCTTGTTTGCCAACTCTCTTCGCAACTAGAATTACATAAAACTGTTGTTAATAATATTAAAATAAAAAATATCAATACTTTGCAATGTAGACTGTGGAACAAATCTGGTACTTTAGCAGTAATTTGAATATACATTTTAATTTCATTTTTTTAAGCAATAACATCAAAATTATATTATGCCTATTATATACCTATAAATAATTAAGGTGTTTTAATAAATATCATTGAAATAACTACACAATTAACCCGCTAATGATTCTCTGCTTTTTTATTCATTAAAATTAAATAAGATTAAAAAATAATTACCCTAGAATTAGTTTGTTTCATTTGAATGAGATTCTTTGCCATTTCCTGCCTCTTGTCTTCAACTTCAGCAAATATGGAATTGCCTTTAGCAGCTGAAAAGCACAAAGAATATTTTTCATTATTTAGTTAAAAAATTAATTCTGCATAAGAGCAAATATAATAAAGAAGTCCTCGGATACATCTCAAGATGTAATTCACCCAAAACATAATGAAAGAGCTTGAAGTGGGAAAGGTATATTGCGTTTCTATGTAAATCCATAATACTACACACCACACCTCTGCGTAAACCTTTGGGGATTCTTCTTCTTTTCATGTTGATGGTACTATTCTTCAATATTTTATATTGTTTGAGCCCAAGCAGTAGCCACATAGTTGGCCACATTGATTGCGGCATCAGTGGCCCTCATTAAGTCACCTTTGGGATTAAAAAAGCCTTTGCCTTCAAAAGACCCATGGAGTGTATGTTAGTCCTTACATAAATGAAAAGGTTGAGAAATGATTACCGTGAGGTTGTAAGTCCTGTTGTGTGTCTGTGCACTGATGCAGCATAGCTTTGGCTTCTGCTAATTCAGCAAGTGCAGTAGCTTCGCGGTCATTGGCCGCCCTCAGTTCCTCTCTACGCAAGTCAGCCACTGCACGCATCTCACCCATAGCTGAAATCAACTCTTCAGCTTTTAAGCGCCATGTAGCAATTTCCATCTTCGCTTCCTCAAGGGCTTCTTTCGCTGCTTCGGCATCGGACAACGCATTGTTCACAGTTTTACGAGCCTCCTCCAACTCCGAATTATCTCGCTCTGGACTTTCTCGCACTTTTAGCGACTTTTCCTCTTTCAAAGTTCGAATTTGTATTTCAAACTTTTTTACTTCTGTCGCATGCTTTTCTGTAATTTCGGTACGCTCTTCCCGCAACTCAGAAATTTCTTCTTGAAGCATTGTGATACGCGATGTGAAGTCATTCTTTCGACGAGCTTCATCCGCTTGATAACTTTCTAACTCTGCGTTCAAATGTCTTTGAACATCCAATGCTGTCTGATAACTTCGTCTTGCGTCGTGCAGCTCTTGTTTGGTCGCTTCATAGCTGCTGGAAAGGCTGTCGTATTGTTTCTTGAGTAAATAATACCGTTCACTTAGCTCACCGTTTGTTAACTCTTCAGTTTCTGTACAATTATTGGTCTTGTTGCTTATAGTGGAGTAATCCATTTTAGAGGCACTCTTATTCTTGTTTTAACTTATTGCTAAAGTGTTACATGCTCTGTGCTTATTGCTTAAACTAACTAAAGTATACCTAGTATTTCATTCAAGCACGAATAACGATTTACACGATGCGAAGTAAACAAAACGGACTTTTTGAATTCAAAAATGACAAAATGATAATAAACAAAGACGTTAGTTTGTTCGTCCTAAAATCAACACAATGGTTTTATGATTTCATTCAAACTATTCTAATTTCTCAAATATAAAGGACAATGGTTGTGAGTACTGGCCACCGCACTGTCGGGTAAAACCAAAAAGAGACCATAGTTAGAAAACTATATAAATAAGTCAAATGTGTGCAAAGAATATTGTCAAATCGCAATATGCTAAATAAAGTAATTTATGTATAATAAATAGAATGTAATTATCAATATTCCCCATCAATTGGTAGCAGAGCGTGGTTTTTTTCTATTTTTCCATGAGTTACGAAATGGCATCCGTCCGCAATATAGAACCACTAACGAAATCCAATTATGACACTTGGTGCTTACAAGCCCAAGCCGTCCTCATAAAAAATGACTATTGGGAAATCGTCAGCGGCGAAAAAATATTATCGCCAAAGGCAGATGCGGCGGAAAGAGCGGCGTACGAGAAGGAAGACTTAAAGGCAAGGGCTGAAATTTTTCTTCTTTTGTCACCATCTGAGTTAAAACAAATAAAGATCTGTACGTCAGCGAAAGCTATTTGGGACAAGTTAAAAGCCATTTACCAGAGCACTGGGCCCGCAAGAAAGGCAACTTTATTAAAGCAATTGGTTTTAAAGCGCATGACTAATGAGGAAGATATCCGTGATCACTTAAATAACTTTATGGATATTGTGGACAAGCTCGCGGATATGGACTTAAAGATACCATCGGAACTGCTCAGTATAATGATGTTATACAGTCTGCCAACAAATTTTGAAAACTTTCGTATCGCCATCGAATCAAGGGACACATTGCCCGATCCTGAAGATTTAAAGATAAAAATTCTGGAAGAAAGTCAAGCAAGGAATGTTGGTGAACAGTCCGAGAGCTCATCAGATGCGTATTTTTCAAAAAAGAACAAAATAAAACCGTTTTGCAAGAACTGTAAGAAAAAGGGCCACGCCACTGAAGTATGCTGGGGAAATAAAAAGAAAAAAGAGAAAACAAACTTTCAAGGCAAGAACTTCAACACCTGCTTGAGTACCGCAAACAAAAACACCAATGAAAATTTATGGTGTCTAGATAGCGGCTGTTCATCTCACATGTGTGGTGAAAAATCAAAATTTTCCACCATGACCCCTGAAAATGGTATCCTAAAGTTGGCATCGAAGAAGCACACAAGCAAAATTGAAGGCAAGGGTAAAGTAAAAATCACCGTAGATAAGGTAGATTACAACATTAACGAAACCCTATTTGTTCCTGATGTGTCAGTCAACCTTCTGTCTGTAGGCAAAATAGCCGACAGAGGCAACAAAGTAGTTTTTGAAAAAGAAAAAGCCTACATCATAGAAAAAAGTGGTGAAATAGCACTGACAGCACAAAGAAAAGATGGGCTTTACTACCTTGATTTTAAGAAAGAGACTGCAAACCACACACGAAGAGGAGAGAAAGACGACATCATGGAATGGCATCGTAAACTTGGCCATATAAATGAAAAGGATCTGATCAAGATGGCTACGAATGACCTAATGTACGGATTGAACATTAACAAAGAAAAATTGGAAACATGTGAAACCTGCATTAAAGGCAAGCTATCAAGATTACCTTTCACAACACATGATGATCTCTACACGACGCAAGAACTGGAAATAATTCACAGTGACGTTTGTGGACCGTTTGAGTGTGAGACACTTGCAGGCTCAAGATATTACGTCACATTCATAGACGACTTTACCCTTTATTGCCACGTCTATTTCATAAAGAAGAAAAGTGACGTATTCAATTGCTTCAAGCAATATAAAAATGAAGTCGAAACGTTTCACAACAAAAGAATAAAACACCTGCAATGCGACAACGGCACTGAATATCGTAACAAGGAGTTCGATGATTTCCTCAAACTTCATGGCATCCAAAGAAGATTGACCACTGTTTACACCCCACAACAAAATGGGATTAGTGAGAGGAAGAACAGATCCTTGCTAGACAAAGCTAGGTGTCTGTTGATCGAAGCAAATGCTCCTAAAAAACTCTGGGCAGAAGCGATATCTACGGCAAACTATCTTATAAACCGTAGCCCTTCAAAAGCATTAGATGGTGATATACCGTTCACAAAGTGGACAGGTCGAACACCGTCAGGCAATCATCTTGAAGTTTTCGGCAGAAAGACCTTCGTCCTGAAAAAGAACAGACGAGGAAAGCTGACAGGAAAAACCAAGGAGGGTTTATTCATGGGATACTCGCTAACCTCAAAAGGTTATAGAGTTTACATACCTGAAGATAACGACGTAGTGACGAGCAGGGACATCAAAGTCATAGACAAGATGTACTATCAAAAAGAAGACACGAGCTATGATAACCTTGTAAAAGAAAAAGAACATCACAAACATAGACAGAAAATAGAAATTGAATGCACTGGACAAAATAATAAAAAATCTTTACAAAATACTGAAAGTCAAAATGACGAAGTAAATGAAATCGATTCATTCGATGATGCATCTGAGACCTTAGAAGCTCCTGTAAATTGGAGGCCCCAAAGAGAAAGGCACCCACCAGCATGGACTAAGGATTATGAATTACGCAATCTCGAAGAAAGTCATTCACTCACTGAAATGACTTACCTGTCTGATGAAATTGAAAACGAAAACGATGAATACTGGCATGACGCCATCAAAGCTGAAATCAGAGCACATGTAAAAAACGAAACCTGGAAAATACAGGAAAAGAAAAGCAATGACGTGAAAGTCATAGACTACAAGATGGTTTTAAGAAACAAAATAGCACCTGATGACAGCATCATAAGAAAAGCCAGACTTGTAGCACGCGGTTTCACGCAGCGACCAGGTATAGATTTTAACGAAACTTACGCGCCTGTAGCGAAGTTAAGCTCGATCAGATCTGTTATTGGTATTGCCGCAGAAGAAGGGTTAAAACTGAACCAAATGGACGTAACAACTGCGTACCTAAACGGTGTACTAGAAGAAAAGATTATGATGAAATACCCTGACTATTTGGAAGAATACTTGATAGAGATAATGGTCGATGAAAGTACGAAAGAGGATTTAACGATTTACAATAAAACCAGAGACATGCTAAGAGACATAAAGAGTATTCCAAAAGAAAAAGTTTGCTGTCTTATTAAAGCATTGTACGGACTCAAGCAGGCAGGGAGGCAATGGCATATAAAACTCGACAAAGAATTGAAGAATATAGGGTTTCGAGCGTCTGAAGCCGACCCGTGTATATACATCCTGGAGAAAAGAGGAGTAAAGATTATTATTGCAATCTATGTCGACGATTTATTAATTGCCTACTCGTGTCCAAAAGCATTGAAAGAAGTTAAAGACCTCCTAAATTCAAAATTTGAACTCAAAGATTTGGGGAGACCGAAAAGGCTCATAGGCTTAGATGTAACTTACAATGGGGATGAAATAAAATTACACCAACAAAAGTTCATCGAAGATACTCTTATTTAAGATGGTGGACTGCAAAACAGTGTCCACCCCTATGGAGCCTGGACTCAAATTGGAAAAGGGAGACAAAAATGAATCACAGCATCTTCCATACAAAAACCTGATAGGAACACTAATGTACATGGCGGTAGCCACTCGCCCAGACATAATGTTCGCAATCAGCTACCTATCACAGTTTAACGACTGCTATAATGAAGAACACTTCAAGAGTGCCAAAAGAGTACTCCGGTACCTAAAGGCCACCAAAAACGTCGGCTTAACATTCAACAAAACAGGACAAGACCTGTATGGAATGGCAGATGCAGATTGGGGCGCTTGCAAGCTAGACAGAAAATCTTTTTCAGGATATTGCTTCAAATTTGCTGGAACAGCCATAAGTTGGATGTCAAAGAAACAGAAAAGCATTGCACTGTCGACAGCCGAGGCAGAATATGTAGCACTGACGGAAGCAGCAAAAGAAGCTATACACTTGAAAAGTCTCTACAAAGATCTAGGCACTAGCTACGAACGCATAGTCATCCTGAATGACAATCAAGCAGCCATCAAGCTGAGTAAGAACCAGATGGTGACTTCCAAGTCAAAGCATATTGATCTGAAAATGCACTTCATCAGGAACTGTATCCAAGAAGGAGCATTAGACATCATGTATCTGCGAACTGAAGACATGGAAGCAGACCTTCTGACCAAGGCTCTAGCAGGTCCGCGACTATTGAGACTGCGAAGCAGCCTAGGAGTCTCCGAATGAACACTACGATAGTGCCGTGAAGAGGAGTGTGAGTACTGGCCACCGCACTGTCGGGTAAAACCAAAAAGAGACCATAGTTAGAAAACTATATATAAGTCAAATGTGTGCAAAGAATATTGTCAAATCGCAATATGCTAAATAAAGTAATTTATGTATAATAGAATGTAATTATCAATATTCCCCATCAATGGTTAATTCTGTATGGACCCCGAACCCAAAAAAAAATTACTGTAGCAATATGAACTAAAATCTTCCTGTATGTAGTTACAAGCATCGAAATCCATTCAGCCGTTTAAGTGTGAAAAGGCACACACAAAGTAGTACCGGTAACAGACAGACAGAATTACTTTCGGATTTATAAAATTAGTATGCATCAACCCCTTCGCTTGAGTATTAACCTATATAAAACATTTCTTTTCTTTTCAAATTTCTGAACGGCTTTTTTTTTTTTTTTTAATTGCTAAGGTCTGAGACCATGCTGCCTAGTCATCAGTTACTATTTTTTAGTCTAACATGACATTAGAATATGGGTGCACACATTCTAATGTATTAGGAGTATTTGGCAGCAAATGTATCGAATCAAGTTTTCCGGTAAACTTCGCTGAGGTAGCCAAAACTACAAAAAAATTCTCAGCTCCATTTTACCGGGATCGCGTCTGTTTCAATTATTCCACATATTGTCCAGTTGCGCAGACACTTGAGATACAAAACTACACCAATTTTACATCACAATATCCACTAGGAATCAATTTGCGAATAATTAAAACAGCCAACTAGACTTCACTCGAAGAAATCCCGCCAAAAACTCCATATCTGAACGGCGCGTGCTGTCATAGTACTGCTTTATCTGTGGCCTGTGCTGTCAGCAACATTATTTTGACAACATTATGTTGACAGCATTATTTGCAAGGGGCGGAGTGATATCATAAAATATTATCACAAAAATAAGGAAAAACACCTTTGGAATACTGAAACAAACAAACACTATGTCCTCTCCTCCTCCTACCAAGCCCCCTCGGGGGGTCAAACAAGGAAAAGAAACAGTGAGTATAACTGCATTTCAGCGTCAATAAATTGACAATCATGTATCCACGGTGTTCACGAAATAAAGTAAGGAATTTTTAAGTTTCCATCGGTATTGGCGTAATTTTTTCTGTATTCTTTTAAAGAAAAACTGGTCAGTGGGTCGTCTTAGGGGCGGTTCACTGTTATTGCTGTGAACATAAATCACGCTCTAATTGCGAAATAGTTATGTTTTGCCTGTAAATAGCAAACTACATCCCATAAACGTTTTGCATTGTATTAGGGGACGATAACGGATGCTAAAACTTTTGGCACACGACAGCTGTAACATACATGAGTAAAAATACTAATAATACCGTACAACAACCACAACAAACCACATTCATACCAAAAAAATAAACAAATTCTTCTTTCAACAGAGTGGTTTGCTTATGTCAGTGATACGAACTCTCTCAGCGAGTGAAACAAATGAACAGCGAGAGAAAGAGAGAGCTAAACTAGAAAAAGAGTACAAGAAGAGTGATGCAAGACTTGATGAGCTGGTGGAGCAACATGCTCAGGAGATCATGGAAGTTATGCAGGTAAACGTAATAATACAACAATGTTGTAGAAATGGAGAATAACACACAATACATAACATCACATCTGTATTCCCCTCTCTCTTCAATAAGTATTATAAAAATGTAAACAAATGGATCAGGAAGCGTACCTGTAAACGGCAATCTATAGAGCCACTTACAAAAAGGGTGCTTTGATTTGGATAACATTATTAAATTGTAATTGTAAAATCATCTTTCCATCAGGCATGAATGAGGTCAAGAGCAGGCCCATTTAGTAATTAAAAAATAATTAAACCAGAAATTCTCATTTTAACCCTTAACCAGGCTATGGATTGAGCATTTCCCACATACATTTTTAAGAGTTTTTACCAGGTTTTGGTAAAGAATCTACCACAATCTGTCAAAAACGCTAACATAGAAATAGTAGGTACTTATGTTAACAAAAAAAAAGTGGAACAGAACGCAAATGTCACTTTTGCAGCCATTTTATCTGTGGTCGGCCGCTAAACGAACATTTTTGTGACAAGTGTACCGTATTTTTAATCATTATGGAGAATCGGAGAAACTTAAGTCGTACAATTTTTTGATATGTTGTAGAATTTGAGTTTTTCTAGTGATTTGTGCATAAATTATAAGTAAAAACTTCAAAAATATCATGATATAACGAAATAAAACATGTGGGGAACCATATGCCTTAAGCCTGTGATGCCTAATTATTGTGGGAGTTATTATATCCATTGCCCCGTGAATTAGAATCTTTATTTTATACTAGGTTTTTGCCACAGGTTTTATTTAGGATTTACTCACGGTCATTTATCGATATATAAATTGTGGGTAGTGTAAACTTTTGTCGTCATTATTTGTCAGTCTACTTTAGTGTATTTTTTGTTGTTTTTATTTTATATATAGATAAAAAGTCGTCGTCTAGACAGGCAATGGGATTATGTTTTCCCACATGTATTTTTTCAGGTTTTCAGCTTATTTTCTAAATATAATTGATAAAATCTCATACCAAATTTTATTACTCATCTAAATCTACGAAAAAAACATTATTACGGCAGGATTTGTCCGAGGCCTGGTAAAGGGTTAAATCACCATAATGATGTTTTTCTATTTTATATCCTCAATTTTCGTTGATAATTTGACAAAATTATTAACAAGAATGTGTTACTAATTCCCTTTAGGCAGTGATTACCTAAGAAATTAACCTGATCAGAGTTTGTTTAAACTTCCAACACATTCTTTTGGAACAGACCATAGACTTCGTTACACAAGAGTTGATAGTTGGTTAAGTGACAATACATATTTGTAAATTATGGGCAAGAGAATGATGATGTTGTGTATTCATTTATGTCATCAGAAATTTGGTAGCGTAACCTCGGCACTGTCAGTGTGGGGGCAGCACTGTGACGCGGTGGTGGCGCGGCTAGGCGCGTGTCGCGGCCTGCTGCGCCTGCGCCGCGACGATCTCAGGAGACTGTGGGCAGATGCGCGCACGCATCACTATGCATTGCAGATGTTGACTGATATGTGAGTAAATCAACTTTCATTAATGCAGGAAATGCTGAGAGTTACCATTTTTCTGATATCTAAAACTATGGTGGCATCTACATCGCCAAATATGAACTACAATCACACTACACAAAATCCTGCATTGAGTAAGCAGTTTACCGCGCAACTAGCATATATACAATGTCCCAACATTAATCATCAGGCAGTAGCCCACCAGACACAACTTCAGTCTGGTCGGAGGATCCTCCCTCCACAACACCTGTCTGATCAGAGGATCTACCCTCTTCTATGGAGGGTGAGTGAACTTTACAACCTGATCCTTTCATCTCTATAAATCCATAGTCAATAGGCCCCATAAAGTCAAACTTCCAATTCTGAAATCAAGATGCAAACAGACAGACAAATCTCACTTGCTCATTTTTATAAAATTCTAACAACTCATTTTATATATCTACATTTTAAATGTGATTAAATTAATAATCTTGTATACAGTGAACGTGTAGTGGTATCAGAGCGAGAAACCCGCGAGTCTCTCTCTGCCGGTCGAGTGTTAGCGGCCGCACTTACTTTGAAGGCAGCTCTCGACACGGCTGACACCACTCTCTCGCATGTCGACGCTCTCAACGGCACTAGACAACATCTACAGGTAACACCTGCAAGTTGAAATCCATTGTAGGACACAGGCCTTATAAAATAATTGTGACTGACTGATTTTGAGCAAAACTATCCTCATATAAAGAAGCAAAAAAAAATTAAACAGTTAAAGCAATAAAAATAAAAATAGCCCCAAATTATGTAAGACAAGTGTAATTTGGGTGGTAGCGTTTAACTGAATAGTGGTGGCCCAGTGGTAAAGGCCCACGACTTGTGAGTTGCAGGTCGCAGGTTCGAACCTCGACACACGCTTTACTTTGAATAAATTATTTCATCAACACTGCTCCCGAAACAGTAAAAGAAAACATCGTGAGGAAACCGGCATGTCCTAGAACCAAAATTTCGAAGACATGTGACATGTCCCAACCCGCACTGGGCCCGCTTGGTGGGTTACGGCCCACTCCCTCTCACAGAGAGGAGGCCTGTGTCCCAGTAGTGGGCACATTATAGGCTGATTACGTGTTTAACTGCGGTCAGTAAAGTTAGATATTAGATTGTAATTCTAACATCTTCCAACTCATTTATTGTCAACAGCAGTGTATGTGCCATGAAATGATTTTGTATGTTTCTTTTCAGCTAAAGAAACGCGAGCTAGTAGAAGTGATAGTGCGTCGTTTAAGCGAGGCAGTTTACCGGGATGAACGAGCGCCTCTTACGAGACGTGTGTCTGCAAGAAGACGTACTGCGCTATTACTAGCCGGTAAGAAATAGCCATCTAAAGAATTGACATACCTACTTAGTTTACCTACCACCATATGACAATCGGGATTTTTCGTAAACAAACGAAATCCTATAATATTATAACCTGCAATAGATTACTGTTACTATTAGCCTGCATCATTCCACTGCTGGGCAAAGGCCTCGCCATGACTTCCAGCTCTTTCTATCCATGGCTAAAGTGGCCTAATAACTAGAAGTACCTTTCCTAGTTATTACGTACATCATTAACGAATTCCCTTTTCAGAACTAACAAAGAGCGAGGAGGTAACAGACGCCTACTTACAAGAAGTGACTCCTGAGTTCGAAGCCTCTCTGTCGGAAGAGGACAAGACCTTCGAGACTACTGTCATGATATCGCTGGAGGCTTTAGGAGTATTGGAGCAACTGAAAGAGGCTACTGAGGTATTTATAATTTTGTTAGCAGTACGTGCACTTTTTTATAAGTACCACATTAAGTTTAAGGTTTTAATGTGAATCTACTATAGGTACACCAGTGTGTTAAGTTTTAGAAAAATTAAGGATATCTACATAGATTGTCACTTGCTTTCTAAAAATCGATGTGCCATAATTATTGCCCGGATACTGTAAATAGATTGTTCCGAACTTTTACTACCGTATGCAGCTTTTGTGTGAATAAATGTTCTCATCTTACAAATTAGTGTAGCAGGGAGTTCTGTGTAGGAAGCAGTTTATGACATCTGGGGCAATGATCCAGTTCCCCAAACTAAAGTATTTCAATCAAAGGAACTATAAAAGCATTTTTATTAAAGATACTTATCCGTATCTGCAACCCTCAATACCCGACTCTTAAATGATGCCTTCGCACCGCACCAGTATCAACCACTCAAATTTGACCCGAGATAATTTGTGAAGTAGAACTTCGCTTGCTTAGTTACCAATTCAATGAATTACAACTCAATTCAGTTCGGAATTCATTGTGAACCACATAATTATATTATCATTATATTTTTCTAGAAATTCAAAGTCCAGATCCAAAACGAGCTGCTAGAAGTAATAGATTCCGTATCTCGTCGAATCATCGAAGAGGGGGAAGTAGAAGCCGATGCTGATGTAGACGAGGACGGCGAGATACCCGACTGCGAGGGAGTGACAGAGACGGGGCGACCGCTCGCGAGGCTTGTCACGAGTCTCGGCGAAGAGTTCCGAGCGTGCGCTACGAGGAACAAAAGGTAAGATTTGCAAAAAGAATGCGGTCCCGCGCAAGCGCAGGCCGCGCGGTATCACACCGCGCGGTATCACACCGCCTACGTCCAACTCTGGGCTGTTACTGAGACATTCCTAACGGAACAACTCAATATTACAATAGAGGATAGTGAAAATATTTCAAGGCTTTGAATTGAAGTTCAGGGGGAAACAGAATAATTTAGATTCTTAAATAATCTTCTATCCAAAAATCATAATTTGTTCTGTTCTTGTCATTTGCAATTAAAAGATTATTATTTCAGGTTACTACAATTATGGAGAGCTTCCTTACAAAAGTATAAGTTGCCGGACTCCTGTTTGCATACCGAGCATAATTACTGGAGCGCTGTGCAGCAAGTTGTAAGTGTTTAGTGTTTCTTTATTATTAAACATGAATGGGCAATATCCTCTACGTAGTACGAGAACTAAAACACGCGGTAACTTGATAATAGTGGACTATTTTACATAAATTCTACAAAGGAAAACAAACTGTCAATTAGATTTGAATTGGCAAGAATACGCAATCGCTCAATACCGCGACAATGTCGCAATGCGCCGCTCGCCCGCGCGGGTGTCGCGCGACCTGCGCGAGCGCAGCCCCCGTGATGTTACAGACTGAAATGTAAACTATCAGTAAAAAAACATCTCTCTTTCAGCTGCAACTCCTCCTAACGGAATACCTAGAGATTGAGAGCGTTAACTTAGCAGCTCAACGCTCAGTGGGCTCTGCAGTTACTGACACCACAGAACTGCGACTAGCTGACTACTTCGCGAAGAAGAGGCCGCAGAGACGGAGAACTAAGTTGTTCAAGCTCTCTGGTAAGTTGATTACTAAGTAGATCTTAGATTTTGTATCAAACATCAGGTGCAGTTAACAAGCGAGGCTCCGAATATTGCGCATATCCACCCAGAAAATGCAATTTGGCGCAACAAGGTACCCTGAGTAAGATAGATACGCGTGTCTCACGCGAATAAAACCTCTACATGTCGACAGAATGCATAGCTTCTTCAATGTCTCTGCTACGCGCGAGACTGTAGTCCCGTTAAATGATATTTATGGACTGTATTATGTTTATATATTGTTTTTATTATAAGAAAGCCCAAGCTCCTTAAAGCCAAGCCAACCACGTGCCTGGCGAGTTGTAGTTTATGCCTTACCTTTCAAAATTTAATTATTGTTTTCACAGGTCCACCCGCTGTCTCGCCCAGCCTGTCCGCCCGTCGCCACAGCTACCCACTAGTTTGTCGCCCTGACCCCGCCCACTTGCACGCAGTATTACCTGCGCTACATCCGCTATGTGCCCACATTGAACCTGTTACTGGGTGAGTTAGTTTACAATGTGCAGGTGATGTCGCGCCAGTACAGTTTTTTACAGTTACTTTAGTTATGATAGCAGCCACCCGATTATAACGAGAGTGAAGATCATTTTGATGTTGGCAAACGTGTCAGTGGGAACTACCAAACAGCAATCTTATTACGGAAAATCTCATCATCATCAGCCTGTAACAGTCCACCGCTGGACATAGACTTTTCATATTGTAAGTCATTCAACTGGATTTTCGGCAAGTCGATCTTCGCAGGATGTTAGTAGTAGCTAAAGCTACTACCAGCCATCCTGCGAAGATTGTCGCTCTATCTAGCTTGAGGGCCTGTCACACGTTGTCACAAAGGTATTTATTTACCAGGAGCCCGACTCCACCTTGGGATAGCTGGTCTCCCTCTCGAAAATACATAAGGTGGTCTGATTTAAGGGTTATTGTGTCCGGGAGGACACAATAACCCTCATGGCTCATTCTGCTAATTGGCTGGTGGCTCATTCTTAGGTTGAATGAAATCCGAAGAGAGGGATCTCTTCGGATTTCATACAACCTAAGAATGAGCCACCTTATTTTCCCGAGTTCTTCTTCGAGCTGCTTATGTGTTATGTGTTGCCAAGGTCAGTCGGGCTCGGCGGCCATCCGTAACCTGCGGATACTTCGCCCTTCACCTGCTTGCCGTTAACGTGACCGCCGCTAAATTTATATGACAGTTTATAATGATTATGTAACAGTCTGTTACTGCACCTTCTAAATCTATTTGGCGCAAGTTTGATCCTGTATTGAACCGTGTCCCTCCTCCAGCGGCGGCGAGTGCTCGCTGCGCGCGTTCGTCACAGACTACGTGCTGTGCGGCGAGAGCGAGCGCCTGGCCGCGTGCGCGCGCGCAACCATCGATGACGTCATGCGTGCGCCGCCCGCGTGGCGCGAGCGCGGCCCGGCGCCGCCCACTGCTGTCAAGTCTGGGTATGTAATGAATTGTACACAATGTAAAAATAATATGTTACTTTTAGTGTGTGTAGTAAACCATTAAAATAACTCTTTTGTAGCCTTTGTGCCTTGGAAGGATCAAGGCACAAAAGTTACAAAAGAGTTATTTTAAGTAAGATTGATTCTTTTATTTAATTATTTTTATGCAAATAAAATGTTCGACAGCTGTCAAGGTCACTTTGGTATAGTGCGGCACTAATCGAATGAGCGCGCACGCACGCATCCTTCTTTCACTTTGCTTGTAACAATACTATTCTATTTTACTAATAAGTAATCAAATAGTAAAATGGATGAAGAACTGGATTCGGATGAGCTTTTAAACATTTTACAAGGTGTGGAATCGGACTCGGAGTATTTTCGGAAAATCCAACTAGATAATAATAATAACGTTTATTCATCAAAAAGTAAGAATTCATTAAGTAAAATGTTTGGTCAGCCACAAATTAAACCGTAAGCATTCCGGAGCCACAAGAAAGAGCCAAAAGAAACCTACAAGCGACGCTTAAGTCGATTGTAGGTAACAAGCGACTTAAGCGTCGCTTGTAGGTTTCATGTGGCTCTGGAGTGCGAATTTAACAAAGTTGTAATGGCCTAGTTTGAGGAGATTATCATTAACAAGAGAAAAGAGTTCAAATAAAATAAAACATTATACTTAACTATTTGTGAGATTCTATTCTGAATCCAAAATAAAAATAATAAGAAAGACCATAGACCACATCCCTAATCAAAGTTGAATTTAACGTGCTCTGAGCGCCAACGACGAAATGAAGTCAAATAATGACGTCATGAAAGAAAAAGAGATATACAGACGCCAGCACATCATGCTACCCGAAACTGTCAAATTTTCCAAATCAACTTTGAACCTTATGCTTCAGCGATAAAGTTGAAAATCTATTAAAGAAATTTGACAGATTGTAGTAGCTTGATGTGCTGGCGTCTGTATGTCATTTCTTATAGCTCTAATTGAGTAATGTGTTTGTTTCTTTGATACTTATAAATTATACCAGTTTTTCTTGAGAAGAATACCGTGACATAAAACAAATATGGAAATATTTAATCAGATTTTATTTATATTCGTATAATTGTAAATAAAAGTTAACGCGTATAAATCTCATTCATCGATATGACGATACCCTCATCACTACTGTTTACTGTATATTTCGTTATACATTTATAGCTTGGCTCCTGGCGAGGCATCGCGTTCTGTGTGCGTTGGCGGTGAAAAGGTTAACATTTTTTTTTTAAATACATGTTTTATATGCGCACCTCCCATAGCTCTCGTCACCGCACGATCTTCACGTGCTGCGGCAGCGGCTGGCGCGCGGTCGCGGACACAGCGCGTGCGGCGCGGCGCTGCGGCGCGTGCGGCGGCGCCGAGGCCCTGCGCGCTACTGCGGCGGCGCTGGCGGCACTGGCCGCGCACTGTAGGGCCGCGCATGCGCGACTGTGTCCTACTACTGCACAAGGTGGGTCACTCTACTTACTCCACATTAGCGACCCGCCCCTGCGGCGCGTGCGGCGGCGCCGAGGCCCTGCGCGCTACTGCGGCGGCGCTGGCGGCACTGGCCGCGCACTGTAGGGCCGCGCATGCGCGACTGTGTCCTACTACTGCACAAGGTGGGTCACTCTACTTACTCCACATTAGCGACCCGCCCCTGCGGCGCGTGCGGCGGCGCCGAGGCCCTGCGCGCTACTGCGGCGGCGCTGGCGGCACTGGCCGCGCACTGTAGGGCCGCGCATGCGCGACTGTGTCCTACTACTGCACAAGGTGGGTCACTCTACTTACTCCACATTAGCGACCCGCCCCTGCGGCGCGTGCGGCGGCGCCGAGGCCCTGCGCGCTACTGCGGCGGCGCTGGCGGCACTGGCCGCGCACTGTAGGGCCGCGCATGCGCGACTGTGTCCTACTACTGCACAAGGTGGGTCACTCTACTTACTCCACATTAGCGACCCGCCCCTGCGGCGCGTGCGGCGGCGCCGAGGCCCTGCGCGCTACTGCGGCGGCGCTGGCGGCACTGGCCGCGCACTGTAGGGCCGCGCATGCGCGACTGTGTCCTACTACTGCACAAGGTGGGTCACTCTACTTACTCCACATTAGCGACCCGCCCCTGCTTAGCACGATTTTTACGACCTGACAAAAAGTCGAAATTTCTATATTATGTCTAAGTTTAATATCAATGTAACCATGCGGGACAGGGGCGGTGCGCCAGTTCTGATAGGAAACCCTGATTACGCAAGACTCACTGCTGACTGAAAGTTTTTTCTTTTCGTAGGACCACCACGAGCTCAACGATGGTTGGCTGATGATGACATTGTGAGATTCTTGCAATCACTTCCCAACTGGACTGCAGCTATTCATCAAGATGCAAAACTCAGTGCTGAGGTAAATTTACATTTTTTCTTAAATCATATTTAATAATTGAAATTATTTAATTTAAAACTTTTGCGGCAATAATCTTCCAATAATTCTGACTTTTGTGCTAAACTTCCCGACTTTTCATAGAGTGTGATCTCCATAAATATCAAATTAATATAAATACATGACTTATCAATTAGCCGTCACCTTAAAATTCACTTCCTTCCTAGACACATCATATTTCACATAATCCATCCATCTTTTGTAGTCTGCTTCTGTTCTTATAATGGTTAGTAATTTAATCAAACAATCAGTTAAAAACGTTTCAATTCGGCCAATCAAATCAATTAACATCCTTTGCAAGTAGTGCTGCTATAACATCAACTGACATAAAGAAGCATTTTTCAACAAATGTATTGTACGGTCAACAGCAGTAGTTAGTCGAATACAGCCCTTAACGCTACGAAATAAAGGCGCAAAGTCAAATGTATATCATGGACATGCGGTTGACTGTAGAAATTACAATCATTCACCTATAATAACATTCATTTTTAACATCCTACAGCCATCTAATTGGACTACTGAACAACATGATGCAAAGAATGTTGCCAACGTAAATATAAATTTATTATTAAAACGTAGACACTCCTATTGCAGGGAGTGCATTGTAAGATATAAATATTATGTAAAATGTATGATGTAGTTTTGGCAGTGTCTCGAAGTAGGTAAAACTTAGTTTAGCCCGTTAAACACATCGCTACCACAGACTACTAAATACATTTAGCGCTTAAGGGGGAAACGCCACGGTAACCCGTGAAATTCAAATTTCCTTACGTTATTTGCAATTTGCAGGTAAGTGTCAGGTTGACTAAAATATGATTCGCGAGCGTAACAAGTATGAATTTACAGAATTATAATAGTTAAAATCATCGATACAACCAATTGATATTTCATGAAATAGTCATTTAATAGGATTATATGAAGTTAGAGGGGAGGGTTGTATTGATGATTTTAAAAACGTAAGTAAATTGGGCTGCCTAGCGAGTCCCCCTTAACAATATCATCACATTATTCTATCTCTGTCTATTTTAATCAATTGACATAGACGTTCATACTTAAAGTCAGAATCTGAGGTAATTATGTATCAGATTCTGGAGCAATTAACTCAAATATCATAAACAACAAAGTTCAAAATCCATTGCAACCAAAAAAAAGGGAACTTTTTATTACAAATATTCACTCAAAATCACCTTACGCTAAAGTAGTTAGTAAGCAAGCGATGGAATGTAAATCTGAGAATATGAATTGAAGTATAGCGCTAAATGAATTACTGATTTGGTGTGCATGCGGACATAAACTGAGTGAGTGCTTTTGCGCATCTTGTCATCCCCAAATCTATTCAGCTGATTTGCCTGGCAATTTGTTCGAAGATCAACCTCGGAAACTATATTATTCTCTTCAAAACTATAAACTTTCCGTTACCAGGACTTAAAACAGGCCTACGAACGAGAAGCAGAGATTCTCGGGTCAAGCCTCGGTGACGGCGCCGTCACCCGCAAGGAAATTATATCAGATATTAACGCGCTCGCTGATCTTGCGGTGCTTTGTGAAACTATGGTAAGTTTTATTATTATTATTCGCCGCACAGGTCGATCGATCAGGTTAAGCTACGCTTGCCGCGGTTGGTCTGTGGATGGGTGACCATCTTTACATACCCTCCGTGCCTCGGAAAGCACGTTAAGCCATTAGTCCCGGCTGTCATTCGTGGATCTTTGATAGTCGTTACGGGTAGTCAGAAGCCCGAAAGACTGACAACCAGTCTTACCAAGGGGTATCGTATTACCCAGTAACTGGGTTGTGGAGGTCAGATAGGCAGTCGCTCCATATAAAATACTGGTATTCAGCTGCATCCGGTTAGACTGGAAGCCGACCCCAACATAGTTGGGAAAAGGATAGGCAGATACTTATACACACTCAAATCAACTGGACAGTTAATTTCAGCCCGATGACATTACATTGCATTGCAGCAGTAGTCTAAAACCAACTTTAAGTACCGGGCTTTTAGACAGAAAAACCAATCTATCAGCTATTGTAAACAAATTGTTGTTATGACTCGAAACGTCATCAAAGCAACGTCATGGAATGCGTGTTAAATCAAAAACATGCCCTATTAATCAAAATCTAATCTAATTTCGAAACAATTTTCAAAAAAAAGTACGTAACTGTTTACTAAAACTTAATTTGGGCAAATAGCTTTCAAATGACCCACCATAGAAGGTCTGTGGAAATCCTTCGTTTTGTGCAGCGAACACTTCTATTGAAAGAGAGGAGTTAATTTTGGAATTTGGATCTCTAGGAAAGATTCACAGAATCACCTCTCCAAAAACCTGCTTAACATTAAAACTTGACACTCTATTCTTATATGGAGATTCTTGTCCATTCTTCTCCATACGAAACTACCTTTTGTAGAGGGCAACCAATCAATTCCATTTTCTTGTTAATTTTGAGGTTTAAAATTGCCTTTTAATGGCCTACTTGACGGTCAGCGGGATTGTCCGAAAGGGTTACCGCTGGCTCGGAACATAAAGGGCTAAGGAAGGAACACGGGTGGGTTTTAGTCAGTAAGAGTCTGACATTCGCTTCCGTTCCACCACAGAGTACATTAATATATATGGCGTTCCACCTAGAGCGGGAGGGGTCATTTGATGATTTCTCGACCTGAAAAAAAAAGCGCTACTTGACCATACGTGATTTGCCTTTGACTTCCAAGGACTGGCTAAGCGCCAACATCCGAAGCCTGCCCTCCATGCTGGGCGGTCCGGGCGGACTCACCAAGCTGTCGGACAAGTTCCTCAATGACATCGCCTCCGCTGCCATGATATTTGACGAGATCTCCCATAAGTGCCTGCTGTTTCTGCATTTGGAGGTGAGTAGAGAGATGTTGGAAACAATTATTTTTAGGGTTGCCTAATTTAAAAAAAAACGGAACCCTTATAAGATCAATATATATCGAGAAAAAAAATTGACCACAAACGGACTAATGTATTCGTTTAGGATTTTTTCCAGGTATCTTTCGCTAGTTATATTGTCTGATTTGTGTTATTTTTTCTGCATTTTATTTTCCTAAAGTATTTAAGACTTGACAAATATGATAGTAATGTTAAATAAATAGTTTTTGCATTTTTTACTCTGAATACTAACATTTACCGGTATTAGTGGTAAAATTTAAGATTTATCGACTGAATGCCAGGTAAAAGTCAGAAATTGATGATTATTATTGAACAATTTGGATTTTATCGGTGAGACTTGCTAAATCTTAGGACTTGCCGTTAAGGGGGAAGTGCTAAGGTAGCCCGCGAAATTCAAATTTTCTGACGTTTTTTGCAATTTGCTGGTCATTATTAAGTTGTACGTTGATTAATATATGAATCGCGGCCGTAACTAACATGTATTTACAGAATTATAATCATTAAAGTCATCAACACAACTCTCTAAGACCACGTAAGTCCGAAGAATGATAATTTCATGAAACAGTTATTCTTTGGACTTACGTGGTCTTAGAGAGTTGTGTTGATGACTTTAATGGTTATAATTCTGTAAATACATGTTAGTTACGGTCGCGATTCATATATTAATCAACGTACAACTTAATACTGACCAGCAAATTGCAAAAAACGTAAGAAAATTTAAATTTCGCGGGCTACCCTGGCGCTTTCGCCTTAAATCCAAAGATTTACTGCAGTTCGGGCTTTTACAGTAACACATACAATAACACGAATTAATTAAAAAATTTTTTGAGGATAACTGTTCGTCCATTTCAACCATATCGTGTCACTAGCCGCGTTATGCCAAAAATGACATTGACCATAACGTATTGTGTCCGTGTATCTGCATAACGTTCTTCTCCATAGGTACCTACTACGCTTTGGAATGGGCAACTAGCGTCATATTTTATGACTGACTACTTGACAATTCAAGAGTGCCTGTAAATGGTTTAATTGAAATAAATGCTTTGAGCTTGAGTTTGAGTTCTGTATTATATGGACGCTATTTTAACGTATGTACTTATATGACAGATGCGCATCGAGTGCTTCCACTACCTGGCGCAGGACGAGCGCGGCGCGGCGTGCGCGGCGGGGGAGCGCGCGGGCGGCGCGGCGCAGCTGGCGCACGCGCTGCGCGCCTTCCACGAGCACGCCGCCGCCGTGCTGGCGCCGCATCGCCTGGCGGTGAGTTACTACCTGGCGCAGGACGAGCGCGGCGCGGCGTGCGCGGCGGGGGAGCGCGCGGGCGGCGCGGCGCAGCTGGCGCACGCGCTGCGCGCCTTCCACGAGCACGCCGCCGCCGTGCTGGCGCCGCATCGCCTGGCGGTGAGTTACTACCTGGCGCAGGACGAGCGCGGCGCGGCGTGCGCGGCGGGGGAGCGCGCGGGCGGCGCGGCGCAGCTGGCGCACGCGCTGCGCGCCTTCCACGAGCACGCCGCCGCCGTGCTGGCGCCGCATCGCCTGGCGGTGAGTTACTACCTGGCGCAGGACGAGCGCGGCGCGGCGTGCGCGGCGGGGGAGCGCGCGGGCGGCGCGGCGCAGCTGGCGCACGCGCTGCGCGCCTTCCACGAGCACGCCGCCGCCGTGCTGGCGCCGCATCGCCTGGCGGTGAGTTACTACCTGGCGCAGGACGAGCGCGGCGCGGCGTGCGCGGCGGGGGAGCGCGCGGGCGGCGCGGCGCAGCTGGCGCACGCGCTGCGCGCCTTCCACGAGCACGCCGCCGCCGTGCTGGCGCCGCATCGCCTGGCGGTGAGTTACTACCTGGCGCAGGACGAGCGCGGCGCGGCGTGCGCGGCGGGGGAGCGCGCGGGCGGCGCGGCGCAGCTGGCGCACGCGCTGCGCGCCTTCCACGAGCACGCCGCCGCCGTGCTGGCGCCGCATCGCCTGGCGGTGAGTTACTACCTGGCGCAGGACGAGCGCGGCGCGGCGTGCGCGGCGGGGGAGCGCGCGGGCGGCGCGGCGCAGCTGGCGCACGCGCTGCGCGCCTTCCACGAGCACGCCGCCGCCGTGCTGGCGCCGCATCGCCTGGCGGTGAGTTACTACCTGGCGCAGGACGAGCGCGGCGCGGCGTGCGCGGCGGGGGAGCGCGCGGGCGGCGCGGCGCAGCTGGCGCACGCGCTGCGCGCCTTCCACGAGCACGCCGCCGCCGTGCTGGCGCCGCATCGCCTGGCGGTGAGTTACTACCTGGCGCAGGACGAGCGCGGCGCGGCGTGCGCGGCGGGGGAGCGCGCGGGCGGCGCGGCGCAGCTGGCGCACGCGCTGCGCGCCTTCCACGAGCACGCCGCCGCCGTGCTGGCGCCGCATCGCCTGGCGGTGAGTTACTACCTGGCGCAGGACGAGCGCGGCGCGGCGTGCGCGGCGGGGGAGCGCGCGGGCGGCGCGGCGCAGCTGGCGCACGCGCTGCGCGCCTTCCACGAGCACGCCGCCGCCGTGCTGGCGCCGCATCGCCTGGCGGTGAGTTACTACCTGGCGCAGGACGAGCGCGGCGCGGCGTGCGCGGCGGGGGAGCGCGCGGGCGGCGCGGCGCAGCTGGCGCACGCGCTGCGCGCCTTCCACGAGCACGCCGCCGCCGTGCTGGCGCCGCATCGCCTGGCGGTGAGTTACTACCTGGCGCAGGACGAGCGCGGCGCGGCGTGCGCGGCGGGGGAGCGCGCGGGCGGCGCGGCGCAGCTGGCGCACGCGCTGCGCGCCTTCCACGAGCACGCCGCCGCCGTGCTGGCGCCGCATCGCCTGGCGGTGAGTTACTACCTGGCGCAGGACGAGCGCGGCGCGGCGTGCGCGGCGGGGGAGCGCGCGGGCGGCGCGGCGCAGCTGGCGCACGCGCTGCGCGCCTTCCACGAGCACGCCGCCGCCGTGCTGGCGCCGCATCGCCTGGCGGTGAGTTACTACCTGGCGCAGGACGAGCGCGGCGCGGCGTGCGCGGCGGGGGAGCGCGCGGGCGGCGCGGCGCAGCTGGCGCACGCGCTGCGCGCCTTCCACGAGCACGCCGCCGCCGTGCTGGCGCCGCATCGCCTGGCGGTGAGTTACTACCTGGCGCAGGACGAGCGCGGCGCGGCGTGCGCGGCGGGGGAGCGCGCGGGCGGCGCGGCGCAGCTGGCGCACGCGCTGCGCGCCTTCCACGAGCACGCCGCCGCCGTGCTGGCGCCGCATCGCCTGGCGGTGAGTTACTACCTGGCGCAGGACGAGCGCGGCGCGGCGTGCGCGGCGGGGGAGCGCGCGGGCGGCGCGGCGCAGCTGGCGCACGCGCTGCGCGCCTTCCACGAGCACGCCGCCGCCGTGCTGGCGCCGCATCGCCTGGCGGTGAGTTACTACCTGGCGCAGGACGAGCGCGGCGCGGCGTGCGCGGCGGGGGAGCGCGCGGGCGGCGCGGCGCAGCTGGCGCACGCGCTGCGCGCCTTCCACGAGCACGCCGCCGCCGTGCTGGCGCCGCATCGCCTGGCGGTGAGTTACTACCTGGCGCAGGACGAGCGCGGCGCGGCGTGCGCGGCGGGGGAGCGCGCGGGCGGCGCGGCGCAGCTGGCGCACGCGCTGCGCGCCTTCCACGAGCACGCCGCCGCCGTGCTGGCGCCGCATCGCCTGGCGGTGAGTTACTACCTGGCGCAGGACGAGCGCGGCGCGGCGTGCGCGGCGGGGGAGCGCGCGGGCGGCGCGGCGCAGCTGGCGCACGCGCTGCGCGCCTTCCACGAGCACGCCGCCGCCGTGCTGGCGCCGCATCGCCTGGCGGTGAGTTACTACCTGGCGCAGGACGAGCGCGGCGCGGCGTGCGCGGCGGGGGAGCGCGCGGGCGGCGCGGCGCAGCTGGCGCACGCGCTGCGCGCCTTCCACGAGCACGCCGCCGCCGTGCTGGCGCCGCACCGCCTGGCCGTGAGTTACTGGGTTCATATATAGTGAGGTGACGGGTTTTATTCAATAAAACATAAGTAGTTTCAAATAACACCTCCTGGCTCCATCATCAGACCGTTAGCACCAAGTGCAATCTATTGGACTCGTAAAAACGAATCATATGACCCCAAATACGAGGGGTTTAGATGTAGCTCCTAAAGAGTTTCACTATCCTCGACTCAAGTGCAATCTATTGGTATTGTTAAAACAAATCATATGAGCCCAAACTCCCTCGAGTTTGGGTTTACTAGTAGCCACTGAAGAGTTCCACTATCTACCTCCTGGCTCCATCATCAGACCCTCAACACCAATTGCAATCTATTGGACTCGTCGAAACAAATTATATGAGCCCAAACTCGAAGGGTTTACTAGTAGCTACTGAAGAGTTCCACTATCTACCTTCTGATTTCATCATTAAATCATTACGCGAATTGTTTAAAGTTGTTTTTACAATGCAGTGTGCGAAAAGCAATAAAATTTTATGACTGACGTTGGTCAGTAGGACAAGGCATTGAGTGGAGACGAATATTTAATATTTTAATACTTTGTTTTTTTCTTAAGACATTGTGTTAGTATTATTGTTTGTAAAACAATAATACTAACACAATGTTTGTTAAATTGTGTTCTAAACACATAATTATACTCTTATCTGAGCGTAAATATGTTTTTGGTTAGAACATTTATGTATATCAATGAAACAAACATTAACTGTTAAAATCTATTATTGAAATTTTTGGCTCAAAAGGTATTTTTGAATACCTTTTGAACCAAAAATTTCAATAAACGATTTACATTCGACGAAAAACTATAATCTATTGTTAAGGTGTGTTCCTTATTTTAAAGGGTTTTGCAAATCGGGTATGATGACCAAAGTGACTGGTTTATTCTTCTAGTGAAAGGAATTTATTTAGATTTACAATAAGTAGGTACACAGGATAGACTTCAGTTCGGTTTGTGGTCGCGGCAGTGGTGAGAGAAGAAAAAAGGGGCCGAATGGAGCTCGTCGTCAGTTATATATCCGCGGTTCGCGGTGCGCAGTGATCTTGAATGTTTCGACGCGAGGCACTCGTAGTTCTTCCCGATGTGCACAGATGGCGCTGTCCTCAACATCCTCCGGGGCTTTGAGAGTCTTAGGATAGCTCTCAATGATTGCCTTGATGCGGTGGTGTGACCGTCGCTGGTATGTCTGAAGCCTCGAAGTCGACCCTGGGCGATGGAAGAGGGCAGATCTTGGAGAAGGCCCTCTCAATGAAGCCTGTAGCGGTGCGGATGGAGGCCACTCGGGAAACGCCATCCTTACCTGGGAACACAGTCATTATTCGACCCAGTCGCCACTTGAGGGGCGACAAATTGTCCTCCTTCACCAGGACTAGTGTGTTCGGTGTAAGTGCCTCCTGGGTGGTCTTCCACTTGGAACGTTTCTGTAGCTCAGAAACATATTCGCTCGACCATCGAGCCCAGAAGTGCTGTCTCAGCTGCTCGATGCGGCGGTAACTTTGTAAAGGTTTACCTCTTCGTGAGATAAATCTTTTTAGTGCCAGAATAAAACCTTCGGATGATAATGTAGTAACAAGTTCTAAGTGCAAAGCCTTAGTTGAGAAACAGATAAACAGACATAGATAGCACTTTTCCAATTTCGCGCCCCTACCTTTACGGTTCAGTATGTACATGGGACCGGCGTAGTCTACTCCACACCTCAGAAAAGGAAAACCTGGCTGCAGTCGCTCGTTAGGTAAATTACCCATAATTGGTTGTGGTGTGATAGCTTTCAGGCGATAACACTTAGTGCATCGATGAACAACTTGTTTGGCTAAATTCCTGCCACCTAGCGGCCACCAAGTTTCCCTAATCTGTGAGAGGAGCATCTGTGGTCCGACGTGTAATAGCTGTTTATGTTGAAAGTTAAATAGTAATAAGGTAAAGTGATGTTTACTACACAATAATATTGGGTGCTTTTTATCATACATAAAGTCTGAATTTGCTAACCTACCACCCACACGTATTAGTTTATTTTTATCTAGAAATATGTTTAAACTTGATAAACTACGTGATGGTTTACAAGGTAAGTTATTTGTTAACGCCTTTAGTTCATTAGGGAATGATTCTCTTTGTACTAGCTTTACGAGTAAGATTGTTGAATTTTCTAGCTCGTCTATTGTTAGTGAACCGGTAGAACGTTTGGTGTGATCCTTTGTCCTTGTGTTGTTTATGAATCGACACACGAATGCACAAGCGCGTTTGAGTCGATTGTACGAAGAGAATCTTTCAAATTTAATTACTCTGTCCGAATTGTTGACACAGGTCGGTACACTGACAATGTTCGATTTTAGTTCGGGTAATATTTCGGTCTGAATATGATCTAGGTTATGTTGTGTGCTTGACCAATCATTTACCTTTTCGTGCAAGAATAAAGGTCCGTTCCACCACAGGGGCAGAGCACTCAATTCATCTAATCCTTTGCCACGTGATAACAGGTCTGCCGGGTTATTTATTCCACTCACATGAAACCAACACACATTGTTTGTCAACTCGTTTATCTCCACAACGCGGTTTTGTACAAAAGTTTTGAGTTGGTTGGGAGACATTCTAAGCCAGCCTAAAACGATTGTGGAGTCCGTCCACAGCACAATAGTATTGAATGTAACGCGAAATGATTTTTTGATTTTATCTAATAATTTAGCTCCTACAAGCGCACCACACAACTCGAGTCGCGGAATGCTAACTGGTTTGACAGGAGTGACGCGGCTTTTGGCACATAGCAACTTCACTGTGACGTCGCCATTTGCGTTCCAGGTACGAACGTATGCGCAAGCACCGTAAGCAATTTGACTCGCATCAGTAAATATGTGTAACTCAATTATATTAGGTGAATCACACATAACAAATCTAGGAATTCGCAATTTATATAAATTCGATATTGACTCAACGAATTTTTTCCAATACAATACTATGTCTTGAGGCAGAGCATCGTCCCAACCTACTTTTGTGAGCCATAGTTTTTGAAGAAGAGCTTTGACCACTATAACCACCGGACTTAATAACCCCAAAGGATCGTAAATTTGAGAAATAGCGGATAAAATCGAACGTTTAGTCACGTTTGAGAAATCGTTATTTATTTTGGATGTGAAATGAAACTCATCCTTGCTGTTATACCAGCCAAGGCCTAATGTTTTACTAGATACATTTTCACCTAATGACAAATACTTCGAACTACTTGCATTTTGTGCTGTGTGTAAGACAATGTTCGATGAATTCGTTATCCATTTTCGCAAAGGAAAACAACCTGACTGACATACTTCTGAGACCTTTTTACATAAATATGATAACTGTGTTTCTGAATCAGCCCCAGTAATTAAATCGTCGACATAGAAATCTTCCAGTATGGTCTGAGAAACTAATTCGTCTGTACACTCTAATCCTAATTGTCTAACACAGCGAATACACAGGTACGGTGCCGATGCCGTACCGTACGTCACCGTATTAAGACGGTACACACTCAGAGGGTCTGACGGTTTTTCTCGCCACAGTATTAATTGCAAATTTCTTTGTTCCTCGTGAACTAAGATTTGTCTAAACATTTTCTCAATATCTGCACACGCAACGTACTTATACTGACGAAAACGTAAGAGGATGGAAACTAAATCGTTTTGCAATGCTGGTCCGATAAACTGTATGTCATTAAGCGATTTTTGTGTGGATGTTTTTTGACTAGCGTCAAACACTACGCGTAATTTAGTTGTTACGCTATCTTCACGGAGAACGCCGTGATGTGGTAAAAAATAAAATGGCATCTTGTAATCGTGATCGATGCGGGTCATGTGTCCTAAGCTCAAGTACTCCTGCATGAAGTCGCTATACATGTGTTTGTATTGTGGATTACGAACAAGCTTACGTTCTAATGATAAAAATCTGGTTTTTGCAACTTCATAGCTATCACCTAGTGACTCCGCTGATTCCTTTAGTGGAATCTGAACCGAAAAACGACCATTATCTGCCCTCCTGGTAGTTTGTGTGAATAGGTCTTCGCACGAACTTTCTTCTTTAGAAAGCTGCTGACCTGAACACGAAATTTCTTCAATTTCCCAGAACTTTCTTAATTGCTCATTTAATTGTGTGGATTGAGCAACGTGACACTGAATTTTATTTGTGTGTGAGTTTTCAGTGTATAACGGACCCGTAATTATCCATCCTAATTTGGTATTTACTAAATAAGGACCGGAGGGTAAACGGATTTTACCACTGACAACTAAGTCCCAGAAACAATCTGCACCGATTAATAAATCAATGTGTGAGGGTATGCAGAAAGTTGGATCTGCTAACTTTATGTCTTTGGGTATTGAAATATTGTGAATGTCTATACTTGTGGCCGGTATAGTCGACGTAATGCTAGGTAGAACCAAACATTTAATGTGAAAATCATGATCGTTGTGTATTGATCTAAGATTAATTTCGCAGGAATGGATTGTCTGTGTGACTGAATGTCCTATTCCGCTAATTTGACAAGTGGACTGTAGACGTTGTGTGTTTAATTTCTTACATAAAGAATCTGTGATAAAACAGTGTTGACTGCCGTTATCTAACAATGCACGAGCTTTATAATATTTATTATCTTTGCCAGCGACTTCAACTGTAGCTGTCGACAGTAAAACGGATTGTAAATCGTGTTTACTTAGTAAACTTTTACAATTATTATTGTGTGAATTTACGACTGTATGAAGAGTCTGAACTACTGACGACGACCCATGCTGCGAATCTGAAGGCCTATCCTTGTGTGTTTGAGCTGCAGAGGGCACAGTGCCATCCTTATTGAGCTCATTGTGTAAAAGAGAATTATGTTTGCCGTAGCATTGTTTGCAAGGCCCGGCCTGACAATCATTGACCGCATGCCCTGTCCATAAACAATTAATACAGAGATTCTTATCTTTTACGAACTGAAGTCTATCCTGTGAGCCTAAATCCAAAAATTGTTGACACCCATACAACGGATGTTTTTCCTTACATTTAACACATGTGCGGGTGGATTTATAAAACTTTTTCTTGTTTTGAGTAGCAACAAAACTGTGAGACGGTTTTTTAACATGATCCTGACCTGCATGAGATGACTGAGAAGTGTGAACCTTAACCATTTCCAACGTGTCAGCCTTATATTTTAAAAACTGTATGAGTGAATCTAAATTGAACTTCTTATCTGAATTGCTAGCACTGGTATTTTTAAACTGTTCCCATTCTTTCTCAATGGATACGTCTAATTTTGCGGTTATGATGTGAATCAGCAAGGTGTCCCACGATTCTGTAGGTTCACCAAGTGTTTTCAAAGCACGTAAATTCTTGAGTACCGTATCTATTAGTTTCCTAATTTGTGCAGGCGATTCTTTATACACAGCTGACATTGAGAATAACGCTTTGACATGATTACGTATCAACAATTTGTTATTATTAAATCTATTCTCGATCAATTCCCATGCAATACTGTAGTTATCTGAAGAGAATTCCAGAGACTTAATAACTTGCAACGCGTTTCCAGAGAGAGATGATCTTAAGTAATGATATTTCTGGATATTGTCGAGTTGCTTTGAATTGTGGATCATTGATAAAAAAATATCTCGAAATTCCAACCAACTATCGTAGCTACCGTCGAAGTTGGGAAGCGAAATAGTTGGCAATTTTACTAAAGTGTTGGAATTACACGCGTGTTCAGAACTATTGGACTTGCACTCATGTTTGTGACTACTACTGTTATTCATTAAACAATTGGCTTCAGCGACAGAACTATAGTAAGAATTATCAAAAGACTCTCTATACTCTAATTGTTCCGACATGTCTTTTTCTAACACTAATTCCTCGATTAGCGATTGAACTCTACTGAATTCCTGATGCAATCCTTGAGCAGATTTTATTCGTAATTCTAATTCTGCTCTTTGCTTAGGATTAATCTCACTGCCTACTAACAAATTCACACATTTCTCGAATTGGGTGAGCATACCTTTGATGGTACCTCGTTTCTTTTTTAAATCTGCTAGTTTTTTGATATCCTCAGGCAAACTCATTGTGGCACTTTATGGAAAGAGAGGGTACTCACGGTTTCCTGCAGCACGGGTGCGGTGAACAATGCGCACGAAGCTGGTCTACGCGTTCCTGTATAGAAAAGCACGATTTTAGCACACACAGAATGAAATAGGTGAGGATAGGAATGCCTGGGACCCCTGAAGTCTTTCACTGGTAGCGCTGTGATCTTGATAGATTATTCGGCTTAGAAGGACCAATGTTAAGGTGTGTTCCTTATTTTAAAGGGTTTTGCAAATCGGGTATGATGACCAAAGTGACTGGTTTATTCTTCTAGTGAAAGGAATTTATTTAGATTTACAATAAGTAGGTACACAGGATAGACTTCAGTTCGGTTTGTGGTCACGGCAGTGGTGAGAGAAGAAAAAAGGGGCCGAATGGAGCTCGTCGTCAGTTATATATCCGCGGTTCGCGGTGCGCAGTGATCTTGAATGTTTCGACGCGAGGCACTCGTAGTTCTTCCCGATGTGCACAGATGGCGCTGTCCTCAACATCTATAAACTATAATATCTTTTTTAATAATTTGTTATTAAAAAAGATATTATAGTTTATAGATTACAGTTTTTTTTTTATTCGGCTTTAAATAATCTTCACACCTTTGTTGACTGACAATTGATCTCCATTCTCTGCATCGTATTGGGTCACGAGGAAAACTAAAATATAAACACTAAAAGTTTTTAATGAGACATATTGCGCCAAAGCATTACTCACAGACGCGACACTTCTGTCACTAGCAGGCCGCATGTCGCGAACCCATAAATTATCCCATAATGAATCGATATAGATATAATATTTACGAACATAAAAAAAACGTATAATTGACTACCTCTTCTCCTGTATTACATTATATAACGTATACATATTTGTAAAAAAACTAAACATAAAAAGGTCGAAACTACATAAAATTAATTAATAAAAAAAAATAAACATAATAAAAATAAATCGACTCCATTAAATAAGAACAGGGTCATTTTTATTATGCGACTAAAATAAAAAGGTAGCTATAATATATTGTTCTGACACTAAAAAAGCGGCTATTGAAATTTGCCGTATTATACTTTGACCGTTGAATGAAGTTTTAAGACAAATTAAATCAAAATCACTTAATTCTTCCTATATTCAGTCATAAGGACAACAAAAACTAATCAATAAACTCTTTTACTTATCGAAAATACGATATCCCATCCTTTTTTAGCCTTCTTGACGTAATATTTTTACAATTTTTCAAAGAACACTTCGGCATTTTTGACGTGCTTACCTAGACGCGAGCGACGCGACACTATTTGAAATGAGCGCACAATTTAGAATTGTGCACTCTTTTTATGCGGACGGTTTTGAGACGTTGAGTGTGCATCTTGGGTTTTTTATATATCAATGTTTCGATACGACAATATTAGAAGTAGATTAAAATTAACTTAAGACTTTCTCACATTGTTAGTTTGTCACAAGTGAAGCTAATAAAAGCGTGTTAATTCATAATGTGAACGATGTAACATAAATTCTTTTAATTAATGACCGTGACTGTAAAAAGACCTGTTGAATTGAAAAATTATATTATTTATTTTTATATTTGAGTATATTGGGTCAGCGGGATTGTCCGAAAGGGTTACTGCTGGCCCAGAACATAAAAGGCTAAGGAAGGAACACGAGTGGGTTTTAGTCAGTAAGAGTCTGACACTCCCTTTCGCTCCGACCAGAGCGGGAGGGGTCATTTGATGATTACCCATCCTAAAAAAAAGGCGCGTATTCAATTCGGAATTTCCGAAAATTTGTCCAGAAAATCTGAATTGAATACGCTTTCTTTCTTGTAAACAATGAAGTGTAGGCGTGGGGACTATATTTTAGTAACATTGGACCCTTCAAAAAGTCCATTGTTCTATTATTTTTAAATAATTTCCCAGTATATAATGTCGGGCGTGGGCGAGATGATGTCTGCGGGCGTGGTGTGGCGCTGGCAGGGCGAGGAGGGCGCGCGAGGCGGCGACGCGCGGCTGGCCACGCTGCGCCACTGCCTCGCCGCGCTCGCGCTGCCGCACCGCGGCCTGCACCGCGCGCACGCCTACCTGCACCTGCTCACCTGCACACCCGAGGTACGTCACTCTGGCCACGCTGCGCCACTGCCTCGCCGCGCTCGCGCTGCCGCACCGCGGCCTGCACCGCGCGCACGCCTACCTGCACCTGCTCACCTGCACACCCGAGGTACGTCACTCTGGCCACGCTGCGCCACTGCCTCGCCGCGCTCGCGCTGCCGCACCGCGGCCTGCACCGCGCGCACGCCTACCTGCACCTGCTCACCTGCACACCCGAGGTACGTCACTCTGGCCACGCTGCGCCACTGCCTCGCCGCGCTCGCGCTGCCGCACCGCGGCCTGCACCGCGCGCACGCCTACCTGCACCTGCTCACCTGCACACCCGAGGTACGTCACTCTGGCCACGCTGCGCCACTGCCTCGCCGCGCTCGCGCTGCCGCACCGCGGCCTGCACCGCGCGCACGCCTACCTGCACCTGCTCACCTGCACACCCGAGGTACGTCACTCTGGCCACGCTGCGCCACTGCCTCGCCGCGCTCGCGCTGCCGCACCGCGGCCTGCACCGCGCGCACGCCTACCTGCACCTGCTCACCTGCACACCCGAGGTACGTCACTCTGGCCACGCTGCGCCACTGCCTCGCCGCGCTCGCGCTGCCGCACCGCGGCCTGCACCGCGCGCACGCCTACCTGCACCTGCTCACCTGCACACCCGAGGTACGTCACTCTGGCCACGCTGCGCCACTGCCTCGCCGCGCTCGCGCTGCCGCACCGCGGCCTGCACCGCGCGCACGCCTACCTGCACCTGCTCACCTGCACACCCGAGGTACGTCACTCTGGCCACGCTGCGCCACTGCCTCGCCGCGCTCGCGCTGCCGCACCGCGGCCTGCACCGCGCGCACGCCTACCTGCACCTGCTCACCTGCACACCCGAGGTACGTCACTCTGGCCACGCTGCGCCACTGCCTCGCCGCGCTCGCGCTGCCGCACCGCGGCCTGCACCGCGCGCACGCCTACCTGCACCTGCTCACCTGCACACCCGAGGTACGTCACTCTGGCCACGCTGCGCCACTGCCTCGCCGCGCTCGCGCTGCCGCACCGCGGCCTGCACCGCGCGCACGCCTACCTGCACCTGCTCACCTGCACACCCGAGGTACGTCACTCTGGCCACGCTGCGCCACTGCCTCGCCGCGCTCGCGCTGCCGCACCGCGGCCTGCACCGCGCGCACGCCTACCTGCACCTGCTCACCTGCACACCCGAGGTACGTCACTCTGGCCACGCTGCGCCACTGCCTCGCCGCGCTCGCGCTGCCGCACCGCGGCCTGCACCGCGCGCACGCCTACCTGCACCTGCTCACCTGCACACCCGAGGTACGTCACTCTGGCCACGCTGCGCCACTGCCTCGCCGCGCTCGCGCTGCCGCACCGCGGCCTGCACCGCGCGCACGCCTACCTGCACCTGCTCACCTGCACACCCGAGGTACGTCACTCTGGCCACGCTGCGCCACTGCCTCGCCGCGCTCGCGCTGCCGCACCGCGGCCTGCACCGCGCGCACGCCTACCTGCACCTGCTCACCTGCACACCCGAGGTACGTCACTCTGGCCACGCTGCGCCACTGCCTCGCCGCGCTCGCGCTGCCGCACCGCGGCCTGCACCGCGCGCACGCCTACCTGCACCTGCTCACCTGCACACCCGAGGTACGTCACTCTGGCCACGCTGCGCCACTGCCTCGCCGCGCTCGCGCTGCCGCACCGCGGCCTGCACCGCGCGCACGCCTACCTGCACCTGCTCACTTGCACACCCGAGGTAAATATGACGCAAAAACACATGTACCGCATTGACCAAACTTCTTCGGAAACAAACTGGTTTGATACCTGTCCCAGGTAGCGCCTTTTACAGTGGAGTCATTTTAATAGGTAACATTTGACGTCTGTCAGTTTTATCCTCATAGTGAGGTGACCTGCTTATAAACATCGATTAAAGTGAATGAATCGATACGGACTTGAAACATATGCGAATTTTAAAAATCATCAGGCGAATCCCTGTCCCATTATTATTATTTTTTTCGTAAATTTAAGGAGCAAAATAAGACAAGTACACAATTTAACAAAAAAATTGCATTTATTCAGTTGAACTATCAGAACTGTTAAAAGTATTGTCATCTTCATCACTGCTGTCAGCACTCAGAGATATTATTAATTCATTTTCAATAATATTGTCTATTTTCACATCTCGTTCAAAATCTTGTAAAATTATTTTCTTTGTTTTCTCTACGACTTTTTTCCAGTCTTCTGTAGTGACTTCTGCACACGCAGTTTTTAGCAGAGACATCATTTTAGCAGTACTGAAGGGTGGTTCAGTATTGTTCCGCGCTGCATAACCCTTTATTTGTGCCTAAATAAGCTCGATGGCGTTATACTGGCAATGGTAGGGAGGCAATCGAATAACTTCGTGTCCATGCTCTAGGGCTAGTTCATCGATTACATAGCGGAGCTTGGACGGCTTAGTTGCTTTTACTAGATTTAACAACTCAACTTTTAATAAAGTTGGACTTGCATCCACACCATTTCTTACCAGCCACGAGACAATTTCTTGCTTTTTATTTGCTTGAGTTGGTGGTTTATCAACTTGTACAGAATGATACGGTGCATTGTCCATTATAATTTTCGATGGGTTTTCTAAGCTGACTAGCAGCTTCTCAAACCACTCTTTAAAAACCTCAAAGTTCATTTCCTCATGGTAATCACTTGTAGTTTTAGAGGCGAATGCGAGGAGGCAGTCTGGAATAAAACCTTGAGAAGCTGATCCCGCGTGACATATAATAAGTCGGGCTCCTTTTCCCGGTGGAACTTTTGAGGTGGACGCCGCTGTATCATCGGTCCATGTCCGCGAAACCGTATGGTTCACATTCAACCATGTTTCGTCAATAAACACGACATTGTCCCAATCTGTAATTTTATTTACTTGACGTAAGAATGTTACTCTCTTCAAAATAATATCGTAGCGTTCTAGCAGGATTTTCCGCTTGTCAGATTTTTTAAAACTAAAGCCAATCGATTTCAAAACCTTTGATAGAGACGATTTACCGCCAAAAAATAAGCCTGCGTCTTTTAACGAACTTATTAGCTTTTCCCGTGTAGGATATTCTTTTCTCGAGTAATATCCATAAATGTGGTTGCGAATTGCAGCAGCATCAAAATTATCAATGCCAACAATTTTCTTGTCCCTCTTTCTTTTTTTCGGTGTACGTAAAGTATTATCTTCTGAGCCTGATGGTCCGTATTTCTCTTTCAGAATTTGAGTTACTGTCCTCTTCCCTATTCCCAATGCTTCGGCAACGCGTTCTCTCGGTTGTGTCAATGGTAAAAGAGGCCCATCGTTAATTGATTCCCGTTCAAAATAATTGTACAATTTCACCACTAGTTCGCGAGATTGACTGTTTAGCGTTTTCCCCCGTTTCGACATGGTAAGACTGTAATGTTGTTCTTGTTTACTAATCGTTAAGCAATCGGAGTCCAATTTATAGCCAGGTAAACGTAGTCAGTAAGATCAGTCCAATAAAAAAGCCGGGTCAGAAGAAAATAACAGAGAGCACACCAAAAACGCACAGTCACTTCGCACAACGACAAAAGACTGCGTCATGTAATGGCGACATGACATGGCGTCATCGACAGGCACTGGTGTTGCCAGCAACATACCACCTAAATTGTACCTAACATCAATGATTTTTCTATTTCATTATTTTTTGTATTTTTATACCTAGTTAGTTAAAAGAATAATAAATAAATGTTTTATTATAATCACAACGTGGTTATTAATTTATGGTGATATTTCTTCACAAGTCATCATTGCATTCGATTCTACTTATCAGCTTTCGATTTTTAGAGTAACATCCCTAGTGTTTAAAAAGAAAAATGGTTAACTGACGTAACCTTGTAACGACGTTCAGTTCTTTAGATCAGAAATTGTTTATTATGTTAAGAATGGTTTATTAATGAAAGCAAATCGTAAAATTACTCGTATCGGTCATTATTACAATAAATATGTAATCGTAATTGAAAAAAGGTAAGCAATTGTGCAGTTCTAACAAAACGAAAAAATATGTTATTTTATGCCCGCCGTTACAAGGTTACGTTGTTGAATATTTGATGAATTGTCAAATGTTACCTATTACAATGACTCCACTTTAGTAATTACTTCACCACATAAAAATAACTAATAAACTACCAAAAACCTTAATGAATTTGAGCGTGTGCGAGTTAACCTGCCTTTTGAAGAAAAGCATGTGAGCCAGCTACAATTATTGGTAATAGAATTCTGTTAGGTTATTAAAACAATGTCTCTTGGAACGTGTTATCATTATTACAGTTTTCCATTTAAAACCTAGTGATAGTGCACTGAATCGTTGGTCTAGCGCTTGCAACCATTTTGACCGGCCAAGAGGCCGGCCAAAGTGTTATTGGGTTTTTCCGTTTGGAATTTTTCAGTAGCTGGTCTGGCGTCTAGACTTATGCCCAGTTGATGGAAATAGGCTCGCCCTCCATTACATGTGAATTAAACATAACATAATGTGGGTGTACTTTATATGCACCAAACCTAACCCTTCGAGAATACAGGCGTGTTTATATTTAATGTTATGTGAACCTCTAATATTCTTTATTTTTTTGCCATCCACTCCACAGGAAATAATAACATCAGTCCGCGAGAAGGGCGCCCAATTCACCGAGTTAGAATACTTGAACGCGTTCAAAGTCATCGAGACTCGTCGCGGCATATCGCCGGCCGATATGAAGATGCATCTCAAGCAACTGTCTGCCGCACTGGGACATGTTGGAGTCACTGTATAGTCTAGAAAAAAAATATACTATAAAAATGGCGGCATATAAAATACTTGTAGGATTCAGTTTTATGCTTTGCGTGCCTTAGCAATGTTATATAAAATATATGTATTCCTTATTTTGTTTAAAAGGACAATTATATATTATTCTCACCAGAAAAATATTTAATAGATAGTAAGATTGTCATGTATTATTATTATATCCTAGTTTTAGGAGCATTTTATTTATTATTTGCAATAAAAATATGATAACCGAGATGGGTTTTTTTATTCAACAACTAGGTACTCGTACACAGTACAAACTAACACACGGCGAATATATTAGGTTATACATTAATTCCAGTTTTAGCTGACCTCTATAGGCTTTTCGTACAATGAGAAGTTAAATGTTGTATTCCAGTCTAAGCACGACGACAATATATCGTCGTGCGTACATTACGCTGTCACTACCACAATCTGCATCTTGGCCGCAGAAGCTCCAACCAATAATTGCAGACCCCCCTATTCAGTTGCATTACTATACAGTGTGTTAGGTTAAACGAGGGACATATTTTAAGGGAGTGTAGTACTCATGAAAATGAACAACTTTTAATATGGGCCTGACTCAAAAATATGAAAAAAAAAACAGCTGTTCCCCACATTTTGTCCAGTTATGCGAACAGAAATGTATAGAGCGGCTGGTTTTATTTTCTCGATTTCAATGTTGGTTTCTTAGTAAAAGTTCTTCATTTTTATGAGTACTACACTCCCTTAAAATATGTCCCTCGTTTAACCTAACACACTGTATAGCTAATGATAACGATAAAACGAACGAATTACATATGGGCATGGGTTTCTACTTGTTTTTTATCTAAGTACCCATTGGCCTGGCCACAAAATCTGCAAAGCAAGCCTTTATAGACCATTTTTGATAAATACTACACTACAGCACAATCCTAAAATCAATAAAGTCGCTTGGCTGAACATATTTTGTTGCCTTTGCCACAGTTACGATTGTCAAGTCAGTGTCAAAGTCAAAAGATTAAATACAATAAAAAAAAAAAGCGCGGGAAACTTCAACATTGTTAGGCGCCTTTTTTAAAGTTAATTTGTAATAAATAAAATAACATCTCATTTCTTGCACAAATTTATTAGATATCATAGTAAAGATGACCCGGAGCCGTAAAAAACGTAAAAAGGAAAATTCAGCTGTAGACGAAGAGGCGGAGTCGGTTGACGAGGGCTCAGCGTCCGACGTCGGCTCAGTTACATCCGAAGAGGAAACTGATAAGTATATTCCTTTTAGAATCCCAGATTACGTCCGATATTACCCCGAAGATGGTGGTAACTTCGAATATATCGTGTTTCTAGAAAGTATAGAAGAAAATAAACCCATTGGCTTGAGGGATATGATGTCCCTCGCGAATGCAATTAAGCGTTACAACAAAGGTGTCAAACAATTGCAGCGGATTAACAAGAGCAAGGTGGGTGTCATATATGAGAGACCAGCACTAGCAAATGCTGCTCTAAGTAATAAAAAGTTTCTAGACGGTCACAAATTAAAAGCTTCAATCCCGGCTGCCGCTACGGAGGTCACTGGAGTCATCACACATGTCCCCACTGAACTCTCAAATAAACAAATTTATTCTGCACTAACAAGTACTAAGAACATTGTTTCTATAAGGCGTTTTATGAGGAAGTCAGTGGAGAATAAAATGGTTAAATATACACCAACCAAGACAGTATCAATTACTTTCTCATGTCCAGTTCTACCAGAGAGTGTCGACCTCAACAGCTGGCGTTTTGAGGTAAGACAGTATATTCCTCCAGTGAAACAATGCCTGAAGTGCTTGAGATATGACCATATAGCCAAATTCTGCAAAAACTCTGAGAGATGTTCCATTTGTGGTGAAGCACATAACTACAAAGTGTGTATAGTTCCTGCCTCGAGTGCAAAATGCTGTCACTGCTCAGGCAATCACATTGCTATATCATCTTTATGTCCTGTTAAAAAAGAGAAGATCCAGTTACACAAACAAAAATTTGAGAAAAAAAGAAGTTACTCTGATATTCTTAATGACACAAACTTCCCGAAACTAAATAAAACTGACCAATTTCTGTCACTCTTAAATTCAGAACTGATTTTAAAAACTATTTCAGAATCAATAGTTAAATTAATAACACAAAATAAAATGAATGAAAAATCAATTTGTAATGCTAGCATTAAAGATGTCCTGCAAGAATCATTTAAAAATATAAAGTATTAAAACATAAAAAAAAATAAAAAAAAATAATGGATTATTTAAATATAGTGCAATGGAATGCTCAGAGCTTATTACACAATCAACATAATTTCAATCACTTTTTGTTGGACAATTCTATTCATATAGCTTTAGTTTGTGAAACTTGGCTTTAGCCCCGTCACTCTATCAAATTTCGTGGTTATGATGTAGTCAGACTTGATTCAGGGAATACTCATAATGGCGTTGCCATTATTTTACACAAATCTATTACATATACTAAAATAGACACAATTTATGATGATTCCTTACAAAATATAGCAGTTCGTATTAAATATGCCTACAATAAAGAACTTACTATTGTAAGTTTTTACAGTCCAACAAATTGCAACCCTCCTTTCTCTCAAAGGAAATTAGATAGACTAATCCAATCCTTACCATGTCCAATTTTTTTAGCTGGCGATTTTAATGGTTTGCATACAACTTGGGGATGTTCGACTTCTAATTGCAGAGGTAGGGATATTTTGGACTCCATTAATAAAAACAATCTTGTTCTTTTAAATGATGGTCAAATGACAACCGTTGGTTCCCACATTTGGAGGCAAAATGCTCTTGATTTGACCATTGTCTCTCCTTTGCTAGCTTTGGAGTGCGAATGGTCAGTTCATGATGACCCTTTGGGCAGTTACCACCTTCCTGTAATTACAAAATTCTTAGTGAATAACAACAATTCTTCTAGCTTTCATATACCTGATAGTATTCCTCTTCCATTTTCTTATAATTTCAATACTGTTGATTGGAAAACATATTCATCCTCTATTGATTCTCTTTTGTGTAACTTTTCTGTAGACAGTCACAATCCTTTGCTTAGCTATAATAATTTTATTAAACTCTTACATTTGTCACTGTTAAATTCAATTCCTTCCCCAAGACGCTACTCCTCTGATGGGGAGCAAGCTCGGCCTCTTTCAACCTCCAACAGAAAGAAAAGAATTCCACTCCCCTGGTGGAATGCTAACTGCACCAAAGCTGTGGAAGATAGTAAAAATGCTTATTTAACTTTTAAACACAATCCCTCTGAAACAAATTACCTAGTTTTTAAGAGACTCCAAGCAAAGAAAAAATTCATTATCAAGCACGAAAGAAAGATGAGTTGGATGAAATTGTGTGAATCTTTCAACAGAACTACACCTATGTCTGTGGTCTGGTCGTATATGCGTAGATTTAATAAAAGTTCTGCATCTACATTTCAAAATAATAATATACATTCTTGGATCCCCAAATTCCTTAAAAAATTTACACCAGATACAGTAGAGCCAGCTTTTATTTTCAACCCATCTCATCCTGTTTCTCCTAGTAACTCTTATTTAATTAAACCTTTCACATTTGTTGAATTCACTACAGCAATTAATTCTCGTAGAGATACTGCAGCTGGCCTCGATCATATTTCTTATAAAATGCTAAAACATCTACACAATCAATCTAAATTAATTTTGCTTGAAATCTTCAATCTTCTTTGGCAGCATTCTCTAATTCCTGAAGATTGGAAAACTGATTGCCTTGTTCCCATTCTTAAACCCAACAAAGATAAAAATAGTTATGACTCCTACAGACCTATAGCTTTAACTTCATGTATGGGTAAAATCTTCGAGCAGCTTATCAAACAAAGGTTAGAACATTTTATTGAGAAGTACCATATATTACCTTCAAATCAATTTGGGTTTAGGAGGGGCAAGTCTTCAAGGGAAAGCATTGCTCATTTACATCTTGATATCTTTGAAGCCTTCAAAGCAAAGAATGCTCTTGTCAGTGTTTTCTTTGATGTGGTAGGTGCATTTAATAATGTCAATCATCATATACTCTCTTCAGAATTGGCTGCTGTTGGCTTGCCTGTAAAGGTGATAGAATGGATATTTAACTTTTTGAATGGTAGAAAAGTATTTGTCAAGTGTAAAAATAGGCTTATAGGTCCTAGGTATTCTTATAAAGGTACTTGTCAGGGCAGCATATTGAGTCCTTTAATATTTATTTTATACATCCACAAACTTAATATCATTCTGGGTACTGAAGTATCCAATCTACAGTTTGCGGACGACCTGGTAGTGTACTGTGTTGGTAATAATACCAGCACAGTATGTTCCAAGCTTAACACCGCCTTGTATAAATTAAATTGTTACTTTAATTACCTTGCATTAGATATTAGCACAGATAAATCTAAGGTTGTAGTCTTTAGCAATATCGGGCCTTTTAAAGTCAATATTAAATATAACAACACTGAATTGGCTGTGGAGAACAGTGCAAGATTTTTAGGTATTATTTTTACAAACAACCTCTCTTGGGGAAAATATGTTGATTGTATTTCTGACAGAGCTCAAAAAGCCCTTAACGTTCTGAGGTCTCTTGCAGGGACATACTGGGGTTCAGATCCTAAAATTCTTTTAATTTTATACAAATCCCTTGTACGAAGCCTCTTTGATTATGGTTTTCTCTGTTTTTCCTCAGATAGTCAATTGGTAAATAAACTAGATATTCTTCAAAATCATAATCTTAGACTTATTACAGGTGCCATGAGAACTACTCCCACCAATTCTTTACAAGTAGAATGTAATACTCCTCCCTTAATCTTACGCTTTAAGTATCTCAAATTCTGTTTTTTACTTAAACTTTTCTCTGTAAATAATCATCCTCTGATTAAAAAAATATTTTCACTTCACAATAAGTATCCTGCTAACACTCATTTGACCAAAAATATTCCATTTATACTTTTTGAATTTTCATTCATGATCAATTTAGATAGTCATTTTAAATTTCACAAATCTAATGTTTGGGTGTGTTATGAGAAAGAGTTTGAATGTTTATTTCACGAGCTGGATATAGTAATTGACAACAAATTAAGAGACCGGCAAGAAGTCTATAACCTCATAAATCAGTACCCTAACTATCACCACATATATACAGATGGCTCCAAAAGCAGTGAAAAGGTTTCTATGGCTTACGTCATTCCTCATAAGGAATTTGGACTGGGAGTAAAACTGAAGAAGGAATCAAGCATATTTACCGCTGAAGCTTTTGCTATACTCGCCGCACTTAAATACATTCAAAACCAATCTGAAAATCGTTGGCTCATTATCACTGACAGCATGAGCGTATTGTATGCTTTGAAAAACTATGAATTCAATGCTCACACAAACTGCATTATAATAGAAATCAGGCATCTAATTCATAACCTTTCAACAAGAAACTATAGTATTACTTTTTTATGGACTCCATCACATATTGGCGTTTCGGGTAACGAGCAAGCTGATTTTTTGGCACGTGCGATTGTTGACATTGTTGACAGAGTATATAGTGTTCTGTGGTGACAGCGGCAGCCCCGTCGATGATGTCGCTATTCCGTTTAACGATATAATACCTGTAATCAAGTCCAAACTTAAAGAAGACTGGCAGAACTCATGGACAGAATCTCTTGCTAGAAAAGGTACTTGGTACGCTCAAATTAATCAAAATATTGGTAAAAGCCCTTGGTTCACCAATTGCCGTTACTTCAGAAGCAGACAATATTATTCTATACTTTGCCGTTTGAGATTTGGACATTGCCGTTTCAACGCTCATCTACATCGCATGCGCATAATTCAGTCGCCCTCTTGCACTTATTGCTCAGCAAATGAAGAACAGACTCTTGATCATATTTTCTTTCAATGCTCAAGTTTTAATATTCAAAGACTGTCTTTAACAGCCAATTTATTGAATTTATATGAAAAACCAGAGAACATACCGCGCTGCATTGAGGACATTTTGAAAAATAAAGACACCTACGTATATATTTACGATTTTATTAAAAACACGATCAAGGACTTATGAAACAAGGACTTTAACAATTAAAGAAATATATATATATATCGGACTCGACCTAGAAATAAATTATAAGGGACATTAATTAACTGGATAAATAATTAACAATTTTGATAAAAGGAAAATGCATCGGATGTAACAATGAAGACTTGGCTCCGGCCTTACATTAACTGGATAAGTAAACAACAATTGGATAAGAAAATGTACTATCGGATATAACATTGAAGACTTGGCTCCGGCCTTACAATAACTGGATAAAAGCTAAATTAATATTACAGACCTGGCTGTATGGGCTTGACCCTTTGCCTGTCCTCAAGGACGAAGACGAAAAAAAAATAAATAAAGATTAAATACAAAATGGCGGGAATTGTTTTCTTTTGTAAATAAACTTGACTTTTCTTGACGCTTCTATTTTATGCTGTTGTGAGACATAAATTAATATTATTAAAGGCTTAGAACGTTGCTATTCGTTATACGAAACCATGGCAGACAACGATTTAGCAGATTTAAGAAAACAGTGCATAACCAGCCTGTATTTGTGTACGGATAATGTATCAAAATATTTAGATAGTGAGAAAGAAGCTGAATTTGATAAATTGAAGATGTGTGTCCAGCAGTATTGTACATTAGAAGCACAGCAAGACGTTACCATCGAAGCTATGGAGAAAGCTAAGGTGAGATTTAAACTGAGACATAATTTTTTAGGTTATGTTTTTTTAATTTTTGTCTTGGGTAGACAATCAAACATTTAATTCTTGGTCTTCCTATTTTCATAGATATCATTTTTGTTGTAATTTGTATCAAAATGTACCTACTAGCGTCATCTATGTTATGGAATGTGTGAATGTGAAGTATTGTGTTGTGTCATAAAGATGTATGGATGAATGAAGAGGGTGGATAAATAATAAAAGAAGTCTGCACTGAACAACCGACGTCTTTACTTTAATTTTATCTCATATTAATTAACCATTGCACACCCAGCTTACAAGAATACTTACTTTTTTGTGATTCTTAGATTCTTTACATTGATGAAACACCACAATGTTTTATCACAAACAATTCAAATCATATCATCGTTTAATCATATCTATCAAATATCATTATTTAACGCTATAATCAAACTCCACATAGCAACAAGGTTGATTGGGTATAAGTACACATTAAAGCATAGCTGTTTATGTTGCAAAAACAAATTATGATTTATATTTACAGCGAGAGACTGATACCTCTAATGTTGATACCCTGGAAGAGAGATTCAAGTCCCACCTGAGCAATTTAGCAGGCAAACGTCTCAGGGTTGATAACCATCCTTATATGATGGAATTCAACAAGAGATTCCAAAGAGGTCTGGAAACTGCTGCACGTAAGAACTTTTTAGTTATCCTTCTTTGATGACCTTTCATGGGTCTCTTCCAGCACAATAAAATACTTCAACAAATCCTTAAGGTTTCCTGTGATCTCTGGTCACTAAGAATTCAAAATAATAATATTCCTCTTACTTATTTACAACAGAGTTATTTGATTCTAGATGCTAAAATTCAAAAGCCAAGGTTTTTTAAGTGTTTTGGTTTTTTTTAGTGTAAGGTTTTGTTTTTGTTAGTCTATACTGTCCCACTGCTGGGCAAAGGCTTCCCTCAAATCCTTCCATAAGGTTATAAAAATCCAAATATTTTTACAGGTAACTTAGATGAATCAGACTTGGCAATAACTGAATCACAGGACCAATATGTGAGTACACACTTTGTGGTTTTATGCCAAGATAAGATTTAATACCAACATGGCACATGTTTTTCTATGATTTGTTGTATTCCTGTTATAATCTTAGAATTTATTGTTATTATTTCAGTTGGACCCAATAACCAAGAGACGTGTGACAGATCCAGTAAAGAACTCTGTATGTGGTCACGTCTATGAGAAGGATACCATACTGAATTTAATTGCAACCAAACCCAGATCTAAATGTCCAGGTAAATGAAAATAGATTCTGTTCTTTACTATTTTATGTAGGGCACCAGCTATCAGCACAGTCATTTCTGTTTTCATGCAAATAAGTGTTATTCTTTTTTAGTGATATTTCTGTCTGCCTCGTTGGTCTAATGGTCCCAAGCACTACTGCTGAGCATGAAGGCCTAGGTTTGATTCCTAGGTCTGGCAGTGTATAGAATTTCTCAGTAGCACCCGGAGTCTGGATTTGTGCCCGGTTGACGACAATAGGATCGCCCCCTGTTACATGAGACAAACATAGCTGGTGAAATGTAGGCAGACCTACTATGGGTGGCGGGTGCCTAACCCTTCGGGGAAGCAAGGCGTGATGTTATGAATATCAGCCTCAAGATCAAACATATCAGCAGAAATATTGTCCTTGTCTTGACCTCTTAGCAGACTTCAAGGTCTAATATACTAAAAAAATATGACTGCACAAAGACCTCATCATATTTTTGCAAGAAGGAGTATGTGTATCTCACCAAAATTTTATTCTCATTACAGTGGCTGGCTGCGGCAACAGGGGCCCCATACTCGAAGACCACCTCATATCTGACGAAGAGCTAAAGTTCCGTATGACCATCAGCAAGCACTCCACCATGATACAGGAAAGGTCTATTATGGATCTAGATGACACTATGTAATTCAAATGCAGAACACTAAACAAGGTTCCTTCGGCGCGTGGCCAAAATCGGAACTAACGCCGCCATCTTGTTTTGTCAATACAATTTCTCAATTAATGTTTGCAAACAACGCCCCCTATATGTCATTCCGGCGCCAAATCCGTTCACACCTATTATACCTCTGACAGCAGCAACCAAATAGCAACCTTATTGACACAACTATAAAGATCACTGTGATTATGACAGTGATGCAAAATAACTGAATGGACTATTCTTCTTTCTCACATCAAGCCACAGAGAAGATAACAAACTAAAGGCTAATGTTCATAATATATTATTTGTGTATGTACAGCTTTCCAAAGAGAAGTATGCGCTTCGATAATCTTCGTGTTTCCGAATTAACACCAACCTTGCTCCACGGATTTATACCCTACAGACGCATTGATTCTTCTAAGTTTTGTACTACCGCGCTTTGTAGTTTAGAAGTTTTAGGAATTACATAGAGTTGTTAATCAACAATTTTCAAAACATTGTAATACGAAATAGGAAAGTACTTCCATTGTAACAGCATGCTCTATATTAGATCTCATCATCGCGCGTTCGTATTTCCGAAGACAGTCGATGATTCTCGAAGTGCATACTTTTCTTTGCTGAAAGCTGTAATTCCTTTCCAGTATGATTTTAGGATGATTTTTGTTTTTTTTCTGTTGCAATTATTTTTTTTTTGCAATTACTTAGTTATATAATTACTTTTACTTATTGCATTTCAAAAGCATTTTTATGGCGTTGTTCTTAGCTGAAATGTGATATAAATCATGTCCGTGACTGCCCCCGGACCACCAACGCCAATCGCTTTCATATTTGGTAAAATTAGCACTCAATTGGTACTAATTAGTACTCGAACAACAAAATTGGTACCTTAGTAGTTTTCGAGAAAATCGATTTTGAAGGTGGTCCGGCGTTAGTCACGCTCCCTTCAGCAGGACCACCATGAGCGCCGAAAAAGGGGGCACGCTACAGCTATTCTAAGTATACAAATAATTAGTACCCTTTTCAGTGATTTATTTCGTGAAAAAAAACAGAACTGTAACATTTGTATTTACCGAGAAATCAACGATGATAACTTTCTCGCAATTGTCCAGCAGGACCACGAGTTTGAATGTTGATTCCAAGTATACGTATTAAATGAACAGCCCCTAATGTGTCTGAATGTGTTATCTGTGTGTAGTTTCGTAGATAAAGAATCTGGTTTTAGACTGTGTTCTGCTAACAAGAACGTTCAGAACACTGTTCATAAGGCTGTTGTGCACGTGTCATCCCATTATTACTTTTGTAAATACTTAATATTAAAATAAACATTTTTCTAAACTTAATTTATGATTTTTAATTTATTCAGGGGACTGGGGTAAATAAAGTATCAAATACATGTAGAATATAATGTATTTTAGCGAAAATCTATTAATATCTATAGACTATAACAATGCATTTGTTATTCAATCCATTCATCATCAAGATTAGTCCCCGATAAGTATTGGTTTTGACAGAATCTTAATTATATAACCATCAGTATAGGCCGCGATCTGACGACCTTAGTAGGTGCAACTGTTCCTTCCCAGATTCAGCTTAACCGTCGTTAACACTGAGTCGCGTATACTCCGCTCGAGTCGGACGGTTACGATGAATCGCTAATACTCTGTTCGAGTCGGTTAGTAACGCAGAATCATGTATAATCGGCTCGAGATGGTCGTTGACGCTGAATCGAATATACTCGGCTCGATTAAATCGGCTACGCGGATTCGCGTATGCTGCTTCAGACGTAGATTCCACTGCTCTGTTTCACTATCTCCAGAAAAAAGTTGTTAATCTGGCTAACTGGAGTCTGTAAAAAACATCCTACTTTTTTGCTTTAACCTAAAACAGATTCAGTAAAAATAAATAAATACGTAAAAATATTTCAAAACAACACTAAGATCCAATCTTGATGACAACGTATTGATAATAATCATTTATAAATATTGGTCCATAAAACTATATCAATAAAAGTGCATTAACAAGATCAATGTTTAACACTAATAAACTATGAAGCTCAATACGCTAACACTTAAAACCGACCAGAAAAAAAAGAAAAATTTAAGTTATGAGTTTTACATGTCATTGAATTTTAGCAGTATTAGCTCCACAGCAATACTATTCAGAAATAAATTATAAAAAAAATCCACCTTGAAATCTCTGTCCTTTGTGCCTTTTTCATAAGGTATTTTTACTAGGATCTTCGCTGACCGCGCTTAACGACTTACTGCCGAATTCAAAAACGAAACTAAATTTTAATATAAGATGTCGTGAGACTCATGCATACACTGTATTAGGGTGTATTGTAGCGTCGTTTGAGAATACGGGCATATCTGTGCGCAGGATTATTTTTTCTGGCCGACCTACAATAAATTACAAAAATCTATTTCAAGTAAGTATCACACTAAATATGGCGTCTGTAAAATAATTGAAAATAGCACTTTTATTAATTCTAAAATTAATAATAATGTATATTGGTGGTTTTGATTACATCTATACAACAACCGATTTGACACAGCAGAGGGGTGATGACGAATGTTAGGCCTTAATGGCTGAGCGGTTTAGTCCTATCCTACCCCCTTATTCATAAAAACTTAAAAAACCCTCAATAGGTACTTGCTTTTGTCATTACAACTTGGCAATTAAGGTCTTTAGAATATTTACGAATATGGGTAACAGAGTTTTAACAAAAACTGGTTTAGACTTTCAATAATCAACTGTTGCCAGATTTGGCGATAGCCAGCAGTAAATCATTGTTTTAAAATATGATTGAGTTGAAAATACCTTGTAACATTAAACTATAGTACTTATAAAAAGTTAATTGCACTGCCATTCCTAAAGTAAAATCTAAAAATTCTGATCTGGCAATACAAAGATTGTTTGAAAAGCTGTGCCAGTTGCTCGTCGCAGGAACTTTTTTTACTATTTATTATAATGTGTTAAAAGTTCCAAGGTAGCAACTGACCCAACTTGAACACATAATTATAATAATTAATATGATTAATAGAATTGACTAAAAGACAAAATAAAACTAATACATTAGTGAACACACATATTTAGCGTAGTCTAATCATTCTAGGGTATCTAATTGTACACTTTCACGAGTCAAGCGTCAATTCAAACTATTCAATAAGTGCACTATCGGATTATCAAAATCTTACGATTAAAGTGAATAGAATAAGGAACAACGCCTCTAGTATGTTTCAATAGGAATAATAAAACTCTGATTTTTAATTTGCTAGGCCGGTGAATAGATGTAGAATCAACTCCGACACTATGTCTCTACCAGCTGTGCTTTGTCGAGGGTCCTGGAGATCCAACGGGCTCATCCGTGCAAATGAGATCGTGGAGAAACTCGACCATCACTTTCAGACGACAGACGGCTATCGTTATGCTGTTGGCTAAGTTCTAGTTGATGGAGGCGTGCCTTTGGTTTTCGAGGAATTAGAAAATAGGAAAGAAAGCTATTGGAATACTATAATTGAAAAATGGCGTATACGCAATAACAATTCACGCTTTTATCTTTATAAATTATCATTATTTTTATAAATGTGTTCAATAGCTTTCTGTCACTGATATTCACATAGCAAGTAGTGATATATGAATTTGTTTGGAGTAGGTAGTTACAACTAAAAAGTGAAGAATAAAAACTTTTACAAAAAAAAAACAATCGACTTCCAAAAAAAACACTACAAAGTGAAAAATAACTTTAATTTCGAAAGTCAGTGTCAAAAAACGAAAATACAGAACCAACGACACCGACTTCCGAAATTAAAGATATTTTTCACTTTTTAGTGTTTTTTTTTGAAGTCGGTTGTTTTGTTTTTTTAAAGCGAACGTCGCGCGAATACGAGATTTTTGTAAATTTTTGTTCGAAAAACTGGAAAGCGTCCTCTGTCGGCGCAACCACGGGTTCAAGCGATTGTCGCATCCATAAATCACATTTTGATCAGTGAGATCAAAATGTGATTTATGGATGCGACAATCGCTTTTAAATAAGACGCGACCTAATACTCCCAAATGAAACAATCATCTTACTTGTCTCATAAGTTTGCGAATCGAATTATGTAGAATCAAAAACAAGATTAAAACCAGCTTATCGTGGGCAACATTTCCATGAATGATTATCAAGACTTGCCAAAGATTCGAATCGTTTCAAATCCAGCCAAGCACTCACAATCTCCTAATACTAAGTAAGGTAGATACTTTTTACTTTTTTCTCTCTTGATTAATTTCCTCTGTTCCCAACCAGAGACGTGTTCTCACTAACTTCGTAACTATGACGTATATTAAGCAACATTTGCGGACTAAATATTAAAAAATTGAAATATTTAATATTACAGTATAATTCACTATGTGAATCTACATTGTACTTTGAGTATTTCATCAGTATTGCTATTATTTTTATGTGATTAGTTTTAATTACAACCGTAAATTTTCGACTTGATCAGAAATTAATAACAGTTTTCATTACGTTTAAGGGGGAAGCGCTAAGGTAGCCCGCGAAATTCAAATTTTCTTACGTTTTTTGCAATTTGCTGGTCAGTATTAAGTTGTACGTTGATTAATATACGAATCGCGGCCGTAACAAATATGTATTTACAGAATTATAATCATTAAAGTCATCAACACAACTCTCTAAGACCACGTAAGTCCAAAGAATGATGATTTCATGAAACAGTTATTCTTTGGACTTACGTGGTCTTAGAGAGTTATGTTGATGACTTTAATGATTATAATTCTGTAAATACATATTTGTTACGACCGCGATTCATATATTAATCAACGTACAACTTAATACTGACCAGTAAATTGCAAAAAACCTAAAAAAAATTGAATTTCGCGGGCTACCCTGGCGCTTTCGCCTTAAAAGAACTACAATAAAAATATTACAAAAAATCAAGGTATAGTTTATTTTTTCATCATTGTTTCAAAAAGTAAATATTGATCAATGTTGGTTAAAAAAACAGAATATTGAAAGAAAGATTATGATTTTGCATTATTTTTTGTGATTAATTTCTGAGCCAGTCCACAAGCAAGCTATGATAGAGTAGATCGATAACATTGACAGTATAAAAAGGCAAAGTTTAAAAGGTTGGAATGTAAAAATTCGAGAGAATCGCAAAAATAAAGGTCTTATATACGAAAATACGCATAAACATTACACAGTAAAGTTTTAATGCACAAAATTCTAGCATTTACCGAAGTAGAGAAAGTTTAAAACTATGACTAGAGAGTTTTAAAAAGCTTACAAAAATGTAGGAGGATTGTTTTTTTAATATCTCGATTCACTGATGCCCGGTCCCAAAAGTTACTAGCCCTTTGGATATTGAGGAACAGTTTGGCTTCACTCATTAGTAAAATAAAAATTGACGATTCGTTATGCATATGGGGAACCGGGCATAAACACATTTAAGTTTTAGAATATTAATTAAAATTAAACTAGCGATAATAACCACTTGATCTTAAATTAAATGTAATATTTTTATCATGATTATCACACATGCAAATAGACTAAGAATTGATTAAATAATTGCTCGAAAATTAATATTAATCTACAAATATTTTAGCAAGTCTGTGGCCAGATACAAAAACAGACTGGGCTTGATGCGTTTGGACCACAGATTAACATACAATTGGAGTACTAACAATGCACTGCAATTGATGCATACCTCAACATAATTTTAAGAGATTTATATTTGGAGGAAACATACACAATCCATCTGTTTATCCATCTGTGGCTAGAACCCATTTCTGACCACAGATTCGCCATCTTAGTTTTGTTCCAAATTATAAACACCCAGAACAAAACCGATTGGACTCTTAATATTAAAATAACGCTCAATGTTCACATAACCAACAAAATTGTCCGTTTCGACTTCCAAACCTAAAATATTTAGTGTATTCCTTCGTTTTGTGTAATCAAGTAAATCGATCGATTTAATCACCTTTCCCGTTGTTGGATATTGATGAGAAAACACCATAAATACAGGCCTTCATGTCAGTGGTCAAATCATTTCTTGAATCGGAGAATTTCATCAAACATTCATGAACTTTTGCCTCTTTATAATCAAAGGCAACTTTATTGTTCTTAGATGTTATATCCAAGAACGCGAGCAAATTCTCAGCTACTTCGATCGGCATCTTCGCACAATTTGTGTCTATAAGTATTGTGACGTGCTTACCGATTTCCGACTTTAATAGCTGGGCGATAAAGTTCTTTTTGTAGTCGTATTCTTGTTGGCTGTCGGGAGAGAGTTTCTTGAGCGATTCTATTGCGAGGAGCGTTAGGGCGAGGATAGCTTCGTTCTGCATCAGCGAGTGAGATGCTACTAGCATGTTCACTAGGCTTGATATGCAGCCGTCCACCTGGAAGGGGAAGAGATCAGTTAACGTGTTGAGGGGCGTTTAATCCATACAAACATATTCTATTTTTGTCTTGAGCAAACATTTTTTACAATGGAATCTATATCTACCACTGCCATATTCCTATATTTTGTTTTTTCTCTTCCATCAAGGATACAGCAGGTATAAGAACTATAAACCTCAACATTATTTGTAAATGCTGATTAGAAATACTTTACACTGCCTACCTCGACGATGTGCCTCCAGTGGGTGTGATGGCGCAGCTGCTTGACGCTCCAGGCGAGCAGACGCGGCGCCTCGCCGGCCGCGCCCGCGCACTCGGCCGCGCCGCCCCAGCGCGCCACCGCGCCCAGCGCCAAGGGGTGGCTGGCCAGCTGCTTCGCTACGCCCTCTGGGGAGTAGCTTTAAGATTAGTTATGTTTAGGTGAAGAGTAAGTAACTCAACTTAATGGATGCAAAATATTTTAAAAGAGTACGAAACTACCTTTTGGATATTTTGGCATATAAAATAAATTCAATTTTCTTGTAAATTTTGAGGTTCTAAAGTGCCTTGTCATCGCCTAGTTGAAATTAATTATTTGACTTTGACTTAAGATTTGTTAGACAATGAGCACTCCGTTTATTCGAATACTCTGTGGCATCGAGAAGACGGGAACTTATGTATTTCATGATTTGATACTCGATTAATAGTAGATTATTAACCAAGGGGATAAAGCAGTGTCTTCTGTCGCGGGTGACGATTTAAATCGCGAGCGTAACGAAGGACTCGAGGTTTACTCCCGAGCGCAGCGAGGGTGTTAAAAACTTAAATCACGAGCGAAGCGAGGGATTTAAGACGAGTCCTGAGTGTAGCGAGGGATTTAAGTTCACCCAAGACTGAGACAGCTTTATCACCGAGGAAAATACTCTACTTTTCGTACCATTTGCGAAAAAATTAACACAATAATAATATGAGATAAGCATTTATTAAAAATAATGACAATTAAAAGTAAAAGACAAGAAGTACTGATTCTGAAATTGATAGGCCTTTCGCACTTCTCCACGTTGAAAATTCTTCATAAGTTTTTAAATAATTTTCCTTGGATTTTGTTGGAAGCAAATTATTTATAATTGCGGCAGCATTTGCACTGATGGAATCCGACAATTCACTGTCACTGGCGCATTGATTTAACATCGTAACGTATTTTTAGAACATTAACTTATTTATAAAAATAAATTAAAATAAACCTAACGTTTATGTATTTGAAGAAAACAAAAACGCGGCAAATTCCTAGACTAATATTTTTTTGTCGGAAAAGTAAAGGCATCAAGCTCATACGGCCTCGTCGGTTTTCGTAATTTTATTTAATAATCATAACTGCATAATAAATGCGTATTCCTTTTTCAAAAAGATGTATAATGCTTTATATACAAACTCAATGATGTAAACACAGATGTAGTTCAGTATAAATTTCGGTAAGTATTCCAAATTTAAATCACATTCTCCCCCTAGAGGATGAATGAAATTCAGTACAATTTTCTTTCCCTGTTTTTAACAGATTAAAAATGACTATTGTTATGTTCGCTTTTTGTGGCATAGAATGTCACTTTTTTGAGCAAGTGGTACGAAAATTCAGTTTTTTGTACTCATTCCTTTTTTATCTGCACATAATATATACCCATATTAGGTGAGTTTATAATAGGGTTCATTCCCGGGAATTTCCGAGCCGAGAATTCCCGAGAAATTAAGCTCGAGAAAAGTCGAAAAATCATATTTGAGTCTATAAAATTATAAAATATTCATATATTTATTTGCATTCCATAATGTTGTAGAGGTGTTACAATGGCTTAAAGCTAAGGTGCACTCAAGAGTACCGTTTACCCCACGCCAAGCCAGATCCCAATTCCACTTAATTCCCCAAAATATACACCCAATTTAAAAACCATTTGGCGCTAGCATCGAACTCAAGAATACGAAACGTCACAATTCCAATGTCGATCTATCGGAATTAAATTCAAGAGTAAGCGCCCAGTTCAATGTCTCAATACAGAAAAAATAATGGATCCGTATGGGAATCGTACCCGAGATCTAAACAACAGTTAACACATTGTTTTGTTACTACACAAGCTCTCGCTATCAAAGACAGCATTCAGAAACTTCGTTTCTGTGAGGAAATCTTGATGGATATCCTCCGTCTGGGAAGGACGGAGGATTATGTCGGACTCCAACCGACTAAAACCCCACATGACAGTTCCTTCCACCATAATGAGTCGGGGGCAAGTGAGAATAAAAAAAATAGTCACATCTATTCAAAAAGAGCTAGTGTATTCTTCGTGAACAGGGACTAAAATAGCTCTATAATCCCTAGGGACTAAAAGTGATTTGAATTAGGAATGTGGATATTGTTAGTAAAAGTTCCAATCACCACAGAGATTAATCACGAACATTTTATGAACAAGTAACAGGCTGTATGGCAAATTAAAAAAAAAAGTGTGAAAAATAAAAAAAAACCGCGAAAAACATTCTGCCTTCGTCCGTAATTGTTTACTCTAATTAGGATTTTAGTTAGTTTTATAAAAAATGAGTATGTCTTCTTCAAGTAGTGATAATGAAACATACTATTCTTATTCATAAGTTGCTTACTTATGTTTTCATAGAGGGTGATAAAAAGTAGTGTCCACCTCGCCTCGGGAGCAAAACTATTTTAAGCTCGAGTGACGTACTTTCACTCTCGCCTTCAAAATAGTTGTTTGCTCCCTGGCAAACAATCCACTATTTTTTTAAACATTCGCGCCCACCCCCCGCTAAATAAACAAAAGCAAATAATAACTCACCTTGCCCATCCACCAACAATCTAATCGTAGCCAACAGCTTATAAGCCACGTGATGGTCCTCAGTAGTCGGCAACGCATTCAACAACAACGGAGCAGCTCTCCCTTGCGCAGCCGCAACTCTCTTGTTAGACACGGGTACAGCAAGGTTACGTAGCGACGATAAGACTGCGTGTTGAACTTTGATCACTGTGACTGCGTCAATAGGTTGCATTTTCTCTGGCTCCCTTTGCATCTGTTGGCTGAACCTGTTGTAGGTTTCGAATATATCTGGAAAATAACATTTTAATAACTGTAAGTGGGATAATTATACATTATGGTTCTGAGTTTCTTGGAAAAGCCTTTACAGCTTTGCACTCAGTCTTTTCAGAACTATTGAGTAATCTAAACTAATATTATAGACAAAATATTTGATTTTTTTGTAAGTTTGTTTGTTACGCTTTCGCGCTGAAACGGCTGAACGGATTTCGATGAAATTTGGCACATGGGTAGACCATGAATTGGAGAAGGACATAGGGGCATTACTTTTAATCCAGGATCGCAGACGAAGTCGAGGGCAACAGCCATGTACATAAATAACTGTTATAGCTTCAAGTATTATATCTTTTTTAGAATTATGGTTAAGTTTGGTGAAACAAGTATTGAACCATGCCCAGTATACAATATTCCCCTCAGACTATTCTGAGGGGAATATTGTATACTGGACATGGTTCAATACTATTTCTAAAAAAGATAATAATATAATACTTGAAGTTATAACTTTTATTTATGTACATGGCTGTTGCCCGCGACTACGTCTGCGATCCTGGATTCTATGGTCTCAAACTGCAGAACCTTTATTATACTAGAAAAAAATAAAATGTAAATAGAAAACAACTCACCCAACAGCTTATCAAAAATTTTATCCTGCATCATCTGTGTGCAGTAATCATCTTGCCTCGCGAAGTTGCCAACAGACAGCACTGCGGTGGTCAGCAGTTGATAGTTCTGTGAGTCCAGCCACCTCACCACGGTCTGGTACACCTCGCCCACACCATTGTTGTATAGGATGTGCATTGCTTCATCTAAGAGGAAACAAAAACATTAATTTTAATTATTTATTTGAGTAAATTTATAGCTCCAGTCTCAAAATAGGTATGTCGCCATTTTGAATATCTAAAGGACTTTTTAAACAGACTTTCTGGAGCTGTCGTATCGAACGTAGATCAACGCTCCAAAATAAGTTTCAGTAGGCTGCTGGAGCGTATGTATGTATATCTACGCGTTATTATAGCACTCGCGTGCGTACCGTATTCCGCGACAGACAGCGCTTTACGTACACGGTGCGGGCGATACACGAAAGGTTAATGCTATGATAGGCAAGTTGATGTAAATTAACATAGAACAAATGGTACACAAAGTATTTCGTTAGTAAAATGCCAGAGGATTTACGGGCCAATCATATCAGGCTTATCACATTTACGCAAAGTCATTCTTACAATGGAGACTAGACACACAAATCGCATAGAAAAAGGCACTTCAGATTTTCCAGAATTTTACAGGCAACAATTCAAATCTTTCTTTCCCTAATAACCTTATTCGGAGTATTATGAGGTTATTTGTTTTCTATTAACTAAATCAATCCATCCATTCTAAGGTGATGCCGTTACCAACAAACAGCATTTCATTTTTATTTATATAGATAAATGTAATGCTTTTTGCATACCACCAAACTTGTTAAATATTATCTTACCTCCAGTCAACACAATAATGACCAGTTCACAGGCCTGCTTCATGATAGCCTCCACTTCTGCATCATTAACATTCAACTCCCCAGCATTGTGTTTGTCAACAAACTGCTCCAGTCGGGAACACACTAGCTGCACACCTCCTTCTTTGGCTATTAATGTCTTTACAGTTTCTATAAGAGATGATAGTATTTGTCATGTCTTTATTCATTTTTTTTACAGTTGCTGATTATAGTCCGGGAGGTAGCGTTGCAGTTTTTCTAGTCAAATCATCGTCAGCTAATTGTTCATAGGTGTAAAGATTGTCAGTTTATTTTCCAAAAAGCCTATGCAACGCTCAAATACATTGAGCGTGCAAAATGTTTATCAGGCTGACTGACGGTATTACCCCCGTCTAAATACGGCTGACGATTTTCTTTATTATTTTAAAAGTATAAAAATTGAGATGTATAAATTTCATAAGGTATAAAATTAATTTGTTTGTCAAATTTTCAATGAGGTTCATGCAGGTGGCTGACATATAACCCCCCCTCGTCAATACAGCTGACGACTATTTTTTGAAAAAATGTGATTAAAACAATAATATTATACATTTTTGCTCGGTATAAAAATCATTGGAGCAGATTTTTTTCCAATGACTTGTTCATGCTGTCTCCTTTAGCTCCACCGCTATCGAAGCAGCTGACGTTCGGAGCTATTATTTGTTAGGGGAAAACTATTATTGTTACGATTTTCAGCCGGTATAAAATGACTTGCTCAACTATAGCGCTACCTCTCGGACTATTAGGATTAAATGGACAAAGGAATGTGCTTTTGAATCAAAAGCAGTTGAAAAGTGTGAAAAAAAATTATGATGTACAAAAATATATTTTATAGCACTGCGTGACCAAATCCACACTTAAGTCTTAAGTTTTTCTTACCATCCCCGACTTAGCCCACGCAAAATGGTCCATGTTATGTATTATGATTATAATTCTGTAAATACATATTAGTTATGGCCGCAAATCATATTTTAATCATCGTACAACTTAATACTGACCAGCAAAATGGAAAAAACGTAACAAAAATTGAATTTCGCGGGCCAACCTGGCGCTTTCGCCTTAAGTGCAGGTTTAGATACCTAATACAAGTTATAAAATAGTATACAATATATTCTGTGACTTAATCAGTCCCTGATAGCATGGTGTGAAATTAAATACTTATGAATAATATTATACATAGTAACATAATGGACAAGTGAGTGTAGGGAAGGCAGGCCTTTCCTCTGCATTGGGATGCAAAAGGCTCATAATAATAATATGACTCTGTTCCCGAGGTTTGACTACTATTGTATTTTTATGTATTCTTATATTTAAAAATGTAATTTATAAGTATATACCCTAATTCCTACTAATATTATAAACGAGAAAGTTTATGAGCATGGATGGATGTTTGTTACTCTTTCGTACGAAAACTACTGAACGGATTTCGATGAAATTTGGCACACAGATAGTTTATAACCAGGATTAACATATAAAATTTTTATCCCGAGATTCCCCCGGGATTGAAACTTATGCGGTTGACACAGCGGGGCGCAGCTAGTTGAATTAACAAAGGTGAAAAATAATACTGAAATGGTCAGGAAGGGGGCCACAGGAAGAGCAGTTTAATCTCACAATTTAAATGCTACATGATCACTATTAATTTACAGTTTTTCTATAATAATGAACTTACCATGTTCAGCTTGAGAATGTAAAAGATCTAGACAAACTTCAGAGATCTCCACAGATGACGTCTCTCTCAAAACCTGCAGTATGGTCTTATTAACAACTTCACTGTACAGCAGCTCTGGTGTGTTATCATTTATAACACTTAATATCAACAAGCAAGTTGACACTGTATCATCATCAAACTCCTGCTTCTTGAGCTCTATACACAACATTCTTTGGACCATATCCACCACACCTCCTTGGAATATTGCCTCTGTGAACTCTGCACCGCCAATAGCAAAGTTCAGCAGTGATTTACTTGACAGCATTTGTATTTCCTCAAACCGCATGTCTATGCTCCTTTCAAGCAGTTTTATGAGGACTGCAATGCCTCCAAGGGTGATAATTGTGCGTCTAGCCGTGTCACAGTCACAGCATAAATTGCCAAGTGCCCTGCAGCACTGTCTGACAAGCTCAACATTATCTGAAGTGGTTTCTTTTCTCAGTATATACAGAATAGGTCCTATTATATCTTCGTGAGCGTATGTCTCTCGCTTTTCTTCACATTTAACAAGTTCTGCGATTGCTTCTATACTTAACTGCACAATTTCTTGATCACTGCTTGTAATCAATGATTTGATACATGAGGAAACGTCATATTCATAATCCTTCCCGGTTTTAATTATGTCGTTGAGTTTTGCCTTCAATTCGTTTACATTGGTTATATTCTGAATGACCAACGTTTCGAAAGATGTTGATTTCTTAGCAGAAGGACCTTAAATAGCAATATCATTTTAATAACAACTATACCTAATAAAAAAAAAAACATCAATTTTCTATGCCGTCTTACCCTCCATTTTGGAGATTCAGTGAATTTATAATAGATTAAGCACCGCAAGGAGTAAAGTTTATAGTGTTGCAGGTTCTTTATTACACATAATTTAATTTAATGAAATAATACAGAAAATACAAAGCAAGAAAATTGGATGACAAAACTATCTAATCAATCGAAAACTGTCAATGTCAAACACGTTTTGTTAATGCGCTACAAATATTTTGATTACGTTTTGTTATCATACTCTTTTAAAATAAAAAGAAAACAAATAAAAACATATTTATTTATGAAATAGTTTACAGCATTACATAATTAACATTTTTGTAACATATGAGTTGTGTACATGTGCATATACGTTAAGTAACGAGCAGGTCTTGGATCCCATCTTGGTCCCAAAAGTACAGGTTCTTTAGCGGTACTTAGTTCGTTCAAAATCTACCTAATGTAAATACGTAGATGTTTCATTACATTATAATAAATAAGTTTTACATATATTCATTGATGGAATAAAAACATCTCTCACACAACTAGTTATATAGCTTTCTATTAAATTCTAAATTTGTAGCACTTCTAAATTCTTCGGCTAAGTGGTTACCTATATTATGTATATTTTCGGGTACGTATTGCAATATCTAAAATTAAAAGAACTAACGTAAAATAACCTACGTTCAAAATCCCTAAAATCTAAATACCTACGTAATGTTTGTTATTAGATATTATTATTTATTTTATTATTAATTTGATACTGTTGTTTTGGCCCAAATTTTAGTTTTAGTAATTTTTTAAATCAGCATTGCCATACAACGTGGCAATGCAGCCAGTCTTTTGGTTTAGGCGTGAAAAGGTAACATAAAGACATACAAATAGACAGACAGACATACAGACAGACAGACAGAGTTACTTTCGAATTTAAAATATTAGCAGGATTAAAAACAATAAGGGGCCAAGGGCACTTCCCTGTTGTACACTACAGTAGTTTGCCAAGTACGGTGACCTAAAGGTTTTCTGGGTGTTAGTTTCGAAACACAATTTTTTTATCTCCGTACATTGTTGTTTGAGTAGCTTTCGAAACAATATTGCTCAATTTTACGCAATAAGGTCATGAGTCATGACATACCATGTCAAATGCCTTACTTATATCCAAAAATACTGCTACTGGGATTTCTTTTTGATGTGATAACTTCTTAAGGCGCGTTGGGCATTTTTTGAAATGGAAAAAACCATTGAACTCGAGACACTGTTACGGTAACCGACATTCGGATGTGTACGGCTGTCCTCGGTATATACTCGGTTTATGTACTGAGAAAAAAAGTAGAGCAATTTTAATACCGTGTAGCAGCAACCAGATGCCTATAGGCGTTTAGTGTCCTACATTCTTCATCACATCTAATCATCTAACGTAATAGTTCAACTTCCTGTCTGCTTTAGAGTTGAGATTACCGTAATTCAACGTAACTGCTTTTATCATTTTACGTAGGTAGGTAACCAACGTAAAATTAAAGCAGTTACGCTCGTGTTGAGATAATGGGTAAACTTAATTATGCAATTGAAAAATTATCCATCAGGAATTATTGTTTTTCATGACCTTGACGAAAAATTTTATAACTGCCGTATGGTGTAAAATCGTAGGCGTACCGATAAAAAAAAGTAATAAAATACCACAGGACATTTATTATTGGTCGTATATAATACCGCAGACTGGCAATATTTTACAATGAATTCATGTTTTTAACCGACTTCATTGCCGTAAATATAGCAAGACTCATTTTTCAAGGACCGTGATGAAGAATTGTTTATTATGAGAATAACCATGGATTTATTTATCGTGTTCTGTTATTTAATATTCGAATGTTTAGTTAGCGCTAAGCTTGCTGTTAAAATATCCAAAAAGGAGACGAACTTCAGTGCCTTACTAAGTGGACCTGTGTGAGTATGATGCATTTGTTTAGAAATATATTCTTATTTACTGGGCAGTGGACACTGGTATTCACTTGTATCCATTTAGACTGGAAGCCAACACCAACATAGTTGAGTAAAGACTAGGCAGATATGATGATGAAATTCACATACCGGTCCTAAGTGTCTAAGTAAGATGGTAAAATTGGTTCGAATATCATGTGGTGGATTAACAGTTTTTCAAACCCCTTAAAACAGGTCTCAACTTAGGCCTAAAATTCGGGGCAAATAGGTGTAAATATACTAAATATTCCTTTACTGATATTTATTTTCCAGGCCAGGCTTTATTCAGTACGATAAGTCTGCATACCCGCAGCCTCTACCTTCTGCCCCACCGAAAAAACTGGTGATGTCTCCTTCCACGACCCTCTACCAGGGGCTCAGGTACAAGGATGATACAAGGGTCTTCCGAAAGAGGTTCGATTACCCAGCGGATATGAAAGGCCAGCAAATCGTCTGCCAAGGACTTTTTGATTGCGTGGTGGGTAGCTATTTATTTCTGTGAATTGGTTTTCAAAAACACATTTACACGTCAAAAATACCTATACTACGTTCTAAAACTACATGAGGTCGGTGTTTCCAATTTGACTACTGTGAGATGAAACATCGAAACAAATTTAAAAGTCAGCGTCTCTTTATTGATGATAAAGTTGGTAACTATTTTGAGGAGAGAACCATTTAGTTATTATAAATAATTGGACCTATCCAGTAAGTGCTCACATTTGTCAGTGATCGTGTAGGCTGTAGGTACCTGAACTCAGGATTCAAGGACTGTACTGTATGAAAAGGTAGTAGACTATGCCTTCTCTAGACAGGTATTACCTGCTAGTCGTGAGGGTCCAAATAACCAAAATATCCCTGTCTCTGATTACAGTATTATTATTTTTAGCAATATCCAAGTAAGGTTATTAATTTATTTCATCGTTTATTCATTTATTTCGATTTCGTTGTTAAAAAAACAAAACAGTTACCTACGAGTAGCAAAACTTAAAATAACGACTGATAAAAAAGCTACAGGCGCTAATTTTTCTTCTTTGAAATTACTAAGGATCAGGTTTCAGTCATAGATATATAAACCACTAATTTAACTTTCTAAAGTTGACAATTTATATTTTATTGAAAATTAATTTAATTTTGGTTAATTTAATGAATGAAAAAGTCAGTGTTACAGCGTGTGTGCAAGTCATATCAAATTTGCCAAAAAATAATCTGTGTCACAAAGAACTTCTTTATTTCCTCGTCATCTAATTTTATTTATTCCTTCAGATCTCACACATAGCGTTAGAATCTACAGAAGCAATTCCCGTGCTGCTGAGAGGGGGCGCCGGCTACAGGCACTTTACGGCAGTCATCAAGGCCAAACCGCATCGAGACCTCAAAGGTCAAGTGCGGGCATACTGCAGGAATAAGTATGTCCCTCTAGAAGACGTGCTCAATAAGAAACCAGTTGCTCCCAGTAGAAGATTCTTTTTCGGAGATCGTTTAGCTGAAGAAAATTGGACGTAGCATCTGCTTTTTCGGTAGGAATTAGACAATTTGAGATCAACATACTCCTCTATGAACTTAGAATAGTAAAAAAATTACGCTAGAGGTAGCATGAACAATGTGGCAAAAATTCCGTAGTATAGTGTGGTCTTTTGGTGAAAAGACGCCGTTTTTGAATGGATCTTTGGACCTAAGATTCGATCACATTTTCTTCTTCTTTTCGCAATAAAATCACGAATCCTATAGTTAATGGCTCATCCTTTAGGTAGACATGACAGTGACATAGGCCTACCTATGTTTTACCTACGTTTTATATTGCGCATACGCCCTTTGAGCTGCGAAGTATAGTGTATTAGGCTTGTGGAATGGTATCTGGGGCATAATGTAAGTACTTATTTTAGGTGCAAAACTGTGTAGTAAATTTATTTTCTCCTGATTTTGTTTTATTGGAGTTCCTTAAATAACCTCCAGAAATTAATAACTTGGTTGCAAAGTCCTTTAGACTCTAGAGTTTAGAAAGGACTAGTTAAAAAGAATAAACCACACTGACATAACTCATAGCTGACATCATTATTACCTGCCTGGTATTTTCTTAACTACTTTGGGGACAGTCCATGTCCAGTGTAATCAGTTGCAGTTGAATAGATATCAAAATTTTACCTGGAGCGACTGCCTATCTAACCTCCACAACCCAGTTACTGGGTAAGACAAAACCCCTTGGTAAGACTGCATCATAACTGACATAATTATCATTTCATGTTATATCTACATAGGTATTACTGTATCGACCGCGCGACCTAACCCCGCTATTAGCACGGTAAATATTACCGTGCTATCAGTGAACTAGGTACATGTAACGACACACTTATCATTAATATTCGTAAACAAATTGTAGGACAGGCAGTCATTACTTACCTCCCAAATTGATATTCAATCTTGAGTAACTAGCGAGCTCCAAATTTTTTTAGGCATTCGTCTCCTATGAGTCTATGAACACAAAATTTTACAATGCTACCATTCTATACTGTTAGCCTGCATCACCTCACTGCTGGGCAAAACCTCTCCCCATGACTTCCAACTCTTTCGATCCAGGGCTAAAGCGGACCACATGCTCGTTTGTTTTCTCCAGCTCGTCCCGCCATCTTATAAGGGGTCTCGTGAAGCTGAGACCGATGCAGCTCCATGTGTCGCTGCATCGATCGTTCGCCTCGCGCCCTCGCTTCCTCGCGCCACCGCGTACAGTGACACGAGTACTTTCGCCTCGAGGTCCCAGGGCGGGATCCGGCCAGTACGCAAGCCGCCTCGTAGGAGATCTAACTAGCCTGTATTATCCCATTGCAGGGCAAAGGCCTCCCATTTGCCTTTTCCACAAAATCCTGCCTTTGATAAGCTGTCTTACAATACAAAAGAAAAAAATATTCGTAATACACAAAATACTAATAATAAAGCTGAAGAGTTTGTTTGTGTGAACGCACTAATCTCTGGAACTACCAGTGGGATTTGAAAAATTATATTTGCATTTGATAGCCCAATTCTTGAGGAAGGCTATAGGCTAGATTTAACATCTCGCTAGAACCCTTAGGAGCCGCGCAAAAAGAACGAAAGTTAGAAAGAATGCTACGCTAAAACGAAGCAATAGTACCTACGGACGGACGATGCGATGCGACAGGGTGGGTCGGGGAAACAAGAATTTCACGCGGACGAAATCGCGGGTAGAAGCTAGTCTTACAATAAAAAGGAAAAGATTACTTATTCGTAATACACAAAATGTTGGCGCCTAAACAATAAACATTGTTATTTCTGTCAATGTTTCCGCAAATATCGTAAAAACATCAATCAACATAATTGAAGCAAAAACATATTTAAACAATTTTTTGAGAGCATTTTAATAGAGTACCTAATGAAAATTAATCTATGAATTAGACCTGTATTCCTTTCCATATATAACCCGTCAGCCTTCAAAGCAAAAATGAACAGGCATCTTCTGGGCACGCTCGTTCCATTGTAGACGCTTTCCATCACGCGAGATCGAGGTCATGAGCAGGCCCACACAGCCATAAAAATCATTGCTGTCGTGAAAGTTATCGTAAGTATTTAGATATTTAGAAGATTGGAAGTTAGAACGCACGGAAATCCTTGCTCATATTTTTTATGCTTAGGAGTCTCTTGGACAGATTATTTTGCATGGTGGTAGTATACTTTTGTCATTTGTGGCATTTATCGAAGCTGTGGAGCACTTTGTTCATAAGCTTCTGAAATACTCCATTGCTTACACATCGGCCTTAGGTAATAGGTAATACGGGCTGGTGTCCGCAACTCCACGTCAATGCGCGTATTTTGCATACAGAGTCTCATACTCTACACATCAACCTTTCGAAACGAATGGCAGTGTCATAAGAAATTAGCCATGAATTAGCCCAATTTAGATAGACAGGGACCAGTTCTCACAATGTTGCTAGCCGCTGGTCGTCATCGCCTACCGGCCTGTATTATTCCTGGTAACACTCATTTATAACATCACTGTTACACTGTATTTGTACAAATGGCTCATTAGTTTACAATTACACATTGTAGGTAACCTGTTCCACTCATTCATTCTGTGAATCAGCTGGCATTGAAATTAGGCTAGCAGCTGGGCAATATTAAATCGTAACGTAGATAATAGTTACACAGATGTCTATACTTAACACTATTTCAGCGTTTCTACCTAACAGGTATAATACAACTAAATTGCACCGTAATTTGCGACGACTGTAGCAACACACATTTGTGGTCTACAGGATAACATTGTTTATATATTCATCGGTGCTATTCTGTAAAAATCTCACCGTGAAAACATAGGTGAAGTGAGCATGGAGTGAGTTGTCAATAGGTAGTGTCAATTCCTAGCAAAAACAAACTCATTTCACCTAAGGTTTCACGGTGAGATTTTTACAGAATGGACTGGCTGGATGGAGTTAGACCCACTAGCTTCACAAATCACTAAACACATTTAACGCTAAACGAATTTAAAACATCGTTTAGTGTCTGTCAACCTTTTGAATATGACAGTGACAGAATTATAACTTAATTACGTTGAGCGCTGAATGTATTGAGTGATTGGTAGTGTTAGGCACGGGTCGATCCTACGCTCGCCGCGATTGGTTCGTGGATAGGTGACGATATAATTTTATACATACGGAGATCCCTCCGTGCCTCGAAGCTGTTGGTCGCGGCTGTCATTCGTGGATCTTTGAAAGTCGTTACGGGTCGTCCGAAGCCCGAAAGTCTTACAACCAGTCTTACCAAGGGCTATCGTATTACTCGGTAACTGGGATATGGAAGTCAGATAGGCAGTTGCTCCACGTAAAATATTGGTATTCAGCTGGATCCAGTTAGACTGATGATGATGGTACTAATGGGCCTTCTTATAATTCAATCTGAATATCAGTCGTCACAAGTCGCTGAAAGGTGAATAACACTTTAGGTAATGAGCCGGCAAAATGCTAGTGCACACAGACTGCCAAATGTATCAAAATGAATGAATGCCAACAGGTGAGAGTGAAGTATTTACTTTCATTAATCATTTATTATTATTTATTATAAGTAGGTATATATATTTTATTATTATTACTTACTATATTTTATTATTACTTCATCTCACATTACCGGTTTACTGATGTATTTCTTTGGCTCACTGTTGAAAATGCATTAACTATAACTAGACACTATCGCATCAATCTCACAGTTACTGATCTCAGCACAAAAGAGGCTTCGGGATTTCTGGTGGAAGGCATCTTTGCCTCTCCGAAGCAATTTGGCATGCCTCATTTTGATATGTAGGTAATTTTGTTTAGTTATGAACTAGCTAATTGAATTTAAAATGTTCCTCATCAAGTGATTCCAATTGAATGTAAAATTGATTCGGATTTCGGCTTTAGATTCTGTTGGAATGTTTAACTTTTCACTCATTTCCATTCTTCTTCCTGTTGACTCCTAGTAAAGTCATCATGCTTTGTAATATAATATGATTTCTAAGATTTTACTATACTAGCAGCGCCCCACGGTTTTTTAATTAAATGACTATTCTGCCAAGCCATTTAGCTATTTTCCATCTAAAGTGAAAAACAAAACAAACAAAAAAAAAACATGTGAAACATGTGTGTGTGTGTGTGTGTGATGTGTGTGTGTGTGTGTGGGAAAAACATGTGTGTATGATAAAAAATAAATTGAAAATTAAAAAAATAAACAACAAATGAAGGCACAAGTAAAATTCTTCGTTTGATACAGTTGAACACAAGTGGATCTTGTTGGGTTAGTACTGGAACGTATCTTCCTTATAAAGACAACGTTGAGTGGTGGCACTAGTTAAAAGTACTATACCAATGTCAATAAAGATTGGAAAAAGTCTTGAACTACCCACAAATCTTCATGATCAGGCTCGAACGATATCGATTACCGTTCAATAAAACAACGAGTCATTATTGGCCGGTAGTGTCGACGCGTCCAAGTGGGACGGAGTACCATCAATTAATAGTGTTCAGTTCCTGCAGGATTGAAGCGGTTTTAACTAACGTGATGTGTACAGTAGGCTCCAGTTTTGAAGCCCTATGGTTTTATTTGAAAGGAGGATTTGAAGTGAGGTTATAATGTCAACCAGCCAATATGCGACTGCTTCTGGGAACGCTAAGAAAAGACTTGTGAATGGACTATCGATAATTGTGGTTAAAGAATCTTTATTTACTCAAAAGAAATTTACTACAAATTTCACTTAATGAGAAATATTTTAACGATAATAATGGTGACATTCATGAGCAGAGCTAGTATATACATGCACAAATATTAAGAGAAGACAACAATAATTAACGTTCAATAACAAGACATCGAAGGTAGCAGCAAAAGATTCATGCGAAACAAAAATAAAAATTTTGTGGGTAAATTACAAACATGAACCAGGGCCGGATTTAAATTTTGTCAATAATAAAAGATTTTAACATAGTTTTAAATATTTGTAAACTTGTAGTGGTTTTTATTTCTAGTGGTAGTTTGTTGTACATCTGTGCCCCTTCGTATGTAATACTTAATAACGTATGTAATTAACGGGTTGAATGCTTTTATTGCAGAAACAATTACAAAGCCGTTGTGTCGCGTGAATCCACGTAATAACAAAACACTCGAATGCTTCTTGCTTCACAACGACGTGCAGAGAGAAGACTTCTAGAGAGAATCTCCAACAACAAAGCTTCGTGTATACGAAGGATTAATCACCACGCTTGAAGTACGACCCCGTGTCTGGGGATTGTAATGTGTTGGTGATTGTATATTTAAATAAAGTTTAATAATATCACAGAATTACAATGTCACCAAGAAATAATTGGGTAAACAGTATCGATAAGCCAAAACATATTGTCATAACGATAAATTATATGTAGGTATATTTAAAATCGATAAAACTGTAACAATGCCATTTGCATTTATTGTATGACCTTTGCATTCCCTTTAAATTTGTTACTAGAGAACCGTATAAAAAAGTTAAATGGGTCTCACGAGGAATAGTGTTTGCAGTAAAAAGCAACGCCACCTTTTATGGCGATACAGACTTATGCAGGTCAACTAATGAAAATAAAAATAAATACAAAAAAAAAATACATATTTTTTTTCCAAATATTATGAAATTAAATCAAATATCACAGAATAACTACTTCATTCGAATTTCAGGTAATAAGTCGAAAGTACCTTGGCAAGTCATAAATAACAAAACACACACGACCCAATTTCCCAAATTAGACTATACAACAATAACCGATCCTCAAAAATTGCTAATATCTTTTAATAACTACTTTATTGATCAGACTCAACAGTCACCTCAAGCGTCATTTGAAACTATAAATATTCCGACAAACCTAAACTCAATGTTTATGGCACCAGTTGTACCCAAGATGTAATTAGCAATAAAATCTTTAAAACATAAAAACAGCGTTGGGTATGACGGCATAGCAACAAAAGTTGTTAAATTTATGGCGAACAATATAGCTGTACATCTCAGCCATATTATTAATCTCAGCATCAACTCTGGTGTGTTCCCTAATAGCTTAAAAACTGTTATAGTTAAACCAATTTACAAGAAGAATAAAAAAGATGAAATAGCTAACTATAGACCAGTAGCCTTAATTCCGGTATTGTCTAAAGTAGTAGAGAAGTTAATCTACGAATTACTTAACAATTTCTTATCTAAATATGACATTTTGTGTAATGAACAAAAAGGTTTTAGGAAAAACAAAAGCATTAATACAGCTATTTTCGATTTATTCAATATAATCTTAAAAAAATTAGCAAAGTGCCTATTTGCGCAATCTTCACAGATATGTCAAAAGCTTTTGACTGCGTCGATCACGACATTCTAATAGACAAGTTAAGCGTTTATGGAATAAGGGGAAATGTACTCAAACTTATTAAATCATACCTTAGCGATCGTAAAAAGTACACGGAAATAACTAGAATCCACCCTAAGACGAAGAGTGAAATAAAATACCGATCCGAAGGACGAACAATAAAATATGGTGTACCACAGGGCAGCGTCCTTGGGCCACCCCTTTTCTTAATTTATATCAACGATTTGCCACGTCATGTTGATAATCCAATGGTATTATTTGCCGATGACAGCACCGCGTTAGTAAAAAGTAAACATCCGGATAGCTATGAACAGGGCATAAATAAGACCCTAGAATATATCGTACATTGGCTTGATAGAAACAACTTGGTGATAAACTTACAAAAAACTAACATAATGCACTTCTTTTCATCAACGCACACTTTTAAAAGAAGTATCTGTAGACTACAATAAACAAAAAATTAAACAAGATAATATTGTATATTCTGGAAATGGCCATGATTGTAAAGACCAATAAAAACCTCTTTCCAACGTTGTCAGAAACTAGAAAACGATCTATAAGAAATCAATACGAAAATTTATTACAAATCGAGTTCTAGGTAACACAGCGTTATTGTGAAAAAGTGTTATTTGTATGGGTGCTACAATATACAATAAATTGCCAGATGTAATGAAAAATGATACAATTAAAAACTTTAAAAAGAAATTAGTGGCCTTCCTAATACATAAATACGAATACGATGAATGATTTTTAATGGAGAAAAGATTTTGGTCAGCAATGTGTATAATAAATATAATTAATATTATTTTGAACATATGGACCTAATATACATGTATTCTAAAATTTAGTTCTACAGTAACATTTTAATTTGACATTTTCAATATTTATTATTATTAATGTGTGTTTAATTGTAATAATTTTATTGTAAATGTCACATTTTACTTTTAATTTGTAATTTTATTTTTAGATAGCTTCTTAGCAATTTTTATAAATTTTGCGTGCCTATTTCCAGGCAGAATGTACAGACGCCAGCACATCAAGCTACCAGAAACTGTCAAATTTTCCCAATCAACATTGAACTTATGCTTTAGCGATAAAGTTGAAAATCTATCAAAGAAATTTGACAGATTGTAGTAGCTTGATGTGCTGGCGTCTGTAGATGGCTCACTCTTATCTACTCCACCTGTATCTTAATGTACCTAATTCGTTGCAAATAAATGATTTGATTGGTTGAATGAATGCCAAACTGTGGTAATAAGTCAAGTTTTATTAAACAAATCTTGATTTCCTCATGATGCATTCCATACCAATATTATAAATGTGAAAGTGACTCTGTCTGTCTGTTACGCTATCACGCCATAATGGCTGAACGAATTTGAATGTTTGGCACACGGATTGACCTTGATCTGGGTTAGGATATACATAAGATACCTACTTTTTAACTCGGTAGTAGTTACGAGCCTGTGGGATCATTTCCGACGTCAACGAGGCGGGCTAAGCCGCGGGTAAAGGTTGGTGTTAGTAAAATAAATAAAAATGTAATTTTAACTATTGACCACATCCTGTGCAGTGTCAGTAATTCTTAATACTTTAGTTATTAAGAAGTCGCGGCGCTATCGTCCACAATGTCATACAGTTTGGTGCAATACCCTCAAGAGCTTTGTTTTATTTTTGTTAAAACAAACGTAGATAAATAACAATTTAGTTGTTGATTTGATGTGAAAGTGTGAACAATGTATTTGTGTGGAATTTCTGACTTTTTTCGAAGACGACGCCCGTATATTGAACGGGTAAGTTGAAATTGTATGTAGTTTAGAAAGTTGTGTTGTCTAAAATGTTGGATGACATAAATTTGGCGGTGTCAATGTTTTGTGAAACTGTTTTTTGTAGTTATTTCTATAACAGATTTTGATAGATCTCGATCGGTTTGAATACTGTCAATATATGAATTAATCTAATAGAATATCCAGTGGAACATTGATTAAACTATTTATGATACAAGAAAAAAAAAAACCAAACCAAAAACAAATCCCGATTGATCGTAGAAAACAAAATTGGATAGGTACTTAAATAAATATTTGGATTTTTGTTATGATTTATAATGATTGACTATGAGACCCACTAAAAAGAAAACATTCTAGAATCTAGCAAAAAACATTTTATTCTATTATAATAGTCCAGATCTAATTTTACGCCAATAAATATCTCAAAATATGCAGAAAATTACATAGTAACTCAGTTTTATTAAGTGGCCATGTTAGTTTCCGACATAATTATTGATGCATACAGCTAGATTATTCGTTCAACAGAGATACAAAGCAGTGTAACAGCACTATTTTATAACGTCAAGTCGTTACTGAAACTGAAATTTGCTGAAAGATGTATGATCGTAAATTCTGGATAATAATCACAGACAGTCTATTTATTTAATTTTCTTTGATAGCAGTGTTGAGGTAAGCTAAGTATCTACCTAATAACAGCCACACGGGTCGATCGGAGGTTAAGCTACGCTTGCTGAGATTAGTCCGTGGATGGGTGACCATCCATTAGACATCGAGACAACCCCATGGCTCGGAAAGCACGTTAAACCTTTTTTTTTGACAGACGTTTTTTTACGTAAATTTGACAGACGTTACGGGTAAGCACGAACGTCTGAAGGGGCTGTTCATTTATTACGTAAGAAGATTTGAGGGTGGAGGGGGTCCGAACAAGTCTTATTTTTTCTTACGTGGGGGTGGCAGGGGTCTAGATAGTTCTTAGGTAAGATCACAAAAGAAAGTAAATATTATAATTACAAGTTTTTATTTTTTTTGATACTCACTTTTTCTTTGTAATTTAGATACTTAGATAAAAAAAAATATATTTTATTTGTTCTTTATATTAATATTTACTTAATATTGAATGGGGGCGGGGGGGGGGGGTGGTCAGAAAGTGGTCAAAATTGTCTTACGTAATAAATGAACAACCGCTAACTAGTCTTACCATGGGGTACCTATCTAACTGGGCTGTGTAGGTCAGATAGGCAGTCGCTCCATGTAAAATACTGGATTCAGCTGCATCGGGTTGTATTGGAAGCCGATCTCAACATAGTTAGGAAAACGCTAGGCTGATGATGTGATAGCAGTGTAAGTTTCGTATTCAAACCAGTAAAGTACCTACGTACCTACATATTCACGTAATGTTCTCCTGAAAGTAGGTTACATCTCACATTTTGGGGTGACAAATTCTCTGTTAGAATTGGATTGGATTGGATAGGCTTATCACAGTTTTTTTTAGTTTTCTGCAGTATCAAGACTCCTGCAAACAGGAGCGACGCGCGCCGCGAATCGCGCGCGACACAAAGGCACCGCTCGTTGCGCGACTTGCGGTGCCTTTGTGTTGCGTGCGATTTTATCGCGTGTTTGAAGGAGCCTTTAAATTGAGAAAACGTTCCGTCAATTATACTCAGTACCTACATAGTAAGTGTAGGTAAAAAGACAGTCAAGGCTCCTACAAACAGGCGCGACACGTGATATAATCGCGCGCGACACAAAGGCAACGCTCGTTGCGCGACTTGCGGTGCTTTTGTGTTGCGCGCGATTTTATCGCGTGTCGCGCCTGTTTTTAGGAGCCCTTATATGTAGGTACTCCCCTTCATTGTAATATTTTTTTTTGTAGTGGACCATACCTGGAAACCTTCAAGTTACGGAGATATTGAAGGTCAAAATTCCAACTTTTGCTGACGTTTTTTTTTTTTTACGAAATCTTTAACGTTATAACACATCTTTAAATATGTAGGTTGCAATTGGTAAAACATATTTACCAATTTCTTTAAATTGTTGTTATTTTTTTAGGGTATAAAATTTAATTATGTATTTTTTTTTAGTATAAATTAATTAACCTTTTGACCGCCACACGTCGAAAAAATCAAACACGTGCCCTCGGCGTCAAAGTCTGTCACGTAGTCAAACCGTGGCGTGCTGGGCACATTTTGGTTTGTCATCATGATTGTGGCGCTCAAAAGATTAAAAATTCCCACGACCCCCGTTGCATTGTAAGCACCCATAAGCGCAATGTTTTGCGTGTGTTACATTGCGCGTTACCGCAAACAGAAAATCGCACCAATAAAATTAATAGAATTCGTTTCCCAGCAGTTATTGTTGTGCCATGTTACTTAGTTTGATGAAAAGAATGCGTAGTTGACGGCAATGCGATGAGTCTTTTTACACCCTGTATGTCCTACCAACTCTGGATATACAATACCTAGGTCTTACTGATGTTTTCACAAAATAGCCAGCAATCTAATTGCGTAACATAATATCAATCTCAATCTTTTAGTAGGATAGGTATTGCTAATCCATTGGTTCTTAGATGTTCGAATTTGTCTGCTCAATAACGTAAATTACGCAATGAATGTTGTTGAACTGTCAAAATGAAAGCGATTGCTACTGATGGTTCGTTACACAATGAGGGTTTTCGTGAAAATTTACGACACCAGTTGGCACCACTTTGACAAGAGGTCTTCCAATATAAAATAGATGATGACGTTCATCGTTCGATTCATTCATTCGTTCATCATTCAGTCATGACTAAAGAAAATATAGGCTCTTTGACAGATGCCTGGACCTGACGTCTCAGTGCTGCCACCTAGCGAACGTCATTTCTGAAAACCCTCATTACCCCGACGTTTAATGTTATACCTAACAGCCAGCAATTTCTTTATGAACTGGGGCTTTAGAATAACATTGTTAGGTATAATATATTATACCTTTTATGCCACATGTCCGTCCGCCTGCCTACGTATCTCCACAATAATTAAGTTACCGCCGATTTAATTACTTTGTTAAGGGCACTCACGGAAGCTAACCAGATTATTTATATAAAAAGGTATAGACTTACGTAATTAACGTTGGGTCTGCATCTGGTTTGCTATTAACAACCATACGACAGGTTGTCGAATCGAAAATGACAAATTTTTCGGAAGAATGGCGGTCGTCTATTTGATTACCTAAGGGCTGATTTTTCAATAGTCATATAACTTTTATCTGAAGAGTAAATTATATCACAAAGCTGTCGTTTGACAGCTTTGTGTATATATATAGTATACATAAATATTTATTCATGATAACAGTGATTGATGTTTGATTCGGCACGGAAGCGTATCAAATGGTTGTGAATAGGTACGCCGCGCTGGTACCATCAATAAGTAGATAAACAATTCCTCTAGGTAGAAACTGACTCTTTTATTTGGTGACCTAATAATGAATCAGTCTAGCTTTCTAAGTGCCATCTTCGTTTATGGGAGCAGGTTACACAAGCAATAGCTTATACATAGGTAGGATTATAAAAATTCAGGGGCCTAACACCCGAATTAGGTCGCTTATTATTTTCACTGTCTACAACCGACGGTCATGGCCGTTCAATATTAACATAAAAGCCCAATTGATCGTCACTTGAAATCCCAATTTATCGAATCCCCAGGCAGTCTAAAAATACTACAGAATTACCCAATTTATAAGTCTATTTTAACACTGAGCTCAAATTGTAAGGAGGAACGTGGGAGTTTCTCAAAAATCTTGTTCAATTGGCGTGAATAATAAATCCCTAGAGCTATGTATTATATGTCATCTAAGAACAAGTTTTATGTGTTCGAGGAAAATAAAACATCCTTTACTCGGAGTGAACTGTCCTACTGTACATAAGTAGGTACTTTGTGCTAAATATTTTTCATACAGTCATGGGCTGTCCTACTTTTATATTTTTTTGGTATTCTCTGGAAATTGTATCCAATTCTTTTGTGTCAACTCGAGAATAGTTCTAGCATATCCAGCCTATAATGTCCCCATTACTGGGACACAGCTAGGCCTCTTGGTAAAAGGGAGTGGGCCATAATCCACCACGTAGTCCCATTGCTGGTTGGCAGATGTCACATGTCCTCGATTTTTGAAGTGAAAACTTCTTTAGCGGCGCTGTGTATGTACTTTTTTGGAATGGGTAAAAACTTCTAAATTCGCGTCAGGTCACGTGACCCTGATCGAAAATTCGTAAGACGTAAAACGTCAGACGTCTCGCCCACAGCCTCGATTCTAACTAGGCATGGGTAATATCGCTTTTACACTATATCAAATCGTATCTATGTATCGGTTTAGAATATCGGATATCGTATCTATATATTTCAATATCTATTTGGCTGAATCAGTGTGGAACTCGGAATCGAAATTGGTACTGTGATATTTAGGTTTCGGTTTTGTTCGATTCATTACATCATTGTATTTTATTTGTAACTGTATATTCGAAATCAGTGAATGTATTGTTGATAATATGGCACTCTGAAATGAAACTAGTACAGCCGTTTCGGTTTTCTAGATTTATATTTTTATCAATTATTTAAATAGGTCAAGTATCTATTCATCAGTCATGACTCATGAGTGAAGCTAATAACTGAAGACTGACGAAAACAGCAAAGTGCAATCAAGGTCAAGGGTCACGTAAAGTGATTTTAAAACAATTTTTGATGTGAAACATCTATAGCCGCACGTAAAACAAATTTCTGGCGTGGCGACGCATGCCGTGGCGACGCGTCACCACGCTTTATGATGGTGTAAGTATATATACAGTCACAGTCTTGTGTACTGTGTGGCGACGCGTCGCCATGCGCAATGTTTCACATCTGCCAGGCGTCCCGTGACGGCTCACTTTTTTTGTTGAGAATGCCATAGGTACGATTTAAAACCCTTTGACGTTTATTGATGGTTACCTGTTTACAAGTGTTTACAAAATAATGTATTCGGTATTAAACTCTATGCTCCTGTATATAATGTTTAAAATTAGTATTAGACGTTAGCTTAACGCGCTTTCTCGCTCGTTCATCTCTAGCTACATCACTCCCGCCCGCGCGCATCGCAAGGATACGGTACCTACAACCGTATAACTACTACTGTACCGGAATCAGTTTGAACCGAATATCATAGATCATGTGATACGATATCGTTATAGTGTCTCGTTCTAGGTACGCGGATACCTGAAATATAGATACAGTACTGTCCGATATATAGGTATTGGATATTGTACCGATATATGGATATTGTATCTATATACGATTTGTATCGCCCACTCCTAATTCTAACTGTCAAATCAAAAAGCTCTAAATATTCGGGCGTAGACTGACAAAAATAATAAACTGTAAGGTGCATTCGGGTAATGTCGAAAATCGGCATATTCCGAAAATTTCAATATCCTACCAAACGTGACGACATCTTATAATGTGGCAACATTTACCTAGACGCCAGTTTAATACTCCCCCCGCTTCTGTTGACTCAAGTCGCTTATTGTAAATGTACGAGTCACAACGCCGCATTTTTCGCAGTGTGTCATTTTTCGCGCGTTTTCTAGTTATCGGAAATTACACGAACATTGTTATCTCAGAAAATTGGTAAGTTATTTAACTGATTGTTTTTTTGTTTAATAGATTTTCGTTTTTAATATAGTTTTTAATGGGTTCGCGCATCCTAGGTATCTTTTTCTGTTTTTATTGAAATTACCCGAAGATGGGTAAATCCGAATCAAAAATGATTCGGATTTAGCCGATGTTGCTTTTCTATGGAGATTGTCAGTGGTTCTCAATATTCTCAATCTATAATTTATTTAGGTAATTTCGATGGTAGGTTAGTTCTGTCTAAACGTGATATACCTAAGCAGGGGGGTGTCATTTCACAGTTTAGGTCTGATCGGCCGGCCCACCTATTGGTAAGCAAATGGCAGTCGGTTGCCACTCGGCTAGCATGCTCGACATGTCTCGCGCGTATTTGAATATCTTATCGACAGTGATTTGTTATACCTAAACTTGTATTTTGTTCAGGAGTGATCCTTTTGTACGCTAGTTCTATTACTAATACTGTGATATAAGCACTAATCTACATGAGTTTTTTAATACAATCGCTATACAGACGGAGTCATTTTTGTTCTTTTGACAATCAAGACACGGAGTTCTTGTTGTGCTACTCAAACTTGACAGTAAAATATAGGTACGTCATTGCAAATTATTATTGATAGTTTTCGTAATTTATTTATTTAAGGACAACCAACAAAGCATACACAAAAATAATTATAAACACTGATTGTTATAACTTGTCAAAATTTATTTTATAAGTTTTGAGAACTTCTTTGTTTAGTTTTTTTTTTTTTATCTAAAACCTCGAATAAAGCTTTATAATTTGTTTATGTTATTCAGGTGTCAGAGAGAGGCTCAACTATTTTAGTGTGCATAACTGAGATATCAAGTTAACATTTTTGTTTAATTTATATGTCAAAAAATTGAATTATAAAATTAACCCACTTACAAGTAGAAGTGGGTTAATTTTATAATTCAATTTGACTATTTATTTGTGATTTTGCTACATAAGTAGTAGTTTAATTACTTACTTAATTTTCAAATAAATCTTTATTTTTTATTATATTACCATGATTATTTCCATTCTTATTACAGAAAATCTTAAACATTTTGATCGGATCTCAGCAGTCGCGACCCGGCAGCGCTGCCGAGTCGCAACTGCCGAAACTGCCCACCTCTTTGTATGGATTTTTATGCAAAGCTCTTCGATGCAAGCTGCCCGTCCCCGCGCTGCCGGGTCGGGCTACACGACCGCGTACCTACATCGGAAGGGGTAGCATACAAATCCATACAAAGATCTGAATGTTACTTTTAGTAGGATATGCGATCATTTTGATTACGATATAATAATATCTTTTAAACTATGAGAATAATCGCGTGAGTAAAAGAATCATATCCGCTCTGTACCTGCTAAAAGATTGAGAACCATTTACCCATGCGACGGGTAATTCCGAAATACAAGTGTCACACAAACGTGTTTAGGTTATTCTATGACAAATATCGTGAATATTATTTTTGGAGGATAATAACGATATAAAAAGAAATATGTACTTTTTGTCAAAAGTGAATAAAGTCCACTTTTAACCGTCATTCGGAATTGCCCGTACATAATTCGAAATTACACTAGTGCAAAGAAAAAAAAAGTAAGTTTTTAAATACTTTTTTTTTTTAAACTACTACGATATTTATGAAAGATCTCCGAATAGAGCTCTAGGCTATACATTCAAGAAGACGAAATGACTTCTTTAGAAGACATATAATCCACTGCTTCTGCCTGTTTCATCAAAATACACACATTCCATCAATTTGTCTGAAAACCATTCGATATTACCCGAATGCACCTTACTTAATTTTTTAAATATTTCTATTCTTTTACTACACAATTGAAGCTACATTTATTAGAAGAAGCTAAGAAAAGTGATAATTTGAAGAAAGCTCGACAGGCGAAACAAATACGAAAGTTTAAAACAATATTCCGTGATACAGATTTTATCCATATTTACAGGCTTTCTGAGGATTTAATTAATATATTGGAAGATGACTTAAGTCCATATATGCGTCCGCGACTTCGTTCCAGTGGTTTAACCAAGAGGCTAAAGGTTTGTTTACATCTAGGTTTCTTGAGATATGATGGGTATACCTCACCACACACCAACAAAAGCCTATTGAATTCCTGATGTTTCAGATATTATGCACACTATCATTTTTGGCTAATGGAAGTTACCAAAAAATCATTGGGAAGAATGTAGACACATACATATCTCAGTCTTCTGCCTCTAGGGCAATCCACGAAGTTATTATTTACAATACAATGATAACTTAAACACAAGTCAAGATTGCACTTAATTCTAGCTTCATTCATTGATTTCAGGTGACTCAGGATATCCTCAAAGGCCTTATTTAATGACTCCCTTTAGTAATTCAGAAACTGAGACTCCAGAGCCATTACAACAATTTGCACAGCAGTGCAAGAAACAGTGTAGAGGACTATTGGAATCCTGAAAGGACGGTTCAGATGTTTATTAGTACATAGGGTATTGTACTATGATCCTATAAAAGTGGGAGAAATTGTGATGGCTTCCTGTGTTTTAAACGACATATGTAATAGAGCCGGGCTACCAGCTCCTATGATGATGAGACCAATGTGACTTAGATGAAGAATCTAGGTTACTTGGAATCCTGACACATCAGGCTCCAACACATGATGACTTAGAGAGTAGGCTGATAAGTAGGCGAGATTTAGTTAATCAATTATGGCGAGCATGTTGTATCTACAATTTATGCGTTCCTTTACAGATGTGGTTAACGTGTTTAGATAGAATATACTCACCATTATTGATTAGATACAATAAATAGGTATTTAAATTATTAATAAAAATATTATTATAATCAACAATTGTCATAACATTTAAGGTGTGTATTTAAAGTGTGGTGTTTAAGGTGTATATGATTAGTATAATATCAATAGCCTATAATAATATGTGCCTATTTATACCTTAGTCCCTATTTGTACTATATTTTTAAATGGGTAAGAGTGTATACAGGGGTATGAGAAATTAAACAGATAACTGCATTATTTTCTTTTTTATTTACTATTAAAAACAATCAATCAAATCAAAAATCATTTATTCAAAATGACTTTTGATATTCAGTTAGAAAAACTTGATTCTATACAATAGTAGGTATGCAAAGTAATTAACATTACAAGAAACAGGACATTTAATTAAATAATTTAGTATATACAATGAAAACTACCCAAGCAAAACAAAATTAAATAAGTACCTAAATAAAAGCCTGCAGGCATAAAGAGCATGCCCGCTAACAAACATTGACATTTACTACAAAAAAACAGTTCTTATACTTAAACTTCTTAACATCCATCTTAAATAAACTTAAAATTATCTAAACATAGTAGTAGATCCATGTTTCGGAGATTCAACTTCCTCGACTGATGGATGCTCATAAATCCTGCAGTGCCTGGGTCTGCCTTGACCATGACTCACTTATTTCCTTAAAAGTCGAACATCCTCTGCTGGTTGTCAATAAGAAGTCTCTCATTTTCCAAACACCTCTCTTTAATGGCGACAAAACATTCAGTCAGGCTCGCCATTTGGATTGCCTTTGAGAAGGTGGTGAGTGCTGGATCAGACGGCGGTGTGCCGTTCGATGCCTACGAGATGCTATGAACATAAAAATGCAACAAATTACTATACAGAGGTAAAACAAATATGTAAGTATCATCAACATCACATCACTCTCCCTCTAAAGGAATAGATATTACAATGTAGTATACATATTAGATGTAGTCTATATCTTGATTCTATTAGATGTAGCCTATATCTTGATCTTGATTGAATAAGGGCTGCTGTTGAAAAAACCTACAGAAAATCCCAACAAATTGGCCCAACCCGGGAATCAAAAGTGAGACCACTACTATGTAGTGCTTTTTACACTAAACCAATAATTAACCAAATTATAATTAAGTTAACCTTACATGAAGATGCAATTGGGGCAATACTCCTATGATGACGCATTGCAAGACTGCAAGTGGTGATCTAGCCTCAAACTGTAATACAAAAAAAAGTTATCTAAATATCCATTATAAAGTTAAAACATATTATTGTAAGACTTTTATTTAAAACTTCACCTTTTGTTCTGTATTAGGCTGGTTTTCCATTGGCACATTGTCCCTATACAAAGATGGGCCTGGTTGTATGTCCGTTCGCCCTGCAAATATAACATAACATTATTATATTTTATTAGAATTAACTTACTGGTATTGAAGGTGTGGACTGTTCGGTCTGGAGCATGCCTCTAGTAGATTGTTCTACAGGCAGTAATTGGTCAGTAGGTCGTCTTAGGGGTTGCTTAGGACTCTACAAAATTAAATATGAAAATTATAATTTCCAAGTACCTATACAGTTTTCATATTATGTAATGAAAGTATAGCACTTCTTGGCATGCTAAAACACACAATGTTACGTTACAACAATAAAGTTATACGTACATATTATAGTAAAACAATAGCTAATCATGTAATTTACTTAAATTTTATTAATATCTCGTGTATCATACAATACTCGTGGATGAGACAATAGTAATAATAGCCATATACTATCAGTGGAAAAATCATAACTCATACTCACATTTCATTAGGTAGTTGTATTTATCCTCTTAGTCACAGAACTACCTATGTTAAAAGCACTCGCTGATACAAATAATCAAGGCTTGAACAAGAATCAAGCACCCAAAAGTTTAAAAACTACAAATTCAAGTGATTTTGTTAGCGTCGCGTCATCGGTTGTTATTGTTATGTCATGTTGACTTTTAATTCATCGTCGCGTCGCGTTGCACGAATAGAGCAAAGGAATCGTCATTCAGCCTTAAAATGTAATAAGAAATATGAAATAAGCTCTTTTAAATATGATATTGGTTATAGTTTAACTGTATTCCTTATAATACTTAAAGATAGACCTTTAATATATATTTTAAACCTATAAAACTCTCAGTCGAGATTGATCGATTATAATTTATAGAATTTGTGTCAAGCCCTACGTTCGTCTGAGAAACAGCGACGGGAGGTTACAGCCTTGGGTTCGACGACGAGCACAACCACTTTAGTGAATACGGTTTGAATCAGCGCTGTACGCTCGGTCGATCTCAAGGCTGTCTCGTCGACGAGCTCGTCGCAGCTTACAGCCATGAAATTGTCTTTTAGAGAATAGCACTGCTGAAGTCTATCCTGTGTGCTTATTTGTAAATCTGAATAAATTCCTTTCACGAGAAGAATAAACCAGTCACTTTGTTCAAGTTTTCACTTCTGTCGGCACTACCGGAGTGCCAGTGGTTTTTTTTATGATGATTATGAAAACATGCCGGTTTCCTCACGACGTTTTCCTTCACCGTTTTGAGAGCAGTGGTGAAATAATTTACATAAAGTAAAGTGCCTGCTTAGTATCGAACCTGCGACCTACAACTCGTAAGTCGCGACCGTTACCACTGGGCCACCACTGCTCATCTAATAGTTCTAACAGGCGGTGAGAATTGAAAAAGTTCAGAAATCGCTTCTGCCCGTCTCTAACAGACACTGAAGTAGGTACCTTTCCACAATCTTGCGTGCAATCTCCTGAAGGGCCTACTAACCCTTACATTTTCCCGAGAAGGACCTCTTCGATATTCTAAAACACTTAATTCACACCCGGACTCCTAAATAATTCTCCGTGCAAATACGTATTTGCACGGAGAATTATTTAGGAGTCCGGGTTCACTCATCATTATTTTGATGTTTTAGGCCTTTGTACGTACAAAGGCCTAAAACATCAAAATAATGATGAGTGAAAGAAAAAGTTTTTATGCAGTTTTGATGCCGACCGACATAGGTACTGTGTCGTCATTGTTCCGAATTTGAATTCAAAAGTTATAGACTTTTAAACAACAATGCAGGGTGGCTCGATTTAGGAATCCGGGAGTGTAATCAATGTCACCAACTTGCTAACCCGTTAGATGGTTTCTGGTGAGCATAGCACCACTTCCCCTTTTGGAAACAGCTTCGGCTGCAGCTTCTTAGTACCTAGTAAAACAAACAAAATGTTTAATGTTAGGATGTGCGATCAGTTATAAAGTGTTTTCTAGTGCTGCCAATGTTTGCGATAAAACTATCGATAAACAACTTGGGCGCGTTGTAAACAGTTGATCTTTATTGACAGTATGATTTATGACAGGAGTGTAATTTCGATTTTAGGTGTGTCTGTGTCGGATAGATCATTACCGGTATAATTTGGGATATTAGCTGGTGTTGACAAAGACTAAGAATTAGGTATGGACCATTATTTTTGTTTTCATTTAGTTCTACTTCTGTTCCGTTTTGTGTACCTACTTAATTTGTTATCAACATTTTTTGACCTCATGATCTGTGATTCATTTTCCTTCTTGGGTTGAACTGATTGAATAAACATTGAAAATGGTGATCTTGATAAAACACTTTTTTAGCATCTTCTCTTTCTATTTCTCTTCAATAGAATCTTTAGAAACTGTTATACGGCTAATGGCATGGTTTTGTTGTCTCTAGACTTCACACAATAGTACATTACTTCAGAGGGAAGAAAGTGACAGTTCCATACCGAGATTATGGCATTTGCGCCACGAGCTTGCGAGGGGCGCAAACCATTTGAGGTATGGAACTGTACTTTATCCTGAGGGATGTATAGTGCTTTTTATTACACCTACGAGGAAAATTATGGACATATAAGTATTGTTGTATCTGCATTTAGATTTTTCCGGCAACAGATTATCAACAACTTCTTGGGCCGTCTCTAATAGTTCTGGCGGTGTGTTAGGGATAACATCATCACTGTCGCTCGAAGTATCCATATTTTACAAAAAACACAAAGATAAATGTGTTTTTGCGAATAAAAAATGGAAAAGCCCGCGCAGCTTTTCCATTTTTTATTCGCCCGTTTCTGGAGTAGGCTAAGATCATAAGGTCATGCAGCCACTTCTTCCGTGATTCCACGCGTTTTATATACAAAAATAATTTCGTTTTTAATTTTCTGTATGCACCAAGGAGGTTGGTAACTGGTAAAAAAAAAACTGTATGTGGCCAGTAACAATTTACTTGAAATTTAATTAGTAGACAGTTAAAATCTCTTGGCAGTATGACTGCTGACAAATTAAAAAAAAAAGAAAAACCGGGTATGTAATGGAATTTCATATATTTTTCCCACCCTTGGGTCGAAAGGATTTTCATACAAACTTCCATACCTTGGGATGAAAGGATTTGAAGGGCGGGATAAAGGCGTTTCTTCCCTCTAATTGGTATAATTAGTATGTATTTTCAGAGCAGGTGTGATAAAAATATTCTTAATACATAACATAATCAGCCTATAATATTCCCACTGCTGGGACACAGGCCTCCTCTCAGTGAGAGGGAGAGGGCTGTAATCCGCGCGGGGCCAGTCGGGTTTGTAGATGTCACATGTCTTTGATTTTTTGGTACCTAAAAATATTCCTAATAAAGATTGCTTATGGTAGTCAACGTTACTCCTCTCAAGACGAAAACAGAACATCGTGGGCCGATTTCGTGGGACGGGTGAGTAAAAGATATCACATCTCAAATGTCAACAACAGCAAACTTTACACCTTCTTCTTTTAATTTACTGATTCTTTGAAGTTACGTGTGTACGAATGATGTTAAATTTCCTTTGAGCCATACATTATATCAAATGGGTCCGTATTTAGACTGACAAAAATATAGGTAAATATAATAGTAGATATGAATACAAAAGTTTAGTGATGTCAACAAACTGTGATAGCACAGGAGCGCGACTCTTGTCTTTGAGCCAAATTATTATTTTTTGTGCACTAGTATTTTATTTATTTTTGTAACGTTGAGTGTTTTGGTTTTTCTGTAGAAAGTAGAAAATGTGTTGTAATGATGTGTGGTCTACACTGAAATGTCTAGGCCTTGACATTCCTTGAGTGTAGTTTTGTAAATGTTTGGTAAATTATGTCATATATCTTAGGCATTAGGTACCTACGTTGTAATATTTTCACCTGAAACGTAAAAGAAGTTGTGTTCACGAGAACTTGTATGAAAAAGAAACTTGGTTACATTACTGAAGAGGGGTCGACAATACAGTTTTCGGCTTTTCATAAAAATATAAGGCAGAAATATTGAAGCAAAAACATTTATTTCTAATTCTAAGCAAATTTTTTAGACAGAAAAAAAAAACCGTGATTATCCTAGAATCTGCCACAATTAGGTATTTTGCAAACCATTCGTTTTGCTAACGATACAATCTTTAAAGTTTATGCAGTATTGAGAAGTAGGTACTGAGTCTGTTATCTCACCCCAGTCATCGCCTCCGGGCTATTATGCGGTAGTATCTCGTTACTACGCTAAAGAAGACCAGGCTAGACCATGGGTACCTACTCTGTAGTGCAGTAATAGACTGCTTGTTTATTAAATAGACTAGTATAGCATGTATAAAGGAGTGTGCATTTTATAGGTAGGTACCTTAGTACCTACGTAAAGAGATTTTAAGTCCCAAAACTCGAAAAGTGTTAGGTGCTATTCAGAACAAAAAACATGTTTAGTTTTTGCCTCAGACCAAATAAAAAGGTTTTTGCGTTCAGTTTCTGGCAGATTTTTTAACAATGTTTCTTTGCGCTTTTGTAGCTCATTTTGTTTTCTAATATTTCATATAGGCAGTCCTACTTCAGGTGTTTCAGAATTATAGTAAAATTGATGCTTGATCTTCAATTTGCAATACTGTGTGAATATAATTACATACTTATTTCCGCTTAAAATATAATGATCAGGACCCGCGCCGCCATCCCGTCTCCCGCATCAGTCTACGCACCGTCTGATCCAATTTTAAATGTCAGATAGATAATTGTGCAACGTTTTGGCGACCGATCAACACACGCAGTTCTGTCTCACACCGAAACACTTCGGTTCAGTTCATCTCTTGATTCCCGCCAACCGGTTGCCGCGCGGTCCGACCGCCAGAACGCGCGTGTCAAACGCCAGCATAATTTTTTTTATAGTCGTGTTTTTGATCCTAAAATAAATGAGTGTAGAATCAGTGACAATTATTATGTTCCTATAGGTGTTATTATTAAGTGACTGGAGACTTTTTTTAGTTCAAATGGAAAAAAATGAAAGAATGGAAAGGAAAAGGTGATTTGTTTGTGGAAATATTTGATGGTCTTTTGTGATCATTGATAATTGGCTGTTACAATTATTTCTTAATTAACTTTTATTTATTGGTTACCAATTTATGTCTATGTTTACTAATGAAATGGATAACAATTAAACATTGATTATCACACTCAAGCATGTATGCCATCAACTGTTCAATGTAAACTTAAAACTTTTCATAAACATCCGTCAGATTTCCCTACCTACTCCCAATTTATTCACATTGCCGAAGCATTGCTGTACCTACCTTGAACATGTGATGAATCAATAAATAATTAGGAGACTAAGTAGTCCATCATTTGCGTATCAGAAATGACATAAGTGCCATTTCCTACATCCCATTTATTATAAACAAGTCATTATATATAAAGCATTAATATCTTAATACATAATATATCCACATAACCTCATTGCAACATTGGAAATTCTCGTAAACCACTCTAATCATATTTATCATCACTTTAATATTACAACTTTGGCCTTGATTTGATTAAGTATTTTGAGTCAAAACAGTATTTTTAATACAAAAAGCTTTGGTACATTGTAGTGTTTAGAAAATAAATACGAATTCTTACATATTATAAAAATCTTCCGTGTGTTTAGTTTCTATAGTATTTACGGTTTTTCGCTTTCATCTGACATTGAAAAAGATTTCTTTTCTTCCCTGCTCTCAATACATGTTTCACGCTTACCTCCTCGTACAGTTGTTTTTGCATCATTATATTTAGCTCTTCATCCTTTGTGTCCGGGAAATTATATAATGTGGAGAATAATTAATATAATAAAAAATAATTAAATTATATAATTATTAATAATTATATTATTAAATAAATCCTAGCATAGAAAAAGTGATTTTTTCTAACATACCGACTAACCCCCTTACTAATAAACGTATTATATCAGATTAACACACCGATTTCTCTCTTTCATTCGTCAGTACCTTGACTTTCGAAAGAAGAAGGCAAAGCGTTGTGTAACTATACAGACGCTATACAACGTTTATTAGTAAGGGGGTTAATAGTGATAGGCCGACTATGGGTTTTGTGTTTTACCAATCTTTGACTAGCTATAAAGACTAAACTATTGGATTATATTTGATTGAATTTTCGTATGCAGACGACAACAGCGTTAGATATACGCAGTTTAATTGATTGTTATGTTGTCCTCTCCACCTTGTATACATACCAATAAAATATTGTATTTCTATAAAGTTCAGTCATGGGTTTGCTAAATTCTGAACAATTTTCATCCATACAAACATCTATCATCTATGAAACACCTGAAAAGTGCTAACATAGCACCTGTCAGGTGCTGAAACTTGAACTAAAGCTCGCCCTTGGGTATTAACCTACGTCTGGTATCATTTTTGAAATTTTTGTCTCGTCAAAATTTATTTTTGTCATTGGACTAGTAATAATATAAATTACATAATATTATAAGCTAACAGACTTAAAACAATGTTATGTACAGATGCCAGCACATCAAGCTACCCTAAACTGTCAAATTTTCCCAATCAACTTTGAACCTTATGCTGTAGCGATAAAGTTGAAAATCTATTAAAGAAATTTGACAGATTTTAAAAAATCAATACCTAGTATTTTTTAACTCTAATGATGTTCCTATGCCGTAGGTAGTTATGTCCGTTCTTAATTTTTCATTGTAACTGATAATCAAGAGTAGGGACTGTAATTTAATTAAATTATGTAGGTATATTACAGGAGCTAATTACTTTTGCCTGTTTATCTTCGTTTCGCAACACTGCCCACGGAGTGGTGCCCATTGTATTTCACTTTATTAAAGCGATTGGTTTGAGAAACCAATAATAGGTGAAGTGAGTTTGTTTTTGCTAGGAATTGACACTATTGACAGCTCACTCCACGCTCACTTCACCTAAGTTTTCACGGTGAAATGGTTACAGAATAGCACCGCTGCCCCCTAATTGCGTAACACACTATCAATCACATTCTAAATCATTTTGAAGGAAATAGTAATAATAATTCATTGCTAAATATGTTCGAAAAAATTATCTGCTTATCAACGTAAATAACGCAATGAATGTTGTTGAATTGTCAAAATGAAATCGTTACGCAAGTACCCCTATGTTGGCTATTCTGCCCTCTAAACCAGTCTAGTCAGTAAAAATCTCTCCGTGAAAACTTAGAAAAGTGCTGTCAATAGTGTCAATCCTAGCCTATTAATACAGCAGTGCGATTCTGTAACCATCTCACCGTGAAAATTTGGGTGAAGTGAGCGTGTCAATAGTGTCAATTCCTAGCAAAAACAAACTCACTTCACCTAAGTTTTCACGGTGAGATTTTTACAGAATCGACTGGCTGTATTGCTATTCTGTAAACTTCTCACCGTAAAAACTAAGATAGTTTAAAGTGAGCTGTTAATAGTGTCAATCAGGTATAATGACAGATCAATTCAAGCTCACTTCACCAAAATTTTTACGGTGAGATTTTTACAGAATAAACCAGCAGTAGGCCGTTCGTCACTAGTAACATTTCATAGTACAGACGCCAGCTCATCATGCTACTATAATCTGTCAAATTTCTTTAACAGAATTTCAACTTTGTCGCTAAAGCATTAGGTTCAAAGTTGATTGGGAAAATTTGACAGTTTCGGTTAGCTTGATGATTGTGTTGGCATCTATACAATCGGCAACAAAACTCCATCAACACAGTAATTTTTACATGTTATTAAATTGACTAGGTACAATTTTTTTCAATCAACTGCTTTTTATCTTTTCCCATAATAGCAAAGAGTTTTTATTCTAAAAATTGCACTATTGCTGCAATTTTGAACAAATATTTTGCTCAATAACCAAGATTAAAAATACAGAAGTGTTAATCGACTTTTGTTGCTGACTGTACGGAATTTCAATAAAATCATAATCCAGCTTACTATACTAAACGCCAGATAAGAAAAAAATAAAAGTTATTGACCCGACTTGTACCAAAAAGTTCGCAAAACTTCGTTAGAGATCGCTCGTCATTCAAAACAGTCGCTAACAATGCATCGGTCGAGTTTCATAATACCCAACACTTAGTCCCAACGGCATAAGTAAGAAATAAGTAAATTTGAATAATGATTGTGATATTTTTTTTAAGTTTCAAATATACATATTCAAACAATGAAATATGTCATTGCTATTGTTTATGTATTTAAAAAATAATTTTCGTGGTGTGTTTTTTTTTTTCAAGATTACTTATGTTTTCAACTTATATTTTAATATAAGAACATGCCATAATTGGATTTATTTATTTAGCTTCAACTTAGATTCATAGAAGTATACAAGTAATTAAGATAACCGAACCTTAAAGTTCTTACCAGAAAATTAGATTTTTTGGGTTATGCCCTCATTCTCGGCGCTGTGTGTGACGTCAGAGCGAGTCAGGGGCGCATTACCTGTTCGCCATTTTGTAATTATTATGTACTTAACGCATCCTTCGTCTCGAGTGTCATTCCAAATCTGATTTGCGTGTAGGGTTGACAGAGCGTACTCCATACTCGGAAAGTTTTCACGAATATTTGTTGTTATTTTGTTACTGTTAATTGTTTTAGTGTTTTGTTTTTGTTAGTTTGATACTGTTTTGTTTTATTTTTGTTATTGTTAATGAGTGAAGAAGTGAGAATGGATCCACCAACAACCCAAAAAAGGCGACGACAGAGAATCGTTGAACCTCAAGCAGGTTGGTTAAATTATTTTTAATGTATACCTATGAAATAATTGACTAATGACATTTTTTGCTTAAATGAAGACTCCAAACCCAAAATTGTTTGTATGTAACTTTTGGACACAATAAACGTATTATTTCCGTATTCTTTATTATTACATGTTATTATTATTATTATTTGAAATAAATGATTGGACTTTGAATTTTGTTTAAGAGTTTTATTGAGTAAGTACCTTCCAAAATAAATACGACTGAATATGTTTTTGGTCAAAAGGTTTGTAACTCATTCCTAGTATTTCCTAGTGAACGCGTCAAGGACGCCCCTTACCGCGATACGTTTGTTATGATCGTGTTAGCGACACTTCCTTTACATTTTTTTCGTATCGTTTTGAAATATTGGAATACATTGGTAGACGGGTGTGAACGACTTTTATTTTTTTCTTATCCGGCGACAACTATAGTTTTGTTATCACTGACTGACGTCAGCGGGATTGTCCGAAACGGTTACCGCTGGCCCAGAATATAAAGGGCTAAGGAAGGAACACGGGTGAGTTTTAGTCAGTAAGAGTCTGACACTCCCTGCGCAAGGGGTCATTTGATGATTTCACATCCTGAAAAAAAAAAGGCATACGGTATACCTACCTACGTTGCATCTTATTTCTGGCTTCGGGCTTCCACCTTTCATAACTTAACGATTGATCATGACATGACACACACTACACTATAACACTCTCATCACATTCATCCCGTCATCCAATAAAACAATACTTTATCTACACAGCTAATCACCATTCAGTCAGCACCGATCACCAATAATCATTTTAAATCGTAATACTACCCACTGTACAATGTTTCGCCCGTCACTTGTCCGTGGTGTGAGTTTGGACTCAGCTGATGTGTCGGGCTATGGGGTTGCCAGGAGCCGGCGAGCGTCGCTGTCAGCTGAACAGCGGCGAAAGCTGAGCTTGCTACGCACATCGAGCATCCCGTCCCCACTGAGTCCGGTGAGCCACATTTACCATATGGTACCCTGCCCGAGAAAAGACTGTAATCAGGTATAGTTTAGAACCCTTGTTAATGTGTGTATTGTGGCTAAGTGAGTGTCGCTTTTTATGTGGGTTTAGTTGTGTGTTGAGGAATAGTCGACACTCAAGTAATACGACTTATGGGTGTTGAGTATTTTATGATACGTGCTCAATGTCGTGTTACTGCGTGTCATTACTATAAATCTTTCATTCTTCATTTGTTTTCTAAATTAACTTTATTCTGTGTTTTTATCGATTAAACAGCATAGCCCCATTATACCATTTAGCTGTCTCTGGTGGAGAGTGGTATTTAACTATATTAATTTATTTATATACAGGGTTATTGGTAAAGCATTCACAACCTCTTAAGAGGTCATTGTACTCATCAGCATCACTCATCATCATCATAATGTTGATTGTCATCATTATGAACAACTTTTACTATGGGACCAACCCTATCGCGAAAAAAAAATCAGCTGTTCCCTACTTTTATGTTCGTATAACTCGTCAAAATGTAGGGAACAGCTGTTTTTTTTCGCGATTTCAGGTTTGGTCCCATTGTAAAAGTTGTTCATAATGATGAGTACAATGACCTCTTAAGAGGTTGTTAATGTTTTACCAAGAACCCTGTATAGGTACATACTTTTTGAACGCGAGAAAATACATGACATAACAAAAAACAACTACACTGAAAGAAATAAACAGTAAATAAAAATGAAAAAACATTGATCTCTACTTTAAACAGTTCCATTTGAGCCTAACGTTCAAAACAGTATTTTTTACTGATCTGAAAACAGCTGTTAATACTTGAGGCAAAATATCACTATCATGACAGTAAACTTGCTAAAAGTCACAAAATTGTTTTATTCATTTGGTGATATCGTTCAAACCATTAAAATTTACTTACGTTACAGTAAACGTGGTTTTCCTTTTTTTTTCAGTAAATAGTATGTTCAATCATTAGAGGTTAATGTTTTGTCTTTAACTGTTTTACAAACATTTCTTTTTAATGTTTATAGTCAGTAAATCTTAATGAAATCGCTTAATGTGGTGTAAGTAAGAAATTATTTTTTGCAGTGTACAATTCGTAGTTCGCATCATACATCAATGGTTAACTGGTTGTTAACTGTTTTATAAGTTCTCCAAAAATAATGAAATCAGGTATGCCTAAGTCTAATTCTTTTCCCAAGGACTTATCCTTAATTAATAATTAGAAAATAACGTTGGATCACTCAAGAACACTCACTTATTTTAAAGTCTTTACCCGACTACGGCGAAGTTAAAAGGAGGGTTATGATTTTGATCGGTATGTGTGTATGTTCATCTGTTCCCTCATAACTTCTAAACTACTTATCATAGACAAATCAGGTATCGTTGGAGGCGTCTTGTTCTATCACTGATCAATTGATCATGGAAATCAGGAACACAATACTGACACTGACAGTTGGTTGATGATACATCGTCTGCAAATTAGAGTGCATCCCATCCAGCATTGAATCAAATCAACACATAAACCCAGACTAAACCCAAATTCAATTACAGAAGACTAAGCAAACATCAATTAGATATTGATTGTAACTTAAAATAACACCATTAATGAACGAATGATCGATATGTGACGTGCCGATTACATCGTGTTTAACCCAAATATCGGGCAGACTAAACAGTTTACGATTCCTATATTCGGCAGTGCACCTGTTCACAATGAAGTATTTATTACAACTATACGGGGTGCATAATAAAATTTTAGTGGCACGTAGAGGTGAACTTTTCAAGAAGATAAATAACGTATGTATTTTTATTTCGTGACTTTCATATAGAAAATCTTATTTATAGTAAGTCATTTAATTGGGGTTCCGTTCCTCTAAAGAAAAGCGGAACCCTTATCGTTGTCCGTCCGTCTGTCGGTCTGCTTGTCAGTCTGTCAAGACCCTTTTTCTCAGGAACGCGTAGAGTATGAAATTGAAATAAATATCTAATAAGTAGGTCTACGGTCCCTTGGAGCTCTAAAAAAATCAAGTTCCTAAGTCAGCGCAATAAAGAAATATGGAAATTTAACCGACATATTATTTTGATGCTCGCAAGCAAATCAAAATCTATAGCGTACTTCCCGTTGACCAAGGCATCATTAAGTTTGGTAAGAAGCAAGGTCTCATAGCACAAGTGAAGTAAAAAGTCTGAAAATTTTTAGAGTTATCACATACTTATATAATTTTTTTGTAATTAAAAACTTTTATTTGCCGTTAGAGAATTGGCCGTGACGTATATCGATGTACGGGAGAACATGTTTTTCAACTACAATATTGTGTTTGTTTTTAGTATAAATTCATCCCAATTACGGAACCCTTCATTGTGCGTGACGCGACACGTACTTGGGTGGTTTTTTATTAGGGCGTCAAGAAAATTCAATCATAGTCCATAATGTCCCCACGGCTGGGATACACTAGACCTCCTCGCTGTGAGAGGTGAGAAGGAGTGGGCTCTCTGGCAAACAACCTTTAGCGTTCTTTGAACTATCTATGGAAAGGATCTAGGGCCTACCGGATAAATGGCCCTTTAATAGATTGCCACTACTATAGCTTTCAGCTTTTACTAAGTCTACTGTTCATTTGATAATTGCCTTCTAAAGTTTCCCTTTGAGGTCGCTATATCAGAACCTTTGAGGTCTTACGTTCTCCGACGCAATTCCTTCATTCTGACACGAAGGGATCGGTTTTAGAAAGTGGCGTTATTCTAATTAAAGTTATTGATAAATAATTTTATTTCTGTAAGTAGGTTTGTACAAACACGTTTACACGTCAATCATATTTTTAATCTAGATTGGGACAGCGTTTTCTATCTAACTATTCTAAGAAGACTGACCGAAACAAACTCGGAGGACAAAGTCTCATTTAAAATCTAAACACAATCATTGTCAGATCATGTGAGGAGCATGTAGATTGGTGTCTGAAATTATTTGAAACTAGCAGCGCCCCGCGGTTTCACCCGCGTCAGTTTCGATCCCGTGGGAATATCGGGATAAAAAGTAGCTTATGTGTTAATCCAGGAAATAGTCTATCTATGTGCCAATTTTCATCCAAATCTGTTTAACGGTTTAAGCGTGATTGAGTGACAAACATCCAAAACACTTAAATAGGATGGCATTTATCAGATATTTTTCCCGTTTTTGCAACATTTTCCATTGATGCTCCGCTCCTATTGGTTGTAGCGTGATGTTCTACAACCTAGAGCCTTCCTCGATGAATGGACTATCCAACGCAATAAGAATTTTTCGATTCGAACCAGTAGTTCCTGAGATTAGCGCGTTCAAACAAACAAACAAAATCTTCAGCTTTATAATATTAAAGTATAGATTAGGCTTTACAAGTAAAGTGTTACAGTGTCAATGTCTCACAATGCATCCGCTAAGTAAACTCCTTCGTCTTCGACTTTGAACTTCTTATCCTCCGCTGTGAGATGCGGAAATACAACCGCATGAACTTGAACCCAGACATTACAGCCCAAAAACTAAAACCTCAATCATTCCTCAATGTAACGCCCCGTAGACCGTCTGTCAATAAACACATCGGATGCCAAGTAACACAGCACTCCTCTTAGTTGAAACCAATAGCTTCACATAACGACCTAATAATAGTTATTAGCTATTATTTTTAACGCGAACCCATTGCCAGAGCGCTAAAAGTTCAAATAAATAATTTGTAGAACAATATTCTCATTGTCGCGACATATTTAGATCGCTGGCAACTCCAGGGTCTGCGGTGACGTCACGACCTTTCTTGTAAACATTATTGTTAGGAATCTTGTAAGATGTTCTTTTGTTTTCGTTTTAAATGGAGATTGGATATTTATGACGTTTTATTTGAGTGTGTAATGAATCCATTAAATTTTGGTACTGTCGTTTATAATTTTTTAAAGGCCATACATGCTACTGTATATTTGCAAGCACGTTACAATGCTCGCAATTACTGTTATCAGACGCCTGCACATCAAGCTACCCGAAACTGTAAAATTTTCCAAATCAACTTTGAACCACCTATGCTCTAGCGATAAAATTGAAAATCTAGAGAAATTTTACAGGTAGTTCATGTGCTGGCGTCTGTATGTAAAACATATTGGGCCTATTTATTAGCTAGCTACTCGCCCCTGCTTCGCACTTTTTTTACAACTTGACAAAACAGTAAGAAGCAGCGCCCCGCGGCTTCACACGCATAAGTGTCGATCCCGTTCGAAAGGCACGTGGCGCCATCTATTATCATAATAACGTTATTGTTGTTTTCCTCGGGAACATCACTTTTTTTCGGGATGAAACGTACCCTATGTCCGTTTCTGTACACCTGACAACGTATATGCAAAATATCAGGATGATCGGTTCAGTGGTTTAGGCGTGAAAAGTAACAAACTTACTTTCGCATTTATTTATAATATTAGTTAGGATTATACTTCTTAAATTCTCTAAATCATGGTGAAATCTGCATCAAAATCCGTTGCGTAGTTTAGAAGAACGACGCGGTCACGGAGACGCGAAATGCGGTTTTAATTTATCCCTTGTGCAAGCAACTTACATAATATCTAGGTACTATTGCCACGCTATTATGAGCTTCGTGTGTGGCTGATGACAGCCACAATAAAAAAAAAATGTAAAAAATACTAAAATAAAACTAAAACTAATGATTCTTCACTAGTCTTAGTTTTATTTTAGTATTTTTTAAACAGTCTAATTTAAGAATAATGAGATTTTTCCGTGCGTAAAGCGACCACTAACATTTTTTTACTAATTGGCAGAAAGTAGGTTCCTACAGTGAGATACAAATTGATAGCAATAGTTGAGCTGCACGATTTCTGACAAATGTGTGCACTGACTGGACAGGTCCTCTTAATCTGTGTAGTTCTTTCTTCAAAAGGCCATCTCAGACATCGATCTACATGGTCTTCATATAACCAAGATTATATCTGGACTTTAAAAGAGACTGCGACCTCTGAGTTGGTTTCGGCCTTTCTTCTCAGAGTAGTCAGATAGGAAACGCCGACCTCATCTAGTTAAAAAAATATATGATTGACGTGTAAAAGTGTTTGTGCAAACCTACTTACAAAATAAAATCATTTATCATTTGTCATATCCCGTTCAGTTATTATGACAGAAATGATACAACGTTATTAATTTTATAGTGAACCACCCGCACTTTAAAATATCACCTGTAGCACAGAATAACTAATAGTAGGTACCTATAGGTACTAAAAGAAAACTTTTATATGTACCAGTAGGTATATTTCTGACGTGATACATAACTTAGGTACAGACAGCTTCATTAAGTGATTACCCCTCCAAAAGACATGTGCGTTCAAATCCGTGATAGGCCCAAGTTGGTTTTTGTATTTTGCAAAAACATTTTATTTTAATTAATTTATTGTTTTAGTTAATAAATAAGTTTAAGATAGTATTTATTAATTAAAATTCTGTTTTTATTATTGTTTTTTTCAATAAAACGTTAATACTTTTATTATTGCGAAAACGACAAGCAATAATAGGGTTAACATTTACGAACGTTTCATTCATCGTCTAAATAGACTAGAGGTTTCAAGACCGCTTGCCGTGCCTATGAGTGGGAGTTCAAATCATAGGCACGAAATGTGCTTTTTGTTCATTATAATTATTATTTTAATATATTTTTCTATTTTGTTTTAGTAATTATTTATAAAGAATTTAAAAATAAAGAAAAATAAAATACCTTAATAATCATATAATATATATTTATTATTGCTATTTAACAAAACTATGATCTTATTTTACAACAAAGATTTATTTTAATTTGATAATTTTATTTACAGTTATCATAATATACTATTTTGCCAACTGACACAATTGGGTTCCTAGACAAGTGGCATCCTATTAACGTAAACGATAAAATAGTAAGCGGTAGAAATATTTTAGATTGACATAACCTAACGAAATGTCACGTGACCTGTCATGTCGTCTCAGTATACAAATTTGACATTTGACAGTCTGACAAGTGACATCAAAAGAGACAAGTTTTGAAGCGTTTGCAACTTGTCTAGGAACTAGAATTTACTTTTGGCAGGATTACAATCATGAGCATAATAAGTGAATAAACATGTTATCAATAGATAATCAATTAACATCTCTTATTAGCTCATGATATCTACTTAGAATATTTTGCTATACAAAGTAAAATAGTGGAATCAAATGAGTTAAATGTCTTCGTTGTTTATTTTGTTGTCATACTTATATAACTGCTATTTCTGGGCAAATCGCAATCGTTCTCTTCGATGTTCTTCTGTTAGACATATTTTGCAGGTCGATAACTGTGAATGTTCGCTGCGTGTAAATGTCTTCGAACCGTGGACAGAGATATTCCATGCCGTTGCGAACTGTAATGAGTGGATGTAAACGGCGGTGTAGTGTGAACCTTAACAATATCCCGATGATGTTCAGATTGGTCCGTATAGATCCCAGTAGTTCTCCGACCCATGGACATTGTCTTAACATCGCCGGTTTCTTGAAATCTGCGCACCCATAAGCGCACCGTTTGTCTCTGTATATAAAAAAATGGTTTTAAATAAGTTATTTAATACCACACACAAGATACCGCAAATAACTCAACAAAAAAAAAAAAAATCGGAGAACACAATTAATATTATAATGAACTTACTGCTATGCCAAGCTGTCTCGCAATTCCTTTTATGCTCACATTTTGTTCACACAGAACAACTACAATTTTAGTTCTCATAAAATCAAAAATCATTTTAAAAATTAATGGATAAATCGTAGTCGTTTACTCTTCGCCGTTTTAAGTGAACTTATACATCAAACGTTGTAGTTATAACTTGAGGGTATGGATTAATTTTATAAAGACAACGTAAGTAAGTAAAATTAATGGATACCCTCAAATTATAACATCTATCGATTAGACATCCCTACCTAAAGATAAAATGACTCAGACCATAGTAGATAACAATTTCAACGCAATTCATATGGGCTCGCTGGCTAGTTCGTCAAACTGCCGGTATGAGTATGACGACGTTCGGTGATGCGATGGTTCGAATCTGAGTCGAAACAATGGGTTCTTTTTGAAGTATTCTTTAGATTATTTGTAAGGAATTTAATGTGTAACATTTTAAAACTTGAGGGGTTAGCACATACTGACGCTGTGTGTACAATTGGTGTCGAAACATGATTGTCGACTTGAGTAATTGTGGATTATATGTTCTGGTAAGATTTCCTTTGATCTTCCACATGAAATTGATTTGACTTCCTGAAACTAGGACAGTCAGCAGGTCAGCACTTAGCAAGATTGGCTACACAGTTGGGCTCGGAAAGCTTGATCTGTTAATCGTCTAACAGCATACACGAACTGCTCAAGCTGTTACTGCACAAGAATACGATCTCCTAGCATTTTTGTTGGGGTGAAATTCATTTTTGATGGCCTCCATACTGGGGTAGTCAGGGAAGTGGGTAACTACCAACTACCTTCCTCCAAGCGTTATAGAACGACTAGATCGTTATCGGTGACTAGACGAGGGTTATCGGTGACTATTGTCAGCTTACTTAATATGTACTTAGTTACTTAATTAAGGACAGTGAAAGAAACCCCTTTCCGGTATTTTCTTTTTAACTTTACCTTGAACCTTGCTTAGAACTTGTGAAATAGGTGTTGGAATTTTTAACACTTCGTTTCAAGATGTGGTCAATATTATTACGTGGTCTACATCTACATGACCTGCCTTGGACATATATGTTTGTCTATTACTATGTAGTTACTTAATTAAGGACTGTGAAACAAATCCCTTTCCCGTATTTTTTTTTTGAACTTTACCTTGAGTGAGAACTTGTGAAATAGGTGTTGGAATTTGTAACACTTCGTTTTAAGATGTGGTCAATATTTTTGCGTGGTCTATCTACATCTACATGACCTGCCTTGTATATGTTTGTCTATTTTTTTGAACCAGATTTCAATAACATTTTTGTATAAATCATCTAAACAGAGCTGCTTTTAATCAACTTTGAAATAAAAGAAAACCACAAAGAAGCATTGTTTTAAATTGAAACGGGAAGTTCTGTGTCTGCAAGATAAACGATTCATAGTTCGGATGTAAACAATAAAAGCAAAAGAATGAAAATATTCTCTTCAAAAGTAAAACGTATATTTTTTAAATTACAGATCAGCTTTTTTGATACTAGGTAATTTATCGGTAATTTATTATATTAAATGTATAGGTAGGTAACCTAAATTTTATTTTTAAATCCATACTAATAATATTATAAATGCGAAAGTGTGTCTGTCTGTCTGTTACATCTTCACATTTAAACCGCTGAACCGATTTCGATGAAATTTGGTATAGAGATAGGTTGAGTCCCGGGAAACGACATAGGATAGTTTTTATCCCTATATTACAACGGGATCGAAACTCACGCGGGTGAAACCGCGGGACGCTGCTAGTATTTTATAATAATATCTCGCCCCTGCTTCGCACGGTTTTTACGACTTTATAAAACCTCGAGATTTCTTTATTATATGATATGGACATTTAATATTAATGTATTATTCACATAATCCTTCCGGAAAAATTCTCTAAACGATAGTAAAAACTGTATTAAAATCCTTTGCGTAGTTAGTTTTTTTTTTTTGCTAAATGGGCCCACTCTTGACCTCGATCACGCCTGATGGAAAACGATGGATGAGGTCTATGATGGAACGAGCGTGCCCAGAAGATGCATAAGGCGCTGGAACTCCTACGCATCGACGAAACACAGCAGGCTACTTGACGCCGGACTCCGATGCGAGGGTGTGGTCGCAAACCAGACGGGCGTTCGCCCTACCACCGCAAAAGTAGTAGTAATTTTTTTAAAAGAATAACGTGTTGGCACAGGCAGGCTTCTTTAATTTGTAATATGGATAGACGTAGTGTCTGTTGATTTCGTTAACAATCCCCCAAAAGTGGTAACCGTAGTTTTCCTGATTATTCTCCTGTCGTCCCAGACAAGTGGTGCCTGCAATAATATTCAAAAGTACCAATAAAACATTGCGAAAACACAAGAATCTGTAACAAACCGCGCTCTGACGTAAAGGAAGTCCCATTCTTCAATGCTAACAGCTAACAGTGCTACATCCGACGGTCCGGCCAGCTGTTCATAATTTATCGTCGTTTTTTAATTTACGTTTTATTGATGTCTTCAGACATTTCGGACTGGCCTCATCAATCGCTGTTGCTATGTTTTGGAAACAGAGAATTGAATAATAAATTAAATAGACAAATGTTTAGAATTATAGGAAGTCATTAAAGTCTATCGCTGAGTATATTATGGGACAAAAAAAACTGTCTGGGACAAGTTAACAGGGGACGTAAATATCATAATTTCTCTTGTCTTTTTCTTTTAAGGTTTTGAATACGACGCTTTTAGCTACTTTGTATAAATGTGTATTTACAATTTTTTTTTTGTAATGTGATCTTGTTTGTGTAGAATAAACAATTTTTCTTTCTATTTTCTATCTTTCGTATCGATGATTCCGTTTTGTATCTGTTTTAAATAAGCTTCGAACAGAATTTAGCCACTTCGACAGTGTTATCTTTCTCTTGTCTTATCTTTACATATTAGTATAAAACAAAGTTGCTCCCGCTCCCTGTTAACTTAGATCTTTTAAACTATGCAACGGATTTTAATGTAGATTTGAGCAATAGATAGAGTGATTCAAGAGCAAGATTTATATGTATGATACATGCATATTATAGTAGAGAAAAGCCGAGAAATTCAAAGATTTGTAACGTGATGTCGTAACAAACATATATTTTTGTGCGCTTATATTGCAAACGCTCGCGCTGGCTAAACCTTACGAGATAGATCAAATTAATGTAAGTACCTACGGAATTGTATATCTTAAAAATATCGATAAAAAAGTCCGCGATGGTATATATTTATCTCCTAAGGATAACCGTTAGTAACCATTTTTATCTTTTACATATTACAAAAAAATATGGATTATTTACCAAGCTATTTTAAACAATACAGTATTATTCCTTAATCAATTAAATACATTAAATACGTTGTGCATTTCATGGAGATCAAAATTGCCCTTTACAGCATCATTAAAATGAACATTAGAACATCAGAGATTTAAAAATCGGGGGCAGAACTGCTGGCGGGGCGGTACGAAGGTTCGCCGGGTCAGCTAGTAAGTAATAACAGAGGGTCAACGATAGGAAGAATAGCGTAGCGAAAACTTATTCCTAGGCTTGTTCTTGACAATCTTTTGCATGAAGAGGAAGAATTCATGTTTAGGATTTGATTTATTTATTTAACCATTTATGTACACACTTATAAACAGTCAAGAAGAAAGTAACAGAAAAACACATAGAAAGGTGGTGCTTATTTCTAAAGAAATCTCTTCCAGCATACCATTGACAGGAAAATAGATGATGTGACATTGAAAGTCTAGCGCTATCTCAATCATTTTGCATTCTTATTTTATAGGTTGTTTTTCAGATTTTAAAACCAGGTGTTCTACACCTGGTTTTAAAATAAAATCATTGTACATGGAGTAAAGTTTACAAAACTCAATCATTTAAAAATCTGTCTGTCACACTCCATCGGTTTGACATGCTGTTCAAAGTGGGATCGTATGTGTGACGTGTGTTATCTAAGTGGCGATGACAGTATGTACATACATTTTCTATTCTTCGCTGAATACGTGATGCGTTTCACGTTTCTAGTTTTTATTGTAAAATGTATGACACAACTGAGAAAGATTTTATTTTAGCTTTTGATGTGTTGGTTTCTAGGTCTCGAACAATGTGCACATAGACGATAGGTAAAATGAGTTAGAAAAATGAAATTAAGACTAACGTATTTATTCAAGAACTTTGGTTCTTTTACCTAAATTGATGTAAGACTTGACTAAGAAGTGACTTCAAGTGACTGACTGACCTTTGAGCAGTGCTGTGACTCGTGACTCTCTGATTGACACATTAGGGTCTTTATTCAAATTTATTCGATATTTATAATTTTCATGCTTATTTTTAAATCTTGAAAATAACATACAATCTAGCACAAAATATAAAAAATAAATATAAAATATATTATGTTAAAGTATATAAAGGGGAAAAAAGGAAAGGACTTATTTAGTATCAAAAAAATCGTCCGCATCGCTGTCGGTGGGAAAAGTACCCAAAAGACTAGCATCGTTACCACGTTGGATGGCAACGATGATTCTTTAACCTAAAAATAAGGGTCTTAATTATAATATGTAATATTATGCTTACTAAAAATTTTGCCGAACCTTATTGAACCATATTGTCCCACTGGCCGGACTCTCCTTCCACCTCTCTGTCCAGAAGAAAGCAGCTTATCCCGCCATCTTAATCTGGGCCTACCACTGATTTTACTACTCATTTTTAAGATACTTATTTATATAAAGTATTGTGTATAATGTATTTAGTTATTTCAGTATAACAAAGTGTAAACTTGCCACTTGCCAGCAAGTCGCGATTATCGCGTGGATCATAAACGCTAACGCTCCAGACTGTGCGCACATCCGTAACATTCGGCTAGCGAATTAAAGCATTACTGAAAATAATCATTTATTTTTTTATTATTGTGTTGTATTTTTGTTCGATGCGCGAAGTGTAGCGTGTCGGGCTTCGTTTGTGGCGGCTAGGTGGCGAGAAATGATTTCCTTGTTATAAACAATGTTATTTATTTATTTATTTATTTATTAACATTTTGTAGACTTAACAGGACAACCCAAGGCGTCTACAAACAAGTTACATTTAGTAATATACGCGTACAGCTATTTGTTGTTATCATAAGTAATATTATTATTAAATACTAATGCTTAACTACTAACGAATAGTGATTACAGCATTTACAGCTTAGCCTAGATACTTAAAGTTCAGTTTGAAATCAATATGGTATGCTATCGTGTACTACTTACTAGTATGACAGTGTGTGAGGTGGACATTTGCCGCGGATATAATTTTGTTCAATTTGTCAGTGAACAGGTCCACATCTTTAGTTAATAAGATCGAGTTGAGGAGTGCAAGGGTACGTCGTGTGGTTTCATTTCTTGTAGCACGGGTGCGGGAATCAACCACAGCCAGCAGGGGCCGCCGCCGACGCAAACCGCGCTCCCCCGCACCCCGCATGGCTCCCATAGGGACGTTTAGGCCTACATCTATCAGTGCCGAGGGATTGTCGATTTTGTTGGTGAGCAGATGATAAAAGTGTACAATTGCTTGCAGGCTCCTTCTCAACATGTTATGTTAAAACACAAACAAACAATTCAAAACTTTCTTCTTCTTCGTATTTTTTATCGGCGCGCTGTGGTTACAAGAGTTGGAATTTTTTCTGGGTAAATTTTTCCACAGGATCGCTATAGATGCTTGAAGATTTTTGTACCTACCCGAACTTTCAAAAATATATACACGAACCTCCTCTTTTTTTTCGTCGGGTGAAATAGAATGTGTGTGAAAAAAATTATATTGATATTCAGTCTGCGCATCATTTTTCTGCCCTTATCTCAATATATTTTGGGGTCAGCACAACATGTTTTTCTAAACGATTTCAAAACAAAAAAAAAAAAACTACCGGCTTTCAAAAAACACAACAAAGTGAAAAATACTCGTAACTTTAATTTCGGAAGTCTTTAAAGTCGGTGTCGTTCGGTTCGCATTGTCGTTGGTTGCCACCAACTTTCGAAATTAAAGTTATTTTTCACTTTGTAGTATCTTTTATGGAAGCAGGTTGTTTTTTTAAGTTTTTATTTATTACTTTTAAGTTGTACTTACCCCACACAAATTCGTATAGCACTCTATGTAAATATCAGTGACAGGAAGTCATTAAAACTTCATCAATAAAAAGTAAGTGGCAAAAATACGTATTATTGAAGGCTGAAGCTAACTCAAAAACCACCCAATCAAAGTTAATAAATTGTATATAGGACCACCCCTGAGGCAAAAATAGTCGAATTGTGAACTTCCTCCTTTTTGAAGTCGGTTAAAAAGGAGGAGGTTCTCAATTCGGTTGAATATTTTTTTTGTGTTTGATACCTCAGAACTACATTATTTAAAAGTCGATTTGCAAAATTCCTTTTTTTAAATGGATATAGTAGGTCAAGGTGGTCCCATATTTTTATTAACTTTGCTTGAGTAGTTTTTGAGTTAGCTTCAATAATAGGATTTTTTTCCATTTAGTTGTGTTGTTGTGGGTGTGTTGTGCTGTGTTATTAGAAAGGGGTTACTACCGAGATGACATCAGTCTACACATCTTCAATTTAAGGCAACAATCGAGAGCATAATTCAAGGAGAGACGATAAACGTATGTCTGTCGTTTGTGTGGGTATAAATAAGTTGTAAATCATTGTCATTGTCTAGACCAGGCTGGGCATAGAACAGATGGATACAGAAGGTATATTCGATAAGCCAATTTTATATTTTCTGTCGTTTCTCTTGTGACATCCGCCAACCCGCACTGGACCCGTGTGGTGGATAACGGCTGTCTCTCAGCAGTGGTAACACCAGTGGCGTGCCTAGGGGTCAAAATTAGGGCAAGCCCACAGATTTTCAACGTATAAAAAAAAACGCCCAACTGAGGGATTGGCTGATTTTCAGTTATTAATGTTTGTGTTCGAGTTCATTGATTGGTATTTTTTTAATATATTTATTTATTGATAGGTTTAAGTAAGTTTGTTGTTGTGAATTATGATTTTATTAGGGCAAGCCGGGGTTTTCGGCTTCTATGAAGGTACCGCCCCTGAGGGCAAGCCGGGCTTTTCGGCTTCTATGAAGGTACCGCCCCTGGGTAACACTATAGGCTGCTTATACTTAGGTGACGCTTAAGCACTACCTACCTGGTAAGAGACTACCTGGTGGTAAGGGATTTCTTATCTTTGGGGCTGTCCTTTGTAACTATGGCGAAAACCTAAGTATGCTTTGACTAAACTATGAGGTTTGGTTTTAGGGTAACATACCAAAATGGCAAAACGGAACCCTTATGGTGAGACTCAGTATGCCTGTCTGTCTGTCTGTCACAGCAATATCTCAAGAACTACTAATGCTATCAACTTGAAATTTGGAATAGTTTTAGATGACGTTTGCCCAACTATTTTGCAAATAAGACAGAAATAAAAATATATGTATATTTTTTGCAACAGGGACTGAAAGGGGGTCTGAAAAATTCGAAGTGGAGCTACTAGCGCATGTGGGGTATCATATGAAAGAGCGCAGACTGCACATTCTCAAACATTTTTTTTAAGGCCGTATAGTATTCGAATTTTGATTAAAAATGTAAAAAATACTGTCGCCCCCCCAATCTCCGAAGTTTGCAAATAGAAGAATCTGAAATTATTCTATCTGATGGAATTTTATGTAAAGATTACAGGAAAAATAAAACTAAGTCTCTAAATAGCACACTTTTCAGAAATCATCAACAAATGTTACATTAGTTCCGCTATCGGTCAAGGCGCTGACCTAAAACTGCAATATTGTACACCGCAGCGTGCAGTGTTAAAATTCTCTGACAAATAGGTATAGGCCTCACCGATGAAAAAAACATGGTGGTACGGAACCCTCGATGCGCGAGTCAGACTCGCTCTTGCCCGGTTTTTTACTACTTGCACTAGTACTTGCTAGGCCCTAGCTGCTACGTTGCAATGCGTTTCTCTTTGATTAAACGTTGTCTTCTTATATCCGCAGCTTCTCCGCAAGTCTTAAAATATCAATTACAAAAAAATTTGAAAGTCATTCAGCAGTCTAAAAATGTCCATGGAAATCTGAAACAGCTGGGGTTAGCAAGTACTTAGGTGTGGTATTTATGATCATGCGTTGTTCAAACCGGACTTTCTGCTGCGTACCTGGTGTGAGGTATGTGTAGGCTAGTCCGGTCGCATTATTTGGCAGCGAGGGGTAACGTTGACAAGATCACGTGCCTGCTAGGGTTGGCACTGTCTGACTTTGTTTGTGCGTCTTGATTGTACCCTTGGCCTGTTTATTGCAGTTCGTCGCTCTGTAAGTCAGTATTTTGATGAGACTATTGTCAGTGTATTCGCACTTGGTGTTTAAAATGGCCAATTTTAAGATTAGGTCTTGCTTTTATATTGTGATGAACAGCATAAAGCAGCCTATAACATTCTCACTGCTGGGACACAGACCCCCTCTCTGTGAGAGCGAATGGGCCATAATCCACCACGCGGTCACAGTGCGGGTTGGTAGATGATACATGTCTTTGAAATTTTGGTTCTAGGATATGCCGATTTTCATACGATGTTTTCCTTCACCCTTTTTAAAGCATTGGTGATGAAATAAATGAGAAAAGTGAAGCGCTTGCCTGGCTTCGAACTCACGACCACTCACTCGTAAGTCGGAGCCGTGACGACTGGGCCACCCAGCCAAGAATAGAATATTCTTTATTATGTACACCATATAAGAAGAGAATAAGAGATAAAGAGAGAGAGAGAGAGAGATATCAGATACTTTTTGCAATGTTATCTTTAGAGAGTAGCATTAGGTAAATCATTAGTTTCTGTAATTTTCCGACTGATAACTCCGGAGAAACGACTACATCGTTCATCGTTCTAATAAAATATGGAGCCAGCCTAATTCTACTTATCTCTCACATCGGCACGAATGAAATGTCTTATGATTTTAACATTTAACAACAGACACGGGGGTCTAAAACAATGCATTTTCTTAGCCGTCTAATATGATCAGCCCTAAGGGCTTTTTTTTTTTACACTAAAATAGTGTTTTGTGTAGGTACGTCTTTGGTGTCACACTTTATTTACTGATGTTCATTTGTTTCGATAAGATATTGTTATTGCGATATGTTTAGTAACGGAATAAGAAGCATTAGGTAGGTACTTACCTACTGATCAAGCTTCCGGATATTTTACAGGGGTTGTCATAGTTTGCTTATAGTATTTTATAGAATCAAAAAAAATAAGAGTGACATCAATGTACGGAGACTCATGTAACACCTGGAGAATTTTTGATATTCAAAGGTCTGAAGAGATAGATAGATCATCCATCATCCACAACCCGACTTCACCCACTTCGAACGAAGTCTTTTCATTTGCCAACCCCCACGCTTCTGTGCCAGCCTTATCTGGTTTTGCCTGCGATGGCAACAATGTCGTCTGCCCACCTCGCCACCGGACGATCGACATCTCGACTTCCAGTCCTAGATACATAGGTACCTACATTCAATAATTAATATAGTAGAAATTCGACATTATTTTAGGAAGTCTGATATAAAAATATTATTAAAAGTTTCAAGTGCATGTAAGAAATAAACATAACAAACAATGTCATTAACACGAGAGTTATAAATGTTATATCCATTCGACAGTTGGCATTACGACTTTACGAGCAAGACCAATAAATAAAACTACCTATTGTATCGTCGATGTCGTGCTCACGCGCATTAAAAGTCGTTGTAGGTATTTATTAGCGTTATATGTATACCGACAATATGAAATTAAACAACTGATTTTATTTGGCAATAAAATCGAGTACTTAGGAGGAAATGGGATATATGGATGAAACTTTCTGATTTTAAGCAAAAACACAAAATATTTTTTTCTGAAATTCAATAATAGTAGCCTGCTATTTCCTGTCTTTTATGAACTAAAGGATGTCAGGATCATGGAGCATATTAGGCAGTCTCCTGACGCTATGATTACTGATATAGCTGATTAAAAATACTATGAAAAGCTTTCATTGTTATCGAAATATGAACTACTTAAGCTGAAATAAAAATTCTCCAACCAATCAACAAAAGAAAATAATCTAAATAGTCTAGGCCCTAGATCGTTTAGATTATTTAACTAACCTAACCCCTAGACCTAGGGGGTTAGTATTCAGAACCAGCTTCTACCCCAACTTCAAAATATCTAATTTCTAGGGAAAATTAATGTTAGTTTTGATTTAAGAGAGTGTCCTTGGAGTTTTTTGCTCGTACCTAATTCTCCAAAGTGAACTACTAAGCTTTGGAATGGGTAACTTCTTCTTCTTCATGCTTCATCTTTCCGACTGACTGCTTGACAATTCAAATATGCCTGGTTTGGAAAGTTAGGCTTAGAGGAGTCATCATCTGCGTAGCTTTTTTCTCAACTATGTTGGGGTCGGCTTCCAGTCTAAACGGATGCAGCTGAATACCTGTATTTTACATGGAGCGACTGCCTATCTGACCTCCACAACCCAGTAACTGAGTAATACGGTACTTGGTATGACTTGTTGTCAGATTTTCGGGCTTCTGACTACCTGTAACGACTGTCAAAGATACAAAAAAAAAAAAAATACAAAAATATTTATTTCAACTTAAACATTGTGTCATACATAAATTGAGACAGCCCCAGTAAGTTACAAAAGTACTTGTGTCGGAGAAGATCCACGAATGACAGCCGAGACCAACGGCTTAACATGCTTTCCGAGGCACGGAGGGGTCTCGGTATGTAAAGATGGTCACTCATCCACAGACCAACCGCGGCCAGCGTAGCTTAACCTGATCGATCGACTTGTGCGGCTGTTATTATTTAGACACGGGCCCCTCCCTAGAGGAGTGTACGTCACATTACTTTGAATCACTTGGGATTATTCTGTGCCTAAAGACAGGCAATCAACAAGCAACTACCTATGTAGAAGCCATTAGACGCATTTTCTTTCTATCTGTCTTACTCGTAGCGTCAAGCTGACACGACCAGACATGACATTGAGGAAAACCAATAAAACAGATACTGACAGAAGAAAGCGTTTGGGTGAGCACTGATATAATATATTTTAGAGCGAGTTGTACGTTTGTTAGAAAAACTAACAAACTGACACCGTTTGTTTATACACTGCGCGTACGCACGTTACTGGTTCAGGGACGTGACTCTTGCTTTAGTGAACGTTAATCTAACATGTAAATGTAGCATTTTCAAAAAAGTTCACCTTGATACACTGTATCTTTGTAACTTGAGGAGTAGCTTGAGGTAGTCTATAGCTGATCAGATAGTCTAACTGAAAACTGAAGGAAAGCGTTCTTGTGCTAATACCTGCGATTTCTTAATAAACAGGAGTGTTTAAAATTAGTGCTTACTGCTATGTATAAAAAGAGCTAGTTAGAAGCTCTTTTTATATGAAAATCTAGCTGATCCAACAGTCGTTATCCTGTCCAAATTCCAATAAATCTGGAGTTCATACAAAAATCGCATAGAAAAAGGACGTTCAGTTTTTCCCGAATTTGACAATTTTGTAAATTTTCTTTCAATAAAAACCTAATTAGGACTGTTATCACCACATACCAACGAACAGCATTCAATTTTTAATTATACATATAGAGACATGCATAAACTCGCGCCTTCTTTCCATGGGGGTAAGCAAAAATAGAACGCCACCTGGTACGATCCTAACTCTTTTTACCTACTTATTACGACTATGGCGAAGCTAACCCTACTTGCATGCTACCAAGCATGCGCACGGGAAGGTACTTTCCTGTTTCATCCTTTTCAGTAGTCGGGTTTTAGTTTTTAAACTTATTTTTTCTAATTTATCTAATTATATTATTAACGTCTCAACTTCGATCAAACGAAGTCCAGGATGTTTTACATGAGGTAACAATAAATTGAATAAATTAAGTAGAAAACAGAATTAATAAACGCCGTCTTTAGATTCATACGTCTTTTTCCTAAAAGAAAAACTGCCCATAAGTTTGTCTCGACACAAATAACATAATCCAAATTTTAATGAGATGGAAAGATAGAAAATTACGCAGCTGTTTTATTTTATAATTAATTTCGTATAAAATTATGCTAAAGCGTCGCAGTAAAACAGTTTACGAGTGTTCGATGTGTAAAATGTTTATATTTTCATCAATCGAAAGGTGTTCGTTGTGTAAAATGTTTATATTTACGATTTATGAGCCAAGCTGACCACAAACTAGTTTCGGAACCTGCCGGGTTTATTGAAGCGTTTCATGCGAGATAAAGTCTTTGATGTGATGTGACGTACCTGTATTTATATGTAGATATACTGGGTTGTTTTCCGAGGCACAGAAAATGTGCCAAAAATTGCTAGATTTTCACATGATTTTTAATTTAGTAAACTCGATTTGCCACAGCAAATTTTGCCGGCAAAATCGTACATATTTGTATCAATAGTTTTGTTATTTTTTTTTTAATGAAATTGTTTATTCTTTAAATAGGATATCGGAATCACTTTTACTCGTCATATTAAAAAAAAAGCTAGATGTCGACTCCATCTAGCTTTTTTTTTTAATATGACATTTCCAATCTGACTACCCTTTAGAAGAAATGGCGAAACAAATTCGCTTTTAAAGTAATTTTCCGTTTTCAAACGCGAGTTCTTAATCCAATTCGTACAAAATAAATAAAATGCTCTCAAACACTCATCGTCAACTTACTGATCAGCATTGGATTCAATCATCTATTAGTGTAATTGATGTTTTAATTCCTCATGTAAAAATAATCAACTGAATACGCTACTTTACTGAAATCGGCACGTGTAACAAAATCATGTATTTTTAAAGCTGGGTATACATTTTATACTTACGCTTGATGGAGCGTCCCAAGTGACCCATCTCGAAAAGAAGAAGACTATGATGGTACATCATTAGCGCTTGGCCCATTTGGTTTGTCATGGGTGTCAATTCCATGCAAGTTCATTTGTGGAGACGCGCGAAGCACAGTTAGTGCGCTAAAATAGTGGATACTTCGCTTTACAGTATTCTGTCGATTCTCACAGCTGATGTTCAATCCCAGATTCACATGGCTGCTTTAAAAATAAAGCTGTATTTTTACATTTCTCTAATAAACATTGAAAATATCAGAGCATTCAAAGTTATTTTTACTGTTCACAAGTCTAAAGATGACGATAAAGTGGGATTACATGTCGAAACTTCTTTTTGTTTATTTTAAACGCATTTAAAGTGATGTAGGTCAGCCCATTAGGAACGAATCGCTTTTCCGAATTAGTTTAACGCGCTGTATTGATTTTTATTTCACATTAGCTACGCCCGCGACTTTGTTTGCGTGCTTTGGATTTCATTTTGTTGAGTAAATTTCTCCTTATAACATCAGCTATCTGCCAGTGAAAGTCCCGTCAATATCGGTCCAGCCGTTTCGGAGACTATCCGGAACAAACAGACAGACAGACAAAAAATTGTAAAATTGTCTTTTTGTAGTAATAAAAAGCTGTTTATTCTGACATTACAAACAGACAACACTTCAATTTTATTTATTTGTATAGATGGTCAGGTACACATTTCAAGGATATTATTGTTACCATGTTATGTGATGTGACCATGTTATTTTATTGAACTAAAGGCTCCTTCAAACAGGCGCGACACGTGATATAATCGCGTGTCGCGCCTGTTTGAAGGAGCCTTAACGCCGTCTTAGCTACCACTAGATTGACGATTAACGACATTCCATAGTTGGAAAGTCATTCGGACGACAGAATAACGGCTCCTGCAAACAGGCGCGACGCGCGACGCGAATCGCGCGAGTCAAGATAACGAGGTCAGACAGTCAACAGTAGAGATAACGCCACTACCCGATAACAACGGGATAAGCGGAGTCGACTATAAATAAAGTAATAAATATAAATAGGATATTAATATTGAGTCAAGATAACGAGACCAGACAGTGGAGATACCACCACCGCCCTAATAAACAACATCAATAAACGGAAGCGATTAGATAAGTGAATTGTGGTGACAACCATCCTGTCCCCACCACTGTGTTAGCTGATAAGACTTAGTATATAAACTAACCCAACTATAATTTAAGCACATTATTGTATTGACTCTACAACATACCACTGTACTACTAACACGTTTTGAGAATAAAATTACTTTTATCTCCATCACAAGTCTCAGTCTTTTAACTGGCGCCCAACGTTACGGGCATTTCTTGAAGAAATTATCAATCAAGGCGACGTGCTGAATTGCTGTATCTCCGCTACCAGACACCGAACCAAGAAGATTACTCTATCAAACCTGCCCAGAACCTACAAATAAAGAAAAAGATTCAAGACTTCTCCTGCAAGGTGACGCTGACTCAGAGAAAAACTCTTCTCCGTACACATCAAGGTGACGCTGGCTAAGAAGAACTTCTCTTCGTACATCGCAGTATAGAAGCTCATCGGAGTAAATCGACGGACTTCAAAGACCCGACTCTACGAAGCCTCTACTACATCCAGATGAAGACAGTGATAGCCCTCATCATTCTCACAACACAACTGTAAGTACACGTGATTATTTCCCGGTTAAAACTACCTCAAACTGGCATTTACTCCTTCAGGTAGAAAATTAGTAAACACCCCAAAGTTAATAATGACGTCATCCGTAGATTCCAACCCTCAAATTAGACCAGAAAGTAATATTCCTATTCCCCAGTTCTCTGGAGAAGGTGGAGAAAGATACCTACACGGTTTTATCACCGCAGTAGAACGTTTTATTCAAATAACCTCTGGCACAGATGCACAAAAAGTCAATATAATCTTGTCAAAGATAACAGGCAATGCGGCTACTCTCATATATAGCTACCCCCATAACTTCACTTGGTTAGAAATTAAAGAAATCCTAAAACAACAGTATGGATCATGGAATAGAACGATAGGAGATGTGTTTCAGGAAATTAATAACTTAAGACCAAGCTCGCCAAGCTTAACTAACGTTATATACGAGTTACAAATGTTAATAGCTGAAGGATGTACAATTAACCAACATGTACACACCGGTTTAAAGGAAATAGCTAACCAAAAGTTAATATCACTCCTACCACCTGAATATAAACCAGCCTGTGAAAAACTAGACTTCCTAGAAACTTGCCTTAGAGCTAGAACTCTTGACAAAGAAGGATATGTAATTAACATCAGAAATACGGGAAACAAACCGAATGGTCATACTCAACCTTTCGTTAAAAATAATATGAGCTCAACCCCCCAACAACACAACGCCCTTGTGTATAATTCAAACCTTGGTAATAGACCTGTTCAGCAAAGACACGCATATCCAATCTCACCTTTCTCGGCTAGGATTCGGATGCAGCAAGCAGAACAAGCTAAACAACCTTGGTATGGCAACCATAATAATAATCAAACTCACGCTTACCCTAAGCGTAATTTCAATAATAATGCTAATAATTTTAATCAAAGACCTCCATGGCAACCAACTCGACCAAACTGGCAACCAAAACCACAAAATCCCGAACTACAGGATAAAGACGCGACTATGCGAACTGTAACAGAACGACCTCAATTAAAAAGAAACCGAGTATTTAACATCGACGAACCTGAATGCAATAGTGATGACTATGCCGATACCCCTTTTGAAGAATACATGCAGCAATGCGCCAACGAATATTTTACTAACATCAACCCTAGATATGAAAACAATGATCAAATTTGTGAACCAACACACGAATATGACCCAAACTCGGAGGATTTTCAGACGGATTTACCCCAGAATACCCCAACATAAATTCTACACCTAATCATACCCAACTACCATACATTAAAATACCTAATACAGACGAAAAAATACTAATAGACACCGGATCAACACGCTCATTTATTAAACCCAATATAGCTAAAGAATTAATATCGGATGGATACGCGATTTATGTTGATGAAACATTTTCAGTCCAAACCCCGCACGGACTCTCAAAACATAATGGTAAAATAATAACCTACCCCATGGTAAATATCTTCGGACAACACAGTAATCCAATAGAATTTTATATGTTCGACTTCTCTAATAACTATGAATACCTAATAGGATGGGACACATTAATTAAACAAAATCTATTAATAATTCCTAGCGAGAACAAAATAAAAACACCAGACGATATAACTATACTATTACATTATCAAGAAAATAAGTCGATTACGTTAGGACATATTCTAACAGAGAAGGGACTCAGTCCATGTCCAGAAAAAACCAAAGCAATAACCAGATTTCCACCACCTAAAACAACCAAAGAAATCAAGTCATTCTTAGGACTAGTATCCTATTATAGGAAATTCATACCAAACCTATCCAAAATAGTAACACCTATAACTGAGTGTACAAAGAAAGGAAAAGAGATAAAACATGATAAACCATTTTTAGAAGCTTTCCAAAGAGCAAAAGACTTAATCATTAACCCACCAGTCCTAGCATATCCAGATTTTAATAAAATATTCACAGTAACGACTGATGCAAGTGATATAGCATTAGGAGCTGTTATTTCACAAGAAAATCATCCTATAGCATACACATCTCGAACACTAACGGAAACGGAACAAAAATATAACGCGACTGAAAAGGAACTACTAGGTATACTTTATGCCCTAACACAATTTAGACCATACATCTATGGGCGACACTTTAAACTTGAAACAGACCACCAACCACTAATATGGATAACCAAACTTAAAGAACCAAACGCTAAGCTTACCAGATGGAAGTTAAAACTGCAAGAATACGACTATGAAATATCACATAAAAAGGGAAGTACTAACCACGTAGCAGACGCTCTGTCTAGAATCGTACTAATGCATAACTCAGACCAAGCAACGGTACATAGCAACTTCGATGACTCAGATGAAGGATTTATAATAAAATCAGAACATCCCCCTAGGCGTATGAATAGAATATTTGTAACGACAGAACCATATCAAGTGAAAGTAATAAAAAAAGACAACCACACCTACGATTACAATCTAAAAATAAACAATCCCCAAGACTTTATAAAATTCTGTAAAGAATATCTCGGATCAAAAAGATATGCTATAGTAGGAAATAGTAATAAACTCATAGAACAACTGTCTGAAATATACAGGAAACATTTCAATAATAAAGAACTCACAATCATTTGGTTTACACAACCACGTGTAGAAATCACAGACAAAGAAGAAATCCTAAAAATAATTAGATCAACGCATGAATTTATGGATAGACATATAGGAAACCCAGCTTTAATAAAGGAAATCTCTAAAACATACTATATCGAGAACATCAAAAAACATACGCAAAACTATCTGAATCAGTGCGAAACATGTGCTAAAGTAAAATACGATCGACAACCATTTAAACCGCCCTTTGAAAAAACCAAAACACCAACAAAACCAATGGAAAAATGGCAAATAGATACGTTCCACTTTAAAAAGAAAACCTATTTAACCGGAATAGACACATTTTCTAAGTGGACTTTCGCCACAGAACTAGTTGAAAATAACTCCCTACAAGTAATAGAAACGCTATTACGACTCTTCGCTCTAATAGGAACCCCCGAACTAATCTCAACAGATAACGAGACTATACTAATATCGGAAATAGTAAAAGAATTTCTAGCAGGATTAAAAATCAAACATCATGTGACAACACCCCTGCACCACACGTCTCATGGAGACATAGAACGGTTTCACTCCACCCTAATAGAGAGATTAAGAGTACAACAGGAACTAAAGAAAGAAGATGTTAACTTAGCAGTACTAGCATATAATTCCACTATACATAGTGCCACTAACAAAACACCTAACGAATTACACTTTTTACGAGAAATTAACTTACCCGTACAGAACAAACAAACCTCTGACTACCTAAAGAAGATAAACGACAAATTAGAAAATGTAAAAGAAAGCACACTCAAAAGGAGTAATAAATTCAGAACGCCTGTGACTAAAGAAATCACCACGGGAACTAAATTCTATATCGCTAAGCATGATAGATCAAAACACGTGAACCCCTTCAAAGGCCCATACGTAATTAAAAAAATACTCCCACGAAATAAATTCTCCTATGACTCCAGACATAAAGAACATCAAATTCACATTAGTCAAATTCGTGTTACAGATGCGACGCAAACATCATCAGATTAGGACAAGGGATCAGTATCATACCTCAAAGGAAGGTACAAATACAAGAAGACGAATGGAACTTAATCTATCCTATTAATCTAGAACCGCTCCAAACAAATTATGAGTCTATAACGAACCTATATAACAACGAAAGACTAACTAATGATATACGACATCAAAGAACAGAATATTTAAAAACACACTTAAGTGAATGTCTATCGCGAATGCAAATCAAACGATCCAAACGAGGACTTATTAATGGATTAGGATCTATAATTAAAGCTATCTCAGGAAATCTAGATAATGACGACATGATAAACATAGAAAAGAAATTTAGTCTAGCAGCCAACGCAATGACCACAATGAATCACAAAATAAATAATGTGACCCATCAACTTAACCAGTTAATAACAATTGTTAATCGTAAACTCAACTCTAGAGAGTACTTCTTACAAGAAGTGATCTTAGTATACGAAACACTGAAAGACATCTGCGAACATCTCGAAGAAGCTTACGTCCTAGCCCAACACAATATCTTGCAACCCGCAATATTTAACGAAATACATTTACAGCAAGGATTAGATAAAATCCCCAGCAAAATTAACGTAGTACGAGATATAAGCAAACTACAATCCCTAATAGTCCCAAGCGTTGCTATACAAAGCAAACTATTAATATTCCAATTCGCTATACCCATTGTCTCTAAAGAACAATATAATCTAGAAACAGTAGTTAGCATAATCACCCCATCTAACCAATATTGTCAAATGCCTAGTATTAAGAACGGCCAGTATTTAACGGGAACCAATCATGTGTATAAAGTAGACAAATGTAATAACAATATATGTACAGCCTCACCAACAAAGAAATGTGTAGAAGAAAGCATTCTGAAACAACGCAACAACTGTAGCGTTATAAAAATCTACTGTCCAGCACGATACTCATACAAAATTCAGAATGACTTATATTTCCAGTTCAGATTAAAGGAACAAACAATCTATGATAGATGTGCCGACAGAAGCGTGACCATCGTAGACTCATATATAGAAGACAACACCAAATGCGGAAGCACTCAAGATCCTGTGGATATTCAGACCTTTACTGAAGTCACAGAACCAGCAAACGAGTTACCAATGACGTTACCAGAAAATATGGACAACATAGAAGAGCAGATCGCAGCAATCAATAGACCCGACTTAACCTCTGATAAGATCAAAGACATAGGGATCCTGACCTACATAACGATAGTAACCATAATCTTGTTAACTATCGTCTTTTTAACTCGTCGAATCATAAAAACCCGACAGAGTACAAAAAGACTAGGAGGGGAGAGTCAAGATAACGAGGTCAGACAGTCAACAGTAGAGATAACGCCACTACCCGATAACAACGGGATAAGCGGAGTCGACTATAAATAAAGTAATAAATATAAATAGGATATTAATATTGAGTCAAGATAACGAGACCAGACAGTGGAGATACCACCACCGCCCTAATAAACAACATCAATAAACGGAAGCGATTAGATAAGTGAATTGTGGTGACAACCATCCTGTCCCCACCACTGTGTTAGCTGATAAGACTTAGTATATAAACTAACCCAACTATAATTTAAGCACATTATTGTATTGACTCTACAACATACCACTGTACTACTAACACGTTTTGAGAATAAAATTACTTTTATCTCCATCACAAGTCTCAGTCTTTTAACTCGCGCGACACAAAGGCACCGCTCGTCGCGCGACTTGCGGTGCCTTTGTGTCGCGTGTCGCGTCGCGCCTGTGTATACGAGCCTTAAATGATGGAACAGAAGAAAGAGAATATTCTTTGACTAGCTCCTGCATGCGACTTCTTCCGCGTCTAATGTATTGTTCTCTTGACCCAACGCGTCGCATCGCATCGCCTACCCGCGCTATTATTTCGTTTTCGCTTAGCGTTTTTTCTGATTTTTTTTCTTTCTGCGCGGCTCCGAAGGGGCATAACATGATGTTAAGAGCGTTTACGCCGTACGGCATTTTATACAAACTTTCGAACCGATTTTAATTAAACTTCATACGCATAAGCAGGATACAAAGGTCTAAAAAGTTAGTAGATGACATTTTCGAAATGTCTTATTTAAAAAAGATAACTGGAAATCTCTGTTTCTATGGAAAATTTAAAATCGGTCTAATAATTTGGCTGTAACACAATTTGTTCGAAAATGTTCTCTACTAACTTTTTAGACCTTTGTATCCTGCTTATGCGTATGAAGTTTTATTAAATTCGGTTCTTTTATTTCGAAAAATAAGGGCTTGAAAGTTTGTATGAAATGCCGTACGGCGTAACTCTCAACATCATGTTATGCCCCTTAGGAGCCGCACAGAAAGAAAAAAAAATTCAGAAAAAACGAAAACTGATGCCTGGTATCAGTTTCCACGGGATTGATCCTCACTCAAAACTCTGTTTCTAATACCTTTAAATAGCCATGTCGCTGATTCCACTTAATATACATCTCTTTCAACAAATATTTCTAACACTTAAGTCGAGTTAGTGTCCTGGGAACTTCCAGAAAAATGTCGACATTGTTTAGATTACATACGTGTATGTACCAATAGTTCGTAAGCCACGACATTCCGTTTGCATCGCTCAAATCGAGCACATCTCCCAATTATTGTAATAATTGTAATTAAAGTTTATTTTAATCTAAATCACTGCCGTTCATATTTGACTAAGTACCTAAATGTTCTGTTTACGCAGCATGTAACACTGTCGCGCTCAATTGCGCCCGCGCACCCAATAGAATAATTGCAGACGACAGAAGTGATTTAGTTATTTTTAGCTTCGCCTCCTCATGTCGTTTGAGTCGTAAAAATACTTTCTGTTATGCGATTGTTGACGAGTTATTTGGTGTTTTTAAAACGACTTGTCGCATTTTTGACTGATTGATGATTATCAATATGTTTTTCTTTTAGAATGGATTATTTCAACAGTGTCTGGGGCTCGATTTCGTTTATACCGAATATCTAGACCGGTCGTTGTATTAGCGCCATTATTAAAAGTGCTTTGTGCAAAAGCCATGTTATTGGGTGTTCCGCTTTTTCTTCTATTATTATTATTACTGTTTATTTGTTTGCCAGATAGTGTTGACTGCGGCTTTGTATCATTTTGTGCTTCTTCGTCGCCTATGGCAACAACTCAATTATTCTTGGCAATAGCTTGCAAATGAGCGGCTATTTACTTTCCTTTATTTTTTACTTTCTGTTTGCTCCACAGCTCCATTACAATATTATTATTTTCATATTTTAATGAGTCCATCGTTATTACTTTTAAAATATTTGTTTTACCGCTTGGTCAAGTTCGCCCACTTTGAAGACCAGAGACCTATTTTTTCAGTAACTGTTACTGATTATTCTGGTTTGGAAAAATGTACAGACATGCACATCAAGCTAGTAGTAGCTTGATGTACATGTCTGTACATTTTTCAAAATCATTTTTCATTTTCAATTTTCAATTAAATCATTTTTCAATTTTCAAAATCTATTAAAGAAATTTGACAGATTGTAGAATCAAGTGTCAAATTTCTTTAATAGATTTTCAACTTTATCGATACAGTATAAGGTTCAAGGTTGATTGGGAAAATTTGACAGTTTCGGGTAGCTTGATGTGCTGGCGTCTGTACCAGCTCCTAATATTACTACTAATATATGTGACTACCATACAAACTCAAGCAAGACGATGTGGCACATCAAAGTTTGCGTTTTACATCCATCACTTTTTCTCATTAGCTAATTATCCAACTAGAGTAAACAATTTGTCATTGTCAACTTCATTTAAAATACTGTCTCCGTAAGAAATTTTCCAATACTTTGCCGTTGCATAAGCAAACTTTCGGTTCCCATTACGGATAAAAAAGAGCTGAGATAAAATCACTAAATAACTGTCTGGAGGTGACCTTTAAGCCTTAATTAACGCGATGCAAGTTTTTGCCAGTGGCATACAGTTAAATTGAAGAAACAAATGACTTAAATCGTCAAAACAATGTTTAGATGGTGTAACTTTTATTGTTGGTTCACCATATGGTATGTTGTTGGCAATTGAATCGCATCGTGTAAGGATAGGATAGGATAGGCTTTAGGATATATCGAACGAAAACCTGGTACCTACTTTTTCTCGAGTAAAATCATACACATACCTAAGTATTTCTACCTCCGCAGCCAGCATGACCTCGACTCTCTAAGTACTCATAAAGAAATCAACAGCTATTATTACGTGGGCTAGCACACGATTGCACAATGGAAATAGCCCAGTGGCTTACATCGAGCCAATTACGCTGGATGTCTCCAGGTCTAAGAATAACAGACGGACGAGCCCCTTACTGTGATGTAATCAACTTGTTGATGCTGACAAAGAGTAGGAAAAGACAAGTTATCATATAAATAAGTTACTGTACTGATTGTGGGAACAAAATAGCACGAAGTTGGATCCTTGCGAGGAGCACAGTAGCGGTGGTTATGTCCAGCGAAGGGCGTCTTTGGTCTGAATGACGATAATTATGTTTGTTCATTCTACTGTTCTTACAAAATCGAAAGCGAACGCACCTGTTTCGTCACGTATTTTCACCTCAACGCAGAATTTCAAAGTGCAGATGCTTAGAGAACAATTTGTACGATGGATTTGGTCAACGCCAATCCATTTTCAACTCGATTTGCTTCTGCTTCGTGCTATAAATTGGCAGTAAGCTTTTTTCCGTAACTAGGCGGAACGGCCAAGATTTCTGCGGAAAATATAGTGGTACATAAGTATATTTCTTCAATGTGACAGGCCTTTTCATATATATTCATGCTACTCAAGACGTCATTGGAAGTTCGGGAGGCATGACGATATCAAGAGTATATCAATTACGATGTCTTCAATAGGTATGTGAGCGGTGGGACGGAGGGGCGGGGGCGGGGGCGCTTTGTCATTACTCAGCACGTGCGTTGCGAACAATAGGCAACCCCGCCGCCCTCAGCCCCGTCCCCCCCACCCAAGGCGCGGCCAACTAGTTCCGCGCGGACTATAACTATGTTTCTATGAATGTCTATTTCTACTTTCATTGTGGTTCCAAAGACTCTTTATTTTTCTATGGGGAATTTCTCATCTTCTAGCTGCATTTTATAGCATTAGAACTACTTTTTCATCAATTCTTCTTAGCGAGGCAGCTTCGAGTTTTTTATATTTTATAAATTTTAAGCTCGTCTTCTACGATTAATCAAGTTGTAGGTAGCCCACTAGTGGCGAAAACGATTTCTGTCGGCTTAATGTATGCTCGTGAGTGTACCTGGTAAGTTAATATAAAATAGTAACATTAAAAATTAATGAATAAGTAAATGACTTTTTGATAAATTTTTCACTCAACGCCATCGTAGCCTATCTTCGATGGTAATCTATGATTCCTTACTTTGATCGTGCCTATGTCGTAGTTAAATAGGAAGTATTCTAGTCATAGTCGCTGCACGTGATGCAATTGTCAATCAGCATGAGTGGATCATAATCGTTTTTTATTGTTCAAAGAGCTTTTAAAGGTCATTGTAAATCTCAGCTCAAGTGTGGAATGGTTGAGATCCTTTCAACAAGGATAATACGTTTATTCTTTATAAGTACATATATATGTTTCTTCTTTTCTACTCATAATTAGCCTATAATGTTCTGGGACATGGGCCTCCACTCTGTTAGAGGCAGTGGGCCATAATCCACCACGCGGGCCCAGTGCCACGTCATTGGTCACATGTTTTTGAATTTTTGGTTCTAGGACATGCCGGTTTCCTCACGATGTTTTCCTTCGCCGTTTTGAGAGCAGTGTTGATGAAATAACTTACGCAAAGCAAAGCGGCTGCTTGGGTTCGAACCCACGACCTACGACTCGTAAGTCGGGGCCGTTACCACTGGGCCACCACTACTCACCGATTCTACTTATGAGTAGAAACGGTGAGCAGTAAAACATTCCATAGGTACCTATGGGTAGCGAAAAAATAATCACTATTAACCACATTGTTCGCAATGTTAAAAGTAAACTATTGTTAGAAAATCAGTTGGGATCGCGAGCGTTTTTAACCATCTTACTTCAAAAAAGGAGGAGGTTCGCAATTCGGATGTTTTTTTTTTTTGTTGAATTTGCTTTCGATTGTTAGTTTCTTCAGGTGTAGTTACGCCAAGATATATACTTAGCATTTCAATAAGGAATATTTAGCTTTGAACAAAATTAATTGAATGCGGTTTACTCGTAAGCCTGGGTGCTGTGCTTGGAATAGGTAGATAGAGTAAACATTATTGTACACCATAACAAACTACAAATAAGAACCTTTGACAGTTCCATAGGGTATTACAATGGTTACAAAACAAAGTGGCTGGAGCTCGAAAATATACGACGACGTCTAAAAACCTCAATAAGAAAAGTGTTACAGCGACGCCAAGCGGCTGCCGCCGTAACTAAACGGTCCGCTGAAAGTTCAGGCGCCGCTGAAAACTAACGCGCTGAATTTTCCCAATGTTTCTGTAAAACTAACGTAGATGCCGCTGTGTTCGCAGCAGAAAGTTTACAAGTTATTTTTACTCGATTCGATTTTGTTTTGTTAGATTTATCCTTGATTTATGTTTTGTAAACTGTATTATACTGTAACTTCTTGTTTTATGTTTCTAAGAGAGTATATGTTCAGGCACACGAGTACAAGAGAGGTAGGTACAATGGCAACATGATTCGATATTGGTGATTGGTAGTTTTCATTTATTTTTAGGATTCAAATAATTTGCAGATAGTCAATGAATTTCAGGAAATATTATACCCTCGTATATAGTGTGATCAATTTCTCAGCCCAATTAGCTTTTTCCGAAATCAATAATAATAAATAATAATTAGAAATCAATAATATTTCAAGTAATTTTCTCTTTCTGAAGATTTTCTAACAAATCATGATTTTTCATCACTCTGTTTCTATTTCACATTGATGAAAGTTTTAAGTTATTGACCTTACTCTCTCACATACCTATGCATACATATGTACTTATGTAGGTACCATCGCGGACACTGGCGGTGGACCACTTTTCAACCTTAATACCAAGGGCTAAGGGTAAAAAGTGGTCGACCGCCATTTTCCGCGGCTGTACCTATGTATACCTAGGTTGTAAAACCTATGAAACCAATTAATTACGCAGAGTCTTCCTAATCACCACACCGGACAAATACATAAAACATGGACATCCCCTCGTCCACATTTTCCTATCCCTCATTCTTACATGATGGCCGGCGCGGGAAGGATGTGCCGTAATTACGGGCCGACCTAATTACGGAACAATTGAGAGCCGTACTACATGCCATCTACCTATTATTAACTGAGTTTCGATGAATGGATAGAAGTTTTGTAGTGGCAATAGTTATGTGACATGCGACTTCAAGGGTATAATGTGTGCTCTACAGAATACGTTGCCGCCGAATTTCCGCTGAAATTAAGCCTGACCGAAGCTCGGCTGTACGCTATAACGCAACGTAATTTCGGCATAATGTGTCGTCAGTAATTCAAATAGCATTTGTTGAATGTTGACCTTCTTTGATACAGTCACAGTTTGATTTATGGTTCTGATTCTATTCTGTCTAAGTTGATTTGAATGTTGAATGACTTTTGAATATTCGCCAATGCGTTGCTCATGTATTTCTTTTTACTTATTCCTGTAACTATATTTTACAATATAATATCTCGTGTACGAGTTCAAGTCTTTAATTGTGTGTATCCACGTAAAAACCTTTTACTCAAAGGTTAACAGGGTTATGGGCCCAGAGTGCGCAAAGATGTGGAATTTTACTAAGATACAATGAGCGAACAAGACCTGGCAACTATGTCTGCAGGAGGCGGAAGCGTAAGTGGGCTTTGTATTGAGAAACTGAAGGGGCGAGACAATTACCTCCTCTGGAAGTTTAATATGAGAAACCTGCTTATCCATGACGATCTTTGGTGTTCTATCGACGGGTATCCGGAGTGCGATAAGTCTAATCCGGAGCTGAAACGGCGTAAGAATGAAAGGGCGTTGGCTAAGATCTGCCTGTCAGTGGACGCTTCATGCGTGTCCCACGTGATGACTGCGAAGACAAGTAAGGATGCCTGGTTGAACCTGGAGAAGGCGTATGACGATAAGGGCATAGGCAGGAGATTAAAACTGTTGCGGATGCTGTGCTCGGTAAAGTTAGACGACTTTGGTGGTAATATGGACAAATATGTTGGCGAATGTTTGTCGTTGTCGCAACAGTTGGCGGCTGTAAATAAACCGATTGACGATGAGTTCCTGGCGGCGATTATTCTTCAGGGATTACCTCCTAAGTTTGATCCAATGATCATGGCCTTGGAGAGTAGTGTGAGTGACCTAACCAGTGACTTCGTGAAGGCTAAACTGCTACAGAATACGAAGTGGTCTGATAATTGCAAAGGTGGAGATTGCCTGATTGCTGATAAGTCAGAGAAAAGGTCTGGTAAGAGGCGCCAAGAGAAGAAGCCGAGGTGTTGGAACTGCGGGAAGTCTGGTCACGTTAAGAAGGAGTGTACCCAGAAAAGTGTTGCGATGGTCGCGACTCGGTTCTTGGCTGACACGTGGTACGTAGACTCGGGTGCGTCGAGTCACATGACGGGACGGCGAGACTGGATACACGATTTTTCTACAATGAGTGTAGAGGTGAACGTGGCAAGCGGACAGACTTTGAAATGCGTTGGTATCGGTAATGTGTGTTTGAAACTCAGAGATTATGTTTTGACTCTTAAAGAAGTGATGTACATTCCGGGAATGAGTGTTAATTTACTTTCTGTAAATAGTTTAGCAGTTAAAGGGCTTAGAGTGGAGTTTATTGAGTCTACTTGTAAGATTTTTAGAAATAAATCTTGTATAGCTAATGTTAGGTCTGATGGCGGGGTATACAAACTGCATACTAACGCGGTAGCTTTAAGTAGTGTAAATAAAGAGGTTTCAAAGGAGTCTTGGCACCATAGGTTGGGTCATTTGAGTTATGACAGCTTAAAGTCACTGTCACACGTTATTGATTTTCAGAATGCAGAAATTACAAATAATTGCGATGTTTGTATTCTTGGAAAACAAATAAGATTTCCGTTCAAGAAATCTGGTCGTGACGTAGCGGCTAAGCGGTTAGATCTGGTGCATACAGACTTGTGTTCGATTCCTCTTGCGTCCCACTCAGGTAAGCGGTACATTTTAACTTTTCTGGATGATCACTCGCGGAAAGTATTCTTGTACTTCTTGAAAAATAAGAGCGAAGTAGCTAGCGTCACCATGGACTTTGTTAGGCTCGTGGAAAACCAATGTGAATCCAAGGTAAAGGCAATACGCAGTGATAACGGTACGGAGTACGTAAATAAAGAGCTAAGCTCATTCTTCAGACAGAAGGGTATTGTGCATCAGGTCACTGTTCCGTATTCGCCTCAAATGAATGGTGCGGCAGAGAGGTTGAACAGAACTCTTTTGGAACGGGTACGTTGTATGTTGTATCACGCGGGTTTGGATCACAAGATGTGGGCTGAGGCGGCTAACACTGCCGGGTACCTTATTAATCGGTCTCCGTCTAGTAGATTAGGTGGGAAAACGCCCGAAGAGGTTTGGTCGGGTAATAGGGTAAAGTATGACCACTTACGGATTTTCGGTTGCGAGGCCTTTATACATATCCATGACGTTAAGCGAAATAAGTTGCAACCTAAGAGTAAGAAATATATTTTTGTCGGTTATGAAGACAATGGAAGATCTTACAGGTTGTATGACTCTGAGACACATAATATTAAAAGAAGCCGTGATGTCAAATTTAATGAAAGTGTGTTCCCAGCCAGAAAGCTAGGAACTGGACATAGATCACCCACTATAGAAATATTTCTTTCAGGGGAAGAAGTTGACGATTCCAACAGTGAGTGGAGGTCAAGCGTGCCTGAGAGTGAGGTGGTTGGTGATGCAGCTCGGGAGTTTGTCACTGAAGAGCCGGTAACGAGGAATGTTGAACCGGTTGTGTCTGCGAGCGGTGATGATGGCGGCGACGACACTTTGGTTTTTGAAGATAGCGTTGAGGAGGTGGTAGAACCTCCGGAACCGAGGTACAATCTTAGATCTAGACAACCTAAGGGTTTGTACGCACATGATGAGATCCCAACTGAACCGCGCACTGTTAAGGAAGCTCTAGGCTCAGGGCAGAGCGACTTGTGGCAGCAAGCTATGCAGGTGGAGATTGATTCGTTCAATCAGCATGAGGCTTGGGAGTTGGTGGATCGTCCTATGGGCAAAAACGTGGTTCGGAATAAATGGATCTTCAAAATTAAGTGTGACGCCGAGGGGAAGATAGCCCGATATAAGGCTAGGTTAGTAGCCAAGGGTTTTACCCAAAAGTATGGTGAAGATTATTTTGAGACGTTTTCACCGGTAGTACGGTATAGTTCGTTGCGACTATTGTTGGCGATAGCCGTAGACATGGAACTCGATATAGACCATCTGGACGTACAGACGGCGTTCCTAAATGGTAATTTAGATGAGGAAATTTTTATGTTTCAACCGGAGGGGTTCATTTCACCTGGTGAAGAAAATAAAGTCTACAGATTGAAAAAGGCAGTCTATGGACTGAAACAAGCTTCACGAGCTTGGTATCAGAGGGTGAAGGACGTGCTTCTGCTGACAGGTTTTGTTCAATGCCAACTTGAACAATGTATCTTCTATAAAATAAATGGTAAGTCGGTTGTTTACATTGCCTTGTACGTCGACGATTTCATTGTGTGTTACAATGATGCACGCATGGCTGAAGAGCTGAAAGAGAGTTTACGTAAACCATTTAAGATTAAGGACTTAGGTGCGGTGCGGCATGTTCTCGGGGTCACATTAGAGCGTGAGAGGACGAACAAAACTCTTAAGCTTTGTCAGGCGAGGTATATTGAGCGCTTGCTCGACAGTTTCGGTATGTCGGAATGCAAACCAGTCCAGACTCCTTTGGACCCAAACATTAAGTTTACTGATACGAGTGTGTTAGGCGAAGGTAATGTTCCGTATAGGGAATTGATAGGTTCCCTTATGTATCTGAGTGTTTTTACACGGCCAGATATTACGTATGCAGTTTCGTACTTAAGCCAGTTTAATACGTGTCATACTATGGAACACTGGAGGGCTGCGAAACGTGTATTGAGGTATCTTAAAGGAACTCAAAACGTTAGTCTTGTGTTTAGAAGGTCGGGTCATGTTAACATTGAGGGGTTTGTAGATGCGGACTGGGGCGGTGACGTACGCGACCGAAAATCATTTTCGGGGTTTGTTTTTAAGTATGGGGGAAACACCATCTCCTGGGAATGCAGAAAACAAACATGTGTTAGTTTATCAAGTACTGAGGCTGAGTACGTTGCTCTTAGTGAGGCTGCTAAGGAGGCACGTTGTCTTAGGGACTTGGTTACTGAATTGACTGGTAGTTCTGGGTTAATCGTCGGTTTGTTCAATGACAATCAGTCTGCTCAGAAACTTAGTGTCAATCCAGTGTTTCATAGGAGGACTAAGCACATAGATATCAGGTACCACTATGTTAGGGAGGCTGTGAATAATCATGTAATCAAGTTGAATTATTTACCTACTCAGGAAATGGTGGCTGATGTACTAACTAAATCTTTGTGTGCTCCTAAACATAAGTTCTGTGTTATGAACTTGCGCTTAGGTTTTTCTTAAGCCAGTTGAGCCAGTGGTGATGTTTGAGTTCAAACAGTGATTGAGGGGAAGTGTTGAATGTTGACCTTCTTTGATACAGTCACAGTTTGATTTATGGTTCTGATTCTATTCTGTCTAAGTTGATTTGAATGTTGAATGACTTTTGAATATTCGCCAATGCGTTGCTCATGTATTTCTTTTTACTTATTCCTGTAACTATATTTTACAATATAATATCTCGTGTACGAGTTCAAGTCTTTAATTGTGTGTATCCACGTAAAAACCTTTTACTCAAAGGTTAACAGCATTGCAGGCGTAATCATGCCGAACTTCGGTCGCGTAACTTCGGCATAGTGTGTTTAGACACAAAGAATGAGAGTTGTGATTTGAGTATATGTACAATTTAAGTTGGTACCTAGTCAATTTGCTTAGTAATTTTCCTGGATTTACTTACACTTATCCTCTTGAAATTTCTGTATTTGTGTAAAATGCCCATAGTTAATATCCCTCCATTCAATATACTGAAGCAACCATCTCTGTTCTAACAGAGTCAAGAATAGTTCCGCCCACACCACTTAATAATTTAAACAATTGGACACAAATTACAGGTTGCACTGTCCAATGTTACGTAGTAATAATAGTACAATGTTTATATATGTAGGTATATGTCTGTGAGTAATTCGCAAGTGCTGACTAGTAGAACGAATGGGTACATGTTTTAAAACGGTTCAATAAATCCACACGAAAATAGAGGAATTTTAGGTAACTATTCAGTAGGTGTCTCAAAAACACAATAAAATTGTCCGCAATTAACTCATATGCACATTTCTATCATCTTTGTGTTTGAGTTAGATCGCAATGAATTAACTACAGTAATGTTATAATTTTTACAGAATTAGTTAATAAACAAAAAAAAACAGCTCCACCTTTATTGAAAATCGGTAAATATATTTTACGACGATACATATAAAAGTAACTTTTATTTTGTGTTACTTTTCCGATGTATCCCTCCCAAAAGCGATGCAATTATATTGTAAATCAATTTGTAGCAAACTTTGACGGTAGCACACTTCCCAGTGCCAGCACCTAACGTTGTTTTATGAGTTTTAATATAATACTAGCTGCGCCCCGCGGTTTTCCCCGCATAAGTCTCGATACCGTGAGAACATTGGGATAAAAATTATCCAATGTGTTAATCCTGGCTATAATCTCTCTGTGTGCCGAATTTCATTCAAATCCGTTGAGGAGTTTTTGCGTGAAGAACTAACAAACGTACAAACACACTCACAAACTTTCGCCTTTATAATATTAGTAATATAATAATAATAATTTATTTATTTCAGACATAACATACTTGTGTGAGACTTACCTATGTAAGTACATATTTTGCTTGAAGATTCTCGGTGAGTGGTAAGATTGTATGGAAATACCTGCACGTTATCGTAAGCGTCTTCATAGTATAATTTAATTATTTTACTTCCCCGTGTTATCGCGCGATGTGCTGTGACGTGGACGTCGACGCTCCCGAAAAATATCGCCACGACGTTAAAAATTATAAAAGTGCACATTCGGTAACTTATCTTGGTGTTTATTTATCTTATATGCTCATTACCTTTAATGAACTATCATACTAATATTATAAATGTGACGGTTTATATATTTGGATGTTTTTTACTCATCACGCAAAAACGGCTACACTGATTTGGGTGAAATTAGTAGTTTATGACGTACGCAAAATACGCGCATTGACGTGGAGTTGACGACACCAGCCCGTATTACCTATTACCTAGTTTATGACCTGGATTAACACATAGCATACTTTTTATCTCAGTAGTACGTTCCCGTGGTATAAATTCCGACCTCCATGCGGGCAAAAACGCGGGTAAAAGCTAGTTAATAATAACTTTATCATGAGTTTCTTGATGAAATCTCTTTTTCATAAAACACTCTTTCATCTATGTTTTGTTCTGGTATTGTGATAAACAGTGACTACGTTTAAAAAGAAATCATTATTACTCTTTGTTCTTAGGCAACCCTATGTTTATCATCCCACTTCTATGTTCACACCAGAGGCCCTAAAAAGGTCACTTTGGCATAATCATAAAAGGATAAGATTATGAATCTTATTAGACAGTTAACTGTTAAGTTAATCGTATCAAATCCTATTGGTGAGGGATTTTTCAGTTATTTTTTTCTGTCTGTGCTAAAATACCAATCAATCTAATCCAAATCCAATCCCAATCTCTTTGATTATATATTATGTACCTACGTAGTGCAGCAAAAAAAGTAAACGCACGGACGTCTTCGCCATATTATGATTCATAATGTTATCCTTTTATGATTCTGCCAAAGTGGCCATTTTAGGCCCCCAGGTTACTCTAAGATCCCAGATTAGTCTAAATAAGTGTACGTGACCAGAGGCACGCTGACCAGCTGTCGTCTGCTCCACATTAGGTGTTGTTTTTGAGATTTCATTCATCATCATGTTCTTGCCTCTTTAATTCATTATATTTGTCGGTGCTTTTTTTCGCCTCTTACTGTTGTTCCTTCTTTGGGATTTCACTATCTTCAGCTGGGTTGTGTATTCCATTCTTCTCGTAGGTTGTGCCGATATTTCAATACGTTGTATTTATGGGGTTCTGTTTCATGTACGAGAAGATGTACCTAAATAATATGACGTCATACATATTTTGACTGTTAAAGATAATAATAATAATATATAATCACCATAATAATAATAATCACCGCACAATTGCCTGGCAAATTGAGCATTGCAATATAGGAAACCCTCGATTAAACTTTACTATCCTTTTTATGAGGACGACTGCGATCATCCTTTTGACCCAATCTTTTTGGGAATAGGTACAAGGAATCATTCCTTTTATAATAAACAAATTATCGTGCCATGCCTGCTGCTCCTTCTTGGCATAAAGAAAGTGTAGAAAATTCTCAACACTTCGCACAAAACATTCTGAAGGAGATAATAATCTTATTTGCATTTATTATCGAGTTGCATGTGAACTATAATAATATTATTATAAAAAGACCATGTGTGTACATTGTACATGTTTTGTGTCCATATTGAATTTTTCACTCACTGACAGACTTTGCTAACAATCGAGAAGACTGAACGCACATTAGGAGATTGAAACGCACGAAAACAAGAACGTCTTTTCCTTCAGTTTCATTAATGTTATAAAAGTTTTATGGATCATTCTTCGGCGCTCGTGTCGTACAAGGTGCGTGCAATCTTTAAGAGAAAAGTTCATGTCGAATAGTCTTGGTGGTCTAGCTTTCTTTTAATATAACTGTTGTACGATCTCATCAACCGACGGTAGATACTTTTTATTTTCAAACGCAGCAATCCACTTGGATGTCGTTCGTTACAAACATATTACTATAAGTAATTACTCACAATTACTGTGAAACTAAATGCTTGTCAAAAGAAAGAATCGCTACTAATTCTACTTGTTAACGTTTAACTTTCAATATAAAAAACTTTTAACTTGTTGCTTTTTCTGTATGCGGTGAGTTAATGGATAACTTACTTATCCGAAACAAGTGCTAGTGTATGGTGACGTACAACTTTATTAAAAATGTGTCGTATGAGTTCTTTGTTCAACCCTTAGAAGAAAATTCCCTTATTGAATTTCAATAGGCAGTCGAACCAACCAATCCATCCATTTAAACCGTTCCTATTAACGTTGCAAACAAACGGCGCGTTTCTCGAACCGACTGTCCGTTGTGGTTAGTATACGGCTTCCCTTCATAGCCGCGGTTCCTTCATTGCATTCCCGCCTCTCCCGTTCACTGGACGTTCCACATTCAAATATCAAAGCATTCAGTTGAACGTAGTGATGTCTGAAGCGGAGGAGAAAGGAGTTCAGGTATGTTTTAAAAATTTAAAAACCTCTTTTTTAAATTTGGTTGAAAAAGGTCTTGTTGCAGTTTATTTTTGTTTATGATATGAATATTTGGAGTTCCGTAGTTCCGTGGCAACTGTTGACGTGTTCGGATATATTTAGAAGTTTTCGGATGTGTTTTGCGTAGTTTATCGACTGTGGTGTATTTCCGATTTTTTGAGATTGTGATTGAATCTTCTAGTACCTAGGAATGTTTAATTACGTTTCTTGCCATCGTACCGTAATTTGTTTTAATGTTTATCGTTATTTTTCAAATTTAGTTGAAGATTACCATAATGATGAAGTTTTACCTACCTCCATGTATATTTTAACTTCAAGTTATGTGTGGTTCGTTCGATTTTATTTACGCCTGAAGTAAAAATTGTTGGGCTACAAAAGAATAGGTAAAGCCGAAATGTTGTTGATACGGGATTACAGGCACTGAAAACTTACAAGTGCGATACGCACCTCATGAAAACTTGTATGATTGGTTAATGACATTTTGGCCAAACAATCACAACTAGATCAGGTTTGGAAACCCAAGACTAAACTCTGGTCCCAGGATCGTAAGGCCTTAATTCCTAAGATCTAGATTTAAACTCAGAGCGTCATAAACCATGATATCAGTTTATAAATTATCAAAACGTTTCGAAAAATATATAGTCGCTAAAAATATCATAAAATCGTGAAAATAAAACACAAAAAGCTAAAAATTTATTAATTAAGCATACCCATTTGTTTTAAAAAAATTATCGATCCTTAGTCCGACTAAGCGGCTTAAGATTTTCCCTTTGTGGTCGTACTAGCATCCCCTTTGACCTTTATCCGTAGGTGACCCATATCTATGGCTTTATAGGTTGATAGATTATCGGGTAACAGATACGGTGCCGATTGAATATGTTAATGCGACGTTCCTCAGCGGGTATAATGATTGGTATGGACCTCTGTTCCTTCTTCAGATTCTCCTTTTTCTTCAGATTAATAAAATTATTTATTGAGATTTTGTACGATGTCAAAATAAAGCTTAGACGTCTTCTTTTTATTGACGCTTATGTTTATAGGTAAGACCTGGTATCTGTGCTAACCGCCACATACCACACTACACATAGAGTTTGACGATACGGTACCGACGTTTGACTTTTGAGACCCCGTTGAAAATTGTCTTGAGCCTGTAATTTTCCTCGCCAGCCAGCGATGCCGAGTTCCGGAACACCGCAATGCTGGCGGCAGGAAAACCTAGGTATTGTGGGTGCTTCCACGGTCTAAACAGTTCTCAAGTTTTTTCATAACAAAACTTCAGCTTCTGGTAATGGTTTTTGAAATATCTCAAAGAATTTATAGCTTTTCATCGTTAACAATATACCTAGGCTGTCCAGTTCTTTTGGCCTCGTTAGACATTTAATTGCTAGTAAATGACTTATTATTATTTCAGGGTCTCCACGGCCTGATGCGCTTTTATTAGTAGTTTAGACGCAAACTGTACCAAAACAATGTGTTTTTGAACCATATATTATTTAAATGTCAATAAAACTGCCAACAACCGTGTCTTGACTGCAAAATTTCTGTAAAGTCGTATGTTATGATTGCCAAACGGGTAGGACATCCAAGGTTCAGTTCTAGTATTTTGTCGGGACGTTTGGGACACATTGAATTGGGTGTTGTTGCACTACGGGTCACGGGTTTAATTCCCGCATATGTAACATAATAATATACCAACATAAACATTATTTTGTGTAGGTACTAATTATGTGATGGGCAGCGGAGGAGTCCAAAGAAAACCCAAAATTTCCAAAGAGATGAATTTAATAAAGTGATTACAATTAAATCTTAATATTAAGTAATACTAAAAGGTTGTCCTAACGACCGATGTATGTGACGAAAGGCCCCGCGCCGAATCTGATGGTTGGTTTTGTTGGATGCACCAAGATGGGTTGCGCAATCCATTCACAGTAACCGTGATGACGTATCTGGGAGACACTCACAGATATAACATACTTATCTGATTTCGGTTAAAACACAGCATTGCAATACAACGTGCCAATACTGCCAGCCTTTTGGGCACTTTTCCTGATGACAACGATGTGGACGAATTTGTTGATGCCCTATGAATATTTCACCTCTTTTTTATATATTTGGATCTACGTATTATTATGCTTTTTACATTATGAAAATAAATAAAGAACAAAATTTTCAATTTTATGTACCTATGTGTACCAAGGTCATAAAAGGTATTATAATAAAGGTCATTATTATGTAACAAAAACAAAACATTTGTTTATGGTCGTCATCATCATCATCTTTTCAGCAAGAAGGAGGGACATTCTGAACCTGGACTCCACTGCTGGACATAGGCCTCCCTCAACCTCAACAATCCTCACATCGTCGGTCAGATTGTTGTTGATAAAATTGTCAAACTATGTTTTTATTCATTTTACCGATGGCGACGCACACAGTGACAAAGTTTTCACATAGGTTGTTTGTTTTCCACCGACATGATGTAATTTGCGCACAGTTATTGAAATTAATTGCTTTTTAGAACAAGCTGATCAGGGAAGTCAAGAAAAATTAATAGTTTAATCTTTGTATTTAAGTACTTAGTGGTGGAAACAACTACTTCTTTCATATTTTGTCGAAGAATATTAGGTACACTTAGATCTTGGGTCACGGTTTTTAATTATCTATTTCTAATACGTTGCAGATTACGAGATATTATACAAACAACAAAATATCTCACGTAATTCAGCTACAGTATTTTAAAGCTTTGGTGTGGCGATCTGATCATGTTTGCAGGACCAACAAGGCCAGAGATCGCACATGACAGAGAGGCTTGGAAGGAAAAAAGGGAGGCCTTTGTAGGCAAAGGCCTCCCTTTTTCCTTCCAAGCCACTGCTAGGGCAGTAGGACACAATTGAGGCTAATAAAAAAAAAAACAGTGGCACTCCGGGAGTGCCGACAGAAGTGAAAACTTGAACAATTACGTGCGTATTTTTTTAATCGTCTTATAAACAAAACACAAACATAATACTTTGCCATCACTCACTGACATATCGGATATACCTACATTCAAATTGAGTACATCCCGAGGACAGCCGAAAACATCCGAATGTAGCGCGGTGTCGGTTACGGTAACAGTGTCGCGAGTTCAATGGTTTTTTCCATCTCAAAAAATTTCCAACGCGCCTAAAAAAGTTTTCACTTCAAAAAACAAAAAAAAAATATTTTCATAACTTGCTTTTCCGCCTAAAGTTTTTAAATATTTGAACAATCGTTTTTGTAATAACCAATATTAAGTTTACGTTTACAAGTACTACAATGAGGCACCTGAACAAATATAAATGGTTTGAACAACAATCTTAGCTGCCAAGTTTGTAACTGCAACAAATGTTTCTATTCATATCTACCTTAGTACTTAAGTGCATACGTCAAGGGCATTGAACAGGATGATGGCAATCCTAAAAAAAACCCGTCGGGAGAAGTATACTTTACTGAAAAACCAAAAGTTACTGCATAGTAAAAAACATCTCTAGAATTGCACATTTTTAGGATTCCATATCCCAAAAGAAAAAACAGAACCCTTATAAAATCACTTCGTTGTCCGTCTGTCTGCCCGTCTGTCAAGACCCTTTTTATTACTAGCATCTGCCCGTGACTTCGTCCGGGTAAAACCATGAAATATGTATATCCTATAGGTGTGTCCTCTTATTTAGTTTTTGCTTAGCGTACTTTTTGTAATTTTTTTGTTTTTTCTCGGCTGCTAAGGGTCGTGGCGTGAACCTATGAGCCTTCCTCAAGAATCGGCTATTAAATGCAAAAAAAATCTTAGTTCCAGAGAATAGAGCGTTCAAACAAAACAAAAAAACAAATTCTTCAGCTTCAATAAACTCGTATGGATAAGTAGCGGTATGTCTACAATCGTTACACTGTTCAACCAAATTAAGGCAATTAAATCGTAGCGACTGATCTACTATGCGAGCGAGTGATGCAATTACTTTTGAAACGCAAAAGAAGAGAGATGGCCATAATGTGCGTGCGCTCGGAATAAAACGACGTATGTGACATAACTTTACTCCTTTTTTAACAACATAAATGAATTAAATTTAAACTACTTTGAATAAACAATGATATGATAATTTTCTGTTTTAAAATAAATTCCATTGAATAACTCTTAGGCGTTACGCCGTGATGACGATACGCCGTGATGTCGAAAATATAAAAAAAAAATATATAATTTTTATGTCGAGAAAAATTCATTGAATCGTGTATTCTTTTTACATGATACTAGACCAAAGAGTCAAAAAACATATACCAAAATGTTAAATCCCTATTCCACTTATTTAGCAAGTTACACGAAATAAAAAAAACACATTTTTTTTCAATATATCACCTTAACACAAGCAAACATACAAGCCAAGTGCATAATAATAAGCGATAGACACAGCATGCAAAAAAAATCATCAATACTTGGAACATAAGTTTATTTAGGAATACAATTTGAGAAGGTGTCAATCAATAATTTGAAAGGGCGCGAGGCCCTTATTAGATTGACATATATTATTGACAAGGCGTAATATGATAAACTGAACAGACCCTCCATAATTTCCTGAATCTTGGGCATACCAGCTATATTTTGTCGAGTATATAGGGGTGAGAGTTGAGTGATTTGTTACTGGACCCTTTGAAGGTAATAATATACCTAACGTGAGAAATGGGGATCATGTGACAGGTGGCTTCTGATCCACCATTACGATATTGAAATTCGACTATAAAGGGTGGCACCGACGCGCCAACCTTGAATTTAGAACGCGAAAAAAATTCAACTACTGCTGTTACGTGGTCTTCGCAGTCAAAATGAACAGCAATTTTTTTTTTAATAAGCGACGAAATTTTTTGCAGTTCCAGAATCATGAATTACTAAATCCATGGTATCAGGTTGGAGGTCGAGGTTCTTGCCACCCTATATTACAAAAAGGCTCTCATTGGGATAGAGTCATAGGACTCTTATCTGTTTTCACTAACACTGAGCGCAACTACATATGTAATTATAATGCCTCAATATTATTGCATTCTTGCATTTTAAACTATCAACGCTGAACCGAGCGTTGAAAATTCAACAATGCGCTTTGAAAACGGTGAGTGTAATCGTCCGAATCCAAATCGTGATTTCGCTCGTCGCGATTATTTTGTTTAGTGCCCCTGAAAGTCCTACGATCGTATCTATAAATACATGAATCGTACACGAATAGTACCTACATCTAAAAACAATGTTCCGGCCAAAATACATATATATAATAACACGTTATAACTGATGCATGGTGTGAAGTAACCGTACAACTGAGGTTACACTGCGTTATGGTAAAAGGTACTGTGTACAAAAGCATGCAAATTGATTCCTCTATCCATCCAGGTTTTATTCCGTGCAGTTTTGATTTACATTCGAGTAGGGATGGGATGGATGGCGGAGTGGTCGCCAAAACCCCGTCCATTCCGGACAGTCGGCCGGACAATGTACCTATCTATAGGTATCTCTAACTAGCTAGGTCATCTGAGTCTACTTTGTTGTTACATGTTCGAAGTCGAGACAATCTTGGGTTGTAAAGTATGAATAAGGCAAGCTATCAATGGCACGCGTCTTGTGCTTTCTGTAATCTTTAGAGTGACTATTTTCTAAAGTGTAAATTTTAGGAGATTTTCCAACCAAAGTTTTTGAAAAGAATAACAAACGACTTGCAGCAGTAAAAGATGGATAAAAGATACACACGCATGGGTACACTTTGTGAACATGTTTGGACATGCATTTACTTGCCTAAAGTGTTGTGATTTATTACCTGAAAACTGTATTTCAAGAAATACTATGCCATGTCGTGGATCAGGCACAAGTTAACAAACATTGATTCAGACTATTTTACAGACACTTTTGCCATTTACGGTGAATACAGGCTAGCAGATACATCGACGAGCATCCTGTCATATATCATGGATTTAGTAGGTACATGATTCTGGACTCCCTTGCATTGAAATTTTTCGCCGTTTATTAAAAAAAAAATTGGTGTTCCATACGTTCTGACCGGGCACAGCCCTTTGCCTTATTCAATGAAACAGCGATTTTTTTTTTTTATTACCGACGATAAATTTCAACGCTAGAAGGTTTAGATTAGAATTATGTGCTAAAATCATGTTTCCAGTTAGCGCGTCGATGTGGCTACCACCCTGTCTGTATATCTACCAGTTTACTAATTAATACCTCACTATAGGCTATTTGAAAGAAAGAAAGAAAGAAAAAGTATTGAAATGTGTGTGTGTGTGTGTTTATGTGTGTGTGTGTGTGTGTATGTATTGAAATGGCGACAGGTATTAGCAACGAAAACTTTAACAGATTATCCAACTAGTCTAATTCATACGTGGCCGTCCATCCGCTATATACAGAGTAGGTACCTATATATCGCGTGGACGTCCGTCGTGGGCGACGAGCGACGGGTCGTTTTCAGCAGTTCCCATACACTGTTTGTGTTCAGCCTTCTGACGCGCAGTGTACGTCGAATTAATCGCGTGTTTTAGGACATGTTAACTTGTGTTCGGGTTTGAATTGGAAACTTTGTTGTTCCTGCTGAGTTTGAGATGGGTTTTAATTAATGAATGATTTAGACAGAATTAGTTAAACTAAATAACTAACTTGTACATAGAACTTGTATCACAACACATTGTGATGTTTAATTTCAGTGTAGTAACCAAGTAGTTATTACTTGTTGCATACTAGATTCTTTCTTCTTTTTGCTCGGCTCTTGAGTGTCCTAGTGTGTTAAAATACCCTATAGGCTTTCTCAAGAACTGGGCTATCAAATGTAAAAATATTTTTTCGAATCCGATTTAGCGCGTTCAAACAAACTAACAAACTCTTCAGTTTTATTATATGTTTATATACTCGTAGATAGATGGAGGGGTCCGTGGTTAAATAATAACAGCCGCACAGGTCGATCGATCAGGTTAAGCTATGCTTGCCGCGGTTGGTCTGTGGATGGGTGACCATCTTTACATACCGAGACCCCTCCGTGCCTCGGATAGCACGTTAAGCCGTTGGTCCCGGCTGTCATTCGTGGATCTTTGATAGTCGTTACGGCCACGGGTAGTCAGAAGCCCAAGTCTGACAACCAGTCTTACCAAGGGGCATCATCGTATGACCCAGTAACTGGGTTGTGGAGGTCAGATAGGCAGTCGCTCCATGTAAAATACTGGTATGCAGCTGCATCCGGTTAGACTGTAAGCTGACCCAACATAATTGGGAAAAGGCTAGGCAGGTGATGATAAATATACTCGTAGATAGATAACAATATTATGGAAATTGGTATATTGAACTTACCCATTGATCATTAGATTTCGTAACTAACAGCAGTTGCTATTCAATATTAATGAAAAAGAAAGAAAGTAAAATTGTTTATTTTGCGCTTAAATACACACACAAATCTTTTTGAAATGTCATGTAGTTATGACTGTCTCTTCGTATGGTGACAGCAGCCTGTCGGTGTCAAACCGCAACCTATCCGAATTATGGTCAGTGCGGTTGCGGTCACAAGATATTTTATGCGACATGATAATTACGTAGCCGTATTTGTATGAATAACGTGCTCAGTAAAATAATACACGGTTTAAGGGACATCGATGATCAAACTGTTACCTTATCATAAACTCAAACTCAAAGCATTTATTTCGATTAAGCCATGTACAGGCACTTTGAATTGTCAAAATTAAATAGTCGGTCAGTTAGTCAGAAAGTTGAGCTAGTTGCCCATTCCAAAACGTATATCTCTATAATGGAGAAGAACGGTCAAGAAACTCGATGGACACTCTTTTAAATCAAGATATTACAAAATCCTGGGTACCTATATTTATTCTTGTTGCTTCTATATGTGAGAACAATGTAAAAAAAATACAAATAAAGAAACAATTCAAAATATAAGATAAAAAAGCACCAGTCTCAACCGACGGCGCCCGTTCACGAACTATTACGAACGTATTAAAAGAGCCTGCACATATTCCAGAGTAGCTTTGCTCCAGCCCCAATCTGCTGGCTAATCTCTTAATCGCGGAAATCATTGTATCGCTCTCGTCACCGACACAATACAAGAAGAAGGAGACTGTTCTACGTACTGTGTTATTAATATGGCTTTTATAGCACGTATAGTAATGGAGCCCTGTTTGTGAAGGGTCTAACCAACGCAAAATTAAAATTTACTTAATTTTTTTGCAAATTGCAGCTCTGCGTCAGGTTGTATGTTGGTTATGATATGATTCGCGACCGTAATAAGTACGAATTTACAGAATTATAATCATCAAAATAATTAATAAAACCCTCTAAGTTCATATAATCCTATTGAATGACTATTTCACACTAAAAGTAGTTAAGGATGGGCGATTATCGCCTGAGTTTTGTAACTTTGTTCGTTCAAAAAGTATTGATTCTCAGCCTAATATGAATAATATTTTTTTTTATTTGGGCTTGCCCAGGAATAATACTTTTTTTTTGTTCTTTCTTTTTCTCAGCAATCTGTCGTCAACAATAATTAGCTACTTTTGTTTGTCCGATCGACTTCTAGTTAGCAAGTCTAGCTCTAGCTTATTAGGTCACAACTTCGACATCGATCGCTGCCAAAAATAAATAGCGAGCAGTAGCTTGACGGGTTTTGTTTCAAATTTTTAACAGCAAGCCTTTTTTCGTGATTGATTTATGGACTATTGTTGAGTGTTTGTTTATGATAATCTTAAAACGTAAGTGATCTACTACATTCTTCGCCATTTTTGACCTTTGAACTTTGGGGTCGAACAAATCCTCCTTCTACAAAATTCATTTAGACTTGTCTATTCTATGTTGCCAAAATAAAACCGGGTAACGCATCTATAAAATAAACATTGCACACAAAGGTCAATGGCATAACAAAAAGCTCTGAAATGCGGGAAAACTTGTTTCGCGTCTGTTTCTTAAAATATCATTGTTTATGTTTACAAACATTTTTACCTTGATCTGCAAAGAAGCCAATGCACTGATACCGTTTCGTTGCCCTAACCAACAATGCTACCGCTCTCGAAAACCACAAAAAAATACTATAAATAGCTCTCGTTTATCTTCAACAGTTTAAGATGTTAAGCTAATCTGGAACGTCCGGTGAACTACCTACCTATGAAGCTATTTTAGCGACAATTGGACAATCCGATTCGAATGTTGTTATGACCACTAAACCAAATGCTACTGCGTATATTCCTGGCATAAACCCACGCCCCTTTATAGTACACCTGTGATAAAATGAATTTTTGAATGCCACGTTTCATGACCAAATAAGATCCTACTAACATTATGCGGCGCAGAGATGGCCCGAGGTGGCCAAGAGGTGGCCCAGAGGTGACGGCCCCGACTTATAAGTTGTAGGTCGTGGGTTCCAACTCAGGCACTTTGTGTAAATAATTTCACCACCAATACTCTCAAAACGGTGAAGGAAAACATCGTAAGGAAACCGGCATGTCTTAGAACAAAAACTTCGAAGACATGTGACATCTACTAACCCGCACTGGGCCCGCGTGGTAGATTATAGCCCACTCCCTCTCGAAGAGAGGAGGCCTTTGTTCCAGCAGTAGGAACATTGTCTAATGATTTACAGTACCCGGCGATAAATATTGCACATCGACCTTTGAAAATTTGTGTATTTTATACAAAGAATAAAAATAATTATCAAAAGAAGTAAATCATAATTGTTTTAACAGCTCCTAATAGATACCGGACTGTTTGTATTTCGTGCGACAGATGTAACGCTCTACGAAGCCGAAATAAGCCGATTGTCTCTTTCCAAAGGTCGATGTGCAATATTTATCGCCGGGAGTAGGTACCCGGCGATAAATATTGCACATCGACCTTTGGAAAAGTTTGTGCCACACCGCATAAGTTCACATACAGTAGTATGTGAACTTATGCGGTGTGGCACAAACTTTTCATTCAAATTCTATTCTTTTTTCAATAGGTAGGTAAGTAGGCATTTTGGAGATAGTGCTTGTCCGCACAGTAATGGCGTTAGAATACCTCCGCTGCGAAAGTAATGATGGGAAATTGCTTTATGAATTCCGCTAAGAAATATTACATTATGTCGCGATTTGAGTAGCGCAACATCATGAGAGTCAGTTGAATTGTAGCAATCGAAGCAAATTGTCGTCGCTTTCAACTCAGTAGATACAGTATAGGTCTACCTCGGACCTCTTAGATTAGTTTATCCTTAAAATCAACATCCATTTTACACAAAAAAAAAATTAAGATTCGCTTTATATACCTGTCGACTGCCACAGATTCGTGCGAGACAAACGTGGCTCCACAAAAAAATAGTGGGCTGAGCGCGGAGGTGTAACCGGCTTAGGTAATAGGTACCTACTCGTAATACGGGCTGGTGTCCGCAACTCCACGTCAATGCGCGTATTTTGCGTACGGGTGTAGCAGATCAGCGAAATCACGTTGTACGTTACAACAGGCAGTTTCGCTTCTGATTCGCTTATCGTACGATGGACAAGTCATGGCGGAACTACTGCAGTTTCACTGCTATGGTTTCGCGGCGTAGATGTGATACCCGCCTAAATCAGATTGATAGAATCTGCCCAATTTTTATTCAGCTGTTCAAAAAGTGTCAAACTCTGTAAAGCCGAAAGCATCCTGCTTCACTGCCTCCATAAGCCGGGCTAACTTTTGGGAACAAAACAAAACAACATCGTATCGAGTATTTTGAAGCTTTGTTCATGTCTGTTTAGTGTCTGATATCGATACAAATAATCTTGTTTGAAGTTTCGATAACAGCAAATATTTATGTCCTACTTTGGAGGGCTTAAGGAACGTTTTCAGTTTGTTTTAGTTCTGTTTCTACGTTGATACCTAATACTTAAACTGAAACCCGCCTTTCAGTACCTACAAGTGTTTTAACTGAAACATCACCTATTTTCTACTTGATTCGTAACTTTTGACTTCTTGAAATCTTTAAGTGCATATTTTTAATCCTGGCTGTGAAAGTGTTACAAAAACAAAATATTGAAAGAACATCTGAAAATAACTTCGAACATCTTGTATTGAACAGCGTTATTGGTAAAACATTAAAAACCTTTTAAGAAGTCATTGTTCTCATCATAATGAACAACTTTTATTATGGAACCAAACCTGAAATCGCGAAAAAAAAATCAGCTGTTCCCTACATTTATGTTCGTATAACTAATCAAAATGTAGGGGCATTTTGACGAGTTATACGAACATAAATGTAGAGAACAGCTGATTTTTTTTTCGCGATTTCAGGTTTGTTCCCATAGTAAAAGTTGTTCATAATAAAATTAATTAATTACCTCTTAGGGCTTGTACACAAAACTGCGAATCGGCGCGATGCGAATTCGCAAAGCAGAAAACTGCGACACGAATTACTGCGATGCGATTTCGTGCGGCAAGGCGTCTCCCTTCCACGATTCGGGCGACCATTCCTTCGACGACCGTCAAGGCGTCAACCGTATTGAATGTATTTTGTAAACTAGGTCGTGACATGGATCGTAAAAAGAAGTGCGAACTTCTGTTATTACTAAGAAGATATAGCAAAAAGCAACAAAGAAGATTTTGGGTCCATCTATTTATTACTATTATGAACGCCGATGTTAACTATTTTCGTCAAAAATATGAAGCTTTGAAAACTGACCAAACTTTTTTTTTTTCATTATTTTGGAATGAGCATATATTATCTTCATTCGAAGAACTTTTAAGTTTATTATCTCTATATCTTCAGAAACGATCGTACAAGGGGAGAATTCCTATTATGAAATGGCGAGGAGGAGTGTGTGTGACGCAACATCGCAGGAATGCGCGATGCAAATCAATTCGCAAGTTCTTGCGATGCGTCGTGCGAGCTCGTAGATTTTTACGATACGACGTCGCATCGCAGTTTTGTGTAGGTTGTTGGTGTTTTTCCAATAACCCTGTATAAGGTCTTCGATATTTATCAATTGTCAGCTTAATGTCATCCATTTAGGTTTCTAAATTCAATGTACTTTTTTAGAACTATTTGGTTTAGGCCTTATTTTTTGTTGTTAGCCTATACTGTCCCACTGGTGGGAAAGACCTCCCTCCCCCAAAACCTTGCCGGAACCCTTTTCCGCGCCATCTCGAACCAGCCCTCGCGGTAGGTGGTAGGCCTTATTTAAAATAAAATAATGATTTCCCCTTAAGAGCCCCTAACAATTTCGGCGCACTATTAGATTAGGTAATTATAGGAGCGCAGTGTGTCTGTGTGCGTTCGAACTATAAACTGATAATCGTAGTGTGCGTTGAAGCGGGAACAAATAATCTTGGTCCGTAACCGCTATTATTAGCACTCCATAGTTTTACTTACTAGATTGCGTAATACTGGATGGATTTTATTGTGATTATGACATGTTATGTTCAGGTACCCTATAGAAATATCGTAACCTATTACGGCATTCACTATAGTACTCGTAAAACCAAATTATAAAGTGTGACCAGCGTATTATAAGGTACGTCTGAAACGAATTACACGTGTTATTGTTTACGTAATACAGAACGACGGGGAGGTCTGTAGTATTCCCTCGCCATAAGACCGCAGACCATGAGAGTATAGTATAGCAAGTCATTTTGTCCTATTTTATAAAGCTAATCACTTTATTTGTATAGAACAAGGAGAAAACGAGCGGGGCATGGAGGAAAATTACTTTAATATTGAAGATAGCTTTATTCAAACAAAACTTTATTTTGTTTATCCAAAAGTACAATAGAAAACATTAAGGCGAAAGCGCCAGGGTAGCCCGCGAAATTCAATTTTTTTTAGGTTTTTTGGAAATTGCTGGTCAGTATTAAGTTGTACGTTGATTAATATATGAATCGCGGCCGTAAGAAATATGTGTTTATAGAATTATAATCATTAAAGTCATCAACACAACTCTCTAAGACCACGTAAGTCCGAAGAATAACTGTTTCATGAAATCATCATTCTTTGGACTTACGTGGTCTTTGAGAGTTGTGTTGATGACTTTAATGATTATAATTCTGTAAACACATATTTATTCCGGCCGCGATTCATATATTAATCAACGTACAACTTAATACTGACCAGCAAATTGCAAAAAACGTAAGAAAATTTGAATTTCGCGGGCTACCTTAGCGCTTCCCCCTTAATATGTATGAATAACATTAACAAATCACAAAGTGTCACACTATTGACATAAAAAAATAAATATTCATACAGTTTCAAAACTGTTTAGGCGTAGTACAAAATCACTCGCGATTCAAGAATTACGACGGGAGCGGCGAACGTCACAGGCGACACAGGTCCGTCGTCTAGAAGCCTTTGGGCGCGACTGAATGTATCGAGCGAGCGCATCGGTTTATAAGGCATTATTTAGATATTTTACTACAATTAAATTAGTAGTCAAAATAAAAATATAATAATTGAGTTTGGTAGATAAACATCTCAAATTTTAAAATATTTAACACTTTTTGTTATTTTCAATAAATTCTTACGCGTACACGACGGTTTTGCACATGACTTTATTGGGATTTTTCAGCGTAGTTAACATTTTTTTTACAGGTACTAATACATTAAACTTAAAAAAAATAAATCGTAGACTTACTAATATATTATATGCCTAGTATTTAGGATTTTTTTTCAGATCGTTATTTGCTACCAGTAAGCTAAAAAAGCAATCGAAAAACTTGGTGTTTCGTGATTACGTAAAAACGTGTGTTTGTTTTTTATTTTTTGGAATTTATATTAAGTAGTTATCAAAAATTAAATTCGTAGACTTACTAGATAGATAGGTGATAAATAATTGTGTATTTTTTAAAAAACTAGATAACTTAAGGATATTGAGAAATTTGCGCTGAAAAAAACTGATTTTTCTGTTTTTAGTCCGCGAAATTGTTAGGGGCTCTTAATGTTAGCACAGCACAACTTCGACTCCAAAGCTTACCTACAAATTATAGCTCTATAAAAACGGGCGCTGCGTTGCGCGCCCGCTCCGATCTATTTCCGAACCGCGCTATAAACACGCATTGTTGGTCTAATGTTGACGTTGTTTATTTACTCGACGGTTGCTGACCGCCTCACTGCAGAGCAACTTGGCAATGCTAGGAGTGAGCTAGATGCTAGACTTTAAGGCCCGTTTGCACCACAAATCAATGAAGACATTTAACGCTAAACATAGTTAAAACATAATTCTGTCTCTGTTTTCTTCAAACGAGTGATTGAGACAGAACGATGTTTTAAATTCGTTTAGAACTAAACGTTTTTAGTGTTTTTTGGTGCAAGCAGGCCTAAGAGATTTTCAGCAGTGGAAATGTTGTAACAGGCTTAATATTTGTATTTTTCTTATTGTTGAAAGTAGCACTAAGTACGTCCATTTGTCAAGTAATAAAGTTATCGGTGCACATTGTATCTGGCCTCACAAAGAGCTCTATGGGACAGTAGCCGGCTACTGTTCTAGCCCGCTGGGCCTGCGACTAGGGAGGTAGGTACACGAACCTCAAGGCCTTTGTAGGGAGGTAACGAAGTCATTTTCACCAAGGGTTAGAAACGACTGTCGTATGTTTTGTCAGTTAAGGTGTTTGTTGATCCTTAGGAGAATGATCCTACAGGTAACGGCTGTTTAGGTAAATAGAGACCTATCCTCGTCTTCAAATCGAGGTCTACAATGCCGACTGCTTACTAAAATGTATTGTTCCAAATGTTACAAATGGCTAAAAAAAATACCACCGATGTTGGTCTGCCATTTACCTAGGGATTCGTACATGCGTCGCCAGTCGTCATAAACATTCAAATGTCAGTAGTTTTGCCATAAAACAAACGGTTATAACTGGCCAGTTAACCCCAATGCCGACCCACTTCGCTGGACGTCTTAATACTTGCGGTTTGGGACGCGAATATAGGACGCGGCACGGTAAGGGTTGGGTAGGTGTGGGCGTGAACATTTTTGTAATTGGAACCAACTTTATGATTATAATATTTTCTTTACTAGGCTCTTTATTTTCGTACCAGTGGCGTCCATTTTGACAGTTCAACAACATTCATTGCGTTATTTACGTAGTTGGGCAGACAAATTTTTGGAACATATGAAGCAATGGATCAGCGACATCCTTCAAAATCATTCAGATTGTGGTTGATCGTTTTGCTTACACATCTGATTCAAATTCTAAAATGTCAGATTAATCCCTTTGACCATGCTTTTTCTCATGCCCACTTTACTAGATTTCACTTTACCAGATTTGTAAACGCTTTGATGATGCTAGAAACATTCTCTTCTTTAATTGCGTTTTATGTTAAGTCTCAAGAAAGAAGTAGGTGGGTATTAAGGAGAACTATAAACTCATCAATCCTTTGGTAGCCACTTGGAGCTGATTGCTTCGATTGCCCATAAAGGGGGACAACTCGACCTCCTTGCCTGCTATCTATTACCTACTCGTATATCCGTATTCTGTAACTATTGAATGCGGTTTAGATCCATAATTACAGGGAAAGGAAAATTATTAGAAGGGTGGACATGAGTGGATATCAATGGACTATTGTGTAGTACCACTCTTCACTATTTTAGGTAGAAAATTATTTTTATCTTTAAAGAAAAATTTAAAAAGAGAGGATGTAATAAAAGTTTATCTTGTGGTCTATAGTCACAACGTGCAGTGCAGCTACCGATTACTTTTTTCATGCTTTAAATTATGTAGGTACTAGCTTCTGCCCGCGACTACGTCCGCGTGTATTTTAACATAACATAATTCGTTGCGACCTTTTTTTATTTTTCCTGGGCTCCTTAGGGTCGTAGCGCGATATTAAATAGCCCTTAACCTTACTCAAGAATTGGGATAGCAAAAGCAAAAAATATTTTTTCATATCCGTCTTTTCTTTAAAGGAACTTCTTCACATCTATAGAACTTCCAAAACTTGTCCGTTCAAAAAAAAACGAAGTTGTAGTATAGATTTGTGTTGAAGTTAACTTGTTGTTAAGTTGGCTTTTTTATATGCACGTATCTGTCACAATAACTAATTTCCTCAGTCAAAGTTGCGAATGGAAAAACTATTGAGAAAATTCTTTAAAATCTTTACCAGTTCTACTTATATCGTAACTATTAAGCTTCACAAGGTAGTTCACAAGTATATTGATGCGCAGACTTACGGCCATAATAGCTATCCATCCATCAAAAATATTGCTACGATCGATCTGTTTGTATGGCCACGTCAAATATAGACTAAACGCTATTAGCCAAATCGAGTTAATCCCCTAATGCTATTAAACAAACTTTGTTTCATAGTCAAGTAGCTATTCCAAACATTTTGGTCCGTAACACTACACCTGCCGTAACACTACTACTGCGGCGAAAATTGGAACTAAAGAGAAATGTACTGCATTTGACATCATTGTTGACATTTCTCTTCACGGGCAGCGCTACCGTGAAATGCCAAGATATATTGGTCGAGGTGAGTCAAACTCGAAGTGTTGACGTTGATCGACCATTTTAGGCTGTTTGCCTACATGCGAGTGTTTTCTGTTGTGGGAACAGTCTGATTGCAGTTTTAAGAGTCGTCTCTATTGACAGTCTTATAAACATGAGGTTTCAGGCAGCTGGTACGGCGCGCGGCGTGCCGATTGCCATATTTTGTGAATTTTCATTGATTTTCGTCGATTTCGACGTACCTACATCGGATCGTCATATGCCCCTCGACCTTCTCTAGTATGTTAAGGGTCCCAAAACCAGAAGTGGCTAGTGGCAAACAGAACGAATGCATTCCCCCAAATGTTTGTATTTGTAGGGACAAAAATGAAAAATCCTACGATTTGTTTTCAATCCGACTCCATAAAATTATTATTTTTATAGGGTGAAAACGCCTGTGTCCCTCGCGAAATTATCCTCAGGTTTTGTGCAATTTGTTGTCAGCATCATAGTATTATGATCAATATTTTGATCAATCAACCCGACACTGTCCATGTCCGGAAAAATGCAAGATATGAGACATTTAAATTTCGCGGACTACCATAGCAAAAAAAGGGGGATACCCTTTTATTGATCTCCGTAAAAAGAAATGACAATCGGGCTCTAGAACACTTATAAATGCCATGAAGCTTATAAATAAACAGGAAATGATACAGAACGCAATGAGCATGAAACCTAACCAAGTTTCATACGTCGATCGAGGGCTAATGGGATTGCTGCGGGTGCGACTAGATTACACATACTAATTGATGATATCGCGTGGTTTGCTGATTGATTAATATGCCACGGGACAAATATTTTCTGATGGAGAGAGAGAAATAAAGTTACTCGGGAGAGAGTTAGCCCCTAAAACGATTTACGTAAACTGCTAAAACTGCTGCTTCCTGGAGAAGCTTATGTCGTCGAATCTCATGACGACCTAATGTTTGACAACCAAAATGTCGCCACCACTAATATTCCACCACAAAACCGTTGGTTTATTTATTTTATTATTTATGTTCACATAGTTAAACAGATACGACGTATATATAAGTATTGAGTACAAAGGTACTGCTTATTTCTTAAGGAATTTCTTCCAGCAGATCTTCGAAAGGAAAGAAATGTGGACAATAGTCTGTGAGAACAAGAAGAGAATTATAAATTTACCATTGATTCTTGTTTTTGTTTTGTCAATTAATCGGAATAGTAAGATTTGACGGTAGATTTAATGATAGAGATACGATACAAATCTAAAAGAACTAGGCGTATCTCACATGCCTACTTAATTAAAACGAGTAAAATTTAAGATAAACCTAATAAGTACCTATGTTACTGATTCTCATACCACTTTTAGTCCTAATGTATGAAATCAATATATAGGCTGCCTAGCCTATATATATAAGGACCAAAAAATAAGAGAAAAGAACTTTGAAATGTTGTGATAACTCTCAAATGAAAATTTGTGTTTCTAAAAGTATCCGGTTTAATAGCTTAGCAACCGTCCGTACTAATGGATTATTTCAATCTGTATTCTGTAATCAGCTTTATTGTGCGTGGCTTCGTGGCTAAGTAATGTGTTCGTGTTGTTTCTGTTTATATCGTGTTAATACAATTAAGAGGTACTATTTGGTGCTAATAACAATGAATAAATGATTAAATAACATTTTCTTTTAAACTGGCATGTCCTAGAACAAAAGAATTCGAAGACATGTGACATCTACCAACCCGCAGTGGGCTCGCATGGTGGATTACAGCCCATTCCCTATCACCGAGATGAGACCTGTGTTTTAGCAGTGGGAACACTATAGGCTGATTATTATGCTTATTTTCTTTTACCGACTTACAGCCGGTCGATTCCGTAGAAATCTCACCGTGAAAACAGGTGAAGTGAGTTTGTTTTTGTTAGGAATTGACACTATTGACAGCTCACTCCACGCTCACTTCACCTAAGTTGTCACGGTGAGATTTTTACAGAATAGCACCGCTGTTTTCCTAAAATTTTATAATGGTTTGAATATTGTTATTCAGGGTAGCTGGCAACATCTGAGGGGCAATTCTTGTAATTTTAAGAACGTTCACAGTCTGATCTCAGTATCAATCTGTCAAAAATACATCTAGTTTCTCTACATTTTGACCAGTTTTTGGCATATGTTTGTCGCCGAGATGAGACTGCGATAGATTTTGAACGTTTTAAATTACGAGAATTGAAGACTAATAACTCTGTGCCTTGTTGAATTCATGAGTTTTAGTACAATAATTATACTAAAAATATTTTTCTATTGTTTCAGAAATATGTCGTCAGTACAGATCGGAGTGGAGACATCCATGTACATGTACAAGTAAGTTTTGTATTGAAGTATTATATTTCAAAGTCTCTAAAAGTAACTCATAATGACAATTTATTTTAATTGGAAACATCAATTCGCTGGGCAATCAATTACTATACTTAATAAGTAATCAGCATGTCGATTCTGTAAAAATCTCACCGTGAATACTTGCGTGGAGTGAGCTGTCAGTGTCATCCTACTGATGCTAGGGATTGACCAAGCAAACATTTACAATCATAAAAGAGATTTTTTGATTCCCACGTAGTTTGTGTGGCGTGATCACTTCACCCGATTCACGACACTAAATGTCGTAAATCGGGTGAAGTGAAGGTGAAGTGATAAGATCACGCCGCGCTTGCGCGTTAATCACTGTCATTATCACATTGCAGATTGCGTGATCACTTCACCTTCCCTTCACCCGATTCCCGACATTTAATGTCGTGAATCGGGTGGAGTGAAGGTGAAGTGATAAGATCACGCCGCGCTTGCGCGTTAGTCACTCATCACATTAGAGATTTGTTTTTACATATTTAACTTGTAAGGCGTCATGTATAAGAACATTAGGAAATTATGGTAATAATATTTATAATTAATATAATACACCATGGCGACCCTGCCTTATAGAGTCTGCCAAGGGGCAGATTAAGCAAAGTTTTCGTTGAGCGATTTTCAAAATGTGTAACTCTAAAGTAGAAAAAGACGAGGTATTCGTCAATCAAAACGCGGCTGGTGGAGGTGTTGTTGACGCCGAGGTGATGTTGCCATGGTTACGAGATTCGAGTGGAGTGATATATGGTACATTCCGAATTGCACTGTAATCGACTACAGCGTGCTTACACCTTGACCCCAATTCTGCTGTATGGTATTTATCTATTATTCCCCGCATAATCTTACCACGCCGTACGTTTGTCAAGCGTGGTATTTTGACAGTTCAAACCGGTTTCGGTCATTGTGTCATACATACGTTATATTATAGAATACGTTAATAGCAGATGTAGTGATTAGGTTATTAAGGAATTGACGTGGTTTCGAAGTAACGAATCATTAAGTGGTCATAGTGAATTAGGGCCCTTTTCTAAATTAACGTGAACGCGATAACGATGTCCCGTGAATCGACATATATGAAGTCATGGCATGTGCCATCTTGCGATAACGCCGACTACCCTAAATTAATAATTATCACCGATCTTTAAACTAACGTGGCATTTTCGAAATTGTGCTTCTGGCTACAGTCGCCACCTTACCAAAGAAGAAGAAATTCGTGGTGTATACACAAATAAATACTATAATCCAACCATGAGTAACTATTCAAGTGAATAGGTATATTACTGACTCTCAGCTGCCATAGTGGTGATTTATCTAAATCGGAAAGCAAATTATTCATGTGAGCGATGATGACTTAATTCGGAATGAGCCATATTTCACGCCGCGCAAGCGTGTTAGGCGCTGGCGCTGTCTGGCTATATAAGGACTTACTAGTCTAGGGAAAAAAGAAAAAAAAAACAAGGTTGAGATTCTGACTGCGCTTCTGTTTTGCTATTTTATTGTAAGTAAAACCCCACAAAATATTAATGTTTTGACCACTAAAATACTAGCTTTGAATTATATAAAAATATCAATAGGATTAGCATTAAAAAATATTATTAAAATCTCGATTATGATTGTAAATGTATGCTTGGTCAATCCCTAGTATCTGGTAAGATGACACTGACAGTTCACTCCACGCTCACTTCACCTAAGTTTTCACGGTGAGATGGTTACAGAATCGCACTGCTGTATTTGTTTTTTCTAAAAATGCCTTAGTGACTTACATGTCACCCATTCATCTAATAAATGAATTAAATAAATAAAAGAATGCCAGGCTGTATGTAATCGCCTGGTCATTTATGAAAATGGAATGAAAATAATCCGTTTGACATTTCAATTCCCTTGACTTTTGGCGGGAAACGTTTATTGACGCCATCTTGGCTAAACAAATTATACCCGAGAAAATTATTAGTTCTCGTCTGTGGTTAGTACCTAACTAAATAGGATGATATTAAAATACTATTAAGTAAACGTTGAAAAAAAAAACGATTACATTTTCGTTTAGATGTTTCCTTTTTAATTTAGGAACAGTTGTTTTTAGTTTACATTTAAGAAAGGTATTAGGTACTGTTAATGTATAGATACACAAATTGTAGCTGTAAGCAATGACAAAGAAAAAATACATTGGACAGAAGCTGCTTATAAACATTGAAACTAAAATAGTTTTGAAAAACCAATAGGCGTAGGCCTAATCTGTAGAGAATCTGTAGAGATTCAGTGGTAGTTAGGTATATGTAACCTATTAGCAAAAAGTTACTATAATCAGACTTTTAATTAGCTGCAGTAAAATGACACTTCTTAGTAACTCATTTAGGACTGAGTTTAGAGATATAAATGTCAAATAAGTTTCGTTTGTCACACTATTCTGTACGAGAAAAACAAGATTTGGTTGATGGCCGCTAAAAACAAAAAGACACCAATTTCAGTTATTTAAGTAACACTTAAGCTGTCATTTTACTGCAGCTAATTAAAAGTCTGACTATAGTATAATTTTATTCTGCAGTTCGTTCTAGTTGATGTCATATTCTACTTTGTATTTACTACGCAGTGGGAGTGCCATGTTTACATTTTACATTATTTCAGCTGTGAGTTTAGACTTGTTCAGTTGATTTATAGGCGAACTGTTAATTTCAATTGAGTAATTTTAAAATATGTGTGCAGGTATGCCAATTAGTAACACCCACAATTAGTCGGTAAAAAAAAACAAATTTACAATTTAAATATATCGATTTCTTACGACTGTTACCAAATAATAAATCGATATATTTTAAAATGATACCTATTGGTACAGGCATTTAAAAAAATCTCAAGTTTACTTTTCTTTTTTTTCTGCTAACCAGGGAATTATGCCTCAACCGAACAGGGTAAGTGAAACAAGTGTGTGGTTTTAAAATGCCTGTTCATCTTTCTCTATAATACATTCATAAGTTTCTAAAAAGTGACGTATATTACCTAAATAACATGGTAATTACCTTATAGAAAACCTCTTGACGTTATAACGTTTGTATGCGTTCTAGGCATTCCAGACCTATGTGATAAATAGGAAAACCACGAGTCATAAAATGATAATGTTCAGAAGGATCAGTCCAAACATTATGTGATTAGGTTTCTTCAGTAAGCGCTCGACACGATCTTCCAATCTTTGGCTCGATATGACTCAACGCTTTTCTATTTTATCAACTAGCTGATCCGATAAACGTTGTCCTGTCAAAACCAATAATTTATTCAATAATTTATACAAAATAGCCGTAGAAAAAAGCACTTTCAGTTTTTCCCGAATTTTACGAATAACTTTTCCAATTCTTCTTACACTGAAAACCTTATTTAGGTTATTACGAACATTGCTAGCTGCGCCCTGCGGTATTACCCGCATAAGTTTCGATCCCGCGGGAATATCGGGATAAAAAGTAGCCTATATGTTAATCCAGGGTGTAAGCTACCTCCATACAAAATTTTATCAAAATTGGTCCAGCCGTTTGAACGTGAAGAAGTAAAAAACATACTCACACACACACACACTCACAAACTTTCGCCTTTATAATATTAGTGTGATTATTAAAGTGGTCTTTCTGAACATTAACATTTTATGGCAAAGCATAAACCGTTATTGTCACTCCTCACACCATTTTAAGTATTATGTTATGCCTTTGAGAGAGTGTGTTGTTATTGCTCCACAAACACCAATAGACGTCGGATGATCATCTACATAGTATGATGCTACATACCACTATTCATATTGTTTACGTCCACCTGTGTGTTTAGTTTGTTGTTTATTTTGACAGGTTCCGTATCTATGTAGGGTTATACCTATTATTCACTGTTACAAGGTGGCAGGAACAGCAATGTACAAACAAAAACCATGAATTCTGCGCATGATTCTAGACCCTAGCGTTGAAATTTTTAGTCGGTAAAAAAAAATCTACTGTTTTATACAAAAGTGCCTACGCGGTCATAATGGTAGAACACATTTAAACAGGTAACCTATTATACGAAAAATTTAAACGGGGTGTTCAGAATCATGTACAGCAGTGCGATTCTGTAACCAACTCACCGTGAAAACTTAGGTGAAATTAGCGTGAAGTGAGCTGTCAATAGGTAGTGTCAATTCCTAGCAAAAACAAGCTCACATCTCCTAAGTTTTGACTGTGACTTTTTTACAGAACCGACCGGCTATAGTGCTATTCTGTAAAAATCTCACCGTGATAACTAGGGTGAAGTGAGCTTAAAATGAGCTGTCATTAATGTCAATCTCTAAGCATTAGATGGAATGACTGCTCATTTCACCTAACTTCTCACGGTGAGATTCTAACAGAATCGACCGGCAGAATTCGTGGTAATAGGCTGCGCGTCGTAGTCCCTGCCACCCTTCATGATATACCGTCTTATGGCCTGCCAACTAATATTTGTGGATGCCCTAAATTAACGAAGCATCTTGAGCATTAAAAGATGACCAGGAGCATTCGATTTGCAATAATTTCAATATTGACTGGTCAATCCAATCCCTTCGCCAAATGACGTGATTGAAATCTGAGAGTAATTAATACTATAACGAAAACCCCTTGAAATAACTACGTTTAACAATTTATTTGACTTGTGAAATATTTACTTACGCAAGATAAAATAGAACTTAAAAATAATCATATAATAATATGCATCAAAAAACCGCGGTTGTGCTTCGGTAAGGACTGTGTTTAACTCTAATAGATTATTTTGCAAGTGTTCTAAGGGTTCATAAGCGAGATGTTATAAGAATCGCAAAGATTCAATAACAAGTCTTTTAAAATTAAAGTCTAGATTCACTTGTATGCCTTACTAGAGGACTGCATTTGATGGCGCATCTTTCTGGGATATTATTATACTAAATTCTCTACCTTTTATTAAACTGGTTTATAATTTAGTGTAACTTGACTTGACTAAGAAATAATATCATTAGGAAATCCCAATCATATAATTTCATAGTCAAAGCAAGTCAAACAAACAAATATTCTGGGAGCTAAGGTCCTCTTGTTTCCTGTCTCAAAGCGGATCAAATGCCTAGACCTAATCCATTCATCTGCGGATCCTGACGTCCGGAATGTCGGATAGCAATGAAAGGCAACATCCTTAACTACGTCCAAGTCTATTGTGGCTTGCAACAAAGGACCAGCACTACTAGGCCATTTGTCAGTTTTGCTAGACTGGTAACCTAATACTGTTCCATGCAACCTTGTTCTCAGTAATTTAATGTTTCTACATATTCAATTACTTATGTAGCTAATCGAAATATTTTTCTTAATATCGTATCCACGTTTTAATACATAACCATACCCAAAACTGTAGGTATTTGAAAATAAATGTTTTTCTCAATTTTCAGGGGGACCTAAGCCAACAGGATAAACGATGCGTTTTCCTAACAGTTCACGATCTTGGGACCAATCGTAAGTATTTCTTATAATTAGACCTTTTGACGGAACTTATTGCAATTAGTTGTCAGCTTCGATGTGTGTGTTATTATGCGCACAGCCGAATTGTGGAACTCTCTGCCAGCGTCTGTGTTCCCTACCACATTCAACCCGTCTTTGAAGGCAGAGAGAGGGGAGTAAGAGTGAACAAGCATCTTCTGGGCACGCTCTTTCCACCATAGACCTCATCCATCGCTTTCCATCAGGCGTGACCAAGGTCAAGAGCAGGTCCACTCAGAAATTTAAAAAAATTAAGAAGTGCTAACTTGTATTAATTTTCAATCTACCGTGTAGGCTAGGATTTTTATAACTCTTGAACATCTAGAAATTAATTATGGTTTTTTATTTCCTTTAACTGAATCGAGGCTTTGTTTTATTATTCAAATAAACCCAATTCAACCGAGATTTCCTTAAAATCCTGTTTTATTGTTTCCATAAAGTCTGTTTTATTTGTCGAGTCGTTGTTTGAATGATTGCCAATACGGGTAATGTATAAGTAGCGATGGCTACTAATAGGTGCTCTAATTACGAACGCTGCTAGTACCAGTACATTATGACGGTGGTTCGACACAGTTTAATACTCATCGAGGGATTAGTGCCGAGTTTGATGGATTCGCAAACAAAAGGAGAATGGAATGATGGATAAAACGGCTTATTCCCGGCGGCACCAAATTAAAAAAGCAATGGGAACAATTTTAGTATTACCTATATTATTTTAACCAATAAAATTATGGAGCTCTTGGGAATGAATGTATGGAGTTAAATTGTTTGGAGAACAATAGATTTGGAGCTCCTGGGAATAAGCCGATAGAACGATTGTACCTACGTACAGTACCTACATATACCTACTGAAAACGTAGCCTTTATTATTGACTAGCTGCGCCCCGCGGTTTCACCCGCGTAAATGTCGATCCCGTAAGAATATCGGGATAAAAAGTAGCCTATATGTTAATCCAGGGTGTCAGCTACCTCCATACAAAATTTTATCAAAATTGGTCCAGCTGTTTGAGCGTGACGAAGTAACAAACACACACACACTCACAAACTTTCGCCTTTATAAAGGCGAAAGTTTGTGAGTGTGTGTGTGTGATTATAATATTAGTGTGATAAGCTACTGTTCTGTTGAACTCTTATCTAATCTATATCTATCTATACTAATCTACACTGATAATAAAGCAGAAGAGTTGTTTGAACGCGCTAATCTCTGGAACTACCAGTCGGCTTTAAAATAGTACATTACTTCAGAGGGAAGAAAGTGACAGTTCCATACCGAGATTATGGCATTTGCGCCACGAGCTTGCGAGGGGCGCAAACCATTTGAGGTATGGAACTGTACTTTATCCTGAGGAATGTATAGTGCTTTTTATTACACCTACGAGGAAAATTATGGACATATAAGTATTGTTGTATCTGCATTTAGATTTTTCCGGCAACAGATTATCAACAACTTCTTGGGCCGTCTTCGTCTTCTTCTTAGTTCTGGCGGTGTGTTAGGGATAACATCATCACTGTCGCTCGAAGTATCCATATTTTACAAAAAACACAAAGATAAATGTGTTTTTGCGAAAATGCGCGGGCTTTTCCATTTTTTATTCGCCCGTTTCTGGAGTAGGCTAAGATCATAAGGTCATGCAGCCACTTCTTCCGTGATTCCACGCGTTTTATATACAAAAATAATTTCGTTTTTAATTTTCTGTATGCACCAAGGAGGTTGGTAACTGGTAAAAAAAAAAACTGTATGTGGCCAGTAACAATTTACTTGAAATTTAATTAGTAGACAGTTAAAATCTCTTGGCAGTATGACTGCTGACAAATTAAAAAAAAAAGAAAAACCGGGTATGTAATGGAATTTCATACATTTTTCCCACCCTTGGGTCGAAAGGATTTTCATACAAACTTCCATACCTTGGGATGAAAGGATTTGAAGGGCGGGATAAAGGCGTTTCTTCCCTCTAATTGGTATAATTAGTATGTATTTTCAGAGCAGGTGTGATAAAAAAATATTTTTGCATTTGACAGCCAAATTTCGGAAGCCGGTTATAGGTTATTTAAGATCACGCTTACAAGCTGAGCAATAAGAAAAAAAGTTTAGAAAGAACCCTAAGCGAGAATGAAGTCATAGCACGGGGTCAGCGGGATTGTCCGAAAGGGTTACCGCTGGCTCGGAACATAAAAGGCTAAGGAAGGAACACGGGTGGGTTTTAGTCAGTAAGAGTGTGACACTCCCTTCCGCTCCACCCAGAGCGGGAGGGGTCATTTGATGATTTCCCATCCTGAAAAAAAAAGTCATAGCATGGGCGGGCTGACCCTCGTTTAAGTATATTGTGGTGTCTTACGACTTCCACACGAACGAAGTCGCAGGCAGAAGCTAGTTATCAATATTTTGATTTAAAAGAGTGTCAATGGAGTTTCTTACCAGCTCTTCTACATAGGAACCACTACGTCTTAGAATGGGCATGTGTGTAGCTTCATCATTCTGACTGACCGACTCATAGACAATTCAAAAGCGCCTGTAATTGGTTTAATTAAAATAAATGCCGTGAATTTGAGTTAGGATAAAAGTCAAGTCCTAGATAAATGTTTAATGTCAATTTGGACATCGGCTGTGGCATCAAAGGTTGTGTGGTTTGTTTCTAGAATGACCAGTAGCTAGAATGGTCAGTAAATATCTTATTTCAAATATTAGGTATTAATTATACACTTATGCTTAAGCAATCATGTGTTTGTACAAATATTTTTAATATCTCCTGTATCTATATAGGTTTTTCAGATACCGGATCAAAAATTTGCTCAAAAATCCTGTGGATCTAATTAAGCTTATAGAGTTATTTGTCAAAGTCAAATCAACTACTAAAAGGCACTCTTGAATGAAAAAAAAAACAGTGGCACTCCGGGAGTGCCGACAGAAGTGAAAACAAAACATAAACAGAATACTTTGCCATCACTCACTGACATTATCTGATTTAAAACCGAGTACATCCTGAGGACAGCCAAACACATCCGAATGTAGCGCGGTGTCGGTAACAGCGTCGAGAGTTCAATGGTATTTTCCAATTTAAAAAAATGCCCAACGCAGCTAAACAAGTTTTCACTTCAAAAATACAAGAAAAAAGAAGAATTGAATCTTAATTTGTCTCTTCCTAAAGATAGTTTGAACGATTTGAACGAATAACTAACTTTCTCATGACTGTCTCGAGTATTTTAACAGTGTCTTTGTTATTTTAGACTCGACTATGGTTGACTTTGTGAACAGCCCATCCATGTCGGAGATCAAGGAACGTTCCTGCTTCATCCACGTGGACATACCAGGACACGAGGAGAACTCTCCGGATTTGCCCGATTCGTGAGTTGAGCAATAATAATAAATAAGATACTAACATTACATGGACCTCGTGGACGCCATGAATTTAGAATGCTTACAATATAATTATAAAAGTATTAAACGACGATGATATTACATTATGGTCTACGTGAGTTATGGTTAGGATTTGTAGGAACTTTCAAGTTTCATCTATTTATTTCATTGGATCTCGAGATACGGGAAATAAAATTTATTAATAGTTTTGCAAGTCAAAGGGCACATTTAAAACAAGTCAGATCTCTAGGGGAACTATTTTAAAATTCAAATGAAAGACTAAAGTGAGTAAAGCGCTTTTGTAAAAACATTCACCGCTGTATTGTAGATATTCGTAAGTCGTAAGCCATGTGCAAAGGAGAGCATCATGATTCATGATCGATATACTGTCTAGAAAGGATTTAACTTTATGACTGCTCAACATTTAATTTATCTTGTAAATGAAAAATATACCAATATATATTTCAAATTATTTCCAAAAATTTAAAATTACTCAATTCTATCTACAGCTACCAGTTTCCATCACTCCAAACGCTGGGCGAAGACCTGATCACAGTCCTAGACTTCCTTCACGTTCGTTACGCAGTCGGCCTAGGCGAAGGTGCAGGCGCCAACGTCCTAGCCAGATGTGGGCTGGCCCACCCCAGGCGTCTCCTAGGCCTCATCCTGGTTAACTGCACAGCATCCACTTCATCAGTAGCGGATGCCTTCCGCAGTAGGTTCTCAAGATGGCGGGGGGCCGACATCTCCCAATCCGAGGAGGATTTCCTCATCTACCACAAGTTTGGCCACGTGAGTTTTGAACACGAACAGCTTGATTATAGCTACCAGGTATTCCTTCTTCTGTTTTTGTTACTAATTCTACTAATCGCTCGGCTAGAGCTTCTTTGAGGTAAGCGTGTGGTTTGCTGTTTTCAGAAATAACTTTGTCTAGTGCATTAAGGTACCTACTATGTATTTGGAACCGAGCTGCCAACTGCAACTGCTGACAACACGTGCAGCGGTTCATGTCTCGCTCGTGTCTGGCTGCTGCAGTGGCTCGTGTCGGCATGCAGTCGCTGCACGTGCTGTCGGCAGTTGCAGTTGGCAGCTCGGTTTCAAATAGTACCCTTTAGTTTGATGTTTTAATGCCGTAATGCTTAGTGAGCTATTTTTCATGATCTACTACGTAATCTGCTTGAAGACCTTCTTCATTATGTTTGACTTTCTAATTAAAATTGTATTCTTGTTTATTTATTTTGATTTCTGAACATGGTTTTCCCCATCAGTTTGTGTGGAGTTATTTTAAATTCGTTGATTACTTATTTCTATAATTAAAATGACTTCACTATCTTCTCTGCATGTAGAAGCGTCTTCCTTACTTCAACTAATATACTAACAATACCTATTAGTTTTAGTTTTGCTTTTAGATGGCTTTTGTATTTTATTCCCCCTATTGGAATATCCTTTTTTAAATAATCATGTATTGCCACATTTCGAAAAGATCGCTTCGTTTGAATGTTTTTGTTCTTATACTGTTATGTAGACTTTTCTGCTTTATTTTAACTAAGATTTCGATTTTTTCACATCTAGTACTTATATTTTAAGTATATTCATTGAATGTATTAGTTGCTCTTATTATCTCTATTTGTATTAAATACACTTTGATTATAGGAATTAAGGCTGACAACAATCTTAAACGAAAAATAACGGTATGCGTGTTTGGGTCCTAGAAACATCCTTCCATAACAGTACCTATACAAAGCGTCGAAGGTACTTCATAATAATAATAATATATAATAATAATAATAATTTATTTAATAAAAACGTTTACAAAAGGTGTAAATTTAGCCAAAAAGTAGAAAAACTTTCCATACAATTAAACTGCCTAAAAATAAACTAAAACTAATATATTTTTCTTACAGGTGCAAGTAGCGATGGTTCGGAATCAGAATGTTTAGTAGCGACCTGCCCGAACTAGGTTTATTCAAACCTGTGTTTCAGGCCATCCCTTTACATTAAAATTAAATTGGAGCGTTAATTTTTAAATAAAACTGATATAAAAATAATTAATTAACAATTCTGAGAAAAAGCACATCGGTACATTAATACCTAATACTAAGTCTATGTAAACAAAAGAATACAAAAGTAAATACTTACAATGGAATCAAATTATGATCATGACAAAATTTCTAAAAGTTTTTCTGTGTCTGTGTAATTGAGTATCGCTAAGTATTCTGATAACATTGTACTACATTTTTTATAGCTTACACTATAGAAGCTTAGTAACTTGTTCAGTCTATTATACAGAAAAGGTCCTAAGAACACATAAAAACGATTAGCAAACGCATGTCTAGTTTGAGACTTTATGCAAACCAAGTCTTTCCTTCTCTTGTCGGAATGTACTGGGTCAAAAGGAAGTGCAGTGTGCTGGTGTTGTACTATGCTTAGGATAAATAATTGCCTCACTGTTAGTACATTACATGCTATGTAGAGTTGGTGCACACAATAATAACATAACCCGGATTCTTGCGATGTCGCAACGTGTTATAAGCTTCGCGAAATTGCAGTCGTTAACCTGGCTATCGCATTATTTTAAGGCTATATTTAAGCGCAGTTCTACCGTTCCTGCAAATATTGCCTATTATTACACCCTATAATGGTTTTCAATAGAACGAATATTGGCTTAAACTTTTAGATAGGTAGAATATGAAAATAACCGTCTCAATTAATTTTATATAATTATGCCCTCCGAAACTCTTAACACGATTGTTCTCCATCTTGGGTACCAATGATTCAACCCTACCCCCTGGTTGAAACTGCAATCGATACGACTGTCGAACGCTTATTCCTTACAATAAAAGTGTGCTGTATGTTAGCTCGCAGTCCATTTCCTGTAAACTGCTTACTCATCTCTCTGTTATATCATAAGAATACTGTACTTGGCAAGCAACTGATACATTCAACTATAGTCAGACTTTTAATTAGCTGCAGTAAAATGACACTTCTTAGTAACTCATTTCGGACTGAGTTTAGAGATATGCATGTCAAATAAGTTTCGTTTGTTACACTATTCTGTACTAGAAAAGATGGTCGCGAAAAAACAAAAAAACGCCAATTTCAGTCATTTTAGTAACACTTAAGCTGTCATTTTACTGCAGCTAATTAAAAGTCCGACTATAGTCGTCCCTTTTTCTGTTTCTTATTTTCTTCATCATTATTTATTCTCTAATATTCTAAAATATCTTCTAGCAAATCTCAAGTGACTCAGTCGAGGGAGGAGAGCGTGACCGCACGTTGACAGAGTACCGCTCGCGCCTGCGCGGTAACCTCAACACCCACAACATCAAGCTGTACGTCAGGGCGTTTATCAAGTAAGTGGATTCTATTTATTATCGTGATAGCGTCATCATTGCCTTGGGCAGCTGCCTTCACTATATTGGGATCTTTTTCGAGCAATCCTTACTGGACTAAAATTACTAATTGACTTGAATTGACCTCTGTATCCAACTGACATCGTCATAAGCGAAACTCATTAATACTTGAAAATCTTTCTCCATATTCCAGCCGCAAGGACCTGATCCTCCGCGGTTGTCAGCCTGACATCCTCCTCATCACTGGCATGCTGAGCCCATACTCCACTGTCATTGAGAAGATGTACAAGGAGTTGGATAAGGAGAGGGTTACCATACTGAAGGTGGATAGAGCAGGTGACGTGCTGGCTGAGACTGTAAGTATATTTATGATCCTCAAAAAATACCCGAAAAAATGCTGTGCTTGAGAAATCGGGCCGGCTGAATTCATTACTACGCTGATTGGCTCTAGATATAGGTATTTAATTCTACATATTAGATAATATAGGAAAGTAGGCCATTGTTCTTTAAAATCAACAGTAGGTCCAGTTTATAAATTCACGGTCTTATAATCCGTTATAAGTATCATTGAATTAACGGTAGACTTACATTACATAACTTCTTAAGATATTATAAAATCCTAACGTATTACATAAGCTGCAACGATCTTCGTGAAGCACATGCGAATCTAATAGCCCCCTCTGTGCAACCGTCACAACGTAATCATTCGTCCGCTGTTACGCCAGAGTAAAAGTAAACCTGCGTTCATTGACTCACCGATACCCTGTACGATAATACGCGGATCAGTTTGTAAACAAAACTACGACAAAGTTTTGTCTCAAATTTAAGTTTTGTGAAAGGACAGTTTGGATAATGTGCAAGTGCTAAAACTCGCCGGCCAAGATGTCAGTGATTTTGTTGATAGTGGAAATTATTATCATCGGTGGCATGATAGTTGGACTTTACCAGAAGAATACGAACATAGTATGCAAATCCAAGAAGAGATACGATGGAAAAACAGTGTTAGTTACCGGCGGGACTGCTGGCATGGGACTTGAAATCGCTACGGATTTTGCTCACAGAGGCGCCAGAGTTATCGTCGCATGCCCCTATGAAGATGAAGGCATACATGGCAGAAAACTTATCACTAAGAGCTCTGGCAACGAAAACGTAGTCTTCAAACTATTAGACCTCGCGTCTCTGGAATCTGTGAGGAATTTCGCGGCGGATATCATGAAAACAGAAGACAGATTGGACATTTTGGTAAACAATGCTGGCGTCGGGATCCCGGGAGACTTCCTGACTGCCGACGGAATGAACTTCATCATGCAAGTGAACTACTTCGGTACGTTCCTGCTGACCATGTTGCTCCTACCGCTTCTCAAAAAGACGGGCACAACGTCTGAACCGAGTAGGATTGTAAACACATCATCTGTACTGCACAAGTTTGGCAAAATTGATTTTGAGAATTGGAACAAGACGGGTTACTGGGCTAAGATGAGAATATACGGGAACAGTAAATTATGTTTGGCGCTTTTCACTCGTGAACTGGCCAAAAGGATGAAAAGTCCAAATGTCATAGTAAACATTGTGGATCCAGGAGCAGTTGGGACGAAAATTTTCAACAGTTCCCGGATTGTGTGGGCCAGTTTCATATCGTTTATGGCCCTGATCTTGTTCAAGCATCCTTGGGAAGGTGCACAGACTGCTTTGTACGCCGCTACTAGTAACAGAGCTGGTCAATTCAAAGGAGAATACTTCAAGAACTGCCAACGAGTTCGCGCTGGTGAACTGGTGTATGATGAGAAGCTGGCCACGAGGGTCTGGGAGAAGTCGGTGCGGCTTGTGAAATTAAGTGACGAAGAACTGAATCAGTGCTTTAGTTCTTAGTTATAAGGAATAACACTAACACAACACACAACAACAATAACACTTAATTGGTATTCAGTTGTGGAAAATATTAGTGAGATATAAAATTTTAAGTTATTCAGGGTAATTTTCATTCAGGATGCTTGAGTTAATTTCTGTTAACTTGAAATGAAATATGTAGTAGTATGTAGGCAATGGTAGCACTAATAATATGTTGCGTGACCCGGTTCCGCTCTGGTAGATGGTCGCTTCCTTTTCCACACTCAATTAATAAGCATGTCAAAATCGAAACTTGATACTGAAAAATGTTCTATTGTAGGTCTGTCTGTGTATTCTAAATAATATTATCTATAGTGTTATTTTTTATGTATACAAAAGTATGTTTTAAATAAATATGAAACGTAGGGTTTTATTAATTCTTATGTTTTATTAAAATTTAGTCATTATTAAATATTTCGTTTCTTAAAACAATCTTTGAACCCTTAAGTTTAGTCATTGCTTTCTATATGATACTAAAATCTATGTTAATTATTATTAACCTACCTTGATTGTGGTCAATGTATATTTTTTAATTATATTACTAGGTCTTGCCACCGTTTTCGCACGGGTGTAAAAAAAAACAACGTATGTGCCAAGTTCCATGGTAATCAGTCCAACAAATTTTATTTATTAACTTTTCTAGAATCGGAAAGTTTCTGTGGCACCAGAACTCCCGGAAGCAATTGTGCAACAACGCATTACTTTTTATTGTTTTTATTAGATGTAAATTTATTTTTAAGTTGACTGGCAAACAAATATCTTTCGTCATAAGGAGCAGTAGGTACATATAAAAGCATAAAATATAACATCATCACAAGACATGTGTTTCTTCTGGTATATAATCTGTGTCCTTCTCATCTGATTATATAAAATCTCACATAATATATAGTCACCCAAAGACTACATATATGGGCGCCCACATGTGACCTGTTATGTTTAAGTCCCGTTTATCATGGCAAGCCTAACGCCATAAAACCATCAACGGACCAACTTCCCAAACATCATCATCATCATTTAGCCAAAATACATCATCTACACTCAGATAACTCATTTCTAATGCAATTCATTTTTTTTCTTTGGTTGTGGATCTGGTGCTGTTCCGCAAACTATGCTTAACCTCCTATTCCGCTCTCTGTGCCCTAAAAAATGCAGCCTCAGCGCTGCCACCGACGACGCCGAGAAAGTTTTGGGCCAGCAAAATTTAGTAAACTGTCGTGCCATCGACACGAAGAAATTCAATTACTCATCGAAACTCTCACAACATCATTATTTTGATGAAATCTTTTTACATTTCAGCCAGCAAAAATAGCGCAGTCCCTCCTCCTGTTCTGCCAGGGCCAGGGCCTGCTGACGTCACTGCCGCCGCCCGGCGTGGAGCGGCGCATGTCGCGCGCCATGTCCATGGAGGAGTACGACAAGCCGAACATCCGGCGCCTGTCGCTCACCCCCAGCGTGGCCGAGTCGCCGCCGCACAGGAAGCTCTAGCTGAAGAGGACCGACTCCTTGCTGGAGGAGACGGTTTAAGGGTGGTTGGAGTCTGGGGTTAGGGCGTTTTGAAATTTAGAATAGTACCTATAGGTTTTTACGTGGATATAATTATATAAACGATAATGGCAGTGGTAGTGCGCTTGCATGATCAAATATATTAACACAATTATGTTCTGTTTTATAGCCTCTGTACTTGCTCAGCTGCTTGCTGATTGGCTATTATCACGAAATGACACTATTATTTGTTACGGTCAATCCAAATCAAGGATTGATAGTAACGTATAGATAACATAACATCACGCCTCTAATCCCCAAAGGGTTAGCCAGAGGTGCATCTACAGTAACACCCACATTTCGCCAGTATGTTTAAGTTCCATATAATAGGGAGGTTTCAACCACAATGCAATAAAATTTTACCTGTTCATGTAAGGATATGTCGAAAAAGATCATAATTATAATATATCTGAGGAAGCTGTCCACGACCATGATGAAGGTATCACGATAATTAATAGAATCCACTCACTTAATAAACGCCCAGGCGTAAAGCTTGATGTTGTGAGCATAGATATACATACTTTTACATGCCAACGCACGGCTGTTTGTCAAGACTTTATAGTAAACGCAGTGCACTAAATTGCAATTGATATTAAAAATATACATAATAATATGGCTAATTAATTATTAAATGATATCTGTGGCATATTGATGGAAAGCTAAAATTATAAGCCCCTGGTTTTATTCTAAACGCCCATCTCCTAAGAAATAAACCCAAATTAGCATTATAAAAATATTTATGCATAATATTAATAAGCTGTACGTTTGGTGTAAAAATTGTAGGTAAGTCTATGTACGCACTGACAGATCGCTTGCTTAACTTCTAGAGCCTAGCGAGTCACCTTGCGAGCAGGAAAGTGGAACGAATGCACTAGAATCTTCGCAACCGGCTCCACTACTCGCTCGGTGCCTTCCCTAGTCGCCTAGCATGTATCGATTGATGTTAAGTCACTAGGCTCTAGGCGCTAAGCAAAAAACCTGTCAGTGCGTACGTAGCTTATATATCTCGAATAGTTATAATTATCAAAGAAAGTAGATGTTGCATGGTATGAATATAACATATCGAAGACATTGTTATTATATGTCTTTTATATAGTTTTTATTTTTTTATGAAGTACAGAATTTTATAAATGTTCGGGACTATTTCGCTCCCCCCACCGAATAATATGGTAATCGATAAATCAAAATTTTACAGGAAAAATAAAAAACTGTTTTATGCGTATATCTCGGCACGGGTAGATCGTAAGGTAGACATTTAAACGTCAAAACAAAGCTAATTTTTTTACAATCTAATTTATATTATGATTTTTTTGTAATACTTTAATAAAATTAAGTTATTCACAAAAATAATGTTACTGAAATTAAATGGCAAAAGTATAGTATGCAACGCATCATTACCATATTATTCGCGTGTAAACGCAACAATATCGTAGTCAATATTAATGCATTAAAGTATTATTCGTTGTAATACAGTGTCAAAAAACCTAACGGCAATATGATATTACGATATTATTCGTGTGAAATCCAAGCGATAGTGTATAATGTAATATTACATTACAGTAATATTCGTCGATGTGTGGTGTCAAAAGATTAACAGTAATATAATGTTGCAAATACATGTTTTATTAAATAATCCAGTACTTATTATTTGATTTGGCAGAAAAATAACAATAATAGAGGAAGTTGATATTAATACTGGATAATTTATAATAGCGTTTTATTAAAATTTATGAAATAAAACAAAGGTTTTATTATTTATCATAATCAGTCCTTTTATTTATTAACTAGCTGTGCCCGCGACTTCGTCAGCGTGGAATAGTGACTTTTCGGGCAGCATATTTTGAATTACATATACCGTCGTTTGGGTAGCTAAAAATTTACTTTACAGTAATGCTTCTCTGTATACGATATTTGACGTATGGCCATCGGGGATGAAAGCATACAGGCTCCTAGGATTGCTAACCCGTGACAGAGCCACATACAACTGAGCGTGCGAGAAACAGCTGATACTTAGATCTACACCTACAACTTTCAGCGTCTGACCTTGGGCTTTATTAATTGTCATCGCAAAACATAGGCTGACTGGAAACTGGACTCGTTTAAAACTAAATGGAAAATTGTTTGGAATGAGAGGAATCCGAGGAATGAAAACACTTTTACCTTTTCCACACCTTGTTAAAATCTCTGCTTCTATCAGATTTCTTTGTAAATTGGTCACTTTTAACCTGGTGCCATTGCTAAGTTTTGGGGGGCTTAAATTTCTAAGAAGCATTATCGGTACGCCTACTTTTAATTTTATTTTATGTGCTGGTAGTCCAGGAGCATTGAGGGATTCTAAAAATTCTACTGGGTAGCTTGTAGATTTTCCTTCTTCCATGACTCTGTTAATGGAGATATACTCAACATAATTCCCTGGAACATAGCTCAAAATTTCAGCGTTTATTGTTGCTGCTTGGTCGTTTCGTGGCGTCAAAATAGCTCTTTCGCAAAGCCAGAAATTTTCGCAAGTTGGTATTTGCGTTGCGTTTCCATACACAGATGATATGAGGTCTCGCATTGATGAAACTATGTTGCATAGGTTTTCATTAAGAACAAATTTTCCTTGTTCCTGCGGTAACACACCGTTACCAATCTCAAGTAGCAAATCTGAAAATTCTTGAGCATTTTCGTTGCCTCTAATTTGCGCACGCATATTTTAATGTCAAATGCAAAGGTATAATGTAATGCCACAGTCGAGAACTCTTTAGGCAGGCTCTAACTTCAACAGCCCTTGTTCCACGTGGTATTACAGGGAGAGTCTGACGAAAATCGCCACAAAAAAGCATAGTAATGCCATCCATGGGTTGATCATTTTGCTTGACATCACGCAACGTTCTGTCTACTGCTTCTACTGCTTTTCGATTGGCCATTGTGGACTCATCCCATATAATAAGGCTACAATCACGAAGAACCTTGGCTTTATCGCTGTTTCTTGAAATATTACAAACAGGGCTTTCTGTGCGGTCTAAATCGATCGGAATTTTGAACATTGTATGAGCAGTTTTCCCACCTGGCAACAATGTGGCTGCTATGCCTGATGAAGCGACAGCAAGCGCGATTTTACCTTGGCTTCGTACCTTCGCCAAAATAACTTTCGTAAGAAATGTTTTACCCGTTCCACCGGGTGCATCTACAAATAGCATTTCTTCCAAAGTACTATCAATGCTCACCAGATCAAATATCAAACGCTGTTCATCAGTTAGCCTCGAGAGTGCGCGTCCACGTACGTACTCTGATAGTATACCTTAAAAATGTCCGCCGTGATTCTTTAAATTGACATAACTTTTTTATATATGAACCGATTGACATGAAATAAACACTAAATGTTAAGTGAAGCTTACTACAATATATTAGTGAAAACCACATCTAAATTGAATAAGCCGTTTCTATTATATTGTAAACAAAAATAATACACAAATATAATTGTTTTATACTTTACGTGGAAAAAGGCATGCATTTCTTACGCGAATATAATGGTAATCGTCGCTTACCGAAAAAGTTAACGATTGCATGATCTGTAATAACATGTTATGGTATTATTCGTGCAAAAAGCGTGTTTAGATTTTAAGGGAATAATGTTGTTATGTTCATTACGGTACCATTGAAATTATTGTACTTTTATAAATATACATAGAAAAAATACAAAAAAAAATTACAAGATAATATTAATGCTTTAGACACCGAATATGCAATAAAACGAAAACTGTCGTAGTACCACATTACCATGTTATTCGGTGGGGGGAGCGATTTATCTGTAACTTATAAATAATATCTAGCTTTTTGAAGAGTAGGTTTTTGAAATATGTATTCTATTCGTGGATGCTGTAGGTTATAGTGGGTTTGTAAGTATTTAACATCATATAATAATATCTACGTCTACCTACATGTAATCTAAACTTATTTAAGGCGTAAAACATGACGCTTGTTGTGGGGTTTGTAGGAACGTATAAAATAGCTCTATAGACACAGCATATAAAATTATGATTAGTGATAATTATATTCGTAAATGTCTAGCTCCACTCATATAAGAAACCATGTTGTAAAATAGGAGTAATAAAGTTATTGAGCTAGTCCACACTAGGGGACTTTTGAATTACAGCAAATTAAATAAAAATGATTGCGTGTACCTTTATACCAAAACAAAACCTATTTATTTTGAAAATGTTCTGTATCTTCCTATTTATTATACAAATTTTATATTTTGATACAGCTTTATTTTTAGAAAGCTTGAGATGTGATGTTTTATTATTATTATAATCTTATGAGATTATCCATTTTCAATGAAACTTTGGGCCAATTTTATTTTTTTGTAAATAAACAATCTATTGGAAATTCAAAAAGATTGCATGGTGTGTCCATTGTCTATATGACCGCAATATTTGATTTTATCAGGTTAAGTTTGTTACGGACTGTCATCAAATCTTTTGAGAGATCGATTTAAAAGCGATAATTGTGGCTTGTAGTTTTTGAATCGAAATGGCCACTTAAGGCACCATCTTCACGAGCGAAAGACTCGCAGCGATAGTCTCGCCGTGCCATTAAATTCAATAGAAACTCTATGGATCAATCTCCACACGGCGATATCATCGCGACGATAATTTGATGGCACCGCACACCTATCGCCGCGAACTTCCCGCTCGCGCTTGTAGAGATGGCGTCGTAGTAGTCTCAACACAATGCTTCAAAAATTGTTAAGAGATTTTGTTGCAGTATCCGTTTGTAAATTATGTAAAGAAATAATTAATATGTTATTACAAGAAAATTAATGTCTTCTAGTATTATGTACAAAGTACCTAATGTTTCGAATAGGATTTATAAATATTATTAGATGTATGTGTAATTCAGAATAAAAATATATATTAATTTGGTTGTTTCTGTAAGTTCTTTTTACAAATTGCTGTTAATTTATGTTATTGAAAGAAAAATTAGGTCTGAGAACGACATGTTCTCTCCTCTCTGCTCAATCGTATCCACTGAAGCTACGCTGAGACGAGATATGTAAATAACGAAATCCTATTGGTCGTTTCTAACACCTCTCTTCTCTTGTCTCGTCTCCGCATTGGTGAAGGGCTTCGAGGAAGTTTGAAAGTGGCGCCAGTTAAACCAGGTACACACGGATTGATTTTAGTTGATCAACTTTTGTTGATCAACGTAAAATACAATCCGAAATTAAATTTGATTGAAAGTCTTTTCAGACGGTCCGAATCACTTTCGACTTTACAGTTGATCAACTAAAATCGAACTGTGTGAACCCGGTATTACAGAAAAGTTGAAAATGAGGAGCGACAAAATACATGCTATTAAAAGAGGGATAAGTATGAAGGGAGAGGGAGACGAAAGAAAAAGAAAAGATAGTGTGAGGGATGAAAATGTAGGTACTATATGAACGCAAAGGGAGTACATGATAACGTGATGGCTGAGAATAAACGTGCGCTTTCAACACGTGGTAGGTGTCTCCGTTACTCCAGCAAGAAAAGGCTTTTGACTACGTTGTGTGTATATTTTCTTTTTTTTTAAATTTGCAATGTGCTTTTTGTTTGTGCAGAATAAACAATTTTTCTTTCTTTCCTTCTTTGAAATCTCTTGTAGAATAATTTTGTATTTAATTATAGAATGTGCGCCAAAAATAAAAATTGTGCATGCTAATACATTAGTCCAGACGCATGTCTATTGCGCATGCCTAAGTTCGCTGGCAATAGCGTATGCTTCAAACCGTGCAGCGTATAGAATACCGCACGCATTTTCGCATCTTGAAAATATAACGGTGTTTGCGCTGACGGCCGCGTCAATGCATGCCACAAAAAATGGAAAAATGGTCATTTGGAATAGTGTGGTGGCAATTAGGTCTGTGTTTGTCATGCGTGTTTCTGAAGGCCCTTTGAAGATACCTAAGAGAAAGAATCACAGCCACCCAAGTTTGGCACCAACTAAGTAGCTGTATGGATATAAAGAATACCAAGTTATTCGGGAGAAGATAAACTACAAATTAAAATTATAAATGGAAATAAACTGGACATTTTATTGTTACAAGAACATCAGACGGAACAATGTAAAAGTTTTTAAAGCATTTTGAACAAAGACGGACGTACACAAATAGTAAACATTACACTTACATCAATAGCGCCGCATTCACACCACACACGCGATTCGCCACAAAACTTGCCACATAATTTATGTCAAGTGTAAAATAATAAAAACTTAGCATTTCTCCGTCCAGTATTTGCTATAAAATTTAAAAAATATTCCAAAGAAAAAAAAAAACTTAAAAAAATATAACGTCGCAAGACTGCTCGACGGAGAAACGGTGGAGTGGCGAGGGAGCACAACTCTGTCACGCCACGCAGTCATTGGTACGTCAGTGGTAGGCGCACAAGCAACTCGAGCATCGTCCGACCTCCGCGGACATTTTCGAACCTTTATATAAATTTTCACAGTTCTGCAATAATCAATATCAATAAACGTGCGGCCGCGGTTTTGTGGCGTCCGCTTCGGCGGCGACGCTGCGCAGCCGCCATGTTTAGACACGCACAGACCAGCCACAGCACATGAGTTGCAGGTGAAACTGTGCACCGAATGGGTTTACTCTTCATATTATCTTTGTAGGTTTCAAATGCAGACGACCATGCAGTATAGGTACAGCAGAAGCGTGCACCCTGCGCCGTGCACTCTGTGCGGAGCAACTGTGCGCGTGCGTCGTGGTCGCCGTAGTGTTAGCATCTGGATCTGGACGCAGTCGCGTCGCAGCTGCACTGGCGGGGTCTGCAGCGAGCGCGGAGGGGTGCGGCGGAGGGGGGCGCGGCCCTCCTCGCGGTAGTGACGTCATAGCTCGTCGTCGCAGCCGGGCTGCATGTCCGACGTCTCGATGGCGACCTCGTCGTAGTCCCTCTCGAGCGCCGCGAGGTCTTCACGCGCTTCTGAGAATTCACCCTCTTCCATGCCTTCGCCTACGTACCTGTAACAAAAGAATGAGGATTTAACATCTCTACAGAGAAGGTCTCACAAGGAAGCCTTAGCACGCTTTAGTAACCCAAGGCACTCATCAAAATTTCATTGCTGTAGGTATAGGTAGTTATTTCCCATGTTATGTTTCCCCCCTGATTGGCGGACAGGTACTGCTCCCGATAACCTCACTGTACCAAGTTTCAGCATCGCTATTCAAAGTATGCTGCAGAACTGCCTGTAACTATTTAGTAATGTACGCACCAGTGCACAAACGCTCGCTTGGAGTACATGAGGTCGAACTTGTGGTCGAGCTTGCCCCACGCCTCGGCGATGGCGGTGGTGTTGCTGAGCATGGAGGCGGCGCGCTTCACCTGCGCCAGGTCGCCGCCCGCCACCACCGACGGCGGCTGGTAGTTGATGCCCACCTGCACAACAAAAAATCTTTTAGAAATTAAGAATATAGCGCTACAAGTTTATTATGGCGCGTGACCAAAATTGGAACTAACGCTTGGCAGCGTTAGTTCCATTCTTGTTTTTGAATACATAACATTTCAAGTGACATTTCACACCAATTATTAGCGCGCCCACCTGTCAACGTCATTTGAGCGCCAAAAGATCCTTGAAGCAGTGTATTTAGAGCGATTTTTCCAACGTCATATATTTTAATCGGTGGAATAAAATTGAAAACTGAAACTCAATTCGACGTTGGAAAAATCAGCTCTTAGTTTAAAGATGTATCACGAGAAAAGGTGGAATGGATTGAGTGAAAGACATGACTAGAGAAAGGGGTAACTACTGTGGCGGCGGTTAATATCTACAGTCACTTTTACTTTTCAACCGACTTCAAAATAGGAGGAGGTTCTCAATTATTTTTTTTATGTTTGTTACCTCAGTCATTTATAAACCGATTTGGAAAATTATTTATTTATTTAAAAGGATATACTTCCAGATTGTTCCCATTTTTATCAAAATCCAGTTCTGATGTGGGATCCATGAGTAATTGAGGGAACTCCTCAAATATTATAAGGCATATACCCATCGCGATTTGGGTATTTTTATAGTAATTCGTGCATTTGCTCTCGGCCACCAATTGATGAAGTGGAAAAACCACCATTTGATGAAGTGGAAAAACCACCATTTGATGAAGTGGAACTGCTGAAGAAGACCACAGATGGCCACCCAAACTACTCAAGTACCTATTTCACGTGTTGCGATTTGATTAGGTACTTTAATATGGTTGCCAAGCAATTTATGCTCGTCACAATGCGAATGGTGAAATAGAGCTGATGGTGGAATACCAGGAGAATACCTCAACAAATAACGTTCCTGCATCGGGAAAAGCAGTTTTAGTAAGGTAGGTAATAGGTAATACGGGCTGGTGTCCGCAACTCCACGTCAATGCGCGTATTTTGTTGTAAAAGGCGATATGGGCAAGCTGACATTAGGCTATTGTACACTTAAGATACATTATAAACAGACCCACTAAAAAGCGAGAAATAAAATTATTTTAACAAAAAAAAAAAACCCGACTTCCAATAAAAACACTACAAAGTGAAAAATTATTTCGGAAGTCGGTGGCAAAAACTAAAATACAGATCCAAAGACACCGACTTCCGAAAATTAAAGTTATTTTTCACTTTGTAGTGTTTTGTGTGCACTGAATAAATGTTTTACATAACTCTCTAGATGTACGGAAGAAGATATATGCACCTACCCCAAATAAAATGGGATAAGGTCGGGTGAACGAGTTGTTGAAACTGATGACGAATATGATCCAAAGATTTCTTCAATCTCACCTTAAACCCAGTGGGACACCAGTCCACGAACCGTATCCCGGCCCTGCCCTTCATGGCGGCTATGGCAGCGTTCACGTCTTTGGGCACCACATCGCCGCGGTACAGGAGGCAGCAGGCCATGTACTTGCCGTCGCGAGGGTCGCACTTCACCATCTGGTTCTGAGGCTCGAACAGCTCTGCCGTGATCTCCGACACTGACATGCCTTCGTGGTACGCCTGGGGGAGGTAAGGAGTATATAAATGATAAATGACCTAGCGGCGCACCCTGCTTCGCACGGCTTTTACGACTTGACAAAGCATCGAGGGTTTGTTTACTATATGTAAGTTTATTATTGATGGTATTTTTTACAGAACCCTTACGGAAAAATTCTCTGAATGATGGTAAAAACCGCATCAAAATCCCTATTGTAAAGAACAAAGAACAAAAACCGACCAACTTGCAATATGCCCAGATAGATTTTCAAAGTATACGCGTATATATAGAGGAAGTTGACTGTGTGAAATATTATGTCGAAGACATTGATATGGTAAATAATTTGGATACACAAAATTAAAAATCATAAGAAGTCTTTTTAGACTTTGTGAAGTTAAGGTTTCCCAACATATTACTGTCACGGACCGTAACCAGTTCGTAACGTTTCCGTCAGTCACAAAAGTTGCCGTTATGGGTTACATACGTCTAGCGGGACACTTTGCCCTACAAAATTAACTAGCACTAAATAATTAGTTGGTCTGCGAAGCTCTAGGGTCAAGGGTGAGCTAGACGTACGGTACCCGTGTTGACGTCTGCGGTAAGCGGACGTCGTGTGCGGGCCGGCGCGGGCGGTCTGGCACCGTTGCGGTGCCTGAGACTGGCCGGTCCTGAAACGCGACGGTGTGTAGTGGGAAGTTATTGCGAGTAAATTGCGAGTAGGCACTCGCAATTTTTAGCAAGTGCCGATACGTTACGGTTTGGTTACGGAATGGGATACTGAGTGACATGTGTTGCCGGGGAATTTAAAAATTTGATCAGTGAAATCTGAACCTTCGGAAAGTGGACTTTTGAACCATTGAAATCGAGTTTAACGGCATTAATAGTTATGGAACTTCGGCGTCCATTGCGTACCTTATCGGCGGAGACTACCGGCGCGTAGGCAGCGAGCGGGAAGTGAATGCGCGGGTAGGGCACCAGGTTCGTCTGGAACTCTGTCAGGTCCACGTTGAGTGCGCCGTCGAAACGCAGCGAGGCTGTGATGGACGACACCACCTGGACAGAAAAACTTACTAGACGCTTGTTTAAAGCAGGTATTCCTAACATAGCTGCTTGAAAATAAGAGGGTGCATTCTGAGAGCGAGCAACGTTGCAAATCGCTGTCAAATATTTCGTTGTATTGATTACAGTGGAGTCATTTTAATAGGTAACATTTGACGTCTGTCAGTTTTGTCCTCATAGTGAGGTGACCTGCTTATAAACATCGATTAAAGTGAATGAATCGATACGGACTTGAAACATAGGCGAATTTTAAAAATCATCAGGCGAATCCCTGTCCCATTATTATTATTTTTTTCGTAAATTTAAGGAGCAAAATAAGACAAGTACACAATTTAACAAAAAAATTGCATTTATTCAGTTGAACTATCAGAACTGTTAAAAGTATTGTCATCTTCATCACTGCTGTCAGCACTCAGAGATATTATTAATTCATTTTCAATAATATTGTCTATTCTCACATCTCGTTCAAAATCTTGTAAAATTATTTTCTTTGTTTTCTCTACGACTTTTTTCCAGTCTTCTGTAGTGACTTCTGCACACGCAGTTTGTAGCAGAGACATCATTTTAGCAGTACTGAAGGGTGGTTCAGTATTGTTCCGCGCTGCATAACCCTTTATTTGTGCCCAAATAAGCTCGATGGCGTTATACTGGCAATGGTAGGGAGGCAATCGAATAACTTCGTGTCCATGCTCTAGGGCTAGTTCATCGATTACATAGCGGAGCTTGGACGGCTTAGTTGCTTTTACTAGATTTAACAACTCAACTTTTAATAAAGTTGGACTTGCATCCACACCATTTCTTACCAGCCACGAGACAATTTCTTGCTTTTTATTTGCTTGAGTTGGTGGTTTATCAACTTGTACAGAATGATACGGTGCATTGTCCATTATAATTTTCGATGGGTTTTCTAAGCTGACTAGCAGCTTCTCAAACCACTCTTTAAAAACCTCAAAGTTTATTTCCTCATGGTAATCACTTGTAGTTTTAGAGGCGAATGCGAGGAGGCAGTTTTTCTATTTCATTATTTTTTGTATTTTTATACCTAGTTAGTTAAAAGAATAATAAATAAATTTTTTATTATAATCACAACGTGGTTATTAATTTATGGTGATATTTCTTCACAAGTCATCATTGCATTCGATTCTACTTATCAGCTTTCGATTTTTAGAGTAACATCCCTAGTGTTTAAAAAGAAAAATGGTTAACTGACGTAACCTTGTAACGACGTTCAGTTCTTTAGATCAGAAATTGTTTATTATGTTTAGAATGGTTTATTAATGAAAGCAAATCGTAAAATTACTCGTATCGGTCATTATTACAATAAATATGTAATCGTAATTGAAAAAAGGTAAGCAATTGTGCAGTTCTAACAAAACGAAAAAATATGTTATTTTATGCCCGCCGTTACAAGGTTACGTTGTTGAATATTTGATGAATTGTCAAATGTTACCTATTAAAATGACTCCACTTTAATTAATAATACGCATTGCTAAATGAATTATCGCTGTGTTGAACTTAAATATTGATTGTGAATTGCAATAACGAATACTGAATATTTCGTTTTAGATGTAATAAAAGCACTAAATCCTTCTAATGCTTTTTTTGCCCCATAAAGCTGTTAGAATAACTAATCTAATGTTATTATGCAATTCGTAATCAATAATGCAACACAGCTGTATTTCAATACTTCGTTTAGTATCAAATATTGATTAATAATCAAAACAACGAAATATTTGACGTTCTTTGCGAAGTTGTCAACCAGCTTTAAGGCGAATTTAATCAGATTTCCTAACTCCCAATAAGACTAAGACTTTCTACATCAAACTGGAATCAATTCCAATGGGATCGTCATTTATTATTATTTAGACTTTACAGCGGATTCATGAATTAATTTTAAAGTAATCCATATCATGTCTAATAAATTGCACGTCATTCTAAATCTAATGAATAATTAAGACAACCTTCGTAAGTTTGTACTATAGGTATGTTTCAAAGAATATCTTGTTTGTTATGAAGGACTCTGTATAAAATCCAAGTGTTGGGGCATCTTTGGGAGTGTCCTATATTATACGTTCAGTATTGGACAAAGTAGCTTGGTTGAAGTCCTCACTTGTGAAATAAGCCTGTTGAGATTGGCGTACGAGGGCCTCTCAATGGACAGCCGCCGCCTGCAGATGTCATAGATAGCCTCGTTGTCGACCATGAAGGCGCAGTCTGAGTGGCCAATGGTGGCGTGTGTCGTCAGCACCGCGTTGTAAGGCTCAACCACTGCTGTCGATACCTGGTTGCATAGTAAAAGCTTTAAATAATAGTTGAAATAAAGTTGCATCGATCACTATCACTTTGACTAACTGACAACTCTTTGACGATCGTAATAGTGACTGTAAATGGTTTAATAGAAATAAATGCTTCGAGTCTGATAGTAGTAGATATATGAAACCTGTATTTTTGCTGTTGTTATTAAAATAAAGTCGCTGACACAAATAAGTACCTACTTAACTAATTTGTCGAAAAGAAAAGAAGGTTAACTTTATAATATATAGAAAAAACCTGTAAAAAGGTCAATAGTTGCGATTAGAAATCCTAACTTCCTAATATTATAAATGCGAAAGTACTGTAAGTGTTTGTTACCTTTTCACGCCTAAACCACTGAACCGATCATCCTGAAATTTTGCATATACGTTGTCAGGTGTACAGAAACAGACATAGGGTAACCTTTCATCCCGTAAAAACTTCCGTTCCCGAGGAAAACAACAATAACGTTATTATGATAATAGAGGGCGCCACGTGTCTTTCGAATCAAACGGAACGAACGTCTGTCGGGTCAGCTAGTTTCCTATAATTGTATATAAATACCCATTCAAATTTATTTGGAAATCAGACAGTATTGTTAAAGGTGGAATCAGGAGGAAAACACTGTATTCTTACTTGTGGAGCTGGATAGATAGCGAACTCCAGTTTGCTCTTTTTGCCAAATTCCTCTGAAAGCTTCTCCATGAGGAGTGAGGTGAAGCCGGAGCCTGTCCCGCCGCCGAATGAATGAAACACGAAGAAACCCTGGAGCAATGTTGTTAGTTTACGAGTCTAGTTAGCTATGTAATTTTAATTCTAGTTAGAATATATGCAATTCTAGTTAGAATCCATGTTTCAATAATAGCTTGTTTGGACACATAAAGTTTCAATTTTGAATGGTTTTTAAACAGTTAAAAAAAAACATCACTTTTGTTTTACGCTCTGACGTAAGCAGAAGTGAGTTTTACTAAACTATAAATAAAATTAAGATAATCACAACATGGTATATGAAACCTGATCTAGGTAATTGAAATAATAAAAACGAGGAAGGGAAAATTAAAAAAAAAATCTAATAATGAAAAACCCATTTAAAATACATGGACAAGAAGCATCCTTCCATTGTCCAAGTTTAGGAAAGGTCTATTTCCAGCAGTGGACGGGTGAATGAAGATGATTTAAAGAAGTTCAATTTCCTAACCTGTAAACCAGTACACTGGTCAGCCAACTTCCTGACTCTCTCCATGACAGGACCGAGGACCTCACGGCCGGTGGAGTAGTGACCACGCGCGTAGTTGTTAGCCGCGTCCTCCTTGCCCGTGATCAGCTGTTCCGGATGGTACAGTTGCCGGTATTCGCCTGAACGGACCTCATCTGGGAAGGGAAGCAGCGATCAGCGACGCCAACAAGTTAAAGCAGTATAAAAATTTAAGAACGACTTGTTGATAATTGTTAGCTGATCTTTCAATAATTCTGTATGACGTTGCTAGAGTTAGTTGCTTCGCCTGGCTGGATATCTTCTAGGCATGTGATAAATAGTAAAATGACCAACCAAACCTACCAGCTGAAAAACTACTGGTTGTAACCTGTTACTAAATTATTGCCCAGAATTGGCATGTAGGCGGCCGAGAGAAGTGGACGCTGTACTTCGAGCAGAATCTCACCATTCAGCACCAAAGCTAAAATACCTATACTATTCCTAATTATAATAAAGACTAACCGATAACAGTAGCCTCTAAATCCACCATCACAACTCTCGGCACCATTTTTCCTCGATCGGCTTCGGAAAAGAAGGTGTTGAAACAGGAGTCAGCCGCGTTGGAGTCTTGTTCGTAGGCCGGCAGGGTCCCGTCCGGACGGATGCCGTGCTCCAGGCAGTAGAGCTGCCAGCATGCCACCCCCATCTGCACTCCCGCCTGCCCGACGTGCACTGAGATGCACTCCCTCTGCTCATGTAAAAAATTGACACGTTAAAGACATTATTTTAACACTCATTGTAAATGATCTAAATTTTTCGTCAGCGCTGTTTTTGGGAGGGTCAGTCTCCCTAACCTGTATAACATTTGATCAGATAGCAAGAATCTTTACACCCGGAGAATGCCATTAAAAAATGTCAGTTTGCAAGACATAGTACATTGTCGTACAAATTGACATTTTTAAGTCGGAAGCCATCTTAGACTGTATAATCTAAGAAGCGCATCAACGTGCTTTGTGAAAAAACCTGCAATTTATGATGGCAAGAAAAAGGTAATAATAAAAATGGCCGTCAATTCACATTTCGAAAACGTGACGCAAACAAGCAATCCAAAATTATTATAAACACGACGTCTAAACACGAGAGGAATTCTAAGATCTAGAATAAACTAGTTACTAGGGCTATCCGATACTCTACGTTCCCTGAAGTAGACCAGGTACGCAGTCGAAAAAATATATTTCTAAAATTACTTACCATGATGGATACTGGTAATTTTGACGATCCAGGTAAAACAATATATAAAAAAAACTGTTTATAAAACTATTACGTTACAAAAATTTGGAAACGGACTGAAATTTTGAAAAAATTGCGAATCAGCGCCCGTCTGATGGGCCGCTTGGATCTCTTGTTAATTTTTATTCCACGTTCGAATATGCATGTTATATTTTTTGTGTGCCAGGATTTAAAAGCTTGAGAAAAAAGTTTTAAATCGGTCCAAATATTTAGTTTGAATCGAAAATATTTTAAAGAGCAATAAAAAGGTTCTATGTAATATTAAAAGGGTATATCAAATGTGTGAAGTTATATGAAGACTGATAGGGTCTTTCCTTCATATATTTTGTATTGTGGTCAAGTGCAGGATGAGTACGACGTGGAGCGACACGACGTGGAGTGATAATGTTGTACCGATTACCGAGCTTCTCGCTCTCTTCACCGCCCATATTTTCGTCTTCACACTATGTTATTATGAAGCTCATCCACGTATGAAATCAAGGTGACAAGTAGGGCAAAGATTTCCATAACCTACACACTCAGGTATCAGTTAGGAACTATTATTAATAAATACAGTTTGAATATTAATGAGCTGCCCCGAGGTATAAAAGATGCAGAATTTTGAGCTTTTGCACATTCGTACCACAATCGTGGGACAGTAGCCTCTTTACATCCTCCAATATAACAAAACCTCTTGGGTTCCCGTCGACGTTAGTTGAATATCAAACAAGCCATCAACCAACATGAAACTGACTTTGGCCCTTTTTCTCATGGTAGCGTGCTCCTGGTGCTCCGAGGCACAGGATGGGGCGAGAATATTTTGTGGACGTGTTCTTTCCGAACGGCTCGCCCTTCTCTGCTACGGCCCTAATTCGGTGAAGCGCGATGCTGGGTGGTGGCTGACGGCGGATGCGGCTCGGGCGCTGGGTGGCGTGCGCGGCAAGCGAGGCCTTGCTGATGAGTGCTGCGACAAAGCCTGCACTGTTCAAGAACTGCTTTCGTACTGCTAGCGATGAAAGACCAGCTTTTTAAGTTTTAACTGTAATCATTATAATCCGTTGATAAAAATATATTATTGAGGCTACCAAATTATGTACATACTTTTTTTTTGTTTCACTCCATCACGCCACTTTCAATGATTTTGATTATCTTAAGATTATCATTATTATCGATCTAGTCAACTTCATTTTAGACATCGATTAAGTCTTAAAGTTAAATCAAGATGAATCAATGATGAATTCTGCATAGTAGGCACTTCAATACATCCGTTTTTCTAAGCATGTATCTATCGATGTGCGAGTAGGTACACTATCCTGAAAGGTTAATAAGAGGTACTTCATTATATTCTTATCTAAATAGTTATAAGTACGTAAATATAGGCCAAAGTTAAATATTTTTATTAATCAGTATTTTCAGAAGTTTTTCCGATAAAATCTCTCAAAACGCATACCAGGCTTGTCCATCAAAAAAATAAAGTACCAACATTTAAAATCGAGGGTGGCAAGTACGTTACAAGTAGGGCACTAAGATAGGGGTGGGCTGCTATTAGGGCAACAAGGGACGGCGTGGTTGGGGCGGGGAGGTACCATTCTCCCCTCTTGTGTGGATGTCGTAAGTTGATTTGCATTTTTGTGCTCGTTAACTGGGATAAGTTTGGTGTTTTTATAAGTTTCAGTGAATAGAGCACGTTTATCGTTTACTAAACTTGTAGAAATTTTTGATATTTGAAATAAAATGTAAGGTGTGTAACCCCTGGTCTATTGGCAAGTTGGGTAACACAGAAAAAGTAATTTTGTCTCATTAGTGTCAATTGACCTCATATAAACTAAATCAAATAGATAGCCAATAACATTGTTTCCAACAGTGATATTAAACTTTCGATAATAAAATGGTACTTACTAGGAAGTCTTTAATAGGTACAGATGCCAGCAAATCCAGCTAGCCGAAACTGTCAAATTTTTCCAACCAACTGTGAACCTTATGCTTTAGCGATTAAGTTAAAAATCTATTAAAGAAATTTGACAGATTGTAGTAGCTTGATGTGCTGGCGTCTGTACATTGTATGTATAATAGTCCTCTAGACCGAATTGTGGCCATGGCCAATGATGTATAAAACTATAGATACGTTGTCCGCACTCTAAAATGGCAACATGAAATGAAGCCAATTGGCCACATTGCGCTCAGTCACGCACCAACCTGTCGCGCGACGCGACGCGACGTATGTTTGTTTTTAATTTATATCGTATGTGAAAACCTGTGCAAAACATAAAGAAAATATGCCGTCGTGTGTTTTCAGAGGATGTAAAAATTATACCCCAAAAGTTAAAGACAAAAATGTGTCATTTCACGCGTAAGTTTACAAAACTAGATTATTTTATTTTATTTTGTACGACGCTGCGTCTAATGGCGGCCGGCGCATGAAGTGACTCTGATAGCTACGTCACTCATGCGCTCGACCAATGAGCATGTAATTTGACTATTACTTATCCTGTGACGTAACTAAAGATGTTTATTTATCTCCCTCTAGCAACAGACATCCCGCCGTACGGTGTCATATTTTCTTTCCCTTTCTTTACGCGTATAAGTAGTTCTCTAGTATTTTCGCCGTTTTTAAGCGCCGAGATGTTGGTTGATAATGATAACGTGTCTATATATAATACGTCATTGGCCATGGCGGCCAATCTCAGCGAAGACTAGCCATCGGCGCGGGAGATATTATAGTGCACAAGTGTGTGCGCAAACACAGGTACACTTTCTCTTCCTTCATTCTCATAGTCCGATGGGACGGCAATCGGACATGACTGGAAAGAGATCAGACGCGGGACGTGCTTTCTGTAAAAATCTCACCGTGAAAACTTAGGTGAAGTGAGCGTGAAGTGAGCTGTCAATAGTGTCAATTCCTCGCAAAAACAAACTCACTTCACCTAAGTTTTCACGGTGAGATTTTTACAGAATCGACCGGCTGGCTGCTATTGAGAAATTTCTAATGGTCTCACCAATGGGGCATTGTATGTATATTGTATACTAATTCTCTTACTAATAAACGTTGTATAGCGTCTGTATAGTTACACAACGCTTTGTCTTCTTCTTTCGAAAGTCAAATTACTGACGACGCGCGACGGAGAAAAATCAGTGTGTGTGTGTGTGTGTGTGTGTGTTCATATGATATAATACGTTTATTAGTAAGGGGTTAGTATGTAAAGGCTACAGAGATCTATTATGGACTTAGGCCCAAAATCCCAAGAAGGTATATGGGGCCTGAGGCTTAAATCATTAGGACCAGATATTCCTATCTTTGTCTATTAGTCAGTATCCTGTTATTTCTATTAGATCTTGAGTTGGTCCTCCAACACAAGATGTGATGAAATAACTGACAACCTGAGAGAGGGTAATAGTACTTTTTTTTAAACCAGCTGCTCCATACAGTTCGTGTAACTCGATGAATGATATTGCTAAGAGCAGATTTTTTTTTGCGATTTCAGGATTGTTCAGGTAGTAGAAGTTAAAACTAAACGAAATATTAATAACTGAATTACTGAGTTGTATGAAAGACTAAGATTTATGAATGTAAAACTCTTTTACCTATAACAAAGAAAACTTTAACCTATTTATTTAATTAATAATATTTACATTTTTAATGAGGCGTTACGATACAAACCAAGTACTTCGCGAAAGGCAAATAATTGTAATCCGTGTCCACAATAAATCAAATCATTGTCTTTTTAACACTACGCGGGTCACAGTCCACCGCATGTTAATCCTTTACATTCAAATGTAAACTATTGTCAAGTGTGAACATTATTTTGAATATATAATTGCGTTATATTGTTGTAGTGTGTAAATAAAGAGGAGTGTGGCTATCGATTCGTTTCGCGTGTGGTGGAAATAAAGGACGAGCTTTTAGTTTCATTTTTTTTTACGATCTCTAAGGAACCCTTACAGTACGAATTGGTGTTAGCGTCGCGTTTGATTTAATTGACTTCACATCATAACCAACAACGAGCACACTACCTACTTTTGGGTCACTTTCTCCATTTTTCAATCAATAATTCATTTTCTCAAAAAAAAAAAACGGCATTATTAGTAAAATAATTATTTACATCATTTGTGTATTATTCAGTGCAGGATATCTGAGACGATAAGTTCACACCTAATCACACCTTTTTATATACTTACTATATTATTATTTTAAGATGAACAACAGACTTTTGTACCTAGAAAATAATAATTTATTCTCGTAGTTTAGATTTGGTCCTTTAACGCCATAAATAATATTAATCTGTATCTGCGACACAACATGTTCTTTTCTTTCTTTGTTTTATAAATTCAAGTCTTACACTGTCTTAAAAGGACCATGCTGTATTGGAACTCAAAATAAAAATGAAAACCTTCTTTGGTCAAACAAATTTTGACACAAAAAAGAATCAGACCAACTGACAAGTTTGACAAATAACTGTCACCCAGCGGGCTTTGACAGGGGTAGATCAAAGACCGATATTATTGTGAAACCTGATCCTTATCTCCAGGATTATCGCTAATGTGCTGAGATATCATCTTAAAAGAGGGCCCAGTGAGGATTTATGTTACGGACCAACAAAATGTGTTGAGTTTAATGTGTAAGTAGAGTTCCTTACTACAGTTTTAATTGCTTGTAGTTGACTGTTTTGGGGTAGTCCCGTAGGCCGCATGCCATGCCGGGAGTAAAGCTGTGAACTTGAGCCGGCCTAGCAGTATTACGGAGTTTCAATAGAATAAGAGGCGGGCTTGCACTGGTTTACCTATTAAACTTTCTAAAACAATAGTCCTTTTAGCCAGTCTCAAACGAAACATAAAGTTTCTTCGTAACTATTGCCGTAACATATAGACAACATCACTCCTGACAACTCCACTCCATTTCTATAAAGGGGTTTGTGGAGGTGTATACTACACCCACACATTTCGTGTCATATTTTAAGTCGTAAGTAATTTCGTATTTTGTGCCCCTACTACGAATTTCCCAATAGAAAAACCCAATAAATAACACTTGATCCGACCCGAGAATCCAACCCAGGACACATATTATTTACAGTCAAACTCAAAGCTGTTTTAAAAATATCATGTTAATAGACCTAAAGAAATAGAAACTGTGTTCATCCTACTTCCTACTATCCTATGCTATCCTGCGAAAGCTTGTGAGGATGGATGCCATGGCTGGATGGATGGATGTATGTTTGTTACTCTTTCATGCGAAAACTACTGAACGGATTTTTGGATGAAATTTGGCACACAGATAGTTTATAACTAGGATTAAACCGCAGGGCGCTGCTAGTCTATTAATATTATTCTCGTTTATGCAGTGTTTTAGCAAAGTACAGATATCTCGAAAGCTGTTCTCTGTGTGTCTCGAAAGTTTCTATTCCATATTTTATGAAATGTTGGACAAAACTAAATTCGACCCAGGGACTGACTTATGCAAGTAACACAAATTTTTATTCGCGATAAAGTGAATACACATGTTTTAAACAAAAAACAGGAATAGAATTTTCCAGCCCAATGACAATCCACATACAAAAGCCCGAGGTGTGGCTCAAATAAAAAATCCCATTTGGTCCACAGAGGCGGAATAATGACCGCTTTTTACCGGTTTAATCCGGATCAGATAACTGGGGACTATGCGATGCCCGTTTGATATTCATGATCATTCCCCGAGGATTTTAGGGATCAAAATGTACTGCAGATTTGGTTACGTTTTACTGTAATTGATAATTACTTACTAGAAAAGACAGAGTGCAGACAGACTGGTAAATTGGTTCTGATCTCATTAAAAAAGCTTGATGTCTGTGGCATTTTAGCTGGAGTGAAGATACTTATTGTCAACTTACTTTAGATTTTTAAGTTTTGGAAATATGAATACAGAAGACAGTGAAAACATCTTTTGATTAATTTACTTATGAGTTGGCTAAAATGTATATGGGTGATGATGATAATGATGTGTGGTGAAGGTGATCAAAGAAATCATATAATAAAATCAGGTAACCTCGTATCATTTATTTACATCAACAACTACATTTTCGTAATTTACGATTTGTACAAGTCAGTCATGCCATCATGCCATTGGTCCTTCGTTAGCAGTACGTTAACAGTTCATCCATGGTGCAGGGTTTGAAGCAGCATTCGTCAGCAAGGCCTCGCTTGCCGCGCAAGCCACCCAGAGCCCGCGCCGAGTCCTCTGGCATCCACCACCCAGAATCCCGCTTCTCTTCGGAACCCCAGCAGATAGCAGCCAGCACTTCTGAGAGCCGTCGTCCACAGTAATAATTGGCACCATTCCGCGCCTCACAGCACCAAGCGCACGCTACCACGAGAATGAAGAACAAAGTCAGTTTCATGTTGATTGATGATTTGTTCGATCTTCAACTAACGTCGATAAGGGGTTTTGTTATGTTGGAGGATGTACGAAGGCTACTGTTTCACGAATGTGGTTCGAATGTGCTTACGCTCAGTAATCCCGAGCTTTTATACCTGGAGAGACCTTATTAATATTCAGACTGATTTTATTAATAGGTCCTAACTGAAATCGGAGTGCGTACTTGCGTAGGCTAAGGGAAATTTACCTCATGTCACCTTGACTTTCCACGTGAATGAGCACCTTATAGAATGTGGGTGACTTAAAATGAGCACATATGTAAAGTGTTAATTTTGTCCCACAAAGAACTTAAGGAAATAATAATTTAAGGGAAAGAAGTCATTTTAACATAACATGACATAACCACGCCTGTCGTTACCCCGACGGGTTGGGCGAACCTTACCTTTAGTATACTCACATTTCGCCGGTTTTACTTTAGTTCCATGTAATAATGAGACAGCCTATTGCGAACAACCGAGCAGGAATCCTGACTCCAGACTACTGATAAATTCCTGATTGGGTGTTAATCCATTGATAGAGCAATAGGGGAAAGGTGCTATCAATCAGAGTCTTAAAATTTTGTAATACATTAAGACGTAAACTGACTACGTTCTAAACGGAACGGACTTGAACACTAACTTATGTACTTGCCAAGCAATATTACATGGTAAGCGCTGACTTGGCACGTTATGTAATTACTAATAAAATGGACATGGCTTTAAGCTGACTAATAAACTTTAAAGCTGTCGTACTTAATTGCATAAGTAGGTATATGAGATTGTTAGTATGTTTTGTTGCATCATTGTGAACCACAAGATTATTGGATTAATTAAACTTCCTCATTTTTTAATTTTTTTTATTGCAGAATAGACCCGCTCTTGACCTTTATCACGCCTCATGGAAAAATATCAACTAGGCACCTTAAGAGTTTGTTTGGTTGAACGCGCTAATCTCTGGAAATACCAGTTGGATTTGAAGAAATCTTTTTTCCATTTGACAGCCCAATTCTTGAGGAAGCCTTAACAATACGCTAGGACTCTTAGGAGCCGAGCAAAAAGATAAAAAATAAAAATGAACGCTAAACAAAAACAAAACAATAGTGCGGGCTGGCGATGGGGTCCGTCGGGGGAACAAAAAATTTCACGTGAATGAAGTCGCGGGCAGAAGCTAGTAAATAAATGAAATTAAGACAGATCGTAGTTAAACTAAACTATCTAAAAGCCAGTATTAAAAGTAAACAGTAGCTGTAACTATAAAGCTCGGTAATTAAATCTTAAGGGCTGCGCCGCTAAGGGACTGCGCGAGGGTGCACACAATGGACCATAGGACCAGCGTTATAGGGCCAGGTGCCCGCTCGTGTACAATAGCTTTAGTTGACTTTATTTTATTTGTGATTTACTGGTAGTTTCGGTGATGTGTAGCTGGTGTAAAGCAGTTACTTATATAAATACTGTAGAATGAATTATTGTAGGTATTCGTAATTGATTCAAAGTTATTAGATAATTTAAGGTTTACGTTTATTGTATTGTATTGCGCTTGAACGTGGAGTCACGGACACCAGCCCGTTATACAATACAATACAAGGTTTCTGTGAAATTACTGGTCTATATAAGATTTAAGATATTTCAAGACAAAAATAATCTCAGGGGAAATGTAAAACTAGAGTTAACTAAAGTTCTGTCTATATTTTAAAATTAAATCAAAAAAAGTTATTAAAATCTACATGTTACCACATAAACAAACACTCATAAACATTTTTCAACGCGTGTCTATTGTCAGTCTAACGTCAAACTCCATAATTTAATCTCCTGTTAAACAGTTGTAAAATCTAAACGGCTGCAAAATACAGTTTGTGGTTATAAAGTAGGTATAAGTTTATATCAAAATGCATTTTCTTGACAGCTCTAAATATTTCAAATCTATACTAACCCTAGAAGCCTAATCTATTTCAGAAGTACACAAAGCCTTAACATACGTCTCAGAGGCGTACACATATAATTCAATTTTTTTTTATGTAAAAATAGCCTTATTTTGTTTTTTTTTTGTAGTGGAAATTTAAATTTGGTATATAAGCTAAAAATAAAACAACACTGTTATGAATAATTACTATAATTACAGTTATTTATTACAAAAATAAAACTAGGTGAATAAATTGGAAAAAAAAAATTAACTTCTTCAAAATCAACAGAAACATATTATTTTTTCATAGAAATTTTTCTTTTTTTAACGCTAATTAGTTATTCTTAGAGCAAATATTAAAACTAATCGCACTTCAAAAGACTAGGTAAACCTTAAGAGCAGTCTACACAAATATCAACCTTGTGCTCGCCACACACAAATGTTTTACATTTATAACAAACCAATTTGGACATTTTCCTTTTTTTATAGAAACAAAAAGCGCAGTATTTACGTTTTTTATAGGCTCAGGTTCTTCTTCTTGATTTTCTTTATTAAAATCTGTAGGTTTTACGAGAATTTGGTTTATACTTTCTCGCAAAGATCTTTTCAACATCGGAGCTTCTAGTCTCTTCTCCATCCAAGGCGTGACTCGTTTAGGATTGCTAAAATATCGTCTCCGTCTAATCTCGAAGATTAGACGTGACATATTTTATATTATCTGAAACAACGCCGAAAATAGACATACAATATACGAAAAACGAACAAAAGTAAAATCACATAAACCTAGTTAAAAGTTACGCAAAGCCTAAACATACGTCTCGCAGGCGTGCAATACTTCGATAAATCAAAAATGGTGGGACTTACCATAACGATATGGGCACCATACGCTAGCTCCTGGCGGTCACTGAGTTGGCAAAAGAGTACGACGCGCTAGCTTCAACCGTTCGAAAGATACAAACGATATATTCGGTTTCGTGTACGCCTCGCAGACGTAGATTAGGCTTCTAGGGTTATAATATATATAATAAAGCTGAAGAGTTTGTTTGTTTGTTTGTTTGTTTGGTTGAACGCGCTAATCTCAGGAACTACTGGTTCGAATTAAAAAAATATTTTTGTGTTGGATAGTCCATTTATCGAGGAAGGCTATAGGCTATATAACATCACGCTACGACCAATAGGAGCGGAGCATCAATGAAAAATGATGCAAAAACGGGGAAAAAATATTCCTTTTGAGAGCTTTCGTTGCGTACGCTGCGTAAACGGTTAAAGTTACGCAAAAATCATGTATGACGGAATTGTTTCCCTTTAAAAGTTCTAAAAAAAAGTCCGCGACAGCATATGTCTATCTTTTAAGGTTTACTCACTATAACCTTTTTTATGGTAATCAAATTTCTTCTAAACTAATGCATTATTTGCGAAGGTTTTTTTTTTATAAACATGTAATTAATCCTTATCAAAATAAATACGTTATTCATCACAAGTATTTAATTTTGAATAAAATTGCCCTTGACATCATTTGATTTTAACCGACTTCGAAAAAGGAGGAGGTTCTCAATTCGGATGTTTCTATTTTTTATTTATATTCGGGCATAACTCCCTCATATATATAATTGCAATTTTTTTTTGTTCGAAATGGGTTTATTCCGGAATGGTCCCATTTAAATTTCATAAAGATCTGATGATGAGTTTCGGAGACAGACAAAGGAACTCTTCAATAAATGCCAGCAAATCAACCGCGATTGCTGCTATAGCATATGTATGCATTGTTTACGCAATCACACAACGTAACATTACGCCTGTACCTTTTAAAAGGGTAGGCAGATGTGTTCAATAACTTCCTGTCACTGATATTCACATACCAAGTAGTGTTATATGAATTTGTTTGGAGTAGGCAGGTACAACTAAAAAGTGAAAAATAAAAACTTAAAACAAAAAGAACTGACTTCCAAAAGAATACTACAAAGTGAAAAATAACTTTAATTTCGAAAGTCGGTGTCAAAAAACGAAAATACAGAACCAGCGACACCGACTTCCGAAATTAAAGTTATTTTTCACTTTGTATTTTTTTGGAAGTCGTTTGTTTTTTTAGGTTTTTTCCTGAAATTACCGCGGGTGAAACGGCGGGGCACAGCTATCTATACTAATATTATAAAGCTGAAGAGTTTGTTTGTTTGGTTGAACGCGCTAATCTCAGGAACTACTGGTAATATTATAAAGCTGAAGAGTTTGTTTGGTTGAACGCGCTAATCTCTGGAACTCCCAGTCGGATTTGAAAATTTCTTTTTGCATTTGATAGCCCAATTCCTGAGGAAGGCTATAGGCTATTTAACATCACGCTATGACCTTTAGGAGCCGAGCAAAAAGAAAAAACGTCAGAAAGAACGCTAAGCAAAAACGAAGTAATAGCGCGGGCAGGCGATGCGATGCGACGGGGTGGGTCGGAGTAACAAGAAATTTCACGCGGACGAAGTCGCGGGCAGAAGCTAGTTATTTTATAATTTGTCATACATCTGTGACCGGTATTAAGCTTTTTTATCATAGAAAAAAAAACATAATATAAAAGCTTTTAATCTCAACTAAAACCAGCATAACCAGTATAACCCAATTTCATTTTACAACACCACACATTCCCCCTCTCTGCTTCACTTCCAACCGATCTTACTACACACAATTTTTTGGCCCAAAAATCCATTTTTTCGATAAAAAATTCGCCTCATGAATGCCACCTTTGTTCTCAGTGCATCGATGCATCGCGACAGATGGGGCTACGTTGTATGGTGTTCCATGGTGTCGGATAGAAGCGATAAGGGTAAACGGTTTGACACCGCGACAATCGGTCAGATTGCTCTGTGTGCATTGGTAATAATAAAAGAGAAAGTTTATGACGCCGAAATATTATTGGAAAGGTGAACGGATCTTTGAAAAATAGACGACATGAAACTATTTGGCAAGCTAAAGATGTACGGTTTCATAGAAAAATTAAAATTAATGACCTAAAGAAAAGCAACAGCAGCATTTGATCGTACGTTTTAAAAGTTACTTTGTTTAATTTAGTAATGCTGTATTGTAACTTTCAGTTAGGTATGTATATCGAATAATTATGGAAATACTAAAAACTTTTTAAGTCAATGGAAAAAGTAATTAACGTAATAAAGAATTAATCAATTTCGAATCGTATAAAGCTCTTGTCCGTAACGGTACCGAAAATAATAATTCACTTCATGCATGACGCAGTGTCGTAGAGCATTTCTTAAAAAGCGTAGCATCTGCTCTACGAACTTTGGAAAGACACTACGCCAAGCGTAGCCTCGTAGCGGTCGACATTGAGTGCCCTTGATGTCTGGAGCCATATTTATTATGTGTATTGTAAGTTTGTAACTATTTTTTATCCTGACTGCCCCAAAAAAAGGCTAATGATTTTACCAATCTTTGTTTAAAATGTGTGTGTAGTAGATTATACGTCACTCGATTTTTCATAAATTCCTATTTCATTCCAACCCAGCAACGGCAATTAAGTCGTGACAAGCATGGCATCGGCGTGTTATTGGTAAATTCGACATGCGTGGGAGTGCAGCCGCAGACTCTATTTAATGTTTATTTATATGTAGTCATTTGACGCTTGTTAGACTGCCGTTTGGTCCTTAGCTACGGATAAACCACCCTCTGTTCTTAATTATTCTTTGTTTTTTTTTTTAAAAGCCATAATGGCTTACAATATTCTTTCGTAGTCGCCTACTTTAATACAATACTTGAAATTTTAGCTAATAGATATCGTTGAAAATAAGTACACGTACTTAGTTCTAATAATAATACAGCCCACTCAGACCATTTTCATTTTGAGCAGATTGTGTGTGTACCTTTCATGATAAACGAAATTTCGTTAAATAATATTGCAATATTTTTTGAAGTGAAAACTTCATTAGCGGCGTTGTACACTTTTTTTGTAATGGGTAAAAAATGTTAAACTCGCGTGACACGTGACCTGATCGAAAATTCGTAAGACGGATGGCCGTAGCCGGTACCGCGCATGTTTTGTTTATAAGACGATTCACAAAATACACACGTAATTGTTCAAGTTTTCACTTCTGTCGGCACTCCCGGAGTGCCACTATTTTTTTAACCCATCTGCTGCCACTACATAAAATGACATAAAATCCACCACATGGTCACTCATACCGTATTCCTTAATACTCAATTAAACTACCTAATTGTCATATATCTGCGTATTGTAAACAGTTTATGATAACCATACCGTCCGGCACATGAGCGGCACGCGGCCGGCACCACCACGGCACGCTTATACACTTGTAATACACGTGTTGTGGGTGTTAGAGTATAATGATTGCATATCGTTTTCGCACATTCAATTACTCAGAAAACACAATCCACATTAGTTTGATTTAAATACATTAAAATGTGTGCTAAGAAATACATTAAAATGTGTGCTAAGAAATAATAAAAGACAGGGCTGAATGAATAGTTACTACGAAGATATTTTTTAAACGCTTAGAGTATTATCTCTTTTCGTTGATGAAGTGTTTTTAGATTATTTTGACAGATATTAAAACCTAATTATAGTGGCTAATTCGCCTATTCCTTTAAAGACTTTATGTCCTCACTTCTCGCTAACTGTGATGTGGGTACTTTTGTTCAGATTTCTAATTTCGTCGTGGTTAAATGATGCGGTAACTAATAAACTCGACCTCTGGCTTCTAGCTTCCCAAATTACTGCTTTTTAGGGTCCCGTACCCAAAGGGTAACAACGTGACCATATTACTAAGACTCCACTGACCGTCTGTCACCAGGCTGTATCTCATGAACCGTGATAGCTAGACAGTTGAAATTTTCACAGATAATGTATTTCTGTTGCCGCTATAACCAAAAATACAAAAAACAGAATAAAATAAATATTTAACGGGGGCTCACATACAACAGACGTGTTTTTTTCGGCGTTTTTTTGCCTTGTGGTACGGAACACTTCGTGTGCAAGCCCGACTCACACTTGGCCAGTTTTTTTTCATCCCATCTGTCTACTCCACTTGTTGGACCGTATTACTAATTTACTACTCAAATAAACTAATAGTCCTCAATCTGTGTAGGTATCATAACAGTTGATATGCCACACGTGGCGCCACGTGTCCGCCACGTGTCTGACGTGACGTCACACTTAACAACTGTCTACCAAAACGGCGCGTGTGAGGTATTACGCGGTTGTTTACCCTTGCGTTTTGGTACTTAACCTGTAAAGTTGTAAGAGATTATATCTGCCTTTTAATAAAGCCTAATTACTTACAACTTTCAAGTGTAAAAAGCAGCTCCAACAGCATGGTTCAAATCAATCTGTCAAACGTTTTCCCAACTATGTTGGGGTCGTTTCCAGTTTTTCCGGTAGCAGCTGATTACCAGTATTTTACATGAAGCGACTGCCGATCTGACTTCCGCAACCCAGTTACTGGAATACTGGTTAACACAATTCCCCTTGGTAAGACTGGTTGTCAGACTTTCGGGCTTCTGACGACCCGTAACTAACCGACTGTTTATTTATCTTTCACTAGCTGTGCCCCGCGGTTTCACCCGCATAAGTTTCGATCCCGTGGGAATATTGGGATAAAAACTATTCTATGTCCTTTCCTGGGACTCAAACTATCTCTATACCAAATTTCATCTAAATCGGTTCAGCGGTTTAAGCGTGAAGAGGTAACAGACAGATACACTTTCGCATAATGTTAGTATGGATATAATACATATATATTAGTATGGATTTCATGGTGAGTGCATTAAAGCTTATTTGCTTGAGTTTCCCAGATCATCAGCATAAGTGGTAATGACAATCATAAGTGCTTATTATATTTTTGCTCTTCATTGGTTACTTATCTAAAAAACCCGTGTGAACTTTTCACACACATTTTTTGTCACGCAAAACAAAATTTTGTAATCCGGAATCCTAAAATGACACTTGAGACCATCTAATACGTAGGTGGTACTTTTTGCCACTAAATATGACACGCTTCTACTCAAGTGGGATAAACATAACATTACACAGTATTTAAAAAGCCATGAGCGATGATAGGGTTAATTTTGTCATTGTTAACGTGTGAAACTTTTTAAATGATATTTTTATAGGATCATTACAATCGTGATTTTCAAGTGTTTTATCTAGTGGTACTTTAGTAATTGGTACTTCGATGGTCATGAGAAATTCCGTAGCCAGATTTCCCAAACTTAAAAAGGTTTTTGAATGATGATCCGACTATCATGCCGTTTGTGTATGTGAGTTTAAATGTTTGTAAACGCACCCACAATACAGGAGAAATTCAGTCATAGTGTAGGGCAAAGTTAAAAAAAAAAAATTGACAAAATATGGCCTGAAGGTTAATAGTTATTGTGTACTGAAAGTTTTGTATTAAACCAAAACTAGTCGTATCAAGAACATTGTATTTCTATCTATACTCAGGATTTTCGACAGTTCGTGTGAACTCGAGTCTATTATGACGTCACTGTCGTTATAATTGGTAGGTACTTCAGGGTTGAGGGTTGTATCATGAATATTTTATAAATCGATGCAAATGCAGTTTCAGAATAAATATTGGTCCTCAATATTCAAGCTTCTATTTCTTTCGTTCTTTTCCTGAAAAGGATTTCGTAAATATAACTAATTAAAGTTAATTTGCATTGTACAGAAAATTCTTGCTTTTTCTATAAATCTACTAATCTGCATAAGGTAATTACCAAAACTAGCCACAGATGTGCACTCGACTTGATAGCGTAACTCGTATTATCTAATATTATTTCAACAAACAAACACACAAAGATACAGTTAGTTTTCAATCAACTTCAAGTACCAAGCTCGTCCATAGTACCAAATGTTATAACTTGGGACAACCCTAGCAACAAAACTCAGACAAAAATTGATTTTACTAGCACAGATTTAAAGTTGAAATTCAATCACTACAATACATCAATGGCTGGCCAAATCCGTGTGTTCGATAATGATTTTGATGGCCTTTGAAATAAGGAGTAATTTTGTATGTTTGGGTGAGATGAATGAAAGGTTTTCAAGTGTTTACGCTTGGTGTAGAATAAACCTATCAAGTATATGAAATGCAATGGTTAGATTCAGACAGTTGCGTTGTTGGTCACTTAGTAGTCTACTTATTTTTAATAAATAGAATAAAAGAGGATTTAGACAAAACAAAATGAAAAGTTCAATTCAAAACAAAATAAAATTGTGTTTTTTTTGTCATTAGGTACTAGCAGAACAATTTAACCTGTGATGAAGGTCCATCTCCATTACCTATTTGCGACTATATTGACGACTTTACATAAAATAAATGTAAGTAGGTACCTACCTAGATAATTTGGTGCTTAATGCATTTTTAATAAATTGCCCAAATCATGGATAACATTAAATAGATCTGCTCTTAAAAGTAAATTGAAGAGTTTACTAACTAAATGATTATAGGTATGTATTACAGGCAGAGTTTATGAAACAGGACAATTATACCTGATCTTTAATGAATAATGATGAAGTGTAATTTTGATGAATATTATCATAGTTTATGCACCATCTCTTCCTACCAATTTGTACGCCACGATATGCAACTGAATATGTTAGAACTTATTATTATCCTGCATGCAATGTACAATGGGGATTGTCCAAAATTTCTAACCATTAGTTTTTATTTTATTTTTTGAAAATATACAGCATTTTGAGAAACTAATTTGAATATTTTGATGTTTGGCTCAACGGTTATTTAAAAAAAATATTTAATTATTTTAAGGTAGGTGACGTAATCAGTGGCATAAAAGATTAAGTGCCGTTGCCTCACTAATACATAATTAAAAAAATTAATTTGTCAATACAACGTCATCGGTCTCACATCTGTCAAAGCGTCAATAGGCCCAATAGACGTCTTAAATCCGAATCCTATCTTAGCGTATTTATTTACAAATGGTTTTTTTATGAGTAAGTGTACTCCAAGGAATATACTACTCTCTGTCGTCACTAGAACAATCGACACGGCGACTTAGAAATAGAATAATAACGCACACGGCGACAATTACTACTATTATTGCTGCAAGTTGGAACAAAGCAATTCCTGTATTCCATAACTCTTCCAATGTATTAAATATTGTCAAGTGTTGAAATAATGTATGAAATGTAATGAGATATATATACAAGAATGTTTATATTTTTGACATTTATATTTATAATAATTTGACATTTGACAGATTGTAGACAATACTTGCCTCTTACTTTTTATTTTCTGAGGTAACGGTACAAAACTGTACGGCCAAAGCCGACGTAATTTGAAGGGCAAAGAAGGTCAATCGTATTTTAACAAAAATATGAATATTTTTCATAATTAGTTAGCCCGTAATGATCAGTAACGCTATTCCTCGAAATGGTTTTTGTGTAAATTACAACTTTTAATAAAATATGAACAATGCCCACCATGTTTAAGCAAATAAAAATTTACTTACTTACTTAAAACCAGCATTACCAACATAAATGAATATATAATCTATACTAATAATAACGTTGAAGAGTTTGTTTGTTTGAAAGTGCTAATCTCTGAAACTGCGAGTCGGATTTGAAAAAATATTTTTGCATTTGGTAGCCTAATACTTAAATAAGGCTATAGGTCACACTAGGTCCAATATTAGCCGAACAAAAAGAAAAAAAATAGAAAGAACACTAAACGAAAGCGATGTAACAGCGACGGAGATGTTTTTTAAAATGTGACTGTTATTTTAGTACTTATAGGCATTGTGTATCTCACTACGTCTACGCGAACGAAGTCGCGGGCAGAAGCTAGTATCAATATATGTTCGCCCCTTTAACAAACGAAACATCGTAGCCACGTATAACTTTCGGTAGCCACAAAACCGATCGAACACACAACTAATATTTGTAATAAATAATTTACAATATTTGCTGAACGTCAAATCACTAAGCTCTTCTCCCTAACCTACTGGCACCAATTTATTAAGACCTCTGCAAAATCATGGCCAGTCAAATTTTGTACCAATTTTTTTACTACGCAAGGGAAAGTCAGAGTTCTTTCTTTGCTGGTCACATGACCGTATAGTTCTTACTCAAATTTGAATCTTATGATTGAAAACGTACAGATTATTTTTGAATGGTAATTGATAGGCAAATTGAACGTCAGCTGTATAGCCAATTTGTGGTGATGCCAATTCATCTTGTGGCATTAAATGCGGAGAATGACAGAATTGATAGTTTTCTATATTAGTATAATGTTTGGGATTAGATATATAGGGTGGTATGAATAATTTTGTTACTTATAGATTTCAGCAGCGCATCGTGAAAGCAATTAGTTTTTTAGCTTTTCTTTTAGGCTTACGATTCAGTCTGTAATTTTAAAACAAGAGAATTGTTACCAATACATAAACTATTACTGAAATGAACATATACGATCCTGATAATTATTAAACAAATAAATAACAATAATTTTATTTTCTTAAGTTTGGCCGCACGTCTTGCATTCAGTAGATAACAAACGAGAAAGTTATTATGGAAAGAAATTGCTGGAAAAATATATTTTTTGTATTAGCCTACGCTCTCCCACTCCTGGACAAAGGCCTCCCTTCACTTCTTCCATCTTTCGCGAGCTGGAATACACTCGACCGACTTAGGGCTGATTTTTCCATCGCCGATTAACTTTTATTTGTAGAGTAAAATTGACGTTTGAGAGTTTTTGTATGAAATAACTGTCAAGATTTCCAAATTATTCCTCAAATAGGTAAAGTTATCAGATGATTGAAAATCAGCCGGTCGATTCTGTTAAAATCTCACCGTGAAAATCTAGGTGAAGTGAGTTTGTTTTTGCTAGGAATTGACACTATTTGACAGCTCACTCCACGCCCACTTCACCTAACTTTTCACCGTGAGATTATTACAGAATAGCACCGCTGCTCTTAATAAAATAAAATACAGAAGCGACCACATTATCAAAATCAAATAAAATCACCCTTCCATTAAAAACTTAAACAAACGAGTATATTAGCTTAATGGACTAAACAAATACTGGCCCGAGCCGGGATGAATTTTAAACAAAATCAAACAGACAAACAAACAAACATGAGCCAATTAGCCCAGGGCTAGGCTTGTGGACATTCGATAGCGCACATGTGTTTTATATTTGATTATAGTTTTTATTTTTAAATTAACGGTTAAATTTCTAAGGGATTTTTTTGGTATTTTTACTCGAAAGACACATAGCCCAAGGGTGTGTTTCGATCGCATTGAGGTGAAGCTCATGTGGTTTTCATGTTATCCGAAATTCTGAGTTGACAGATTAAAATATTCCTCACAACATTATTGGAACAAAAACTATGTTCTTTTTAAAATAAATGTTGCTCATATAGGTATTGTGTGTTCTTGTGGAGGTTTGCGGAATAGTTTATATCCCACCAAAAACATTTTCATGTAAAATGTTGCCCAGACGAGACCATATGGCTCGCACTGTCAAAAAGTTATCAGATCTCACGTAGAGCCAAGTTTCTAACTTTACACGCCCTAACTCTACAAGCCCTAACTTCACAAACTCTACACCTTAGTCAAAATATGAGGTTTGGCCGTTTCGTTACTACAAGAACTATTGTATAACAGAAAAGTAAACAGTGAATTAGTCCAGTCACTTTAGGCAAAAAAAGGGGTCAACCTCGGAATTTGAGATAATAAGCTGGAAACTCGTATACAGCTTTATTTTGGCGTTCTAAAAGTTGTCTCAAAAGTCACATATTATCTCGTGTCTGCGTCGTAAGTTATTCGAGGTCAAAGGTCACGAAAATCGGTTTTTTGCAATTATCTCCGTTTCTATTGCTCCAATGATGTTAGCATCCATTATCAAAATTATAGAGCATAAAATTTGCGACAAATTTTGTTCTAAACATTTTTTCATAGAGTCAACCGTTTTTGAGATAGAGAGCGGAGAGCACCCAGCGCTCAGGCATATATACTGTAATACAAGGTCAACCGTGAATCTCGGTGAATAATACCTTGTATATAGTTACTAAATCATTACAATATTATCAACAATAAATAATTAGTATTATTTATTAGTTAATACATTGTATTGAATGATGTTTTATATATATATAGATATATATATCGACGGCGAAGTGCCAATAACTCCTAACTGACAAAGTCAAAAGACACCTCACTCCTTTTTTTACGAGGTACACTGGATGATGGTGAAGGTTCACCTTCCTCTAGTAGTCGTTTTGATGCTGATATAGAATTTTTACTGGTGTATACTTTCCGACACTCGACATGCACATTCACAGAGGTTAAAGTATTTAAGAAGTCTATGTGACCATCATTTCTTTCGATACTTGCAGTTTTTAAAGTTTTCAAGCCACGCACCGAGATTCACGGTTGACCTTGTATTACAGTATATAATATATGCCTGAGCGCTGGGTGCTCTCCGCTCTCTATCTCAAAAACGGTTGACTCTATGAAAAAATGTTTAGAACAAAATTTGTCGCAAATTTTATACTCTACAATTTTGATACTGGATGCTAACATCATTGGAGCAATAGAAACGGAGATAATTGCAAAAAACCGATTTTCGTGACCTTTGACCTCGAATAACTTACGACGCAGACACGAGATAATATGTGACTTTTGAGACAACTTTTAGAACACCAAAATAAAGCTGTATACGAGTTTCCAGCTTATTATCTCAAATTCCGAGGTGAAACCCTAAAGTGACTGGACTAAATATATTTTTCAACTTACGCCCATGTGACGGTGGCGAAACGGTCAAGCCACATAGGTATTTTGACTTTATCTACTTGACACTATACCAACAAGTAAAATGTTCCTCGCACATAAATTCAATGTACATATAAAAATTGATTGGTTTAACTGCACTGGGGTGGAATCTGAATGCATTGGATTAATAGCCGCCGGTGCATTTACGATAGATTTGTGGGGAGATATTGCTAAGTACCGCATTTTAGCAGTTTCGATGTAGTAGATAAAATCGCCTATGGTATCTTGTGTCAGATTATTTTCATTTTACAAAGATAAACAGGAAAAAAGCAAAAAAAAAAAAACTTTAACCTAACCTCTTTGAATTTTATTTCAAATAAAAAATAATGTAGGTATATAGATTTAGGGCTGATTTTTAATCGACAGATAAATTTATTCGTGGAATAAAATTGACGTCTGACAGATTTTGTATGGAAGAACTGTCAAAAATTTAAAATTATTCTTCGGATAAAATTATCTGACGTTGGAAAAAGCGAAATTCAATTTTTTTTACGTTTTTTGCAATTTGCTGGTCAGTATTATATTGTACGGTGATTTATATATATGATTCGCGACCATAACAAATATGTATTTACAGAATTATGCCTAATCATTAAAGTCATCAACACAACTCTTTAAGACCAAGTTATCCTACTGAATGACTATTTCATGAAATCTTGACATTTTAGGATTATATTTCTGATTCTAATGATTATATTATGTAAATACATATTTGTTACGGTCGCGAATCATATTTTAATCAACGTACAACTTAATACTGACCAGCAAATTGTAAACAACATAAGAAAATTTTAATTTCGCGGGCTACCTTAGCGCTTCAGCTTAAAGAATATTGTTGACACTCGACAAGATGTGAATTTTAAGCATATCAAAATAGTTTTCCAAATCGCAGTTATTCATTAATGTACTGTGGTCCTTTAATCCGCAATCCTAGCCAACATATAATTAAGTTGACATTTTTTTCTAAATTCCGTTTCTTTTTTGGAGTCCTATCCATAAACCTACACTTCTACAGGATTTGCACTCTTACCTTCAGTTTTCTAAGGACTAATTTACCATTTCGTGACGTTCGGATGCAAAAATGGGGTGGATAAATGTTTGGTTTCCATCGGTAGCCGTGATAATCCGTCGGTCTCGCTACATTGTGTATGGACACGGCTGTTACAGCGTGTCATTCGGTTGTCTAGTGTCAATGGAGTTAAATAAGCGTGGTTTGTGACCAGAAAATTGCGATAGGTGTGAGTTTTGTACCTTTGTAGCTGACGACTTTAATCATCTTCATTCATTCACTTATCTTTCTTCTGATTAAGCTCATACTAATTTTTTTAGATAGTTTTGCTGTGCCTACCATCTAACATACTTACCGGCTTGGGGTTGTTTTAAATTTTTTTCATTCACTTCTGCTTACTGTGTCATGATCAGGAGAATAATTATGAATTTCTATTCTGACCCATACAATAGTTAAGTTTCTGCTTACTCGGGATTTCCCATCAATCACATAAACACAGAAACGATACCGAAATTAACTCTTAGTCGGAAGCTAATTTCCTGTTTGCCGTTTCGAATCAGAACTCCTGCGCAATGGAGCGTGACGAAGCGCAGATTTGTTCTGTAATTATTGTAATTTTGGGTGACAGTTGGACGCCAGGTGGTATTTGTATGTTTATGGATAATATTGGTCATATTCCAGCTTTGTTTGTGTTTGAACTTACGAACAATTGATGGTAACGTATTTTACCAAAGCTTTTCCCCAGTCCTAGTTCACCGTTAAAAATTGATGAGGATACGTACGTACTAAGCATCCTCATCAGAACAAGATAGAGACATACTTATCTTTTAATTCTACTCTAGAACAAAAACTATAAGTAAGTAGGCCATTTAGATTAGACAACTACGAAGGAACTTCATAAAGATTTCTAAGAATTCATAAACTACTGTGTATTCGGGAATGTCCAGAGTTAGCCCTGCTCTGCATATGTGTGTTGCCATTTGTCATAAAATGATTCCGATCTAACAATGATCGCTAAAGTATGACATCTAAATAATTGGAGCAAACATCGAAGTCCAGTAACAATACTCGTAACGAATTTCCAAAGCAAACATTAGTTTTCGAAAAACGTAACTCGATCCAAACGGGTGCCCCTGTTCTAAACTAACAACTTAAATTTTGCAGTTGTAATAGACTCTATTTCAACGAAATAAGGCGTACTATTGAATGTTTCATGTGCTTTTTGATTTTTCTATAGATCCTGAACAAAGCTGCCATAGGGGTGCGCATAAGCATTCACAACTTTTCGCTCTTTAACGTTCATTGTTCCTATTTGATTTATATTCATGGTGCTTACTTGTATTATTACACAGTGGTAAATCATGCGTCAATTTCTCCCTACAAACTGGGCTACCGTTTATTTGCTATTGTTTAAGCTTCACTGATCGATATGTGTTGCAAACTTGCTTTGTTTAAAGTTCTACTATCTATGACAAGACATAAGCATTTTATTTCTGGGTTCATTAGATGTCTCAGCATTTGTTTTCTCTTAGCACGTTTTAATTTTTGAGCCTCGATGTTATGCTGCTGCTGAGCTGATTTCTGAAGACTTTTTAAACTCAACTAGGCTTAAAATCACACACACTGTGTTGGTGTGTGTGTGTGATTTCGAGTCGAGTCACACACTTCTTCTAAATAAAACAAGTAAATACAAAATGTAGAAAGGTATATTTTATTTTCACAAAAATGACTAGCGAAATAGACTCTTACAAAACGAACTTACCCTATTCTAAATGTTATTGTCTTTGGTATAATACAATTTGTGCATATAACTAATTTGTATAATTATATCAAAAATATTTTGTACATAGTGACTAGATTAGTAGGCATCAGATTTGAGCATTTACAACACTAGGAGCCCTGTTATAAAAGTTTCTGTAACACCTTTGATCATTATAATAATAGCTATTTTGTAAATATTCGTTTGCGTTTCCGTTATAACAATTTGTGTCAGTATATCCGTACATAGTATTATTATATTTTCCATACATATTATAATCATCAGTCTTCTCAATCTTTCTATTCTTTGCTGTATCGAAAGCATTTTTGAATATTTCGTAATTTTTCTGGTTGAAGTATTCTCCGTTTACATTATTGGCTTCATAAGGAGCTTCATTATAGGTGATAGCTCCGTACTTTTGGGTTTGATAGGCTGGTTGATTCATATCTTCACCAAAACTTGAAGGATGAGTGAAGAAACCAGTTCCAGTAGTTGACGTGATACAGTTACCACCCTTATTGTTTACAGACACTGTAACGTTCCCTACATTTATAAGCACACCTTCAGTCGTCTGCATAAAGTTGGAACCATTTGGAAATGGTCTGCTGAACCCTTGAAAGTTTCTATAACTGCCATCATTACATCCTTCAGGTTTGTTTGGAATTGAAAATATATCTCTGAAAGCGTCTTTTGTAACTTTTTCACCAGTTACAGAATAACTTTGTAACTTCTCGTAGTTTAGACTGAATTCTTCTGGTGGAGCTTGTCCGGAATTTATATTGTCTAACGAATCTAATGTTTGGCTTAAAGCAAATATATAGTTGTGCGCGAACCGTAAAGTTTCTATTTTTGTCAACTTCGTATCTTCAGGAAATGTTGGCAGTACGCAGCGTAGTCTATCTAAGGCTTCGTTTAACATGTGCATCCTATTTCTTTCTCTATCATTAGCTTTCATTCTTCTATTTCTCTTGATCTTTATGAGCTGCGTAGGACTCTTACATCTTGAGATTCTGTTCTTTCCGTTGGCATATTTTCTTTTAGGCTTAGTAGGATCTTTTGGCTTCTTCTCTTTCTTAGGCGTTGACGTGTTTGTTGTTTGTACATTTTCGTCGAAAATTTTTACGTCATCAACTGGGTCTTGAAAAGGATCGTACTCATCATTGAAGAGTTTTCTTCTGACATCTTTGGATGGAGTGAGAGATATCCCAAGGTCGGAGGTTTCGTGTTTTAATGGAGTGCTGTTGGTAGAATTTACAAAGGAGTCCGTGTATGATCGGTCGATACCGGAGTCGTTGCTGCAGATACTTTCATTGAAGTCACAATAGTCCTCGAAGTTGGTGCTGAACATCGTAGCAATCTGGAAAGAAAAATAAAACAATTTTTTATGATAATGTGTCACGTCGTTCATTCTTGCATCGTGAAGGTACGAGTAGTTTCAGTAATATTTGTTAGTCTGTCTATCTTTTGTTTTTTTAGGTTAGGTACTACAAATAAATAAATAAATACACTTAGTTTACTTTTAAGTTTGTTATAATATAAGTTAACTTGAACATTTTGCCCTAATTTCTACATTTTTGTGTACTTCCAACCCTCATTATTTGTCTTGCACCAATTACTAAACACTAGCGGGACAGGTGACCCACCCCACGACCAGACTATTGCGTGACCAACACCATACAAAGTCAGTTACTGTTGAACTTTATCACTTCCTACTTCCGGACATATTTCCGATTTAGGGTGCTCCAATACGCCCTACAGATTGATCGGTTGTGTGACGAAATGATCAGATTTTATTATTTTGTGAAATATAACGTAAAACACTACTTATGTCCTTTTTGAATGACACCATTGATATTGATCGGCTGTTTTAATTCCTAAACTTAATTATTTCACAGCAATGGCCCAAAAACGTACCTTTGTAAACCCTGAACATATTCGTGCCTACAGCTACATTTTTATCTCTAAGCTAGCCACGATACTTGGTATTCAATCACTTAATTACAAACAAGATCAGCGTAGCGCCACCTGTTATGAGCACGCGCCAGACACGCTTCACGTCGCGTGTCATACACTATACACTCGCTATGCCATACTCCATAATCTGTTTGGTGTACGATAGTTTTAATAACAGTGGTCCTGGGATATGAATAGGACCACTTTTCAAATAGCTCCGAAGATTAAATACGTTCATCTATATCCTGTGATAATATTATCTCTCAGAGATGAAAGGACAGTAGCTCTATAAAAAAAAACCCAAACCATTACCATTCGATTTTAAAAATCTGAATATCAAATTCAATAACGCAAAGACAGGTATTAATTTGCTCTTCTTTCAAAAGATTCAGAAATCCTCTAATCTTCGATTAAAGCTTGCTTAAAACTTAGGGAACCTGCTCGGGACGGTACCAAAGAAAATACCGAAAATTAATTCCGCTGAATTATTTCGCTATGTGTCTGTAGCAAATTAAAATTGCAACAGTTACTGTTGCAATTTTAATTTGCTACAGACACATAGCGAAATAATTCAGCCTGTTGCAATTTTAATTTGCTACAGACACATAGCGAAATAATTCAGCGGAATTAATTTTCGGTATTTTCTTCGGTATGTATGTATGTATTTTGCAAAAATTGACTAGATTTTTCAATCAAATTCACTCTAAACTAAAACACCTACCGATAAGAATCAAAGTTGCAAGTTACCAACAGCTAGGGTGCGCCACCTGTGTCGAGCACGCGTCCGGCACGCGACCGGCATTTGTTCCTACTATGACCAGCGAACCGCGACCGAGTCGGCAAGTTAATTGCTATTGAATTGTTTTATACGTTTTAAATTATGAGTTGTAATGATATTAGTGGATTTCGACAGTATTTTTTGTAGGGAGTTAGGGAGTTGTTTTTAGCAGTAATAGTTTTTTTTAATTTGCGAAAAGTAATAAGTACACACGGCGACATATTATCAAGCTATACATTTCCAGATTTAACTGACCTCGCGTTGTACAATGAGAAGACAACTTGTACCGAAAATTTACAGCTTGATAATTATGTCTTTATGCGTACCTATTTAATTTAATTAAGAATATATCTAAACGACCGAAAATTGCAAACATTCTCTTGACTATCATTATTATAGCATATTATAATACCTTATGCTATTGGTTACCTTGGCTGCTTTCGTTACCAATCCATTAATACGTTAATAACTCTAGTGAACATTTAGTTATGTGCCCTCAGGTTTCAGTCGAGGCATAACATTGCCTTTACTTTAGATAAACAGCCTATAATGTTCCCACTGCTGGGACACGGGCCTCCTCTCTGTGAGAAGGGCTTTACTTTACACGACTATCCTATAAATAAAAAAAATCTAAGAAAACAGCAGTAAATAAATTAATAAGGTATCAAAACGTAACTCACTTTGGATAAAACTCACAATATTAATACTCAGACTATTCCACTAAACACAATCACAACACTATAGTCTATAAATATATATATAAAAAATATTTTACTAAAAAAATAATTATGTTTTTATAATTATGTCCACCATGACTATAGCGTGCGCACTGTGCGTCCGCGCGTGCGTCGCGAACTGGGGGTTGGAACGGTGTGCACCCTGCTTTATGGGCTCTGAGTTTTGGTCCTATAGGGCGGACGAAGCTCCGCCTACAACACTTGATTTTCGAAGAGGTCTCGGAAAATGATGATTAATTTTTACCGTGGCTTAAAAGTTTGATGAGTGATTCAATTTAGTTGTTATAACGTTTTTAATAGTTCAGTATCATTTGACTGTTTTTTTTTTTTTGTTTCTGAATCCGCACTAGAATTCAGATGCATTTATTTGAATACAGGATATTAAAACAAACAAAGAAATACTTTACTAAACCACTTAGATACAATAACATAGATTTAAGACATCACATGGTTAATATAAATAGGTCCTTAATCTATGTTCGACAATATAAGGTTGTGATGGTATCTACTGTGAAGTGTGAATATCGGCGATCAGAAAAGCAAAGACTTCAAAGCAAAGCCCGTAGTCAAGCTGAGTGCCTTAAAATGAGTAGATACGTAACAAGATCGCTATTCTTTTGTAGAACTGACCAACCGTAGTATGTAAGTTGTAATGTAACACTCAAATCGTTAACATTATTTTCAAAACTATTATTTGCACTAGAACCCTTCTGCTACTACAGCTTGAATGTACAGACGCCAGCACATCAAGCTACCCGAAACTGTCAAATTTTCCCAATAAACTTTGAATCTTATGCTTTAGCGTTAAAGTTGAAAATCTATTAAAGAAATTTGACAGATTGTAGTAGCTTGATGTGCTGGCGTCTATACCTAACCTTCCCAACGCTACAGTGTAATAGTGTAACATTTATTTGCAATCTAGTTACAACGGGCACCTTGGTTCGCGTCGCTTTAATTTATTTAATAGTTTAATAGCGCGTACAAACTGCATCGTTTTTTATTGCTCAACCCTTTGTCGATATTGACAAGCTATAAATTATATAAATATTTGATCGGACACGCATTTTGGCGATGTTTTTGTTGGATGTTTCGGGACCGGTAGCAAAAAGGGCTTTATTTTTTAGATCGTTAGCCAGTTTCTCTTCTACAGAATGGCAATGCAAAGAATGCCTTTTTATTTTTTAAATCGTGATGTTGGTAGTTTGGTTATTGGTTTATTATGTTTTACTATTAAAATTGCATAGATCCCAGTTAAGGGGCTTACAGGACCTAAATACAAAAAACGCAAGTTTTAGAAACAATAAAAGTATAATTATGATCGACTACAGTAAACAAAATTAGAAAAATATATGATATTCTTCAGGATATATGCTAGGTAGATAGTGTGTTGAAAACATAATACAACTAATTTAATACGATAGTAAAAAATCATGAAGATACCTCTAAAAACTTTCTTTTTACAATAAAAACCATACTAATATACATACAATCATTATGATTTTTTGTCTGATTATTCTACAAGCAACATACTAAAACAAGACCAAACAAGTCAAAACAATATATTTTTTGTAATTAAATAATTGCTTCATATTTTGCAATAAATTACCAGCGTTGTGTCATCGCGCTTCTCTTTCTTTTCTATGCAGTCCGACAGTGACCGTGCTTTCGATATTTTTTAATAAAAGTAGGTACCGGGTCTCGTGGATTCTAGGCTATAACAACAACACGATAGTGATGCATCGAACAAATATAAGTAAAAATGTAGTGCAACCGAATATTGAAAATATTGAGTGGAACATCGATATATTTCATGTATTTTGCCGTATTAATAATGTTTGTAGGATTCGTCATAGCAGTTTCCGGTTGATTGGTTGATAAATAGTCGTACAATGCAACGTTTTAACACCAAATGTCGCCGTCATGGATCAATGACGATTCCTGCTAAAACGTGCACTAACTGCTTCACGGTAGCTGATAAAGGGTTAAAAATATGGTGTTATTGATTAGGTAAAATTTTGCAATTTTACGCTAATATTGAAAAGCAAAAGAAAAGCAGCATGGTTAGCTTCTTACGACTAAAAAAAAAAGATTAACAAAACTAATTCACGTAGCGATACCTCATAACATCACGTTGCAGTCGACGCCGCGACGCGTCGACGCCTTTGTAAGGCGTACCTACGCATTACAAAAGTCTGGGTCATTTTTCCTAGCAAAAGTCCGCTAGTCAACGTATTTTACCCAAATGCTACAAAAGGGGAAAACTCGCAGAGGACTCTTAAATGAGTCTCTTTCTACAGGTGGCTCCCAAATTCAATAACGACAGACTACTAAGACCCTCATCTCAAAATTACCCCGTTCCATTTTAAAATAATAAATAAAAAGCGAACGTTGGGGCAGTCTACTCTAGTTACTTTGCCGTCGCCGCGCTCGAGAGCCCATGAATGCATTAAATGTTCCTACATGCACACTGAAGGGTTAATACAGTGATTTTAGTGTTGTGGTTCTGTCATATCGATAAATGTCGATGATTTTAAGGGATGAAAACACGTTATAGAGATTTTTGCATTAGGATTAGGTATGCTACCCAACACACATTGCTCACAGATCACATGGCCGATGGGGCCGAAAGGTTCTGGAGTGGCGTACCGGAAGACGTAGCGTTGGAAGGCCTGCTACAAGGTGGACTGACGACCTTGTGAAGGCCGCAGGAGCCTGTTGGTTGCGAGAAGCACAGAACCGGTCGATGTGAAGGTGCTTGGGGGAGGTCTATGTCCAGCACTGGACGTATTTTGGCTGAAATGATGATGATGCTACCCAAATATGTTGGTTGTTCTATATTAATGACGATCCCCTAAAGAGTAAAACGCTGATCATAATCGTGCATTAAATCGTGCTTGTGTCGGTAAGTTTGAGGTCCCACTTTCAAGAGTGATGATAATATAAATTTATTTTCGTTTTCTGGCTGAGTCTTATCAAGCCTCATCATTCATCTTTCATCTCAACTTATTTTGGGCCGGCGCAACATGTACAGACGCCAACACATCAAGCTACTATAATCTGTCAAATTTCTTTAATAGATTTTCAACTTTATCGCTACAGCATAAGGTTCAAGGTTGATTGGGAAAATTTGACAGTTTCGGGTAGGTTGATGTGCTGGTGTCTGTACTTAGTTGTTCTTCTTCCATACATCTCACACCCTTTCTAGCAATATAATCACACAATGTAGTGAGTCTGATAAAACCTCAGAACTGAATATCAGCTATATGTATCTCAAATGTTAGCTGTTATGACAGTTTGAGTAAGAAATTCCATTATACATTAGATTTCATTAAACAAGACATAATAAGTCGATCTTAAATCCAGATAATTTCAAAATATCGACACGAACCATCCCTAGCATAGTTCAGTTCAACCCCATCGCACGCGCCCCTCGCGCCACCAAACAGCTCGCCACCAAGCATAATTCTGCGGACTTAACCCGCGCCCGCGCACGCACCGATCATTATTTGCTTGTTGCAGACTTAACTTGATCTCAAATAATTATTTATTTATTTTGTTTTATGATGAAATAATTAGGTATTTAAAAAATATTTCTTGCTTGCAGTTGCGAAATAAACGACGAGAAACGACGCGCGAAGGTCGTTGAAGCAGACAAGATCTCGAATTAGAAATTGGTCATCTGATTGGTTGGTTGGAACTGGTCATCTAGAACCGAGTAGATTTTTAGTGTAAGTATCTATAAATGTAACCACTGATGCAGAAAGCAAATAGGGGGGTAAATAGTTGTGTAGTTCTAGATTAGTTGGTAGGTACTATGTATGGCATCTCACAAAGATCAAAGTGAATTTAAATCTCACTTAAAATTGAAAATGTGCACACTGGTGCACATTGCGCCAGAGTCATTTTCTTGATAGATAAAACAAGTCGACATTGTAAATCTATAACATTTTATTGTTACATAAAAATTTTACAGCCAATATTATAGGTACTTAAAAACTACAATATGTTTCACAAATAAAACCTTTTAAATCCAAAAAATATTTACTTTAACTAAAACGCAATAACATGACGCTAATCTTTTAAATATTAAAACATTTATACAGAAGAGTTGCATAATCCTAGTTGGTAAAAAAAAACAACTATACATCATCCATTGTTGGCCGGAGTTTTAAAATGTTAAAAAGGTTTGTTGTCAAGGGCTTATCCGAAGGGGTTGTAAATAATGACGGTGCAAGTCTTTATAGAAAACTAAACGCTCGCTAAAAGGGTTGCTTTTTGAAGCAGAGTGCGTGTTTTAACAAAGAAACGTTGTTAAAGTTAGTGCAAAAGTTTTTATAAAAGAAAATAAATGTGTCTATTTCAATCAGTCAGAATTTGTGACGCGACATTTTTGAGTTGGTTTATTTTAAAGATGAATTAAAAACATTAAAAGCGGCAATTCCAATGATTTATTACTTAAATGAACTGACTTCCTATTGTGTATGACACTTTTTTCATGCATTTTTGACAAAAACACAGTGTTAAATATTTTACATAAATAAAAATATACTATGTACCTTCATAAAATGTCTTCTCAGATTCCTGACGACTGGGCATGTTAATAGGGTCAATATTAACACAAAATTCATTGCCTTGCATATCAAATGCAGCGAACATGACGTTATCTCGACACATTATTGACAAGTCGTCAAAACTTGACACTTTTATTAGGAATTATATATAATAGAAGTCTATAACACATGACAATGCAATCAGAACTCATATTTGTACCAAAAAATCACAGCACAGAAGGAGTAATTATTAAAATATTCCACATTATTATTGACAAAGCCGTGAGAAAATAATCCTCAAGAACACATGTCAGTAGATAGCGGGTTTCATTAATTTTTGCAATGTTATATGTTTTTATATGAAATCGTAATTTTGCGCCAGTTGCGGCCGCAATTTGTACCACTGTGCGATTAGAACTGTATTGTATTGCAAATATTCATTTTACAGTTATTAGTATTTTGAATTGCTTTTAATATTGTCATATAATCATGGTTTGATACCTAATCATCCACTTCAAATAATACGAAGTTGAGAGTATAGGGCACCTACTTTGTTGCAAATCTTGCTTATATTAGTTTAGTCAATCGCTATGTTATAACGTTTATAATAAGCAAGCTCTTTTAATATCAAAATAAGAAGCATATTCTCAAAGTAAATATGTTAGCATTCCATGGACAAGTTTAAACCCAAGTCGAGTTATTCTTTGAAAAGTTGGCGACAATAAACTATTGTACCTAATAGGTAATTTTGTTACTGATTTATATTTTATTTTTATTAAAAAAAACAATGGTAGATTTGAACTTATTTCACGATATTCTTTGCTAGGGATAAAGTTTTAACAAACGTTCCATTTCCAAATAAATTTAGTTAGTCTGGCTTCAATGGAAGCTAAAAATATTCGTTGCTGAACTACGAATAGGTTTATACACGTCGCGAAGTTGAGTTGTTGCAACGCGACGCGTCTTTGTCCATCGAGACTAGTAGTTTCAATTAGTTCGACTGCCTGCCATGGGTTAAAGCAATAAATTAATTAAAAATACATAAGTATGGTACAAATGTATTTTAAGTTTTTTCTATACAATTAATACGGTTCTTCAAGAATCTTGTAGTATCAAGTGCTACAACAGCGGTTTTCAGCGTAGCGTCGCTCTTCAAGGCGCGCGGTGTCGAGAAATTCCGCCTGTTTGCGCACAAACGCTCGCACCAAAACATGCGGCAAATAATAACTATATTATACAAAGCTAAAAATAATAATTCCAATACAAATAGTAACAAAAAATCGCACTTAATTGCACAATTGTTCAATGTAAGGAGCGCCGCTCGTAAAGCTCGTTCTAAAATAATTCCTGGCTACAATAAAACTGATAATCGTGCTAATCCTTATTTACACTGAAGGTGAGTGAAGTGGGTGCCCTGATAAGCTGGCAGGTAGACTAAATCAGCAATTTCTATTGGTGATTTTTTGCGTCCATATCGCGACATCAAAATTGCCCTGTCATTTTTTGTCGTGCAAATGAAGGGGTATTTTATCATGAATATTGTAATATTTATACAAATAAAATGTGTAAATTAATCAATAATATGAAGCGCAATTTGTTGGCTAATGTCCCTATTTCAATTTAAACTTGGCGCGCGAAAGATACGCGGTCCGCTCGCGCGCTTTTCTGCTACTACTAGCGCCGCATAGCGGTAATATTTAGCATTCAAGCAGCTTTTTGTGTACCTTGAATGAAGTCCTAATGGTATTTCTTTTCTGTATACTTTTTACTTATAAATAACAAGGTAATTTGAGGCCTATATAACTTTCTCTATTGATCTCTATCTCTCAGCATTGTGATTGGTGAAGCACAATGCTGAGAGGTATGAGTCTTTGACTAATGATCTTTCAGGCAGCTGTGTCAACCAACCACCATCTCTTCAGCCTCAGTCTGACTTGCCCCTTCCGGTGTTAGCTCTTCCAGCAGAGACCACACAGATAAACAAATCAATTTTTTTTTGTGATGAGTTAGGTTCTGGCTTAGGAAAGATTTTACTCAATTACCTTAGCCATGGTTTTACCAATCATTGTTACCATAACATAAGTTTTAAACAATTGATAAAAAGAATTGCCAATGCAAACCTAGATAATTATTATACTATGGTTTTGCTATTAGGTAATAGCACTGGTATTACCAGAATGGACATAGTGGATGGTGTGAACACCTTATTAAAATTAAACATAGGTAAGCTAATGTTGTGTGCTTTTCCTTACTCAGATACTTTATCATATAACGAAAATAATTATATTTATAAGTTGAATAATACTATTCACAAGCTGACATGTTGTCATAGTGACAAATTATTGTTTTTTGACACTAACAAGTTTGTTAGTGGTTTTAAGTTAACTCAGAGAACTTTATCTCTGTCTGGGAAATGTAGACATCTGATTGCTATGTTGATAGCATATAATATTAACGAGGTTATAGCCAATATAACGAATTGTAGTATTAGTGACGAGTCTGTGTTGCCTAGTTATACTAACAACATAGTGATTAATTATGAATCGTCATGTACGAAGGAGGATCCACCTATAATACCAACATCTTTGGAGACCACTACCAGTCAGATAGGGTATTCTCCTTCTGCTGGAACTTATTCGGACAATCTAAACTCTCCAGTTGTAGTTGTGGAGGTCACTCCGGATAACTCTTTAAACTAGTTAGTAAGACAACGGAAGTTACCCCTTCAAATAACCAATTACTATTAGAGAATAATAAAAAGGTATCTTCTGGCAATATTCAGAATAATAATAAACTAAAGGGAGGGCAACATATTTTAAAATTACTTAACCAAAATATTCAAGGTTGCTCTTCTAAATTACTGGAAATAGAATTGTTTTTAGAAAATACCAAGTTTGATGTCATTTGTTTAACAGAACATTGGTTAAAAGCCCATCAGGTAATGTCAATTAACTATGAAAATTATTGTGTAGTTAGCCATTTCAGCCGAACACGTATGATACATGGCGGATCATTGATATTAGTTAAAAATTCAATTAAATCAAAGGAACGAAAAGACATCGTCGGGCTGTCTGTTGAACACACCATTGAATTGTCCTGTGTTGAGCTCGATAAGCATGTAGTAGTATGCGTATACAGACCTCCAAGTTACCAGAATCTAGCTTTGTTTGATTCTGTAATGGAAGATGTGCTAAAGAAACTTTCTGCTAGTAGTAAGTCAATAATCATATGTGGCGATTTTAATATTAATTTATTGGAAAACAACTCAAATACTATCAGATTATTAAGTCTTTTTGGGTCATTTGATTTGTCAAATGTTTTTATTGAACCCACCCGAGTAACAGCTTCCACTGCCACTTGTATAGATAATATTTTCTGTAACTGTGATTATTTACACAAACAAATTGTAAATAAGTTGCCATCTGATCACAGTGGACAAACAATAACATTTTGCTCCTACGTGCCTTTACAAAAATTTTTAATAAGGTTTAGGCCAATTACATGTAAAAATTTAGAAAAATTAAATAATTCTTTGGCCAGTAAATTATGTGTTCAGAGTTTTAATAATTTATGTGACCCAAATGAGTTTTACGCCGAGTTCTTTTCACTATTAAACACGCAATTTAATGACACTTTCCCACTAAAGACTAAAAGTATTTACACAAAGTTCTTATTTAGCGATTGGGCGACTCCAGGTATTCGTAAAAGCAGGGAAAACCTCTTTGAACTTTATGGCATGAAGCAACATATGAATAGCACAAGCTTTCATCAGTATGTTGCAACTTATTCTAAGACTTTCAAAAGTGTATGCAAAACAGCTAAAGCTCTTTATATTAGCAATAAAATAAAATCAGCCGATGATAAAATAAAAACTACCTGGCAAATAATAAATAATGAAACAGGTAGGAAAAAACAGCGTAATAATGAATTTAATTTAGAGACTGCACATGGCCCTATCAATTCAGATATAGAAATTGCCCAGGAATTCGAAAATTTTTTTGCAAATATTCCTATTAAAACTACCGAAGCTTTGAATTCCTCACCCGCGCTTTCTGCTGACTTACTTAGAAAGAATGTTGAAGCATGCCCTTCGGAGTTTGGGTTTCAACATACAAACCCCCAGGCTGTTATAAAAGCTTTTAAAGATCTTAAAATAAAATCAACAGAAGATCTTTGGGGAATGTCTGTAAAAGTTTGTAGATCTATCATCGAAACGATTGCGCCCTATTTAGCTTTCATATTTAACATCAGTGTAGACCAAGGAGTCTTTCCGGATCTCATGAAATACAGTAAAGTAGTTCCTTTGTTCAAATCCGGTGATAGTAAAGAACCCAACAATTATAGGCCTGTCTCAATTCTGCCGGTTCTCAGTAAGGTGTTTGAAAAGTTGATGCTCAATCAAATGTTACGCCACTTTAATAAAAATTCCATCTTTCATGAACAACAGTACGGTTTCACCAAAGGGCGTTGTACCACTGACGCCGGTGTCAACCTAATAAAGAACATTTTTAACGCCTGGGAGGAAGCACAAGATGCTATTGGAATCTTTTGCGACCTCTCTAAGGCGTTCGATTGCGTAAATCATGAGACACTTCTGCTGAAACTTGAGCACTATGGGATTAGGAATTTAGCTCTTGATTTACTAAAGTCATACCTAAAAGACAGAAAGCTTAAAGTACAAGTAAACGGCGTAAACTCAGTAGGGTCTGAAATAGCAATGGGCGTTCCTCAAGGTTCTATATTGGGTCCATTCCTCTTTTTAGTTTACATTAATGATTTACCCCAATTACTTCAAAATCAACCGAAGATGGTGTTATTTGCAGATGACACCTCATTGATCTTTAAGATAGACAGACGGGCACAAAATCTTGACGACGTGAATAACTCTATTCTTCAGGTCCAAGATTGGTTTACGGTAAATAATTTGGTACTAAATGAAAAGAAAACCAAATGCATTAGATTTAAATTACCTAATGTTAGAAGTAGTGAATGTGACATCATACTGAATGGAGAAAAACTGGAATTTGTTGATCAAACTGTTTTTCTGGGAATCACGCTAGACGACAAATTACAATGGGGACCTCACATAACATCTCTTGCGGGGCGGCTTAGCTCGGCCGCTTATGCTGTTAGAAAGATAAGACAATTAACTGATGTAGAAACCGCGCGTCTAGTCTATTTTAGCTACTTTCACAGCATTATGTCGTACGGCATTTTACTATGGGGTCGAGCTGCTGACATTGAATCCATCTTTATTTTGCAAAAAAGAGCTGTCAGAGCCATTTATAATCTACGTCGCCGCGAATCTCTCAGAGAACTTTTTAAAAAGATTAATATTATGACGGTACCTTGCCAATTCATTTATGAAAATATTATGTATGTAAGAAAAAATCTACATCTTTTTAGTAAAATAAGCGATAGACATAATTTTAATACTAGAAATAAAGATAAAATACATCAACCATTTTTCAGATTAGCCAAGGTACATACATCTTTTATGGGGTACTGTGTTAAATGTTACAATAAAATACCTTGTGATATATTGCAATTAAATGAAAGAAAATTTAAAACTCACATTAAACGTACACTTTGTAAACAAGCATACTATAAATTAGAAGATTATATCCAAGATAAGAACGCTTGGAAACATGCTGGTCCTGCTCCATAGGACAATCTGGAGCCTAGACAAAATCAAACTGGTTGCTAATTTAATTGTAAATTTATACTTTTTTTGACATTGATTTACATTCTGTAACTACTTTCAACTCACACACTGACTTATTACTTGTAATTTTTTTTTTTTTTAATTTTATGAAAATCGTTTACTTTTACCATGTTTGTAAATATGTGAGCACCATGTATCTATCAGATAATTTATTTATATGTCATGGTTTCATTTTTATGTCTTTTACCTATTGTGGTATAGTAATTTTATTTTAGGTGCATCGTGTTCACATATTATTATTATATAATTAATGTATGCAAAATTTTGTAAAATATTTTAAAAGAGTAACGGTGGAGTTTCTTGCCCGTTCTTCTCCATACGAAAACTACCTTTTGGAATGGGCGACTAGAATCAATTCTATTTTTTGTAATTTCTGACGTTCAAAAGTGCCTTTTATGTGCCTATTTGAAATAAATGCTTTGACTTTGACTTTTGACTTTGACTTTGATCGATTACACAGTCGAAAAATCTTAATATATTACCTACAGTTTATTTTTGCGATCGCCCAATCAAAGGCCGATTAATTTTTGAGCCCGATCGAGTTCCTCATATCGTGCAACGCAAAGACTACGATAGTATACTGCCACTGGCAAATGCAACGGTTCGAAAATGTGTGGATCAAACCAGGCGATGTTCAACTAGGCTAAATCCTAAATGGAAAACGCCAAAAATCCGCTAGATATTGTGTAATTGTGTTGGAAAAATGTATTTCCCTCTCTCAAAATATGTATCTTTATGGTTTGGCCACATTTATATAGATTACTCCTAAAGGTCCTTCAACAATAACACATTGACAAGTTAGTGCGATTTAAACTTGGTCAGGCGTTTCAAGATTGAAGGCGAGACGAATAATTATCTATAAATTAAATTAGACGAAGATAACTAGGTTCGAACCTTACCACAAGTACGGTATTTACCATGCCGCGTTAAGTAAGCTAGACCGAGACTAGAATGCTACTTTTAACCCCGTACGACTTTTCCCCTTAAGGGGAACAGACCTAAACACTAATATTTAACATAATTTAGGAAAAACAAAAATTTTATCAGCCTTGGGTAATTTAGGAACAGTCACTGTGGTTTTAACGTTGTTTGCGTAGTAAACGGTTTTCTGGTAAAGGGTGCTTACCATTTAAACTCGGACGCTTGAGTGGCTATGTTAACAAATAAAGAATCTGAATCGGAATCAAATTTTTTTTTGAAGTGAATTCTTCTAGGCGCGTTGGGCATTTTTTGAGATGGGAAAAAACAATTGAACTCGCCACACTGTTACCGTAACCGATACCGAGCTACATTCGGCTGTCCTCGGGATGTACAGACGCCAGCACATCAAGCTACTACAATCTGTCAAATTTCTTTAATAGATTTTCAATTTTATTGCTAGAGCTTTTAGGGTTCACAGTTGATTGGGAAAATTTGACAGTTTCGGGTAGCTTGATGTGCTGGCGTCTGTACCTACTCGGTTTTAATGTATATCCGATATGTCAGTTAGTGACGGCAAAATATTCTGTTTGTGTTTTGGTTTTGTTTATAAGACGATTAAAAAAATACACACGTATTTGTTCAAGTTTTAACATCTCTCGGTACTCCCGGAGTGGCACTGTTTTTTTGTTAGCCTATGCTATCTCACTGCTGGGCAAAGGCCTGCCCCGAATCCTTCCAGGATTTCTTTTCACGCACTATCGAACCAGCCCTCGCGTACGCGCAGGTCATCTCATCATCTATTTCTGGGCCGGACTCGGCGGCACCGTCCATCTTCAGGCACCTATTGTGTGGAGATTTTTGCCCAGTGGTTATCGTGCATACGGCTGATGTGTCCCGCCCAATCCCATTTGAGCCTTCTTTCCTACATCCAGTAGGTATGCAACGCAGCATGGTGTTCCGAATTCTACCCTGTCTCCTAACACCCAGAATGCTGCGTTCCATCACTCTTTGGCAAACTCCAAGGCGGAACTTTTGCGACTCGGTGTTGGTAGTAATTAGTAACTACTAATTTTACAGGCAATGATATTACAGGCCTATTATAAAATAGTATCTTATATTTTTTAAATAACAATAAAATTACTGTATAAGTTTACCTACTTAATTTGTAATCAATGGTTTAAAAAAAATAGAATTTGAATGTGTTGGCAACACCAACATCAACATTTTTAATGTAAATTTTGACGTTTATATAATCTGTGGAGCACTGTATTTCGCTCTCTTCCAACCACGAACTGTGCAATAAATGGACGTGTCTGTTAATCCAGAGTTTTACTTCACCAAATACTGAAGCCCTCCTGCCCTACCAGCAACATAGCAACATCACCACAGTCCACTGCTAACTAAATCAAAATACTTCGTCTACTTGCAAGATGATTTTAATGTAAAACTGCAACACTTTGAGTTACTTCGTCTATATAATAATTATTTGTCGACATATTTTATTGAAAAGTGAATTAACTACGAACTTATTTTTGAATTCTTGATTTAAGTGTCTTCCTGATAAAAATGTTTTTTTGTTTTTTGATAATCATGTAGTTTATTAGTTAAGCTAACTATATCTACTTTTGAAACTGACCTAAACAATTTCTTTATTTTTTTATGATAAATTAAAGCCATGATTGTAAACATGTGAAACTTTAAATGCGTTTTCCCAAAAAACTTCAATTTTGAGTTATTTCGTTTTATGATTAAAGGGGCGAATGAAAGATACCAATTGATAGTACCTATATAAAAAACTGTTCTAAGACTCATTAAGGACCGGTTTTTTGATCTCAACCAATTGTTAAAAATAGTAACTAAACTACTATTAACATTCGGTAAAGTAAATCTTATGCATTAAGTTTTTTTCCCATGTAATACTAAATTATTATCAGTGAACCAATTATTTTGCACCTGCAGTAGGGCGTTATTTACGTCGTCAAGATTTGATGCACGTCTTATCTTAAAAATTTAGGAAGTATCGTCAGCAAATATCACCATTTGTGGTTGGTTTTTTAATAAATGGGGTACATCATTAATAAATGTACAGTGCGTGCCACGTAATAAGAGACTTGACCCCGCCACCCCCGCCTCTTTCCGCAGCCCCGATGACGCCCGGTGCGGGACGGGAACCGGGCGTCATCGGGGCGGCGGAAAGAGGCGGGGAGGCGGGGTCAAGTCTCTTCTTACGTGGCACGCACTGTTCCTATATACTAAAAAGTGGTGAGAACTTAATATCAAGCCTTGTGGAACACCCATTTTAGAGCGGGTTGCAGACCGAGCTAATCAAAGTTAGTTTAGCTTAGCTCACATAGCTGAGGTAATTTTTCATACTTATGTTCATAGTTTGAAGTATGTACACATGTATGAAAAACTACATCAGCTATGCGAGCTAAGCTAGAGTAACTTAGCTTAGCTGCAGACCAAGTGACCACTTGTTATCGTGCTCACGCTAAGGCAGATTTAGACAGATCCAGTGACTGGCGCCGAAATCGAGACAAGCCAGCGCTGACCCGAAAAAAAACCCGTGTAAATTGATTTCAAGTCAATCCAGTGGCGGGAAGTCAGCGCTGGCTTGTAAATTCGCACACGAATATTTAGAAGCCAGTCGGCGCCCCCCGCAACCCGCGCCCACCCGCGCCAGTGACAAAAACCCCGTGTAAACAGCCTGGTCAGTTACTGGCGCCGCTTTGTGGGGTGACGTTGCATCTGGCTAGTAAGAGAAAATGTCGTCTTTTCTGTCTTCAATCCATTTTCTTATCCAAATTCGTTTATTTTTAGTTAATTCAGTTTCTAGCATTTCTGCTACCTCATTAAATAGTAAAACGGTAAAATTTTTCAACAAGAAACCTAATCGTTGTTTTCTCGTCCGTTTCGCGAATTCATTTTTCTTCACTGACTTCACAAACGTGTGCTCACCGTGAAAACTAGCCGCGACTACTGACACCATGTAAACAGTGGAAGCCAGTCTAGGCGCGGGCACTGGCGCCGATAACTGACTTGTGCACTGACCCTGTCTAAAATTGCCTTATTCTGTACGGGTTTAAGCATGCTCAAATCGATTACAGTGCAACTCGGAACACACCCAAAAAGGAGCGTCCTTTTCTTACTTCTACCAAACTAACCTGCAGATTTCTATTTCCATCCTTTTCTATTATACGTATGGATACGCACTATTTTCTGTACCCTTTGTAGTTTGTACTGTATATTTTATCTACTTTGCCAAATATAAATAATTGTCGGTCCTGGCAAGTACCTACCTAACGAGAATAAATTATTACAGATATTTTAAATTTATGTTTCAGTGTAGGTAGGTATTAAAAGCTTTCAGAGTGAAAAATGTTTATAATAAAACCTGTGGAGAAGTTTGTATTTCGCACGAAAAAGACTGCGAGGTGTTTCTCGACCATTGAAAGTCCGAAGGTAAGTGAAAAATAGTTTTAGTGAGTGTGTAAATCTCAGTGTAACTGTGTTGTTGTTCTTGGTAAATCTGATAGAGTTGCACGAACTTCAAGGAATACCTAGTACTACTCTCTAACGAGAGACGAACTTTGACCGATTAGTACTAGGTAGTTAATTATTACCTACTCTACTGCTGACTAAAAGTTTGACAGTTTGTTTGTATGCGTGACATGCGTTGAATTTTCAGTCCGTTTTATCAATAATTGAAACACATTTATTAGCATAGACTTAAGATAAGCATGTAGATGACAATCGTCACACCTTGAGTAGATAATTATTCGCCTATACTTAGCAATTATGACAATCGTCCCACCTTGTTTTGTTATTACAGTGAGGAATAAATAACTAAGACCACTGACGGATCATAAAAACTAAACAAACAAAAATTGTGTGAACTTTGTCCAACAGCTGAGCCTGCATAATATTGAATTAACAAAGCAAAACTAATTATTTTAGAGTAATCCTAAGTGAACACCATGAAACAGGTAAGTCTTACATCTTTTTGTAATCATATTAGAAGTGCTTCCTTAATGAATTGTTTAATGAATGGGCACTTCTATTCAAAATTATAATCAAGTTAATTTAATGAAAAGGCCCACCAACTAACTTAATAACCTTTAAATAACCTATGCTAAGAGGAGAACATTTCAAATGGTTGGCTTTGTACAACTTTTTCCAATCATGTTGATTCTTCCATCATTACTTACTTAGACCGTAGTTGTACGCTACCAAAAAAGCAAATGGCTCTCATACTTTCTTTCTGTACTGGATACATATTCTCTAATTAAAGCAAGTAGAACCTGCAATAATCTATCCCCTGTCCTCAGACTTTCATTGTTCAATATTTCATAGAAAAATAAATAAATCTCATTGTAAGTATTAAAGCTTTGCAAAGCCTTCTGATCTTCTGATCAGCTATTCATCAATAAAGACTAGCAACACCAGGATAGCCAAAAAAAAAATAGTTGTTGTTTGCATGCATTGTTTTGTTGCAAGGTGGCAGGGACATCAATGCACAATCTGTTGAAATTTTTCTTTGGTTAATAAAAAAAATGCCATTCCATACATTTTGGCCACATCGGTACTTATTGCACTTTTCCATGAAACATAATCATTTTACTATTGCACTTGGGTTAATAATAAGTAAAATTTGGAAAATCCAAAAGTGCACAACTCATGCTCATTTGATTGCATAAATAAAAAACCATAATTAGTAGATATTATATTAGTTAGTTTTTTAGTAATAATTAATAAAAATATTATAAAACTTTGAACAAAGGAGCCATTTTCAATAGGGTTACTCCTACGGTGAAACGAGTATATTAAAAAAAAATATGTGTGGCACTCTGTGAATGCCGCGGTAAAACTATTGTATAGCATTTTTTATCAACTTATGCAATTATAATTATTTATTTATAAATAAAAACGTTATAGCAGTTCAAACATTTGGATCACAAGTCTTTTAAATCATAATGTGGTGTGTCACAGCTGCAGTGGAAAAATGTAAACTAACTTGTGGAGAGTACTGTATATGTACCTACCTAAATCTATTCTAAATCACTTTAACATTTTATTGTTGAAAACTAAGAATGTTCCTTGATTTACAATAAGTATATAAAATAATTTTCAGTTGTTTCAATGCTCTTTTAAATAATATAATAGTTGTGCTTCAATTAGCAGGTTCCTGCGGTAAACGAGACAATAGATGTTTTATTGATAAGACAGCTATTAAAGGGCCCATGAAAGTCTTAGTTTGTTGAAAGACTAATTGATGGCTTGGGAATGGTTACTTTTAACAACATCACATATGTATTTGTCTATGGGTTAGTTAGATGTGCATGTATACCTAGTACTCCCACATTTCGCCGTTTATTTAAGTATCAGATATGGGGGGCGACGGTGACCCAATCGCTAATCGTCTAAAGTTTTGAATATACTCTAAACCCTTTATGTTTTTCTGCACTTAATCTGGTTTAACCATATCATTTTTTTGTTTGCAGGAAAACCCAGTGGTGACGGTCAAACAAGGTAAATTAAAGGGAGCGGTCAAGAAATGTTTAGATGGAAGCCCTTACTACAGCTTCAAGGGCATTCGCTACGGACAGCCACCTGTTGGAGAGTTGAGGTTTAAGGTAAGGTTCTATTACACTCAATTTTTATTATTTGATCAAAATCTTAGGATCTAATTATACCGTTTATTTTACACCACATATACAAAATTGAAATAAAGAAAAGAAAAATTGTTTATTCTGTACAAACAAAAGGCACATTAAAAAAAAAGACCAAATATACACATACAAAGTAGCCAAAAGCCTCATACTCAAGCATATAAAAAGTTGACAATTTACAAACATATTAATTATATTGAATATTAATTCATTCAAGAGAGAACTAAAAAAAATGCTTATTATTAAGGGATACTATAATGTTACGGAGTTTTTAAATGACAAATTTTGAATTTATATAATTTAATATGTAATTTAAGTTTTATTTAATGTTATTGTTTAATTATTCTTTTTTTACATTATTTTTGCATTGACTGTAATTATGTAATTGAATTAATTGAATTTTGACTATTGTAATTTTTTTGACTACCTAATGTAATTTGACTAATGTAATTTAATTATTTTATTAATTTGTAATTTCTATAAACTATTTTGTACGCCGAATATGGCAAAACATGTTGAACCAGCAATCTTCCAAACTCGTTTTCCATCCATATGTGCATATCTATGTATCATGTCACACATGTTTATACAAATAAATGCATCTTTATCTTTATAGTCTGTGGTCAAGACAAATAATTGTTAACCAAATTGACATCCTACTTCAATTTGCCGTGTTATAATCATCAACAACATACAAATACAACTGTCAAAGAATTGCATATACAGTCAAAATCTGTTATAACGACATCGAAGGGACTACTCATATTGAGTCGTAAAAACCGATAGTTGTAACAACCGGTGACAGGTATTAATAGGAAAGATAATATGTGTATTCATGTAGGAAATTAAACCGCATTTTGTTTACTTCAATACAAACAATTTTCACAGTTAACTCAACAATAATGTTTTGGTGCGTCTTGTGTAAAGATAAGTAACAAACTGACTTAAGAGATATGAGGAACGCGCGCCTCAAAGAGATGTCAGCATTAAAAGAAGGGGCCCGTAAGGGCCGAAGCCTGCCGGGTCAGCGGGATTGTCCGAAAGGGTTACCGCTGGCCCGGAACATAAAGGGCGAAGGAAGGAACACGGGTGGGTTTTAGTCAGTAAGAGTCTGACACTCCCTTCCGCTCCACCCAGAGCGGGAGGAGTCATTTGATGATTTCCCATCCTGAAAAAAAAAAAAAAAAAAAAAAGATATGAGGAAGCGGGCCTTGAGGCTACGGCATGCATGTGCTTTGTTTCTAAGAATTACAAAAGACCCTAAACTCTGTTTACTTTTACGATAATAGCCATTGACTATTATACTGTGCCAGATGTGGATACAGTTACCTATTCAAATTGTTTACAATACAGCTGAGCCGGTCGTTCTACAGATATAATTCTCCGAAAACATTAACCAAATGTGGTCGCTTAATGCGGTATGTCGTAGTAAACAATGTCGTAAAAACCAATGTTTTAGATAGGGCGGTCATATAACATTCAGCCAGGACCTTTGATTTTGGTAAATTTAACCGGTATGTGGTTCTAAACGATGTCGCCATAAACGGTTTTGACTGTATGTACTGACAATTTGAAGTAGGTAATGAATTTCCGTGACTTTACAATAGCGGCCTTATCGCACAAAGCCCTATACGCAGGTAGTATAGACAAGATTTATGAAGTACCTATTAATAAAGACATTTTGATGACATTCATCAAACCCTAGTTTGCCTATGACTTATCCATAACCTTATCTTAATTTCAGGCGCCGTTGCCAGTGAAGCCATGGGAAGGCATCCGAGATGCAACAGAACATGGCCCAGTATGCCCACAGTTCGACATGGCCGTCATAGACTTTATAGAAGGAAGCGAAGACTGCCTTAGTTTGAACGTCTATACAAAGTCACTAGCACCCAGCTCCAGAATACCCGTGATGGTCTACATTCACGGAGGCGCCTTCTTGTCAGGATCCGGTAATGCCGAGACATACGGCCCAGAATATTTCTTCCAACACGATGTCATCATAGTCACCATAAACTACAGACTTGAAGCGTTAGGCTTCCTTTGTCTAGACACTCCCGAAGTACCAGGAAACGCTGGCATGAAAGACCAAGTACTTGCGTTACGTTGGGTTAAAGAAAATATCAGCAAGTTTGGAGGAGACCCTGACAATATCACTATATTCGGAGAAAGCGCTGGTGGTAGTTGTGTAACCTACCACATGCTGTCACCAATGTCGCAAGGACTCTTCAACAAGGCGATAGCCCAAAGTGGAGTGTGTTTATCGTACTGGGCGATGGCGCATAAACCCGTCGAACGAGCGTTTAGATCTGGAAAAGTCTTAGGAAAAGAAACAGAGGATGTTAATGAACTGTTACAGTATCTAAGAGGACTCCCAGCTATTGACTTAGCAAGAATCACGGTTAAAGCAAGAACACAAGATGAAAAACGCAGAGGTTTGCCTATACATTTTACACCAACGATAGAAAAGAAATTTGAGGGCCAAGAACAGTTCTTAACTGAGGATCCTATAGATTTGATTTTAGCAGGAAAAGCGAGCAAAGTGCCGCTGTTGATCGGTTACAATTCAGCAGAAGGGATGCTGATGATCAATGACCATACCAAAAAACTGAACCTTTTGAACAAAGACCCATCGCTCCTTGTTCCCAGAGATATAGCAACAACTGTGCCTAAGGATAAGCTAGATGAGTTTGGCCAACGTATAAAGCAGTTTTATTTTGGTGGAAAAGACGCGACCGAGGAAGATACTCAAGCTATTGTAGATGTACAGACAGATATTAACTTCAGCTACCAAGCACATAGATTTTTACATTTTTACCAAAGCATGGCTCCTACATTCCTTTACAAGTTTGACTATGTGACTGAATTAAATATTATTAAAAACTTGTTAGGTCTTGATAATGTGAAGGGTGCTTGCCATGCAGATGATCTATTCTATTTATTCCACAGTGAAATGAGTCAGAATTATCGCGCGGAAAATGAGGAATTGAAAAAGATAATATACCAAATTACTAAAATGTGGGTAGATTTTGCAAAGACTGGGTGAGTGTAAAAATCTTTATGAATTGTTATTTTTATATGTCACGCCTGTTTTATCCGAAGGGCTACACAGAGGTGTATCTATAGTTCACCCTCTATAAAAGAAAAATTATAAGGAGAGCTAATTTTATTTTTTGTATGTTTGTTTGTTTGTTGCGCTTTCACGCTAAAACGGCTGAACGGGTTTGGATGAAATTTGGCACATAGGTGGACCATGATCTGTATTAGGACATAGGATACTTTTAATCCCAATATGCCAATGGGATGGAGACCTATGCGGGTAAAACTGTGGGCCGCAGCTAGTCATTCATAAAGCAAATAAATTTATTTGAATTTCTATTTATTTTCAGTAATCCCACACCAACTAAAGGGAGTTTAGAATGGCGGCCCTACACATCAGCAACTAAAGAATGCTTATTACTAAGCCAGGATATGAAACTCACAAGTGACATTGATAAGGAACGGATGGAGTTCTGGAACAAAATGTATTCGGACGCTGGAAAACCTTGCTCACTTAAGTCTAACCTATAGTATCTTATGGTAAATTAAGAGGAAATGCGGTCGGAGAGACTTGAAAATTAGGTATTTGAAGAAACTATCGCTGTCGCTTTGCGAACGCTTGGCGTCCGGCCATGCGATAAGGACAATTGGAGATCCGACTGAATGGCCTAAGTAAAAAGACATGATTCGAGGTTTGGCTCTCGCCTATTTCCTCCTCCAATATTGGATCAATTTAAAATATTTCATAAACTTCATTAATAGTTGTCAAAGTACATTAGGTCTCAGTTGACAGCGGTTTAAATTGGCAATTTTGAGCATTTTTTGAGGGTTCTAGTGCTTATAAAAATAATGTATCATCAAAAAGGAAAACATAGGGACATATAAGTAGTTAATATTTATTATTCTGTAAAAAATCATTGCTTTATGGTTAACCAGAAAGAAAAATAGGCGCGGGCGATTCTATGGAGAAAAGTCCAAATTAATACTAGGTATTGTTTGTGTTCCATGTAAACATTTGCCGCATTTTCTATCTGATCTTGAGAAGAAATTCCGAAACAAACTCAGATGTCATGGTCTCTTTTAAAGTCTAAATATAATATTTTTGAAGTGAAAACTTCTTTAGCGGCGTTGTACACTTTTTTGTAATGGGTAAAAAATGTTAAACGCGCGTCAGGACACGTGGCCTGATCGAAAATTCGTAAGACGGATGGTCGTAGCCGGTACCGCGCGTGTTTTATTTATAAGACGATTCACAAAATACACACGTAATTGTTCAAGTTTTCACTTCTGTCGGCACTCTCGGAGTGCCACTGTTTTTTTTTATTATATTTATTAGGATTTTATGTCAGTCTATAAATGCAGCGCCTAGTCTCGAAGGGCCTTTTGAAGAAACAGTCATTACAGCTTTGAGTTGACCTGTTTCCAAAGATAGATGCATCTGTCATCGTGTAGCTCAACCTATTTTTGGGAGCTCAAAAGGAGCAGTAGCGATTGCTACCACTAGAAAAACTCGGCAGTTTATCAGTTGACAGTATATTAAGTAAAATATGACAAACTTTGATTCTTTTTAGTAGGCTGGCAATCTCTGACTTTAGAACAACGTCAGGGGTCGACAAGTGATATCAAATTACTTTATGTACTCTACATAACGCATTTATTTGTCCAAATCCAGGCCCATTTACTGTACCATCAAAACATTAAAGTACTTAATTGGCTGATGACTAAATAGCATTTACGCAGTGCATTTTTTAAATGAAATGATAAATATCTAGTTAAAGTTCACAATATTTAAGGCGCACAAAAGTTGAAACCCTGACTCATGAACAATGATCGGAGTAGGTAGATTGAACTGGGGTCATTGATCCGAAACGTATATATTACTATGGACATTCCTCCGGAATTGGTGGTAGTCAGAATTTCATTAGTTAGCCGAAATGTATATCTATCTATAAAAGATCTAGCCATAAAACGCTAAAAATAAAAAATAAATATTAAAGCTTCGATCGGAATTCGATTGTTTTTATTATTCAACAGATAAATAATGAATTAATTTAGTTTTGATACCTTCCTTTAAATTTTGAATTGAGTAGTAATAATATCACTACCAACATTAACAATATTTAATTGAATCCGGAAATACCGGAATTACTTTCCGGGAAAATGGCTTATCCATGTTATTCTTTCTGTGTGCATTTGTGATACAAGTACCAAAAATCAATCTACCTAGTCCGATCACTGCTCATGAACTAGGAAAACCTGTGACTAGGAGTCAGAAAAGAAAAAATGAAATGATATTTATTTCTGCAAAATTTGTTCATAAAACACCTTTACACGTTAAAAATTACTTGTGTTTGTTTAAAACTAGATGAGTTTAGTGTTTCGTATCTCACAACACTGAGTAAATAGACCGAAAACGACTCAGACAGAGGTCAGTCTTCGTTAAAAGTTCAGACATAATCTTGGTCAGGCCATATTATTATGAGGGCCATGCAGATGATTGCATGCAGATGAATGTCAGACATTCATCTGCATGGCCCTCATAATAATGGTATTTTGAAGAGAGAACCACAAAAATTTGAGCGGACCAGTCCAGTCAGTGCGCGCATTTGTCAGTAATCGTGTAGCTCAACTCAGAATTAAAGGAGCTCAACAACTCGAAAGAAAGAAACTAACTTAATAATGTTATTTACTTTTTTTCTAAACTCTCAACTGATATTATTCTATAACATTATTTATACAAAAAAACCCTAGTCTGTAAAACATTTTAAAATTATTGTACCTATTGAAGTTTACATATAAGAGTAGAAAATATTTTGTGATGGAATTACAAGTTTAGTCCTATGTGATAGAAAAATATACATATTTGTTAATTATTTATATCATGTATTTATCTGTACAGTGTAGTTGTAGTAAAATGATTTGGTCAATTGTATTTATTTAATAGATTATAAAGCAGTGGTGGCCCAGTGGCCGCGGCTTACATGCTGTAGGGCATGGGTTTCGAACCCAAGCAGGCACTTTACTTTGTGTAAATTATATCATCACCACCGCTCTCAAAACGGTGAAGGAAAACAATGTGAGGAAACCAGCATATCTTAGGGCCAAAGCACATACGCTACTTTTAGCATCGGCGATCTGCGATTTTGCGACAGTATCGATGCTGCGTCGCGTTTAGGCGACTCTGCGTTCCATCGCAGTATTAAAATTGCGCGTTTTAGAGATTCTATCGATGCTGCATCGCGATTTCGCGACTTCCTGCGTTCGGACGCGGTATCGGAATCGCGCGTTTTAGCGACTGCTCCGATGCTGGATCGGGTCGGCTGTAGTGTTGCCGATCGATAATCGACTATCGATAATTTGCCGAGGTCAGTAGCAAAGATAAAGTTAAATTTATCATATCTTGTACTTCAATCCAAAATGTTTAAAAAAATTCCGTTCATCTCTTCGTAATATATGAAATAATAATGAATGATGCTCTCTAAAAGTAAGACTTGAACTGGGTCTTGGATGTAACCAATACGTCTTCGGAGCGATTGATATTTTCGCTTTATCAATAAAGCAAGCCACAGTACAGCTTCATTAGAATCCATGGTAAGGGTGTAGCTTCGTCAAAATCTAGTGCAACACTGAGTCGTGTTCCGCAGATGCCAAATTGATGCGACCGGCATCCGAATGTGTGCGGAGTGTAGCGTTCAGCCGCTGTGTCGATCTTCCGAAAAGCGACTCAATCGCCGCGTTTGGCGTTTTGTGGAATTTTTGGTCGCTGCATTTAGCTTCTAAAAAGCGGCTAAATCGCCGATCGCCGATGCTAAAAGTAGCTTGTCTGCTGTGGCCCTTAGAACCAAAAATTCGAAGACATGTGATATCCACCAACCCGCACAGGGCCCGCGTGGTGGATTACCGTCCACTCCCTCTCACGGAGAGGAGGCCTGTGTCCCAACAGTGGCAACATTATGGGCTGATTATGATGATTTATTTAATAACTAAGATCACCATCAATGTACCTACTGGAAGTACCTGTTATTGATGATGTTACTGTTGTCTGTTATTTGTATGAGTTCCATCCGTATTAAGTGTAGGATTGCAAAGCAAAGTGTGTAAGGATCAATCGTTGCCTATATTGCAAAAGACTTACAACTTTTAGGATGTAAGATTTTTATTTACCGCTTTTATGAAGTTCTATTTTGTGCAAGAATTGGAGAAAATATTTTGTAATGATATTATTTTGTTAAAATAAAGTTTTTATTAATCAAAATTATATTTACTTAATTTATAAGCTAACATACTTAAATAAAGGGGACCAGAGGGCTGGCCTATTTTTTGGCCAAAGAATCAGTACGGCCATACAACGTGGCAATGCTGCCAGCCTTTTAGGCACTGTTCCAGCTGACAGCGATGCGGACGAATTTTTTGATACCCTATGATTCTTTTCCTTATATTTTTTATATACATATTACTTATTAAGTAATATTGTTTTAAGTTTGATATCTTTTATTATGCAGGTGCCTGATTTATAATTTATAGCAATGTTGCATAATATCGTATGTCACCTAAATATACACAGGCCCGAGACGGTGCGCTGTGTTCCGTGCGCGCCTCCTTAAAGGAATAGTCGATCTATTCTGTAAAAATCTCATCGTGAAAACTTAGCTAAAGTGTTATTCCGTTTATCCACCCTAAGGTGGATGCTCGGAAACATGTCCGAGAATGGATTCTCATTAGGATTAGGGTGGACCCTAAGCCTAGTTGGATAATCGGAATTTACAGGGTGGATGTTTTGGGGTCGATAAAAGGAATAACCGGACTATAATCAGGCGGTCCAATACTTACATGGAGAGTAAGACGAATTGCGCAAGTACCCCAGCGCAGCAATGCGCGGCAGTACCCCAGCGCAGCAATGCGCGGCAGTACCCCAGCGCAGCAATGCGCGGCAGTACCCCAGCGCAGCAATGCGCGGCAGTACCCCAGCGCAGCAATGCGCGGCAGTACCCCAGCGCAGCAATGCGCGGCAGTACCCCAGCGCAGCAATGCGCGGCAGTGCCCCAGCGTGGCAGTGCTCCAGCGTGGCAGTGCCCCAGCGTGGCAGTGCTCCAGCGTGGCAGTGCCCCAGCGTGGCAGTGCTTCAGCGTGGCAGTGCCCCAGCGTGGCAGTGCTTCAGCGTGGCAGTGCCCCAGCGTGGCAGTGCTTCAGCGTGGCAGTGCTCCAGCGTGGCAGTACCCCAGCGTGGCAGTGCCCCAGCGTGGCAGTGCTCCAGCGTGGCAGTGCCCCAGCGTGGCAGTGCTTCAGCGTGGCAGTGCCCCAGCGTGGCAGTGCTTCAGCGTGGCAGTGCCCCAGCGTGGCAGTGCTTCAGCGTGGCAGTGCTCCAGCGTGGCAGTACCCCAGCGTGGCAGTGCCCCAGCGTGGCAGTGCTCCAGCGTGGCAGTGCCCCAGCGTGGCAGTGCTTCAGCGTGGCAGTGCCCCAGCGTGGCAGTGCTTCAGCGTGGCAGTGCCCCAGCGTGGCAGTGCTTCAGCGTGACAGTGCTCCAGCGTGGCAGTGCTTCAGCGTGACAGTGCTCCAGCGTGGCAGTACCCCAGCGTGGCAGTGCCCCAGCGTGGCAGTGCTTCAGCGTGACAGTGCTCCAGCGTGGCAGTGCTTCAGCGTGGCAGTGCTTCAGCGTGGCAGTGCCCCAGCGTGGCAGTGCTTCAGCGTGGCAGTGCCCCAGCGTGGCAGTGCTTCAGCGTGACAGTGCTCCAGCGTGGCAGTGCTTCAGCGTGACAGTGCCCCAGCGTGGCAGTGCTTCAGCGTGGCAGTGCCCCAGCGTGGCAGTGCTTCAGCGTGACAGTGCTCCAGCGTGGCAGTGCTTCAGCGTGACAGTGCCCCAGCGTGGCAGTGCTTCAGCGTGGCAGTGCCCCAGCGTGGCAGTGCTTCAGCGTGGCAGTGCTCCAGCGTGGCAGTGCCCCAGCGTGGCAGTGCTTCAGCGTGACAGTGCTCCAGCGTGGCAGTGCTTCAGCGTGGCAGTGCTTCAGCGTGGCAGTGCCCCAGCGTGGCAGTGCTTCAGCGTGGCAGTGCCCCAGCGTGGCAGTGCTTCAGCGTGACAGTGCTCCAGCGTGGCAGTGCTTCAGCGTGACAGTGCCCCAGCGTGGCAGTGCTTCAGCGTGGCAGTGCCCCAGCGTGGCAGTGCTTCAGCGTGGCAGTGCTCCAGCGTGGCAGTGCCCCAGCGTGGCAGTGCTTCAGCGTGACAGTGCTCCAGCGTGGCAGTACCCCAGCGTGGCAGTGCCCCAGCGTGGCAGTGCTCCAGCGTGGTAGTGCCCTAACGCCAGTAGCTACTGCCCTAAGGTCAGTAGGTAAGCGATGATCGTGTACTTACAAATTAATTTAAGTATTAGATAGCCGACGTCAGAAGTATCTTCGTCAATAGGTAACTATTTCTAGTGTTTATGGTTGGGTCAATAGAAAATTACATTTAGTTAGAATAAATAATTATCATAGTAATTAATATTGTTTCGTTATTGACCCCAATTACGACTGCAGGCAATTATAGAGATAAGTATATCTACATAATTATTATAATTATTAAAAAAAATAATGTTGCTCTTAAATACATACTTAGGTGTTATATTTGATCATTACCCCTAAAACAGGGTAAAAATACCTATGTTTTCAGGCACAAAAAGTATTATTATACCTACGGTACATTTATAAACAAACGCATGCAAGATACAGGTACCTCTGTCTTACATACAATTTCCTTTACAAAATGTTCATTTTCCCACATTTTTTTTTGTGAAAGGAACTGCATACGAGATTTTCTATAATCCTCTATAGCCGGCCTCTTAAGGAAACTTGCCTACGCTTGGTTAAGTACTAGACCGAGACTAGAATGCTACTTTTAACCCCGTACGACTTTTCCCCTTAGGGGAAACCGATCTAAACACTAATTAACATAATTAGGAAAAACGAAAATTTTATCAGCCTTGGGTAATTTAGGAACAGTCACTGTGCTTTTAACGTTGCTTGCGTAGTAAACGGTTGTCTAGTAAAGGATGCTTACCATTTGAGAGTTATGATCAGTGATCAGTTGATCGCTGATCATTGATCTATTGTGTAAACGGTAGCTTCGATGGCACTTGTCAAACAATAGTGATGTCTTAAATTGATTATCTTATCCATCATTTTTTTTTTGTCGGGCCTGTGTAAATTGGTAAAAAGTTAGGAGACAGCTGTTAATTTGGTACTAGGTGCCTACGGTTTTGTATTCTTTTTATTTCTGAATTTATTCTTGTGTTTTTTTATTGATTCATGTAAAACCCGCTCGATAGCTCATAGTAAAGTCCCCGGTGGCTTGGCCGATCCAAGCGGTTTGATTAAACAATTCATTAAAACTTCGGGAGTTTTTGGCGGGATTTCTTCGAGTGAAGTCTATTTGACTGTTTTAATTATTCGCAAATTGATTCCTAGTGGATATTGTGATGTAAAATTGGTGTAGTTTTGTATCTCAAGTGTCTGCGCAACTGGACATTATGTGTAAATAATCATTGAAACAGACGCGATCCCGGTAAAATGGAGCTGAGAATTTTTTTGTAGTTTTGGCTACCTCAGCGAAGTTTACCGGGAAACTTGATTCGATCATTTGCTGCCAAATACTCCTAATACATTAGAATGTGTACACCCATATTCTAATGTCTTGTTAGACTCAAGATATAAATAAAATGAAACAAAGACGTGGCTAAAAGGTCTTAGCAACCAGGCAATAAAACTATTATATAAAAAAAAATCATTAAAACTTCAAAATATTGAAAATATTTATAGGTATGTAAAACTTACAGACAGACAACTAGGGAATGCAATCTCGTACGAGATTTCCGCCTAGCGAGATCTCGCGAGAATCAAAACCCAGTCTCGCGAGATCTCGCAAATTACGGGATCTCGCGAGATTGGGAGAATCGCAATTAAAACATATGCAAATGCTTGTTTTAAGAACTAGTAATTGACATGATATGTAATTAAATAGAAACTGCGTTGCTTAGTTATAAAAATAATGTAAGTTTTATTTTAAAAATCAACAGAGTGCTTATTATTTTGTCTCTAACTCTAATAACATTTGTTTATATCTATAATTATTATACCTACTGTAGCTAATCAGTTCAAATTCTTACAATATTGGTAACAAAACAATAATTATCTATATTTAGTCTTTTGTAAATTATTACTTTAGTTTCAATAATTAAGAGTAATAGGAACATTACTTATGGTAAATAAATACAACAAAACAAAAACTTAACTTCACAAGTTCTTAAATAAATGTTGTGAGATCGTATTAATCAAATAAAAGAAGTTTAAAGTAGAAGTCAGATGAAGTTATCAAGGTACGGAAAGGCAAGTTAGTTTGTCTGAAAATGGCTTCTCAAAAAACACATCATGTCGAGAGTATCATCTGACAGACGACTTCTGATTTTGCATGCCAAATACCCTGCTGCTGAAAAAGCTCGTTCTGCCTCAACACTTGTGGGAACCACAGTTGAGAGGCAGTTATGTACGAAGTTTAAAAGTTCCCCTCTTACTCCACCAGCTTCGTACAAATTCATTTCTTTTTTTATTAAAATGTCTAAAGTATTTGTTGTAGAATTTGTTCTAATCGTTGTTCTAATGTAATGTAATCTCGTTATCTCGCGAGATCTCGTACGAAATTTGACGAGATACAATCTCGTAAAATATGGCCGGGATCTCGCGAGATCGGGATCTCGGCGAGACGAGATTGCATTCCCTACAGACAACCGTGGCTTGAGAATAAATAACATGAGGGTCAGGCGGGGTAAATTTAAGACACCCAATGACCCAACATTTCGGATAAAAATAAGACATGATTGTAAATTCCGTATAAAATGACCTAAAAAGAACCTTGTTTTATTAAAAAAAATATGCTTTAAGTGTATTCTGTTAAGACAAAATTTTTTAAGGTTGAACTCTATAAAAATTGGCGCGAAAACTTTACATCAGGTATAATGAACTTTATTCATTGTTCTTTGTGCTCGATTGTGCCTCATTCGTATGCGGCCCCCACCCCCGCCCCCCCATCCCTTGCGAGCCGTACTTGCGCGGGAGGGCGGCATTTTAGTATACGTACCAGGCCCGGTCGACTTTGTACGGCGAAGTAGAGACATGCCTACTAGGGATATAAAAAAGGTTACCAAAAAAAATATTATGAAAGACCTAAAAAATACCAAAAATTGCTAATTTTTAATCGACTTCTAAAAACGAGGAGGTTATCAATTCGGGTTATTGTACATTCGTCACAAAGTGAATTCGCCACGAAAAAAAGTATGTGTAAACTCGTCACAACTCTATGTTTATGAAAGAAAATCCGCCATATTGTTTATTTCCGTACAGACAGCAGAAAAATCAAACAATAAAGAATAAAACGTTATTTCTTTATTTTTCATAATCATAGAAATTCACATAAAAATCACAGTTCTACTTACAGCTAAAATATACGGTAATATTGTCTGGTTTTGTGCGTTTTTAAGCCCGCGTTGTCAAGGACAGCGTGACATCATCATGATCATCTTTTTTTTTGGTAATTTGCATCTAAATAAAAAGGCGCACTTTTACTTACAATATATTTATTGCAATAGGCTGATTTTCCTGATATTTTTGTGGAATAATAACATCTTCCGGTATAACATGACCGCTAGAAAGAGATAGATACAGCGAGCGAGCGAGTGCGTGATAGCATGTGCAGGAGCGCAGGAGAAAACAAAAATTTGGAAATCATTTTCATTTTGAGCACTAAAAATCAATAACTTTGTTTTCTACCAGTACTTTATGCAAAAAATATGTACCTATACAGACTTGTGACGAGTTTACACATATTTTTTATGCATGTGACGAATACACTTTCAATGTATGGAGTTTAAAAAATGTGACGAATTTACTTTGTGACGAATGTACAATAACCCATCTTGATGTATAATTAATTATATAATATTTTCAAATTGTGTTTTGTGTGTAATATTCCAAAATTGTATTTAGTTATAAGTCTATATTAAATCTTTTGCATGCCTACGTGGTAAAATATGGCTGTACTATTATGTTTTTAGGGTTCCGTACCTCAAAAGGAAAAAACGGAACCCTTATAGGATCACTTTGTTGTCCGTCTGTCCGTCCGTCTGTCAAGACCCTTTTTCTCAGGAACGCGTGGAGGTATGAAGCTGAAATTTATATCAATTACTCAGGTCTACTGTCCCTTGAAGCTGTGAAAAAATCAAACTTCTAAGCCAACGCAATCAAAAGATACAGCCGTTTATGCCGCAAATTTTCGACACTTGCAAGGGAATCAAAACCTACAGGGTGCTTCCCGTGAACTCAGAATCTTGAAATTTGGTACGAAGCAACGTCTTATAGCATAGATAAAGGAAAAATTACGAAAACCATAAATTTTTAGTTACATCACATAATATTTTTTTTTTTATAATTTTAAACTTACTACCCATTTCCTCATAAACGCGTAGAGGTATTAAATTGAAATTCATACCAAATACTCAGGCCTATAATACCTTTAAGCTGTAACAAAATCAAACTTCTATGTCAACGCAATCAAAAGAAACAGCAATTTAAACTGCATATTTTGAAACTCGCAAGTACTCGCAAGGGAATCAAAACCTAAAGGGTACTTCCAGTCGACCTAGAATCTTGAAATTTGGCATGAAGCAACGTTTTATAGCACACATAAAGGAAAAATTCCGAAAACCTTAAATTTTTAGTTACATTACAAAATATATATTTATTTTTTAATAAATATAAACTTATTACTTTTTTCCTCATGAACGCGTAGAGCTATCAAGTTGAAATTCATATCAAATACTTAGATCTAATTGCCTTTAACCCGTGAAAAAAAAAAAATTCTAAGTCAACGCAAAAACGCAAAACGCAAAAGTACAACCATTGATACCGCATAGTTATGACTCGATTGTCGTAATGAACGAACTTTGTAAACCTTGCAGGTTTGTACGGAACCCTCGGTGCGCGAGTCCGACTCGCACTTGGCCGGTTTTTTTTTGTCATCGTTATATCTTACCCATATTTCCAAATAAAATTATCTTTATCTTTAATTCGTTTACAGCGCAACTCGGAACACAGCCAAAAAGGAGCGTACGTTTCTTACGTCTACAAAAGTAACCTGTAGATTTCTATTTCCATCCTTTTCTATTATACGTACGGATACGTATTATTTTTGGTATCCTTTTTTAGTTTGAATCCTTTATTTTTATTTACTTTGCCAAATAATAATTGTCGGAGTTGTCAAAAAATTGCAGTGTCTTAATAAGTAGATAAAGCAAGTAGCGAGAATACATTATTACAGATATTTTAAATTTATGTTTCAGTGTAAGTAGGTATTTAAAACTTTCGGAGTGAAACATGTTTATAATAAAATCTGTGGAGAAGTTTGTATTTCGCACGAAAAAGACTGCGAGGTGTTTCTCGACCATTGAAAGTCCGAAGGTAAGTGATAAATAGTGATTTGATTAGTGAGTGTGTGACTGTTGTTGTGCTTGATAAATCTGATAGTTGCACGACTTTCAAGGAATATACTACTCTCTAACGAGAGACGAACTTTGGTCGATTATGTCTATAAACCTGGTTCATTAAAGAAAGGAATCTTTAATGGCGGCGCTTATCATGTTCTCTCGCTCGCACACTAGTGCCGTCTATACTAACTCTCGCGCGTACGGTAAGCAGAAAAAAAAAATAGTCTTGATTTGCTTCCACACTGCACTGTCTTGATGCGCTCAGTGATCCTTATCACGAATAATTCCTTGTTATAGTTTTCTGTTATTTTTCCGTTGTTACATGTGTGTTATTGTTGTTGAATTTTGTTTTATTGTTAAGTTTTGTTGTTTGGACGTGTGTGTTATTGTTGTTGAGTTTTGTTTTATTGATAAGTTTCGTTGTTTGGACGTGTGGACTGTGCGGAGACAGTAATCATGTCTCCTCGAAAGCGAGGATAGATGAAACACGCCAAATAGTGTATAATGTCTTGTATAATATCTTTCACGCGGGCGAAGCCGCTGGCAGAAGCTAGTTTGATATTAATACGACCCGGTCTTGTTTTTATTATTTATAATTTGAAAAAAAAAACTGACTTGAAATTTTTTATGCTAACTATACCTACTATCTGTCAATGCAATTACAAGCCGCCATTTAAGATTCCTTTCTTTAATGCATCGGCTTATACCTACTCTACTGCCAACTCGTCTCCTAACGGGTTGTGTTGGGATAGGTACGTATCACTCTCAATACAACATCGTCCAAAAAATAAAACTGCCTCCGGAAACTTCTGTTTTTACGGGGGAATGTTTCGGCATTTTAAAAGCTTTAGAATATTCCCACCTTTTTAAACTCGAAAAAAACTAAAATTCTTAAAGATTCTCAAAGTGCTCTTCTAGCCATCAACAAATCCCCTTTCGAAAATAAATCGCAGTTTCCTATCATTTATTTAATAAGAGAATTTGCGTTCAGAACCGTCTCTGAGGGTAATTCTATACAGTTTGCGTGGATTCCATGCTGCAATCCACAATAAATCATATTGTGGAGAGCACTGTATATGTACCTACCTATAAATCTATTCTAAGTTGAAAACTAAGACTTTTCCTTGATTTACAATATATAAAATAATTTTCAGTTGTTTCAAAGCATTGAGCATTGATTTAAAAGAGCACTTTTAAATAATATAATAGTCATGCCTCAATTAGCAGTTCCTGCGGTAAACGAGACATAATAGATGTTTTATTGAGAAGACGGCTATTAAACGGACCTTGAAAGTGTAAGTTTGTTGAAAGACTAATTGATGGCTTGGGAATGGTTACTTTTAACAACATCACATCTGTATTTGTCTATGGGTTAGTTAGAGGTGCATGTATACCTAGTACTCCCACATTTCGCCGTTTTTTTTAAGTATCAGATATGGGGGCGACGGCGACCCAATCGCTAATCGTCTAAAGTCTTGAATATACTCCAAACCCTCTGCCTATTTTTTTCTGCACTTAATCTGGTTTAACCATATCATTTGTTTGTTTACAGGAAAACCCAGTGGTGATGGTCAAACAAGGTAAATTAAAGGGAGCGGTCAAGAAATGCTTAGATGGAAGCCCTTACTACAGCTTCAAGGGCATTCGCTACGGACAGCCACCTGTTGGAGAGTTGAGGTTTAAGGTATATGGTTCTATTACGCTCAATTTTCATTATTTGATCAAAATCTTAGGATCTAATTATACCGTTTATTCTACACCACATATTATACAAAATCTAAATAAAGAAACCACATTTAAACAAAGAAAAGAAAGAAAGAAAATTTGTTTATTCTGTACAAACAAAAGGCACATTAAAAAAAAAAGACTAAATATACATTACAAAGTAGCCAACAGCCTCATACTCAAGCATATAAAAAGTTGACAATTTACAAACATATTAATCATAGTCTATGGTCAAGACAAATAATTGTTAAGCAAATTGACATCCTACTTCAATTTGCCGTGTTATAATCATCAACAACATACAAATACAACTTTCAAATAATTGCATATAAATACAGACAATTTGAAGTAGGTAATGAATTTCCGTGACTTTACAATAGCGGTCTTATCGCACAAGGCCCTATACGCAGGCAGTATAGACGAGATTTAATGAAGTACCTATTAATAAAGACATTTTGATGAAATTCATCAAACCCTAGTTTGCCTATGACTTATCCATAACCTTATCTTAATTTCAGGCGCCGTTGCCAGTGAAGCCATGGGAAGGCATCCGAGATGCAACAGAACATGGCCCGGTATGCCCACAGTTCGACGTAGACTATATAGAAGGAAGCGAAGACTGCCTCAGTTTGAACGTCTATACAAAGTCACTAGCACCCAGCTCCAAAATACCCGTGATGGTCTACATTCACGGAGGCGCCTTCTTGTCAGGATCCGGTAATGCCGAGACGTACGGCCCAGAATATTTCTTCCAACACAATGTCATCATAGTTACCATAAACTACAGACTTGAAGTGTTAGGTTTCCTTTGTTTAGACACTCCCGAAGTACCAGGAAACGCTGGCATGAAAGACCAAGTACTTGCGTTACGTTGGGTTAAAGAAAATATCAGCAAGTTTGGAGGAGACCCTGACAATATCACTATATTCGGAGAAAGCGCTGGTGGTAGTTGTGTAACCTACCACATGCTGTCACCAATGTCGCAAGGACTCTTCAACAAGGCGATAGCCCAAAGTGGAGTGTGTTTATCGTACTGGGCGATGGCGTATAAACCCGTCGAACGAGCGTTTAGATCTGGAAAAGTCTTAGGAAAAGAAACAGAGGATGTTAATGAACTGTTACAGTATCTAAGAGGACTCCCAGCTATTGATTTAGCAAGAATCACGGTAAAAACAAGAACACAAGATGAAAAACGCAGAGGTTTTCCTACCCATTTTACACCAACGATAGAAAAGAAATTTGAGGGCCAAGAACAGTTCTTAACTGAGGATCCTATAGATTTGATTTTAGCAGGAAAAGCGAGCAAAGTGCCGCTGTTGACCGGTTACAATTCAGCAGAAGGGATGCTGATGATCAATGACCATATCAAAAAACTGAACCTTTTCAACAAAGACCCATCGTTCCTTGTTCCCAGAGATATAGCAACAACTATGCCTAAGGATAAGCTAGATGAGTTTGGCCAACGTATAAAGCAGTTTTATTTTGGTGGAAAAGAGGCGACCGAGGAAGATACTCAAGCTATTATAGATGTACAGACAGATATTAACTTCAGCTACCAAGCACATAGATTTTTGCATTTTTACCAAAGCATGGCTCCTACATTCCTTTACAAGTTTGACTATGTGACTGAATTAAATATTATTAAAAACTTAGGTCTTGACAATGTGAAGGGTGCTTGCCATGCAGATGATCTATTCTATTTATTCCACAGTGAAATGAGTCAGAATTATTGCGCGGAAAATGAGGAATTGAAAAAGATAATATACCAAATTACTAAAATGTGGGTAGATTTTGCAAAGACTGGGTGAGTGTAAAAATCTTTATGAATTATTATTTTTATATGTCACGCCTGTTTTATCCGAAGGGCTACACAGAGGTGTATCTATAGTTCACCCTCTATAAAAGAAAAATTATAAGGAGAGCCAATTTTATTTTTTGTATGTTTGTTTGTTTGTTGCGCTTTCACGCTAAAACGGCTGAACGGGTTTGGTGAAATTTGGCACATAGGTGGACCATGATCTGTATTAGGACATAGGATACTTTTTATCCCAATATGCCAATGGGATTGAGACCTATGCGGGTAAAACTGTGGGCCGCAGCTAGTCATTCATAAAGCAAATAAATTTATTTGAATTTCTATTTATTTTCAGTAATCCCACACCAACTAAAGGGAGTTTAGAATGGCGGCCCTACACATCAGCAACTAAAGAATGCTTATTACTAAGCCAGGATATGAAACTCACAAGTGACATTGATAAGGAACGGATGGAGTTCTGGAACAAAATGTATTCGGACGCTGGAAAACCTTGCTCACTTAAGTCTAATCTATAGTATGTTATGGTCAATTAAGAGGAAATGCGGTCGGTGAGACTTGAAAATTAGGTATTTGAAGAAACTATCGCTGTCGCTTTGCGAACGCTTGGCGTCCGGCCATGCGTAAGGACCACTGGAGATCCGACTGAATAGTCTAAGTAAAAAGACATAATTTGAGGTTTGGCTCTCGCCTATTTCCTTCTCCAATATTGGACCAATTTAAAATATTTCATAAACTTCATTAATTGTTGTCAAATTTATACACTAGGCCTCTGTTGACAGCGGTTGAAATCGGCAATTTTGAGCATTTTTTGAGGGTTCTAGTGCTTATAAAAATAATGTATCATCAAAAAGGAAAACATAGTGACATACAAGTATTTAATATTTATTATTCTGTAAAAAATCATTGCTTTATGGTCATTAACCAGAAAGAAAACAGGCGAGAGCGTTTCTATGGAGAAAAGTCCACCCGCATTTCCTCTTAATTGAAAAATTACTACTATTCTTTGTGTTCCATGTAAGAATTTGGAACAATAACTTTCTTTAGTAAAAGTTTAATTGTCTTTTTGTTATACACATAAACATAACATCACGCCTGTAATCCTCGAAGGGTAAGGCAGAGGTGTACCTATAGTACACACACATTTCTATAGCACACACACATTTTTATAGTACACACACATTTCTATAGTACACACACATTTCTATAATACACACACATTTCTATAGTACACACACATTTCTATAGTACACACACATTTCTATAGTACAACACATTTCTATAGTACACACACATTTCTATAGTACACACACATTTCTATAGTACACACACATTTCTATAGTACAACACATTTCTATAGTACACACACATTTCTATAGTACACACACATTTCGCCAGTTATGTCAAGTCCCTTATAATAGGGGGCGAGCCTATTGCCATCAACCGGGCACAAACCCAGACTCCGGGCTGCTACTAAATTCCTGATGGAAAAACCCAATAACGATCTTTTACGACACTTTTACACGTCAATATTTTAAAAACTAGATTACGCGCCGCATTTTCTAGCTGACCTTGAGAAGAAATTCCGAAACAAACTCAGATGTCATGGTCTCTTTTAAAGTCTAAATATAATATTTTTTTATTATATTTATTAGGATTTTATGTCAGTCTATAAATGCAGCGCGTAGTCTCGAAGGGCCTTTTGAAATAAGAGCCATTACAACTTTGAGTTGACTTGTCCCAAAAGACATGCATCTGTCATCGTGTAGCTCAACCTATTTTAGGGAGCTCAAAAGGAGCAGTAGCGCTTGCTACCACTAGTCAAACTCGGTAGTTTATCAGTTGACAGTATATTGAGTAAAATATGACAAACTTTGATTCTTTTTAGTAGGCTGGCAATCTCTGGCTTTAGAACAAAGTCAGGGGTCGACAAGTGATATCAAATTACTTAATGTACTCTACATAACGCATTTGTTTGTCCAAAACCAGGTCCATTTACTGTACCAACAAAACATTAAAGTAATTAATTGGCTGATGACTAAATAGCATTTACGCAGTGCATTTTTTAATGATAAATATCTAGTTAAAGTTCACAATAATTAAGGCGCACAAAAGTTGAAACCCTGACTCCTGAACTAGGAAAACCTGTGACTTGGAGTCAGAAAAGAAAAAATGAAATGATATTTATTTCTGCAAAATTTGTTCATAAAACACCTTTACACGTCAAAAATTACTTGTGTTTGTTTAAAACTAGATGAGTTTGGTGTTTCGTATCTCACAACACTGAGTAGATAGACCGAAAACAACTCAGACAGAGGTCAGTTTTCGTTAAAAGTTCAGACATAATCTTGATCAGGCCATATTATTATGAGGACCATGCAGATAAATGTCTGATATTATTATGGTATTTTGAAGAGAGAACCACAAAGATTTGAGCGGACCAGTCCAATCAGTGCACGCATTTGTCAGTAATCGTGTAGCTCAACTCAGAATTAAAGGAGCTCAACAACTCGAAAGAAAGAAACTAACTTAATAATGTTATTTACTGTTTTTTCAAACTCTCAACTGATATTATTCTATAATATTATTTAATCAAAAAACCCTAGACTGTAAAACATTTTAAAATTATTGTACCTATTGAAGTTTACATATAAGAGTAGAAAATATTTTGTGATGGAATTACAAGTTTAGTCCTATGTGATAGGAAAATATACATATTTGTTAATTATTTATATCATGTATTTATCTGTACAGTGTAGTTGTAGCCAAATGATTTGGTCAATTGTATTTATTTAATAGATTATAAAGCAGTGGTGACCCAGTGGCCGCGGCTTACATGCTGTAGAGTGTAGGGCATGGGTTTCGAACCCAAGCAGGCACTTTACTTTGTGTAAATTATTTCATCACCACTGCTCTCAAAACGGTGAAGGAAAAAAATGTGAGGAAACCGGCCTATCTTAGGGCCAAAGCACACGCTATTGTAGCATCGGCGATCTGCGATTTTGCGACTGTATCGATGCTGCGTCGCGTTTTGGCGACTCTCTGCGTTCCATCGCAGTATTAAAATGGCGCGTTTTAGAGATTCTATCGATGCTGCATCGCGATTTCGCGACTTCCTGTGTTCGCTGGATCGGGTCGGCTGTAGTGTTGCCGATCGATAATCGACTATCGATAGTTTGCCGCGGTCAATTCCATAAGATAAAGATATAAAAGTTACGACAAAAGCTCTTAAATGTGTACTTCAGTCCAAAATGTTTAAATATTTCCGTTCATCTCTTAGTAATATATGAAATAATAATGAATGATGCTCTCTAAAAGTAAGACTTGAACTGGTTCTTGGATGTAATCGATACCGTCTTCGGCGCGATTGATATTTTCGCTTTATCAATAAAGCAAGCCACAGTACAGCTTCATTAGAATCCATGGTAAGGGTGTAGCTTCGTCAAAATCTAGTGCAACACTGAGTTGTGTTCCGCAGATGCCAAATTGATGCGACCGGCATCCGAATGTGTGCGGAGTGTAGCGTTCAGCCGCTGTGTCGATCTTCCGAAAAGCGACTCAATCGCCGCGTTTGGCGTTTTGTGGAATTTTTGGTCGCTGCATTTAGCTTCTAAAAAGCGGCTAAATCGCCGATCGCCGACGCTAAAAGTAGCTTGTCTGCTGTGGCCCTTAGAACCAAAAATTCGAAGACGTGATATCCACCAACCCGCACAGGGCCCGCGTGGTGGATTACCGTCCACTCCGTCTCACGGAGAGGAGGCCTGTGTCCCAACAGTGGCAACATTACCTATGGGCTGATTATGATGATTTATTTAATAACCAAGATCATGTATCAGCTTACCCCTTTTTGGGTCACGCGTATTTGTTTATGGGTGGTGGTGGCGCTGTCGGTTCGCTGCAACATGTTGGCACGTAGGTTTGCACGCTGTACTGAACAAGTAAAGGTGACCTTATTTAAAGCCTATTGTCAGTCTTTTTATACGTGCAGCCTATGGGCCAACTATGTGCAGCGGGTATACAGCGCCTTACGCGTACAGTACAACAATGCGTTTAGGGTACTGCTGGGGCTGCCTCGGTTTTGCAGCGCTTCTTCGATGTTCGCACAGTTCGCAAACTGATGACTTTTTTGCCATTATTAGGAAGCGGAGCGCCTCGCTACTAAGTCGCTTCCGACGCAGCACTAACAGTATCCTGAGCGTATTGTCCGAGCGGTGGGACTCGGTGATGTTGGAGAGGTGGATGCACTTGCATGCCAGTTCATCACCATTTATTAAGTAATTATTGTTTCTATGAATTTCTTGTAATTGTCTATTATTGTTTCTATGTATTATTATTAATGAATTTTTGATTATTCCTTGGTTACTAACATAATTTTTAAGTGTATTTACTAACAAAAATATGGATCTCTGTGTCTGAATCAAATAAATTATTATTAATGTGGAGTCATTTTAATAGGTAACATTTGACGTCTGTCAGTTTTATCCTCATAGTGAGGTGACCTGCTTATAAACATCGATTAAAGTGAATGAATCGATACGGACTTGAAACATATGCGAATTTTAAAAATCATCAGGCGAATCCCTGTCCCATTATTATTATTTTTTTCGTAAATTTAAGGAGCAAAATAAGACAAGTACACAATTTAACAAAAAAATTGCATTTATTCAGTTGAACTATCAGAACTGTTAAAAGTATTGTCATCTTCATCACTGCTGTCAGCACTCAGAGATATTATTAATTCATTTTCAATAATATTGTCTATTCTCACATCTCGTTCAAAATCTTGTAAAATTATTTTCTTTGTTTTCTCTACGACTTTTTTCCAGTCTTCTGTAGTGACTTCTGCACACGCAGTTTTTAGCAGAGACATCATTTTAGCAGTACTGAAGGGTGGTTCAGTATTGTTTCGCGCTGCATAACCCTTTATTTGTGCCCAAATAAGCTCGATGGCGTTATACTGGCAATGGTAGGGAGGCAATCGAATAACTTCGTGTCCATGCTCTAGGGCTAGTTCATCGATTACATAGCGGAGCTTGGACGGCTTAGTTGCTTTTACTAGATTTAACAACTCAACTTTTAATAAAGTTGGACTTGCATCCACACCATTTCTTACCAGCCACGAGACAATTTCTTGCTTTTTATTTGCTTGAGTTGGTGGTTTATCAACTTGTACAGAATGATACGGTGCATTGTCCATTATAATTTTCGATGGGTTTTCTAAGCTGACTAGCAGCTTCTCAAACCACTCTTTAAAAACCTCAAAGTTCATTTCCTCATGGTAATCACTTGTAGTTTTAGAGGCGAATGCGAGGAGGCAGTCTGGAATAAAACCTTGAGAAGCTGATCCCGCGTGACATATAATAAGTCGGGCTCCTTTTCCCGGTGGAACTTTTGAGGTGGACGCCGCTGTATCATCGGTCCATGTCCGCGAAACCGTATGGTTCACATTCAACCATGTTTCGTCAATAAACACGACATTGTCCCAATCTGTAATTTTATTTACTTGACGTAAGAATGTTACTCTCTTCAAAATAATATCGTAGCGTTCTAGCAGGATTTTCCGCTTGTCAGATTTTTTAAAACTAAAGCCAATCGATTTCAAAACCTTTGATAGAGACGATTTACCGCCAAAAAATAAGCCTGCGTCTTTTAACGAACTTATTAGCTTTTCCCGTGTAGGATATTCTTTTCTCGAGTAATATCCATAAATGTGGTTGCGAATTGCAGCAGCATCAAAATTATCAATGCCAACAATTTTCTTGTCCCTCTTTCTTTTTTTCGGTGTACGTAAAGTATTATCTTCTGAGCCTGATGGTCCGTATTTCTCTTTCAGAATTTGAGTTACTGTCCTCTTCCCTATTCCCAATGCTTCGGCAACGCGTTCTCTCGGTTGTGTCAATGGTAAAAGAGGCCCATCGTTAATTGATTCCCGTTCAAAATAATTGTACAATTTCACCACTAGTTCGCGAGATTGACTGTTTAGCGTTTTCCTCCGTTTCGACATGGTAAGACTGTAATGTTGTTCTTGTTTACTAATCGTTAAGCAATCGGAGTCCAATTTATAGCCAGGTAAACGTAGTCAGTAAGATCAGTCCAATAAAAAAGCCGGGTCAGAAGAAAATAACAGAGAGCACACCAAAAACGCACAGTCACTTCGCACAACGACAAAAGACTGCGTCATGTAATGGCGACATGACATGGCGTCATCGACAGGCACTGGTGTTGCCAGCAACATACCACCTAAATTGTACCTAACATCAATGATTTTTCTATTTCATTATTTTTTGTATTTTTATACCTAGTTAGTTAAAAGAATAATAAATAAATGTTTTATTATAATCACAACGTGGTTATTAATTTATGGTGATATTTCTTCACAAGTCATCATTGCATTCGATTCTACTTATCAGCTTTCGATTTTTAGAGTAACATCCCTAGTGTTTAAAAAGAAAAATGGTTAACTGACGTAACCTTGTAACGACGTTCAGTTCTTTAGATCAGAAATTGTTTATTATGTTAAGAATGGTTTATTAATGAAAGCAAATCGTAAAATTACTCGTATCGGTCATTATTACAATAAATATGTAATCGTAATTGAAAAAAGGTAAGCAATTGTGCAGTTCTAACAAAACGAAAAAATATGTTATTTTATGCCCGCCGTTACAAGGTTACGTTGTTGAATATTTGATGAATTGTCAAATGTTACCTATTACAATGACTCCACTTTATATTATTATTATAAAGCGCCTGCTTGGGTTCGAACCTATGACCTACAACTCATAAGCCGCGGCGCGTTACTACTCGCTCACCACTGCCCCACACCTGCCGAGAAAACGCTAACCGAAAACGAAGTAAAACCGCGGGGGGTGGTACGGGGGAGCAAAAAATTTCACGCGGACGGAGTCGCGGGCAGAAGCTATAATGCCAGTCTGTAACCATCTCACTGCAAGGCAAATTCCTTCTCATTCAAAGAGCAATCGGTTTTTTAAAATGGTGTTCTTTTCCAGGATATCAATACGCAATGATGTCAATGAAGACAGCACTAGCGACGCTTATCAGAAGGTACCGAGTATCTTCTGACACGAGCAGAGGTAATGGGTGTAGAGCAGAAGAGAAACCTATTAGGGTCACCTTTGATGTCATGATGAAGGATGCTGATAAGTTTACTGTGCAGTTGGATAGTAGGAAAAAGTGAGATAGTAAGCATTGTGATTTAAAACTATAATAGTAAGATGAGCTAAAGGTGGAAGAAGTAATATCGTGATCCACCGTTGCGCAGAACGGTCCTGGGTGCTAACTCACCGATTTCACGCATGTGTAAAATTGTAAATATTTGCAGCGATGTTACAGATATACCTACACCATGACGGCATCGGAAAATTGTATAAAATCGTTATTGAGCATTATTCTCACAACCAATGATCTCGCTATTAATATAATCTATATTATTTTAATATGTTGTTTTAATATTTTAATATGATTGATATAATCTATGTTATTTTAATATGAATCTCAATTAAATAATTTATATTTTTTAATGTTAGCTATTAATCTGTTTTGTAAATAAAACCGTAAATAGTGCATGTTGTGTTAGCCTATAAGTAATTGTTGCACTTATAAATGTATTATTTAGGAAAATATTTATAAAATGTAATGTGTAAACAATTGTTGGCTAACCTCAAATAAATAAATAAATATCAGAATTGTGACTTTAGAAAAAAGAAAAGAAAGGAAATAGGTTTATTTACGGCGAACATGATGCAGAGCAAGAACACAAAAAGTAACAAGTTGGCCAAAAATATGCGTCACATCCACGCAAACTGGCCATCGCTGAGCATAATGCTACAACCCTATGCGAGACAGAGCTCCACTGGTAATAGTAATAGCCGCACTTATAATAATAAGGATAAGGAAGGTATTGAATCTTTTACTATCAAAAATACGGAGTGATCAATATATCTATGCTGCAATGAATGATGGCGCTGATTGCAACCTCAAATATTTATATGCAAAGCGTAAGTGTTCGTGTAAAAAAGTTTATTTTGCTTAGTATACCTTACGAAAATGTAAATAAAATTATTTGTACATATTATACATAAAGTGTTCTTATTAATTTACAAGTCGTATGCCCATAGATATCCGAGAGATATGCCTTCACACTGTATTTGTTCAAGTTAAAAAAAAAAAGAAATATATACGGCACACATGATGCTGTTTTCTCACGCACAAGAAAATATGCGTTAGGGCTCATACGCACCATGCGGTTACCCGCAATGCGGTCAGCCGTACGTAACATTTATTTCTATGAGCACTGCGCTGCGGCTACCCGCAACCCGGTTGGCCGAATTCGCAACCGCATTGCGGGTAACCGCATAGTTCGTATGAGCCCTAACACTTTTGTGCTATCTTACAGTGCGCATGCTCAAAAGGGGCAGGCAGAAACTAGAAAATAAAGATACAATCACTGAATACACACATGCAACTCTAGCCTCAACTAGGGAAGAGGAATTGGTATAAATAATTGATCGATGAAAAACGACTTCAAAAAGAGAAGTGTTATTTAGGCATATTTTTCTACGTCATGCTCCCCAGACACCCCGTCATCTATTTTGCTGTTTATAAATTCAGATACGGACATTTCAAATAAAGGTTTTAAGTAGCCATAGCACACATAGCAGCATAGCTAGCACATCCAGTGGTAAAAATAAGAGTACAATTTTTATCAACCACTTGTTTGCCTAATAAGTAAGTGTCTACGTAAAATTTATTCAAATTTTCCTTGGGGTTGCTGGGGAGATGCTCTACAGCAAGCCATAATTCAGTTACCTGTACCTGTTAACCTGTTAAGGTACTTATTTTTTTAAGTAGGTATGTACTAATTCGGTACATATTGCGTACAATTGTTATATCACATTAATAATATTATATAGGCGTCGGTAAGTTTGTGTGTTTGTGTAACTTCATAATAATTTTGCTTTCACCTTTTGTAATTTAAATAGCTTAACATATTTACTTTTAAATTCTAATGCGTAACTTCAAAGGTGACACTGGTTCATTAAAAATTTTGATTTAATATGTTAACATAATAAATCAAAATTTGAGGGTAGGTGAACCAGTTTGTATAGCTACAAATGTATCTGCGTCATTCAAACGTGATGATTTGCATAAAAAGACCAGACACTAATATGTAAACAATCTTCTTTTAGAGATCGATGGGATCGGTAGAAAGACGTCCACTTCCAGATAGTATTTCATATTATGCCAACCATCGCCACAACATACAAAACCTGCATCCAGCAAATTCCCGAGAAAATATCCTCAAAAAAGTTTCTTTGGAGAATTTTTGACAATTTCTAATTTTTGTCGGTCATAAATCGAATCTAAAATAAAATATCTCTTTGATTTTCAACTTGAAAATCAATGACATTTTTACCTATTGATTTTTATTAATTACTTTTTTGGAAATATGTAGGACGAGTTGATGAATTACTCCCTTTTGGGAATACAGACGCGATGTTATTTTATGTGGTGTACCTAATTTGTTTTTTCCTGACAGCTTTTAAAGAATAATGTTTAGGTACAGACGCCAGCACATCAACCTACCCGAAACTATCAAATTATCCCAATCAACTTTGAACCTTATGCTTTAGCGATACAGTTGAAAATCTATAAAAAAAAAATGACAGCTTGTTAGCTTGATGTGCTGGCATGTGTAAGTTAGGGCTGATTTTCAATCGACATATAATTTTTATTCGTCGAATAAAATTGACGTCTGACAGATTTTGTTTGGAAGAACTGTCAAAAATTCAAAATTATTCCTCGAATAAAATTATCTGGCGTTGGAACAATCGGCCTTTAGTACTATACTAAGTTATTCTGTGGTTTAGGGCCGGTTGTTTCAAACGGTTGATTAACGTGACATAGGTACTTACGTCAAATAATAACTTCAACTTCAACTCTTGATTAATGGCTTCTGTGGAACAAACACCACAATTTTGCCAATTTCACGTACTAAAATCCACTAAATGAAAAAATTAAATCTCTGACACGTGAGACAGCTCGCTACTGCGGCTGATGTGTCTCCAAAAATATGATGATGTCCAAATAATAACGATTACGTATTTGTAACTATTTGACGTATGTTAAGGCCATAATTTTGTAATTAATTAAAAAACCAAAAACCAAACGCTTGCTTTTTGGATTGACGATAGTTAGCGCCATTTTTGACGTATCTATACGCGTGCGTCAAGTGTACGTGAAACAACCCGCCCTTACTGTGTGACTAATTGAGATGAGACATGGCAGCTCTGTCTCTAGGATTACATCGGCACACTAATTGCGTAACAGACTATCAATTTCAATCTGAATCATTTTGAAGGAAATTGCTAATCAATTGCTTCTTATTTTCGAAAAATTTGTTTGCTCAACCACGTGAATAACGCAATGAATGTTATTGAACCGTCAAAATGAAACACATTGCTACTGATAGTGTGTAACGCAACTACCCAGTAGGTTTGCGACAACTCGGGTGAGGTAGGCGTCAGCTAGTTTGCCATCTTATAACATAACAAGTAAAAATTTAAAATAACGATTGTCTGCGATGCTGGTTTTTTTTTTTTTTTTTTTTATTCGAAATGGGTTTGCTCTTGACTCTAATCTAGGTCAGAGATGACATAGATAAAGTCTACGATGGAGTGAGCTTACCCAGAAGAAGCCTGTTCACTCTTACTTTGAAGAGATTCGGGTTGTATTCACTCGGAAACACAAACGGTTTGTGCTCACCTTTTGATGTAAGGTCCTATTTAATAGTATCGGGTCGATCGATCAGGTTAAGCTAAGCTTGCCGAGTGCCGTCCGTGGATGGGTGACCATTTTTCCATACCGAAATCCCTCCATCGTTCGAAAAACACGTTAAGCCGTTGGTCGTCATTTGTAGATCTTTGACAGTCTTTCCGGAAGCCAGAAGCTAGACTATCTGACAAGTAGTCTTAACAGGTTTCGTGTTACTCGGTAACGAGGTTTGGTGGTCAGATTGGCAGTCGCTCCTGTGTTCAGCTGCATTCGGTTAGACAGGAAGCCAACCCCAACATAGTTGAGGAAAGAAAGGCAAGACAGATGATGATGAGGTGAGTATGGCGAAGAAAGACGGATTCTATCACGTCCACCATTTACTTAAGGTGGGGTACTCTATACCCCACCTTCCTTCAAGTTGCAGGTTATAATACATTTTTAGCTTATGTAGTCCCACTGCAGGTCAAACGCCTCCCTTTCACCTCTCTGTCTTGAGCTAGTGTGGACTGTGGACCAATCCTGTCTGTAGGTATCGTCCCGCCATCTTCTCCTGGGTCTGCACGTTAATCATTTAATTCTTAAACACTTCAAATGTTTCTTCTAAAAGGCAACAACAGCCCAGATTGGTTAGTTTTATCGTACGACGTTTAAACTGTTCTAACTGACTCAAGACTACTATTTCAAATAGCTAAATGATAAGGCGCATTCTATCAAACTTTTACACCTAGAATACGTCTTATCCTGAGAATACATTTTAAATTTATGACATTTCTTCCATACTAGAACAGAACTGTCGGACGTCAATTTTATTCCACGGATAAAATATCTGACTATGGTAAAATGAGCCCTTAATCGGACACCTCCGTCCACTACCTTCAAAATCGGTTCAGACCAAAAATCACAAATGATTTATACTTTTTTGACGTCAAACTGCAAAAGGTGCAGAGGTCAGCGCAATTTAACATAGGTACATGCTTACCTCCTAATGTTTGAATAAACTGTCACATCACGACACAATTAAATATATAAATTAATAAATAATACCTAATGTTTTATGTATAGTTTTCTAACAATACATAAAACATTAGGTATTGTTAGGCAGTCGATAAATACGTACGTACTTCTGTACGTACGTATTTATCGACTGCCTCATTGATATATTGATCCTGGGGCCGATACATAGATTAGGCAAAGTGGTATTTTCATTAGGAATTTCTCAGTAGCCTAGAGTCTAAGATTTGTGCTCGTTTCATGATCATATTGCCTTCAACTGATAGGAAAAACCGACATAAACATAACTAACGGTATGTGTGTGTACTAAATTTGACTATCTTTTCGGGGCATAGGTACAAGCTTTACGTTATGTTACTCAGGCAGACGAAGCCGCGGACCAAAGCTAACAATGTAGCATGTGATTATCTACCTAATAACATGTTGTAAATGAAAGACAATGAATCATAAATATGTATCGGTCACAGGAAGCTATGACCATTAAAATGCAAAATGTGACACCCTCATTAGAATATTGATTAATAAGCCAAATATCTCATTAGTAATTTTTATTATTTTTTATTCATTTAAGGGCTGATTTTTCCGATAACTTTTATTCGAGGAAGAAAATTGACGTTTGACAGTTTTTGTTCGAAAAAAATGTCAAAATTAAAAAAAATATTCCTCGAAAGTTATCACTGTTATCAGATGATTGAAAAATCAGCCATAAGATCAATTATATTGTTTTTGGTTGAGTGCAACTTTTAACTAGTGGACAAGACATTTTTTCATTGCTTACATTTTAATCCATACTATAAATTCGAAAGTAACTCTGTCTGTCTGTAAATCCATATGTTATATTTTCAGGCCTAAACGACTGAACGGATTTCGAAAAAAAATTACCAAGGAGATAGATGGCATCCTGGGGAATAACGTAGGCTACTTTTGTCTCAAAAATGATCGTAAAAGGAATGAAAGGAAAAATAAAGGGAATGAACGTTTGTAGGTATGGGAGACCCAGCAAATAGTAAAAGTCGAGAAAAATAAACAAATCAACTATATTTGACTTGACTCCTGAGGTTATCGACATGTTAGATGTGAACTTAGCGATCATTGTGCCAATAAAAATTGTCGTGACAGCGAATGGGTTAATAGCCAAAAGCCTCGACCAATACCTGAGGAGGCTCTCGTTGGGCAGCTGGATCAACGGCTTGATTCAGAAAGCTGCTTTTCTGGACACGGCTGGCGAGCCGTGTCCAGAAAAGCAGCTGTCTGAATCTGAATCTGACGATGCGTCGTCAGGAGGTTCCTCTCTGGAGCTCTGATCGCCGGTAGCTTGGACCCTGATCCCGATACCGGTGGGAACAGGGTCAACAGGAAGAATATTGAAATTCAAAATGCTTTTGGTAAGAAATATAGAAATACTTACGTGTTTCAGCGTTTTTTGTAAAATCATATAAAAATCACCCCCTGTTGTACCCCCTTGGGGAATCCCCCAAGGGGGTAAAACAGGGGGTGATTTTTAAATTAACATGTCAATTAATTTTTTTTGTGTACTTCTTTTCAAGAAATTTAAGGGATTAAAGTAAAATAAAGACTTGGAACTTTGTGACGAATGTTTTATTTTACAATAGGAAAAACAAGACACAAAAATAACGAATAAGTGTTGCTATGGAGACTGTGGGTACAGTCCTCCTTACATCCACTCCTCTTTTAGGAACTGAGACCAAGGGCTTTAGTTAGCTTTTCCAGCCTGGGTGCATATACGGGCTTTGTGAAACAATCAGCCAGTTGGTCCTCAGTTGTAACTTGCTTGACCTCAAGCATGCCAGCTGCCACACACTCTCTGACATAGAGATACCTCCGTTGTATATGCTTGGTCCGATTATGTTGCTCGTACGGCGGATTGTACGCTAGCTTTATTGTTGACTCATTGTCAATGTAAAGAAGTGGTGGTTTTTCAGTTTTCGTGATTTCCTCCAACATCTGTTGTAGCCATATCATTTCCTGTGCTGTTTCCGAAGCTGCCATTAGCTCCGCCTCCGTTGACGATAAAGCTATCGTCTTTTGTTTACTACTCCGCCAGCTGATTGGTCCATAATACAAACAAAGTATGCCGGACGTTGAGTGAGCTGCTGAAAAATCCGCATCGCTGTAGCAGATTAATTTGTTATTGGCATTGTTTAATGAACTGAATACTAGGCTTTTATTCATTGTACCTTTTAGGTAGCGTAGTATTCTTTTTACTGCTAGAATGTCTGCTTTTGATGGATTATCAAGATTTCTCGAAGCGCAGCTGACGGCGAAATTAATGTCTGGTCTAGTCGCGACCATGAGGTAGGCCAAGGAACCCACAGCCTGTCTATAAGGGAAGATTAAACTATTTTGTTTTTCATTTGAGGAATTCTCTATTTTAGCAGTCTCTTTTGTAATCGGTGTCTTTACTGGTTTGCACTCAGACATCTTGTACTTTTCTAGTACTTTCTTTGTATAAGCCTTTTGACTTAATGTTATGTTCCCATTATCAGATCTTTCGATTTCCAAACCAAGAAAATATGAAGCTGGTTTTATTACAATTTTGAAGCGATTTTGTAGTTCCTTTACGAATTTCTTTCCATCATCCTCTGTAGTTGATGCAACTAACCCGTCATCAACGTAAAGTGCAATCAACACCTTAGATTTTCCATTCTCTCGGATATATAGGCATGGATCAGATGTACTCTGTTTGAAGTTGGAGTTCACAAGAAATTCATGTATACTGGTATTCCAACATCTTGGAGCTTGTTTGAGGCCATATAAGCTCCTCTTCAGGCGGCACACTCTGTTCGTTCCATCGTTATAACCATCAGGCTGTTTCATGTAGATTTCTTCTTCTACGTTACCGTTAAGAAATGCTGTCGACACATCAAACTGACAGAGAGATAATTTCTCTTTTACAGCTACTGCTAATAGGGCACGGACGGTAGTAAGACGCACTACAGGGCTGAATGTCTTGTCATAGTCTACCCCTGGTTTCTGTGAGAATCCCTTTACTACCAGTCTTGCTTTATGTCGTTCGACACTACCGTCTGGATTGGTCTTAACTTTAAATACCCACTTGCAAGGCAGTGCTTTTCTGTTCTTTGGTAAAGGAACAAGATCCCAAGTTTGGGTCTCATTAAGGGAATTTATCTCGCTCAACATCGCTCCTAACCACTTCTCTTTGTCTGTGCTTTCTAGAGCTTCGCGATAGGTTGAAGGTTCTCTATAGCTGTTAAACTCCTCAGTAGCAGCGAGAACGAATTCATCAAACCTTTGTGGTTTTTTAAGAAGGCTGCGATCACGAAGTACTCGTTGTACCGGAGAAGCTTCATTGGTAGTGACTTCATTATTGATAATAGCGTCATTAACATCTGTATCTGGGATAGGTATTTGTTCATCATCATTACCTTGTACTGATTCTTGTTCATCATTTTCTTGCACTGACTCATACTCACTTTCAACATCATCGTCATCGTCAAAGAAGTTTATTTCGGCGTAATGTTTATAGTTATCCTTCAAAGATTTTGTAATTTCCGAGATTGGATTTTGTGTTTCGGTATAGTAGAGTTTGTTAGTGAATCGAACATCTTTGGCAATCATGATTTTATGTTTTGAAGGTACCCAAATTCTATAAGCTTTGGAAGTATCTGAATAGCCTGCAAACATCCCAGGTATAGCTTTCGATTTGAATTTATTACGTTCTTTGCCATCTTTCAGAAGTATGAAAGCTTTTATTCCAAACTGACGTAGATGGAAGATGCGAGGCTTTCTTTGTACCCATTTCTCATAAGGTGTAATAACAGTACCAAAATGTGCAGATATAGTTTTGTTGACACTCCGATTGGAAAGGTAGTTTGCAGTTTGAATAGCTTCTCCCCAAAGGCTTTGAGGTGCTTTGGATTCGATCATCATGCTCCTAGCCTTTTCCAGTAGGGTACGATTTTTGCGTTCTGAAACACCATTTTGGTGTGGTGTATATGGTGCTGTTAGTCGTCTTGTAATACCATGCTCTTTCAGATAGTTGTCAAAATCTTGATTACAGTATTCCAAACCATTGTCGGACTGGAGACTGATAATTTTTTCACCTGTGAAATTTTCCATTTCTGCCTTGTAAAGTTTAAATTTGTCCAATACATCACTTTTTTGTTTTATACAATAGACTCGGCTGTATCTAGTATAGTCATCGATGAAGGTTATGAAGTATTTCTCTCCACCGAGGGTTTGAGTCATTGGACCACAAACATCGCTGTGCACTATCTCGAGTCGTTTTGACGTGCGTAGTGTGTCATTGGGTTTATTAGGCAGTCTTTTAATCTTTGCTTGAATGCATATTTCACAATCTCCAATTTTCTCATCTGGCTTGAAATCTAAACCGATAAGTGTCTCATTCTTCAATGCCAACTTCATATCACCTTCATTCATATGACCTAAACATTTATGCCATTTATGAATTTTCGTGTCTTCTGCCAAGTAACATTTATCTTTTTTGTTGTATTTACACGATGTAGGATTTAAGTAGTACAGCCCATCTTTGCCTTTTGGCGCATCGAGTATAATACCTTCTTCAGGATGTGTAATTGTGGCCTTTTTATTTGTAAATAAGACAGTCCATCCAGATTCTGTGGCTTTTCCAATGGATAGTAAATTCGAGGATAGGGTTGGCACATAGAGAGCATTTGTCAAAGTAACCTCTTGAATTTTACTTTTGCCTCCAACGTTGGCATCTAGCATAAAAGTGACTTGGCCTTTACCAGCAATATCAGCTGTCGTATCTTGGGAAGCTAGTTTTAGCAGTTGGAAGTTAGATTTCTCGAGATTTTCGAAATAGTTTCTGTTATGAGACATGTGCGATGTACAACCGCTATCAAGAATCCATGTATTATTTTCATAATCTGAATTCTTACTTTTGGAATGCATACATACAGTGTGGGAAGTTTTAGGAACTTCTTCGTTCGTTTCTTTCTTCTTCTTATTCTCCAGCTTTCTGCATTCATTGATAACATGTCCTTTCTTCTTGCAAAATTTGCATGTTTTTATGAAATTTGACTCTTCTTCATGTTCATCTTTAGTATTGTTAATGGAACCGTTATTAATTTGTCTGGCTTCAAATTCTTCTAGAATTTTTACCTTAAGTACTTCAGTTTTCGGTAACGTGTCTCTGGATTCTATAGCTACACGAAAATTTTCGTATTCAGGTGGTAAGCTGTATAGCATCATAACAGCGAGCAAATCCTCATGAATATGAATGTCCATATCCTGTAATTTGTCTATCACGTCCATGAACTTATTTAAATGCTCTCTAATATTGCCATGTTCCATTTTGAACAATATCAACTGCTTTAAAAGTGAAGCCTTTCTAGCCGGTCCCTTGCTGGCATATATGGAATGAAGCATAGTCCAAATCTCATGAGCTGTTTTGCAGTTTTTTATTTGCTTTAATTCGGAAGGTGAAATCAGAAGTACTAACTCAGATTGAGCCAAAAGATCCTTCTCTTTCTTCTCTTCATTAGCTTTTTCATCCAGCGGCTTCTCAACAACACTCCATAATTTATTTTTGATGAGTACGGCCCTTGCTTGAATTCGCCACGTGTCGAAATTTTCTTTATTTAAAGTCTCAATTTTTGTACTTGAGCCTGACGCCATCGTGATCAACGTATTTATAGCTTTATTTCACGCTCTGCTACCATATTAAAGTAAAATAAAGACTTGGAACTTTGTGACGAATGTTTTATTTTACAATAGGAAAAACAAGACACAAAAATAACGAATAAGTGTTGCTATGGAGACTGTGGGTACAGTCCTCCTTACAATAAATAAAGTCATATGCTGTGTAAATTAAAATTGTCGGATTTTTCTCTTTACTTGAACTGTGAGATCTTGCTTCTCGCCAAACTTTATTCTGATAGGTCAACGAAAAATACCATAAAAGGTTTTGGTTTATTTGCGAATTTCAACAAACGCGGTAATAGCCGTAGGTATTTTTTATTGCGTTGATTTGGAAGTTTGATTTTCATTACAGCTTCAAGGGAGCGTAGATCTAAGTATTTGATATCTATTTCAACTTGACACCTTCACGCGTTCCTAAAAGAAGGGTCTTGACAGTCAGTATCATAAATTTTTTTTTGAGGTACGGGTCCCAAAAAAAGATAATTTGAATGTATTATTTGTCTCTCTGTTACCTTTTCATGACATAACGGCTGAACAGATTTAGATGAAAGGCATACGGATGAGCCAGCCAGACCTGGGTTAGGACATAGGATACTATATGACTCTCGGTAGAACATACCTGTGAAATAATTTCCGGTCTTTACGCAGGCGAATCCGCGGGCAAAAGCTGATCTTATATTAAACGAAAAATCAAGTATACATTCTTTCAAAATCAAGTATAATTCAGACTGCAATGTGAGCACAAGCAGTGACTTTGAAATTTTACCACTTTTCACTAGATTACAGTACTTAGGTACCTACCTACTTATTAAAAATGCAATAGCTGAAATCGATTCAGTATAAATCGATTTGTATAAATGAATATTAATTTTATACAAATCACAAATCAATAAATTCTGTAAGAATATAATTCGTTGTTTGTACATACCTAAAATGTTTGTGAACTTTATGTTTGTTCATTTATTTTGACAATTTTTGAAGTGAAAACTTCTTTAGCGGCGCTGTGTACTTTTTTTGGAATGGGTAAAAACTTCTAAATTCGCGTCAGGTCACGTGACCCTGATCGAAAATTCGTAAGACGTAAAACGTCAGACGTAAAACGTAAGACGCGCGTTGTTGAGGACAGCGCCATCTATGCACATCGGGAAGAACTACGAGGGCCTCGCGTACTAACGTCAGACGTAAAACTTAAGACGCGCGTTGTTGAGGACAGCGCCATCTATGCACATCGGGAAGAACTACGAGGGCCTCGCGTACTAACTACGTAGTTCATCCAACAACGACGAGATGGCGCTGAACCACGGATATATAACTGTGTGCTTATTTGTAAATCTGAATAAATTCCTTTCACGAGAAGAATAAACCAGTCACTTTGGTCATCATACCTGATTTGCAAAAAACCCTATAAAATAAGGAACACACCTTAACACGCGTGTTTTGTTTATAAGACGATTCACAAAATACACTCGTAATTGTTCAAGTTTTCACTTCTGTCGGCACTACCGGAGTGCCAGTGTTTTTTTTATTGCCTCTAAATTTGCATCCTGTCAAAATGACAATAATTCTTGTCAAAATAAGGTTGCTGGTGGGCAAGCACCTTATCTCCATACTAATACTATGCTGGTGGGTTACTGCCACTAAGGACTGATTTTCCATCGCCTGGTACTTAACTTTTATTCGAGGAATAAAATTGACGTTGACAGTTTTGTATGAAATAAATGTCAAAATTTCAAAATTATTCCTCAAATAAAGTTATCAGACGATTGAAAAATCAGCCTTAAAACATCTGGCAAAATCACAGCAGTAGTTTTATTCTATTTTCGTTACAATATCTAAGGTTGCTCTTGAGTTGTACCTATTTATTTTTGTACATCAGAAAACTACATAAGTAACCAAAAATAAATTACACACTACAAAATGGGCGAATATATTGCTTTCAAAGGTAAAATAAATATGCAAGGACTGTAAGATTCTATCGATTTTGACGCAAGAAATACCTAAACAATATCAGTCGCTCTTTCTGTCTTTACTTCTTTCTTTCTTTTACTCCTATGTTCTTTAAGTTACGTTCTTGTTCTATAATCTTACATTTTTAGAGTTTCGCACCAAAATGGTAAAAGAGCAACTCTTAAGGAGCGACTTTGTCAGGTCCGTTCGTCAGTCTGTCAGTTTGTCACAGCTGCTTATTTCAGGAACTGCCAATGCTATTGGTTTGAAATTTGGAATAGTTATGAACAATGCTTGTCCACTTACGTAGCAAGTGAAAGAATTAAAAATAAAGTTTTTTTTCGGAGCCAGAATGGGTGGGAAACCAGGGCAAATAAGGTATTTTGTGAAAAGGCTTCATTTGTACCTACATTTTAAATTATATTTTTATTTTCATTAATACCGCACAGTTTTTGACTTAAATAATGAAAAATATCCGTAGGAACTCGGAAGTTATATAGCTTATGGAGGTATATAAAAATATTACAGCAAAAATAAAACGATATGTCTTACTAGTACTTACAGTTTTTAAATTACGTATCAGCAAAAACCCTTTACAAGAAAACTTAGTTACGGTTGGAAAACTGTGTGCTTTCTACTTACAAGAAGAGGCTTTTTACCTGCAGTGACATTAATAAGCTGGTATTGTTATTAATAAAAAAATATTTTTACTACCAAGATAATACGTACTTTTTTTGTTATGTATTTTCTGGTGTATAATAAAGTATATATGTATGTATAAGTAAATAAATAATGGAGCCTTTGGCGGCTTTGACGGTTTTTTTTTTACCGTCAAGGCTGTTTTTTCACTGTTTTTTCTGAAATTGAAACTACATGTAGGTGTAGGTAACTATAAACGTTATAATCCCTCAATAAATTAAAGGGAGCCAGACAACATGTCTGAATAACACTTAATTTGTGAAAAATTATTAACATGTATAACAAAATTATCAACATGTCTGAATAACAACTAATTTGTGAAAAATTATAACTATAAAGGTACGCTAAAAAAAAAAATGTAACAAAGCAAACCCGCAAACGAATTGTAGTCGAGGAAAACAAATAAATTTTAACCTAAATTTCCCGGAAATTTACCACACACAGCCTAAGACTTGATGAATATCGGTCGTGAACACAATATAAGTACATTGATTTTTGGAAAGCATCTTCTTTTAGACTTAATATAAAAGTTTTAGTTATAGTGTTTCGTGAAATTTAAGACAATGCTGTGGGTAATACTGGTGGTATTGCTCCCGGTGATTTGGATAGCGATATTCAGGTTGAAGAACAGAAAACTGATCGCGCTGGGACACCAACTTGCTGCAAATGGAATTGATTTACCAATTATAGGACAAAGTTACAAATTCCTGGGGAGTGATGAGGGTAAAGATTTTTTTAGTGTATTCAAAATATGGTGATTTGATGACATCAACAGTGGTGGTTCAGCTAGATAAGTCATTGGGTCTTTTAACGCTTTTAACTCGTGTTTTTAACACCGTTCTCACATATAATTATAAATTCAACATTATAGATGTAACTAATATTTTTGTAAAAATATAATTTAAAAGAGTGTCGGGTCCATGGATATTCTTGCCCGTTCTTCTCCATAGGTGCCTACGCTTTAGAATGGGCAACTAGCTTCATATTTTCTGACCGACTTTTTGACAATTCAAAAGTGCCTGTAAATGGTTTAATTGAAATAAATGCTTTGAGTTTTAGCCTGATAGTTTGAAACAGCATGTTTATAATTAATATAATTTATAAGATTCTTCATTGTTGTTGTTTCTTTGGCTTTCTTCAGTGTTGTGTTTACACAACACAACTTTAATTTTGTAAGGTATAATTATACTTACTATAATAGAAGATAGCAATGTGCGTCGAATCCGACTCGGCTGGGCAGCGTTCGGGAAGCTGCGCAATATCTGCTCGTCAGTCTCCTCACTGTCTGCTGGCAACAATTTGACTCAGAATATAAGGATGATCGAATTAAACTTTTTACTTTGTATTTCAGATCGAATGTTAACATTTGAAAGACTTGGAAAAGAGGCATATGAAAAAGGTGGCTGTATAGCTCAGTGGCAAGGACATCTTCTTTATATCTGTAAGTATGCAAATGAATGTTTAAGAATATTATTTATTTATTCAAGATAAATTAATAACTTACATACATACTTTGATTTCACCTGGTTTTCTTTTGTGCCTTTTTGAATATCATGAACACGTCAACTAGGTACTACTAGTAAACTTAGCACCACCCAGTGCAGGCTGGGGGATGACATTAATCCACCACATGTCTTCGATTGTTTGGTCCTCGAGCATGCGGATGTCCTCGCAATGATTGCCTTCGTTGTTTTAGTTTAGAGCACTGGTTCACGATAATCCCTTTTGACTTTAGCATAATTGTTATTTAAAAAAAAAAATAATTAAAAAAAAAAATTGCTAAAATACAGAAAGTATTAATCTTAGAAATAATACATTAGGTTATATTACAAGGTATGATGCCTGTGCTAGGATAAACCTGTATCACAGGCGGCATGACTTCTTACAATAATTACTAATTATTTATTTTTATTTATTTATTACGGTACACCAAAAGCTTCTATGTATAATTTATCATAATTACTATAGATCAAAAAAGGCTCGGTCTTACACAGTCGCCAATTACAGGTTTACCAGCAATCTCAGAAATAAGTGATCTCACATAATAATAACAAACTACACTAAAGGCTAGAACTTAAAAATTTTATAGCAAAATACTTCAACTTAAGATTAATAACACAAAGTAAAATAAAAAGACGAACAAGCATTGCAATTTTGCCCACTTACTTAAAACTAAGACTAAATAAATAATACCTATAATCATAATCATAATGGAAAGTATAGTTCTAAAAACAAATTATAAAAAGGTGAAGGATTTCCAAAATATACTAACGTAACAAATTATCAGATTAAGTTTTTCGGGATTTCAGCATTTTGGCTTTAAAGACCTTTATGGAATTATGGTATAGATCAAGATTTGTACAAATTTTATCAAAGAATTCATCTCTCTGCTGAGTCCGTTTAGTGGTGAGTTTACTCCAATATTTGTCTTGGATGCTCGAGTGTGGAATACATCTGTTCGATGTAATAATTACGATCGAACACGTTTTGCTGATCTAGCTAACCAATTTACGCCGCGCTAAGTGCAGCGCGGCATCAGTGCATAGTCGGACAGCAAACCGGGTGCATTCGTACTTATTAGCAATTCATTCATAAGCATTTCGCGTAGCATAGTATAGCAACCGTTTTAGCAATAAACCTTTAAAGTGTAATCAAGTGTTTAATTTACCAGCATAGGTCTATACCTACCACTTAGGTCGCGGCTCCTACAACATCAGTTACAGGGTATCTGGGCATTTTGTAACTGGGCATTTTGGAACTTTTTAATCCAATACGCTCAACTAATCTGTCACAGTCTACTTTATTATTGACCAATTTGTAAAGAAACATTAGACCCTGTGTCAGTCGACGGTCGCGCGAAGAATCCATATTGTAATATCGAACACGTTGTTCATATGGACACCGGGGAGATATTTCACCGAAGGTATACGCTAGATGTTTCGTGAAGGCCCTCTGGATGCTTTCGACTCTTTGTGAATGCATTGCATAGTGCGGGCTCCACACTACGCTCGCAAACTCAAGGTGGCTCCGAAGCCGAACTAAGGCATTATATAACACTTTTTTAGTTCTGGCCTGCTTGAAGCCTTTAGTGCTTCTCTTAAGAAATTCAAGTAACCTTGCTGATTTCGTGACAATTGCTATCAATATGACTTCTGAAGTTAACTTTGTGTTCCATGATGACACCAAGATCTCGAACTTCATTTACAGACTCTCATAATGTTCCTTGTATTAATATTGTATGCGACAGCTAATTACTAAAACTAATTCATAAAACTAATTGAACGACTGATTTCTTACAATGAATAGTTATTTTATTGTGTTATAATTTACTTAAACAAAAACAAACAAACATAATAAAACAAATCAACAACAAACAAAAAACAATAAAAAAAACATCTAGATAATTTCTATATTATTTACGGAAAATTCACGTTACATGAATAAGATTAAGTCCGTATTATTATTAACTAGCAATACAGGTAATTGTATTTTAACGTGTTGAATAATTAATTAATTAGCAGGTAAATCGTTAATAAGCGAATACAATGTACGACATATAAATTATTCAATTGTTATTTCATACTAATAATTATTATCAATTTTCCAAAATTATTCAGAACTGTGTATAATATATTGACATTGTCAACCCCATTTTTTATATCCACGCAATTACTGTCCATTCCAAGGTTGCCTGGAAGAGATCACAGAAAGCGATAAGGCCGCCCATTGTATGTTTTGTATTCATAATTGTATTTTTTTGGTATATATTTTCTGGTGTACAATAAAGTATATATAAATATAAATATGCATGTGTTACATTTTACAGTAGTAGCAGACCCTGAAGCAGCGGATGTTCTTCTGAAGACATGTTTAGAGAAAGTAGACCTCATGAGCATGTTTAGAGTCCTACTAGGAAACGGTAGCATATTCGCACCAGGTTAGTAATATCAACTAAACAATAACTTAAACACCTACATCATATTCCCACCAGGTTAGTAATACCAACTGAACGTTAGCTTAAGCACCTACATCATTCCCACCAGGTTAGTAATACCAACTGAACGTTAGCTTAAGCATCTACATCATATTCCCACCAGGTTAGTACTACCAACTGAACATTAGCTTAAACACCTACATTTATATTCCCACCAGGTTAGTAATACCAACTGAACATTAGCTTAAACACCTACATCATATTCCCACCAGGTTAGTACTACCAACTGAACATTAGCTTAAACACCTACATTTATATTCCCACCAGGTTAGTAATACCAACTGAACATTAGCTTAAACACCTACATTTATATTCCCACCAGGTTAGTAATACCAACTGAACGTTAGCTTAAGCACCTACATCATATTCCCACCAGGTTAGTACTACCAACTGAACATTAGCTTAAACACCTACATTTATATTCCCACCAGGTTAGTAATACCAACTGAACATTAGCTTAAACACCTACATCATATTCCCACCAGGTTAGTAATATCAACTAAACAATAACTAAAACACCTACATATATTCCCACCAGGGTAGTAATACCAACTGAACATTAGCTTAAACACTGACATCATCTTTGTCTTGCCATTATCCCAATTTATTTGGGGTCTTCGCAACATGGCCTCACCCCCTTTTCCAGCCACATCTTTCACACGGTGCATCCATCGTCCACATACATGCAAAGAAAAATCTACCTACGTATAGACAAATGGGTTAAAGTAGAATATGGAATAAAAACAAGTTACAATTCCTTCACATTTTTCTTGGGCTAAGAAGAGCACCCTGAGGTAGCCCCTTGATTTAAGCGTTATGACTGGTTTCTGAAGCTTGTATACCGGGGTATAGCTACTTGCGTAACACACTTATAATCCCAATGCAATTAATTTTGACAATTTGACAATGATCATTGCGAATTATTTACGTTGTCGAGCAGAATAATTAATTTTGAATGAGATTGAAAAGGTCTTTTATTACCTACCTTTGTTGTTAAATGTCAAATAACCTATTTCTAGTCGATGTCCGTTGATCTAAATAACAACCACCTTTCTCAGACAACATGTTTTTTTGCTAACTAGCTATGTGAATCTAACACAAAATACACAATATTATCCTATTTACTTGAAGAGGAAATAGGCCTAAAAAAACAATGAAATTTAATATTTAAGATTGAAATTACAAAAACAAAATTTTAACAGCTGTTAGCTGTAGTGTTGCCACAGGAAAAAAGCCAAATCAAATACAAGAAGCCACAGGAAAAAAAATCTATGCTAGTTGCGCGGTAAACTCTGCTTGCAAGATGCAGGATTTTGCGTGGCGTCAGTATGACGCGTTGTTCGCATGTGGCGTAGTAGATACCGCTACACAACTCTCTCTCTCTCTCTCATCTGTCTTTTTCTATTATATACGAATGTGTGTGCGTGCGAGTATCAAGAAACTTCGTCCCTGATAGGGGTGCCCCGAACGCACAGGTTTTTTTTTTAAAATTGGGTTTTGTTTAATTTTGTGTCCCTGTTAAAGTTTGAATTTGATCTGTTTCATTACAGTTTCAATATGGCGTCCCCGTCGCAAAATTCTGGCTCCGACTTTCAGCCAGAAGAATCTTAACTCCTTCGTGGAGGTCTTCTCTCGGCAGAGCACCATTATGGGAGACCAGCTTCATACAGTCGCTGGGAAAGGAGTTTTCTCCGTGTGGAAGTACCTCACTGCATACACCATGGATTCTGTTTGTGGTAACTATAGTTTATTTAAATTTTTCGTACTACAAAATCATTATGAACAGTTTGAAATTAGGACTAATTAATAAATCATTCTTACTTTAAAAAACGAGTGATTGCCGTAGACTAGCCGAGAGAAGAAACGTTATGTAATCGTACACTACTGTTTCTGTTACCTACTAGGCTGTCCAAAATTGTGTTACTACTTATTGGTCTACATAAATAATATTTATTTAGTTTTGCGATTAACTTGTATTTCTCATGTTAAGTAAATTGTATTTTTTTGAAAAATACTAAGACGAAGACTGTTTAAATATTCAACGCAGGGTGGTTTAGAATCATATGCTAAATCTATGGTATCATGTTCCTTGCAGAAACGACATTAGGTATACAGGTAAACTCGCAGTTGGAACCCGAACTACCATTCCTTCACGCCTTCGAGAACTGCTGCCAGATAGACGCCAAACGGATCTGCCAGCCCTGGTTATACAATAACACAGTGAATAAAATCTTAAACAATCGGGCGTTCAGGTCATATGCAAGGAGTAAGGAATTGATATGGAAGTTTATGAGCAAGGTAAATGCTGCTGTATTTTTAGCACCGTTGACTACCGTTATTGACAGATTCTAAAGTAATACTTTAAGGGGGATCCCTCAATGTAGCCTGTGAAATTCAAAATGTCTTACCGTTTTTTTTGCAAATTGTTCTGTTGTTCGCTGCATGTTGATCAAAATTCAATACGTGGAAATTCATCATCATCTGCCTAGCCTTTTCCCAACTATGTTGGGGTCGGCTTCCTGACTTACCGGATGCAGCTGATTATCAGTATTTTACATGGAGAAACTGCTTATCTGACCTCCACAACCTAGTTACTGGGTAATACGATACCCCTTGGTAAGACTGTTGATCCACGAATGACAGCCGAGACCAACCGCTTAACGTACTTTCCGAAGCATGGAGGGGTCTTGGTATGTAAAGATTGTCACCCATCGACAGACCAACAGCGGCAAGCGGAGCTTAACCTGATCGATCGATCTGTGCGGCTGTTAATATTTAGCCACGGGCCCTCTCATACGTGGAAATTATGATTCATAAAATAATGATTCATAAAATATTTTCTAAATTATAATCATTAAAATATTATTAAGTATAGCTGTCATAATGATATTTGCTGTTTAAAAGACAATTTTGTTTAAATATGACAATTTACAACAAAATTTCGAGAAACAAATCGAATTTTGATAAACAATTTGCAAAACAACGGTAACACTTTGAATTTATTTTATTTGATCAATGAATTTTGTTCATCATTTTAATTCCCCGAGCTACATCCAAGGAATCACTTAGTCCAGATAACGTGAGTTGGTAGGAATTATGAGTGCTGATTTTGAGTAACTTTTAATCCTTATTTTTAGATAATTGCGACAAAATGGGAGGGTCTGAAAAAACAAAAACAACTAGGATCGGCTGCGAGTGAAGGTAAGTTTCAAACATTCTTTGTGTTGCATCCTAAGATTGTCTGGTAGAAAATGCACCAGGCATTAAGTCCGGCTTTGTACGGTATTTTTATAATTTAGTGTTATAAAGTTACATAAATAAAAATGTGTGTTGAAACCTTGGAGCGGATTCCTTCATATTTTGTTTGATTTCCTTTATTATAAGCTTTATTTATTGGACTCCTATGTTGGTACCTAGCTGCGGTTTGCATAGAGCGGATGAGTATACCATTATTGAAAAGATATTTTTATATTTGAATATTTTTTTCTCCTCAGCACACAAGAACAGTTGGAAGACATTCCTCCAGCTGCTCATAGAATCCCCAGCAGGCTATGGTGACGTGGAACTGCGAGAAGAAACTTTAGTCATCGTGCTGGCTGGTACTGACACGTCAGCAGTCGGATCAGCGTTCACTATGATCATGTTGGCCAAATATCCTGACGTACAAGAGAAGGTATATGAAGAGTAAGTAATTTTACCCTTCCCTCCCTGCAAGTATTACTTTTGATGCCGTCTTTTACCGTTTTACGTAAAGGTTTGCACCGTTGCGTTGTTCTCGTGGTCGCAAGCATGACGTTGGTCTCGTGGTCGCAAGCATGACGTTGGTCTCGTGGTCGCAAGCATGACGTTGGTCTCGTGGTCGCAAGCATGACGTTGGTCTCGTGGTCGCAAGCATGACGTTGGTCTCGTGGTCGCAAGCATGGCGTTGCGCATCCTGAGTTCGATCCCCAAAGTGTTATTTGGTTTTACCATTAGGAATTTCTCAGTAGCAGCTTGAATTTTAGGCCAAACAAATAAAAAAAACTAAGTTTATATTTTCTATTTTTGCCATCGACACGGTAAGAGGAAGAAGCAGCTCAGAGTTTAGAAGTTGGTGGTGTGACACCCCGTGCCTCGGTAAGCACATAAAGCCGTTGGTACTGCACCTCATTTCTCCCCAGTCGTGTTGTATGCCGTTCCATCGGATCATGACAGTAAAGAAATAGAGAATGCACCTAGGTTTGCGCACATACTTGTGTACTATAGCATCTCCTACCTGGTAATCTCCGTTGAAATTGGCCTCCATGATCCAAATTTAGTCGGAAGGATATATTATAATATAAAAAATTGTGGGTTAGAATGGGTGAAGAAAATAAAGTCAGTCCTCCGTAGATTATTAAACTTTATTTTAATTTTGTAAGCAAAAATAAACCGTCCTTTCGTCTTAGCGTCGTAATTCGTATTCCCCCTCCATCCTTTTCCTTCCGTTCACTCTCTCTTTCACACATACTGCACTTGCTCTTTCATACCTTCGGGTGCGTTCCGATTCCCACATAATATAATATTTTCCGCTGAGCAAGAGGTAGATTTCTAGTTTGTCGAGAATTATAAGAAATCCCAATAACAGAGACAGTTTAATGTATCTCATTTTCACCAGGATACAAGAAATATTTGGAAATTCAGATAGACCAGTGACTCATGAAGACCTGCCTCGGCTAAAGTACCTGGACGCAGTGATCAAGGAGTCACTACGACTGTATCCACCTGTACCTTTTATTGTCAGAAAAGTAGAGAAGGATGTAAAATTGCGTAAGTAATTTATGAATGTCTGTTCCAAAAGTATCTGGTAAAAGTGTAAAGAACCCCTGTTCAGTTAAATTCTTACACAATCACTCATTAAAGAATTGGTAATACATTCATTCGTATTCAGAAGGTTTTTCCAACAATTATTGGTTGAATAACATTATTAAATTAAAATTATAAATCATCGACGAAAACAGCGATGCTATTCGGTAAAGAGATACCCGTGATAACTTAAGTGAAGTGAGCTGTCTTTCCATCAAGGGGCCTAAAAACGCCACTTTGGCAGAATTATAAAAGGATAACTCTCTCTCTCTACTTCAACGTATCCAAGTGCCCGTTGATAAGTTTTAGCCGCGCACGTGCATCTCTACTCTACGAGTACGTAGTGGATGCAGTACTGATGCAAAGAGTCACGCAGCCAGGTAAGTGATTTAGGGGTTGTTCTCACTCCTGAACTATCGTTTCGCGGTCATATTACTAAGATCTGCAAAAAGGTATTTAGAAAGTCTCGTCTGAGGCAGACGCGAGACTTTACCAGCATCACAGCCATCAGAGTCCTGTATGACACACTTTAAGCTCACTTCAAGTCACTTTAAGTTTTCACGATGAAATTGTTACAGAATAGCACTACTGGGGTAAAAAGCTAACTTTAATAATTGGCGAATGCAAAACATCTTTAAGGTGATTTAAAACTTTATTTTAGGGTTTCAAAATAATAAAATCACAGCACTCAATTTGTAACTGCGCATGCAGAGGTTCGTTTACCGATCCATTTGTTTATATTTTTATCAGATTTTTTTGAAACAGACCATACTTGTTTTTAGTCAGTCTGCACCAAAATACAGGGTGTTTTGGTGCATCGTGTGCCAAATTGAAATAGTCGACTGAAGGGGTCATCTGCTTTCCTTTCAGACCCTTTAACACCTCTCATGCCCTGTGGAATTTTTTTATCGACTTTTTTATTTTTTTATTAATAAAAGACCCAAATTTTACATTCAAATACAAATTACAAAAAAAAAAAAAATAGGCCTAGACTCTGAATTTTAATTTTATTTAGATGTGTATTGTTTTAGAGTACTTTAAAATATAAAACTACTGACATTAGCCGTCTAGTTTTCTTTTTATTGACTCGCAAAGTTTCAGAATAAGTAAAACTTAAATTAAAGCTGTGACTTTACATGGCTACGAAAAAAAAAACCAAAAGCGACCAGGATCTTCCAACCCCCTTAAGAATTTTCTAGGCTTGCTAATGATGTGCCACATGCCATATTTTTTTTAACAACTTTCTGGATTAGCTAAAATTGTGAATCGAGTCACATAATATTCAAAATTATGATTTAAAACATTATTTTTGCTTAAATGATACCTGACAAACCTATTAAATTTGTTATCTCACTCTTACAAGGTAAAATTTATTTCATATTTTTTACAAATCCTGCGCGAATTGTTGGCCTATGTTGCGAATGCAGGCCCGACATCTGTTTCGTATTTCGACAGTTGTTGTACGAAGTCGCATTTCCTCCTTAATGGTATTGAAAGCCGTTACTATGTGTTGGACTAGTACCTCCCTAGTTGTAGTAGTAGTAGTTCTTTGGTACGTCCCCAGACATAAAAGTCTACCGGAGTTAGGTCTGGGAAACGTGGCGGTCATGCAATAGGGTTTTTAAATCATAATTTTGAATATTAGCCATATGTGACTCGATTCACAATTCTAGAGAATTCACAGTTGTTAAAAGATTTTTATGGCATGTGGCACATCATTAGCAAGAGGATAGACTAGAGAATTTTCAAGGGAGTTGGAAGATCTCAGCCGCTTTTGGTTTTTTTTTTTGTAGCCATGTAAAGTCACAGCATTAATTTAAGTTTCACATATTCCTTAACTTTGCGAGTAAATAAAAAAAAATAGATGATTAATGTCACTAGTTGTTTTGTATTTAAAAGTACTCTAAAACAATATACATCTAAATAAAATTAAAATTCAAAGTCTAGGCCTAAAAAAATACTTAAAAAAAAATTTGTATTTCAATGTAAAATTTGAGTATTTTTTTAATAAAAAAAATAAAAAGTTTATAAATGAAATTCCACGGGGCATGAGAGGTGTTAAGGGGTCTGAAAGGATAGCAGATGACCCCTTCAGTCGACCATTTCAATTTGGCACACGATGCACCAAACACTCTGTATATTAACACTCGAAAATTAACATAATATTTTATTTTTGCAGCTTCAGGTGTGACTTTTGTAGAAGGCTGTAATATCATGTTCAGTATCTGGTCAATTCATCGCAACCCTAAGTACTGGGGAGACGACGCGGAGCAGTTCCGACCTGAACGATTCATCGACACGCCGCCCACGCATCCTGCTGCCTTCATACCGTTTAGCTATGGACCGAGGAGTTGTTTAGGTAAATATTGGGAAGGTTTATGAAAAGTTATGTGTAGGTATATTGTCTTTTCTTCTGGGTTTCCTGATTTAGGTCTCGAATAATGCCTCGTCCATATGGTTCACGTTTTGTTCTTTTAATTACAAAAATAATGCCATCTTTGCTTGCGCAAGTACTTACCTCTCAATTGTTTTCTTAGGTAGGCGGTGGTGAAATGACACGATCATGAGCATTGACGTTGTTAAAAGTTTTTGTAATGATTCAGACTGATTATATTGACAAAAGTTTAAAGTGCAGAATTCTAACCTATTTACTGAGCACTCAATAATTTGGTAAGGTCAAAACAGACGAGAGTATAAACATTTAAGATACTTGATGCGTTCAAATATTTGAACAATACGGGAGTGATGTAATTTTTACTATAACTAACACTATGTTTACTCGATTTTTTATTATGAGCCATTACGCAATTTCCAATGATCTACTGATAAGATTTTACGATACCAAAAGATCTGTGGGTGAAATATATCTCCGACCAAGACTAATAAATTTAATAGACCAGTACAAAGAAAAAATTTTTTTTTTCAGGATATCAGTACGCTATGATGTCAATGAAGACAGCCCTAGCGGTTCTACTACGTCGGTACCGCATAATACCAAGTGAAGCAAACGGAACGAGTGAAGCAAAGAATGGAACGAGTGAAGCAAATAACGGATCAAGTGAAGCAAATGACAATCCAAAAAAACCAAATCTCAGAGTAAAGTTTGACATTATGATGAGGCATGTGAACAATTTTGAAATGCAACTTGAATTGAGAAAATGATTTCATTATAATTTTGAAAGATAATGGGAAATAAAAATTGTTTATGCATTTATAGAAGATAGGTTCCGAGTAATAAGTAGATTGTACTGTAGTTCCAAAAAAATCCAAAAAATTGTAAAAAAGGGCGGGATGTTTCACGTCCACTTGACGCACGCGTATACGTCAAAAGTGGCGCTAACTATCCTCAAACCAAAAAAAGCGTTGTTTCAAATCACAATTACAGAATTTTGGCCTTGACTTAAGGGCCTTACTCTCGTTTAGTACCGTAACTCGGTCACTTTATGAAGCTTATAACTCATTAACGGTTTGGTTAGAAGGTCTGTAAAAAATATATGTTTGCTATAGATTCATGTACAGCATTTTTGAAACAGGGTTTTTTCATAAGGCTAATACTTTTGCCTTAAAAAAATATTTACCAAAACGCTATTTTCGCTAACATTTGCTTATAACTTCTAAACGGCTTTGATGTTTGGAAATATTTTTACACTGAAAAATTGGTGGTTAGAGGTACTACATATTTGAAATAGCGTTTTTAAATCAATCAACAGTTGCAAAGACAATGCCCCATTTTGAGATATAGGTTCAGAGGTGCTCTGCGCGGGCGCGGGCGGCAGTCGTGCGTTAGCACTGAGACGGGGTGGCTGTGTCGCTCGCTGCTCCGCCCGGCTATCGATCGACTACGCGCGTTTGGCTGTGTTAGTGCAAATATTTATGAACGAATTGTATCAGTATGCGTTTATAGATTAGCTCGCTGCAGAGGGCCCATTTCTATTGTCCGCATGGACGCTTTATTAGTGGTGCCATTTCTAAATACTGTTTTTTTTTATATTGTTTATTTTGTAAATATGTATAAGATAATTTGTAAATAAATCAAAATGCCAAAGCAAAGCAAGTCAAGAAAAATACGTTTTCTCTACGACGACGCACCGTTTTATAGATATTAGCGAAAAACTCAAAAGTGGGAATTTTTATACCCCCCACTCCGGCTCACCTCCTAGACGCGGGGACTTTTAGTATGTTTACTCCCTAAGCACTCTGAGCAACTTTCTGAAGAAATCGCTCAGGGCCCAGCTCACGCACTCTACACCTCTTTTTGGTTTATTCGTTGAGTGGACTAATAAGTATCTATCTATCTATACTTAATCTTATAAATAAAAATCTTTAAAACTTTATCTAATAAATAAAATTGGAGTGTCTGTTTGTAATATTAAAACAACCGCTTCAGGCCATATTATTTTGACTGTTTAGAAAATAACTACATACTTACTCACAATAAAAAAAAAATGTTTTCAAATACCTTAATATAAAAATTGAGCATTCTTAGTTGTCAATCTACGAGTAGGTATTTGCATTACTGAGTTTATTGATTACTACCTTCTCATATTCTTGTGCGGATTTATTTCTGTGACTGGGACTTTCACTAGCAGATAGGTGAATAAGGAGTAACTTAGGCTACTTTTATTTTAGAAAAAAAAAAGAAAATAGGTTCCCACGAAAAAAAATTAAAACCTATGAAATGAAATATTGAATAATATCCGATTCAAATAGGGAGGTTGTATACTACGTTTATTTAGGTACTTAACCAAATGTAAATAAATCATATGTATAATAAAGAAACGGAGTATAGTTTTTTTTATTTTTTATAAGTGGATCCTACACGTGAAGATTCCTTAATTTCCAATGAAATTGATTGGATAAATAATAAAATAATATAATGTTTTTGTTTTAGCCCAAGGAAATTGTAGGGGATGTTGAATAAAACTCCGCTTGATGTTCACTCGATGTATTCACTAAGGATGTTCGCCGCGTACTGACTTTCAAGGCATTTTGGCGCCATTTATATTACAGTTTGGTGGGGTACAAGTAGTGGGTGGTCTTAGAGGAATTCAATGGTTCTAGCGAATGGCCTCGGAGTGAGGTGTGGTTTTTTCGTTCGAGTCGAAATCTGCTCTCGACAGGTCGAAACCTGTTCGCTGTGTGTATGTGTGTGTGCCCGTAGGCATGCTTTTACTTGTGTATGTATCATTTTACTTTATTATTTAGTTATCCCACTAAATGCATTACATTGTAGGTGCTTATAATTTAGACTATTGATTATATTATTATCTTAATTCTAGTGGTAATAAAACAAACCCTACGCTTCGAGTACAAACTTATAAACTAGGTTACCTATTAAAAACTTTGGCTTTATTTAATCAATTACTTAATCCTAATCAGTTCGCGTCGCCAACAGAAATCGTTCACCAAATATTGTATATAAAATTAAAAATGCTAATACGAAAAACTGAAAATAAATAATAATTAAACTAAAATGCAAAAACGATCAAAAAGAACTAAATGGAGAAATATTAGAAGAATTTCAATAAAATTAGCATAGGTATTTCTTTACGTGGCGGTGAATAGACGACTTTTATGTATTTGAGGGGGTGAAGCAGATGAAGTGGGATATGAATTGTCCCCGCCTTCGGCGGGCCGCGGGGTGCACCGCGCGGATTTCGTCGATGAGCGACTTCCATTATATTTAGAAGTGTAATTTCGCGACTCGAATAAGATGCACGATTGCCTCCGCGCTCTACTGTCCGGATTCTCACTGCGTAATCACCAGGTTCGAATCTCAGTGGACGGCATAATCTTTAGTTTTGTTATTTTTTAATTATAATGTACTTATCTTTTGTTTTGTTATTTTTTAATTATAATGCGCATATTTTTATTTTCTTATTTTTAAAATAATTCAATAAGTAATTGTTATTTTAATAAAAACAATCATTTTTATTCCTACAGTTATTTTTCTTCAGAATCTAGAGTAATATAATAAAAATAAAATAAAAACGTCCACCAAGCTTGATTCGGAAAAAATTATTAAATATATACCTACAGTGTTTTACAAAAGAGTGTAAGCAATAATAATATAGTCTGAAAATTTTCAAACAAGAAAATCGGCAAAAAGTAAAATAATAATTAAAAAAACATATCAAATAAGAAAATAAAAAAAACCAAATATGGAAAAGTTTGGATTTGAAGCCGGGCGTTAGTGACTAAACTATAGTGACGTGACGCACGAGACCACTAGACCAATCGAGTTGTTGTAATATATGTCGAAATTACGCGTCATAATCTGTACAAACAAATATGGTGTGTACAAAAAAGTAGGTACTTACTTTACAATTTGTTTCGTCGAATAAGATCTCTTTATTGCCTTCCGTTTATTTTCTTGTTGACCATTTTTTATATACTGATAGTACAAATATTTACACCAACAACATAACTTAGAAAAAACTAATCAAAAAATAAAATATAATAAACAGCTTTCATCAACAAACAGATACCAAAGTACGTACCTACACTAGGTACCGACTCGAAATAATTGCAAGACTTCAAAGTATTTTATACGGCTACTCGCTCAACTACATAGGTACCCAACGCGTCAGTTTTCGCAAATGCGATCATTCTCCTTATCAATTAGAGTCTACGGAACAATTTCGTATGAAAGTATTTTTACTTTAATGGTTTGTGAAAATATTAATTGTAAACGCGATTATGCTCCTTATTCATAGAAGGTAACGGGTCAATTTCCTATGCAAGTATTTTTACTTCCAACTAAGATTGAAAATAATAATTGTAAAACAAAAGAATCTTCGTTTATTTGTGGAATATTTAACATAATTATTGGTTAGCAACTCGGCATTCTTATTTCACGTGTAATACTTAAAAAATATTTTTCATGTTTGATGTGAGACTCGAACCCGAACGTTCGCCATGCGAGGTACAGTGTTAGCCACTTTGGCCATCGTAACGCTTACGAACCTTATTGAAATTTCTAATAACAATCATGTGGCCAATTTGTAGTGTTGTCAAACGTTCTTATAGAAGAAGGTCATTAGTACTAATATTGTTATGCCATAGTTTTGTGAGATTGCTAGTCGACTTCTGACTGTTTTTGTAATATACCAAAATATTTTTTTTTACAATTTTTGTCTGTCTGTCCGTCTGTCTGTCTGTTTGTTCCCGCTAATCTCTGAAACGGCTGGACCGATTAAGACGGGACTTTCACTAGCAGATAGGTGAATAAGGAGTAACTGTTTGTTTTGTTACTTTTTTTTATATATAACTTGGTTTTTTATTTTGCTGTACCTATTTAGTTTGTGATCTTCCTGTACGAGTCGCAATAAATACTTTTTCTTTCTTTCTTTCTTTTCTTTCTTAGGCTACTTTTATTTTAGAAAAAAAAAGAAAATAGGTTCCTACGAAAAAAAATTAAAACCAATGAAATGAAATATTGAATAATATCCGATTCAAATAGGGAGGTTGTATTATACTCCGTTTAATTAGGTACTTCCAAATGTAAACAAATCATAATAAAGAAACGGAGTATAGTTATGTTTATAAGTGGATCCTATACGTGAAGATTCCTTAATCTCCATAGAAATTGATTGAATAAATAATATAATAATATAGTGTTTTTGTTTTAGCCCAAGAAAATTGTACACCAAATATTGTATATAAAAAGGCTAATACGAAAAACTAAATATAAATAATAATTAAACTAAAAATGCAAAAACGATCAAAAAGAACTAAATGGAGAAATATTAGAAGAATTTCATTAAACATGCATAGGTATTTCTTTACGCGGAATACAGAATTAATAAGTTATCGTAAACTCTGCGAACTCAACAATAACTTTTTTCTTAAATTCCACGCGGACGAAGTCGCGGGTAACAGAAGGGAATGGCGGATGCAAGACTGATATATTTTGTACTAAAATATATCAGTCTTGCATCCGCCATTCCCTTCTGGAATCGTAGGCAAAAATGGCGACCTACGTGCGGCATGTCTGCGCCTCTGCATATTCTTTGAATTTCGTTTTAGTGTAGCGCGCCACCGCAAGCGTTTTACGTAGGACGCTTAGCTCCGCCCACATGCACAAGGTCAGTGAGCCATCTATACACCTTAAGCCAAAAAATGACGATTACTTACTCGTTAATATCTGACGTGCGTATGTTATGTTTAACAACCGTTTGAAATAAACAGCTCAAAGAAAGAAAAACAATGTGACTAAGGAGGCTTTTCAATTATTAAAAGTTAAGCACTCGATGCACTTTTTGATTAGAATTTTCTGACTTTTATATAAGATACTTTTTTAACACATTTTGCTCGTAAAGTGGCCCTTAATGCACCACTTTTAGGTCCATAATGAAGTGTATTAAAAACGCGTGCGTTTTACTTTATGTTACTGCACTAGTGCGATAACGCCACAGATAACTATTTACTAGTCAGAGATGTGCGCTTTTTTTAATCTCACCAAAGAGACTTCATGCTAAAAAGAATCCGCGGGCCATATATCACTTTTTTTTTAAATAGTCTGAATTGTCCTTGGTCCCAAAAAAACTAAAATTTATTTACCTTATGGTGAATGCGCAGTTGTAGCCCGCGAAATTCTATTTTTATCTATCTTAAAGATCTCTTTCAGATAGATAAAAATTGAATTTTGCGGGCTACTAATGATATTAATGATTCTAATGACAATAATTCTGTAAATATATATCTATTATAGTCGCGAATCATATTTTGATCAAGATACAACCTGATACTGACCTTCAAATTGCAAAAAAACGTAATAATTTGAATTTCGCGATCTACCACTGCGCATTCACCTTAAATTGTCCGTGGTCCCTCCCAGATCCAAACGGAAAAGAACCTGACTGGCGTTCTATTATTGCGGATTTTCATTCAACTAATGTATATTTCTCTATGCCAAGAGTACTTTTTAATTCCATACTAACTGAACTATAAATTTGACAAAATAATATGACAATACTACCATTAGTCTAAAAATTATTTTGTGTTTATTATATTTTTTCTATAGGCTGTTTAGCTGATTTGCCTGTACCTTAATTTACACGTGCGCGCGCATCGCTAGCACGGCGCGTGGAAAAACAAAACCAGCGCGCCATTTTCCATACAAGTTAATATTATAAGTTAATATTTTTAACAATACAAGTCTGTATTTTTTCTCGCAAGTGTGTTGAAAAACGTCGTATGACACGCGTGTGTATTGATCATAGCACACATGTATCATGTTCTATTTAATATTTTCTTTGGTAAAATATTAACTTTTTCTGTCATAAATTATTATTTTATAGTTTGTTAAGCGTAGAAGTTATTAATATAGGTACTAACTTTATTAAATAGTATCGAAGATTTCATGTATATAGCTTCCTTTTTATTACTGTTTTATTTAAAAAGAAGTATATATTAAGCCAAATGTAATTTTATAAATAATTAATAAGATATACTGTAGTATGTATCTTGTTTTATTCGACTATTTCTAATCTAAATTTTGATATTTTAGGCACCCGCCCGTTATCTAGGCTGTTACTGCAATAGATTTCATCTAGTTGAAAAAATAATAATTTAATTATTTAATAATGCCTAATTACACTTCACTCAATGTTTTGCCGATAGCCGGGGAGCAGACGAGTCCAGCATCATAATTGCGTAACACAGTATTAATCTCAATCTGGTGGAGAACTTAAATATACCTATATTACAAATAATTGAATGCCTATTATAAGTGATGTAAATCGTCTTTGTGATAATGGTATTCTCCAATATTGGACAATGTAAATAAATAATTGGATAATATAAATAATTGAATATAAGAAAATTGTTTAACTGTGTGACTGATAATTAATGTGTAAAAGTTAAAAATCATTGATTCAGTCATAATAATGTGTACCTAATACTTCTGGACACGGCCCGCATTGTTAGGAGGTTCCTCTCTCTGGAGCCCTGACCGCCGGTAGCTTGGACCCTGTTCCCGATACCGGTGAGCTACTATTTTTTATATTTTAAAATGTTTTTATATATTTTTTTATACTAATATTTAAAAATATAATTTATATTTATTTAGTTTAATAAAAGAAATATAATAATTGCACCTAAGATATTTGCACGCCATGAAAATGGCAGACATGTCGCGAGCCACTCTTATTTTAAGATCTTGCATGCATGTATTATTTTAGTTCTGTATGTATACGTATACACATGTTCGAGCAAATAAAATATCTTTCTTTCTTTGTGAATAATTTTGAAGGATATTTTGCTAATCCATTGCTTCTTATGTTCGAGAAATTTGTCTGCTTAAAAACGTAAATAACGCAATGAATGTTCTTGAACTGTCAAAATGAAAGACATTGCAACCAATGACGTATTATATATAGACACGTTATCAACCAACATCTCGGCGCTTAAAAACGGCGAAAATACTAGATAACTACTTATACGCGTAAAGAAAGGGAAATAAAATATATCACCGTACGGCGGGATGTCTGTTGCTAGAGGGAGATAAATAAACATCTTCAGTTACGTCACAGGATAAGTAATAGTCAAATTACATGCTCATTGGTCGAGCGCATGAGTGACGTAGCTATCAGAGTCACTGCATGCGCCGGCCGCCATTAGACGCAGCGTCGTACAAAATAAAATAAAATAATCTAGTTTTGTAAACTTACGCGTGAAATGACACATTTTTGTCTTTAACTTTTGGGGTATAATTTTTACATCCTCTGAAAACACACGACGGCATATTTTCTTTATGTTTTGCACAGGTTTTCACATACGATATAAATTAAAAACAAACATACGTCGCGTCGCGTCGCGCGACAGGTTGGTGCGTGACTGAGCGCAAATGTGGCAATTGGCTTCATTTCATGTTGCCATTTTAGAGTGCGGACAACGTATCTATAGTTTTATACATCATTGATTGCAACTGATAGCGTGTTACACAATTACCCCGCGCTGGAGTGGAGACCGCGCCGATACTCGCTCTGCACTTATACACGCAAGCACTGGAGTGGAGACCGCGCCGATACTCGCTCTGCACTTATACACGCAAGCACTGGAGTGGAGACCGCGCCGATACTCGCTCTGCACTTATACACGCAAGCACTGGAGTGGAGACCGCGCCGATACTCGCTCTGCACTTATACACGCAAGCACTGGAGTGGAGACCGCGCCGATACTAGCTCTGCACTTATACACGCAAGCGTAGCGTGGGACCTAGATGGACCGACGACCTTATGAAAGTAGTTGGGACAGGCTGGATGCGGAAGGCGGAGGATAGTGGCCTGTGTCCCGCAGCGATAGGTTGAGTTGATTGATTGAATAATTATATTACTTGCATTCCACAATGGAAACTTATGTGGTAGGTTTGACAAAGACCTGGGGGCCTAAAAAGGCCATTTTGGCAGAATCATAAAAGGATAACATTATGAATCGTAATGAACAGTTAAGGGCCTGTGTACACCGCGTTTTTTAAACGCGGCGTTGACGCGCGTTTGTAGCGATACAGACGCGATATGCACCCGAGTCAGATACTGGCAGGCACTGTTCTTTAGGATAAAAGCGCGCCATCGACACACGTTTCTAAAACGCGCGTCAACGGCGCGTTTAAAAAACGTGGTGTGCACAGGCCCTAACTGTTACGTTAAGACTCGTGCAAACAGGCGCGACGCGCGACGCGAATCGCGTGCGACACAAAGGCACCGCTCGTTGCACGACTTGCGGTGCCTTTGTGTTGCGTGTCGCGTCGCGCCCATGTGTACGAGCCTTTAATCTTATCAAATCCCATTGGTGAAGGATTTTTCAGTTATTTTTTTTTTGTCTTTGCTAAAAAACTGATCAATCCAAATCCAATCCCAATCTCTTTGATTATACCTACATAGTGCAGCGAAAAATAGAAAAACACGGACTGTCTTCGCCATATTATAATTCATGATCTTATCCTTTTATGATTCTGCTAAAGTGGCCTTTTAAGCCCCCTGATCATTATAGGCCCTGTCGGGCACAGCGCAGTAGGAGAGAGGAAGAGGGCTTTACGGTACCCGGCGATAAATATTGCACATCGACCTTTACCTTTTTTGTATTTTATACAAAGAATAAAAATAATTATCAAAAGTAGCAAATCATAATTGTTTTAACAGCTCCTAATAGATACCGGACTGTTTGTATTTCGTGCGAGATAACGCTATACGAGGCCGAAATTAGCCGATTGTCTCTTTCCAAAGGTCGATGTGCAATATTTATCGCCGGGTACTGTAATCTGTTGAATTAGTTGGTATAGGTACTAGTTATAATATTTCAAATTCGATTAATAAGATTTGCAAAAAAAAAATGATGCAAGCACTCGAGGAGAGATTGCTAAATAGTGCAGAGAGCGCAACGACAAGTGCTCACGCGTATCAAAAGACGATTTTCAATTCTCTAGCAAAGGAAAATCAACTCGAAGCCGCTATACAGCTGATATTAAAACAAACAAAATTATAATTATTATAGAACACTAGATAATTAATTAATAACTGTTAATTTGTTGACAAAAGTAAATAATTTGATGAAATATAATGTTTTTTTATCATATTCTATTTATTTACGCAGTTAATAATTATATTCCCAAAATTAGGAAGAAAAAGGCATGAAGATGAGCATGAGAAGAAAAATCGCACACATGACTGACTAGTTTACAGTGGGAGAGGGTATAAGTTTATCGTGTCGTACAACTTCGTATAATACAGAGTACCTATACGAATAAGGCCTGATTTTTCAATAGTCAAATATTTTTTATCTGAGCAATAAATATTGCGGTTTAACAGCTTTTGTATAGAAATGATGTCAAACTGTCATAATATATTCTTCAGATAAATAAGTTATATGACTATTGAAAAATCAGCATTAAAAGTGCAATTCTTCTAATATTCCGAGTTCACAGTCCTTATTTATAGTTTCCACAGGATGTTTATTTTGTTTTTCATACTACGCGGAAAAGTTTTTATGTTGATATAAACCATGAGCCAAATATGCCTACTACTAAAATTATCTAGTACACTTCATTGAAGCATTATTTGCTTTGAACAATATTGCGTCGGGCAAGCCATGTAGGTGCCTACTCAAATATTGTAATGTACTTGAACGAGCGTCTTCTTTTGGAAGTGATGGCAAAGCATGATTCAGGATCTTTATGTTCTGGGTTTGATTTTTAGGTGTACCAGAAAGTGTTTAATTTAATTATATTTGGGATTTGGAATGCAGTCCTGTGGAATATTCTCGTATTGTAAAAAGCAATTTAGATTTTGATCTGACGCATGAATAAGAGTTTTCAGAAATGAGGTGATTATTTCGAAATCTATCACACTATCACAGTTTCTAAGCAGGTTTTAATCTGTACATAATATCACGGCTGTACTTATTTCGCGCAGAGTTAGGAAGAGGTGCACTTTCGTACATCGTGATTTTGTTGATAAAACCGGGGAAAAGGCTCTATTGATGTGCTAAACAATATAGCGTCGCGCATCAAAGGTTTTCAATCACACACTTTTCCTTAAAAGATCCTAAAAGTATAAGTAGTTACTACAAAAAACTCTATGTATGTCGTTAAGTACATCATTGACACCGCACGAAACTATTTTGTCACATCCAGTAGTCAATGCGTCTTCAACGGTTCTAATTTTAAACCATTCGTCAATTTATTCAAATACTGCACGCAGTTCATTTGTTTATGTTATCAAAACTTCTCCGGATTCATTCAATAGTTTTATTTGAGAAAAGTGTTAATTTCTTTTACGTTCAGTTTTTTAATATTCTAGATCTAGGTCATAGTTAGGTATTTTTCTTTAACATTGTGAAATCTAAACCTCTTTTTTGGTTTTATTATTATGTTAGGACAAATCCTGTTACTGTTCATACTGGTCTGGGTGTTAGTGTTACGATGGCAGAGAAGACAGATGATAGACCTCTCCTACAAACTCAGTGCTACTAAACATAGGACATTACCTTTTGTTGGACATGCTTATATTTTCCTTGGAAGTGATGAAGGTAAGAGTTTTAACTATTTTTTAATTAATTGGACATAACTGGTGGCGACACTTAACGAAGCCGAGAGTAACTTGTATTCCTCTTTATTTTTTTGCACTGGACCATACTTGGGAACCCTCTGGTTACGGAGATATTGAAGGTCAAAATTCCAATTTTTACTGACGGTTTTTTACGAAAACAAGATTTTTAATGTTATAACACAACTTTAAATACCCCCACGATCCCTGTATGCATGCACCCATAAGCTCAATGTTTTGCGTGTGTTACATTGCGCACTATCGCAAACAGCTTTTTAAATCCTCCCGATAAACTGTCACTCAGTTTGGTAGGTTTATAATATGTGTATTGTATAATATGTGTATTTGGTCCAAAATAAACAATTTATTTATTATTACATCAAAAATAAAAGTAGTTTCCCAGTAATTATTTTTATGCAATGTTACTTAGTTTGATTACAGAATGCGTAGTTGACGGTTATGTGATATCTTTTTACACACTGTACGTAGAAAAAAATTTTTGAAATTGCGATAAAAGCAGCATCTACTTCTTTAATGTTAACAAAGAGATTTTGTCAAAGGCTCTTATTTCGTTCTCTCGTTATTATATATTTCTGAGCGAACATAATAACAATACCTACTTAAAACAGTGTTAAGTAGTTTTTTAATTATTTGGGAAACTTCATAGGCGCGATAATATCTAGGTAAGTGTAATAATTACCGCCTAGTAAATTAAGAGCTTTTTAGAGCAAGGAATGGTTTAAATAATTATAATCAATTATAAATTCCTACACAATTTTATAAATAAATATAAAAAATATATTCAATTATATATTTACTAAGGGTATCGTTTACTTGTACAACTTAATATGAATGAAGATCTCTAACACGATCGAGCACAAGTATCTAGGAAGACTTTTGTTTAGTATTTTAACCGATCAACACCTTTTATATAACCTGATTCCTTTTAATTTAATCATTTATTTTAATTTTAAATTAATTATTTCAATTTAATTTATTTTAAATTATTTATTTAAATAAGTATAATTTTTATTTTTATTCAATCATTTGTTTCGATTTTTATTCTACTTAAATACATTATTAAATTTGATCTCCTCATGACTAACATAGTTTTAAGATAATGTAATGCCTACTAACGAAATATGGACATATAAATAGTCTGAATTTAAATAATTTTATCTCTTATATTATTTTTAGTTATATCTTACCGTGTTTGTAGATCGCATGACACAGTTCCAGAAACTGGGCCGCGAAGCAATAGCTAACGACGATGGTGTTACGACCATTTGGCAAGGACATCGCCTTTATATTGGTAAGTTAAGTTATACTAAATACAACTACATTCTTACAATAAATAAAGATAAGGCTAGACAACAAATTAAAAAAAATACAGTGTGTTACGGACATTGTAGAAATTTTGCGGCAGTTATATAAAAAAATCAGCTGTTTAATCTTTAGCAAAGTTCAGTATCTACGCGGTCAAAATGTATGGATCAGCAAAACTTTTTATTAATAACCGACGACTAATTAAATAATTGAAGTGTGCTCTTTGTGCTACACAAAAAATAATATAATTAATATGATTTCGAACTAAGAAGAGATGTAAAGAAAACAGTGTGGTGGATAGTGACCTCACAACATGGCCGCGATAGTAACGGACTATTGAATGGACTATTAACGGAAAATTGAAAAAAAATGTAGTAGAAGATTGTTGGAGTTAAATAAGTTTTTGGAGCAACAAGCAGTAATTGAATTTGACTTGTAATTATTTTCATGATCAAAGTCAAATTATTTATTTCAAAACTTACAGTAAAATTGAATTGATTCTAGTCGCCCCTTCCAAAAAGTAGTTTTCGTATAGAGAAGAAGTTTTACAAGATTTTATATCCATAATATAATGTGAAGACGATGCACCTAGAATAAAATTAGTCTACCACAAAAAGTAAAAATAATTGAAAATGAAGCAATGACAGGTAAATCAATTATGTGATAGATACAATGGTGCTCACATATTTACAAATATTGTAAAGGTAGTCGATTTTCCACGAATTTTAACAAGTGTGTGAGTTACTGTAGTCACAGATTGTAAAAATCAATGTCATAAAAAATTTAAAAATATAAATTAAATTAGGAACCAGTTTGATTTTGTCTAGACTCTAGATTGTCCTATGGAGCAGGACCATGGGTTTTTTTTACTGTCTTTTATTGAAGAGTGAAAAAAAAGTACGGACGCCAGCACATCAACCTACCACAATCTGTCAGATTTCTTTAATATATTTTCAACTTTATCGCTAAAGCATAAGATTCAAAGTTGATTGGGAAAATTTGACAGTTTCGGGTAGATTGATGTGCTGGCGTCTGTATATGGAAGTTCCTGTTCCCTCTTACCTGTGGCGCTACGTGGGATACGCACGGAGCGAATATTTTGTGTCATCATCATCTTCCTGCACTTATCCATGTTACTCGTGGTCGGCGCAACACGTTTTCGTCTTCCATTCTCCCTGACAACCGTCACGCATCATTCACTCCCTTCTCTTTCATATCATTCCTCACACACTCCATCCATCTTTTCTTCGGCCTTCCTCTCCCTCTCCATCCATCAACATGTATATTCATCACTAGCGAATATTGTTGTGCGCAGCAAAACGTTTGTCCGGATCTGTCTGAATCGCGTAGATATCCAATTTGAAATAACATAATATGACAAAATTGTTCTGTTTACAGTGACTGCAGATGCCAAACTTTCCGAGTTATTTTTGAAAAGGTGTCTGGAGAAAGATGATGCACTGAAATGCTTGCAACTGATGACTGGCAATGGCAGTATTTTTGCGTCAGGTACTACCAATTCATGTACTTTTCATCATCATTATCACCATCATTTCTGCCGAAAGACGTCCACTGCTGGACATATACCGTGCTTCTCGCATCCACCGGATTCCAGCGGCTTTCACCACCATTGGTCCACCTTGTGGGAGGCCTAATTTACTTCGTTACAACGACTCTACATATACTTATGTCCAACAGTTGAGCTAGGAGTTTCGTTTTTTTTTTTTGGAAAATGTTAAATCAATCTAAGCTCAGTCTGCTGCTCTGTTATACATTTTGTTTCTTTAAATTCTTTTAAAAAGGTCTAGCTCCTAAACAATATAATATAATGGTTAATCATACATGGGGTTGTTTTGGACCACTGTAAACTAGCCTTGTATAAATTTGTAGTTTATTGTAATTTTATTTTGTAAGAGAAATACCAACAGTATTAAGTATTATATATTAAAAATAAATGGAAATAACAATAAACTGAACAAATATAGTACCCACACGCGTTCGTGCCAATATAAGATAAGATCTTAACAAATTCTTCAACAGTAAATATCTGGCGTCCACGTCGCAAGGTCCTGGCTCCAACCTTCAGTCCCAAGAACCTGGGCCAGTTCGCAGAGATCTTCTCCCGTCAGAGTTCCATCATGATGGACCAGTTGAAGGCTGCTGCGGGGAGGGGAGCCTTCTCCATATGGCAGTACATTACCACCTATACCATGGATTCTGTTTGTGGTAAGAATAATTTAACCTGTCCAAAATAATTAATGTCCTAAGAAAAAGTTTTAATTTTTATCGTGTAATGTAAATTCTTTTTGCACAAATCACAAGTGGATAACCGACGCGATGACGAGGTGCTTCATATGTGGAGGTTTTAGTTTGAAACGATCTTCTAAAATTGCAAATGAAGACTATAACGTCTTCATGTCTAATAAAACATAATAATATTGCTATATTTAAAATATTATCGCTTTTTAAGCCTACGTACTTACGAATTGTAGGTTGCCGGTTCGATCCCAGGCAGACGTTTTATTTGTGTAAATAATTTCATCACCACTGTCCTCAAAACGGCGAAAGAAAACATTGTGCGGAAACCGGAATGTCCTAGATCCAAAAATTTGAAGACATGTGACATCTACCAACTCGCACTTGGCCCGGGTGGTAGATTATAGCCCAATCCCAGCAGTGGGAACATTATAGGTTGATTTTGCTAAGCCTACGTGGTCCTTAGTAATTAATTTCATGTAAGTTAACAAAACGTTTACTTTACCATTACAGAGTCAACCCTAGGCGTCTCAGTGAACTCTCAGAAACAGGCCGAGCAGCCATTTCTGCAGGCTTTTGACAGATGTACTCAACTGGACTCCGATCGTCTCTGCAAGCCGTGGTTATATAACATCTTTGTGTATAAAATGACACCGGCGTACAAACAACATGCTCAGTGCAGGGACTACATTTGGAAGTTTGTAGATAAGGTAAAAATGTTTTCTTCAAGAATTTCTGTCATCATTATTGACAACCGGGTGAAACATAGTACATAATATTTCCCTGCTTTGTTATGTCTCTTTTTGATTTTACCCATGGTCTTTTGAAGATCATCCGCCAATCTGACTGTTTATTTGCAAAGAAAAAGAAAGAAAAATAATTTATTCTGCACAAACAAAACGCACATTCCAAAAGAAAAAGACACAATTACACATACAACGTACATAAAAGCAGAGTAGGAGAAGTGATGTTGGTTAAATTGTGATGAATATTTTTTTTGTATTCTCTCGACAATCATTCAGAAATGGCATTCATCCATATCAATGTTTATATACAGGGTATAAAAAGACCCATCACAACACAATATACCCGTTATCTCCGCATTCTGTACATTATGATACAGAAAAAGTAAATAGAAATTAAATTAATAATAAAATAAAAAAAAACACTGGCACTCCGGTAGTGCCGACAGAAGTGAAAACTTGAACAATTACGAGTGTGTTTTGTGAATCGTCTTATAAACAAAACACGCGTGTTAAGGTGTGTTCCTTATTTTATAGGGTTTTTTGCAAATCAGGTATGATGACCAAAGTGACTGGTTTATTCTTCTCGTGAAAGGAATTTATTCAGATTTACAAATAAGCACACAGGATAGACTTCAGTTCGTGGTGTTGGTCGCGGCAGTGGTAAGAGAAGCAAGCCGCTCGCATGGAGCTCGTCGTCAGTTATATATCCGTGGTTCAGCGCCATCTCGTCGTTGTTGGATGAACTACGTAGTTAGTACGCGAGGCCCTCGTAGTTCTTCCCGATGTGCATAGATGGCGCTGTCCTCAACAACGCGCGTCTTACGTTTTACGTCTTACGAATTTTCGATCAGGGTCACGTGACCTGACGCGAGTTTAGAAGTTTTTACCCATTCCAAAAAAAGTACACAGCGCCGCTAAAGAAGTTTTCACTTCAAAAAAAAATAATATAATTTTAAATAGGTACCTACTTAAATAACGTTTGTTACGTTCCAGATCATACAATCCAAGAAGCAATCTTTGAAAGACGAGAAAGTATCTATGGCTAAGTCTGATCAGAGTAAGTAAAGAAAAAAATACGATTCATATTTGCACTTGTCACTATTTTAGTAGGAACTTTGAAGGAATATTATTATATAAACAGCTTTAATTTTAATAGTTTGAAGAGAACTGTCTTAAATCGAATCGTTTTCTTTATTTTGTCTATTATTTACAGCGAAATATTTTTATATATTTAAATAGTTGAAATAGAAGATTGATAATTGAAGTAGATTTATATACATGTCGATTGGGATAACGTCATGGACCCTGGATAAATAAAAAGCCTAAAAAAGTTATTCTTTTAAATTAACACTTGTTTTTCCTAGACATGCTACACAACGGTCTCAAAACTTTCCTGGAACTTCTCATGGACACCTCAGGAGGAGATCGTGGCTACACCGATATAGAGCTGCGGGAAGAAACCCTGGTCCTCGTACTTGCTGGCACTGACACCTCGGCAGTGGGTACTGCCTTCACTTCTATGCTACTGGCCAGATATCCTGATGTACAGGAAAAAGTTTACCAAGAGTTAGTTGATCAGCTGTATTTTAACAGATTATGTCTTTATATTTTACTAGCAGCTCTCCGCGGTTTCACCCGCATAAGTTTCGATCCCGTGGGAATATCGGGATAAAAACTATCCTATGTCCTTTCCCTCAACTCAAACTATCTCTATACACAGGCGCTTTGCTTTGCGTAAATTATTTCATCACCACTGCTCTCAAAACGGTGAAGGAAAACATCGTGAGGAAACCGGCATGTCCTGCCTGTCCTGTCCCGCATGGTGGATTACTGCCCACTTCTTCTCACAGAGAGGAGGCCTGTGTCCCAGCAGTGGGAACATTATAGGCTGATTATATTCTAATAATATTATATTTTTAATTAAAGTATCGGAGATTTATTTATGCTGTTTGTATAATATTTGAATTATTACTTCATGTAGTATTTTCAGATTGCAGGAAGTATTCGGGGATTCCAAAAGACCTGTTGCTGCTGAAGATCTTCCCCAGCTAAAATATTTGGATGCTGTGATAAGAGAAACATTACGGCTGTACCCACCAGTGCCAATCATTGCCAGGAAAGTTGACAAGGAAGTTACTTTGCGTAAGTATGGAGATTAGTTTCACTATCATTATCCTGCCCGTAACTTTATTTATTTAGGTTAGGTATTAATAATATAATGTGATTAATAGTTTGTTACACATAAAGAAAGAAAGAAATAATAAAGTTTATTTGGACAGAGTTCGTGAAACAAATACAAAATTAACAAAATAAAAATAATGTTTCAAACAACAATAGTGTGTGTGTATATGTCTGTGTGTGTAAGGCAGGGCAGTGGTGGCCCTGTAACAACGGCCCCAACTTACAAGTTGTAGGTGGTGGGTTGGAATCCAGGCAGGCGCTTTACTTTGTGTAAATTATTTCATCACCTCTGCTCCTGGCATGTCCTAGAACCAAAAATTCGAAGACATGTGACATCTACCAACCCGCACTGGGCCCGCGTGGTGGATACAGCCCACTCCTTCGAAAAGAGGAGGCCTGTGACCCAGCAGTACATTAAAGGCTAATTTTGCTACACATAAGGGTGGTATTTATGAGTCTTAACTGTTACAGTCATAATACAATGTCTGTCTCTCTCTTATCTTTTCATGCCTGGACAGCTATCCTAAACGGATTTCGATAAAATTTGGCACACAGGTAGACTTTGACCTAGGTACATAAGATACCGATTTTAATCCCGGAAGTACGCTCCCATGGTATAATTCAACCGATCACCAAAAATAAAATATCAATATTACCTTCCAGCATCAGGAATAACCCTAGTAAAAGATTGCGGCCTCGTGATCAATATCTGGGCGCTACACCGCAACCCTCGCTACTGGGGAGACGACGCGGAGCTGTTCCGACCTGAGCGGTTCATCGACACGCCGCTCAAGCATCCCGCTGCCTTCATGCCGTTCAGCCATGGACCGCGAGCTTGCATTGGTAAAGAAATAACTTACTAAGACAAAACGCAATTGGTGCTTATCAATTATTGACAATTTGTGTGTCAAGATCAGTAGGTAGATAGATAGAATATTCTTTGTTACGTACACCAAAAATATTATAGATATTAATGTAGAAATATTAACATAGGGTGACACAATGGGCGGGCTTATCACTAATAGCGATATTTTAAAGACAACCTTTGGATAGAAACGAAGGTAGTCTGTGGTGTACAATTCACATAGGTACCCAAATACCATATTTATGGTAGGAACCTACATTAAAAACTAACTATCATAATATTAGTCGCAGTTCAGTTGTTACAAATCATTGTCTTTTCTAGGAATAGCCTGTTACAGAGGTACGTATGCGTAAAATACAAAATCTTACATAATCTAACAGAACAGCTATCCGTGTGGTAGTCAACGCCTGCGCAATAACTGTTAGTCGTTCAGCTATTCGTTCAACTGGTTGCAGTTGAACTAGTAACTGAGCGACTAACACACTCTGCACTCTCTTCTCTCACTTTCTTAGTCCGATGGGATGGCAATCCGACACGATCGGAGAAGGATCAGATTACTTTATAAAATAATATACAAAAGTCATCATCAGTATTCTGCCGGTCTTATCCCAATTTATTCATGTCATCAGGGCAACACGTCTAGTTTATTGGCTGCCATTTCAGTTGGCGAAAATGTACCTATGTGTCATACGACTTTTTATCTGCACTCAGTGTTAAAACAATTTATTTTTTACCTTTTTCATACCAACTGTTCTGGCATGCCCAAAACATAATTTGCCCTAAAAATTAATATGGAATTTTATTGTAATAGTTTTTGATGTTGCATCATTCCAGGTTATCAATACGCGATGATGTCAATGAAGACCGCGCTGTCAGCTCTCCTGCGACAGTACAGGATCCTGCCAGCCACTGATATTGAAGACCTGAAGCCATTGAGGGTCAAGTTTGACGTCATGATGAAGGACGTTGACAATTTCACCTTACAGATTGTAGAAAGGCTGTGAACAGCTTAAACCATAGAGCTTTTAGTTGCTTTGCTGGTCAAGATGTCTTAATTAGAACAAAAATCATTGTAATTTGGAAGTTTGAGAGTGTGCGAATGTTTTATTTTTTGGTGTATACTAATAAATTATGTATGACGGCATATTATTTTGGAGTTTGAATTCTCTTTTCTCGTACCTACCGCTCGAGCTTTACTTTGAAAACTTTAGCCCGACAGCAAAGGCATCAGCGGAGCTGACTATTTCGGACTTATGGAGTAGGTATTCTTTATTATTTTTAATTTATCTGTGGATGAAAAATTCGGTAATTCAATAAACTGATATAGAGAAAATCTAAATTATGTTGTTATGGTACAGGTGTGATGTTATTTTATGTTTTTAGTCTAGACAAATTTAATAGGTGATTTTTCATATGTTTAACCAACCGCAACCGCTTAACTGAGACGTTGCCTGAGGTAGCAGCGCGGTGCGGGAGGGGTGTAGTGACGTGGTGCGAGAGCTCAGTGATTTATCAACTTGTGACAACTATCATCCCTCCCGCACCGCACAGCTACCTCAGGCAACGTCTCAGTTGAGCGGTCGGCCTATACCTGTATTCATTCTTGAATTTCACATTAGTCAACTATAGGTAATTTTTTTGCGGTCATAGTACAGACACATCAAGCTACCCGAAACTTTCAAATTTTCCCAATCAACTTTGAACCTTCTGCTTTAGCGATAAAGTTGAAAATCAATTAAAGAAATTTGACAGATTGTAGTTGATGTGCTGGCGTCTGTACCCTTTTGCAGACCTAATTTATAATTAATTAAAACCATTGAGTAGGTTGTTGTTTGGTGACTCAGACCGGCCGCCAACTTTTGAGGACATGCCTCGTCTCAAGTACCTGGAAGCAGTAGACCAGAAGACGCAGCGGCTGTACCCACCACCAGAAGTTCAGGAATTTGCCTGTGCATAACAGGCAAATTCCTGAACTTCTCAACATTCCTGATTATGACAGTATAATCAGGAAAGTTGAGAAGGATGTTTTATTACGTAAGTATTTGGTGCTTATAGAGAAAGGGTTAGTTTGCTTATATAAAGAAAAAACCGGTCAAGAGCGAGTCGGACTCGCGCACCGAGGGTTCCGTACCATCATGTTTTCAATTTTTCATCCGCGAGGCCTATATTTGTTGGAGAATTTTAATACTGCGCAATGAGGTGTAGAATATTGCAGTGTTATGTCAGCACCATCTCTTGACCGATAGTGGAACTAATGTGAATTTTGTTGATGATTTCTGAAAAAGTGTGCTATTTAGTTTTTATTTTTCCTGTAATCTTTACATAAACTTCTATCACATAGAATAATTTCAGATTTTTCTCTTTGCAAACTTCGGAGATAACGGGGGAACGGTATTTTTTATAACCGGACATCGCCGTCGAGTTAGACGAAGGAGACGTTACGATCTGGTAACGTTTGCAGCGCCAACATGGCCAGAGATCGCACAAGACAGGGTTTGGAAGGAAAAAAGGGAGGCCTTTGCCCAGTAGTGGGACACATTATAGGCTAAAAAAAAAAAACAATTAACACCTAGATTCTAATTTTATTTGAAAATCGTCTTCATCCTTCATCATGAGATCAAACTTGAGACGTAGTGGAGGGTATTCAGAGTTGTTGTTTGGTGCAGTAGCCGACAGGATTTTGTACCGTCGCAGCACTGTTGACAACACAGTCTTCATTGACATCATTGCGTACTGGTAACCTGAAAAATAAAAAGCTAAGCTGATGCCTTGTGTCTTAATTTAACCCCATTCCGTATAGGGGTCGTAAACTACAGTTTATTTTCCCTATAAAACTAAAATAAAAATTAAGTGACTAGGTTTAGCGTCAATAGTATCAGTAGGGTAGCAGGACACTTGCGCGAAAGTCATTCCCGCGAAACACACTTGCGCGAAACCACTTGCGCGAAAAGTCATTTCCGCCAATGAAAGACATACAGGTGTGATATTTTGAAGGAATCTAATTTACGCAGCTTTTCATCCACCTGTCTGCGAGTAACCGCAACTTGCAATATCAAATTATAGAAAACCTAACCTAACCTAACCTAAACGCTTAGGGGACCCATTTTTAGCCGTCAATGTTTACTAATTTCTTCCAGGTTCAGACTGTGTTATTGTAATACGAGAATAAGGACTAGAGAAATAAAAAAAGCTTATTTGGAGGCAGAAAACGAGTGAAGAAATCCAGTCAGTAAGTTTCATTGCGTAGAGGACAATGAACGATGCGCCTGACGTACTAAAGCATCTATACACACAGAAGCAAATATAATACACGAAGTTTTACATGTCACGTCATTATAAATGTTGTAAGCACTGATAAAACTATCCTCTCACCAACACAGTTCCTCGGTCCACAGCTGAACGGCATGAAGGCAGCGGGGTGCGTGTCGATGAACCGTTCAGGCCGGAACAGCTCCGCGTCGTCTCCCCAGTACTGAGGATTGCGGTGTAATGCCCAGATATTTACTATAACTCCAGTACCGGGCACGAGTTTGATACCTGTGGCTGTAAAGAAACCATATTTTATTGGAGTTTCTTGTAAAAGTGATTGTTCAAAGAGCTCATCAAGCGGGTTTACTCGGACCAGTCTAATGGTTATAAAAACCAATGAAAACCAAGAGTTACAAACATGAATAGGTAAATTCTTTGTAAAACAAGAGACGAAGCCATCAGTGTTGATCTCCTGTTTTACAAAAATATACATTACAACATATATTACAAAAATGATAAGGTCTTCTCGTCTCCGTCTAAATATGTTATATAGACAGCCATTATTTGTAAATAGGTCGTTCTTAATCATACAAAAACTTACGCAAAATAACATCCTTCTCAATTTTCCTGGTGATGACAGGCACCGGTGGGTACAACCGCAGCGTTTCCCGGATCACCGCTTCCAGGTACTTGAGGCGAGGCAAGTCCTCGAAAGTTGCTGGCCTATCTGAGTCACCGAACACTTCTTGTAACCTGAAACAGAAATTGATATTCAGATTTATTCTCTGTGGTTTTTTCTTTAATAGACCATCTCAGACACTAGTCTGCTTGGTCTGACTAAAATTATGCCTGGATTTTAAAAGATGCTGTGCCTATGACCTCTGAGTTTGTTTTGGTCTTTCTTCCCAGAGTAGTCGGATAGGTAAACCGAAACTCATCTAGTTTTAAAACATAATGTATTGTTGACGTGTAAAAGTGTTTTTTTTAAACCAAATGACAGAATATAGAGGTATTTATTTTTTTAGGATCTTGAGAAACTTACTGTACTTACTCTTCATAAACTTTCTCCTGCTCTTCAGGATGTCTAGATAGCAACAAAGATGTAAAGGATGCTCCGACTGCTGAAGTGTCGTTACCAGCTATCATGATAACCATCAGCTCTTCTACAATTTCGACGTCTGTGTACCCCTCGTCCCCGCCTGATAACCTTATTAGACACTCCAAAAATGTCTGCAACTTCCCTTCTAGTGAACCTGGAATAAGAAAGTTACATTCTTTGAATTATCAAAAGGTCCGCATCATAGTCGACAGCTAAGTGTAGGTAGGTACGGAGCACGGTGCACGGTGTGTGTACGGCATTTGCTTGATGATGTCAACTGGTGCAGTATATAAAGTACTTAGATCAAACCTAGTTATAGATAAATAATGCCTCCTCTCACAGTGAGGAGGTTGTACAAACATGAAAAAAATTGGAGCTCCTTATACTTACGTTCATTGTATTCTTGAGTATCCTTTTTTCCGGAAATTTCCTTCCTTTTGGTTTTAATTAACTGAAATCAAAAAGTCTAAATCAATTACTTTGGCTGTATAATCTAATTAAACAATCCTATCAACGTGTTTTTGCTATTGTTTTGGTGGTAAGCACCCAACTGTTAGGTTTTAAAGAATATTTCAAACAACAACAAACAGTTTGCTAACCTCAGTAACGAAATCCCACATAAATTGTTTTTTCTTAAGCAGTTGTGGATATATAGGTAGATTGGTATACACCAGGTCATTATGTAGCCATGGCTGGCAGAGACGTTCTGCACACCTCGCCAGCCCCTCATTAAAAGCATTTAAGAAAGGCTGGTCCGTGTTCTGTTGAGCACCAAATTTGTAGCCTAGAGTTGATTCTGGAATCCAATAATAATTTATCATGCTTTGGGACATGAACAACGCATTTAAGTCACTTGAACGTCTTGTTTACGTCACTGATACCAAAACTAGTATTAGCTGGCCTCATAATCTACTGAAACACCATACAACCGACATGTCCAGCCGACTGCTCATCGGTAGTCTACAGACAACAGATGAGCGGTCGGCTGTACATATTAATATGATCACTGATCAATCATATCAGATCACATCGCATTGTGGTTTACTGGTTGATAAGGAAAGTGTATATTTTTTATTGTTTACCTGTAATAGCGTCCATAGTGTAAGCAGTAAAGTATTTGAAGGCGGCTAGTGAACCGGTCCCCGCCATTGTTCTCATCTTATGTACAAGGATGACACTCTCTTTCGCGAAGATTGTCATGAAGTTCTTCAAATGTTTCATGCTGAAGCTTTGAACTAAGACTTTTCGACGCGGTCTCCAGATTGAAACTGGTATTGAAAGTTATAGTAAAATTAGTTCAAGTTTTATTTGAGGTTTGACGTTTGCATTAAAGTCAATAATGTTGCATTATAAAATATTGTTAATTTTTGTATACCTGGAGCAAATACGGAGCCATTGCCAACAAACATGTTGGCCATTTTCATAATGTCATCTTTCTCAAGACACGTCTTCAGAACTATCTCAGCGGCCTCAGGGTCTGCGATTACTGTAGATATAACTTATATTAAGTATTGGCTGATTTGCAAATTGGCGCAAAGTATTAAAAAAAGTTGAGTTTTCCGGAAATATACAATATTGTTGCTAACAACGTTATAATATAGTTTGTATTCCAAAGCTATTAAAATCTTGAACGTATTGCCAGTAACTCTGCACCTGCCACCTTTCCATGTTACCTGCCACACCCCCCGCCTGCCGCTGTAATAACATACAACTTTTGCTTCCTATGAATGCGAGGCTTATCAAAATGCGATAAAATATTCAAGATAGTCGACGGAGGTTAAACATCTGAGCCCGGTTTGTTTAGAGCGACTTGTTTAGGAGATAGATGGCATTATTATTACGATAAATGATTTAGTACTTAATGAAAAAAAAATACATTAGATTTAAATTACCGAATGTGAAATCATATTAAATGGCCAATAACTAGAATTTATTAATCAAACAGTTTTCCTCGGAATCACGCTAGACGAGAAATTACAATGGGGACCTCATATTCATATAACATCTAATGCGGGGCGGCTAAGCTCGGTCGCTTATGCTGTTAGAAAGATAAGATAGTTAACAGATGTAGAAACCGCGCGTTTGGTCTATTTTAGTTACTTCCGCAGTATTATGTCATATGGCATTTTATTATGGGGTCGGGCTGCTGACATTGAATCCATTTTTATTTTACAAAAGAGAGCTGTTAGAGCCATTTATAATCTAAGTTGCCGCGAATCTCTTAGGGAACTATTTATAAAGGTTACAAGACGGTACCTTGTCAATTCATTTATGAAAATATTATGTATGTAAGAGAAAAATCAAGATTTTTTTAATAAAATAAGTGATCTAGACATAATTTTAATACTAGAAATAAAACTGGTTCCTAATTAAATTCACATTTTTACATTTTTTATGTGATTTTTACAATCTGTGACTACAGTAACTCACACACTTGTTAAAATTCGTGGAAAATCATCAACTTTTACAGTATTTGTAAATATGTGAACACAATGTATCTATCACATAATTGATTTACCTGTCATTGCTTCATTTTTAATTCTTTTTACCTTTTGTGGTAGACTAATTTTATTCTAGGTGCATCGTCTTCACACATAATTATATTATGTATACAAAACCTTGTAAAACATTTTAAAAGAGTAACGGTGGAGTTTCTTGCCCATTCTTCTCCATACGAACACTACCTTTTGGAAGGGGCGACTAAAATCAATTGAATTTTACCGTAAGTTTTGACGTTCAAAAGTGCCTTTAATGTGCCTATTTGAAATAAATGATTTGACTTTGACATTCTGGGAAAAGACATCGGCTGCTTTTTTTCCGATAGAACGTTTGCGTGGGATAAACTGACATCCACACAGGCGAAACCGCGGCAGAAGCTAGTCATATTATAAGAATACCTAACTATAATAAAAAAGATAATTATAAAAAAAATAACTTACTCGTATATAAATAGTTTCCGTGCCACATGGCTGACAAACCATTTTTGTTTTTTATTGCATCGCGACCAAGAATTTGGAATGCTTTCATTCGTGCTGCAATAAGAAATATAATGGCATACATACGATTCAGAAAAAAGGGGCAAAAATAAATATAAGATAGATAACGAGAAGTAAATTATTCTAAGAATTTAATTGTTTAGCATTAATGAGAAGAAATCTATAGGTCTTAAATAGGGATCTCACAGGGTCCAATTCTTTTCCCGATGATTATTACTGCACTGTTATGATGAAAAAATTAAGAAACGAATATGTTTCTTTCATGAACATAATCTTGGTAGGTACTTACTGTGATTATCGCCAAAGAATAAATAACTGTGTCCAATAAAAGGTAACGTCCTTACTCCAGAATTTAACTGTTTACCTAACTTGTAAACTTCTCTTTTTGACCAACGTTGGTATAATACCAGAACTATGGTGATCGATAATAACAACACTATCAACATGATTATTCCTATATGTTGCCAGTTTGACGAAGTTTCGGCAACTCGTCTAAAAGTATTTGATACGGCAATTTATATAATTGAAATAGCAAGAGGATTTAGGTATTCACCACCGCACACCTCAGAAACTACTTATTTATTATTGACTATTAAAATAATAACGCATTTAAAAAAATAGTTTGACTTAACTAAACAAGACAGATAGCTATGTAGCTGTCGAAAACATTATGTTGGAATATTAAGAGTAAGATTCAGAAACGAAACTGTATATAAAATAATGTCAAATTAAATATAAATATATTATCAGCGATCATTCTGCCGATAGTCTTCACAGTCAATGGCTCAATAGCCAAAAGCCTCGACCAACACCTAAATACGAGAGCCTCGTTGGGCAGCTGGATCAAGCCTCAGCCTTACGAATAGGCTTCCTGGCACACTATTCCCGCTTTGGCGGATATCGCGAATCTGGTCGTAGACCTTCGCGTCCATATCCGCCAGGATGTCCAGCGGTGGAAAGCGCGCCAGGAGAGTTGCCGCCTCAAAGGATATCGTTCGGTATCCTCATGCAATACGAATGGCCATTTTCCGCTGCAGTCTATTAACTTTAGTCCTGCAGCGTCTGACGCCTGTCTACCTGACCAAACAGGCGCCCCGTAAAGGACCATCGATCGCACGACACCCGCATAGAGGCGGCGAACTTCCTCCCGAGGTCCCCCGAGATTGGGCAGCAATCTATGCAAAGCACCCACTGCCTTCTCGATCCGGGGAACTAGGCGTTCGAAGTGCTCTTCGAAGCCCCACCGACCGTCCAGGGTGAGGCCAAGATACTTTATGTATCGCCCCACCTAGACTTGCAGACTTGCGCAACTCCGACATAGACTAACGAGCTGGGTGGCTCTCTGCTCCTCGGCAGTTTATGGAACCATAACGCCTCAGTTTTCTGAGGCGCTATCTCAAGACCCAGCCCTTGGATTGCCGCCACGACTTTTGCCACCCCGAGCTCGGCAAGTTGGATGGTCTCCTCGAAGGTGTCCCCGCCGGCCAACACAAGAGTATCGTCTGCGTAGCAAACGATATTAACGCCGACGGGGAGATCGACACGCAGGACCGCGTCGTATGCTAGGTTCCACAAGAGAGGACCTAGAACCGACCCCTGCGGAACCCCACACGTAATCTCCCTCCGCTGAACGCTACCGTCCCGGCCCACATAGCGAATGTGCCGATCGCGTAGGTATGCCCCGACAATGCCTTGCAGGTAGGGAGGCACTTCATGATGTACCAGTGCCTCCCTAAATGCACCCCAGGGTAAAGAATTGAAGGCGTTGACGATATCCATCCGTTGCGTATTAGGTACAGACGCCAACACATCAGGCTACTACAATCTGTCAAATTTCTTTAATAGATTTTCAACTTTATTGCTAAAGCATAAGGTTCAAGAAAATTTGCCAGTTTCGGGTAGCTTGATGTGCTGGCGTCTGAACATACCATACTAATTTGTTACTTTTATAGTATCCATAACGGGTTTAATAGAAGTAAGCAAGAAGGCTGTCAGGCTCGAGTGGGATTGGGCGGGTCACATCTAACTAATCAAACTAATGGATTTTTATTAAATCCACTAAAACAAGAACCACAATGAACTCATCATTGTGGTTCTTGTTATTCGACTTTTGTGTTTCTTAAAGATTACGTTCATAAGGCCAAAAATAAACCCTGTTTATTTATTGCCCTAGCCTCTGATACTTTCAATCTCTTTAGCTATGCATGACGCAATTTCTTATTTAAAAGGTTCTTATAGCAAAGATTAAAGAAATCAATTAATTTAATAATGCGTTAAATTGAAACACCTCAAACCAGTCTGAGAGGCAATCAACAACAAATTTTGTTTTTGTAATATATTTATATTTATCGAAATAATTATAAACATTTTTTTTTATCGATGACCAGTGAGTTTATCAGATTATACGCATACTTTTATGATATTGTGATGTTTTTTTTTTATTAAAACATTATGAACGGTTTACGCAATTATTTGTTACGTGTGTATTTTAAAATAAAATTGCCAAGGCCAATTAAACATTAGTTAAAGATACAAACACATAAATAAGTTAAGTAGAATAACAAAAAATATACATCTACTAGACAATCATACACTCATCTCACAATACTCCAAACATACTGACAAGAACTTCTTCCATCCGTCCGCGAACACGTCCGAGAGAGCGTTGAGCGCAGAGAGCTTACGAGTGACAGGAGACTGGGTTCGAGCAACGGTTCGACTCTCTGGCACTGCGAAATTGCTGCTATCTTGCATGAAATAAAAAAAAAAGGCTCTGTTTTCTAGAAAAGTTTGTATAAAGGTGTATTTATAACATTTAGTCGAAAAATTCTAAATAAATAAATTAATCAGCAGGCTGATAGACCGATCTGCGATGCAACACCACAGCCACCTCCTATTCTACGGCATTTTGAATTGTTGCTTGCAAAACATCATACTCCAAATTGGTGATCGATTTCTTCTTCAATGTTGACTTTAAAGACTTGCAAGGTTTAAGGTTTTTTGTGCTAACACGAGATTTCAAAAAGCCCCCAAAGGAAGAAGTCTGCCGCAGTTAGATCTGGTAATCTGGCCGGACAGTTCAAATCGCCAAAACCGAAGATCACACAGCCCGAAAATTGGTGTTTCAAAATCTCAATCGTTGCCTGAGCTGTGTGTAGTTGCAGTGTCAATTAATAATTCTCTATCTGTCTATGAATGGGCCCGCTTTTGACCTCGATCGCGCCTGATGAAAAGCGTTGGATAAGGTCTATGATGGAATGAGCGTGCTCAGAAAATGTTTAAGGCACTGGAACTCCCACGCATCGACGAAACACAGCAGGCTGCTTGACGCCGGACTCCGGTGGGAGAGTGGTCGCAAACCAGGCGGGCTCTAGCCCTACCACCGCAAGGGAAGAATTGGCCAGTCAAATAAGGTGTTGGGTGTGACTGTCTAAGATGCGCCGAGCGCTCGGTTCAGTTGAGTAACTGGCGGAACACACTGCGCTACACGAAGAGGTTTCTTCATGCATCCCAAAACTACAACATACCTAAGCAAGTATAGGTAAAAGTACAATGACATTATGACGCCATTTATAAAAAATATGGCTTAGCCACATTATGACATTGCTTTTACCCCTTCTAGTATAATTAGGACAAGGAAGACAGAAACTATTGAGTTAGTTCAACACTATTCCATAACGTAATTTATGGATAAATTTGGAGGCAATACATCAAATTAAGTGTGAGCAACTTGTTTCGATTTGGTAATAGATTGCAGATAAAATTTATCCACCTGTCATGCGCACAAATAACTCTTTAGCGTACAATAGTAAGTAGTAAAGTGCAGACTCTCGTCTAATCTCTCGGCGCTTTCCAATTGCTTGGAATATTAATAATTTCAAGCATTCTGCTTAGCCCCATTTCTACAGTTGACTATTTTAGTGCTAGAAAATATATTTGTTATCAAGTATAACGATTCTGTTAGTGGTACCTTCGGTTGTCTTACAAATAGTTCAAATTATTTGAGCTAACGACCTTAACGTTAATACAGACGACAGCACATCAAGCAACCCGAAACTTTCAAATGATCCCAATCAACTTTGAACCTTATGCTTTAGCGATAAAGTTGAAAATCTATTAAAGAAATTTGACATATTGTAGTAGCTTGATGTGCTGGCGTCTGCTGTACCTACCTATTATTACAAATTTGTGGTGATTTGTCATGACTTCGACATAGCTATTAATTAAGTTTGTGTTAATCCCTGGTCGATATTAGCTTACCAACAAAAAGTTGGTGTCAAAAATATAGGTATAAACTTGTCACTATTTACTTGTTAATTTTATTTAACATGTGAACATAGTTGTTTTGCCTGTTTGACTTTGACCACCATAATCTATTTCTACTATCAAGCAGAGTTTCTGTGTTTCGGTTCTAATACAGCCCCCTGTTTTAGAACCGAAACACAGAAACGCTACTTGATACGCGTTTTATTAAATATTAGTGTTTCGGTCGGTTGGGAAACCGACCGAAAAACTAATATTTAACATAACTAGGAAAACGAAAATTTTATCAGCCTAGGGTAATTTAGGAACAGTCAGATGTGTGGTGAAGGTGTGGGTGGGTGCGGTCGTTATGTTATTACAGAAATTTGTTTCTCTGCGACGACATCTTCTCGACTTCTCAATCAGACCGGAATAAATCCGAAATACGAGTACATATCACATCTAATACACAAATCTTAGATCACGAAAGCAGAATTATCCGCGAAATTAGAATATTATACAACTAGCAGCGGGCAGTAGCCCACCAGACTAAACACTCATCTGGTCGGAGGATCCTCCCTTTTCAATTGACGATGAGGAACTTTCTAACCTGTTCCTCATAAAATATTAGTAACGATCTTCAAAATTCAAAATATTTTATTTAACGAAAACCGATGTAGGTAAGTAAGCTCCACTTATAAAAATAATTGACTTTTACAATGTTTTCAAATTGTACTGAAAACTGACAAACATGCCATTTATACTGCAGAATTGCAGTTGTCCACTAGTGGCAGTGACCGCGAGCCATCACGTAGACCGTCTGCTAGATTGTTAGAGTATCGGGTAATTCGGGTTGTTAGGGTTAAGGTATCGGCGAGGCCTTAATTCGTCAGAGAATTTTAACACTGCACGCTGCGGTGTAGGATGTAGAATATTGCAGTTTTAGGTCAGCACCGTCTCTTGACAGATAGTGGAACTAATGTAACTTGTGTTGATGTTTTCTGAAAAAGTATGCTATTTAGGGACATCGTTTTATTTTTCCTATAATCTTTACATAAACTTCTATCACATAGAACAATTTCAGATTTTTATCTATTCAAACTTCGGAGATAAGGGGGAACGGTATTTTTTTTACATTTTTCATCAAAAGTCGAAAACTGTGCGGCCTAAAAAATAAAAAAAATGTGTTTGAGAATGTGCAAACTGCGTTCTTTCATATGATACCCCACATGCCCTAGTAGCCCCACTTCGAATTTTTCTGTCCCTGTTCCAAAACAAATATATATATATTTTTATTTCTTTCTTATTTGCAAGATAGTTGGACAAACGTCATCTAGAAGTATTCTCAATTTTAAGTTGATAGCATTAGTAGTTCTTGAGATATCCAGTTGTGACAGACAGACAGACTGAGTCTCACCATAAGGGTTCCTTTTTACCATTTTGGTACAGAACCCTAAAAACATACTTACATAAAGTCGAAAATGTAACCTCCTCCTTTTTGGAACTCGGATATAAAGGGTATGATAAACATGTAAAAAACGATAATGAACTTACAATGAGTACCATAAAGGTCAGATTGAAGGAGATCTTATTTATAGATTGTATGACATTGAAGGACATCTTATTTATAGATTGTATGTGTCTGGACAAAATCAAACTGGTTGCTAATTTAATTGTAAATTTCGCTCCCCCCACCGAATAATATGGTAATCGATAAATCAAAATTTTACAGGAAAAATAAAAAACTGTTTTATGCGTATATCTCGGCACGGGTAGATCGTAAGGTAGACATTTAAACGTCAAAACAAAGCTAATTTTTTTACAATCTAATTTATATTATGATTTTTTTGTAATACTTTAATAAAATTAAGTTATTCACAAAAATAATGTTACTGAAATTAAATGGCAAAAGTATAGTATGCAACGCATCATTACCATATTATTCGCGTGTAAACGCAACAATATCGTAGTCAATATTAATGCATTATAGTATTATTCGTTGTAATACAGTGTCAAAAAACCTAACGGCAATATGATATTACGATATTATTCGTGTGAAATCCAAGCGATAGTGTATAATGTAATATTACATTACAGTAATATTCGTCGATGTGTGGTGTCAAAAGATTAACAGTAAATAATGTTGCAAATAAATGTTTTATTAAATAATCCAGTACTTATTATTTGATTTGGCAGAAAAATAACAATAATAGAGGAAGTTGATATTAATACTGGATAATTTATAATAGCGTTTTATTAAAATTTATGAAATAAAACAAAGATATTATTATTTATCATAATCAGTCCTTTTATTTATTAACTAGCTGTGCCCGCGACTTCGTCAATGTGGAATAGTGACTTTTCGGGCAGCATATTTTGAATTACATATAGGTACATACCGTCGTTTGGGTAGCTAAAAATTTACTTTACAGTAATGCTTCTCTGTATACGATATTTGACGTATGGCCATCGGGGATGAAAGCATACAGGCTCCTAGGATTGCTAACCCGTGACAGAGCCACATACAACTGAGCGTGCGAGAAACAGCTGATACTTAGATCTACACCTACAACTTTCAGCGTCTGACCTTGGGCTTTATTAATTGTCATCGCAAAACATAGGCTGACTGGAAACTGGACTCGTTTAAAACTAAATGGAAAATTGTTTGGAATGAGAGGAATCCGAGGAATGAAAACACTTTTACCTTTTCCACACCTTGTTAAAATCTCTGCTTCTATCAGATTTCTTTGTAAATTGGTCACTTTTAACCTGGTGCCATTGCTAAGTTTTGGGGGGCTTAAATTTCTAAGAAGCATTATCGGTACGCCTACTTTTAATTTTATTTTATATGCTGGTAGTCCAGGAGCATTGAGGGATTCTAAAAATTCTACTGGGTAGCTTGTAGATTTTCCTTCTTCAATGACTCTGTTAATGGAGATATACTCAACATAATCCCCCGGAACATAGCTCAAAATTTCAGCGTTTATTGTTGCTGCTTGGTCGTTTCGAGGCGTCAAAATAGCTCTTTCGCAAAGCCAGAAATTTTCGCGAGTTGGTATTTGCGTTGCGTTTCCATACACAGATGATATGAGGTCTCGCATTGATGAAACTATGTTGCATAGGTTTTCATTAAGAACAAATTTTCCTTGTTCCTGCGATAACACACCGTTACCAATCTCAAGTAGCAAATCTGTAAATTCTTGAGCATTTTCGTTGCCTCTAATTTGCGCACGCATATTTAATGTCAAATGCAAAGGTATAATGTAATGCCACAGTCGAGAACTCTTTAGGCAGGCTCTAACTTCAACAGCCCTTGTTCCACGTGGTATTACAGGGAGAGTCTGACGAAAATCGCCACAAAAAAGCATAGTAATGCCATCCATGGGTTGATCATTTTGCTTGACATCACGCAACGTTCTGTCTACTGCTTCTACTGCTTTTCGATTGGCCATTGTGGACTCATCCCATATAATAAGGCTACAATCACGAAGAACCTTAGCTTTATCGCTGTTTCTTGAAATATTACAAACAGGGCTTTCTGTGCGGTCTAAATCGATCGGAATTTTGAACATTGTATGGGCAGTTTTCCCACCTGGCAACAATGTGGCTGCTATGCCTGATGAAGCGACAGCAAGCGCGATTTTACCTTGGCTTCGTACCTTCGCCAAAATAACTTTCGTAAGAAATGTTTTACCCGTTCCACCGGGTGCATCTACAAATAGCATTTCTTCCAAAGTACTATCAACGCTCACCAGATCAAATATCAAACGCTGTTCATCAGTTAGCCTCGAGAGTGCGCGTCCATGTACGTACTCTGATAGTATACCTTATAAATGTCCGCCGTGATTCTTTAAATTGACATAACTTTTTTATTTATGAACCGATTGACATGAAATAAACACTAAATGTTAAGTGAAGCTTACTACAATATATTAGTGAAAACCGCATCTAAATCGAATAAGCCGTTTCTATTATATTGTAAACAAAAATAATACACAAATATAATTGTTATATACTTTACGTGGAAAAAGGCATGCATTTCTTACGCGAATATAATGGTAATCGTCGCTTACCGAAAAAGTTAACGATTGCATGATCTGTAATAACATGTTATGGTATTATTCGTGCAAAAAGTGTGTTTAGATTTTAAGGGAATAATGTTGTTATGTTCATTACGGTACCATTGAAATTATTGTACTTTTATAAATATACATAGAAAAAATACAAAAAAAAAATTACAAGATAATATTAATGCTTTAGACACCGAATATGCAATAAAACGAAAACTGTCGTAGTAATAATAATAATAATAATAAATATCTTTATTTCCCAAAAATACAGACATGAACACGACGTTGACGACGTTTACGTGACATGTGTTGTAGTACCACATTACCATGTTATTCGGTGGGGGGAGCGATTTATTCTTTTTTTTTGACATTGATTTACATTCTGTGACCACTTTAACTCACACCCTTACTTATTACTTGTAATTTTTTGTATTTAAATGAAAGTCGTTGACTTTAACCATGTTTGTAAATATGTGAGCACCGTGTATCTATCAGATAATTAATTTATATGTCATGGTTTCATGTTTAATTCTTTCACCTATTGTGGTATAGTAATTTTATTTTAGGTGCATCGTCTTCACATATTATTATTATATAATTAATGTATGCAAAATATTGTAAAACATTTTAAAAGAGTAACGGTGGAGTTTCTTGCCCATTCTTCTCCATACGAACTGCTTTTGGAATGGGCGACTAAAATCAATTCTATTTTGCTGTAATTTTTAACGTTCAAAAGTGCCTTTAATGTGCCTATTTGAAATAAATGCTTTGACTTTGACTTGACTTTGACTTTGTATCAGTTTTAGTAAATAATATAAAAATATCCCACCAAAAACATTTCATGTAATATATTGCCAAGACGACCACATAATAGTCCAGTCAAATAAGAATTTGAAAGTTACAAAAATTCCCATAGAGCTAAAAATTGGTATGAATGTCCAGAATACTATTATAAATGAATTGTGAAAAGTCCTCATCAATCCCCGTTGTGCAAATTTTTTTATTGATGGTGAAAGTTTGCAAAAATAGGTTTTTCGCGTTTTTCAGCTAAACGGTGAGTTTTACAGCAAAAATAGTTCAGACAAAAATTGTAGATCATCCGATTCTCTACAAAAAATGTTTCCACTCTTTTTTCATAAGTATTGCCATTTTCGTGATATAGTATAGCGGTTAAAAGAATTGAAAAAATATTTTATTCGTAATATGGACACGTTTCCACACCACCTATGAGGTGGGGCTTTTTTCCCCGGTAAGCCTATTCCACCCGGTAGGATGAAAGATAGTAACTGTACTCCAGAAGTTATAGTCACTAATGGAATAAGCTTTCATCTTTCTATGTACGGAGCTCTAAAAAAAGTTACCTGCTTGGATAAACTCCGATACTTATCTTTTGCAAAAAAAACTTATTTACTAAAGACAAGACAAAAGAGAAAAAAACATTTATTTTAGAACAAAAGAATTTGACAGATTATAGATATAGGTAGACTAGCTGCGCCCCGCGGTTTCACCCGCATAAGTGTCGATCCCGTGGAAATATAAAGTAGCCTATATGTTAATCCAGGGTGTCAGCTACCTCCATACAAAATTTTATCGAAATCGGTCCAGCCGTTTGAGCGTGAAGAAGTAACAAACATATAAACACTCAAAAACTTTCGCCTTCATATTATTTAGTGTGATTTAATAATTTGATTATTTAGCTGAAGGGAGTCTATACAAACCGTAAGAGAAACACAGACGGTACACCTACCTAACTAAGGGCTCCCGCAGACAGGCTCGACGCGACACGAGTAGAACAAACTCCACAAAGTTTTTATAGAAATTGTTCTACTAGTGTCGCGTCGCGCCTGTCTGTAAGAGATTTAAAGCAATAGAACTGCGTTTATCTTCCAAGGTTATGTTTTTATTTTTCGTAAGTAATTTATATGCGTTGTGTGCCAATCAGACCGACACGAAAAACTTTTTTTGTAAAATATTAATTGAGGAATAATACTTTGCTTCTATTAATAGATAAATAGGTATGTACCTACTTAAGAATGGCCGTGAAATGGCAATCTGACAAGGTATTTACAATTAAACATACGTTGTTTAACATTTTTTTTACCTTAAATCGTCGAAAGACCTACTTGTAGGTAAAACCACTAATTTAATTTAAGTAAATAGACATTAAGGCCTGAGTTAACCAACATTCGAACCGGTTAGGTATTTAAACAGTTGGTTTTATGTCAAATTTCATAAGAAAATTTTAAATATAGAACAGATTAAATATTTAATCAATTGATTTAAATGTTGGTGAACATAAGGCTTAGACATGGGCAGTCGTTTCAAGTAAAATACTGGTATTCAGCTGCAACCGGTTAGACTAGAAGCCGACTCCAACATAGCAGGAACAGGCTTGGCATATAATGACATAGCTGCTGAACTCGTAATAGGCTAATTGCTAATCTTTGAATTCCTACTATTCAAAGATTAGCAATTTCTATAGGTAATTACTTAGGACTCGTTACTGCCCTTTTGCCATCGTGAGTTTAATGGTCGCAAGCTTAGCTGCTGAACATGGAATCCTGGGTTTGGTATTTCAAGCAGCCGGCATGCAATTTGTCCTCTGTGAAAAGCTGTAGGTGCTCTATTAAATGGGATTTATAACACAGTTTGCAAACCTGGGTGCTACACCCACTTTCGCCAAACAAACTTTGCCTACCGCTTAGGGGAATACAGGTATGATTTTGTAATATTAATAATAACCCCACCAATATCATGTTGACGTCGTGGTGAGGCTCCTGAGCTCTAGGTCGGTGCCGGTAGAGCTCACTTTTTCGAAACAGGTCTAGGTTGTGGAGTCAGAGAGAATCAATAGAGATACATATCAACCCGCAGGGTAGCATGGGCGAGCTGTTGGGTAGTAGCGGACCCTATTTCCCGGGAGAAGTCTTATTCGTCACCTCTGGCTCCTCTTTATTGGACGGCTGGAATAAACACTGACGTGAAACAGAGCTCCCATCTATTTCTTAGAGAGGAGATTTGTAAGAGCAAACCTGCTTCAAGGAAATAATTATTCCAGTATTATGCTGGCAGGGATTGTAACCGCCTTCTGGGCTCCGGAACTGTCCTGATAGCCGTGGAATACCTCTCCACTCCTCAAGCACCTCAGGACATGTTGCCCCCTTGTCGCTACGACACTTTTTGCTAGAGATAGTTACCGGGGGCCCATTATTGAGTGAGCCAGTCACCCCTTAACATCTTATCAGTGTGTGTTATAATATATTATTTGTTAGTCCTTCCATATTTTTTGGTAGCTAATCACCTATATAATAGCCACCCAAACCTATAGCATATATTATGTGTTGTTTCCAAAAATAGCAATAGTCGGTCCGTGCTTCGTCATTTGCTTAAAGACTCTGACGAGCCTCTGTGAGTTGGCTCCGGCTCCTCGTATGCCTGCTAAAGGTCTGGGACCACATGGTCCTGACTTCCTGAGGTATGCGAATAGCTAAATTAATAGTAATAATAGAACTTAAGTTGGTGTGCCATTCCGTTTAAAATTGTTTTACCTCGACCTTAAAATACCTAATACACGAGTTCCGTTCATTGCCCTCAATTTAACGTATAATTGAGAATATCCAGTAATTGTTCACTAATATTTATTTAACACGCCTCACAAGGTGACCGCGATGATCTTGTGAAGGCCGCAGGAATCCGCTGAATGCGGGAAGCACAGAACCGGGTCGAAGTGGAGGAGCTTGGTGGAGGCCTATGTTCAGCAGTGGACGTCTTTCGACTGAGATGATTATGATTTAGTTAATAAGATATGAAATGCATGGTGTAGAATCTTTACACCTTTTAATAATGATAGTTGAGTGATACACAAGAATACGTGATAATAGAGTTTATTGATGATGATATTAATTGAATGATAATGAGTGCACGCGATTTGAATGATATTTGTGTACTAAAGTATAGGCCGCGCGTAGCGAGTAAAGTGCTGACACAATGATGTCAAATTTGTACGTGTTTACACTGTACATGCTCCGGGGCCTGATAAGGTGTGAATGAGATGAAGGATAATGATTCACAAGATGATAACTAACAATTGGGCTTACAAACTTAAATAAACTAAGCTTAAGGTATTTCATTGAATTGAGTTCGAACGGACGGCGAAGACCCTCTGTTTGTGGTGAAGATGGTAGGGCGACCCGCAGCGGTGTCGGCAGGAGCCACATAGCTCACGTTAGCCTCGGCCTGCTCTGTTGTGGGAGGTGCGGGCGCTGGACGCGGCTGGCGCGCTCTCACGCGTCGCCATGCGTACAAGATGGCGCAAACCACGATAACTCCAGCCAAGGTGTAGATGGCGACATAATGGTGAATGTCATGGAATGTCACTCCATCCGCCAGTTCTTGACTGGTTTTCATCTCTTTCAGTGATTTTTCAATCGCCTTTATGTCTTCCCGTTGCTCGGGGATTTCATCTGTCTCATTCAGTGGAGTGATGAGAGGTATAGACAGACTAATGATTTGATTTATTGGTGGAATCTCTATGTTCATAACATCAATCTTCGTTTTAATTGAGTTTGATAAAGATTTGTGTGCGTAGATCGTAAACATTCTGTCTTTAATGACGCAACTGTCACCCAGTGTAATGACACCTGTTTTGCTGAGTTGTTCGTTCGTAATGTTGTCGTCGCATATGACTCGCACACTGCATTGTCCACAACAAAAGTATAGGTAGGAATTAAATAAATTCAATTCAGTCCAGTAATCTCGACATTCCTTTGTTTCAGTCTGACATTGATTAGAGGCTTGATATTTCTGACATAGGTTGGTGTCTGACGTCATCTGATAGACGGGCGTTTTCAGTGGACAAATGTACTCGTCGGTTTCGTAAGGAACGCATCTTTGTAAATCGTTTATAGACACCGGAATGTAAGAGTCTTTGTGTATGTTAATAGCCAGGTAGTTTGCTACAGGCACTATGTTGACCATGCTTTCATTGGCTTGTTGTGGAATCGGTATGAGGTTGTATAGCTCATAGTCTTCCCTGCTCACAAGAGGAATTCTAACTTCAAAAATTAGGTACTCCCTTGTTGCTCTCGCTTTCACTTTCAATAGGTGATAAATTTTTGCCAAGTCAGTCTGAATATTATTAATCGGTAAGGCTAGTTCCTTTGAGATCTGTCCGGTTATAATATTCAGTTCGTTTCTCAGTTGTGCCGGTGTTAACAAATGAAAGTTGAACTTCTCATAGAAAATGTTGGCCACTGTATCAACCAACGTCTCCTGGATTTCTTTAAGATTGGTCATGATGTTATTGGCTATGAGTGTTGATAATGTAAATTCTGCTTTGTTGTCGGTGTGTTGGATTTCCTCTTTCAGTTTTCTCATGCGTGACGTAAGTTGGTCGCTCTTGAATGTTATTTTCTTTGAACGTTGATAGCCAAGTCGGTCCATGCCACCAAAGAGGATGATGTTGCAGTTGGTCCGCTGATAAACCTCGGCTCGCGCAATCAGCTGGATTGTCCGCCGATTTCACATAGCGCCAGCTGTTTGTTGGTATTGCGTCATCCCATTGAAGATTCAGCGACCAAACCTTTTGAAACAATAGTTTCAGTTTGGTCGAGACTGGAGACAGCCAGCCAAGTGGGTCGAATATCTTTGAAATATCCGACAGTAATGATCTTTTTGTGGATGGTGTCAATGATGATGTGTCTATCTTCAATTGGAACTTGAATTGATCGTCCTTGGGGTGCCAACGCAGTCCCAAAGTTTTGGTTGATTCTTGATGCCTGAATTCGAATGCTTTTTCCTTGTCTGATATTGCGTCATCTGTTATTTCGATTTTATTTGATGACCATTTTCGCAAATTAAAACCACCAGATTTCAGCAAATTAATAAGGTCAGCCTTGAGTTGTTTGGCTTGCTTTAGACTGTGATGTCCAGATTCTTTGTTACTACTCGGAGATGACGCCGATGATGATTTAGATGTATGGTGCTTGCGCCGTGTTGATTCGAGAGCAGTATACTTGTTCTCTAAAAATCTAAGAAAATCTGCTAGAACAGGCAAGGCTCTAGGATTTTCTAATGATTGAGTATATTCACTTAGTGTCTGAGTATCTAGCTTCAGTGTAAGTAAATGCACAACCGTTGGCCCCATGGCGGTTACGTCTATACCAAGGTTTCTCAAGGCGTTGATGCATTCATTGATGGTGTCGAACATGTTCTTGATTTGTGTGTCGACTTGGTTTTGCATTGTAGGTATCGACAGCAGTATGTTCATGTGAGACGTAAAAATTAGCCTGTCATTGTTATACCTATGGTTCAAGATGTCCCAGCAGATTTTGTAATTCTCAGAACTAATATTGAGGTGTTGAATGATCCTTTCCGCTTCGCCTTTCAGTTTAGTTTTTAATAACTGCATCTTCTGGGCACTTGGGATGGATTTGTTGTTATGGACTGCTTCTTGGAATAAGTCCTTGAATGATATCCATTTGTGATAGTTTCCCGAAAAGGTCGGAATATCAATTTTAGGTGTAAAACTTTCCCGATATGAAACGGAATACATCTTGCTATTAACCAACTTTTTGATGTCAACGTACAGTTGTTCGTACTTGGTATATTCCTGTTCATACTGCTCATCTTCCGAGTACATCTCACTATCAATTTCCCAGTGCAGGGAATCGATGGTTGACCATTTTGCTTGAATGGTTCTGAGCGCATCTTCGAATTCCCATTTTTCGGAGAGGTTCTCTACGTCCACGCTTTTGATTGCTCGTGATAAAGCCTTGAAGTTACTCTTCTGCTTGCGCAGCATTTCTTCTAATTTACTGGCATTCCCCTGAGAGACAATCTTCTTGAACAATGATGTGGATTGGCTCCCACTAGGCTTGATGTTCGGTTGATCTGGATCAACCGACAATGTCTCCGTTTGCTGTCGCTCATCTGCAGTGTCTGATAGCCGAATTGATGAAGCGCTAGGAGACTTATCCCCTTTTTCCAAAATAGTTGGCGGTTTGTATTGTTGAATGATTCCCTGAGCTTCATTATAGAAGATCATTGCTTTATTGTAGAAGTTTTCCGAAAAGTAGGTATAACCACGATCTTCAAACTCACATAATCTAACATGATTCTCTTGAAACTCCCGCCAGTATGTATCCAGGGTTTGCAAACGTTTCCTGATGTTGGCCGGAGTTTTGCGTTCCGCAGAATCCTTTTTGAAATTCCGCAGTTGCTGCTCCATGGCTTGAATGATCTGATCTTGATTGGCCAAAATGTCCTCCATGTTGGCGCTCATGATTGTTGTTGGTTGAGACAGATGTTACTGTGTCCACAGGTCGTAGTCGCAGGACTTGTACTTTCGCGCCGACAGTCTTTTAATTTTTCACTGTTAAGAACGCGATATAGTCCCGCCTATACGGAAGCTCGAAGGACCAAAAAGATGTAGAATCTTTACACCTTTTAATAATGATAGTTGAGTGATACACAAGAATACGTGATAATAGAGTTTATTGATGATGATATTAATTGAATGATAATGAGTGCACGCGATTTGAATGATATTTGTGTACTAAAGTATAGGCCGCGCGTAGCGAGTAAAGTGCTGACACAATGATGTCAAATTTGTACGTGTTTACACTGTACACATGGTATTGTGCATATAGTGGTTATTAGGTAAATATTGTAGTCACTTTACAGTAGGAACGGTAAAAACAAACCGGAAAGGGATCGGTACCGTCGGCGTTTCCTACCCCCTATCACCTACGGACAGATGATTAGTTCGGGGCCCGAACGAAGAATGAATGACAACGCGATTTGACAATTTTCCCTACTCCCGATGTGTTTTTGCCAGTCCGAACAGTTGAACTTGACACTGGTTTTAACGGATAATTATGTCAGTTGATACGACATCAAAATAGTTCTCGTGCTGTCGACGAAAGTTAAGAATTCAAACTATGGCTGCTTTTTTAATTATTAAAGAAGCTTTATAGGAAGAGCGGAGGCAACGTCGATATAATTTAAAAGAGGTAAACTAAAAAGAGGAATGGACCCAATATTGAACCTTGAAGAACGCCCATTGTCATTTCAGACCCTAATGAGTTTACGCCATTTACTTGAACCTTAACCTTTCTATCTTTCAGGTATGATCTTAGTAAATCAAGTGCTGTTTTTCTAATTTCATAGTGCTCCAGTTTCATCAGAAGTGTCTCATGGTTTACGCAATCGAACGCCTTAGAGAGGTCGCAAAAGATTCCAATGGCATCTTGTGCTTCTTCCCAGCCGTTAAAAATGTTCTTTATTAGGGTAACACCGGCGTCAGTAGTGCAACGCCCTTTGGTGAAACCGTACTGGTGTTCATGGAAGATGGAATTTTTATTAAAGTGACGTTACATTTGATTGAGCATCAAATTTTCAAACACCTTACTGAGAACTGGCAGAATTGACACAGGTCTATAATTGTTGGGTTCTTTACTATCACTGGATTTGAACAATGGTACTACTTTACTATGTTTCATAAGATCCGGAAGGACTCCTTGGTCAACACTGGTGTTAAATATGAAAGCTAAATAGGGCGCAATAGTTTCGATTAAAGATCTATACTTTTACAGACATTCCCCAGAGATCTTCTGTTGATATAATGTTAAGATCTTTAAAAGCTTTTATAACAGCCTGGGGGTTAGTATGCTGAAACCTAGACTCCAAAGGGCATGCCTTTACATTCTTTTTAAGTAAGGCAGCAGAAAGCGTAATTTAAAGCTTCAGTAGTTTTAAGGGGAATATTAGCAAACATTTTTTTAAATCCTGAGCTATTTCTACATCTGAGTTGATGGGGCCATGTGCAGTCTCTAAATCAAATTCAGTATTACGCTGTTTTTTCCTACCTGTTTCATTATTTATTATTTGCTAGGTAGTTTTTATTTTATCATCAGATGATTTTATGTTATTGCTAATATAAAGAGCTTTAGCTATTTGGCACACACTTTTAAAAGTTTTTGAATATATGGCAACATACTGATGAAAGTTTTGTATTATTCATAATGTTGCTTTAAGCCATAGAGTTCAAAAAGATTTTCCCTGCTTTTACGTGTTACACATGGAGTCGCCCAGTCACTAAATAAAACTTTGTGTAAATACTTTTAGTTTTTAGTGGAAAAGTGTCATTAAACTGCGCATTTAATATTGAAAAGAACTCGGCGTAGAACTCATTTAGGTCACCTATATTATTAAAATTCTGATCACATAATTTACTAACCAAAGAATTATTTAATTTCTCTACCTTTTTACATGTAATTGTCTTAAACCTTATTTGAATTTTTTGTAAAGGCATGTAGGAGCTGAATGTTATTGTTTGTCCATTGTGTGTCACTGATGGCAACTTATTTACAATTTCTTTGTGTAAGTAATCACAATTACAAAAAACATTATCAATAAAAGTGGCAGAAGAAGCTTTCACTCGGGTTGGTTCAATAAAAACATTTGACAAATCAAATGACCTAAAAAGACTTAACAATCTGACAGCATTCGAGTTATTTTCCAATAAATTAATATTAAAATCTCCACATACGATTATCGACTTACTTCTAGTACTAAGTTTCTTTAACACATCTTCCATTAAACCGAATCAAGCACAGATAGATTCTGGTAACTTGGAGCCTGGAGGTCTGTATACGCATATTGTAACATGCTTATCAAGCTCAACACAGGACAATTCAATTGTGTGTTCAATAGACAGCCCGATTATGTATTTTCGTTCTTTCGGTTTAATAGAATTTTTGGGTAATATTAATGAACCGCCACGTATCATACGTTTTCGCCTGAAATGGCTAACTACACAATAATTTTCATAATTAATTAACATTACTTGATGATCTTTCAACCAATGCTCTGTTAAACAAATGACATCAAACTTGGTGTTTTCCCACGTTACTATCAAAATGAGAATAGGTACAATCAGTAGCAAAAGTGTTAGTTTGGAAATAATAAAAAAAATAATTTGTTACAAAATATGTAATAATCTATGAATGAAACGAATGTAAAAACTAAAAATTCTTATTAAAATATTGTTGTATCTTGTCTTGATAACTGTACCAAACGTTGATAAAGTTTAATGTTCCATACAAAAAAAATGTGGGACTTATCGTAGTTTTCTATCTTCACCAAGTTTTCTATAATGATTTAAAGCACTGGTCAACTTCATCTTCAGTTAATTTCACTAATCTCACAGAATCTTCCCAAAGCGCTTTAGCAGTCTTGTCACAATACGCACGTTTAACAGCTCCCACTATTTCACAGTTTTTGAAGTATGCTCCACTTACGTCACCAGCCTTCTTATCCAACGCCGCATGTAGACCCGTCTGCGCGCCTTGCCATGGCGTCTTGAAGAATAAAAGACACCCTACTATTAAAATTGCTCCACATACCTTATTCAAGGAGTAATAGATCCTAGTGCCAACTAATCCAGGATCCACAGTATTGATCACAACGTTAGAACCCTTCAACTTCTTGGTCAGTTCATTAGCGAATAAGACGAGACAAATCTTACTGTTACCATAAATCCTGATTATGTTCCAATAGTTCGTTCTGTTTAAATTCTTGATGTCAACTTTTCCAAGCATGTGAAGGAATGAAGCTGTTGTTATTATCCTGCTGGCCTCACCAGGCTTCCCTGTCTTCTTCAAAAGTGGAAGAAGTAGAAGACTCAGTAGGAATGCTCCGTAATAGTTCACTTGCATTATAAAGTTCATCCCGTCGGCCGTCAGGAAATCCGCAGGGACCCCAACCCCAGCATTGTTCATTAAAATGTCTAGTCGGTCTTCAGAGTTCAAGATGTCTGCTGCGAATTGTCTTACCGACTTCACAGATGCTAAGTCCAGGAGTTTGAATACAACATTTTCATTGCCGGTTTCTTGTATTATGTGTTTCATTGCGTTGGTGCCTTCGTCTTCGAAGGGGCAGGCGATGATGACCCTGGCTCCTCTGTGGGCTAGGTCCGTTGCTATGTGGAGGCCTATTCCTGCAGTTCCTCCAGTCACTATGACTGTTTTGCCCTCTAACCTCCTTCTCGATATGCATATAGCGTTTGTGCTCTTTTGGTACACCGCCACCGAGAGCGCGATTATGACAATGATGGCTATAATCAGCAGAGTTCCGTACATGGTAGCGGTGCCGGCGCAGACTGAGAATACACTGTAATACGATGTCAAGCGATACCTCGTTATATTCGTGGTTTAAATATCACGGTTTTTGCAAGATACGCTAATATAATATTGATTAGTGGAAGTCTTTGTGGGCCCATTTACAAATAACACACATTTACAAATAAAAACACAAAACTAAAAAGGTACAAATAACTATACAAGCGAAATAATAAAAGTAGTCGATAACACAAAACTCTTAGGTATATACATGTATTGACCATGGACTGAGTTGGAAGAAACATGTTGATCAGGTTTGTAAAAAATTGCATCACTTTTTATTATTATTTCCTTATAATTATAAAAGGCGATGTAAGAATTTATGAAACACTAGCTGTTACCCGCGACTTCGTCCGCGTGGAATTTAACAAAAAGTTTTTGTTCAGTTCGCAGAGTTTACGATAACTTATTAATACTGTATTCCGCGTAAAGAAATCCCTATGCTAATTTAAAAAAAAATCTTCTATTTTATGAATCAATATTTTGTTTTTGTACAGACGCCATCAGCACATCAAGTTACTACAATCCGTCAGATTTCTTTAATAGATTTTCAACTTTATCACTACAGTATAAGGTTCAAAGTTGATTGCGAAAATTTGACAGTTTCGGGTAGCTTGATGTGCTGGCGTCCGTACATATTTCTCCATTTAGTTCCTTTTTTTCGTTTTTTGCATTTTTAATTTACTTATTATTTATTTTTAGTTTTTCGTATTAGATTTATTGAAATTTTTTTTATATACAATATTTGGTGTACGATTTTCTGGGGCTAAAATAACAACGCTACTGGCATTCCTCGCACGTGAACATGCCACGTATAGTTGCCCACGGGTAAAGCAACCCTTAGTTAAATATATGCCAGCTTTGCTTAACGTTTGCCCTTGTGACTTGTTGATTGTCGGAGTAAATAAAAAAGGGTAGCATATCTTCATACATACGCACCGAACACGGTTTATACGTGAGCACCAAGGAACATATTATGTGAGCACGCTCGTACGTATGCGTCGCGCGTCGTCGCACGCAGGCACTGACAAAATTTATAGCTGCTAAAGGTGCGTCAGTCGTGGCTACGCCGCCGCCCCGCCACCACGCGCCTAGTGTTTTTTTTTTTTTGACTAGGGCATCTCGTAGTTGACCTTGAGAGGTCGTGACTACTTAACCGGACTATAACCTATAGTGTTACATTACATCACAGCGTACTTTTATATCTGTGTAAGGTGCAGCGCAGACGACAGACTATCCGTGTCGGACTTTTTAGTCTGTGAAAATAGAACCTATGCAATTATATGCAGTAACGCACATGACGCGCAAAAAGTCCGGCGCACAAAAAATCCGTGTAATTCGGGCAAACCGCACCGCGCCGGGCCGCGCCGCTCCGCACAAAAAGTCTGTGAAAAAAATAGAACGTTTGCTTGCTTCAACGCGCGCTAACGCAGACGGCGCACACTTTAGTCGGCAATCTGCATTTGCTAGGGGTGGACGTAACGCACGCGATCTATTATAATGGCGCCAGAGGTCGATGTAGCGATGTTAATTCAAGAAGAGAAGACCAATACACCTCCTCATTGTTGTTTCTGAATGAGTCAAAGCAGGTCTTAAAATAAATAGCAACCCATCAAATGTAGTAACAGACATTTTATGAAATTTGAAAAAAAATTCCGGATGTTGTTTCAGAATTGAATGTTTAGTATGGAACTGTCCCTTCAGTAATCTTTCCAAAAGTATAGGATGTACCCAAAATTGTCTATTTCTTCTTCTTTTTCTGTACTTCATGTACAAAATAATACTTCTCGATCTCTGCACGATTTCCATAGCGTCTACGTCCCTACAGCTCTGCCGACAGAATGATCGAAGATGTGCGTCGTGTGCGTTGAGTCTGTGAAAAATCCGCGACAGACTTTTTGCGCGCCATGCAGACTTTTTGTGCGCCACAGACTCGATCGCACAAAAAGTCTGTCGTCTGCGCTGCACCTTACATGCACTGTGGCGCGCCGTACGTAATACCGCCCGCGCCCGCGCACGCTCCGCCGCCCGCTGCCCTACTGCTCGTAATAATTTGTTCGTGTACCTACCTACCTCCTTTAACAATTTCAGAATAATTTTATTTTATTTGAATAAATACATGATTCAGGAAAACCAATTTTTAATTAATCATATTTCGATCGTAATTTTTCAAATAACTAAACAGGTAACATGACATAGGCAATGAAAACATGTAGTCAGCTCCTGTTCTATGTAAAAAAATAATTTAAAAAACTTTGTATTAAAGATCCTTGATGCTTACCCCACAGGGGAAAATGTTTTGTATTAGAGATTGACTATGCATTTTTGACGATTGAATAAACTATGTGACAGCCCTACGTGTTTAGGCTATTATCGCTCGCTCGGGGCTCGAGTTGGCTTCCTTAATTGTTTTTTCTATGTTGATTGTCATAGCAAAACTGACACTGATAAGGAATTGCAATCTTTTGAATTCAAATGGAAAATTCGACGGTAATATAGGAATCCGTGGTATAAATACTATATCACCTTTCCGCATCCGGATATTATTACGACCTTCTATAACGTTTCTTTGCAACGACACTACTCGCAACCTAGTACCTACCATTACAAAGTTTCGGTGGGTTTAATTTACGGAGTAGTATGATGGGCCCACCAATCTTAAGGGATAGTTTGTGAAGGGGTAGACCAGGCACAATTATATTGTTTAAAAATTTTATTGGGTAATTAACCACTCCATCCGGATTGCAAACTGTATTGATGGAAAGGTATGTTTATGATTCACCAGATAGCTTTTTAAAATGCGCTGATTAAGCGCAGTAACCTTTCAGTTCATAGGTGCTGAAATTGATCTTTTGCACAACCACGAATCTTCTTTGATATTGAGATTGTGAAAATCATCATAAATACTATGTATTAAAATTTCAGTGTCCGCTACAACCTGACAAAGAACGGTACTATTCACTTCTGGACACTTTTCCTCTCCAACATCAAGAAGAATTTTGCTAAATTCTGAATCGGTTGAATGTGCTCTCATTACAAACAGACACTCCAATTTTATTTATTTGTATAAAATATGTATAGATTTCATTTCATTGGTTTTAATTATTTTCGTGGGATCCTATTTTTTTTAAATATAAAATATACTGTAATGTTTGAGGGCTATTCAATAAAAGTCGAGTGTTCCACACCAGAGCTATAATTCAACAGAACATGAAATACTTGAATCTACCGACATACTTACAAACTAATTATTATGAATATATCTACATTACACTCCTCCCTACTAAATTAATACTACAATTATGAACTAACAACTAATAACTAACTTAACTAAAATAACAATACTTAATCTAAACTTTATAATTACGAACCTTAAACCTATACTGTCTAACGGCACGTTGTGGAGTCTGTGGCACTTGAGGCAAGGCAACCTGACTCTCAGCTGAAACCTGGACCTCTGCAGGTGCATAATTAATCGGCTGAGCCCGCTCACCACTACCACTGCAGTCATCTTCCGTACCAGTCTTCTGAGAATATGTGACTGATCGCTCCATACTACTAGGACCACTAGATACTAATGATAATCTGTTCCCTGTTCTCCTACGTAATTGATCAACATGCCTATGGAATATTTCCCCACTTTGACACTGGACTCGGTAGTTGCTAGGACCTTGACTATCTACTACTCGACCGGGAATCCATTTTCCCCTTTTAATATTGTCGGTACCATACCTCTTGTCCTTCACCCCCAATGCTTCTATTCGCCCCCTGTACAGATTCAGCCTGTTGTTGTTGTGCTTGATGTACCTTGTTTTCCCTATCCTGTTTTATAGTATCCAGTCGAGTACGTGTACGCCTGGCTATTAAAATCATTAGATGTTTCTTTATTCGGAGCTAGCGGTAACCTTGAAAGCTCGTCCGCTCCGTTTTGATCGGTGTGCACGTACTCAATATTAAACGAGTATGCTAATAAATTAATAGCCCATCTTTGCATTCGGCTCGCCACCATAGTTGGTATTCCTGTATTTGGACCAAATATTGATACTAACGGATTGTGATCACTAAGTAGGGTGAAATTACGCCTGTATAAATACTGGTGAAACTTATTAACACAAAATATAATCGCTAGGGCCTCGCGATGTATTTGTGAGTAATTTTTTTCAGCTTCTGTAAGTGTGCCCGAAGCGTGGTCGCTCTCCGTGTTCGCTTGGCTGCGAGAGAACCCCCCTACTCCAAGCGCGCTCGCGTTACATGTCAATAATAGTGGTTTCTTAGGATCGTAATGAGTATTTTTTTAATTTCCGCAAAGGATTTATTGCACTCAATCGACCAATGCCATTGTTTTCCTTTCTTCTATTGAAGAAACGAGAACGAGACGTGACGTTCGAGAACTATTGTTCTTAAAGAGGTACTAACCTACTACTCATATTCCTAACAAATCCATAGAAGTTTATGATTCCTAAAAACGACCTTAATTCCGTTATGTTTGACGGACGAGGAATATTAATTATTGCCACCTTGGCCGGATCTGTTTTAATTTACTCGTTATTAATTACAAATCGTTTCAAGTATTAATCTCTTTTCTTCCACCTCAACTATTCGGTTTTTTGCGTCGGCAGGGAGATGAACACGTGAACGTGCTCAACAAGGGTTTGATGCTGTAAACAAAAATTTTTTTTTTGTCATTTTAAAGTAATTTTTTGAAACATGATTTACGTAATCTCTTTTCTACTGAACGATAATTCTACTTACTTCGCTAATTTTGAATTGGCATCTTAGGGGTTGCCAATGCAACTCCACTCGGAATCGACTGAGGCACTGGAGCAGGCTCCTGTGCCTCAGTGGATGTAGTGCTTGCTTCTGGGAGAGTGGGTCGGCAGGTGTAGCAGAATGGGTGGGTGAGGTGGCTTATGGCTCTGGATCTCTTACAGGTGGAAGCTGTACAACAAAAACTGAATATCATTGACGGATTCACCAAAAAATATATAATTGTGTAGTTATCTGTAATTTACTATTATTTAATTTTAAAAAAAGTCACGGGAAAGGCTCATAATTATAAATACAATATTGCTTTTAGTTTTTTACCACTGACACAAACTTACTATCATAAATTATAAATGTAATTCTTACCAATGGAAAAGCTGGCACTCTTGCCCCGGTTTCCGGCTCTCCAAAACCTTCTCCCATTATCGATAGTATCGTCAATTCCACTTGGGAGAGGGTTAGTGGAACCGATGGCCCTCCACCTATAGCATAGCACTTGCTGACCTTCTGGCAGCTCCAGCAGCCTTTTTGGTAAGGTGTTTTTTGTCAGTGCACACCTAAAAATTGAATATTTGGTTTATTTTAAACTATATAAAAACTAGTCTAATGTCCCTCAAGAGCGGCCCCAGAACCGATCTCTGTGGGACACCGCACGACATCTCTCGCCGGTTCCACTCCCCATCGCGACCGGGGTAGATGACGGCTCTGTCCGTCAGATACGCCCCGACTACTCGACGGAGGTAGGTCGGCATCTGGTGATACCGGAGTGCCTCCCCAATGCAGCCCCAGGGCAGGGTGTTAAACGCGTTGGCGATGTCGAGTGACACCGCCACGACGACCCCACCCCGGGACACCACGTCCCCCGTCGTGAGGGCTCTCACGCGCATGATGGCATCCACCGTCGAGCGCCCCTTTCGGAAGCCAAACTGGCTGTCTGCAAGATCCGGCCCCGTCCTCACCAGGTGCCCGACGAGGCGGCCCGCAATTACTCTCTCAAAGAGCTTGCCCACCTCGTCGAGCAGCACGATGGGCCGGTATGCGGACGGAGAGTCCGCAGGGCGCCCTGGCTTCTGAATGAGGACCAGCTTCCCCGTCTTCCAACGGAGTGGAAACTAGCCTCTTTCCATACATGCGCTTAAGAGCGCCTCCAGTCGAGGCCCGAGGGCCCTCGAGGCCAGGACCCAGGCTTTACCTGGCAAGCCGTCGCGTCGGGTTGGTTACGTGCTTACGTTAGGTTGACGCCTGTTTGCTCCCTGTCGTTTCGGGTGACGCAGGTGCTCTCGGGGCATGGTTGCTTCGGGAAGTACCTGTGTCGCATTAACAGGGAGCCGGACGCCCGGTGTCACCACTGCGTCGACTGCCGGGAGGACACGGCGTGGCATACGCTGGCAGAGTGTGCCGCTTGGGAGGAGCCGCGCCGTGCTCTCATCTCAGAAGTAGGCAGTGACCTCTCGCTGCCGGCCGTGGTCGAGTCCATGGTCGACAGCGAGGAGTCCTGGGACGCGGTGGTTTCCTTCTGCGAAACAGTCGTCTCGCAGAAGGAGGCTGCGGAAAGGGAGAGGGAGATCTCGTCCACTCACCCTGCCCGCAGCAGGCGCACCGGGCGTCGGCGGAGGGCGGACAACGCCCTCTTCCGGCCCCCCTAAACGGGTCCAGGGGCGACGGACTCGGGGACGTCCGTCGCCCCCCACACATCAGGACCCGAGGTGGCGGCGCGATGTGTTCCTAGACGTCGCGGGGGGAGTCAAACACCTCACTCCCCCCCCTGACCAGACGGGGCCCGCAGAGGCGGGCCGGGGGTTGCGGAAGGATCGTACGTTCCCGCGACCCCCGGCGTAGGTGTGAGATGGAACACCGGGGTGGTTTTTAGTCAGTAAGAGTCTGACAGACCCCGCCGCCCGCCCCAGGGCGGCGGACATCCATGAGGATTTTCCACCCAGGAACAAAAAAAAAAAAAAAAAAGGTTGACGCCTGTTTGACGGCGAGGCGAAAGGCGATACGGTGCTGTTCCCTTTTTGATTTGATACGTGTACCTTATAATTATGCTGACAGCCGCTCGGATCGATTGCAGGTTATTAAGGTACGCTTGCCGCGCTCGGTGTTGGCAACTCCAACAAACAATATTTTTTAATTTATAAGTTTCCGTTTCCTTATGTCAAACGAACTGTCATTGAGTCTGCAATAAATCCGATTCATTCACGCACCGCTAAAAGCCTGCCTTTTAATTATCGTTTTCTATACCTGCAAAGCCTCCAAGAACCAGCCCTGCTGCGATACTCCAACATATTTGTGGTCCTTCGAAGGAAGAGGAATTGGTGTGGAAACACGGTCAAGAAATATCATCGAGTAACTTCTACGACGGCAGCTACGTGGCGTGAGTGCAATTCATTTAACGGGTTCAACTCATCAGTCACCGACTGCAAGGAGGTATTTATAGAATATTTCGTCATAAAACCTCGCTTCACAGCCTCCCGGGGCCGAGGGGCCGGGGGCTCGGTACATATGAAAGGTTACTACATTTGCACATTTATTTATATATATTTTTTATTATATACTTTATCGCACACCAGAAAATACATAATAACAAAAACATTTAATACTACAAAACATACAATAATAATAATACTTTATTTTCAGACCATGGTGTCCAATGCAATCATATTTTTATTTATTTATTTATTTATTTATTAAAATCTCCCTACCACTATCATTACAGGTGTATACCTAATGCGATAGCGTGGTCTTAAAATTAACTTAAGATCTTACAATTTAAAACTATGAAAAACGTAAAAACTAGTAATTTAAGTATTAAAATCTAAAAATAATATTATATAAAAGAAAGAAGATAAAATAAAACAAAATAAAAACAACAATATATAGCCTACTCTAATCTACCTTATAACATAAAAAGAACATCAGTATTTTTGCGAGTTCACTCAAATGGCATGTAAATATATCGATCTTCACGTGAAGATCGTTAATAACCCGAATAGCGCGGGTCAATGGTGTTTTGGCGAGAAGGTTGGTCCTGGCAACCGGCATTTTTATTTTTGTTAATCCTTAGAATTACAATTTATCCACCACCCGTGTCTCCAAAGTTTGTAAAGTGGGAAATCAGAAATAAATTATGGAGGATTTATGTAAATGTAACAGAATTATAAAACAATGTTTCAAACCAGGATTATTTTTCAAAACGGAAAAAACACTTCACAAACAAACTTAGTGCGGTCGAAAAAAATATATTTAGCACCATCGTATCGGAGCGAGCCCGACTCGCTCTTTTTCCCACGTTTTTTTTAATTTCAAAAGGTTGTATGTAAATTAATAAATAATATATCAAAACAGGTTGACAGGTTACTACACATTACAATAAATACATTCGATAATCACTGCCACATTACAATAAATACGTTCGGCTACATTTCTTTCTATTCCAATGTGCAATGTAATGTTTAAAGTTAAAACTATTATTAATACCTACATTTACTCCATGACACAAAAAAAAATCCGCTGTACCAGAACAATGCGTAAAAAATAGAATAACATTTCAAGGTCTCCTTTATTTCTTTGATTTGTTTGTTTTTCTGAGTAATTCATCAACTCGTCTTACATGCCTACGGCCCGTTTAAGACGACTTGCAGAAAATCAAAATTAATTATATTTTCATTCTGCAAGTCGTCCCCCACGTTACTAACAAAATTAGAAAAGATACAATCCGTAGCAAAAGTGTTAGTGTGGAAATAATAAAAAAAATAATTTGTTACAAAATATTTAATAATCTATGAATAAAACGAAAGTAAAAACTAAAAATTCTTATAAAAATATTGTTATATCTTGTCTTGCTAACTGTACTAAACGTTGATAAAGTTTAATGTTCCCTACAAAAAAAATGTGGGACGACTTGCAGAATGAAAATATAAATTAGTGTTAACTGTTATACTAAGACTTATCGTAGTTTTCTATCTTCACCAAGTTTTCTATAGGTAATGATTTAAAGCACTGGTCAACTTCGTCTTCAGTTAATTTCACTAATCTCACAGACTCTTCCCAGAGCGCTTTAGCAGTCTTGTCACAATACGCACGTTTAACAGCTCCCACTATTTCACAGTTCTTGAAGTATGCTCCACTTATGTCACCAGCCTTCTTATCCAACGCCGCGTGTAGAGCCGTCTGCGCACCTTGCCATGGCGTCTTGAAGAATAAAATACACACTACTATTAAAATTGCTCCACATACTTTATTAAAGGAGTCAAAGATCCTAGTGCCAACTGCTCCAGGATCCACATTATTGATCACGACGTTAGAACCCTTCAATCTCTTGGTCAGTTCATTAGCGAATAAGACGAGACAAATCTTACTGTTACCATAAATCCTGATTATGTTCCAATAGTTCGTTCTGTTTAAATTCTTGATGTCAACTTTTCCAAGCATGTGAAGGAATGAAGCTGTTGTTATTATTCTGCTCGCCTCACCAGGCTTCCCTGTCTTCTTCAAAAGTGGAAGAAGTAGAAGACTCAGTAGGAATGCTCCGTAATAGTTCACTTGCATTATAAAGTTCATCCCGTCGGCCGTCAGGAAATCCGCAGGGACCCCAACCCCAGCATTGTTCATTAAAATGTCTAGTCGGTCTTCAGAGTTCAAGATGTCTGCTGCGAATTGTCTTACCGACTTCACAGATGCTAAGTCCAGGAGTTTGAATACAACATTTTCATTGCCGGTTTCTTGTATTATTTGTCTCTTTGCGTCGGTGCCTTCGTCTTCGAAGGGGCAGGCGATGATGACCCTGGCTCCTCTGTGGGCTAGGTCTGTTGCTATGTGGAGGCCCATTCCTGCAGTTCCTCCAGTCACTATGACTGTTTGACCCTCCAATCTTCTTCTCGAGATGCATATGGCGTTCGTGCTCTTCTCATAGACCGCCACAGAGAGCGCGATTATGATAGTTATAGCTATAATAAGTAGAATTCCGAACATAGTAGCGGCGTCGGTGCCGGCTGTAAGCACACTGTTGTAAGATTGAATCTATCGCCCTACTATTAACCACACCTTATTATAAAATTAAATAAATTACTGTGGTGATTGTCAATTTGTTGAATAATTTAATGTCAGACTGAATTAACATTGTATTATTAGTACAAGAACGTACATAATATATTATGTTTTGCCCCACACTTAAATTTATTTCCTAATTATGTTAAATTAGTATGGGTTGTGTAAATTATCGGAACACATTCACGCCCTTACTAATAAGCGTATTATATCTGATGAATAGTTACACACCGATTTTTCTCTTTCAGTCGTCAGTAATTTGACTTTCGAAAGAAGAAGACAAAGCGTTGTGTAATTATACAGACGCTATACAACGTTTATTAGTAAGGGGGTTAACACATTGATCGTTTATTATTATGTATTTAAATTTTTTAAAGATATTTGTCAAATAGGTAACATAAAGTAGGTACGTAAGCGTTCAAAATATAAACATTGAATGTATTAGAGTAATTAGCGTTAATTATTGTATTTACATAGAACTTATCTCATTTTTGTACCTTTACTGGTACTATGAGAGTATCCTCATAAATAATTATAATTATTTAAAGCACTGGTCAACTTCGTCTTCAGTTAATTTCACTAATCTCACAGACTCTTCCCAGAGCGCTTTAGCAGTCTTGTCACAATACGCTTGTTTAACAGCTCCCACTATTTCACAGTTCTTGAAGTATGCTCCACTTACGTTACCAGCCTTCTTATCCAACGCCGCATGTAGAGCCGTCTGCGCGCCTTGCCATGGCGTCTTGAAGAATAAAAGACACGCTACTGTTAAAATTGCTCCACATACTTTATTCAAGGAGTCAAAGATCCTAGTGCCAACTGCTCCAGGATCCACATTATTGATCACGACGTTAGAACCCTTCAATCTCTTGGTCAGTTCATTAGCGAATAAGACGAGGCAAATCTTGCTGTTACCATAAATCTTGATTAAGCTCCAATAGTTCGTTCTGTTTAAGTTGTCGATGTCCACCGTTCCAAGCATGTGAAGGACTGAAGCTGTCGTTATTATCCTGCTCGCCTCACCAGGCTTCCCTGTCTTCTTCAAAAGTGGAAGAAGTAGAAGACTCAGTAGGAATGCTCCGTAATAATTCACTTGCATTATAAAGTTCATCCCGTCGGCCGTCAGGAAATCCGCAGGGACCCCAACCCCAGCATTGTTCATTAAAATGTCTAGTCGGTCTTCAGAGTTCAAGATGTTTGCTACGAATTGTCTTACCGACTTCACAGATGCTAAGTCCAGGAGTTTGAATACAACATTTTCATTGCCGGTTTCTTGTATTATTTGTTTCTTTGCGTTGGTGCCTTCGTCTTCGAAGGGGCAGGCGATGATAACCCTGGCTCCTCTGTGGGCTAGATCCGTTGCTATGTGGAGGCCCATTCCTGCAGTTCCTCCAGTCACTATGACTGTTTTGCCCTCTAACCTCCTTCTCGATATGCATATTGCGTTTGTGCTCTTTTGGTACACCGCCACCGAGAGCGCGATTATAACAATGGTGGCTATAATCAGCAGAGTTCCGTACATGGTAGCGGTGCCGGCGCCGGCTGGGAATACACTGTAATACGAGGTCAAGCGATACCTCGTTATATGTGTGGTTTAAATATCACGGTTTATACAAGTTACGCTATATAATATTGATTAGTGGAAGTTTTTGTGAGGGGGCATGTTATGTTGTAAATAAGTCAATCCAAACCCCGCCGTAGTTTTTACGTGAAAGAGTAACAAACATCCACCCATCCTCACAAACTTTCGCGTTTATAAATTATAAACGCGAAAGTTTATATATTATAAATATGTTTATAATATTATAAATTATAATATATTATATTAGTAGGAAGGATAGGATATTACTTTACTATTAAGGTCAAATTACAACTAATGCAACGAATGAGCAAAAAAAAGTTAAATCTTTAAACCACTTGCCAAAAATGTCCACCTCAATTTATTGGATAATATATTTAATCTATACGATTAAGCATATCTCGAAGATTAATTTCGACCTACAGTAATATCAAAAAGTTGAAAAAATTTGCTTAACATCTTAATAATTAACCCATGCGGGCAGAAAAAATCGCATTAGCCCCATGCATAGCACCATTGTAATTGCAACTATTTAAAATAACTCATTGATTTTTGTAGCGTGTGTGCTTACAACCGGCGGCATGGTCCTCTAGCGTGAAATTTACGGAAAAATTATCTCCGAGTGGAACCAGTAAAGTCCCAATCCGACTAAAAGTAGGTATGTTTTGTATTTTTGTGGGCAATGTAGGATTAGTGTTGTGTAGTGGTAAAAATATCGATAAATTATAAAAGGTGTAGGTAATCGGTATTGATGGATTCCTAAGTAAAATAAAACTACACTTCGTTTTTAATTTATATATTCAATACATTAAAAAACAAATACAAGTAAGAAGAATAAAAAAAACAATAATATTATCTTTCAACTGCTTCGAGAAGCTTTTCTTTTGAATAGATCGTTTCTTTATTCCTTTATAGTTTCGGACCATCTAAAACAAGTCAAATATCAAATTAGTCCACAGATTTAAGATAGTTTAGTTACGTATTATATCTAAAAATATTTAAAATTATTCGAACCATTTTCGAGATAACTACGGTCAAAAGACCTACTGCTTAAAATACCTAAAGATCGTTTCACAGATTTTTGTAATAACTAATGAACGAAATACATAAAGAAGAATTCACTTAGGGTTATTTCAGCTACAATTAATAAACCTAAGGTTGATTGAACTAACGGACGATTCACCTAATATTGGTTTTTGAACAAAAAGTCATTCCGTAGAGTATCGTTAGTCCAGCGTACTTGTATTGTAGAGGTCAGTGTGTCACATCCTTTATACCTGGAGGTAGTAAGATTCTGTTTACATTTTTAATTTTGGTTTATTATTATTTTTTTGCTTTAGTACTAAGTGGCGTACATCCTCGAAAGGCATAATCTTTGGATACATTTGAAATTATAAATATTAGATACATTAAGAATTAATTAAAATATTACAATTAGATAAACATTACAAAAGTGATCAATAAAAACATAAAATTACAATAACAAAAAGATTAAATACACGATATTATTGTTTCATCTTAGCCTAAATTCAGGTTTGAATCCGGAGTGCTCAACATGCAACCTGGTCCAGTAAGTACTGCATTATTGGGCAATCCAGATCCATCCTCCATGCAAACAGCTGAAGGTAGCTGTTGAAAATGTCTCAGTCTGCTATGCCTTATATGATAAAACTCGACATTTTAATTATCATGCAAAACCATCGTTATACACAATTTTATTATATTGACATTGATGAATATTATATACAAAATAACATGAATATTTACTTTGTAACATATTCACAATAATTAACGTAAAATAATACATATTTTACGTTAATTATTGTGAATAAGTGGACTATGTGGGTCATTCTTTTCTTTTTCTCTGTTAGTTTTAATGTTGGTCTGACAGTTTTTGAGTAATACGGTAGGTACTTTATGCGGCCTATCCAAATATCCTTTATTTGGTATTGTTCATCGAGTCGTCGAGCTCCTCAAGTTTTGAGTTGGGCTACACGGTTACTGGCAAATGCTTGCACTGGCTGAACTGGTCCACTCAAATCTGTGTGATTATTTCTTCAAAAGACCATTTCAGACATCAATCTACATGGTCTACACATGATCTGACCAAAATTATGTCTAGACTTTAAAAGAGACTGTGACCTCTGAGTTTGTTTCAGACTTTTTTCTCAGAGTAGTCAGATAGGAGACGCTGACCTCATCTAGCTTATTTTTTTTTTTAATAATATGGCGTGTAAAAGTAATTTCGATATCCTATTTCCTTGTCACCACCGGCGTGGTACGTGACGATGGGAAGAGACCCGACGGCATGACGTTGTTGCCTTGGAAGGTGGGTAGGGCTCTGGGGTGGGCCGCAACGTGTGTCGATACCCTTGCGCCATCTCATGTTCCTAGCACGGTAGGCTGTGCTGGCGCCGCTGCTGCGGCTGCTGAGACTTTCAAGTGGCGCTAATACTGTAACCTTATGGGTAAGTACAGCTTTGAGTCGTTTGGGGTCGAAACGCGTGGGTCATGGAGCCCGACTGCGCGTTTCCTTTTTAAGGAAATTTCTCACCGGCTGGTCGACACTTCACGTTACCAGAGGGCTGGGTCGTTTTTTGGCCAAAGAATTAGCATTACCATTCAACGTGGCAGTGCTGCCAGTCTTCTGGACACGTTTCCGGATGACAGCGATGTGGACGAGTACTTCGACGCCTAAATGTCCTTTGTTTTTGTATTTATTTTATAGTAAGTTAGTTAGTCATTTAATTTACTATCTAGTGTAAATAGTTAGTTACAAATATGAATTATTTACAGAATAAACACTTTCATTTAATTTCTAAAAATTGTAGGAAAACATGGTGAGGAAACCAAAAATTCGAAGACATGACGTGACATCTACCAACCCACACTGGGCCGGCGCGGCGGCGTGGCAGATTATAGCCCACTTCCTTTCGAAAAGTGGCCTGTGTCCCAGCAGTGGAAACTTTATAGGCTAATTATACCTATGTTTATTTACCCGTCACAATCAATTTTTTTTCAAGCACGCTTGTGGCTATTTCCGTCAATATAGTCAAAACCGGTTAAGTAAAAATAAAACCAATAGACATTTAGGCCCTACTGTACAGTCGACAAGAAAAGTCGAAGAACACTTCAGTGTTTTATATTTTAATTATTGAGCTAAATATTATAACAAACCACACTAGGCCCGCGTGGTGGATTATGGCCCTTATGTGGCAACATTATAGGCTGATAATGAGCTAAATATTTAATCAAAATCAGAACAGAAGTAAAATGAAATAGTAGATTATTCCATAAAGGATATAGCATTGTCTTATGTCACGGCGATATATTCCAGAGTTGTAGCGCGGGATTCAAGATCGCCCAAGACGAAGACACCTTTATTCCCAAGAAGAATACTCTACTTTTGCACTTACTGCGAGTTAATAAATACCAATTTGATTTTCGAATTAATGGCTTATGAAACTTATAAATAACCGGGGAATACTTAGTTATGTGCAGTTTCATAAAATATTTGATCTAAACTCATGCAATTTCATCAAAACACAAACAACCAATTTTGATGTTTCTTTCATTAAGGTGATCTACAGACATACTTTCAGGAAGGTTTTAGTTCATAATACATTAGATAATTATTGGCTACTAAAATTGTCATACTGACAGGTGTCAGGAACGCTTTATCTCGACGGTCGGACTGCCATCGACTTTTGTCGCTGACCGTACGAACGAACATAGTGGGTCAAAAAATAAAATCGTGGGACGCCCGGCGTAGCGTAAATATACATAGACGCATTACTTCCAAATAAATTAAAACGATTGATAAACGTTTAAAGATGAAGTGAATAATCGTAATCGTGGTGTTTTAATTACTCTCACAAAATAAATAGCGTCTATAATGATATGAGCAGTTGACTGTTGATAGGTATAAATTTACTCATTTTATTTTTATCGTAGAGATTTTATATTAATATTATGAACATGCTGAAATACCTACAATGTAAGTATCGAATAATTATATCAATTTAGATGATGACTGTGTAAAAGTTGCAATACTACAGTGCAGCAGTGCGGTTGACGAGAGAACGCGTTCCTGACACCTGCTAGTTTCATACAAACGAATACGTGTTTTGCGAATTTGATGTTTTTAGCTACTAGAATTGTCGCACTGATGGTGTCAGGAATGCTTTATCTCGACGGCTGCGGCTGGACTGTAATCGACTTTTGTCGCTAACCATACAAATGAACATTAACTCGACTCGACTCGTCGACTTTGTGTCCGTCACCTCTGACCTAAACTAGAGTCAAGAGCAAACCCATTTCAAATAAAAATAAAAACTAGATTCCAAAAGGATGAAAGTGGGTCTCTTTACAATAGCCGTAACGTTATCTGTCTGTCCTTCCATATATCAGTTCATTTATCTTTTAATTTTGTTATTTGTTTATCTGTTACAGGGCTGTATCTTTTTATCCGTAATAGCCAGTTTATAACAGAATACTATGACCTTTCATCTTTGAAATAAGATAAAGTAACTATATTTAATAATTAGATACTTACTGTATTGGTAGTTGGTACGGAACCCTTAGGCGTGAGTACGACTGGCATTTTTTTATTATTCATCCTCTATTGACTTAAGTCAAAACATGTTCTGCACGAAGAATATTATGAACTTATTTAATAATAGGTTAATAATATTGTATTCCCGTGTACATATTAACAACTAGCAGCGCCCCGCGGTTTTATCCGCATAAGTGTCGATCCCGTGGGAACATCGAGATATAAGCTATCCTATATCCTTTCCCGGGTCTAAAACTATCTGTATACCAATATCAGTTTGGATTAGAACATTAATATTCTTCGTGCAGAACACGTTTTGACTGAATACTTAAGTCAAGAATAAATAGAATATCAATAAGCTTATTATATTTTTATGCTATTATTTCTATGTGAAATGAAAAAAAATACCTATTAATTTTAGGCATATTATTAAAATTCTTCCTACACTCGAGAAGAACGTATATTTTTGCATAATTAGCATCGCTAATGACACATTACAATACATGTTAATAATAATAGAAATCAAAACTACAAATGTCAATGTCAAGAACATTATTTTTTTTGTCTGTAGCTATGTGTTAATTATTCAATGTTCGTCTGCTAGTTTCCACTTACACGGACACTGTGACTTAAAATGCTTTATTTGTTTAATCTTTTCGCACACAAAAAGGTGCAAAGGCGGACTTAATGCCTTAGGCATTCTCTACCAGTCAACCAAAGGTGGTGAAGAGATTAAATGGCAGGTGCTTCGGTTGAGCCGAACAATGATAAAAAACTATTAAAATTATTGAATTATAAATAAAAAAGATACACAAATACATAAATAGGTTAAAAACCTATAATACACATACATACTATTTTATAACATACAGGGTGTCGGGTAATGAGCTCTTTTCAAATTGACATAAGAAAAAAAAAATAAGTTTTCTATATCCCCGATAGATGGCATAGCTTAAAACTAAAATGTCAAAATTGTTTTCAAATCTGAGTTTCAATTCAATCAGCCGTGAAAAAAGTTCAAGCAACATTAAATATATTTTTTTAACTGCCTACATCTACTACGTTGATCTGACATGGCTAGCCCGTGCTGTGTACAATACTGTACAAATATCGGCACACACATTTTTCCTAAGAACGAAGTGCGAAAGACCCAATGGATACAAGCCATTAAATACAAGCATGTTATACGAAAAACTTCACGGATATGCTCTGCTCATTTTCGTCCAGCCGATTTTTACTCATAGCTTAAGCAAAGATATCAAATTTATGCAGCCAATTTTGACAGATAATTTTTTACAAGAGCCATCTATGGGAGCTTTTGAAAACTTTTTTTTTTTAATCATGCTTTTGAAAAGACCTCATTAATGGATAAACTTTTTCAAAACAGCAGATTTTTTTTTTCACGGTTTCAGGTTTGATGCCATAGTAATAGTTGTTCATAATGATAAGTAAAACGACCCCTGAAGAGGTTATCCATTAATTATCGGACACCCTGTATACTTATAATGGAATGGAGGGAGGCCTTTGCCCAGGAGTGGAACAGCGTAGGCTAGAAAAAAAAACTTATATATAATATACATAATTATATGTATACTAAGGCAGAGAGGTGTTGAGATGATTCTACACTAATTGTTTTGAAAATAACTCTACAATTTCCGCTTAAATGCATACCGACTGGTGGCCGTCCCGATATCAAAAGCATTCCAAAGAAGAATGGACTCAATATGAAAGGAAGAATGAACAAAGTCAGAAATATGAGAAGGACAGAGTAAGAGAATATTGTTAGAAAAACGCAGATTGTTAGCGTGAGAAGAACATAGATATTGGAAGTGAGACATGAGATAAGAAGGATGCTTTCATACTTTGTTTGCATTCTTGGAAAATTGTATACCTTGTCTTCAGCATAAAATAATATCACGACTGTTTAAGTTAAGTGTAGCCTCATTCCGCAACTTTTGTAAAAGAGCCAGATAACAAGCGATCCTATTGCCATCTCTCGGGCACAATCTTACGACTGTTTGTTAGAAAATTCCTTTATAGAATAGAATAGAATATTTATTTGCCAGAAACATGGTGTAACAAAGGTGTTCATAACATTGCATAGTGCTACATGTCTCATCGTTTTAACGGTATGCAAAAACAATTACAATAAAATTAACAATTAAATGCAGTTCTTGCAAAAAAATCCAATTTAAGTGCATTTACATTACATTAATTTTAAAATTTAAATATTATTTCAATTAGTATATTATATAATACCTATATACTACACACTTCCATTTTTACTATATTATTATTAATAAATAAAACAATACATTTAACAATTGTTATCACTTTAAAGTGCCCAACAGTCTGCCTGACCAGCACCCTTGTCGCATAACACACTATGAATCTCAATCTGAATCACTTTGAAGGATGTTGCTAATCCATTGCATCATATTTTCGAAAAATATTCCTGTTCGACAACGTAAATAACGTAATTAATGTAAATAATGTTGTTGAACTGTCAAAATGAAAGTCATTGCTACTTATAGCATTTTACGCAATTGCCCCGCCGATGCTCAAGCTCAGCTGACGACCAGTCGACGATCAGACCAACAAGGAAGTTATGCCCTTTTCCAGCTCCACAGAATTAGTTGTGTGCAATTTTCGTCTAGTTTGGTTTAGCTTTACCGATCTGCACCCCAGTTGCGTGACACACTCGTACTCTCAATTTGAAAAATTTTGAAGCATTCTAATCCATTGCTCTATAATCTTCAAAAAATGTGTCTGCTCAACAACGCAAATAACGCAATGAATGTTGTTGAATTGTCAAAGTGAAACTCATTGCTACTGACTGACAGTGTGTTACACAATTACCCTACTGTTTGCGAATGAATGGACGAAGATTATATTTAGCATGTCAGAAGTACAGACGCCAGCACATCAAGCTACTACAATTTGTCAAATTTCCTTAATAGATTTTCAACTTTATCGCTAAAGCATAAGGTTCAAAGTTGATTGGGAAAATTTGACAGTTTCGGGTAGGTTGATGTACAAGAGAAGGATCCAGCTAGGCTGGGCAGCGTTTGGGAAACTACGTCGAGTCTTCTCGTCATCTACTATACCGCAGTGCTTGAAAACGAAAGTTTTCAATCAGTGCGTCCTACCCGTCATGACCTACGGGGCTGAAACGTGGATACTCACGATAGGGCTGGTCCACCAGTTCAAAGTCGCTCAGCGTGCTATGGAAAGAGCTATGCTCGGAATCTCTCTGAAGGATAGGATCCGTAACGAATACATCCGACAGAGAACGAAAGTTATCGACATAGCTCAAAGAATTAGCAAGCTGAAGTGGCAGTGGGCCGGCCATATCTCGCGAAGAACCGACAACCGCTGGGGTAAACGAGTTCTTGAGTGGAGACCGCGACTCGGCAAACGTAGTGTAGGACGCCCTCCGGCCAGGTGGGATGACGATCTACGAAAGACTGCAGGCAGATGCTGGATGCGTCAAGCTGAAGACAGGGCGCTATGGCGCTTATTAGGGGAGGCCTATGTCCAGCAGTGGACGGCTATAGGCTGATGATGATGATGTGCTGGCGTCTGTACTATGAGAGGTAACAAGGTAACAATTCATTACTGTGTTGTTATTTTGTCAACATTTTTTTACCCTCATCTTTGTCTTTCCCTTTATATTAGGTAGGTATACATATATAAATTGTGTCTGTAAATTATTGTAATTATTTTAAAACCGTTTTAATTAGGCACTTAATGTCATACAAAACATAAAAAATATCTACCATTATCAGGTGAACTGTCTCAACTAGTTTAGTAGGTAGTATAATATTGTGAACATTTGAATTGTTATCTTATTAATATTATTATAAGGTCATTTCTGATCTCATTTCTATTAGCGGTAGCGGTCAAATAAACTTTTATGCTTATTGAAGTGAACACTTCTTTAGGCGCGTTGGGAATTTTTTGAGACGAGAAAAACCATTGTACAATGCGCGCCACGAAAGATGAGACTTGACCCCGCCTCCCCCGCTCTTTCCGCCGCCCCTATGACGTCCGGTCCCGTCCCGCACTCAGACCTCATACCGCTAAAGATACCTAAAATCGTGTTGTGTCAAGTCTCATCTTTCGTGGCACGCATTGTACTCGATTTTAATGTATATCCGATATGTCAGTGACTGCCTGTTATCGCCAATGACATATAAATGATAATATGGTGCGTTACATGATTACAGATTGAAACTACAAAGGAGATTGTGCGAATCTGACCTGAAGCTTAACAGGGTTAAGACACATACCAATGGAAAGATTGAAATTGAAATTGTTTATTGAAATAATTGATTTACATAAATGTTTACAAAATAGGGCCTTAAACTAGTGGTAGGTAAAAAATAATTGGATTCTACCTGAACTAGGAATAAACCTGTATCTCAGGTATCTCACTCAAGTGCTTATACATAAGTATTAGGTATCAAATATTCCTACAAATAGTAAATAATTTATCTACTTTAATGATGGTTATATTAAAATTTAACAAAATAGTATGCTACTTTTTTGTATCATCGTAAGACACTACGACGACGACTACGAGCGAATCAATTCTATTTCGCTGTAATTTTTGACGTTCAAAAGTGCCTTTTATGTGTCTACTTATTTGAAATAAATGGTTTGACTTCGTCTTTGACATTTTTGCAACCATATTCTCACAAAGATCAAGATCTCACAAAGGAGACTATTTCTTATTCTGACGATTTCTCTTGATAGTTAGTACGCAAGGAACTACAGAGCTCTAAATGTGAGTAATTAAATGTTATTGAAATTCTGGTATGTCGTCTATTAATTAAGTTTCATTAATTCTGTGTCTTGCAAACATCATTAAATGGACATGTTGTGACAATGTTTTGAAGTCGGTCTGCCGGACCGAACGTTAAGCCTGCTGCATCCCCTAATGGCGTTAAGATATAATATTTCACCGGAAAGAGCGTTCAAGGGGACCCTTGAACCTTCAGTCCAGAGTTAATGACCTAAATAACTGACTACTTGGACACTGAAGTTTAGGAACGTTCTTGGCGCCCAATAGATACTATAACAAGGAGAGCTTTTCAAAGTCTTGTTAGTAGCAAAGTTTCCCCTTGAAAAGCTCTTTCCATTGATGTATATCTTATGGCTATTTGGCACTAAGAATTTCTTAACTTCGGTGCCCAAGTTGTCACCTATTTAGGTCATTATTCCGAACGGAATAACAATTAGCGAAAATGGTGTTAGAAGCTAAAATGTTACTTGAAAGGCTCTTTCAATTGGGATAATTATATCTTATGTCTATGCTTCAGGGCAGAAACACATAGTACAATGCCCATTTTCCTTTCAATGAACATCAATCACGATCATTAATTTATTTGTCTGTAGCACGTACTATTTCTATGTTCGTCTGCAAGTCACGGACACTGTGACTTTAGATGCTTTCTTACTTTGTTTGTCTTCTGGAAATATCCTTCAAAATCCTCGTATTGTGATTTAAACTGTGTTACACAATTTTAGAGTGTGTTTTTACTAACGATGTTTTTCTTCGTCGATGTTTTTTGATATAAAAACATAATGATATAGACGTCAACAAAACAACTTATGACATCAATGAAAATTATATTATAAAAACAATTTACGTGAGACAAACAAAAATACGTTTAATTAACAACAATGTTCACAATAACAAAGTAAGTATAGGTATATTATATGTAATTGATCCATGTCTAAAGTTAAAGGGATATTAGATTACGCATATGGTCGTGTCTAGTGGTTGCAAGTTGAATCCTGGAGCGTGGGGTTCGATCCTTGGATCGGGCAATAAAATAGCCAATGGTATACCTATATGGCAACCAGCGTATAAAGTTGCCCCATATAACTCAATATAATGTAGCAGTATCTTTGGCAATAACTAGTGCAATCTTGCGATATTTAGCAGTTTTTCTCCACAGTTCCACTACCTCCAGCTACCACCAGCAATATGCTGAAATTGTTGCCCGCGTAAGATTTAGTTCCAGACTTCCAGCTGATCTGTTTTTTAAAGATCTCATCGTGAAAATGTAGGCAAAGTGAGCTTGAAGTGAGCTGTCATTCCACTGATGCTTAGGATTGACAATAGCCCGGCAAGCTATCTTTGTTTTATCTGATTGATCGCAGTGAGCCCAACACAAAGATTTTACCTTTATGGTATGTGCGTGTTTAAAAACCTATGTGTACTTACAACCACACCCGGAACAATTTATTTGTCTAACAACGCAAACACGGCATTAAGCAAGCGTTAGAAGTGAACATTTGTGTAGGAAATATTAAGAAAACGCCTTAGCTAAGACTTTTATTGTGTATCATGATTCTACAAGTATTTCTATAATAACTCTTCTTTATGTATATATCCATTTACGCGAATCTATATTTTGTACACTTAATCTAATATGTATATGTATAATCTTAAAATGAATATTGTGATTCCAAAATGAAAAACGTTACTAACCCAAATTTTAATAACACAGCTAAATCCCCGTCCTAATCAACATTTTAACGATTTAAAACACTGTTCGAGCTCATTGTCATTTATCTGCACCAATTTCACAGATTCCTCCCAAAGCATCTTGGCAGTTTTGTCACAATACGCCCTTTTCGCTGCCCTACTAAGTTCACAGTTCTTAAAGTACGCCCCACTCACTTTACCAGCTTTCTTATCTAGCGCTACATGCAAAGCCGTTTGTGCTCCTTGCCATGGTGTCTTAAATATGCTATTAAACAGAAGTTTCAAGAAAAATCCTATAAATTTGTTCCCAGAATCAAGGATCGCGGTTCCAACTGCTCCAGGATCCACATTATTCACCACAACGTTGGAACCTTCCAATCTTTTTGATAGTTCATTTGTAAACAGTATGAGACACAGCTTGCTGTTAGCATAGATCTGGAATCTGTACCAATAGTCAGTCTTGTTCAGGTTACCAATATCCACTCGTCCATGCTTATGCAAGATAGACGTTGTCATCAATATCCTGCTACTATCGTCAGGTGTGGCCGTCTTCTTCAAGAGTGGGAGAAGTAAAAGCGTTAGTAAAAATCCTCCGTAGTAGTTCACTTGCATTATGAAGTTCATTCCATCGGCAGTTAAGAAGTCTCCGGGAACCCCAATACCGGCATTGTTTATCAAAACGTCTAAGCGGTCTTCAGTTTTCAGGATATCTGCTGCGAATTGCCGAACAGATTTCAAAGATCCGAGGTCTAGAAGTTTGAATACAACGTTTTCATTTTCCGTTTCTTGTACTATTTGCTTCCTTGATCGGTTACCTTCGTCTTCAAAAGGGCAAGCCACGATAACCCTAGCTCCCCGATGAGCGAGGTCTATGGCTATTTCGAGGCCCATTCCCGCGGTTCCTCCAGTAACTAGTATTGTTTTCCCTTCTAGTCTTCTCCGTGAGATGCATACTGCGTTTGTATTCTTCTGGTGTATGCCAATAGCAAGTATAAATATTATGACCAGAGCTATAACAAGTATTATGCCGTACATAGTTCCTGTGTCAATGCCGATCGAAATCAAACTGTTAATAATGATCTAAGCATCTCAGATATAAGGTGCCGAAAAAATATTATTATTACACGTTTTTCTGCAATTTGCCGAAGATGTGTGACGTAACCTGTTTTATATTTTTTACCTACGTAATATCTTTGATTACACAATTTTTTGTGGTCCGAAGGCAATCAGTTTTTAGTCACGGTTTGGCATGGCTTTGGATACCAAAATCGCACTTATACGAGGATAAGGTGAAAAGTTCTCGGCCCAGCAAGGAAGGAGGTTTGCTACATATATAAATATTTTTTTTACCATTGCCACTCGAAAAAGGGCATTTTATTCATCGATAACAGTGAATAAAACTCTCTTTTACTCACTGAGTGAATAAAGACATTTTGAATTTGGAACAAACACGAATTACGTACAAAAAAAAAACGCTGCTGCTGAAAGTACGTACTGGGAGGCTGAATGGGAGCTATTCTATTCCAAATAAAAAAAAAAACCCGGCAATTTAGTTACGTTCTTTTTTATCTGTTATTGTGGTTGTTTTGTGTTATTGGAAAATCTATTAACTTAAGTAATTATAATAAAATGAGTTCTTCCGATATCGAAAATGAGAGACTGACTCCGGAATATTTCGTTCTACATCGAAAGGTTGTGAAACGACTACATTACAGCTGTCTCAGCAACAGCAACCACAAAATACGGCGACTTTGCCAAATACCCAAGTGTTGTCTCTAATACAACAGTTTCAAAGCCAAACCAGCCTATAACACTAAATATTAAAAATTGTTCTAATTTTACTATACATTTTTAATTTTAATTTAATATTTAATCCTTTGTTGTTATAATACTGATTATATAATAAAAACTGATAAATATAAATACCATGCTCCTTTTTATTTTCTCACAGTCAATGGTAAAAAGTAGAGTACACAACACGTGAATAAAAAATTTATCTCGGTACTTGTATCCCTCGCTCCGCTCAGGATTCTAATCTAGAATCCCTCGCTACGCTCGTGATTCTACTCTAGAATCCTTCGCTGCTCTCGGGATCCAACTTCGTACCTCGAACTAAATTCCCTTTTTATTCACTTGTTGTATAATCTACTATTATGACATTGTTACACTTATCAGGAAAACGATTGTCATCTTTTTATTTCAATCTGTCAAATACTTTTCAACGGATTTATAAGATACACGTATCGCTGTGTTTTCTTGAAATGAATAAATTAGAATATTGTGCCGTCATTAAGTTCTTCGTTTTGGACGGATTATTAGTGGAGTGCCTCAAGCGCCTAAAGTATAAAAATCTCGGAATCCAATTACTTTGAACAAATTATTATAAAACCTGTTGGATTGCATTATTGATAAGGTATATTAAAAAGTTTACCCATTAAAATTCGTTGCTTTTTATTTAAGGAGTTAATAAATAAACAATACATGTGTATACATATAATCTGATGCATTACGAGCTTATGGGACTAGTTTTTTACAAAAATGTTTTATAAATATATTTCTGGGGTAATAAATATCAAAATTTCATAGTAAAAATCATTTATTTAATTATAAAAAGTTTATAAAAATATATATTTTTTTTACTTATGGTACATAGTTGAAAATTAACCAAATATTTTTTTTTCGTTTTCATCAGCTTCGTCTACTTCACTTATTTTTATAATAGGGGATGCATTCAAACAGCTATTACCATTGCACTGTGAACACGCTGCAGTACAATACAAGCCACTTTTTCGGCATCCGCAAGCATTTCCGCATCCCTTTTTACAATTACAAAATAACATTTTCAGTAAATTATCTGGAGCAGGAGGTTGTTTCATCATTATCGGTTCCAGTTTATTAGAAACGTACCTCCATCCCCAATTTTCAATAGAAATATCATTACCCAACCACATTTGCACTTGTAGATACACTCTTTTTAAATGTTCAAATGCTGCATCAGATGTAGGTACTAGAGATGGTAATTGAACGCCAATATTTTTAGCGGTACCCTTCAAAAAAGAACTAAATCTTAATCAGGGCGAGCGAAGCGAGCCCTGCTATATCCCACAACCTGAGCATTTTGTGGTACACTTTACGGAAAACCTATTACGCCTATTGATTTGTGCTTTAACGTAATAATTTGTATTTATATGTAGATGTGTTATCAGTAAAAAAATAATAATTTAAATTACGAAAAAAAATATTAAAAAAAACTGCCTTAAAGATTATTACCACGCAGAAAAACGACGCGAGCCCTCACATAGCTCTGCTTTTAGCTAGTGTATTTAAATCTTTGATTTTTTTGGGGCACTGTATAAAGATAAATTGCATGCTACACCAGCTTGAAAAATATTGTCAGGATCTTCATTAAAATTTTTAAATACTGCAGCAGCGTCATGTAAATCTTGGCATTTTTCAAAACTTGTAGCAAACTTCTTTTTACCTTTATTGAAAAAAGCGGATGTCGTATCACAACCAGTTAAAGCGTGTAAAAAGAGAATAATTATGTTCTTTGCATTTTGGTAATGATTTCTCTAAACTTTTTGATGAAAAAAATTTCTGGGCAACTTTTCCTCAAGGTGGCTTCTGAAAATAAACACGGTCGTTTGGAGTTAGTGCATATTGCATGGGCATATACAAACTCAGTTTGTAAAAATTGAATCAATCCATCTTGCCGTTCAGTTGAAGCAGTTTTCAAGGTTGATATTCCTCTGGTAATTTTTATTATACATATCTCCTAAGTCTGCGTTTGATGCTGAACCAGATCCTACTTTATCGCAAATGATGCAATTAATTGAATCATTTTTTTCGTCTCGTCTTGGCTCTTCCATGTTTACTTGTAAACCTACAATAAAGAAATAAATAAATTCTGCAGGATATGTATTATGATTAAATATAATGTATTGTACAAATAAAAAAGAAAAAATTTTTTGTTTACATTTTTATTGATTGCAAAAAATTTCTAATTCCAATTATAAATAAGATGAATGCAACAATTTCGATTTTATATTGTTTATGTAATATATAGCAAAAGAGTAAAATACATTTAATAGTATATTTTCTATTATTTTGCCTAATTTTCTTTTGAATTTACAACAAAAATAACGAATATGATAATAAAAGTATTATGATACTTACGACACAGAATTATAAAATCTTATTTCGCAATTATATCCAAAACCAAAAAATATTAATTATGAAATCAAAAAATATTCACTGCACAAAATACACAACAGTAACGGTACACGCATCCCTATATATTGTACAGAATAGACTGAAGTTCTAGACCTATCGAACACCTGGCGGTCCACCTCCCCTCCACTTTCTTCTACCTGCACCTTGCTTCTACGACCTTTTTTTGATGCCTGTCATTTGTAGAAGATGTTTCTTAATATCCATTTTCATTTTATTATGGATATTTTATGAAAATATATTTTCATTTAAAACAAAAAAATTAAAAATTCAGTAAAATTACTGAAAAAATAATAAATAATAAAAAGCAACAAAAAAAAATGGGTAAACATTTTAGTATTTTATGTATAAAATATAATTCAGAAGGTTTTACATTAATATATTCAAAGTAATTGGATTCCGAGGTCAAACTCCCCGGGCACTCCACTATATCGCCAACAGAAATTCATCCAAAGTTGGTAAAGGTTTACAAAGAGTCTGCGCCTTCGTTTTCAACCATAAATAAAAACTTTTTTATAAAAAAAAAAACAACCGAATTCCAAAAAAAACACTACAATGTGAAAAATAATTTTAATTTCGGAAGTCGGTGTCGTTGGTTCTGTAGTTTCGTTTTTTGACACCGACTTTCGAAATTAAAGTTATTTTTCACTTTGTAGTGTTTTTTTTGGAAGTCGGTTGTTTTTTTTTTGTAAAAAAGTTTATATTTTTTCCTTTTTAGTAGTACCTACCTACAACAAACACATATATCACTACTTGCTATGTGAATATCAGTGACAGAAAGCTATTGAACACATCTGCCTAACCCTTTAAAGGGTATAGGCGTGATGTTATGTTGTGTGATTGCGTAAACAATGCATACAATATGCTATAGCAGCAATCGCGGTTGATTTGCTGGCATTTATTGAAGAGTTCCGTTGTCTATCTTCGAAACTCATCATCAGATCTTTACTAAATTTGAATGGGACCATTTTGGAATAAAACTCTTTTGAACAAAACAAAAATTTTGCAAGTTTGAGTTATGCCCGAACATACCTACATAAAAAAAAAACATAAACATCCGAATTGAGAACCTCTTCCTTTTTTGAAGTCGGTTAAAAATGGGCGGCTGAATTTATACGTGGGCGTACATCCGTTGAAGATGATCCTCGTAAGGGCCGATCAAAAACTGCGACGACAGACGAAAAAATCTAAAAGGTGCACACTATGGTATTGTACGATCGGCGATTGACAGTGTATGTATGATATACTGAGACCGTAGGCATATCAGAAAAAAGGGAACGAAACATCTTACATCATGAGTTGAATATGAGAAAGCTTTGTGCAAGGTGGGTGCCGCATTTGTTAAACGCTGACCATAACCAAATTGCAGACCTTCCAGAATCACACTTCAGGGATGGGATTCTTTAATTGGAGAAACGCTGGACAAAATGCTTTGAGCTACAGGGGCACTACGTAGAAAAATAAATGTATTTTTAAACTAAAAACTAATGTTTTTTACAGCCAGGCCAAGAACTTTTCACCTTGCCCTCGTATATCGATATGTAGTTGTGGTTATCATTTGGTTACACAAGAATAAAAACTTATTAACCCTTTAATTCGTAACGTAAGCTATAGTTAACATTCACAACTCGAAAAATGCACTAACAATATTATCAGTTTATCTTATGATGTTTTCCAATTAGTAAGTAAAGGATATCACTATGCGTCACTAGCAAAATAAAAGACGTTATTCTAATGTAAATTTTGACAGTATTGTGCAAAATGGCGTTCCGATGGCGAGCTGCTCCCGCGCATAAGGTAAGGAATATTGATTTTTTTTAATTAAATTTGTATTTCATGTAAAAATAACATACTATTTATGTTTTTATGATTGCATTCTACGATTTTACAAAAGATTTGTTACAAATAATGCAAGTGGGTATGCGCTATAATTGGTTAAAGTTGAATGTTAGCTATGGTTAACATTGCGAACATACCAGTGATTGTCATAGAGATAAGGGTGTAAAAAATAGTTAACATTGCGAAATAGTGGAGGATGTACATAATTGCTTTTATTGGTGTTTGGGGTGCTTGCATGCTTAATTTTGATTTATTTACTTTTAGCATACCCAGCGATTAGAGCGTGTGAGGAAAATACTAGCACTTGTCCCACCACAAGATGCTTCTTCCAGCGATGGTAGCACATTAGAAGATGATAATGAGGTTAATGTACTAGCTGACGATACCGAATACAGTTCTGAACCCCGCTCATTAGATTCCTCGTTTGAGCGACTCAATATTTTAGAGAATGATGAGTTTTTCCGGAAGATGTCATACCATCCACACCCGCTATAAGTGAAGTACTCGCCACTCTTTAGGAGTTGGCGTCAAAGTTGTAACTAATAGTTCTCTGCCAGAGTATTAAAAATAAACCGGCGGTTGTATACTTCGACAACTTCTTTTCATCTCTAGAACTGATTCATCTGTTACGCAATGAGTATGGTATCTTTTCCTTGGGCACGATCAAAGCCAATCGTTTAAGAGGGTGTCAAGAAAAACTGCCTAGTGATAAAGACTTATCAAAAAAAGGTAGAGGTTCAAGTAAACAAATAGTTTGCAATAAAAATAAACTAAGTGTTGTAAAATGGCATGATAACAAAGCCGTAATATTAGCTAGCTCTTATGTAGATTCGTTTCCTATGGAGAAAATAAAGCGATTTTCTAAAGAAAACAAGTCCAAGACTGATGTTCCATGTCCTCAAATCGTGAAACATTATAATTCCCACATGGGAGGTGTAGATTTATGTGACATGCTGATCTCCCTTTACCGCACTAATTATAAAACAAAGAGATGGTACATGGCGTTGTTCTCTCAATTAGGTATTAGATATTTGTGTAAATAATGCATGGATTATGTATCGAAAAGATTGTGCTCGGTATAATAAAGTTCCTAACTCACTAAAACTATTTAGAATTATGATTTACTATGAACTTCTCTCAATACAACGAACGCCTGCTGGTACGAGTACGTCTTTAGAAAAAACTCAACAGACAAAATTTTAAAAAATTCAAAAGCCCTCTGGGCCAAGACCTACTGACGCTATCCGCCGTGATAACATAGGTCATATGCCTGACTACACAACAGCGCCAGGTAGATGTAAGTTGTGTAAGAAAGGGATGACTTACATAATTTGTTGCAAGTGTAATTTAAGATTGTGTTTTGTAAAAAACGTAATTGTTTTAAACAATTTCATGAGCATTAAACGTTGTAATATCTTGTCTGCAATTTCCATAAACACTTGCTTTTATTTTAATAAATTAATATTATAATTAAACAGCATTAAGTTTTATTTTTAATTCCCTATACATTTCGCAATGTTAAAAATACATAACATGTTTTTTGTACACTTGAACGATGTCTACTTCGCAATGTTATGTATTTTTAACATACGATTCCTAATAATCTGTTCGTTACAGATTTTTATTTCAATTTTTTTTAGGTCAATAGCAATATCATTAGACAGAATAACTAAAAAAAATATTAATTTTTGATTATAACTTTTTCTGCGAACTAAAGGGTTAACTAAATTTGTTAATTTTATAAATAATGGAGTTGAGGGGCCCGTGGCTAAATAATAACAGCTGCACAAGTCAATCGATCAGGTTAAGCTGCGATTGCCGCGGTCGGTCTGTGGATGGGTGACCAGCTTTACATACCGAGACCCCTCCGTGCCTCGGAAAGCACGTTATGGCGTTGGTCCCGGCTGTCATTTGTAGATCTTTGACAATCGTTACGGGTAGTCAGAAGCCCAAAAGTTTAACAACCAGCGTACACTGAAAAAAAAGAATTGTTGAATTTACTAAAGTAGCGTAGGTTGAGTAATGAACTGCCATAGTCAACCCTTTTCATAGTTAATTTTACTATAACAAGAGTGAATTTAACAAAATCCACTTTGTTGATTTTACATAACAAAACAGATTGACTAAAACTATTTTAAGTATAGTAAAATTTATCGAACAAATATTTGAATACACTAAAGAAAGTTTGTAAAAGACTTTCGTACGAGTTCTCTAAATTTCCAACAGGTGACGCTACTAAATTTGTTTGTAACACTAACAAATAAGAAAGTTGATTTTACTTGACACAAATCATGAGATACGTTTAGTATAATTAACACTAGAAATATGTACATTTTACACAAGCTTGTCAATAAAATCAACAAAGAAGTTTTGTTTAAATAACAGTACGAGTTTCGCAACACAGTTCTCCAGATATCCGATAGGTGTCGCTTGCTACTCTACTAAAGTTGATCGTAAAATCTAACAAATTAGGAAATTGATTTTACTTGACACAAATTATGAGATACATTTCATATAATTGACATTAGAAATATGTTAATTTTACGCAAGCTTGTAAATAAATTTAAAAAAGAACTTTTGTTTAAACAACAGCGCGAGTTTAGCAAAACAGTTTTCCAAATGTCCGACAGGTGACGCTTGCTAATCTACTAAAGTTGTTCGTAAAAACTAACAAATTGGAAGATTGATTTTACTTGACACAAATTATGAGATACATTTAATATAATTGACATTAGAAATATGTTAATTTTACGCAAGCTTGTAAATAAAATCAACAAAGAAGTTTTGTTTAAACAACAGTACGAGTTTCGCAGCACGGTTTTCCAGATATCCGATAGGTGTCGCTTGCTACTCTACTAAAGTTGTTCGTAAAATCTAACAAATTAGGAAATTGATTTTACTTGACACAAATTATGAGATACATTTCATATAATTGACATTAGAAATATGTTAATTTTACGCAAGCTTGTAAATAAAATCAACAAAGAAGTTTTGTTTAAACAACAGTACGAGTTTCGCAACACAGTTTTCCAGATATCCGATAGGTGTCGCTTGCTACTCTACTAAAGTTATTCGTAAAATCTAACAAATTAGGAAATTGATTTTACTTGACACAAATTATGAGATACATTTCATATAATTGACATTAGAAATATGTTAATTTTACGCAAGCTTGTAAATAAAATCAACAAAGAAGTTTTGTTTAAACAACAGTACGAGTTTCGCAACACAGTTTTCCAGATATCCGATAGGTGTCGCTTGCTACTCTACTAAAGTTGTTCGTAAAATCTAACAAATTAGGAAATTGATTTTACTTGACACAAATTGTGAGACATTTTTAATATAATTGACATTTACATTTTACAGAAGCTTGTCAATAAAATCAACAAAGAAGTTTTGTTTAAACAACAGTACGAATTTAGCAACACAGTTCTCCAGATATCCGATAGGTGTGGCTTGCTACTCTACTAGAGTTGTTCGTAAAATCTAATAAATTAGGAAATTGATTTTACTTGACACAAATTATGAGATACATTTCATATAATTTACATTAGAAATATGCTAATTTTATGCAAGCTTGTAAATAAAATCAACAAAGAACTTTTATTTAAACAACAGAATGAGTTTCGAAGTCAGTTCTTCCCGACAGGTGACGCTTGCTAATCTACAAATACTAAAGTTGTTCGTAAAAACTAACAAACTGGAAGATTGATTTTACTTGAAACAAATTATGAGATTAGAAATAAGTATGTACATTTTACACAAGCTTGTCAATAAAATTTACAAAGAACTTTTGTTTAAGGTTACTAAACATTAGCCCGTGACATGACTCGCTATTGTAGGCACATAACGTGGTTTCCATGGGTTTTAGCTTCTACATTATATATTTTAGCGTGTTCCGACAACTAACGGCAATTTGTTCACTATGAAAGAAAGCAAAATTATGTCATTATATGCAATATGTTTTAGTATTTGCCGAATACAAATTAAGTGTGTGCATATACACTCATTTGTACAAATCAAAGTTGTATTCGGCAAATACTACAAACATACCGAATACAACAGCATTTAATTAAATAATTTTGCTTTGATAGGTAACATAGTTCATTCATACTATAATACAGGAAATTGTTCCTATGAGACCATCCATAACTTTTTAAGATATTCTGAACTGCATTCACAGATTTCGGAAAAAGTTTACAGTCAGCAAAAAAAAAAATCTAAAATAAAAAAAAAATGCCAATCGATCCTATTTCATGTGGGGATCATAATTATACTCTATGGGACTATTTAAGGTATGAGTAATAGAAATGACAGCAATCGCCAAAAATTTTCCCATACATTTTGAACAGAAAAACGATAAATCAACCCTAAATATGATTTATTGCCAAATGATCCTATTTCATACTGTGATCAAAATACTCTTTAAGGTCAACTGAAATTTGAGTACAGAAACTACGGTAGGTAAGTCAAAACACCGGGTTCACACGCAGGCATAATCTTCTACAACATCATCATCATCATCATCATCATCATCAGCCTATAATGTTCCCACTGCTGGGACATAAGCCTCCTCTCAGTGAGAGGGAGTGGGCCGTAATCCACCACGCGGGCCCAGTGCGGGTTGGTAGATGTCACATGTCTTCGAATTTTTGGTTCTAGGACATGCCGGTTTCCTCACGATGTTTTCCTTCACCGTTTTGTGAGCAGTGGTGATGAAATAATTTACACAAAGTAAAGCGCCTGTCTGGGTTCGAACCTACGACCTACAACTCGTAAGTCGCGGCCGTTACCACTTGGCCACCACTGCTCTACAATACAACATAACTCTTCTACAACATAAGAACTAAAAAAAGTAGTTTCTGCACTCAAATATCAGTTAAATGTGACTTCACATATCCTAAAACCATAAGACAATTTAGACGCTTCTAACGATAGGTATTTCATTTATCAAATTATCATAAGTAGTTTAGAAGTTATGAGGGAACATAATAATAATAATGAACATACTTTTGGGGTTGTAAATCGGGTGAATGCAAGCAAAGGCAAAAGCTAACAATGTATATTATATACAGCGTGGCAGGGACATTGACGCACATCCTGTTACCATGGATTCAGTAAGTACATGATTCTGAATTTTTTTTTGGGGTGGTAAGATCATCCATTGAGTCCTTCCGCCCAGGGTGGGGCGGAAGGGACTGTCAGACTTTTACTGACTAAAATCCACCCGTGTTCCTTCGGATGCCCTTTAAGTTTTGGGGCCACGGTGTCCTGTTCAGACAGTCCCGCGGCTCCAGCAGGCATTTGACCCTATGGCGGGCCCCGTCAGTTTGCTGACAGCTCTTTGAGGCGCGCGTGGAACACGACGCGCCGCCGACCCGGGACGCGCCGCCGACCCGGGTTCTGAAGCCCCCTGCGTTGAAAGTTTTTGTCGGTTATTAAAAAAAAAGTTGATTTTCCATACATTTTGACCGCGTAGGTATTGCACTTTTCTGTGAAACTAATGATTTTTTTTTTTGATAACCGACGAAAAATTTCTTCGCTAGAGGATCTACAATCGTGTGCTGAATTTACGGTTACAGTTTGCGCGTCGATGTCCCTGCCACTCTGTATATTTGAAAAGTGCTTATTAAGCCCTTTCATTTGGTATCCAATTTTTTTTAACAAAACCTCACATATCCTATAATATTACAAATGCGAAAGTTTGTGAAGATGTTTGGATGTTTGTGACTCAATCACGCATAAACGGCTTAACGGATTTGGATGAAATTTTGTACACATATAGAATATGATCTGGATTAACATGTAGGATACTTTTTATCTCGGAAAAATTAGTGGTTCCCGTGGGAACCACAAAAATCATAATAGTGAAGAGATTTAGTTGAAATTTGGTATGGGGATATCTTTCATGCCGAATTAACGTTTTAGGTAGGTACATTAAATCCCGGAATATGTGCAAATAACTAACGCCACGCGTACGAAGTCGCGGACGCCCGCTAGTAATTATAATAAATGCGAAAGACCGTTTGTTTGTACGCCTTCACCTCTTATCTACTAAACCGATCATGATTCATAACTTTATAAGCTGTGAGTGTTATAAGTATTTAGAGCAATTTTCGTGTCTCTTCTTTTTTACCCGATTACGGCGAAGCAAAAAACGAAAATATATATGATTTTGACCGGTATGTATGTATGTTCCTCTGTTCCCTTATAACTTCTAAGCTACTTGTGATAATTTGACAAATGAGGTAACGTTAAAAGCGTCTTAATTGTCAAAAAAAAAATGCGCCTACCACCGTTTGACATTTGACAATCGTTTTTTTTTATTAACTTAATATAGAATAAGCAAGAACCTCATAAGCCATACAGCCAAGTGTGATGTATCCGTTCAAAAACTTAAATGGGAAAAAAGCATCAAAAAGGACAGCGGTGTACATATATAAATTATATAAGCGCTTTTGTTCCGTAAATATTAGAAAAACCAATTTTCTATTAGAATTAAGCTGTTTTGAAAGAGAATATTTAAATTGATTAAATGGACTAAAATGCTATGGATATACCTAAGTCTATTTGACGCGGAAGGCTCTTTTTGTAATCGATTTTTTAAAGGAAATAAGCTGTTTAGAACCAAAATATCATTGAAAATCATTGAGAATATAGTGTTAGGATCGAATCGCATCAAAAAAAAGAACTTTTCCAAAATGAGAAATAAAGCCTTTTGAAAAGACACTCCTGAAATATTAAAAAAAGTAACGATTTAAGTCTTTGTTTTGATCTATACCATACCAATATATCTACCTACATGTTACTTAATTAAAATGTTGATTTTACGAAACATCTTTGAGATTTTACTAAACTTTAATGTCATTTGACGTGACGTCATACCTATTCATCGTATGACGCGTTCCGTCTCGACTCGATACGACTTAGAGTTGCCAGATTAACACCTCTCCGCCCTTTTTAATTTTATTATAAGTAATTTGACGTAGGAAATGACGGGAATAATTATGACTAAAATTAAACGTTTTTAGGGTTCCGTCCAAAGGGTAAAAACGGGATCCTATTGCTAAGACTTCACTGTCTGTCTATCACCAGGCTGTATCATAGGCTGCTGTATGATAGCTAGACAGTTGAAATTTTCGCAGATGATGTATTTCTGTTGCTGCTATGACAACAAATTCTAAAAACAGAATAAAATAAATGTTTAAGGGTGGTTGTCATACAATAAACGTGATTTTTTGCCGTTTTTGCTCGATATTAATAACGATTGGTACGGAACCCTTTGTGCACGAGTTCGAATCGCACTTGGCCGATTTTTAGACATATTGCGTACCTACTGGTCATATCATGTTCGGACGTTTTCAGCGTGACAAATAGTATTCCTGTAGATTTTGGGTGGTAGGTACTGTGTTTTCCCGTCCGCATAAGTTTTTTTTTTTAATTTTCATGATATTTTGACGCTATCTACTGAACAAGAAAAGAAAGGGTGTCGCGCTGACACCCTTGAGCGTTTCGTATAAAACTCATAATTATGCCAAGAAGCTACCGCCATTAGATAAACTTCTGATTTTAAGATTTATAATATCATGAAAATAAAAAATAAAAAACTTTTATGCGGACACGAAAACATGCTTCTCTCTCATTTGTTCCAAGTATCTACAGAAATAAGGTAAAATCTAAATAATGGAAATGAAGTACAGAAAATATGATAAAATAACATATAATATTTTTGGCGGAAAATTTCCAACTTGCATAGCGGAATTCAAAATATCTCGTTGGCAACACTGTTCTTCAAATTCTTTCTTTCGGTTGGTCGGTTCGTGTGACGCGTGCGCCGCGGTTTTCTTTCAGTATTATTAGTATATTACAAAATACTCTGTGGCCGGTGGCCGCGGTGCTGTCTGTGTTGGATTAGTTAGATATTTATAATCAATAATTATCATTCAGTTACGCTAAAGTAATAGTAGTTCAATCAATGTTCATAGCAGTTCATAGTGAGTGAAAATGGACTCGACGTTACAAAATACGTTAGGATTTACATTAGACTCCAACTTCGCCATAGCACTTCTCGATTCTTGGGGAGTCTCGAAGGAAACACAAGCTGTATTTCAAGGTAAGTTCTAAGTTCCTACTTATTATCAACTTAGAATGGTAGAATAGGTAGGTACCTTCGTCCTAACAGGTCAGTCTTATCGTAAAGTACGCGGTCGCCATCCAACGGCGGCTGCCAGTTCTCCTATGTGCCTTGCCTATTGCCACTGCAAGCTTGTTCTGCAAGATCTACAGATCCTGTAAGTCCGTAACCTGCAGATCTCGTTATTTCTGATTTGAACGCGCAATAACTCCAAACATAGCTCGTTAGATAGTCCTTGACCTTGAGCCTTTAATATGACACCCTAGTTAGCGAATATCAGTCTGATAACTAGCGGTGGGTAACTCCGGAGGTTACTGATCTAAAGGTGCCGGTTCCGAACGCGGATACGAAAACCTTATTTATTCCTCACAATACTTACCGGCACCGCGGTGTCAATCAAATGTATCAAAATTTTTTAGTCGTATTTATTTTTATTTTGGGGAAGTAAAATGGAAATAATAAACAAAAGTATTTTTTTTTATTGAAAACAAGATAGTTTATTAAACTTTCTATCTATGAACGCGTAGTTAGCAAAACAAAAATTGTTACCTAGTTATTAAAGTATAAATTCATAATTATAAATAAAGTCTGTAAAGTGATCAATTCAAAATATGCCAAATGATCCAACGAACCGAATGAATAAAATGTTCTGGTCGAACCGCGGAACCAGAATGACCGAATTAATGCCGGTGCCAAAGGAATAACTAAGGTGAACCGGTACCGGACTTAGAGTCGGAATAAGTGAATCAATTCACATTCCGAAATAAAGATTACCCACATCTACTAATAACCACAAAATATTGTATTTTTTTTATTAGTTAGATAACTACACACCACATTATTACTTGATACAAATATTAATATGTAATATAACTAGGTAGATACTTTAGATAAATGTATTCCAAATTTTAATATCACTCCCTCCCTGGGCCCTGTCCTTCTTTTTTTAGAATATGACTTGGATGTTTTTTGCATAGAAAATATTTCTGATTCTGATATAAATGAGCTGATTCCAAAATCAAGAATAAAGGATAGAATTAAATTCAAGGCTGGATTAGCTCAATTTAAAAATGAAAATAAATCCCTGGTGAGTATTTTGAAGTATACCTATTATTGTACGGACGCCAGCACATCAAGCTACCCGAAACTGTCAAATATCAACCATCCAACAACCAACAACCAACCAACCAACCAACAACAACAACAACAACCAACAACAACAACAACAACAACCAACTCAACCAACTCGATCAACTTTGAACCTTATACTTAAGCAATAAAGTTGAAAATCTATTAAATAAATTTGACAGATTGTAGTAGCTTGATGTGCTGGCGTCTGTACCTACTTTCCAGAATGTAGCAAAGGAGCCTTTAGGCTCGGTAATCTCAAGGCTCACAGGCTTTGCTTGTTTTAAAACTGATTGATTTGTTCATTTAATAATATTAGTAAAGATTATTATTTTAAAGATTTTTAGTTTTGGTAGAAATGTTACTAATGTATCTCAGATCAAATGCTCTTAATAGTATGAGCACTGATCTAGCTGGAGTCAACTTGAAATTGTTTTTTTACATTAATAAAATAATAACATATTTACAAACGAACTTATATGCTTAAAATCTTATCTTATCTTAATTTTTACAGAAAACATGTTCTTTAGACACAGAATCAATAGAATCAGATAAGGATTCTATGGGGCATGTGGGCAGCGATTATAGTTCTGCGGCTAGTGGCTGTTCTTGTGCTACTTCGAACGAAGAGGTTAGTTTTTTACACTTTATTTTGAAATTGCCTTGTTAATAATCGATACCATAAATACCTACCACAAAATTAAATAAGCTATATAGGTATTTAAAAGCCTGCCCTATGTTGTTCCTGCTACAAATGGCCATAACGCTAGAAGAATTTCCCTGCTGTATGGCTATGGCCAGTTTTCCAGGAGCGAGTCAATGTTATTGCCTTTTTGTGTTTGTTTTTTTTCGTTACCTATTTTTTTTCTTCCAATTTTGTAAGTTAGTTTGGTCATAGGATTAAGAACGTCAGGAAATATGGAAGAACTAAGGTCAATCAACAAAAAACTCATGAAATTCACTTGTAAGTACTTATGTTGTATGTGTGTTGGGGTACTTACCTATGTTGAAAGTTGAACTTGACTTTGATGATCACATTTATGTTTTTGATTCAATTCAATTTCTTGATTTCAAATCTTTTATATCATAAATTATTATGTATGTACGATTAATTCTTTATTTTTTAATTAAAAAATCAAAGTGGTCACAGGATCTGTACCATAATAGCCGGAAACCCAGCTGTTTAGACTCGCTAGATTGGTTTTGAATAGCGCTTTGTGATGAGTGATGTTCAAAATTTGGTGATGGAGGGAGCCAGAAGAAACACGGTGAGTTTTTGGTCACAGGATCTGCCTGTGACCAAAAACTCACCGTGTTTGGGCTCTTTAGAATGGTTTTGAAGAGCACTTTGTGATGAAGTAAAGTGATGTTCAGGGTCTGATGATGAATGGAGTCGGAAGGTGGCCACAGGATCTGAACCCTGGTAGCCGGAAACTCACTGTTTTTTTTTTTTTTTGAGGATGGGAAATCATCAAATGACCCCTCTCGCTCTGGGTGGAGCGGAAGGGAGTGTCAGACTCTTACTGACTAAAACCCACCCGTGTTCCTTCCTTAGCCCTTTATGTTCCGAGCCAGCGGTAACCCGAAAGGGTTACCGCTGGCTCGCCCTGTTTTTAAATGTTTCAGTTTTTCCTTCAGTGTTCCAGATCAATAACCAGATTGTTGCAAGGAGCGCTTACACTGACAATAGGGTATTTTCCAAATTTTTACAAACCGTTTATTTTATTAATTGGTTTCATGGAGAAAAATACATTAATTAATTTATTTTTCTGTTGGATCGTTCGTCCCAATCTTTAAATATAAGCGGTTTTCAAAAATTTGAAAACTGCCCTATTAAAATTACTCTGCTACCTATCAGCAATTTTGGTCGATGGCAATATCAAGTAATGGGTAATATCTGAAAAAAAATCAAATTGGAATTTACTACATTACAAACAATTTTTCAGGATGCATATTATGTTCCTAGTAGAAAATATGGGAAGAATATTCCAGCAAGAGGGAAATTGGCAGACCGGTACCATAACCAAAGAAGGATTTTAAGAAAATCAGGACTCATAAAGAAACACGAAACATCCACCGTTACCATAACTGAAACTCATGAAGGTATATTATTCAACATTTCAACTTTGCACTATCGGGTTTGAAAATCATTTTGCTTGTATGAAAAATCGTTTAGTCGCATTAAGTCCACTTTGCATTTGGCCCACTTTCCGAAAACACGTCTCTTTCGCAGTTGGTCCATTTCGCAGAAAAGGTTAGCTTCTATATTTTCAATCACTTTATATTAATTTTTTTTTTTCATTTCTTCTTAGGACGTCGCAGTAAAAATAAAAATCTGACATTTGTAGAATATGAAAAAAGAACAAAAAAACATTTACCTTTTCCCATATTTATGTGAAATATTATCAAATGGGAAATGACAATCTGCGAAATGGACCAAATGCGAAATGGACGTTTCGCGAACTGGACCAAGTGGATCAAATGCGAAGTGGACGTGATGTGCCTAAATGCCGCTCCAAACGGGCAACCAGTAGAATATCTCGGACCGCGGTCACCCGCAGCCTCGGCGCTCCGCCTCGGCGGGTTGCGCCCGTTCGCTCTGCGATCGGTTGGCGGGCGACCGCGGTGGAACTCAACTAAACAATCTGCTTTGTGAGTTCTTATCTTAACGTGTCACATTCACAGTTTTACGAGTTCAATTTCAATGGACATAGAATGTTATTTGTTTAAGAGTCCCAAAATGTATCACTTGAAGATCTTAATAATATGAAGCTATGGTTGAAATTTAATAAAGAGCCTTGGGTAGATGTTGTGGAGAAGTGGAAACTAACAAGGACATTGCGAAAAGAAGATTTATCTGGAAAAGATAAAACCATCCGGGACTTATTTAATGAATGGCCTTCAATCAAAGCAAGCTTGGGCTACAAACTTGTTCGTATAATTTATTATTAAATATATTTAATATATTTTTTAAATATTTAAGTTTTTTGCAAATATGCCATTCAATATTTATGCTTCACAAAATTCGGCCTTATGATATTATGCTTTTAGAATTTTTAATAATAAATATTATGCCAATTGATATTTATGCCATTTAACAGTATAGGTTTTATGTTTAGGACAAAAAATTATGCGTAGGTAATCATTCAATTTTATTTTTTATTTTTTTAGGTTGAATTAGATTTTGAATTCATGTACCCAAACCATGACCTAGAATTGTTCAAAAAGTGGCCAATATTCATGGAAAAAGCATTGCCAATTTACAGTAACATAAAAAGTTGCGTGGATAATCTGAAAACTTTGAACGACGATAGTACCACACCAGGTCAGTAGGTGCTAATTTATTTTCATTATATTAAATAAAGATAATAGACAGTCCTCATTTTTACAGGCTTATCTTTGTAATAATTTTTAACTCCTTGCAGATGTGAGAGATTATGTTTACCTAAAACTGATGAGTTCGAAATTGCCACCCACCATTAAAATTCCAGTTAAAACCGAAGAAAATAAGAAAAAATATTATAAACCAAGCATTGCTGAATCGGAAAAGGCTTTCATTTTACATGTCGCGGTAGGTAAATAAAGTGCGCAATAAATTAAAAAATAAATAACACAAAGTATTTGTGTCTATCTGTGGTAGCCGATTCGTTTTTTTAAACGGTTTTATTTAGTTTTTTCTTATTATGACTTGGTCTTTGGTGAAGGAAGACACCGTGAGGAAATCAGCAAGTCTTAAGAACTCAACCCAATGAAGACTTGTGATATTAGTTTACAGGCAATGGGTTCAGTGTGGTAGATTATTTATGACCCAGAACATCTTGTATATTTGTATTTGTTCAACCTTGTATTTGTTCTATTACAGAATCGGAGCGAAATAGTAACAAAGATCAAGCTGCGTCAGGATGAGCACTTGGCCAAAGGACTTACTTGCCAACCACTGATAGTCGTGGTAGGGTCATCGATAGAAGAAATAACCGATTACTATGTCCATTATGAATCAGTCATTTATAAGATCGACACCCTACTAAAAGCAGTAGATGTATGCTTTAAAATTTTCCATGTTTTCAATTTAGAGTACCCGACAGAGTGTGTTAACGTGTGGACCTTTATACAAAAATATTTTTACGGAATTGATTGCAAATCTGATAAAAAAATTTCAAGTGTAGCTTGTTTTATGGCGGATCTGTCTTAAAACCTTTTTAGACTGAAATTTCTATTTTGTGCCAAATATTTTATTTTGTACATAATCCAAAGACATTTTTAAGGAATTGATGATAAAAAAAGTCTTAATTTGTTTCCATCGAACCTATAGTTTATTTAAACATGTTTATTTGTTTTATGTGTTCATCTGTGTTAAACGACTATAAATCATTTTTCTTACACTTGAAATTTAGCCATGACTTGCGACCTAACTCCACTTATTGCTGTAAACAGTTTAATTGTAGGTACCAGAATATTTTCAAATATACGTTCGTTTCGTCGTCATCTGACCAATGCTCATAATCTGAATCTACCTTCCGAAATATGCCTGTCAAACTGTAGAAACAACAATATTATTCAAGAACCGAGTACATCAAGTAGCCAACAAATAATTTTCAACTTGGACTGTAATAGTGATAATGATGAACGCTCTTTTGTTTTTGAACCTGAAAGTAACCATGTTCCCCAGAAAGATGAAATTTTTAATAACTCAACAGCCACTTTCGCTTTGTCTTTATACAGTAATCCTAACATTAATCGAAAACGTGATCTCAACTTAGTTGAGGTTGACGCATGGAAATTTTTAAAACCTGAGGACCTTATCATAGCTCCAACTTATTCGCATATAATGTGTAATGGAGATACATACTGTAGAATTAAGTACATGTAACTAGAGAGATTATCGAACCGTGTTTTGGGTTAAAGCAAATTTTAATAAAAAATATAAATTTGAGGAGGAGTGTTGAGTAACTATTATTATCATACTACCCCGTGACATTTTCAACATGGTAGCAGAGCGTGGTTAATATGATAAGTAGGATTTGACTGTAAGAATAAATATTTTTTGTATGTATTGATATAGTATAAAGCTGAATTGTAACTGCGTTAGATGTAAACTTAGCAATAATGTTAAGTAATATAATGTTAAGGTTTTGCATGGCGTTGGTATGTTGGACATTGTGGACAGATAATTCTTTCTTTTTATTGCAGAATGGGTCAGCATATCTAACTACCCTTAGAGTCACATGATTGAAGGTGATCCCTTCTGGACATCCTTTAAGACGAGCCTTTTGTAAGAGGTTACCGCAACCTTAGTTTTAAGTACATTTAAATATAAATATGTACCTACATATAATATTAAAGTTTTGCATGGCGTTGGTATGCTGGACATTGTGGGCGGATAATTCTTTCTTTTTATTGCAGAATGGGTCAGCATATCTAACTACCCTTAGAGTCACATGATTGAAGATGATCCCTTCTGGACATCCTTTAAGACGAGCCTTTTGTAAGAGGTTACCGCAACCTTGGTTTTAAGTACATTTAAATATAAATATGTACCTACATATAATATTAAAGTTTTGCATGGCGTTGGTATGCTGGACATTGTGGGCGGATAATTCTTTCTTTTTATTGCAGAATGGGTCAGCATATCTAACTACCCTTAGAGTCACATGATTGAAGATGATCCCTTCTGGACATCCTTTACGACGGGCCTTTTGTAAGACTCTTATTGAAAGCACTGTGAACATGAAACATCTGTTCAAATTGATTCCTTTTTTCCTCCAGGTTCAAAATGTAGGTACACTTCCCATAATTTACACCGGTTTCAAAAGGTACATTTCCTGAAATGTCCACTTCTCAAATAGTACATTTCTCAAAATGCACCTATCCCGGAATGTACATTTCCCTAAATATATCTTACCCAAAATGTACATTCATTCATTTAACATCTCCATATTTATGTGATCCTGGTACTTTAAAATCTGTTCAGTCAGTTATTCCTATCTGTTCTAAGAATGTACATTTTGAAAAAGATACATTTTGGGAAATATACATTAGGGGAAAGGTGCATTTTGGAAAAAGTACTTTTTCGAAAGTGGACATTTCGGGAGTTGTACCTACCTTTTGAAACCGGTGTACACTGGGAAGTGTTCATTTTGAACCTGAAAGCCTTTTATGATTATTTTGAAATATTTTGTGTCACATTTGTTTTGTGACACACTAGTTGATTATTTTATGTGATATTTCAGTTATTACCTCGCCTGTAAGTGAATTGTTTAAGTTTTATTGTAAAAGCAATTTGATAACAATTATAAATATACTCAATTTTATTCATTTAATATTTTGTTTTATTTTACTATTTTAGTTATAAACCGAACAAAATTATTGTAACATTTTATCATACAATTCAGATTTAATTTGTTTAACATTTAAATGTGTATTTTTAACAGTTATAATTGGAGTACTTTTTGGTAAATTTTGCTAAACATGTTCTTTTATTTTGTACTGTATGATACCGCTCACTGGCGGGTGATTTTGTCTTTCGTTTATTTTTTTATTGGTAGTTTACTGATTTGTAAATAAGGCAGCTGACTACAAGTCTCTGGCGACAAAGTATACACGGTGACTTTATTAGTGCGCATAATTTTTGAGGATGTTCGTTCAGTCGGACCATTAGTTTGATGGTCTGAACATCCATAAGGATGTTCAGACCTAAATAATATAATAATATAAGAAATATACTGGGTGACTAGTGCGCGTAACTTATAAAAGTTACGCGCACTAGTCACCCAGTATATTACGCTACGAGAGATTTTCAGTCAACCAATAATTTACAGCTTTCATGCATAATGGCGAAACATGTTTAATAGAATATACCTACATCCTGTTCGTACATTTTAGGAGAGCGCATTTTGTATATTTTACTACTAAAAGTGAAGTAAAGTATACGAAATGTGCTCTCCTAAAATGTACGAAATGGTATGAGTAAATGTTACAATACTAATTTTACATATTTTATTACAATACCTTACGTAAAATATGCAAAACTTATTTAATGTAATATACGAAATCATACGAGTAAATATCACAAAATTAGTTTTGCATATTTTAAGTAAAATATACAAAACCAACAAGAAGATATCTGGTAAATTGTATGAAATTAATTTCACATGTTTTACCAAACACTTTTAGTTAAACATATTAAATCAAAATCGTTAAATGGACGAAAGTAATATACGTGAAATATGCAGGACTCGATTAGCTGAATATACTAAATTAAATGAGTAAATGTAGCAAAATTAATTTCATATATTATACATAACACATTTAGTGACATTCATTAAATCTCATCGTGAAATATACAGGACTGGATTAGCTGAATATACTAAATTAAATGAGTAAATGTAGCAAAATTAATTTCATATATTATACATAACACATTTAGTGACATTCATCAAATCTCATCGTGAAATATACAGGACTGGATTAGTTGAATATACAAAATGAAATTAGTAAATGTAGCGAAATCAATTTCACATTGTTAACATAACACGTTTAGTGGTATTTATTAAATCTCATCGTAAAAGATCAAAAGTAATCGACGTGAAATGTACAGGACTTTTTAGTTGAATATACAAAATGAAATGAGTAAATGTAGCAAAATTAATTTCACATATTATACATAACACGTTAAGTGACATTTACTAAATCTCATCGTAAAATATCGAAAATAATCGATGTGAAATATACAGAACTTTTTAGTTGAATAAACAAAATGAAATGTGTAAATTTACTAAACGTATGGGTTACATAATCAACCAGTTCTATTTGGTAAAATCAACAATTTCGTGTGTAGGACCTATATTAACCCGCGGATTTGATAAAATTTACGCGGAATTTAGTAAAATCAATCATTCTTTTTTTTCAGTGTAAAATTGACGAGCTATCGAAAGAAAAGGACATGAAGTGTTGTGTTTGCGTCCATACCACCCAGACCTGAACTTAATTGAGTTGGTCTGGGGTGATGTTAAAGGACAGTTAGCACAAAAAATATCTACTCTAATTTGGACCAAAAAAAGTATGTTGGAAGAGAAGTGGGAGCATTGTGTTAACCATGTACTTAATTAAAGTTGAGGACGAAAGAAATTTTTTATCCCGATATTCCCATGGCATCGAGATTTATGCGGGTGAAACTGCGGCGCGCTGCTAGTAAATACATATTTCTAAAAACGATAGTAGAATAATTATTTAGAATCAGCCACTTCCAATCTTCCGTTTTTGTTAGTTTTTTACCATTTAGGGCTAATTTTGCAGATTGCGCAATGATTGAACAAAAGTTTGAGCGAGTTAATTTTTTTTGTACTATATTTGAACAGCTCTGTTTAGGATAAGTATTGCGCAGGTCTGGCTCATTGAAGCTTGGACCCTCAATGTTATTGCGGGAAAATAATGGATCGTTTGAGTGCAGGAGCTGATTCAATCATATTGCACAATTAGGTACATATTGCACAAACTGTTTGTAGGTGTAAGGGCCTCCTTAGATATCTATAGATACAGTGCCTTTTGTTTAGGTTAGTAATACAACTAAAAGTAAAAATAAATAATTTATTTATATAAAACACAATATTCATTGTTCACGTATTTATAATTTATTTCTTTTTCATATCATAGGATATCATTTTTGATAATAATTGTGACTTAGATTACGTTAAAATCTATAAAATATTATCACACTATTATTATGATCATGACACATTTTTCTATATTTAATACTTTTTGTTCATTTTCAAAATGGCTGTCCGGATATAAACTTCCATTAAATACATAATTATTTTGTACTTAATATAATTTCACATCAGGCAATTTAGGCGATTATATAAGTTTATTTTTCATTAATGGCAACAACAAAATATATTTTTTTTTACAATATTTTATTTTTAATGTGCACCTTTATTATTGGCAAAATTATTAGGTAGTAAGATGATTTCAACATCTTCATATAAAATAACTTAGTATAAGAACAGCAAAATGTACAAAGCTTTAAAAGCAATATTTATAAACATAGTACCTACATTATTATTCATAATAATATTATTTAAATATCTTCTTATGCTTAAACTTTTTTGCAAGTTTATTTAAAATTCATGTTTCTTGAATAATACTTCATACATACTTAAATAGTCGTTCTTTGTCGAGCCGAACATGTATCATATGTTATGTGGTTCCGCCATTATTATTTACTTTAAGTAGCTACGTATATATTGTTGTATGACTATGTGTATTTATTGTTATCGATCTAAAAACGACTGCATTTGGAAACTAATTCAAAGTATTGGAGGTACAGACGCCAGCACATCAACCTACTGCAATCTGTCAAATTTCTTTAATAGATTTTCAACTTTATCGCTAAAGCATAAGGTTCAAAGTTGATTAGGAAAATTTGACAGTTTCGGGTAGCTTGATGTGCTGGCGTCTGTATATAGAGTTTTCAAAATGATCCCTGGCTGGGTTTGGTTTTGTATTAATCTGACAAGTAAGAAAACACTATATCTACACAAATACTTACAGACTTACACTGACTCTTCTCTCACTCACTCTCTCATTCACTGATTCGCTCCACAAACATAATCAGCACACTCACTCCTTTAACAAACACCCCCGCAATCAAATTCTATACACACACATACGCACACACCCTATAATGCTTATAAAACACACACAATGCCAAATTCAGCGCACTATAATTTAACCATGGCAAGTTCTTCAAAAACGTAATTACGAGTCAAACAAAGCGCTGAATTCAGCATAAAATGCAAAGTGTTATTAAATTAACTTGAAACGTGATTGATAATGAATTCAATGACCCTTTGATCATTGGACCCATCAACCAATATGGACAATATTCAATAAAAAAACCAACCCAAAAACCGCAAAAAGCTGCAGTTTCATATATTTATGTTCGCATAACGATTTCAGGGTTGGTCCTTTTGTAGTTCAAAATGACGAGTACAATAAAAACTTTTCGGGTTTTAACTTATTCCAATAACACTTTATATTTAGTCGTAGCTGCTACGTCACGTGGTATACAATGGTTCGGCATAAAGTCTGGTTGGCACTGATATATTACTGGCCGCTACTGGTGGAGGCTCCCTTGTGATTAGTAGCGCCTCCCGAGCTCTTTTCTTGGCTGGAAAAGGAAATACACCATGTTGAATGAAAGTACGAGTATAGTAAAAGTTTCGAACAGAATGGGGTAACTAGGAATTTCACATGACATAACATCAAGCCTGTGTTCTTCGAAGGTGAAGGGTGTGGTGGCACAGGTAGGAGGTACATATAGTATATTTCGCGAGTTCTGATAATCTTTCATGTAGGTACCTATAGCGGGCGAGCCTATTGCCAGACAAATCAAGACTCTGGGCTGCTAACTGGGAAAAAACCAAAAATATGTTGCCCGACTGTGAGATCTAACCTAGGACCTAACGCTCAGCATTCGCACTGCCGACCACTGGACCGAAAGAGTCTAAGATTTTTATTACTATAAGCATGACGACCCCTACTGTATTATTGACGTTCGCATTAGAAGATGGTTTTTCCATAAACATGCATAATTAAACTGAAGTTAACACGGAATTTGTCTAAATATTTTCCGTACAAGTGTATGAACTCGACTCTTAACCTCACTTCAACCTGGTGTTTACCGACAGATTTAGCAATATCTCGTTAGTAAATAACGTGGCTTTGAATATGAGGTATTGCAATAAATTAAACAACAAAATAACGTATGAATTGATTTTACTAGTGATTTTGCTATTCATGGCTCCCTTAAATAGTCCACTCCAAGCCTTGAGACTGTCACTTCTCGTAGTCGTATTTAATTCGTTAAATGCAACGAACCTTGGGAGCTGCCCTTGTCATTTATTTCATTAACACGACATCTCTCCTAAGTTCAAGACATTAATGATTCAAAAACAAAACGTGTCAAGTAATTTATTTTCAAACTTTGGTTTAAATAATCGCCATAAATTTGATCCTTTCAACTAAACAGCAGGTTTCAAAGATTAGTTTAGGTTAAGTTAAGTTTAACATAAAGACTGATTTATTGCCTGTGTGATGTTATTTCCTGTGGCATACCGTAAGTTCTAGCAACAATAAAAGTTGCATCGCCCAGACAGTGTTTAGACCATGCAAGTCATTTTACTGTATGCGACAGGCAAGGAAACTTGCATCGTGTATCTGTCTTAACTCTTAAAAACAAAAAAATACATACCACTAGAATGCATGCAACATAATACAAGGGTGGCTATGAAGGCAGCAAACGGCAGCACTCCAGCCAAAGCCAGCAATGCATGCTGCGCCGGCGAATGTTTCGTCCGGGACACTCCGCAGCTAGTGATGTTGTATACATTGAAGTTTTCTAGAATCTCCTGGAACTCCGTGCCTAAAGCACGAATAGTTCCCTTCATGGCTTTAGGTGTTAAAGCTGCACCAGATTCTACTTTCCTGAATTGGAAGCAGGGCCTGTAATCAGTGGAATTGGTGAAACATATGAATTAAAAATATTTTTTTAACTGACTTCAAAAAAGGAGGAGGCTCTCAATTCGGATGTTTATTAATTACTGTGGACAAGAATAAAAAAAATCGACACGATCACCACGAGTTTTTTAATAAGAGATTATAATGCTTTGTATTTAATTCTAATTAACTATAAGTGGATATTCAAAAGGCAAAACGTTTAAATTATGATCTTAGTATTCGACTATTATTATTAGTAGTACCTACTAACATAGTATGAGAAGATAATCTTCCACGGCAGCATAATATTTAACGACACGAATCCTGACCTTGGTTTGAGTGTTATCATAAAAACGGATATATATTCAAGGAGGCACGTTTTCGCACAAAATAATGTAAATCAATATTTGGCAGGATCTTATGAATTATTACTTCTTGTGTTATAACGCTTTCTGGGTTTTTTCTTGTCATTTTGCTGACGTCTCTATAGACAAAAAACGTCAATGAAAATGTCAAAATTACCATAGAAACACTGTAGATTTTGCATAATGATCTAAGTTTAATTTTCCGTTCATCTATGATTTTTGTAACTATTTAGGAACCTGTGAATCGTGCTATAGTTCGCGTCAAACTTTATGTCAGCTGTGAATGCGCTACTCGCTACTTCCTGGCCGCGCCACAGTGGAAAATTAAAGAAACACGTTTCTAGATAAATTGTACCCTTTTTTTTTCAAATCTCTTTATAGCGTACGGAAAAGAACAATTTTGGTACAATTCTTTAGTGTACACTATGTCCGGGTACGCCTTATAGTTTACAAAAACCGCGGTGGCGCGGCCAGGAAGTATACTTCCCAGCCGCGCCACCAAAACTTCATTATATTTCATGATTAGTTGAGGTACAATTTTTTTCACTACATGTACCCTAAAGTACATAAAGGGTACAATTTATCTAGAAAAGTGTTTCTTTAATTTTCCACTGTGATCCACCGCACGGGCCCAGTGCGGGTTGGTGGATGTCACATGTCTTCGAATTTTTGGTTCTAGGACATGCCGGTTTCCTCACGATGTTTTCCTTCACCGTTTTTGAAGCAGTGGTGAAGAAATAATTTACACAAAGTAAAGCGCCTGTCTGCGGGTTCGAACCTACGACCTAAATTTTGAATCGGGGTGTATAATTAAATCATGTATTTACAAATTAATGAATAATTGTTTTTAATTGCTCTCTTTTGTTCTTTAATTCTGTTTGGTTTTCGCACATAGCTGAATTCGTTTATTTTCTTACCTGCAGTTACACTACATATAACAAAACAGACCTGTGACGTGTGTTTACGGCCAAAATTATTATCTTACCCAGTGCTAGCGTAAAAGGCGGTGTTCGCATCATGCAGCTGCATCCTTAGTCCCTTCTGCGCTAAAGCAGCAGACATCCTGTCTCGAAGGTCTGCATACTTCTGTCTTGTTGCGCTTGGCATCACCAGACGGAGGAGGTCACGTTCCCTCACTACTACCACCTGGAGAATAAACATAACAGATTACCCCTGTATTTGTCGAAGGGGATGAAGTTACAATTCTGGGTGTAGGGTCACAGCCTTATGTTCGTCATCTTAAGGTATATTTTTTTGTCTGCTCAATGCAGGATGGAATCTGATTTACCGACTCAGCACTATTTAAATATATCGCGTCGTAATGTGTCAATACATCATTTTTACCTATCTCTCTGAAATTTAAATTAAAAAGAAAAATCATTCATATTTTATAATATTTGAATTTGGATCTTTGTTAAAGCTGCTTAGTTTGTATGTCAAAGTTGTTATAATACTATATTTTAAGTTACAAAAACGTTTTCAAATAAGTGAAATAATTGTAATTTCTTATTTGAGAAATAAATTTCTTTAACCATAAATAATATTAAATACTTATAGTATTCTATGCAATAGTCGGCTTATCCAAAACCATGCCGTCGCTCCAAAAGGGATTATGCGTCTTGACTTGATAAAGGAAACAATTTGAAAAGTGACGAAGATATAAAAGACGTTACTGTACCTACTTACACCGACAGTTCGCTAATCTCATGTAAATAGCAGGCGAGATATACATAGCAGGGCAATAGGCCCTGCTATGTATATAACGTAGCATGAGTTTTCTGGGAAAACCGGTTTCCTTTAATTCTGTCCTTTTATTTCAATGCATAAATATCAGATAGTGAGAAACCTGTAATTACCTCCACTAAGATATCGCTGAATCTTTCTGGGTCGTTTGTATTGTTTGCTCTCACTATCAACCTGAAAAAAAATTATAATCAAAGCAATGTATGTAACTATGTACCTATTAGATATAATTTGTGTCATTAATTTTTTTCAGTTTAATGCAAAACCCGTCGTAGTTACTCAGATTTAATAAAATATGATGAAATTAAATTGCCAATAGTTTTTTCGGAATCAGTTAAATAAAAACTAAGATAGTGATAAACGAGGTGAATTAGAATATTAAATTATTAGAAGCTTATAATTAAGTAACAGCAAGCTAGTTTAGGAACAAAAAGTTAAAACTATGAAAACGTACCTAAATATTCCATCGGCATAATGTATCAAATTCTTCATGATCTTCAAGTCGCCAGTCACATTATTCAACACAATCACATCAGTGATGTTATTCAATGATTTCCCCTTGATCGGTGACTCGAAGCTCATGTTCACAATACTGTAGTTTATAGGTCTTGCATCAGGGTCCTTATCAGAAGCTTTAATAGATGCTATCAGTGTGTCTACAGGCACGTTTAGTCTGACTCCTACAGTCATGTTGGCACTCTCAAATTCTGGTAGATGGTCGTCTACATCTAGAATTTTTATTAGTACTTGGATTTCAGAGGGATCCTGAAAAGAAAATGCCTTGTTCATTTGTTTTTGGCGTTAAACGTGATTTTTAACGGGTATATTGTATTTTTATACGCTTCTAGATTTACGTATAACAATATAGAGCGAGAAACACTGAAATAATGTATTAAATTGTCGCATCAGTGTCAGGCTGATGCTTGGGTACCTATAGCCTTTATAAAGATACACTCGTAAGTCGTTGTGCAGTACCAGTACGTGACCGATAATATGACGCAGGGGGCTTAGAGAAAGCTGGACTTTTTTTACTTTACTTTTTTTTTACTTTATCTCTGTCATTAATACACACATATTTTATTTCACATAAACCTACATGGGTACTTATGAAACGTCAGAAGCTAGGTGCTCGATTCCAATTGATCGGTTCCTATGGAGAAGAGCAGGCAAGAAACTCCACGTTACTCTTTTAAAAACAAATTTGATTTTACAATGTTTTTCTAAAACTTCACAAGCAATATCAACGCCCGGGTACTGTATATTATAAGTCTAATACTACTCATTTCTTACCAGTCTATTATAAGATTTAGTCAGTCTTGGTTTAGTGCCATACTTGAAGCACTTTATTGTGATCAGTTGCTTGGACACTGCTTCTCTGTCCAGTCTCGCTGCTGCAGTTATCAAAGCCTTGCTGTCGTTTGTTCTTTCCAATTTCAACAAGCCGAAGTCGTTTCCCACTGCAAATAAAGTTTGTTTGGGTAAGTATTTTTTTTTACTTCCACGTCGTCTCTTTACAAACGAGTTGTTATTTTACTCTATACCCAAAGTTTAGAGATAGTTATTGTACTTATTCGGAATTTTATTCGGAAAAAATAATAATTAATAGAAAAGTGACAACTTGAGCTTTAACGTCAGTTTTTGTAATTAGAACTATAACTCTGTCGGAATAAAGTTTGGAATTAAAAAATGGCTAGATGATTTAAACAATAAACACATAAATGGCTTTATTACAAAACAAGGTTAATTTTTAGAGGTTAATAAGGCCGTTAATATTATTATGTTTTCTGATACGTTTTTGTTTATATAATGGTTAGATAATTACCAGTAATAGCATAGTCTACAGCTGCATTTTCATCGATATCCTCATCAATTGCTTCCAGTTGCCCGATGACTGTGCCAATAGGAACTTCTTCCTTGACTGTCATCAGTACCGGTGGATCATCCTGAGGAAGAATAGAAATAATATGTTGCTGGTAATTAATATTTGTATATGGGTTAGCTTCTAAATCAGGTGTTAAGGTATTTTATTAGTATTAAATGCGATGTTGGATGTTGCATCGGGGACTGGCACTATAATATTTCGCCTCAAATCGTAAAACTTTATTAAAAGATGGCATAAATAGAAATGTCCTATAAATAATATTATGAGCCTATTATGTTCTGTTGTAATTCACCACAGTGGGCCCAGTGCAAAAAGGTAGATAGCACATGTTTATGAAATGTATGGATGATGAATGTGTCCTAGAAATATCATTATTATAGAAAAAAAATATAGATTAATTAACTTACCGAGTTTCTTCCAAAATGTGGTTTATGGTCATCAACGTCAGTGACCTTGATGGTGACGATCCGTGTGCTCTGCTGAGGCGGCTGTCCTCTATCCGTCACCAGTAACACTAAGGTGTATGATGCTTTGCGTTCCCTGTCCAATGATTGTCTTGTTGTAATCTGGCCCGAATGTGGATCTGAAAGAGGGCAGAATTTTTATTATGAAAATCTTTTATTTTAATCTTAATAAAATACCTAACGGCGGAAACGAAAGAAACTGTTTTAATTCTCATGAGGATTCCAAAGTGTACTTACCGATTGAAAATATCTTTGCGTCAGCGTTGCTTGGTTGTATAGAGTAGAAAAGTTGTCCGGAAGGTTGAGTCGGATCGTCAGGGTCACTTGCCACTACTTGATAGACTGCAGATCCAATTGTTGCATTCTGTACAGTAGCCAACATCATTGGACAACAACAAAAAAGAGACGTGTGAAACGAATTAATTAAAGGATTTCTACTGGTATTATCAGCCGTTTGTGTTCCACTGCAGAACAAAGGCCTCCCTTCACTCCATATACTCATCCCGGCAGTAAATTATAATAATAATGTTCTTTATTATTTCTCATTATCACAAACACAGTACAAAGTCAAGGTAAAACTTAATAGAGATTGGTGTCTATTGTAGGTAAAACCTGTATTACAGATCACCAGGCTTACCCTCCATCGGACACTCACTTATTGATTGTATGTATTAAATGAACATACAGGTTGTACATAATAAAACAATTAAAGGCTACCACCTCCTTTAATTAATTCGTAATTTGCGCTTTGATTTTAACGTATGTATTCATGTAATTGATCAATATAGCTGTAAGTATCTCATTTTAATTCGGTTATCGGGCTCATACTGTTCAAAGTTCTACATTTATGCATTTTGAGAACAACCCAAATCTTACCTCACTAATACTAAGTATTTCTCCAGCTGCAGGTCTAATGAACCTTGGCACACCATCATTAGCGCTGACGTCACCAATGTACAAAGATAGTGACGTATCTCCAGAATGTCCACCACCATCAGTCGCGCCAACTAGCAGTCTGTAAGGATCTGTACGACCGCGGCCGGTTAAATCCTTGCGGGTTTTTATTTCTCCTGTTGTAGCGTTTATTGTAAAAAGGCCTGAAACCAATGACAAATGAGTAATTATAATTTCCTTTTATGCTCAATATGCTCATATACCATTATTATTTCATCTTTATTCTTACCATTAGCTTCTCCTTCGTCCAAGAAGTCGTACTTGATTTCTCCTCCTAATCCTTCATCAGGGTCTGTTGCAGTGACGTTGATGACGCTTATGCCAATTGGAACATTTTCAGGTACCACAGCTGTAAATGAGAATGAAGTACTCAGTTTAAACTTTAAAGTTGCTAACATCTTATGATATCATAAACATGATTGTACTTGTCAGGAAGTTTGAATGTTAAATTTTCCACAATACGTTATCATTAGTGATTCGTGTTTGTACTTGTCAGGAAAGGCTGTGATTAATATGCTTTATTTTATTAGTGTATTTTAAATGTGATATCTTACCGATATAAACATTTTTCTCAAATTCAGGCGAGTTATCATCAACATCGAGAACATCTACAAGAATAGTGGCAGCAGTCTTCAATTTATCAGCTCCACCTGCTGGCGTATCAGATGCTTCTATCTTCAATCTGAGAACTGATTGTCGTTCCCTGTCTAACGTTTTGTTTTCCGCTACCTGAAAAATGTGTTAAGATAAACCATCTACGGTTGCAATATTTGTAAATATGTGAGCAACATGTCATCATCATAATCATCATTTCAGCCGAGAGATGTGTGTTATTTTATTCCAGGTGCATCGTCTTGACATGTAATATAATTAATACATGATAAAATATTGTAAAACATTTAAAAAGAGTACCTATTGAGTTTTTTGCCCATTCTTATCCATACGAAACTACCTTTTGGAATGGGCTACTAGAATCAATTTTATTTTCTTTTAAATGATTACGTTGAAAAGTGCCTTTTAATGGCTTATTTGAAATAAATTATTTGACTTTGATTTATTATTCCACAGTTTTGATTTTGCTCATGAAACGTGACGTATACTTATAACTTGAATATTCTACAATAGTTTTACCTGTATAGCTCCAGTGACGTTATCAATTTTGAACAGATCAGAATTCTCGCCCCTTAACGTATATCTAATATCAGAGTAGCCTTTCACTTTGTCTTCTTCAGTCAATACAGCATCTGCATCGTGTGCTTTGACGGTTACAATCTGTTCTGGATATTTTACTGATTCCAGTACGCTTACTTTGTAAAGCTGAAATAAAAAGTTTTATTTAAAAAACATTGTATTTACATCGTTTTGTTTACTTTGGGATTTCAAAAAAAAAAAATTTTAATAAAAAATAAAATTTCATTATTACCTCCTTTTCAAAAATCGGTGGATTGTCATTGATGTTCATAACTTCAATAATAATTTTAGCTATACTATGCTTACTGCCATCATTACTGGCTGCTTTCACAGTGATTGTTAAGTTAGGCGTCGTAAGGTCTTCATAATCCAAATGTTTAGTCAAAACGACTTGACCACTAAGAGGATCTACTTGAAGCAGACCTGTTTCTGCGTTAATGACCTTGTAACTCGATACCAAATGTCCCGATACGGGGTCTTCAGCTGTTAACACAAGAACAGTACTCCCAATTGGCTGTTCTTCTTTGATTTTATGATATATCACAGGATTTGAACCTGTCCAGCCCGCGTTGGTGAATTGAGGATTTTTATCAGCATACGGTTGAATATAAATCGTGTGTTCTATCATAGCGAATTGCTTTTCTTTATTGATTTCAGCATTAACGTCGACAACTTTTATCGTCAGAATTACTATCGATGCCATACTATAATCCAAAGTTCCGTTGACAAATATTTCCCCAGTGTCTTCATTGATGCGGAATATGTGTTTGTATTTATATGGTGAGTTAGGTTTTAGTTGGACACCAGCTTTAGAAAGAGCTTTGAGCTGCATGATGCTGTACAGTAATTTTGCATTGACATCAGTATCATAAGCTATAATCCTTGTCACCACATCATCTACCTTTGCTTTTTCAGAAATGTGTGTTGTTGATTCGGTCACATTGAATTTTGGTGGTTTGTCGTTTACATCTTGGATGGTCACGAAGACCGTGGTGGTAGCAGTTTCTGGAATAGGCATCCCACTGTCAACTGCTGATACTATGATCTCGTACCGGTCAGGGTTTATGTCACGATCTAAATTTGCGTCATTGGACACTGTTATTAGACCGGATCTGAAATATAAGAACACTTTATTCATTAAGACTTCAAGTTAAATCATTTACTATAAAAATGTCATCAAGCGCTTATTCATTTTTTATTAGATAAAAGAATATAATTAGATAAGCGTTATTTCTGCACAATTATTGCAATTTTATTGATGTTATAATTTTGTTTTTGCATGCTGTGTCTATCGCATCATATCGTACACTGTGCTTGTATATTGCTTGTATTTTAAGGATAAACAGTGTAACAACTGTAGATAGGCCCATAAATAAATAAAAAATAATAATGTACTGCTAACATTTAATTCCAAGAATATCTTTAAACTTACTTTTCATTGATGACGAAATTATCCCTAGATCCTGATACAATGTGATATGTCAGCAAATCATCGAGTCCATCAGGATCATTAGCCACCACCATAGTAACATTCTGACCAGGCTTAGCATCTTCTTTAATGTTCGCTTTGTAGTTCATAGGATTAAGGTCAAATGTAAAGTCTTCTGTGGTCTCTGGACTATGTTGAGAGACGGTGTATTTGTAGTGGTGGTAGTTGCCCTTGAATGTTGGTCGCTGGTTTCCTGGAACGCCAACTCGAATGAAGACTCGAGTTTCATTATGAAGGGGTGGGATACCTGAAAATAAATTAACAAAACAATATTATTTAGTCAGCCTGATATTAAAAAAAATGTAGTTTTCATTGTTTAGATTTCCTTATTAAATTACCATAATCAGTAGCTCGCACAACTAGCTCATATTGACCTCGAGGAGTATCCATACTGTCGACCTTTTCGATAATACTTATTTCTCCTGTATCTTCATCTATAGTGAACACATTGCCTTTGCGACTTATACTGTTATCAGATTCCAATGAATATTTAATTTGACCGTCACCTTGTGTAGGTCCATCTGCGTCTGTAGCCTATAATATAATTAAAAGATTATGACAATGGCAAACATTAGCACCAATATTCTTTTCGTGCTCATACATGGCATGGTTAAAACAAAATGACTTACCCGAACAACAAACTGCGGCTCAAAACTAGTAGCTCCATCTCTTATAGTTCTACTGTACTCTGCTGCTTCAAATAATGGAGCATTATCATTGACGTCCAACACTTCAATAAAAATACTCGCTGTTGATCCTTTACCACCACCATCTTTGGCAAAAAGTGTTAAGCTGTAACTTTTCTGTTTTTCAAAGTCCAATATCTGTCGCACGTAAACACCACCTGTATTCTTATCCGTATTAAACATGTTAGATCCGAACCCAGTTAAAGTGTATTCAATTTCGCCAAATATTCCATAATCTCTGTCAGTAGCATTAACATCACCAATTTTTGTTCCGATAGTTGCATTTTCAGGAATATTGAATTTATACGTAGATTCTTCGAAAATTGGAGTGTTGTCATTCATATCGAGAAGTTTTATATTGATTCGTGCTGATGATAATTCTCTTCCATCAGCTGATGTTACAATATCGAAACTAAATAGGCGTTTGTCATCATCATCTACTTCGTAATCTAATTTAGAAGAATCTTTCACTTTTATACTGATTGGGGTTCTTCCTTCACCGTGATCTGTACTAATAGCAAACACGTCTTCAGAATTCCAAACATCTCTTAGTGATAAATCGTATTTACTATTTTGTCCTATATCATGGTCTTCAACGTATATTGACAGAGCAGGGATAGGACTACCATTCTCAATATTTTCAGGGATAGATATATCAAACTCTTCTTTGTTAAACTTCGGTACATGATCGTCAACGTCAGTAACGATAATAGTTATGGTTGTCACCGTGAAGTCTGATGGCACTTCGTTGTTTATCAATTCTGTGGCCTGAAATTGGAAACACAATATTAACAGACAGACTGGAAAAGCAGAGCATGGCACAAAAATGAAGCCTTGTAATATACTTAGCAATAAAGTGGCACAGAGCTATCAAATATGATGAATTTGTACCTATTGGTAGAAATTATGATACTAGCTATTTAGGGCTTTTTCTTTTCCATGAAAATTAAAATAGTAAAATTTTTGCCTGCTATTATTACAAAATAAAAAGATACTGTAATAAATCGTGAGTACCTTGACAAAGAAACTGTAAACTCCTCCGTTCTGCATCACGACATCACTTTCCCTGTCAATGCGAATGTCGGAAGCGACCAGTGTAGCTCGTCCTAAAGGTCTGTCGGGCAGAAGCTTGAAGTACTGCTCTGTGTCACCTTCGAGGGTCAACAGAACTGGTCGAGGATTGGCTGTGTCGCCATCTTTAGCTATGATCTCCATTATGCTTGTGTTCTGAAAGTTAAAATAAGGAATAGGTAACAAAATTAAATCATAACTTAACTAAAACTATACAGAAACTAAAAAATAGCGTCGAAAAATTCATCCTAATCGCTGTCGACTGGTAATGTATCCAAGAGACTGGCGGCATTACCACGTTGTATGGCTATGGTTAGCCTCTGGTCAAGGTAAAAGCTAGCCCTTGGGTCACGGAAAGTGTCAATCAGCCGTTTCTAAATTTATTAGATTACTAATTGATTGTAATTTGATAAAAGTTCTAAGGCCTGAAACTGCGTTAAGCGGGCACCCGCGCGGTTTCATACAAAAGTGCTCCGTCGCGGGGACCTGTGCGGGCGTCCGTCACGGGGAGGCGCGCCCCGCACCCGAGCAACGGGGCCCGCCTCCGTGCGACGTAACCCGTCGCGGGGGCACGCGCGGTGCTCGCCAGCGGTAACACGCACGGGCTTGTTCGGTCAATAAAGGCCTGCGCAGACGTCGGACTTTTCTCCGCGGTGGAGAAAAAAGTACGCTCCGCGAATAAAAATTCCGCCGCGGATTTACCGCAAACTCAACGCACACGGTGTGCAATCATTTGTTGCCCGGAAATGTAGAGAAGTGCACGCTATGGAACACGCACAATGCGGACTAAAGTCCGCCATGTGCGTTGCTTCGCCTAGTCACACGAGTTCTATTTTTTTCGGGGACTCCCCAGTACTTTTGTCCGGTCCGCTCTCTGCATGTCCTCGGTTATTCGGGGGACTTTTTGTACGCGGTAATTTTAATCCCTCGTTTGCGTTACTCGATACAGTTGTAAGCGATCTATTTTAGCGGACAAAAAAGTCCGCGGACAAAAGTCTGTCGTCTGCGCAGGCCTTTACGCTAGGTGATACGGGTCGTACGCACGCTCGGAGAAAATCAAGGATAATGTCTGTCGATACAGAAAGGGTAATTGTGGAAGTACAATGTCACCCTGCCATATGGGACCAGGCGAATGAACTGTATAAAGACCGAGATGCACGAACAGCGACATGGCTAGAAATTTGCAAAGAATTGTTTGAAAATTTATAAAAAAATACAACATAAAATAATCCGGTCACGGCGACGGGGGCCGTCGCGTTCCCACGGAGCCCACCCGCGTGTCCACGCGCGTAGACACGCGACGGAAGCCCGTCGCAGGCGCCCGCTTAACGCAGTTTCAGGCCTAATTGTTATAAAATGGGTTGATAGAAAAAAAAATGGAGACAGGACACCCTAGTAAATATAGTAAAATTTTATTAGCAGTACCTAGTAGTTAAATTTTAATTCTATGAGTGATTCTTTAATATGATTAACTTATTACCCTGTGTCATTACTTTAGTCTTTAGTATTGCGTCATCATTCTGATAAATGATAAATGATTTTATTTCTGTAAGTAGGTTTGCACAAACACTTTTACACGTCAAAACTGCTGGCCTTGATCCAATATATTTGGATTATATAATATATTTGTGGTCGGTGTCACATGTTCTATACTTCTCTATTAGTCGTCATCTCGGTAGTCACCCCTTTTTTCCTCTTTAGTATTAGATTTATTTTTTTCATTTTTAAATATTAGATTTTCTTTCGGTCCTCAAATTAAAAACTACGTCTATAACTATATATATAACTTTCATTTTATCGTCGGATATAGCAATATACTTATTTTATAAAAATATAACTTTCATTTTACATACCGGTGCTGTATTTTCTGGCACTGTAGCTGAGAATGGAGCATTGAGGAACACTGGTGGTTGATCCTGTACATCCCATATTGCTACTGCGACACTAGCCAGTGCTCTCAGTGGCCTGTTAGACGAATCAGTAGCTTCTAAACTGATGACGTATGCTGATCTGCTCTCGAAGTCCAAAGCTTGGTTCAGGAACAGTCGAACTTGGTATTCGTTTGGCGTTATCTGTAAATTATAAATATTTCTTGAGCTAGTTACTTGGTTTCTTCAAGTGGATGTAGACTTTGGAGAAGACTACGACAAGCTGGTATATCCACTAATGTAGATAGTTCTCTCTTTCCAACCATTCCAACTGTGTTTGTGTTATTTGAATATGGAAAATTTGCACAGCCAGCTAATCTTCTCAAACCGCGCTAAGTTCCTATATTTAGTTATCTTTGCTCACCATATCAGTTTCAACTCTGAACGTGGCGCAAGCCTCAGAATCACTTCCTTTCTCTTTGGTAGAACATATCACTCGTATCCTCGCATTTTCGCCCTCATCACGATCTGTTACTGTTATCTTTGGGTTCACCTGAAATTCATCAATAAGTATGTTTTTAGCAATTAATGCCACTATCTTATTAGCATTCAAATTGCACAATTTTATATATACTTAATGGTTAACATTAAAATAGTTTATTGTGATGTTACTGTGGTGGAGTGTCAATATTTTGGTATATTTTGTGCAATTATTATTTTTTTGCATTTATTTCACATGCAAGTTGTGAACGTTTAGCATTGTTTTGTTTTTTACTAAAATGCGTTTTATGCCCCCTTATTATTTCATCTTTATTAATCAACTCTATGCATACCTCAATCTCAGTTCCAACAGCAGTAGCTTCACTGATGTTCACGATGTAAGGCCTGTTATGAAAGATAGGCGGATTATCATTGACGTCCTTTACAGGTATGACACGCCTCAACGACACTGTGTTCGGCTCTGTGTTCGCTATCCCTTCATCTGTAAAAGGATTGATTTCCAACAATAAGTTTTCGAAGATAATAATATTACAACATACTTTTTCTTTTGTCAATTCCGTAATCACCTGTTACGAAACCAATCTGAAGTACCTTGCTTACTCAGAAAAAAAAATACCGTTACGAGTCAAAGGAACTGCGATCGAACGAACGGAAATAATTAGCGATATTAGCAAGGTATTGGTAATGAGAAAACTGTTGTTAGTAGAAAATGGTTGAACTGGGAAATGAACTTTTAATGTTTCGAACTGACCAGAGAGTCCGAAAGCAGCACAAAGGCGTAAAATAAAATAAGACAATTTTGTATAATGTTAAGCAGAGTTAGTGCAAACATGCATGAAAAAAGTTTTACATCTTGTAAATATAAGCAAGATCTTGAAAAACGAGATATTTTTAGAACGACCTTACCAGTAATACTGATGATAACTTCTAGGGCGTTCTGCTCCTCCCTATCCAGAGTCTTGGCAAGGGTGACAACACCAGTCAGCGAGTCTACAGAGAAATACTGCCCAGATATGGAAAAGCGAAGTGGGCCATTTTCTGGGTCCACACCTGAAAAAGAAACAGCACTATAGTTAATATCAAGCATTATGAACTATAACATAATTTTATTATTTATTTATTTATTAAAATCTCCCTACCACTATCATTACAGGTGTATACCTAATGCGATAGCGTGGTCTTAAAATTAACTTAAGATCTTACAATTTAAAACTATGAAAAACTAAACTATTCTACTACTCTACTTATTTCTTATAAAATAAATGCAAACAAAGGCAAACATGTTTTAGATCAAACCTGTTGAATGCACCTTTAGGTACTGAAACGGTATTTTCTAGTTTTCACTAACGTTTATCTTAACGACCAAGTTTAATGCAACGTTAGCCAGATGACAGTACAGGCTAATTTTAATTTCCAGTCCCTAATGTATCCTACTGGAAAACTTGCTTCGGAAAGTTACTCCGATTTAGCACCATAATAATTATAGATGATATTTTTAATAACTTTTTTCCATAAGGAAAGTAATGTGGCTTATCAACACTTCATGTCAAAGCATAAACATCTAGTAAACAATCATAAAAAATAATAGTTACCTTTTAAATGGTACACTGGTGTTCCAACAGGTGTGTCTTCAGACAGAGTAAACTGCGACATGTCCCCGATCTGGGGGACGAAGTGTGGCGCTCTGTTGATGACCTGACTCCAACATGTTTGAAGCAGAGAGAGTATCAGCAGGATGATCAGCGGGTTTGGGTCTGATATCACGGTTGGAATCTTTCGACGCTGGAATATTATTTCTGCCATTCTGGAAATGGTACATTTTTATGTTAATACTTAGAATCTACTTTACATTGAGTCGTAGACCACCTGGCCACATGATTAGGAATAGGGGCCAAGCCGATGCAAAACTTTAGACCATAGTTGTAGTGCGGAGAATGACTCTCATTTTTTTAATTACCTATTTAATAATAAACAACTACTAGAAAATCCAGTAGTAGGTATCTTTCGTACTATAACTGAAGAGGCAAGAAACTTCTATGATTGAAATACTTCTAACCTCTAAATTACGAGTATAATGGTTTCACAATTATTCAGTATTTTAAAACAACTTGCAGAAACATCAGCCCTTTATAGTTTACCGGTAACTAAATATTTTTCGGAATTAATAACGGTACCTGTCTAATAGGTGCATGGTACAGAATTCCAAAGCATTCTACACTCGGAATATAAACAAGCCAAATGTCTTTCGAGGTCTTCTTTCCTCGAGCGTGAAGATTCATAACCATTCATAATACTATAATTATGTATGTTCGTAATTAAAAATGCTTACTTAACATTCATAACATTTGACTACGTTATTTAGTATTACATATATATATGTATACTACAACTGGTACGTTGCACAATACCGGTATGACTATTTAATACCGGTATGAGGGTATATCGGCTAACAGTTTTAGGGTCAGCGAGTGAATACATAAGATTATTTCGTTTAGTGACAACTGTGACAGATTGGTATTCATCTTTGGATGTTTCTGTTTAAAATTAATTAAACAATGAACATCGTCATAACTAGCTGCTTTTTAATCATTAACCTTAGCTCCTTAGTATTCTTACTCTCAAAACGGTGAAGGAAAAGATCATGAGGAAACGACCATGTCCTAGAATCAAAAATTCAAAGACATGTGACATCCGCCAGCCCGCACTGGGCCCGCGTGGTGGATTATGGCCCAATCCCTCTCACAGAGGCCTGTGTGTCCCACCAGTGGGTACGTTATAGACTGATTATGCTTAGCCACTGCATCCGGGAAATCTTGGTCCAAACTAGCCACAGTACTATTTGTATGAGGGGTTGCACTAGATCTGACCTCTGTCTGACCTAATTTAGAACATTCCCAATTCGGATTGAACTTCGATCTTGAATTTGGATTCGGATCAGATGCAGTACAAAACCGCCGTGACCTCTCAAGCTCCGCTAATGAGACACAATTGATTTTCTATTGTATCGTATTACATAGGATACGCGCGGAGCTTGACCGGTTAAATAACCTAAATGGTGACGTCAGTGTAAGTGCACAAAAAATCGGCGGAAAGTCGAGTGTTGTGTGGGGTAACCTGTGAGAGATTTTTGTCTGACAGTGAGTGGACGGCAAACGGCAATATAACTAAGTACCAGGTTGATTGAAATCAAAGTTTATTTATTTTCTGTAATTTTTATAGAACAAATTTTGTTAGATTTAGTCACAAGTGACGTGTATGACCGGATGTATGAACGTAAACGAAGCAAAAGGAGTATTTATAAGGACAGACGTAGCAGATGGCATTGTGTAGTTTCTGCCTACACTCATGGGAAGAAAGCGTTAGTTTATGCTATGTATGTATGTAGTCTACATTCTCGTATTCGAATCGAATAATGCCATAAACATATTCAAATAGAACAAGTTACTGAACAATATCAACCTGTCACTTTAGTTTCATTTCTCAATCGTCTGGCCGCAAGCTTGTGCCATTCTAACTTAGGTTGTAGGTAATACTTGTAATGTACTGGACTGCTAATATAGTATAGTTGTATCTCAGTGTGTATAATCTTACTAAGTTATGAGCTTAGAATAAATTTAATATCACTAGTGTTTTTTGCACCACTCCGAATGCAAAAATTAAGGCACACTATTTGAACTGAACAAGTTGTAGGAAGTGTTGTAAGACGATTGTGCAATATCCGATCCGAATACGACTTGTCACAATAGCACCGATTTTTTCCGACTTGTAACAGGCATTGGGGGGAAATTCATTGGTGCCTTCAAAAAAGCGTATTTTGACAGGAGTACCTGATTAATACCTATATTTCAGATTTCTGTTCTGACAGTCGCTAGTCTCTACGTTTTCACTTTTTCAGCGGTTGTGTGCGAAAACTAGACCAACATAAATATGTTGAGGTAGGATGTTGCTGCACTTGCTGCCTATCCTGTCGCCTTCCAAGACTCCGCGGGAATCAACGTGACGTTACATAATGTCCATTAAGAGCCACTGGGTACCCCGTTACAATAATTAATTGTCAGCAATGGCCAGCCGTCGCCCAAAGATCACCATTGCAAAACAAAGCGTTGACGTAAGTGTTTATAGGTACAAGAATGTCTGACCGCAAAACTGTTGGCGTTGGGTAAGTGGTTCACTGGAGTATGTTCACGCTACACTTGTTTAAAATAGGATAAGTAGATAGTTTCCAAATAGGAACAAAAACAAATGAAGACTGTGATATAGGTAGGTATTTATGTATACACCACGGCATCCTATGACCCACCCCTTCCCACAGATAGGGGGCCTGAATCCAGTAGTATTTTTGTTTTAGTTATAGATATATTATATATTGTCTATGGTTATAGAGTGCTAGGTAGCCCACGAAGTTCAAATTTACATCCATATTTCATGAAATAGATGTTTTTAATGATTATAATTCTGTAAATACATACTTGTTACTCTCGCGAATCATATTTCATTTAACATGCAAACTGACACTGTCCTGAAAATTGCTAAAAACGCTAACAAGTTTCAATTTCACAGGCTACCTCGCGTCTATAGTTAAAAAATACTAATAATACTGTTGGACTCAAACCTACCCTGGCACTTCCCCCTTAATGTCTTCATACTATAGAATCGATTCCTCTGAAATTCTGTTAATGAATAAAAAATATGACATAGCTGACAATAATGGAAACTTTTATTTCGCGGAACTAGGTAGCCTTAATTTTTCTTTCAAGGAAGGAGTTTGTCCACCCGAGACAATTCTTGAGAAAAATCGAATAGGTACATACTAAAGTAATAATGTAATTTTTTAATAAATCTTATGTAAATAATTACTAAGAATGACCCTGTTTTGAAGTGCTGCGCTTGCGCTTGTGTTTGACGTCACGTTTCTATCGAGTCGTGTCATTCGCCCTAATTTGTTAAATGAATATTATCTAAGTACCTAAATGTTATCTATGTTCGTGATTTATATGTTTTATAACCGATAGTATTCTACTTAGAATTAATTCTTTCGAAAGAGATGATTTTAATTCTTTCATAATTACGTAATTATTAACTGTGGGTTATTTTACTTTTTATTTTGTAGGTATTAGCTAGAAATAAACTGCAAAAACTTCGAGGAAGTAGATTCAATGTTTTTGTGTGATAAGGTAATTTTTAGGGTTCCGTACCTCAAAAGGTAAAAACGGAACCCTAATAGGATCACTTTTTGTCCGTCTGTCTGTATGTCTGTCTGTTAAGACCCTTTATCTCGGGAACGCGTGGAGATATCGAGTTGAAATTAAAACTGAGTTGAAATTAAGATTGAGTTTGAGTTTGAAACCATTTACTCAGGGTTATAGCTGTGAAAAAATCAAACTTCTAAATTGACGTAAAAAAAGATACCTACGGCCGTTTAAGCCACAAAAACGCATATTTCGATTCTCTCAAGGGAATCAAAATGTATAGGGTACTTTTCGTTGACCTAGAATCATGAAATTTGGCAAAAAGTAATGTCATGTAGCACAAGTAAAGGAAAAAAATTCCGAAAACCGTAAATTTGTAGTTATACCTACAAATTTGTACGGAACTCTCGGTGCGCCAGTCCGCCTCGCACTTGACCGGTTTTTTTTAATGTACTTTCACAATACTCACTATATCTTAAATATGGCCTACTGCTAAGTCTGCTGAGATAGTCGTTTTCAGTTTCTATTGATCATTCAGTTTATTTTCAACAATCGAAGATTAGTAAAAAAAGTCGCAAACCGAAATCGCAATCTAAATCTTATCCCATTATATCAGACCCAACAACACACAAACGGCCAAACAACAAGAGATTTAGACAAAGGAATTAGCGAAGTTCCTCTGCCATAAAAAGAGTTCCATGAAGGAGCTCAACAGCTCAAACAATTGTGGTGTTTTCTCACGACCATTGTGCTTAGTTCAGTGACACGAGGTCGGCACACAATGGCGTTGCGTTACCGAGTCTAACCTAGAATATTGAGCTAATTAAAAGAAGCTTTCAAACCCTGGAATAGGTTCCGATGTTTTTGTACGGTTTCGTCTGCCGGATGTGTGCTTGGCGCGTTGGCTTGTGCGAGAACTCAGTGTAGGGTCCTGGGTTCGATCTCAGGTTGGGAGTGTTGATTATTAATTATAGGAACTTTTTAGTAGCTATTCGAAGTTTGTATTTGTAGCAATAAGATTGCCCTTCATTTAATGATGCATCACTGAGACAATGTAGGTCTAATATTTGTGTTTGCACCCTTAATAAAAGGAATACAAGCGCGATGTCATGTTGCAGAAACATTGGATAATTGGATTTCACCGATGAGAACTTTTGTGTCTTAGTGCCTAAAATATTAGCTTACCACTTTGTTTGGACCTTTGACCAATTCCAAACTATATTCAGACTCCCACAAAGATCAGTATTGCATGAACTATTAATGACAGGTCAACCATAACTTGGCAAATGCATGGGAACATATTTCAACAACCGCCCAACATGTCTAAGTATAGCCTCAGCCACTACAAGTTGTTAGCTCATCGTGTTAAGTAACTCATTTCCTTCACTTAACTATCGTTTACACGGAAAACCTAATACATAATCACTATATTTTCCCACATACTTAGATTGCTATCTATGTTTGTATGTTTGCATTAAAAACATAAAATGTTTTATCTCTGTTATTCTGGGAATGAGTAATACCGTTATTTTACAAGTGAGAGGCTAAAAGATTATTCGTCTAATGGAAATATTATATTCCTCTTCTGAACTGAACGGGCCTACCTGAACTGAACGGGTTTACCTGAACTGAACGGGCCTACCTGAACTGAACGGGCCTACCTAAACGGTCCTACCTGAACCTAGAAAGCGGTTCTGTCATTATTATGCCTAACGGCCGTCATGAAAATCAAGCCAGCAGTAACCTTATTTAATTTCAAATAAAGTTACTGCTGGCCATCAAGAAAGGCAGCAGGCATAAAATGAGAGGAGCGTAGTCCAGTTATAACACGAAAATGACCACGTGGCCAAACAAAATATGCACAACGTTCGGTTCACCAATGACCGGGTTCCAGGTTCGACCATAATTATAATTCTGTATTTACCCAGTCTTCACGCTTTCATTTCCTTCTAAGGAGGACCTAATGTGGGTGTAGCGCTCTATTCTATCTTGTCGATGTTGATATTTGAACTTACTCGAATTAAATAAGGCTATAAGCACTTATGTAGCTGATAATAAGTGCTCATTGTTCGTTTGTTTGATGACCAGGTGACTGACAATTTCAAGCTACACTCGGGAGCAAGAAGGAGTACAGTCACGAGCACTAATATTTCAACACTGCAACTTTAAATTGCGATTTTTTCGTGAAATAACGAATGCAACGTTGAAATACGACTTTATACAAACCTATGGGTTCGAAAATACTTTGTTCGTAATAACATAAAATTTCATTCAAAACTAAAGGAGAAAATCGTCTTTGAATAAAGCCAAGTGCATACGTACTTATGCTCATGACTGTACAGTATTAAAAAATATTCCAAAGCCTTTTACAAATCTGTGTTATGTCCTCTACACACCTTTATCAATTAAATGAAAAAAATAACAGGTGGATTTATGATATCGTTATTGGGTGTACAGAGTGTTTACCAAGTGGCAGAATTCACCAATCTCTGCTGGTCAACAATGCTGCAATGACCGAGATATTGCGCAGAGCAGAGCATTCAAACTATGAACTGAAATGTCATTGTTCTTTACTTAATCCATTCAAGGTCTACATTAAACTAGAAAGGAAGATGTCATCTTTTTATTGCTTTAAACTGGGTATTGCCGTAAATGGTAAATAACTCTTGTTTCTTGAACATCCAACAGAAACAGCCATTATTGTGTCCTTATTAAAATATGAATGGTTTTTGTTTATGGATTTATTAGTCGTTTGTATCCGTAATAATTAATTTATTTATGTCTTAAATAAATTACTTTGTCGATTAAAGAACCTGCTTTATACGCAGTTCAGAGCTTTGGGTCGTTCCATACCCAGTCATCATCATCATCATCATCATCATTTCAGCCGAAAAACGTCCACTGCTGGAAATAGGCCTCCCCAAGCATCACCAGATCGACCGGTTCTGTGCTTCCCGCATCTAGCAGATTAATGCAGCATTAGGGGCGAGTAAAACTTTGTTATTGACCATTGAAAGAGCTCAAAGAGCTATTCTCAAGGTGTCTACTTGCCGGCCTTTCCTGTTCCCTACTAACCTTCTGTATAAAGCTTGTGAGGTTCTAACAGTTCGACAGTTATTTATAATGAGCACTGTACTAAAACAACACGCAGCCCTTCCTTATAACACTGATATTACTAATAAGAGACGGAAAGATATAGTTTGCCCTCAAATAAGTACGAAACATGCTTTCACAGCCAAATTTTATATGTACCTCGGACCTCTACTCTATAACAGACTAAATAAAAAAGGTAATATCTACTCTTTAAATCACAATAACTGCAAGAAAATCCTTAAGGAAGCTTTACAAACAATGTCCTATGAAGATACAGAGAAGTTATTAATTGTGCTAAAGTAAAGATTGCTCATTGTTTATTTTTAATTAGTTAGCTAAGTTTTAAGTTAGTATAAGTACTATAATTTTATATAACTTTTACATAGATAAGATTAAAATGCCAATAATGTGATTATTTTATAAATTAATGTTACCTCAAATCGCCTGAAACACAGGTTTTCCTAGTTCAGGCTCAAAATTATGTGTGAATTTAACATAGATTTAAGAAAACTGTATTTAACACCATACCTTATGTTTTTTGAATAAAATTTATTATTATTATTATTTATATTATTAACCATGTCCACCTTGTGAGAGGCCTTTCAATACTACATCTTTCGGTATGCGGCCACACTTCAGAACCTTTTGACCCCACCGGCCTTCTGTTCTGTGAGCAATGTGCCCTGCCCACGTTTGGAAATTCTTCGAGCTATGTCAGTTACCTTCTACCACGGATCTCTTCATTTCTGATTCGATCACGTAGGAAAGCTTCAAGCATAGCCCTCTCCATTGCCCTTTGAGTGATTATAGGGCTTCTAATGAGGTCCATTATGAGCGACCATATTTCAATGGCATTTGGTCATCACTGGCAACACGCAGTGGTCAGACGTTCGTCTTGAGTCACGTGAGAAGAGAAGATACGTATCTTCCCGAACGCTACCCGGCCAACTTGGATTTGACGACAGACCTTTTTCTCGAAGTTAGACCTACCTTACTGGACAGTTTGTCCTAGGTAAACATAATCGTCTACAGCTTCGAGCGAAGCGTCTCGGATACCTATTCAACCCAACGTTATTTGGGTTTAATCCAAATAGCGTAAAGGTTCTCGTGACATATTGACATACCGCAAGAGTCAGAATTCTGAATGTCTTCGCGCCACTTTACATACAAATTGTACCGTTTGAAACTAGTTCCGAAATTCGTTAAGTCAAAACTCTATTGGGTTGATCGTACGAAGAACTATCTAGTTGTCTCGGTTGCTATAAAGCAACGACATGTAATAGGGAAATTTCTATCTACCCTATAGGATACTAGACTTCAAGATGGTCAGCAGAATCTTCACGTTACTTAAAAAAATATTTTTGTATTTACTAAATCGTTTTCTAAAGCATGGTGATTATGACTACCCACCTACATCATATTTTCCAGGGGATGGAAACTCTATTTTATTTGTCGTAAAAACCATGGTTGTAAACTTGCATACTTAACATTTAGAAGGTTTCATTTAAAAGAACAATCCTATACCCGGAAGAGAAGGCACTAAAATATTAAGTTGTTTGTAGGTAGGGTATGTGTTTTTGTATAAACTCGGAAACTGCTGTGCCGATAAAAATATATTGTTATGTGCATAAATAACATGATATCATCGGTTTTCTGAATGCCAGACTAAACAATACGAGTCTTTGATTTTTATTGTGTTTCTATAATTTATAAATCTATACATGTCCTAAAGGTCAGAATATACGAGATTTATTTTGACCTTGATGACTAACTGACATGTTATGCAAAGAAAGTACAGTGTAAATACGCCTTATTGCAACATTTGACATATATCAACACGTACCTCAATATAAGTGATTCCTATAAACACAAGGCACTTCACAAATCACTCAATGTTACATAATTTTATTTATAAATAATAAATAACACTAACGAAACTAAATACACTATACACCAACTCAACTACTCTGCTAACTTTGATACGTACTGTCAAAAACTTGCACCACCGGTCTACGGTACCGGATTAGTATTCTACCTTTCCCTTTCTTACTAACAAACTAAAGTTCCACGCGAGAATGAGACAGCAACAACTCGACGACGCCGTCTGTACACCTCCGCAGATAGAGCCTTTTTGCACAGGTAAAAGTAACGGGGTTTTTCTTAAGATGCGTGATGTGAGATAGGAGATATGAGGTCAATGTTGTTAGAGAGAGAGGAAAGGTCTACTAGGTCACGTTCTAAAGGGGGTCCGTTGCATTCAGAGAAATGTTTTGGTACTAAGGGAACTTAGTACTATTGTCTATCAATAAAGGCCATTTTATCTTTTTTGGGTCATTTGGAAGTAGCCATTTGGAACATAGAGGTGTGCCGTTTTTTGGGCGCTGCATAGTCAAATAATTCGTCAATGGTTATGTGCTAATAGAAATGCGATGCATGACTAGTTGGCAGTTGCATGGAATTAGGACTTGTCTAGATAAATAAATTATCATACGTTGATACATTCTGATATATCATCGTATCAGTAAGTTATAGAATATTCAAGAATAGTGCAACAGTGCATAAAAATATAATAATGATGATGACACGAATATTTTTGACTATCTATAAACTCAGTATTCGCACGTTACCTGACACATTGTATTTGTCGTATAATCATGGCCGAAATCTAACGAGATCTAAAACAACGTGGTATCTAATAAAATGTGTAACTTGCGACCATTTAAACAGCATTCAAGTAATCAAGTTACAACATAGTGCCAAGGTCTATTAAAATTGTAGTAGGGACCTTCCCATGTATCTCATAGCTAGGTAGCCAGATAGAAAACGCGTCTTTCCACATGATGGTATTTAGTATTAGTCTTTCAGCACTTTATATAAATTCGTTTTGGAATATAAAGAAAATCTAAACAAAACTTCATTGGTTCCAGCACCCCAATTGCGTAACATTTTCAATCACAATCTGAATAATTTTGAAGGATATTGTTATTCTATTGAATAATATGTTCGAAAATTTTGTCTGCTAAACCACGTAAATAATGAACTGTTAAAATAAAAGCCATTGCTACCGAGTCTGTTACGCAATTACCCCGTCGATGACACAAGTAATCTGTGCCGCTGGTCCCATTTAAAGTCTAAATACTCACAAACGAGGGAACCTGTTAAACTTCCCCCAGTCTCAACTTTCATGAGGAAATAATAAGGCACACCACCAGAATCTTTTCTGGTTTTGATGGAATAAAGAAACACCACAATAATGAGCATACGTAATACGAGAGATATAGCACCGGAACATGATCCTACAGCTTCTTATAATCTTCCTCCGCCTTTTCAATACACACACGTAGGAAGCCTAAAGAAAGAGTTAGTGATTTTTCGTTCGAACTTGGAATCATATATCGTCTACGTTCAGTGAAAACCTCGTGATTCTAACAAACGATTACCATCAATAGACGGCATTATAAGCATCTCAGTGCGCTGCACGTTTGTTCCAATTATGCGTTTACGAGGTTTTTGACGCAAAAACTATATAAAAAAATCTTTACGGGGTTTTCACTGCACGGCGACAATATCCAGTACCGTAATCCATTCATCTACGTCGGGCCAACATAAATTGTATGCAAACAAGCAGTTGTAACTTCCAAACTCATGAACAGGGCAACTTGAAACATGCATGTCTACATAAAACTGCGCATAATTATAAGTAACTAACGTAATGGCTAACTTTTGCAAGAGCCCGTAGTCTGTAGAAACGAGTGACGGTGAACCCATTGTCTCCCAAGATTGTGAACGTAAACGGTTTCCTGTTACCGACTTTTACAACGCGTTGCGTGTTTTATTGTAATCGCTGTTAAAACTGTTACAATATTTTTGTGTTTTTATTAAATGTGCGTTGGGTTGAAGATGTCGCCAATGTTGCGATAAACACTGGAATGAGGTACCTACTGGTATGCCCGGAAAAAAGGAGGCGTTTACCTGGTAGTGCGTGATTCCGGAGTGAAATGATGCTTGAATTGTATTTTTGTATGTACAGAAGCCACCACACAATCTGTCAAACTTGAAGATAGTTTCAACTTTATCGCTAAAGCATTAGGTTCAAAGTTGATTGGGAAAATTTGACAGTTTCGGGTAGCTTGATGTGCTGGCGTCTGTACCACAATCAATTTGCCTAGCCTTTTCCCAAGTATGTCGGGGTAGGCTTCCAGACTAACCGAATGCTCTGAATACCAGTATTTTACATGGAGCGACTGCCTATCTGACCTGCACAGCCCAGTGTCTGGGTAATACGGTACTCCTTGGTAAGATGGCTTTTGAAGACCCCGAAAGACTGTCAAAGATCTACGAATGACAACCAGAACCAACGACTTAACGTGCTTAACGTACTTTTATTGGAGTCTCGGTATGTAAAGATGGTCATCTATCCACGGATCAACCTCGGTAAGCATAGCTGTATCTGGTCGATCGACCAGCCACGAGCCCCTCTGGACCTAGTACCATAATAAAAGTATCAAATTGATTACAAATCAGTGTCATCTAAGATACAGTTTGGTAAAGGCAAAACATGGTATGCGGCACACCTGGTGGAAAGTGGGTATCGCTTGCTTTGGACACTTGCCCCTGGACTGCTGACCTTAGATAGATACTCAGTTGAAAAGTACAGTTGAAAAGCTTTTACTCATTCACTACCGGAACACAGGAATGCAATGTAATGTGTATCACTATGCCTGTAGTATCTACCTACTACACTATCAAGCCTGTCTTCTGTAGGTTTCTATCACCATTCAAATAATCTATTTTCTCTTCACGAACAACTAAACTGCAATCAACCATATACGAATATTACCTATTTGGTTGTCAAGCATAATTTCTCTCGCAAAAGTTCATCTCTTGATAAAATTTTCTATTAAAAAATCCAATACTGAAAGGGAAAACTTTTTATCTTTCTCTTATCTCTAAATAACTTATCGCAACCCTGGCCTTGAACACATCCGCCTCGATATTTCATGCTTTGCCTGATCAATTAAGATGTTAACGAAATCTGTGCCAACAAGACAATGATCCGGCACCAGACAGCCGTATAAATTCTGATTGGTCACTGACCTACACCGATGCGGCATTGGCATCTTCACAATTTTCCTTACTGACGATTTGAAATTGAGATTGGAATACAAACGATCATGAGGAAGACTCAAAAATGGGCCATGCCTTTGTTTTAATTTCAACCACTCTGCCCGACAAGATTTTGATATTTAAAATATCTGCCGACTCGGCGAGATATTACGAATTACGTCATGAATTTAAGAATTTACATCAACTACGCATTCGTTGCTTTGCAATTATCCAATTTATTAAGAAAAATATGTGAGGTACCGCAGCTATTTTAAACAACGTTTGCAGCAATTATCTCTAAATTATGTTGAGGTCGGTCAAACCACGTCAGTTTACTGCGAAAGTTGTGTAAAATATGTATTACTACACTTCCAAAAGGTGATCTGAGGGCGATTCTCGTAATTTTAAGAAATTTCACAGTCTGATCTCAGTATCAATCTGTCAAAAACACCTCTAAATTCCCAACATTTTTGTCAAGTTTTTGACATTGATTGTCACTGAGATGAGATTGCGACTAGGTTTTAATTAAGTACGGGAATTGGCCTTCAGGTGGTGAGAGTAGGTGGCCCAGTGGTAACGGCCGCGACTTACGAGTTGTAGGTCGTAGGTTCGAACCGAGACAGGCACTTTGTGTAAATTATATCATCACCACTGCTCTAAAAATGGTGATGGAAAACATTGTGAGGAAAAACCGGATTGTCCTAGAACCAAAAATTCGAAGACATGTGACATCTACCAACCCGCACTGGGCCCGGCTGCCGTCTTACTGAAAATATGCAAAAGGGAAAAATAAAAATATTATTATCATTCTCTCTGCGTTCTTACTTTTTCCATTATTGTTATAAATTACATACATACATAAAGTAATTACATAAAAAAGCTCGAACCAAACTTGATAAAAAAAATTTGTGATGTGATACTTCTTATTTGTTTATTTAAACGTTTATGTACAGACGCCAGTACATCAACCTACTACAATCTGTCAAATTTCTTTGATAGATTTTCAACTTTATCGCTAAAGCATAAGGTTCAAAGTTGATTGGGAAAATTTGACAGTTTCGGGTAGGTTGATGTGATGGCGTCTGTACACACATATATTATAAACAGACAGGAATGAAACGGATAAATAATTCTTCAATTTCTAAAGAAATCTCTTCCAGCATACCTACCTGCGAAAGGAGAGTAGGTATATAAAAAGAGATGTAGCCAACGTGTGTCAGAGTAGAAGGGAAAACAAAATCAAAACAATTATCTATTTTATCCCGTGCTAATGCAGTGGATGGTAATAATTAATATAAATCCACAAACCTCCACGATTCGCCATTCATAATAATATGTACCATACTTGACATTGTTTTACTATTACCAATAATGATAGTGCGTTTTTTTTTTCACTTTCTACGTTCATAACAAGTCAATATTTAGTATTGTTTGTTGTATTGTGTTGTGATACGGTTTGATGATTACTTGCCAACATTTGACATAAATATTTCTTGTGTGAAAGCAAGAACGGATTTCGATCATTCATTTTATTTAGTTAGTGTGTTCTTTTTTCAAATCGACGCGTTATTCGATATTTCCGATAATATTATCGATATCACTTTGGGAATGGAATGGGCGACTAGCTGAAAACTTTCTGACTAACTGACAGACTATTTAATTTTGATAAGATAAAAGTGCCTGTACAAGGTTTAATTGAAATAAATGCTTTGAGTTTGAGGTTTTAAGAATAACTTTCTGCGCCCCGCGGTTTCACCCATAGGTATTAGTCTCGATTCCGTAGGAATATCGGGATGAGAAGTATTCTATGTCCTAAATCTAGGTCATGGTCTACCCAAATTTCATCCAAATCCGTTTAGCCGTTTTAGTGTGAAAGCGTAACAAGCAAACATACAATCATAAGAAAAATCAAATCTTTTCTCTTTAATATTAGTTAAGATATCTAACTAGATCCTATTCAAAACATCAGCGTTCCATCAGGCCCCGATAGATCCTCTATTACTTACATGCCTGTTAGCTTGCGAAAAGTGGTTACCTAATCTATGCACTTTTCGCTCCCCCCACCGAATAATATGGTAATCGATAAATCAAAATTTTACAGGAAAAATAAAAAACTGTTTTATGCGTATATCTCGGCACGGGTAGATCGTAAGGTAGACATTTAAACGTCAAAACAAAGCTAATTTTTTTACAATCTAATTTATATTATGATTTTTTTGTAATACTTTAATAAAATAAAGTTATTCACAAAAATAATGTTACTGAAATTAAATGGCAAAAGTATAGTATGCAACGCATCATTACCATATTATTCGCGTGTAAACGCAACAATATCGTAGTCAATATTAATGCATTATAGTATTATTCGTTGTAATACAGTGTCAAAAAACCTAACGGCAATATGATATTACGATATTATTCGTGTGAAATCCAAGCGATAGTGTATAATGTAATATTACATTACAGTAATATTCGTCGATGTATGGTGTCAAAAGATTAACAGTAATATAATGTTGCAAATACATGTTTTAATAAATAATCCAGTACTTATTATTTGATTTTGCAGAAAAATAACAATAATAGAGGAAGTTGATATTAATACTGGTACTGGATAATTTATAATAGCGTTTTATTAAAATTTATGTAATAAAACAAAGGTTTTATTATTTATCATAATCAGTCCTTTTATTTATTAACTAGCTGTGCCCGCGACTTCGTCAGCGTGGAATAGTGACTTTTCGGGCAGCATATATTTTGAATTACATACATATACCGTCGTTTGGGTAGCTAAAAATTTACTTTACAGTAATGCTTCCCTGTATACGATATTTGACGTATGGCCATCGGGGATGAAAGTATACAGGCTCCTATTATAGGATTGCTAACCCGTGACAGAGCCACATACAACTGAGCGTGCGAGAAACAGCTGATACTTAGATCTACACCTACAACTTTCAGCGTCTGACCTTGGGCTTTATTAATTGTCATCGCAAAACATAGGCTGATAGTCCAGTCATTTAAGCTTAAATTAGGTACGAATCTCGGAATTCGAGATACCCAGCTGTAAGTCTGTAAATACTTGTATATTGACACCCTAAAACTTGTCTCAAAACCTACATATGGTAGGGTGTGCGCAACTATTAAATTTCAAGGTCAAAGGTCACAAAAATCGGTTTTTTGCGCTTTTTTTGTAAATATCTCATTTCCTATGGGTTTTATGCTATTTGTATTTATTATCAATATTGTAGAATATAAAATTCTCTACAAATTTTGTTTAGAAATTTTTTTTATACGGTGAACCGTTTTCGAGATAGAGGGCGGAGAGCGCGCGGTCACAGCATCACTTCAGGTCAACCGGTGCCTCCGGTCGAAAACGCGCCATATATAGTTGATGAACTATCGATAAATCAATGATTATAAATATTTGTCAATTTTTATTAACTATTATATTATATTTTATCATTTTCTTCATGCATTAAATCTATATCTATCTATTCAATAATACTGATAACCGTTTCCTAAAAATAAATAAGGGAAAAACTTAAATCATAATATCATTATATTCCCATTTATACTAATGACATTTTAAATAGAAAATAATTAAGTGCATCTTCTTTAAAATCTGTAAAGGTAATGGTAACCCCAGGTATGGGGTTGGGCAATGCGAAACGATTTTCTGGAGCCTATCATGACAATTTTACCACCTGCTCCAGAAGATTTGCTAAATACAATTTTCTGCAACTGCAAGAGTGGTTGGGGTTCGCGATGCGGATGCAGGAAAGCGGGCTTGCAATGCTCTTTAGCTTGTGGCCAATGTAATAGGCAAGCTGGTCTCAATGCTCTACCATATCAGAGCGACATTAACGAAGATGGAACCTTTGACCCCGAAATCATGGAAACACTTGAGACAAAATGTCGTTGAAGACGATAATGAAGACCATTTTGAAATTTACCAGCAGCCGGAAGACGACGATCGTTGTTAAATAAATTAATCTATATTATAGGTATAAAAGAAAGTCATGTTAGTTACACTATTTATAACTCAAGAACGGCTGAACCGATTTGGCTGAAAATTGGTAGAGAAGTAGCTAAGAACCAGGAGAAGGACATAGGATACTTTTTATTCCGTTCCCGTCGTTCCTGTGGGACGCGACATAAAACGTGGTATAACAAAACGCAACTCAGTCAAAATATCAGTCTAGCATTCAATTGTTTGGTTTTTCCTTTACTCTTTTATTTTATTTCTACGAGTATTTTAGTTTAATAACAAGACAGACAGTAGTTTGATCCATCTTTTCATAATATTTTTTTTCTTTTCGTGTAGGGTAGGGTAGGAGTAAGGTAGGGGTAGGGTAGAGGTAGGGTAGGAGTAGGATAGGGGTCCCCCCCGGTGGGTTCCCGCATTGTCGAGGCGGGGGGGCTCAGTAGCCGTGGTTTGACCCCCACGGTGAAGCTAAGAGGAACCCGAGGAGGGGCCGCTCGTCAGGGCTTTTGCAGACTAGCCGATGACGAAGCGGCCAAAAGTAGGTTGCGGTGCCGCTTGGGCGGCATCGCAACTGAGGGGGGCCGCGATGTCGTAACGGGGGCGTCGCGGCTGAGGGTTGAAGGCCGCGGCGGGAGAGGAGTGCCGGTATTACTGGTATTACGGTGCGCCGCTCTCCCTACCTTCCGCGGCCTTGACGGGGTCGCCACCGTAAGATGGCGGACGCGGTGGGGCTGCAGGGGAAGAGGAGTGTCGGTATTGCGTTGGCCGCTCTCCCTATCCTCTGCAGCCGAGAATTGGCAGGCGGCGGGGCCAATGTTCTGACCCGTCACAGGGGGACCAAGGGTGCCCGGACACGGGGTCGTCTGGCGCCCATGTGCTGGTTTGGTCCCTGGGGTGGTCGCGGCGTGCTATGTGTTCTAGTGCGCCGGTGATGGGGAGCACTCCCCTGAGGAGAGTCCGGCAACTGACAGCCGCGGCGGGTTCACGGATGAGTGCTAGCGCGTGCCCGTGTTCCCGCCGTAAGCGGCAGAGGAGGACACCGTGGAGTTTTAGTGGGTTAGAGTCCCACATAACTGCACTATCTCCCCGTGGTAGTGCAGTATGCATGAGCATTTCTCCACGTGAAAAAAAAAAAAAAAAAAAAAAGGAGAAAGATAGGGGTAGTGTAAGGGGTAGGACACCACGCGAACGAAGTCGCGCCGGGCAGCTAGTACTGAATAAAAAGTGGATAGGTTAGGAAAATATGATAAAATATAATATAATAGTTAATAAAAATTGACAAATATTTATAATCATTGATTTATCGATAGTTCATCAACTATATATGGCGCGTTTTCGACCGGAGGCACCGGTTGACCTGAAGTGATGCTGTGACCGCGCGCTCTCCGCCCTCTATCTCGAAAACGGTTCACCGTATGAAAAATTTTCCTAAACAAAATTTGTAGAGAATTTTGTATTCTACAATATTGATCATAAATACAGATAGCAAAAAACCCATTGGAAATGAGATATTTACAAAAAAAGCCTAAAAAACCGATTTTTGTGACCTTTGACCTTGAAATTTAATAGTTGCGTACACCCTACCATATGTAGGTTTTGAGACAACTTTTAGGGTGTCAATATACAAGTATTTACAGACTTACAGCTGGGTATCTCGAATTCCGAGGTGAACTTACTAAAATGACTGGACTATGACTGGAAACTGGACTCGTTTAAAACTAAATGGAAAATTGTTTGGAATGAGAGGAATCCGAGGAATGAAAACACTTTTACCTTTTCCACACCTTGTTAAAATCTCTGCTTCTATCAGATTTCTTTGTAAATTGATCACTTTTTTGATCACTTTTTTTTTAAATTGATCACTTTTTTGTTTTTTGATCACTTTAACCTGGTGCCATTGCTAAGTTTTGGGGGGCTTAAATTTCTAAGAAGCATTATCGGTACGCCTACTTTTAATTTTAATTTATGTGCTGGTAGTCCAGCTTGTAGATTTTCCTTCTTCCATGACTCTGTTAATGGAAATATACTCAACATAATCCCCCGGAACATAGCTCAAAATTTCAGCGTTTATTGTTGCTGCTTGGTCGTTTCGTGGCGTCAAAATAGCTCTTTCGCAAAGCCAGAAATTTTCGCAAGTTGGTATTTGCGTTGCGTTTCCATACACAGATGATATGAGGTCTCGCATTGATGAAACTATGTTGCATAGGTTTTCATTAAGAACAACTTTTCCTTGTTCCTGCGGTAACACACCGTTACCAATCTCAAGTAGCAAATCTGAAAATTCTTGAGCATTTTCGTTGCCTCTAATTTGCGCACGCATATTTAATGTCAAATGCAAAGGTATAATGTAATGCCACAGTCGAGAACTCTTTAGGCAGGCTCTAACTTCAACAGCCCTTGTTCCACGTGGTATTACAGGGAGAGTCTGACGAAAATCGCCACAAAAAAGCATAGTAATGCCATCCATGGGTTGATCATTTTGCTTGACATCACGCAACGTTCTGTCTACTGCTTCTACTACTTTTCGATTGGCCATTGTGGACTCATCCCATATAATAAGGCTACAATCACGAAGAACCTTAGCTTTATCGCTGTTTCTTGAAATATTACAAACAGGGCTTTCTGTGCGGTCTAAATCGATCGGAATTTTGAACATTGTATGAGCAGTTTTCCCACCTGGCAACAATGTGGCTGCTATGCCTGATGAAGCGACAGCAAGCGCGATTTTACCTTGGCTTCGTACCTTCGCCAAAATAACTTTCGTAAGAAATGTTTTACCCGTTCCACCGGGTGCATCTACAAATAGCATTTCTTCCAAAGTACAATCAACGCTCACCAGATCAAATATCAAACGCTGTTCATCAGTTAGCCTCGAGAGTGCGCGTCCATGTACGTACTCTGATAGTATACCTTAAAAATGTCCGCCGTGATTCTTTAAATTGACATAACTTTTTTATTTATGAACCGATTGACATGAAATAAACACTAAATGTTAAGTGAAGCTTACTATAATATATTAGTGAAAACCGCATCTAAATCGAATAAGCCGTTTCTATTATATTGTAAAGAAAAATAATACACAAATATAATTGTTTTAAACTTTACGTGGAAAAAGGCATGCATTTCTTACGCGAATGTAATGGTAATCGTCGCTTACCGAAAAAGTTAACGATTGCATGATCTGTAATAACATGTTATGGTATTATTCGTGCAAAAAGTGTGTTTAGATTTTAAGGGAATAATGTTGTTATGTTCATTACGGTACCATTGAAATGATTGTACTTTTATAAATATACATAGAAAAAATACAAAAAAAAATACAAGATTGTAATTAATGCTTTAGACACCGAATATGCAATAAAACGAAAACTGTCGTAGTACCACATTACCATGTTATTCGGTGGGGGGAGCGTTTTGTCTACCCCGTAGACAGAGAAACTGTCTCTCTACGGTTCTCTGTTTCTCTGTCTACGGTCTACCCCCTCGCAGGTACAGTATGGGTATGCTCACTCTATTAACGGTGCTGCCATCTACACAACGAGATAGAAACTACAATGGTTGTAATACAGCTATGCGCGTGAACATGCAATCAATCACAAGAGTTTAGTGTAGTTAGTTACTATGTTCGCTCACTAAATACCGTGGCGCTAATAGCGCGTGGCGACCTGAATTACTCGTCATTTGTTTTGTTGTACAATTCTCACCGTGCTCAAATTATTAATTCACTTGAGAAAAGTAACAGTAAAAAAAATATAACATCAGTTTTAAAATAAAATGTTCGTGTTTATTGTAATATTAAACCTTATCATTTTATTTTGAGAGCTATCCCAATAGTTTACTCCTGTGAATTATTAATTCGAGCACAGCCTCAAATGAGTCAAATTAAATTACCTAGCGAAACTCTGCAGACGTTATGGGTAAAGATGGGTAACATCTATACATGATAAAACATACAAAAGATTATAATTTTTTTGGACTCAGCGACCATTGGTAGTGTAGTTACCTACTTGTCGTTCTTCGTAAACTTCTGTCGTAAACTTCACAGGCGTTAAGGGTATTTTCTCAACCCGTACTTCAAGTAACTACCAGCGGCCGTTGACCCCAAAAATAAACAGTTTTTTTTTTGTTTTGTCGAGTTTAGATATCGATTTCGATCAGGCCTGCGGAGTTTTGATAGCTAATTTAATTGGACCCTGTAGATATAATTATGATGACTTAACTTAATTTATATTATAACACTGCGAAAACCTAGTTCTTCATAAAGTGAATTGTTGCTTCTGCCAATATGTATTTTGACGTAGTAGGTACGTACAAATCAAACAACCGCTACTTCCATAGTTTATTATTTTATTTACAAACGTTCCCACAAAGTTGAAATCAGCACAAGACACATTAATGGGTAGCAAGTAAAGTCGGTGGGACATAGAAAATAAATATTTATAAAATTTACAATGCCTACCTAAATTATAGACCATCTCTACCTATCCACATTGAAGGGTTTATTTTACAATCACAATCGTCGTTAATCTTTACCGTTATTATCAACAGTATCATCATTCTCATCAACATCATCGTCTCTGCTAGACGTCTGAGAATGATTCCTTTTAATTTCTACATACAATGGAACATAAGTATGAATACCTGATACAGACTGTTCTAAGCGTTTTTTTCTATTATTCTCTGGGTTTGCATCTAACCATACGTTAACGTTTTTCGAGTTTTGATTAATGCTTCTATAATGACCATTTATTTGAGGTACATACGTCCACACTGTTGCGGTTTCATCAACTTTCTCCGTAATTTTATTAGCCTCAGGGGCTTCGGTAGTAGTTACTACGAATTCATTTTTGAGCTTAACAATAAGAGTACTCGGTTCCTCTTGTATTGCCACTTGTGCGCCAGAATTTCTTCTACTAATCGCTATATTTTGGTTGTTATTTGTTCTTCTCTTTAATTCTAAATACTGATTTGGTACTTTCGCGTCTTCGGCATTGAATTGTAATACTTCGGTCGGAGCAGGCCAAGGATACTCAGTTGTCATTTCAAAGAAGGGTTGCATTGTTGTTACTTGAGGCAGAGAGGGTGTTTCTGATCTAACTTCTACAGGTATGTATCCTGAACTACCTATATGGTGATCTTCTATTTGTGATGTTGATAGTTCTATGGGAGCTTTCGTAGTGTATGGGTTGATTTGTGTCGACGGTATCGTAGGATGTAATTTGTTCGTTTCGTTTCTCAAAACATCCGTTTTTTCATCAGGATTGTACAATTTAACGTGGACTATCATTTGAGTACCTGTTTCAGTTTGCATATTTTCTTTATTTTTGTTCTCTTTGATTATCGCTTCTTTGGTTTGTTTATTTATTATATTGCTTAAATATCTCGGTCTTTTATATGGTGTATATATGCGCCGAAACGCAACATTCGATTTTCTTTTAAATTGAATTAAAGGCCGTGATGTTGTTAGATAAATATTATGTAAAGAAGTTGCAGTAGTCGTTGGTTCTTTTTTGATAGGAAATAAATTGAGCATAACGCTGAATGATTTAGTAGTACTAACGGGTGGTGCTTCAGTTTGTCTTATTTCACTGGAACTCGCTAGTAATTTATGACTACTGTTATCATTTTCCTCACATCTGTTACCAAGACAATTCCTTTTGTGGAATGGAATCTGTCGGAACATTGGATACTTGTTGGAATTATCTAAAAGACTGGGAGTTGGAACTGGTGCAAATCGTAAAAAGTCGTCAGCTAACAGATTCACATCTCCAGGATTTTCTGGTTTGAAATTGAAGAGTGGATCTGCAAGATGATTAGATTTAAATGTCTTAATATTTTCTGAACTCTCTTGCTGTAAATCTGACTTTGAATCAGTATCTGATCCTTTGTTTTCCAACATAGGTTCTATATAAAGGCCTGTAAAAGCTATATGTTTGCTCGGAGGTTTAGCATGCATATCTCCTGATTTTGCATTTATTGTCGTTTCTAAATATTTGATGATTTGTCGTATATTTTTTAATCTCTCTTCGTTTCGATATTTTTCTATCCAGCTTCTTGATCCGTATGTTTTGCTGAAGGGCAATGGGGTAGGACTTCTGTATTCAAAGAAGAAGGGTCGTGGACTGGTTCTTTTCACCGCGTTCGGCTTAAACGTTGGTCTTGATGTTGTCGGTCTTATTATAGTCATATTATATCTTCTTCTTCTGATAAAGGGTCCAGATGTTTCTAGTGTTGGGTCAAAATAGTTACTTTCCTGCAAAGCGTTTATAAGTAGGGGCATACGTTCGTAATAATCTTGGTCAAGTCCGAAGTAGCTCCGGTCGAGTCTATCGGCAAATGGTTGGTCGCCATCGGTTCTGTTCATGCCCTTCTTGTTTTGTACTAAACTCCATTCTACAGCAATCGCGTATTCGTAGATCAGTAGAATTACCTGAAATTACAAAAATATTTTTACTTGGTATGAAATCTTGAAACTTACTGGAAAATTATATTAATCACAGACATAAAGGGAACTTTAGACTTGTTGCTTTGCTTATAACCATTTTCTAACATAAGCTGATCTACTGAGCGATCATTGTTGGTGTCTGGTATATCGTGGTACTAAAGTGAAAAACTTAGGGGATGCGCTAAGGTAGCCCACGAAATTCAAATTTACTGTGTCGGCCGCGAATCATATTTAGATCGACATACGAGTACAACCTGATACTGAGCTGCAAATCGCAAAAAACTTAAGAAAATTAGAATTTCACGGGGTACCCTGACGCTTTCGCCTTAACTAAGTTTGTACAGATTAAAATATTAACACTTGGGTCTACCACGAACTGTCAAAATATACCAGATGAGCATCGTATGAGCATGAGGGCCTAGACAGGTGGCAATCGCTTTCAAAGAGTTTCATATTTCTACAACGGGTTAAAACAGGATTTTTCTTTTTTTTGAGAAAACGTATTGACATAAGGTTTTTGATACCTTATGTTAGGTACTCTAGTACTTTTTTTTCTATATCTTTTATTTAGGTAGAATGTCAGTTTGTCTAAGCCCTGCAGTATTATTAGCAACTCAGTACCTCAAAAACACCTTTGGGGAACTCATAGAACAGTTTATAGAAAGAATACATTAAACATTGCATATTCATTATACTCCGAGGATAATAATTTTGATTTTTGATGGGTTAACCTCCCCCTTAGCGTTCCTGCACACGATGCCGTCACCGCGCCGTCGCCGCGCCGACGCCGCACCGTTACACTGTTTATACGAGTCGCGCGAAGCCCGCCACCGCGCCGTCGCCGCGCCGCCACCGCGCGCGTTTTTACTGTTTCATTCATTCCATTACCGGCCGCGTACGAACGTGCACGCCGCGTAATTTCCCGTGAATGAATCAAACAGATAGGGAGGGGAACGCGCGCGGTGGCGGCGCGGCGGCGGCGCGGCGGCGGCGCGGTGGCGGGCTTCGCGCGACTCGTATAAACAGTGTAACGGTGCGGCGTCGGCGCGGCGACGGCGCGGTGACGGCATCGTGTGCAGGAACGCTTATGGTGATTAAGAATCAAATCATTTATTTCGTTGCTTAGAATGAAAAGACTATTAGAATTTTTGTTTAGATTTACAATTTATTAATAATATTTACAAAAAAAAAACACGGAAAAAAAAGTAATGGTTAGTGACGAAATTGGAAAAATAAAAACACCAACAAAGTACTAACTCTAGTATGAATGGCATCCTTACGTACCGGAATAAATTCTGAATTAATATCCTGTAGTTAAGCTAAAAAAAAACTGAAGTATAATTTTGTGATTCCTTGTGATTATACCCATTATTAGCGATCCAATACAATTTGACATGTATTTTTATTATTAATACCATTTTGACGTAAGTTTTCTCTTAAAACGAGTAATAACCACCCCTCAGAAAAATCGCACAGTATATAATTACAATCGTAGCACTGAAAGATATTACCTTTATGAGACCAAAAAGAACGTAAAATGTCTATTGCTTATTATTATTGTATCTGTATTCTAATTAATGTTTGGCAAATCAAAGATATTGTTGTTAAAATTATAATTATCGTAGTCGCCATGTTCATCTTGTCTCCATTCATTATTTCGTTGAATTTCCAAATATATCGGTCTCATAGATGGCAGCATCGACTTGGAAGATTTAGTTACAATTTTCTCGTCATTTTTTAATAACTCCCACGGAGTTTTCTGTTTCATGGTTTCTATGTTAGTGTTCATTCTTTTTGTAGAATTTTTATATTTGTAAGGCACCATAGTACTCTCTGTTGGTCGTAAATATTCATCTTGAAATTCATCATCGCCTCCATTATCACCGCCCTGTTGGTCAGTACTATGTGAATGTGGTTTGTATTTGACCGTGGATTCGTAATGATTGTTTTTTACGTCAGGAGCAGAATCAGCCATTTGAATAATATTTTTTAGTGAACTTGAAATTATATTAGTTGTTGTAGGATCAACAGAACTTTCAACTGAATTTGTAATTTGAGAGATAGGTTGTAATCCTTGGTGTTTGTATTTTCTAACCGAGGACGCTGGAAGATCAGGTTCTATGGTATATTTCCACACTTTGGTGATTTTTTCTTGAGGAACATATATCATATCGGCCAATTTTCGCATCGAAGTTAGGTCTAAATCCTTTTGTGTAGAAGCTGAATTAACATTCATAGGATTTACATTCACTGACGTTTTTTTTAAATTGTTTTCACTGTCTCCTATACCTAATACCATGTCCTCAAGAGATATAGTTTTAGTTTGTAAGGATTCCTTACTGTGAACATTAAGGTTTTCAAATTCATTAACCGTTCCACTAGGTTTATTGTTAAAATAATCATCATACTCTTGTTCTTTAAATAAAGGTACGTGCAAACGTGAATAAGACGAATCCAAAGTATATTTTTTCAACCATTTCTCAGTGCTGGATACAGCAATACATTTCATTGGTAGAATCGCTTCTGTAGTTCGTTGTTTTACTTCTGGGCTTTTAGTGGTTTGAGTAAATGGTGACTCAGTAGGTTTAATAAGTAGATCGTTCAAGGTAGTTTTTTCGAAAGTTTGATAGTTAGGAATCTTAATGTTCATTATTGTTGGGATCTGTTTTCTATTGTCTTCAAAAGTTTTAATTTCAAATTCATTAAATGTAGGAAGCATAGATTTTTTTGTAATTGTGGTTGTGGTGCTAGGAGTTGTGCTGGTACTGTCACTAGAAGGGTTACTTGTAGTGCAACATTTTCTGCTTGCTTTTGTCTCTTTTGGGTTTTTTATAATAATCTTTTGAATTGGACCCACGGTGACCGTTGTATGAGGGCCATTTGTTCGTTGTTTCGTAGGTTGCACTGTTCGAGCGGTTGTCAATTGGTTTAGGGCATCAATATGTTTTGTTTTACTTCTACATGTAGTAAGACCAATTTTACTACCGATGATTTGTGGAATCAAATCTTGTAAAGCTGCTAACAATTTACTTAACAGTAGTCCCAATTTTTTAGGACAATTACAAACAACTATACCCTCGTTATCTTCAGGTTTTAATTCCTTGCTATTTATATCATTTTGAACAGGATAACTCAGCTGCTGAAGATTTTTTATTTTATCTATTTTTGTCATGGGTACAGTTTCTGCTGTGAATGGATTTTCAGTATACTCAAAATCTTTTTTCGGATTAATTCCAACTTTGTCATTGATCATTTTATCGAAATATTTTAACATTCTCTGGTAGTCTCTTATTTTTCTTATTTTAGTTAGATATTCCAAGCGTTGGGTTGGATTTTTCCAGTGCATCAAAGGTGATGTTTTATAATCAGTCGTGTAGTGCCTAGTTGTCGGTAATTTTAACCAATTCTTTGAATCAGAGAAAACATTTCTCGTAAAAGTAGTTTCAGTTGAGTCTTTTCCCGCATAAGGTGGACTAGAGCTTGAATACTCTTCTAGGATTTTCTCCAAGTATCGGTTCTTGTTCAATGCCTTTAACAATATTGGAAGCAGCTTGAGTGTTGTTCTGTCAAAGTTTATTTTCTTATTAAACTTTGAACTGATTGATGTAATATCGCTATCGTTTATAAGCCCAATCCAGTTGGATTTTAACGAGTTTTTTTTAATGACGCTACCCTCTGTGTTGATACTGTATTCATAGACCAGTATGACGCTCTGAAAAAAGAAAAAAAAACAGTTAACTGTTGGCAGTTTAAGTTGTAATATATGATGGTGCAAGGTATTTATAGACTACAAGTTTATAGATTACTTACATCAAATAAACGAGGAACATAGATTAACAACTTACATTTACTATTTTTTTCGAGTAGCCATCTATCTATTAGTAACACAGTAAGTGCACCTAGAAACAAAGTATTTAGTGCATAATGGGTTTTTTATATATCAATGGCATAATTGTATTAGGTACAGACGCCAGCACATCAAGCTACTACAATCTGTCTTTCTTTAACAGATTTTCAACTTTATCGCTAAAGCATTAGGTGCTTTCCATACGTCGTCCAATAGTGGAACGTATGGCAATAATGGTGCTACCATTATTGCCATATTATATTATTGCCATATCATCGCCATTTGTCTAATTTTATAAGAAATACAGTATAGGTAGTGTTTAGTGAACTAATTTGTTTAGTGAACAATTCAAAGACTAAACAATACTTTGAAAATGTCGATTTTTTTATTGTAAGTAGGCCATTAGAACACATTAACACATTAGACACTTTTGAACGTTAAACTTTAGAAGATCATAGAATTGATGCTAGGCTCCAAAAGGTAGTTTCGGATGGAGAAGTATGGGCAAGAAACTCCATAGTTACATAAACCATACAAGTTACATACTCTTTGAATTTCTTTTACGATATTTTATAATCACACCACATTAATATTATAAAGGCGAAAGTTTGTGAGTGTGTGTATGTTTATATATTTGTTACTTCTCCACGCTCAAACAGCTGGACCAATTTCGATAAAATTTTGTATATTTTGTAATAGGCTACTTTTTATCCCGATATTCCCACGGAATCGACATTTACGCGGGTGAAACTGCGGTGCGCAGCTAGTTAATTATAATTATATGTGAAGAAGATGTAAAGTAATAGGAAGCCAAAATAACAAACGAACTAGGTACTAAATTAAATGACTAACTAACTAACACGTAGTAAATCATTAACTTGCTTCCTCGATGTCTAGCTTTCACGCTATACTAATAAAAACAGCAATTATTGTACTAACTGGCAAAACAGATATTAAACAATCTATTTGCTTATTTAAATAGCACAGACAATAACGACTTATATTGCCACTAAATGAACAAAAGATATATTTCGAAGTCGTTAAATAAAGATTTATCTAATAATAAAACCGTCATAATATTGTTTATTAGTCCATCAATCCGTATCTTTACGGCATTAGGCGTGATTTAGAATCTGCATAATATTGTGGGAACTGCAACATATTATGAAGTTATGTTTTTTTATATTGCATAAAAGAAGTTTGCGTTTTATATATAAAATTGTGTCATTATTACATTTCATTTTTATTTCAACTTTTGCAACACTGGGAAACGTAACCGCTATCAGCTGATCAACAAGAGATAAAATAATTAAAAGTATTTATTAAATTCCACACCTAGAAAAGCAACTGAAAACATTGTTTTGTACTAACAAAAACCAGCAGGATCATTTCGTAACAATGAAATAAAAAACCAAAAGGCATTGCGAAGCAATTTTAAGTCAATCCAACACATTAAAACAATCTTAAACATAATGTATTTTTTGTAGCGGGGGATTGCGTAACACACATAAAATGGCAATCGATCGATTCCTTTCATTTTGACATCCATCGCTTCATAGCCTTGAAAAGTTCGTCTGCTCTACAACGATAACGCAATGAAATGAAAAATTGCTTTAATGTGCTGGGTTGATTTAATATGACTCCGGAAGATTTATGCTCAAATAGATTTTTACACAGTCTAGTTTTATGTGTTTTGCGATTGACATTTATATCTTTATGAGCGACTGTTTCATGTGCATGCGCCACACGTCACATTCAACACAGATGGTGCAATTACCAGTCAGTTTCATATCGATTAATTGAATTACAATATTCATTATATTCAACAAATCCTTCAGTTGGATTTAATTTTCCATGGCAGTTTAAAATTTACAGTTCCAATTTGACTTAGTGCAAAGTTGAAATTAACAAAATCACGACGCTTGGTAGACGGTTAGGTGATCGCAGTTTGTCGTTACCAGCACTTTTTAATTACCAACCAGTCTCCCTGTAATGGATCATTAAATTCTTATAAAAAAACCTTTCACTAAAACACTAGACTATCTGACTCATCTGACGTCACGCCGCGCGCGCTGCGCCTGCGCCGATGAAGAAAGCAGAAAGTATGCACATTACGCTCAATATGTTAACTACGTACATTGTTCAGCTCGAACATTAAATATTTGCATTTTATGTTATTTCCATATGTATTCTGTGGAATCTGTGGATGCTATATTTCTGCTCACCACGCAAGGAAGAGTGAGTTTACAAGAAGTGTGATTTCTATATCTTGAAATGGACTATTAGTACAGAGAATAAAGTATTAAAGCAGATGCTGGAACACCTCAATATACACTGAAATAAATAATTTCTTACTACATCACCTTAAAGCGGTTTCATAGCCATTAAACGAAGAGAAGAAGAAGAAGCGGTTTCATTAAGACTTACTTTATACAGTAAGAGGAAAATTGTTTGTAAAACAGTAAAAGACAAAACAGTAACTTTTAATGATTGAACATACTATTTAGGTACTGAAAAAAAACAACAAAAAAAAAAAGGAAAACCACCATTACTGTAATGTAAGTAAATTTTATCTGTTTTCGGATCAGTAAAAAATACTGTTTTGAACGTCAGGCTCACATTGAACTGTTTAAAGCAGTTCAGATCAATGTTTTTCATTTTTATTTACTGTTTATTTCTTTCAGTGTACTTGCGGCCTAAAAGTATCTGATGAAAATGTAAAGAAATGGATCAGAAAAAGAAAAAAAATGGCGGGAAAGCACCCGGCTCGGGTCGTTAGATGCCCGAAAGTCTGACAACCAATCTTACCAAGGGGTATCGTGTCACTCAGTAACTGGGTTGTGGAGGTCAGGTAGACAGTGGCTTATGTTGCATACTAATATGAAGCTGCATCGGGTGGATGACAACTATGTTGGGAAAAGACTAGGCAGATTAATTTTGTGTTACTTATTCCCTTTAGTGAGTGATTGCGTTAGAATTTAACCTGGACATTGTTTGTTTACACTTTCATCAGATTCTTTTAGAACAGACAGTAAATAACTACCCTCCTCGTAGAAAGTAGATAGCGTGGCCATATATAAAAATTGAAAAATCACTCATGCCTGTAATTACACCGGCAACATTTCAAACCAGAACATAGCAATGCTGCTTGGTGACAGAAACAAGTAAGGAAGTAGTCGGACAAACTCTTTTACAGGTTAGTTATAAGGGCTGATTTTCCAACGCCAGATAATTTCATCCGAGGAATAGTTTTGAATTTTTGACAGTTCTTTCATACGAAATCTGTCAGACGTCAATTTAATTCTACGAATAAACATTATCTGTCGATTGAAAAATCAGCCCAAAATTAATCACAAATAACATAAGGTCTGTAATCCCCGAAAAGTTGGGCATAGGTGTATAGTCAATTATACAGATTTATGATAAATATTCTTATTCTTTTTTTCGTGTCGATGGTACTCTTTCTCGTTGTTTTTTCTGTATAGTTTGAGCCCAGTAAATAAAAAAAAACTCATAAATATAGTAATACTATGACATGTCATCATGTGAGGCTTGATACAAAACTAAAATAATGTCCTATGCGTGTCATCATTATCTTCTTCCATTCTCCCCTGTCAACTATCTCGCCATCATTCTTTACCTTTTCTTTCTTAATTCCTCACAAATTACATCCATCTTTTCTATGGCTATCCTTTTCGTCTCCAGCAAAATTCTTGATCAACTTTTCCAACAACCTCAGATTATAAATGTTTTCAGTTAGCCCATGATTCTATTTGGATGGTGTTATGAGGTCATGTTGTGGTGGTATGTTTTACTTATTTATCAAAAGGTGTTAAGTTCATCCCTGTTCATTGCACAAATTCCATTTCAGAATTATAAGATTGGATTGGATTTTATTGGATTATTTTCTTACAGATGAACCATTAATAAAATAAACAATTCGTTCACACAACAAGTCATTCATTCTACCAATCAGGCAGGATTAAATAAAAAGTGTTAGAAAAAAGTTATAAAAAAGTCGGTTGTCAGTATATTCCAATTTCTACGCGCATCGCTAAAAAATGGCGCGTGCTAATAAAAGGAAGCGTATAACTAATCGGTGTATAATAAGTGTTTACAAAATAAAAAAGTAGAGAAAAAGCAACAAGCGCAATCATGTATACAAACGACAACGTGTTTGGAATATTAGTGCGCAATGATGTCACAACGAAATGTACGTGAATGGGATGTTTCTCAGAATGTTAGGAAAATATTACTAGTAACTTGAGGATGTACATCCACGTTCCGAACTTTAAGTATAACAAAACGTTGAATAGTAGCAATAACTAGAAAACTTAAACATAGAATTTGGAATTTTACACTATAATACATGTGATCAACTAAACGCCAAAGTCTCCACTCGACGACTCCTAATAACCCGACGATGACATTTTATTAGTCTGTAGGTAACCCTGAAGCACTACTACGCTTATATATCGTCTCGACATCAATCGTCGCTCGGTCAGAAGCCCACCAGACAAGCATTTTCTATGAAGGTTAAGAAACTTTACTCATACCTCTTCAAATACATGAGTCCAGTAACTTTCAGCCAAAACAAAGATATGTCAGCAGATAAAGACGTATTATAGGTAGTAGAAGAGAACATTCTGGGAGAAGGAAAGAAGGATGTTGGTTTTATGAGTAGAGGAAAACCAAAGAAACGATGAAATTGTGTGAAAGATGATAGACTTAAAATGGAGTGATTTCTGAGAAGACAACTACTAGAGATGTATGGAAGTAGAAAACATACTGTGCAGTCCCCAAACAAATTGGAATAGCGACAGGAATCAGTGATGATGATGAAGGGTTAAATAATGATAATATTGAAAGTACAATTAATGATCTCACTTCGGTCATTATTTGATTGAAGTTTGGCCTACCATCTTAAAATAGTCTAACAGATGACAATAGACCGTTCAGTGATGAATGTTTTTGTAATTGTCACAATGTGTTTGTCTATAAACATAAACATCGTTCAACAATCATTGATATTATTGTCACTGTGGTCAATAATCCTTCCGTAAATCAGACTAACTGTTGTTAAGCTTGTTTCCTTCGTACAATTTATTAGAAGCATAAATAAATTGCTGAAATGTGTTACTTTCTTTTGTTTTGAACATTGTGTTTAGCACAAAAATGCACTCAGTCTTGTTTACCTAACTTGGGTGTAATTGAATATTAACTACAGGAAGTCACGCTCGATTAGACAGGGCTTTTTATCCAATAACATACACATATGAAACAGCCCTTAAAATAAAATGCTCGATATTCTAGGTAGGAGTAGGATTGAGAATAGTATTTCATTTGATTAAAATGTTTATCATATTTTGGGGATTGATTTGACAACTAATAAGGCATCTTACACACATGAATAAGTCTACATAGAACGGATAATAAGTAACGTTAAAACACAGATATGAAGATGAAAACCAAGCACTTTAATTGCACAAGTTTTGCAGTCATTTTTTTTCAGCACTGTGATATTATTGACAGTTGCGCACATACACAAAGTTAACACAAACCCATGACACACAACATAATTTAACAATAACGGACCATCAAAAGACAAATAATCTAAAAAATATATCCAAAAAACACACTCACAACAACAACGGTAACTGTGATCGCCGTAGATATGGCAGCGCAAGCGCATCCTTGCCTTATTTGCCGCTTCCTCGACGACCTCAGGAACTCTTCGGTTCTCGCATCGATAGTCCTGTATAATCCGAACTGTCGGATCCGGGATCCATTGGACGACACAGAACCCTCACTAGACATGTTACCGACACATCTCAACCGCAGGTATGGTTTGTATGTTGCGCGCGCATCGCACGCGTTCGCACTAGAAAATGTGACGGATTCTTCGCGCTAATGTTTTCCTTTGAGATTGTAGGGTTGGGGTGGGGTTGGTGATGTCGATAGTTGATGGTATTTTTCTCAGATTTTTTTTTGGGTTTTACAAGTTATTTTGTGTACTGCATGCTTTATGCAAACAGTGAACAAATAACATAATTTAGTAAAAGTATTTTGGAAGCGGCGCGTACCCAGTAATTGTAATTGTTACTTTTATGTTTGTTCTAAGTAGTTCTAAGCACGTATTCAATATGTTTTAGATATCATCGGTCTGTAGTAGACTAAGGAGGAACCAATTGAATTCCTCTAGCAAATTTTTCAAATTTGGTTAGCTTCTTAAAGATTGTATCGCGTTCCTATTGTCACTCAAATGATAAGCTTCATACAAACACAGTTCTCTGACCTAATCATCATCGTCATTCTGCTGCCTTTATTCCAACTCGTTATCGTTAGAGTACACGCAGCACGTCTTTTTCTTCAATAAATCTGTCTACACTCACTAACAATTTAGAAAATAAAATATCAAATCATCGACATCTACCTTTCCCATCACTAGCCACCACGATGCGCGGACGCAAAGCACTGGAGCGTGCCGGCCACCGCTCCCACACGACCGAATATTCGTAACACCAGTGAAAATCACAATTATGTGTAATATATTCACATCACTATGTTACACTGTAAGGTTATTAAACAAGCCATTTTTGTTTATTTAATGTATACTAATCTCATAAATTGCTGTGTTTATATAATAGAGTAGAGAGTGTCGTATGCTGTCAATTGGTCTGACGCTGAATTGTTGCGTCATTTGACCGGACTTCCACTGTTTAGTGGACAAATTGCTAACATCTTTCTGACAATTATAGAAAATTACAGTTTGAATATGAATGTAAGTGTATATAAAAGTAGGCAAAATAAAAAAGGCAGTTTGATAGTCTTCTCTTTGCCTTCAACAAGAACATGATCATGGAAATAATTCTAGTGCTCAGTCATTCCAGTCATCATCAGCCTATGCCATTCTACATCTGGACATAGGTCTTTTAGATTATAAGCAATTTACCTATAGTTCAATCTTCGGCTACTCTCTTTCAGCTGCTACCAGCCACCCTACAAAGTTCTTCACTCCGCCTAGCCTGGGGACGTACTACCCTACGTTAGCCGAGTTATACCAGTTTTCCATTAAAGCAGTGGTTATTATGGCATTCTCACATCATCATCATCATCTGCTGAGCCTTTTCCCAACTATGTTGAGATCGGCTTCCAGTCAAACCTGATGCAGCTGAATACCAGTATTTTACATGGAGCGACTGCCTATCTAACCTCCACAACCCAGTTACTGAGTAATACCCCTTGGTTGTCAGACTTTTGGGCTTCTGAAGACCCGAAACGACTGTCAAGATCCACGAATGACAGCTGGGACTAACGGCTAAACGTGCTTTACGAGGCACAGAGGGGTCTTGGTATGTAAAGATAGTCGCCCATCCACGGACCAACCGCGGCAAGCGTAGCTTAACCAGATCGATGGATACGTGCGGCTGTTATTACTTGGCCACAAGCCCCTCTCACAAGCAATCTCACGTGTAGGTAGGAAACTAAATTAATCCTACAATGTTCCTAACTTGATCGTATTGATTCGTTTGAGTCTGCAAATAATGAGCATTCTCGAAACATACACGTGGTGCACAAACCGTAAACAGTAATAAATTAAATAGGTGTCTCAGGAAAGTTATAGCAACATGCATAATTTAATTAAGATCCTATCTGATGTGTCTTCTATTATATTATAAGAGAATTTTACTTCCAGTGTATCATAAATCTGGAAAACATTAGGATGAGAATATATGATAACGGCTAACGCTGATTACTATATGTGCAAGAGGACATTGTTAAAGAAAAACTGCAGTAAGATGAAGGGTGAACGTTTTTATGGGCTGTCTTATATTTGTCTAATGTACGCTGCCACTTTTCAATTTAATGAGTTTTGCGTTTGATTCTTTATTCTATACAGTAACCAAGCAGCATTGTGTGTGTTACTAATATTAGTTAAGTAAGTCTGTTTCATGTACCTATTACTAACATTATGGACCGAGGTCTGCAATAAAGTTTTTATTATTATTATTATTACTTATATTAAAGTTATGGGACCGAGGAAAATACAGGTAATATCTCAGGGCATTACCATGTACTCAGGTCAATACTGGATGAACAGTGTCATTGGATTTTGAACCATGTTTTGGAAAACTTTTACCTGGACATACCCTGCTCTCACCCAGGCTTCCAAGTGTTTATGGAAGGATCCCAGGGGGGTAATTGCGTACCACACTAACAGTAGCCACGGCTTTCAGTTTGACAGTTGAAGAACATTAATTGAGTTATTTACGTTGCTGAGCAGACAAATTTTTCGAACATGTGAACCAATGGATTACCAATATAATTCAAAATGATTCAGTTATGTGATTGAAAGTATGTTAAGGTTTTGTTAAACGTCGGTACTCTCTCCAACTAATATCTCAGTGGTTCTATTTCCAGCACCTTATGTGTGACCGGACTAACAGCCCGTGCTAGATAACGATCTTTATACAGCTTGATGATACCGAATGAGCCCCACTTACCGCGCCTGAGCGAACCGCTACGTATTGCTATCAATTTTAATTACTAACAGCAATATGTTATTATCGAGTTTCATATAGCTTTACGCTCTTTACTCTTGAGGATTTGTAGATTTTATAGTGCTGCTGTGATTGATACGTGACATAAGTCTCAATTTGTTAGCTTCGTTTGATCAGAGGAGCAATTCTCGTAATTTGAAGAACGTTCAGTCATCTCAGTCTCAATCTGTCAAAAATACCTCTAGTTTCCCTACATTTTTGTCAAGTTTTTGACATTTGCTTGTCGCCGAGATGAGACTGCGATTAGATGAAGTGATTGGCCTTCTGGTTTTTTTGTTTAGCTATTGCCTATTTTTGCCTATGTTTTCGTTAACATAACATTTCATTTTTTGCGTGGAGTATATAATTATGTTTCTTCTTAAGAGTAACCTACCCTTAAGAGGCAGCTTAAACACAAAACTCCTGCCTGATAATGTCGAAGGCTACATATCATACTATTTATGCTTTACATAGCATTAACGACTTTTAAAACGCAAATTATATATTAGCAAACAGTCTACAAAAAGTAAATAGGTCTTAAATTGTCATAGAAAGCACTTATTTATCACTTAGCTTCTTTAGGCGTTGCAACTTTTTGTAAGTATACATACCGCATCAATTGTTAAGTTAGACATTTAGACAGACTATTATTCTATGAAAACAATGATAGTGCAACTACAATGAGACTATTTTGTGGCTATAAAACAGGAAATGCGGGACGAGCTGGATAGGTTCCGTCAAAACTAGAAGGGGGACGCGTGGGCACGCAAAAGGTGGAAGGAGTGGAGGGAGGCCTTTGCCCAGAAGAAGGGCGGCGTAGACTAATAAAAAAAATCTCATTGCCAAAGTGGTCTAAAATCTAATAAAACTGTTTTTGGCACAAGACTGAACAACAGTTCATCCTTGTGCGAAAACAGTTTTATTAGATTTAAAATTTTAAATTTCGTATTAAATTTTCTGTTTTGATTCTGGTGTGCGTACTGTTTAAGGGCTACATATGCGTCTGATGTGACCAAAATCTGTATCGTGTATGGCTATTATGGCCTCAAGACTGCCTACGATGCGATGGGTGGAATGATAAATAATAAAGCAAATTGTTTAAAATAAAAGGTCTGGTCGTCGCGTGTCGTGTCGATACGATCAGATTCATATATCATAAGGCTCAGATCTCAACCGCGTATTGTACAATATTCATTACATCATACAGTAATTGTATAGGTGCCTTACCTACAAATTAACACTATTTCAATTTTAATGAACTTTCCAATCCATGCGGGCGTCGATAACGTGAAAATGATGAGCAGCAACTAATAACGGGTGTTATTCGATTTATTATGACGGACCGTGATGCATTGTTGCTTTGTACTCTCTCTGAGGAAACTGATGTTACGTGTTGTGTACGGCAGTGTTAGCAAGTAAAACGTTTTTTTAAGTGAAAACTTCTTAATAAAAAATTTTCTTGATTAAATAAACTGTTACCGTAACCGACACCTCTGCTTTAAGTTTTCGCCATTATAAAGACATCAACGCGCGGTACATTTTCTTAGGGAGGAATAACTTTCAAACATATTTATAAAATTACTATGCTTTTTCAAATTTTCACTTCTGTCGGCACTCCTGGAGTGCCTCTGTTTTTTTTGTTTTATTAAGGTTCTTATAAAGGAGAGTAGTCTATCAATAGCCCATAATGACTTCAAACCCCAACCATTGATATTGATGATAATCCATTTACAAGAATATGTGGTTTAGCTGGAAGACACAATTTAAAATTATGCCAGTCAGTATCTTAGTTGTGAGTGTTGGGACCCCAACACGTTGCTGTGTGGCGTTTAACTAACCTAATCAATAAGTCCACTAAACTAAAAAAAGAAATAAAATTACACAAAAAACATCCATACTAATCTTATAAATTCGAAAGTAACTCTGTCTGTCTGTATATTACTTTTTCACGCCTAAACCACTGAACGAATTTCGATAAAATTTCGCAGGGAGATAGATTGAATCCCGAGGAAGGACATAGGATAGTTTTTATCGACATACCTTGCGGGCGAAGCCGCGGGCGGAAGCTAGTTCTATATAAAGTAGGCTGCCAAGACTTACATAACGCTTTCACTGTTAAAAGGTATGAGAAAGCCACATCCCCTAATTCAATACGTTCAAAATCTAGTCGCAATCTCATCTTAGCGACAATCAATGTCAAAAAAATGTAGGGAAATTAGAGATATTTTTCACAGATTGAGACAGATCAGACTGTGAACGTTCTTAAAATTACGAGAGTCGCCCCTCTGATGTTATGTAGAGCCAAGCTACAAAACTTAGATCTTGGTCAAAATGTATGGCTTGGCCGTTCCATTAAACTGTTGCATGACACAACATTGCTCACCCACTCGACGTTACTCCACGCGAGTTAAACTCGCACTTGTCCGGTTTTTTTCATTGTCATCCCGTAATGCTCTCTGGTTGCGGAGGTCAGGTAATCGCTCTATGTAAAATACTGGTTTTCAGCTAATGTGGTTGAACTAGAAGCCCACTCGATATATATATATTTATTTATTTTCTCACTACACTATCCTTATAAAATAATAACAAAAAAAAAAACAATATTGGGGAAAAGGCTAGGTAGATGATGAATGTGCTTCGCTAATCACAGGCGTTTAAATGAATGGTAGTCGATGCTGCTCCTACTTTATTATGTACTTACCTTGCCTTTTTAACCCTTGCAGGTATAGAAAGGAATAGCTTGGGACTATCTTGATTACATAAAATATTCACAAATGTGATGACTATTGCATTTCTTTTATACATTTATTTGTTCATAAAACAATTCAGATTGTGTTTGAATATTACATGAAAATATAGTAATTATACAGACGGCAGCATATCAAGCTACTACAAACTGTCAAATTTCTTTAATAGATTTTCAACTTTATCGCTAAAGCATAAGGTTCAAAGTTATTGGGAAAATTTGACAGTTTCGGGTAGCTTGATGTGCTGCCGTCTGTACATTAAAATATCTTGCTAAAGATTGCTTAGAACTGCCGGTCGATTGTGTACAAATCTCACCGTGAAAACTTAGGTGAAGTGAGTTGGTTTTTGCTAGGAATTGACACTACTGACAGCTCACTCCACGCTCACTTCACCTAAGTTTTCACGGTGAGATTTTTACAGAATAGCACCGCTGTATAGAAAACTGTATGAATAAGACGTATCACTTGGCGAATAATTTTGACGGTAACTTTGCATATTAATTTCAAACTATGATCAATTTAGTTATTATACTTTGATCGATCATTTAATAACAGTTCTAATACATCAAGCTGTCGTTAGTTTCTTTCAGTATTTTCACTTAGGAACACTCTGGAATTCCTAAGTCGAAGCGCATTCATTAACAATAATGATAAATGAATAGTATGTCGTCGCACTTCGCGCTTCAACGATCTCAGTTGATTTATTAGAGAAAAAATGTTAGGAAAATTAAACTTAGCTTTTGGTTGAATATTTTTGCTTATTTTTATGATTTTGTACTTTCACAGTGATCTTATATTGATCAATTGATAATCATAAGCTTGTATGGACCAGAAATCTGCACAGTATTTTTTTTTTAAATAATGGGAAAATAAACCAAACATATATTGCTCATTTTTTTATTTAAAAAAATATATTTTACAATATTACACGTAGAATTAGTTAAAGGCAGTGATTCCTCGTTTCATTTTTGAGTATTACAGTTACATAATGATAAGTACATATAATTAGGTACTACTCGTAATATATAAACAAATATTATTAACAAGATAGGTATTATTGCGACTCTAAATACGTAGTAGGTACTCATTAGGTATCACAATTTTTATGGCAACTTATTGTACACTTCATTGCACCAAAATTATTAGAGCTTTATTAGATTCTCAACAGCACGTCACTGAGCTAGATTAGAAAGTCTTTATTTAATTAACAAAATTCTAAATTTGTTTTTCAATAATAATGTGTATGTCAATTTAATTGCTGTTAGTAAAAATATTTCACTAGATTCATTTAGTTTTTCGCCAAATTATGTACATACCTAGCTATTTGAATTTGTTTCAACAATGACTATTATGATAATGAACTTTTATAAGATGTGACGTTTTTGTAATTATTTTATAAAAAGTAGCGATTTCAACTTCAGACTATAACATTAAAACTTTTGTATCTAAAAATCCAATTACACTATAGTCGAGTTGGAATCGCAGCCACAACAAAACATTGATGGTCTTCAGGCGTATCCTAGATATTACAGTTATTTTAATTTTGGTGCATCAACGTTCTGTTTAACTAAACCGAATAACACGAACGGTACTAATGGCTTTTTGTAGAAATCCTGTTAATTTAGAAATTATGCTAGGCATCGGAGGAGGAATATCAACTGGGGGTCTAGTTGTGGGTGGGGGAATATCGATCGGGGGTCTAGTAGTTGGGTAGGTAAATGTTATTTTGGGTGTTGGGTATACATAGCCTGTCGTTCTGAATTGCGGTGGTGTTGGTGGGGGTATGTAGACTGGGGGTCTAGTTGTGGGTGGGGGAATGTAGACTGGGGGTCTAGTTGGGGGGGGAATGTAGACTGGGGGTCTAGTTGTGGGTGGGGGAATGTAGGCTGGGCGTCTAGTTGTGGGTGGGGGAATGTAGACCGGGGGTCTAGTAGTCGGGAAGGTAAATGGTGTTTTGGGTGTTGGGTATTCATAGCCTGTCGTTTTGAATTGCGGTGGTGTTGGTGGGGGTATGTAGACTGGAGGTCTAGTTGTGGGTGGAGGAATGTAGACTGGGGGTCTAGTTGTGGGTGGGGGAATGTAGACCGGGGGTCTAGTTGGGGGGGGAATGTAGACTGGGGGTCTAGTTGTGGGTGGGGGAATGTAGGCTGGGCGTCTAGTTGTGGGTGGGGGAATGTAGACCGGGGGTCTAGTAGTCGGGAAGGTAAATGGTGTTTTGGGTGTTTCGTATTCATAGCCTGTCGTTCTGAATTGCGGTGGTGTTGGTGGGGGTATGTAGACTGGGGTTCTAGTTGTGGGTGGGGGGATATAGACTGGTGGTCTAGTAGTTGGGACGGTAAATGGTATTCTAGGTGTTGGGTATTCATAGCCTGTCGTTCTGAATTGCGGTGGTGTTGGTGGGGGTATGTAGACTGGGGGTCTAGTTGTGGGTGGGGGGATATAGACTGGTGGTCTAGTAGTTGGGAAGGTAAATGGTATTCTAGGTGTTGGGTATTTATAGCCTGTCGTTCTGAATTGCGGTGGTGTTGGTGGGGGTATGTAGACTGGAGGTCTAGTTGTGGGTGGAGGAATGTAGACTGGGGGTCTAGTTGTGGGTGGGGGAATGTAGACCGGGGGTCTAGTAGTTTGAAAGGTAAATGGTGTTTTGGGTGTTGGGTATTCATAGCCTGTCGTTTTGAATTGCGGTGGTGTAGGTGGGGGTATGTAGACTGGGGGTCTAGTTGTGGGTGGGGGAATGTAGACTGGGGGTCTAGTTGTGGGTGGGGGTATGTAGACCTGGGGTCTAGTAGTTGGGAAGGTAAATGGTGTTTTGGGTGTTGGGTATTCATAGCCTGTCGTTTTGAATGGCGGTGGTGTTGGTGGGGGTCGGGGTGGTGTTGGAGGCCTAGTCGGGGGTCTAGTTGGAGGTGGGGTTGGAGGCCTAGACGGGGGGCTGGTTGGAGGTGGTGTTGGAGGCCTGATTGGTGTTGGCGGAGGAAGATATGTTGCGGGTGTTCTGAAAGTTGGTGGCGACGGTCTTCGTGTCGTAGTCGGAGTTGGTGGTGGCAGATATGTAGGTGGCATCGTAGTTGGTGGTAGTGGAGGAAGGTAAGTTGCGGGTGTTCTGAAAGTTGGCCTGGTAGGAGGAAGCGTCGTTGGCGGAGGTCTTTTGGTCGGTGTTGGATAAGTGAACGGCACTGCTGGGGTAGGGTAGCTGTAGCCAAAATTCTCGCGAATTGTACTGTAGGTTGGGTAAGTTGGTGGGCGCCTGGTTGTTGGTGGGGTAGGCGGCCTAGTAGGGGGTGGTACCCTTGCCGTGGTGCCGTGCCGTGGTGGTAGCGGTGGAGGGAAAGGAATTTTCGGCTTCGGATAGAAGTACCCATCCTCGTAGTTGAGGTTTGCGGAGATGGGGTAGCCGATCACCGCATAGTTTTGGGGTGAGCCGAACTGGATGGCTCGAGTTTGACGCTCTGCCTTGCAGGTGTGGTATAGTGCAAGCAGCACCACTGCCAAGTGCAGTGACAACCTCTGGAATAACAGATAATTTTTTAAATTAGAACTTTTTGTTAAGTAATATGACAATGTGAAGGTGGCTTTGTATTTAGGTGGGTATTATAGTTTAATAAACAACGTACTTAATGGAAACAGATCAAATCGGGCAAACGTAAGAAAAATGCTTTATGCCTGCTGGGGTAACATGGCATGAGGTCGTTTAATATATCCCGAGACTTAGAAAGAAAAAGGGGACGCCTTTGCCCAGCACATAGCCCAGGGACACAAAATACGATAGTAAAAATAAAAAACAAAGTAATTAAACGGAGGCGACGTCTAATATTCCTAAAGTAAGCGTCACGAGCTTGAGAGAGAGAGAGATGAGACTTTTTTTTTGCATTAATTCATACTATTATTATAAATTCGAAAGTAACTCTGTCTGTCTGTCTGTCTGTATGTTATCTTTTCACGCCTAAACCACTGAACGGATTTCGATAAAATTTGGCAGAGAGATAGATTGCATTCTGAGGAAGGCATAGGATAGTTTTTATCGACATGCCTCGTGGGCGAAGCCGCAGGCAGAAGCTAGTTAAATATAGTTCATGATTTGTGCAAAAATTAAAGGTTTTCATTAAATCATAGATAATCTTCTTCCCTAAACGTACTTAATTTAATTCTCCGTGTCACGGCCATGGTTTCGTAACATTGGGTTTGGAAACATTTGACCCCTTGTGGTCACCATTTGACATCGTGTGGACCTATTAATCATAATATATATCTTATGCAACGAATAATGTCATTAACATTCAAATACCTATCTATTAATTAATGCTCAGCTATTTTTAATTCTATTAATAACTTATGTCATCTGTGCTTCATTTTTGTTTTTTCTTTACATGTAGGTATAGTAATCACCGCTCCGGCGCAGTTTATGATATTCTTTATAACATCATAATAGCAGGACATCATACGAAGTAGTGTATTTTGTTTTGTCCTAACGACTTTTCTTTAATGAAAAAAGGAAGAATTTGATTGTAATTCCAAGTAGCCGCTCCTATCTATTGTACTAAAATTGGGTCAAAGCCAAGACTTTTCGAAAATACTAGCTTTTGCCCGCGACTTCGTCCGCGTGAAATTTCTTGTTCCGCCGATCCACCCCGTCGCGTCGCATCGCCTGCCCGCGCTATTACTTCGTTTTTATTAAGCGTTATTTCTGACTGTTTGCTCGACTCCTAAGGGTCCTAGCGTGATTTTAAATAAATAGCCTATAGCCTGCATCAAAAAATGAGCTATTAAATGCAACTCCGGCTGGTAATTCCAGAGTTTAGCGCGTTCAAACAAACAAACACACTCTTCAACTTTATTATTAGTATAGATTTCAATAAAGTGTAGTTTTCCTTTGCAAAATAATTATAAACATAAGACGAAGTTATGATGACGATTGTGAAAGACGGCACGGTTGACATCTGTCGGGCGTGCCACCGGCCGGGGTTATCAATCAAGCATATTATTATCTCCGGGTGTTCTTATCTAGCTAACGGAGAGTACTTGCATAGAATAGAATACTCTTTATTATGTACACCATAGACAAAACCTTGTAGCCAGGATAATTCATCAGCAGCTTGCTGAAAGCAGCTGCTGAAATACAGCCTTGTGGAATTGGAGGTGCCATACTACAGGTATGCGCCCGACCCAGTTGTCGAAAATGGAGATATCACATTATACTGGGATCGATCCATCAACACTGACAGGACTATCGTTGCCAATAAGCCTGATATAGTGGTGGTAGATCGATCAAGGCGGCGAGCAAAGATTGTTGACATAACCGTCCCGCATGATGAGAACGTCGTGAAAGCCGAGAAAGATAAACAGATCAAGTATCTTGATTTGACTCGCGAGGTTGTCGACATGTGGGAGTGGACTCAGCGATCATTGTACCGATAGTCGTGACAGCCAATGGGTAAATAGCTAACACCTGAGGAGGCTCTCGTTGGGCAGCTGGATCAAGGGCTTCATTCAGAAAGCGGTACTTCTGAACACTGCCGGCATTGTTAGAGGTTCCTCTATCTGGAGCCCTGACCCGTAGCTTGGACCATGTTCCTGATACCGGTGGGCTACTATTTATTAAATGTTTTTGTATTCTAATATTTAAAAATATAATTTACATGTATTTAATGAAATAAAGGAAAAGTAAACATGGAAATCGATATCTCATTTTCATTAGATGCTTAGGAAATGCAGAGTATTTTTATTAGCGCCTGACAAAAATGTTTTATCAATAAGTTGTGTTTCTGCTTTTAAAAGCAACAAAGAAATCCGTTCCCACATTTTTATAGCCAATGAAAATTTTCTTTATATTTGTCTATGAGTTTAAAGTTCTCCCAGATAGATGTTAGATCATCGACAAAATATATCAATAATATTCGAAGGCGCTATTACCACAGAAAATAATTGAATTTCTCACCATATCTATTTTAATTATGACTATCTTACTTGAACAACTTAGCATGATTAGCCTATAATGTTCCCACTGCTGGGACGTGTGAGAGGGACTGGGCCGTAATCCACCACGCGGGCCCAGTGCGGGTTGGTAGTTATCACAATCATGTCTTCGATATTTTTGGTTCTAGAACATGCCGGTTTCCTTACGATGTTTTCCTATACCGTTTTGAAAGCAGTGGTGTTGAAATTATTTACACAAAGTAAAGCGCCTATCTGGGGTCGGAACTACGACCTTATAACACGTAAATTGCGGCCGCTACCACTGGACCACAAATGCTCTCACTTGAGCAACATAACTAAAGCAAATTCCTCAGGCGCTTCCAACAAACAGGAATAAAGCTACCATCACATATTTTCAATTAATTTCTTCACAAAATAAGCTAAATGTATTAAAAAACAATTACCATACAAATGCTATTTACGATGCTATGTTCGCTTATGCGTCAGTGAAACATATTTCGTTGAAGAGCACTTTACACCCTGTTCCTCATACCTCTATACACACTACAACGAAAATAAGAAATTTGTAACTTTCACCCGCCTACTCCCTCAAAGGGAGGTGTAGCTTTGTATTTCTTACTGATAATCGGTATATCTACTTCCATTTGTTATGAAAGCTAGATTAGCATGTACATAAACAACAAAGAAGAAACTCTTTTTCGTTGGCTATGAAGAAAGTAACTGCTGGCGTGTAAGAAATACTTTTTTTACCCGACTATGCTAGAAGTAAGAGTTATCATTTTAACATGTCTGTGTAATATCAGTACAATATCACCGCTAAAATAAAAAGAAATAGGAGCATCCTACAAAAAGAAATAAAATTACACAAAAAACATCCATACTAATCTCATAAATTCGAAAGTAACTCTGTCTGTCTGTATATTACTTTTTCACGCCTAAACCACTGAACGAATTTCGATAAAATTTCGCAGAGAGATAGATTGAATCCCGAGGAAGTACATAGGATAGTTTTTATCGACATACCTTGCGGGCGAAGCCGCGGGCGGAAGCTAGTTCTATATAAAGTAGGCTGCCAAGACTTACATAACGCTTTCACTGTTAAAAGGTATCAGAAGGCCACATCCCCTAATTAAATACGTTCAAAATCTAGTCGCAATCTCATCTTAGCGACAATCAATGTCAAAAAAATGTAGGGAAATTAGAGATATTTTTCACAGATTGAGACAGATCAGACTGTGAACGTTCTTAAAATTACGAGAGTCGCCCCTCTGATCTAATGTAGAGCCAAGCTACAAAACTTAGATCTTGGTCAAAATGTATGGCTTGGCCGTTCCATTAAACTGTTGCATGACACAACATTGCTCACCCACTCGACGTTACTCCACGCGAGTTAAACTCGCACTTGTCCGGTTTTTTTCATTGTCATCCCGTAATGCTCTCTGGTTGCGGAGGTCAGGTAATCGCTCTATGTAAAATACTGGTTTTCAGCTAATGTGGTTGAACTAGAAGCCCACTCGATATATATATATATTTATTTATTTTCTCACCACAATATCCTTATAAAATAATAACAAAAAAAAACAATATTGGGAAAAGGCTAGGTAGATGATGAATGTGCTTCGCTAATCACAGGCGTTTAAATGAATGGTAGTCGATGCTGCTCCTACTTTATTATGTACTTACCTTGCCTTTTGCCTTTTTAACCCTTGCAGGTATAGAAAGGAATAGCTTGGGACTATCTTGATTACATAAATATTCACAAATGTGAAGACTATTGCATTTCTTTTATTCATTTATTTGTTCATAAAACAATTCAGATTGTGTTTGAATATTACATGAAAATATAGTAATTGTACAGACGGCAGCATATCAAGCTACTACAAACTGTCAAATTTCTTTAATAGATTTTCAACTTTATCGCTAAAGCATAAGGTTCAAAGTTATTGGGAAAATTTGACAGTTTCGGGTAGCTTGATGTGCTGGCGTCTGTACATTAAAATATCTTGCTAAAGATTGCTTAGAACTTCCGGTCGATTGTGTAAAAATCTCACCGTGAAAACTTAGGTGAAGTGAGTTGGTTTTTGCTAGGAACTGACACTATTGACGCTCACTTCACGCTCACTTCACCTAAGTTTTCACGGTGAGATTTTTACAGAATAGCACCGCTGTATAGAAAACTGTATGAATAAGACGTATCACTTGGCGAATAATTTTGACGGTAACTTTGCATATTAATTTCAAACATGATCAATTTAGTTATTATACTTTGATCGATCATTTAATAACAGTTCTAATAAATCAAGCTGTCGTTAGTTTCTTTCAGTATTTTCACTTAGGAACACTCTGGAATTCCTAAGTCGAAGCGCATTCATTAACAATAATGATAAATGAATAGTGTGTCGTCGCACTTCGCGCTTCAACGATCTCAGTTGATTTATTAGAGAAAAAATGTTAGGAAAATGAAACTTAGCTTTTGGTTGAATATTTTTGCTTATTTTTATGATTTTTTACTTTCACAGTGATCTTATATTGATCAATTAATAATTAATCATAAGCTTGTATGGACCAGAAATCTGCACAGTATTTTTTTTTTTAAATAATGGGAAAATAAACCAAACATATATTGCTCATTTTTTTATTTAAAAAAATATATTTTACAATATTACACGTAGAATTAGTTAAAGGCAGTGATTCCTCGTTTCATTTTTGAGTATTACAGTTACATAATGATAAGTACATATAATTAGGTACTACTCGTAATATATAAACAAATATTATTAACAAGATATTATTGCGACTCTAAATACGTAGTAGGTACTCATTAGGTATCACAATTTTTATGGCAACTTATTGTACACTTCATTGCACCAAAATTATTAGAGCTTTATTAGATTCTCAACAGCACGTCACTGAGCTAGATTAGAAAGTCTTTATTTAATTAACAAAATTCTAAATTTGTTTTTCAATAATAATGTGTATGTCAATTTAATTGCTGTTAGTAAACATATTTCACTAGATTCATTTAGTTTTTCGCCAAATTATGTACATACCTAGCTATTTGAATTTGTTTCAACGATGACTATTATGATAATGAACTTTTATAAGATGTGACGTTTTTGTAATTATTTTATAAAAAGTAGCGATTTCAACTTCAGACTATAACATTAAAACTTTTGTATCTAAAAATCCAATTACACTACAGTCGAGTTGGAATCGCAGCCACAACAAAACATTGATGGTCTTCAGGCGTATCCTAGATATTACAGTTATTTTAATTTTGGTGCATCAAAGTTCTGTTAAACTAAACTAAATTAGAACACGAATGGTACTAATGGTTTGTCGTAGAAGTAGCCTTTGTCTTCGATGAAAGGCGGTCGAGTCGTGTATGTTATTTTAGGCGTCGGAGGAGGAATATAAACTGGGGGTCTAGTTGTGGGTGGGGGAATGTAGACTGGGGGTTTAGTTGTGAATGGGGGAATGTAGACTGGGGGTCTGGTTGGGGGTGGAATGTAGACTGGGGGTCTAGTTGGGGGGGGAATGTAGACTGGGGGTCTAGTTGTGGGTGGGGGAATGTAGACTGGGGGTCTAGTTGTGGGTGGGGGAATGTAGACCGGGGGTCTAGTAGTCGGGAACGTAAATGGTGTTTTGGGTGTTGGGTATTCATAGCCTGTCGTTTTGAATTGCGGTGGTGTTGGTGGGGGTATGTAGACTGGGGGTCTAGTTGTGGGTGGAGGAATGTAGACTGGGGGTCTAGTTGTGGGTGGGGGTATGTAGACTGGGGGTCTAGTTGTGGGTGGAGGAATGTAGACTGGGGGTCTAGTTGGGGGGGGAATGTAGACTGGGGGTCTAGTTGTGGGTGGGGGAATGTAGACTGGGGGTCTAGTTGTGGGTGGGGGAATGTAGACTGGGGGTCTAGTTGTGGGTGGGGGAATGTAGACCGGGGGTCTAGTAGTCGCGAAGGTAAATGGTGTTTTGGGTGTTGGGTATTCATAGCCTGTCGTTTTGAATGGCGGTGGTGTTGGTGGGGGTCTAGTTGTAGGTGGGGGAATATAGACTGGAGGTTTAGTTGTGGGTGGGGGAATATAGACTGGAGGTTTAGTTGTGGGTGGGGGAATATAGACTGGAGGTTTAGTTGTGGGTGGGGGAATGTAGACTGGGGGTCTAGTTGTGGGTGGGGGAATGTAGACGGGTGGTCTAGTTGTGGGTGGGGGGATATAGACTGGTGGTCTAGTAGTTGGGAAGGTAAATGGTGTTTTGGGTGTTGGGTATTCATAGCCTGTCGTTTTGAATGGCGGTGGTGTTGGTGGGGGTCGGGGTGGTGTTGGAGGCCTAGTCGGGGGTCTAGTTGGAGGTGGAGTTGGAGGCCTAGTCGGGGGTCTAGTTGGAGGTGGTGTTGGAGGCCTAGTCGGGGGTCTAGTTGGAGGTGGTGTTGGTGGAGGAAGATATGTTGCGGGTGTTCTGAAAGTTGGTGGCGGAGGTCTTCGTGTCGTAGTCGGAATTGGTGGTGGCAGATATGTAGGTGTCCTCGTAGTTGGTGGTGGGGGAAGGTAAGTGGCGGGTGTTCTGAAAGTCGGTGGCGGAGGTCTTCGTGTCGTTGTCGTAGGTCTACGTGTCGTAGGCGGAGTTGGTGGTGGCAGATATGTAGGTGGCCTCGTAGTTGGTGGTAGTGGAGGAAGGTAAGTTGCGGGTGTTTTGAAAGTCGGTGGCGGAGGTCTTCGTGTCGTAGTCGTAGGTCTACGTGTCGTAGGCGGAGTTGGTGGTGGCAGATATGTAGGTGGCCTCGTAGTTGGTGGTAGTGGAGGAAGGTAAGTTGCGGGTGTTCTGAAAGTTGGTCTGGTAGGAGGAGGCGTCGGTGGCGGAGGTCTTCTGGTCGGTGTCGGATAAGTGAACGGCACTGCTGGGGTAGGGTAGCTGTAGCCAAAAGTCTCGCGAATTGTACTGTAGGTTGGGTAGGTTGGAGGGCGCCTGGTTGTTAGTGGGGGAGGCGGCCTAGTAGGGGGTGGTACCCTTGTCGTTGGTGGTAGTGGCGGTGGAGGGAAAGGAATCTTCGGCTTCGGATAGAAGTACCCATCCTCGTCGAGGTTTGCAGAGATGGGGTAGCCGATCACCGCATAGTTTTGGGGTGAGCCGAACTGGATGGCTCGAGTTTGACGCTCTGCCTTGCAGGTGTGGTATAGTGCAAGCAGCACCACTGCCAAGTGCAGTGACAACCTCTGGAATAACAGATAATTTTTTAAATTAGAACTTTTTGTTAAGTAATATGACAATGTGAAGGTGGCTTATATTTAGGTGGGTATTATAGTTTAATAAACAACGTACTTAATGGAAACAGATCAAATCGGGCAAACGTAAGAAAAATACTTTATGCCTGCTGGGGTAACATGGCCAGAGGTCGTTTAAGATATCCCGAGGCTTAGAAAGAAAAACATAATCCTCCTTCTGGCGCAGTCGGGTAAAAAGGGTACGCCTTTTCCCAGCACATAGCCCAGGGACACAAAATACGATAATAAAAATAAAAACACAAAGTAATTAAACGGAGGCGACGTCTAATATTCCTAAAGTAAGCGTCACGAGCAGCTAATGAGACTTTTTTTAGCATTAATCCATACTATTATTATAAATTCGAAAGTAACTCTGTCTGTCTGTCTGTCTGTATGTTATCTTTTCACGTCTAAACCACTGAACGGATTTCGATAAAATTTGGCAGAGAGATAGATTGCATTCTGAGGAAGGCATAGGATAGTTTTTATCGATATGCCTCGTGGGCGAAGCCGCGGGCGGAAGCTAGTTAAATATAGTTCATGGTTTGTGCAAAAATTAAAGATTTTCATTAAATTAATTATGGATAATCTTCTTCCGTAAAGGTACTTAATTTAATTCTCCGTGTCACGGCCATGGTTTCGTAAAATTGGGTTTGGAAACATTTGACCCCTTGTGGTCACCATTTGACATCGTGTGGACCTATTAATCATAATACAGTATGTTAACTAACAGAGGGCGTTCCCGTTAACCCGCAATAGTATAGCATCCATACATGCTAAAAAAAATATTACCATTCGAAAATAAAATGTTTTTATTTTTTTTTATATTAAAATATTCACTAAAAATCGAAAATTTTTACGTTAAAGAAACACTCTGTACACGCGTACTTGAAGGACAGCAATGTCGGAATTTATTTAATTAAATAAATTAGAATTAATTAAATAAATAGAGTATCAATTTACGATTTTTAGTGAATATTTTAATAAAAAAAAAAATAAAAACATTTTATTTTCGAATGGTAATATTTTTTTTAGCATGTATGGATGCTATACTATTGCGGGTTAACGGGAACGCCCTCTGTTAGTTAACATACTGTATATCTTATGCAACGAATAATGTCATTAACATTCACATATCTATTAATAATGCTCAGCTATTTTTAATTCAATTAATAATTTATGTCATCTGTGATTAATTTTTGTTTTTTCTTTACATGTAGGTACAGTAATCACCGCTCCGGCGCAGTATATGGTATTCTCTATAACATCATAATAGCAGCACATCATACGAAGTAGTGTATTTTGTTTTGTCCTAACGACTTTTCTTAAATGAAAAAAGGAAGAATTTGATTGTAATTCGAAGTGGCCGCTCCTATGTATTGTACTAAAATTGGGTCAAAGCCAAGACTTTTCGAAAATACTAGGTTCTGCCCGCGACTTCGTCTGCGTGAAATTTCTTGTTCCGCCGATCCACCCCGTCGCGTCGCATCGCTTGCCCGCGCTATTACTTCGTTTTTATTTAGCGTTCTTTCTGACTGTTTGCTCGACTCCTAAGGGTCCTAGCCTGATGTTAAATAAATAGCCTATAGCCTTCCTCAAAAAATGAGCTATTAAATGCAACTCCGGCTGGTAATTCCAGAGTTTAGCGCGTTCAAACAAACAAACACACTCTTCAACTTTATTATTAGTATAGATTTCAATAAAGTGTAGTTTTCCTTTGCAAAATAATTATAAACATAAGACGAAGTTATGATGACGATTGTGAAAGACGGCACGGTTGACATCTGTCGGGCATGCCACCGGCCGGGGTTATCAATCAAGCATATTATTATAAAACGAGAAAAGATATCGATTGCTGTTTACAGCAATCGATATCTCATTTTTATTAGGTGCTGAAATACAGAGTATTTTTATTAGCGCCTGACAAAAATGTTTTATCAATAAGTTGTATTTCTGCTTTTAAAAGCAACAAAGAAATCCGTTCCCACGTTTTTATAGCCAATGAAAATTTGCTTCATATTTAATGTCTATGAGTTTAAAGTAGTGACCGACCGAAAGTTCGGTTTCGGTTTCGGTTTCGGCCAGTTTCGGCCAAATAATCTAGTTTCGGCCTTAATTTCGGTTTCGGCCAGAAAATGGCCGAAACTTTCGGCCGCGCCGAAACTCGAGTGTTCATGAATTATCGTCCATCGTTCGGCGAACTTAACGGCTAGCTCGTGCTCGCTCGTCGCGTTGCCGGCCCAGTTCGCCGCCGTCCATCGTTAATCGCATGGAGTTGAGGTTGTGTTTTGCACGTACGAGGGCGGTCCCATAATAAATTAGCCTAACTATGAACTAATGAAGGAAATGAAACGAAACCAATTTTATTTTTCAATATAATCACCATGAATACTACTAACACACTTCTGACATCTAGGAATCAACATCTCTAAACCTTTATAAAAATAATCACAATTTTTAGCCTCAAAATGACCGAAGACGGCCGCCTGCAATTCTTCATCGCTTGAAAATTTTCTTCCTCTAAGTCTCGCTGTAAATTTGAAAATAAATAATAGTCGGACGGGGCCATGTCTGGACTGTGAGGTGGATGTTCAACTTCTGTGAACCTGCATTGATGAACTGCATCCTTCGAAACACCAGCGGTATGAACAGGGGCGTTGTCATGGAGCAACAGGACACCTTTAGACACCTTGCCTCTTCGTTTTTCCTTTATCTTGTCTCGTAATTTATATATTAAAGAAGCATCATATTAGCCGTTCATGACTGTATTACGTTCTTTAAAATCCACCATCAAAATGCCTTGAAAATCCCAAAAGATTGTGCACATCAGTTTTTTAGCCGATTGTTGCACCTTTGCCTTTCTAGGGTGCTTTCACCCTTATAACGCCATCCCATTGATTCGCCCTTGCTTTGTGGGTCATAATACAAGATCATAGTTTCATCACCGGTCACTAGCCGCTCGATCACAGTCTTTGAATTTTCGCCACAAAGATCCAAAAATTCCGAAGTGCAGCGCACCATTTGCTGTTTCTGTACCGCTGAAAGAAGTTTCGGTACCCATCTTGCACTCACTTTTTTCATGTGAAGATGTTCATGGATCGCACGATGACGTACTTTTAGAGAGCCCAAGCCTAGCTGCAATTTCTCTAAGGGTGCTAATTAAACAGGCTTCTTTTTAATAGCATTATTCGCCTCTAAAAATTTATGTTGCCTTCTAAATTACTAAGTCAGCCACAATTAACGAGCATCTAAATAATACTATCTTAGCCACTAGTTATCTTCTATGTAAGCCAATCTAAATTCAACTCAGTATGATGGTTATTTTTTAGCTTCTAAATTTGTAACATGCATTCTAACAGTAAACTTCTAAAATAGTAATATATGACATCACAAAATATGTTTATTTAGCTTCTAATTTTTTAACTCGGTACGTTTAAAATGTAACTCATCCCACATTCATTGATCGTCCAAATTTTGCTAAAAATGTCATCAATAATAGTATATTGGCCATTAATATTGGGTAAGTAATAGATGATATAACAATAAAATCTCTAATATTAACAACATATAACAACGGAACCTATAATTTTATTTAATATAGCGATTAGTTAATATAATGAACGATTGATATAATTTTAAAATAACTAATTTTTACTAGCATAACATACATTACATATAACATCGTTTGACATAACATACATTAAATACAAAATCGTTTGACATACCACTCAAAAGATATAAAACTTATGTAATATTATATGATGAAAACGCCTACCTTAAAACTTAAAAAAACTTTGTTTTATTCTTTGTAAGTTCTATCATAGTTATAGGTAATAGTAACCTAAGTAGATATTAAACATTACTAGTAACTGATTACCACCTGCGCTAAGATAGGTCGACGGAGCCCCGCTTCGCGGGGCTCCTACTTCTGGGTGGTTTAAAATAAAATAACCACGAAGGCTAAGGCGGGAGCTCCGCTACGCTTCGCTCCCGCCTTAGCCTTCTAACCTAACCTATCCGAGTCGGGGTACTCTGAGTCGGGGTGTTAACCATAATGACGTTTTTTATATATATTAAACGTTAGACCTAATGATTTTCGATACGAACGCACGAACGACAATAACAATTACAAGTGATCAACTCAACTCGTCGTTACATGAATCAAATGGCGCTCTCTGATTGGTGCAAATGGCCGGTTGCGTACTCGCGCCAAATCATGCAGTGGCTATTTACACGATAAAAGAATATGATGTATTATTTTACATGATAAGTTATAATAAATGATGCTGTCTGTAGAAACTTGAATTATATATTGTTGAAGCTGTACAACGTAAAATGGTGACGAGATGTAAAATCCGTGGCCAAATTAGTAAATAAGGTGGCAATGTATAAATAAGAAGGACCAGTCACAATAATTGATGATCGTTATTTGACGCTTTCTATAGAATATTTAGTTGGCCTTGTAAAAAAGACGAATTAGTTTATTAGAAGCCATGTCATTTTCCCGTTGCTTAGTTATAAAATTAGAAGTTTAATCACGTGGCCAATAAATAATCTTGTGGCTTGACTTATAATATCCCTTTCTCTAATCTTCAAACGGCGGTCACTCAGAACCTCCTCTTCGATAAGAGCAATCGTTTCGGGAGTGAGCACTTCCACAGGTCGACCGTCGTGGCAAATGTCTTCGACGGTTTCTCTCACAAGGCGAAATTCTTTCACCCAATTTTTCACTGTGCTATAGGAGGGGGCAGACTCCTTATACACGTCATCCAATCGTTCTTTTATTTGGGCAGGGTATAAAACTATAAACAAAAACTTTATGACACTTCGATACTCAGTTTTCGACATTTTGAAAAAATACGCGACTCTCGTTATGCTAATGCCTGCTAAACTAAGACTAAGCATTTCATGTCGATGCGTGTTTCTTATATTAAGTGCACGATAAACGTACTATCTAATGCAACACAACATGTAGCGACATGTCGCGTAGAACTATATCAGGCCAGTTCATTATGGGACCGACCTCGTAAATGATTAGGTAAGTATTCAACTGTCTGTATGTATAATATATGTACATTGTATATTCAAATAAATGTGTAAAAAAACACACCAGATTTCTGTATACTATAGAAATTTTAAATATGTTTAAGTAAGTTTCGGTTTCGGTTTCGGTTTCGGCCGAAACTAAGAGCAAGGCCGAAAGTTCGGTTTCGGTTTCGGTTTCGGCTGAAAAACCTGTTTCGGTCGGACACTAGTTTAAAGTTCTCCAAGATAGATGTTAGGTCATCGACAAAACATGGCACTGTTGCCACAGAAAATAATTGAATTTCTCATCATATCTATTTTAATTATGGCAATCTTACTTGAACATGCATGCATTGCCTATAATGTTCCCACTGCTGGGACGTGTGAGAGGGAGTGGGCCGTAATCCACCACGCGGGCCCAGTGCGGGTTGGTAGTTATCACATGTCTTCGATATTTTTGGTACTAGAATATGCCGGTTTCCTCACGATGTTTTCCTATACCGTTTTGAGAGCAGTGGTGTTGAAATTATTTACACAAAGTAAAGCGCCTATCTGGGGTCGGACCTACGACCTTATAACACGTAAATTGCGGCCGTTACCACTGGACCACAAATGCTCTCACTTGAACAACATAACTAAAGCAAATTCCTCAGGCGCTTCCAACAAACAGGAGTAAAGCTACCATCACAATATATTTTCAATTAATTTCATCTCAAAAGAAGCTAAATGTATCGTGGCTAAATGTATTAAAAACAATTACCATATAAATGCTATTTACGAGTGTTCGCTTATGCGTCAGTGAAACATATTTCGTTGAAGAGGCTCAAGGCGTTCTGGTTGGCACTGGTAGAATTCTACTTGTACGTCGTTTGGCCCAAGGTAAAAGCTTTCGTCAATTGTCGTAAAATTTTATGGATGGATTCATTGCCCAGTTTTGTTTTAAATTAATCAATATATGGTGTTTTTTTCAGTGTTGGGAAATTGGGTAGGCTTTTTGTTGCTTTATATGTTTGTAAATGGTGTGGTAAAAGGCAAGAGTCACTCTTTTCAAGGATGATCGACTGGTAAGTTATGTGATGTTATATTTTAATTGATATTTTATTGTAGTTTCGGAGAAGTGGGGCTTGTGGCAAATCAATAACAGCCGCACAGGTCGATCGATCAGGTACACGCTACGCTTGCCTCGGTTAATTCGTGGATGGGTGGCCATTTTTACAAACGAAGACCCCTCCGTACCTCGGAAAGCACGCTAAGGTCCTGGATGTCATTCGTGGATCTTTGACAGTCGTTACGGGTTATCAGAAGCCTAAAAGTCTGACATAGGCTAATTGTTATTACCAATTTAATAAAGCATACAACATTAAGGTAAAACAAAGGTCATGCATTTATTATTATTAATAAATGCATGTGTTTAAAATGACTTATTATAGAACCGGTCTCATTATACATTATTTTTATTGCGTCATAAACGAAAAATTAACAAAAAGTTTAATTTTAAGATCAATAATAATTAATATTAATTATGACAAGCAACATTGATTAATTCTTAATTTAATTCAACCACTAATCAATCTCAATTCAGAATATTTCTCGCGTCAACCTTGTAACTTGGACCAGACAATGACATTGATGAAGTATTTTGTCACTAACAATGATTTAATTAAGTCAACACAGTCGTCTTCAACTGTTTTTGTTGTCTGATTGGTTATTATGCGTAATGACCACTTGTCCTTCATTGTATTCGCTTTTAATCATTACTTGTAATGGCAATAAAATTGCAGATTGCGAATTTATTTTAAGCAATAGAATAAAGGTTAGGTATGCTGCATAAATACAGGGGCTAAATAATAACAGCCACGCGGGCTGCTCGAAGGTTAAGCTACGGTTACCGCGGTCGGATCCTGGATGGGTGAATGTGATGTCGTGCGTGGATGTGATCGCAGATCATTATGTTTCTCGGAAAGCACGTTAAGAGGAAATGCGGGTGTTTTTTTTCTCCACAGAAACGCTCTCGCCTGTTTTCTTTCTGGTTAATGACTATAAAGCAATGATTTTTTACAGAATATTAAATATTAAGTAGGCCTCAGTCCAGCAATGGGACACCAATGGCTAGTAAAAAAAAATGTGTATGTGATCAAAAATGGATTACCTATACATAATTTGTGGGGTATACCATTTTTTTTTACGGAATCAGAGCCGGGGGCGTTTTTTTAAGTGTAACATTACTGCAACAACCAACATCTTTCGTTCAGCAGTAGATGCGTGCATATTAATTACTTCAATAAATAATTGGGCACGCGTCGGCGTTAGTGGGCATTTAATTACTCGTTGCGGCGCAAACAATAGTTTTGGCGCACTATTAATGTGCAGAATTAATTGTGTGCTAATCTTAGCTGTCGATGATAAAGATAACTGCATGGATTTTGTATTGATTGAGGATTAGAGAATGTTGATGTGCGATATGTATTGACTTCGTCAGTGACGCGATAGTAATTATAGGTTTGGTAAGTTGGTATTGTTCGTTTTCGGTGAGCGCACTTTCTGGCTTTTTTTCGTTTTGCTCGGTTCCTATGGGTCGTAGCGTGATGTGAAATAGCCTAAAACCTTCCTCGAGAATTGGGCTATCAAATGCAAAACTATTTTTTCAAATCCTTTAGAGATTAGCGTGTTCAAACAAACAAACATTCACTTTTTGCATGCATTTTTTTGTATTGGCAGATGGATCGGTATCCCAGAAATGTTGCACAAACGGACACTACGGCACATCCTCGTAATCATTATGAAAAGTAGAAAGTGACGACTCATTCTTACTGAAACTTGCGAAAAACTAGACTTAAACCAATTAGCACTTCCTGAACATGAACACGTAAAAGGCAGTTTCCAAAAAATATACTAATTACCAAACAATATGGCTAATGATTATAATGATTTGCAACTTAACCGTAACAAAGAAGGAATACTAGACCAGACATTTACGTACATGTTCCGTACAGACGTGTTCCACATCACAAATTTTCTTTGTTCGTTGACGGAAATTGTAATGAGTTGCACACACACGTGGCGTTCGTATACAACAACTATACAACTATTTGTAAGTAGGTTACAAACTTACAACTAATACCGTCAAACGCCGGCTTTTTGTTGGCTTTGTTTTTGCTTATCTCTTACTCATACTTAAAGGTAAGGGATCTATAACCTGCCTTCCGGATCACAGTAACCGTTATTGTGTACGATATATGAAGTGATGTTTTGGATATGGTTTTTGTTTTTTAATATTGGTTTTTTAATACCGAGATAACGACTAATAGAGAAATATGGAAGAAAAATACTTGTTGCGTCGACCCCATATAAATATTAGGGCAGGAAAATGATGATGAGGCAGACAGCACAGATAAAACACATATGCGAGTAGTAGACAGCTTTATGAACATTTATAACAATCTAGAATTCATAGAATTCATAAAATTTAAAGTGCCTCAACTTAATCAGCATTTTTTAGATAAAAATGTAAACGAAATCAGTCAACAATTTGAAGGCAACACAGTCGATACAAATACCAAACCGGCAGCAATCCCTAGGTCACTTACATTAGCGGATGACACACAAAAATTAACAAATGCCACTGAAGGTCGCACGACATCGTATACCTAACCAAGTAATTATTTATTTAAGATATGTAATAGTCAGCACTGACCCCATGTTGCGACAGCTTTCAAACAAGACATGCGCTACTGACGATGAACGAAATGCTAAAAGTGACGGGATTTCGAGGTTTTTATCTGATTTAATGTTTTGAAAAAAAAAATCCCTATCAACGACGCTATAACTGAATACTGTCGTGTTTATCACGTATCGCTCGAAAAAAGCTTTCATCACAGCTGAAATCACTTTCCAAGAAAGATCTCTGTATTGACTTAGGTTAACGTAATCTCCTTCCAGACATAAGCCTCTTCAAAGTTGCACCATAACACCCGGTACTTTGCCTTCACAAGCCACTGGCTAGAAACCATTTTTCACTCCTTACAATAACGAAACATTCCAGTGTAATTCCATCCTAAGTTAGTCCTAAATCGTACAAATGACTACAATCAATAATTTAATACACAGCGTCTAAATGTTAGTCCTAGAAATTCCAAAGCATTGTCGATTTCAACTTGAACCACAACTCATAAGGTTACAACAGTAACTGTGCCAGTTTCAGTATTTGTTTGTGGATTGACTCGTCCTATTAAGATAAAAGAACATGTTCCAAACGTAACGAATTGATTGGAAACAGCTCAGAATATGTTGGCCAAGTGGTTTAGAAAAATGAGTATCTTTGCAACTTTGTCACACCCTTTGTACTGCAAATTTGGACATCTGTCTCCATCACTAGATGGATTAGATTTGCCAAAAGTATCATGACTATAGTTCCCCACAGTTGTTCATTTTTATTTTTAGTAATCGGAATAAGAATAGGGAAGTTCCCCGTGGACAAGCAAATCTGGAAAAAGAAATTTATAAAGCCGCTAAAGCTTTATAGCTCCAAAACAGATTAAGTTTCATCAATTTGAATTTAAATCAATCGTGTTACACCACAGAGCAACAAAAACCAAATATTAGTAATAATGACACTTACTTATAAGTGTCATTATTACTAACATTCAATGTGATGAGTAGCGTTACTTATAACGCTACTCATCACATTGAATGTTCAGCTTATAAGATAATTAATTCAAATTCAACAGAACCAATAGTCAATACCAGGCCAAGTTTAAAGTAAACTATAGCGTAATAACATGATGCAAAGTTAGCTTGTGCAAGCTAATGGCGTTTCTTAATTCCAGAGATATATCAATTTCTACATCATTATCGGATTCAATCATCATTAATTCGGTTTCCATTTAAAGACAGGTCAAAAACCTTGATTATGGTCATGTCTATGCATGGCATGCCTCCGATTGGAGGCGCGCAGTGGCTGAAGAAGTCACATCTATGATATTTCATGAAGGTACAACTAGTTACTAAAGATCATCATGTACGGTCAAAAGCATTTCAAGAGTTGGTGATTTTCAGCTGACACAGTTCTACTGAAAGTTTATTTTTACGATAATGATTGATTAACGCATCTTCTTGCAACAATCTCGAAGGCTGGTTAGATGACGAGTAGCATTTATTCTCCAACCTTGATCCTCCAAGAATTTGATGGATAGAAGTAAGTGAGACAGAAGTCAACAAGCAACTTGATAAGCTTTTAAATATCCTTTAAACGAAATTTGACAGCCAGAAAAGAACTTGAGTGATGAAGTACTTGTGTGGGATGAAAAACAAGATAGACAATAAAACACAAAACGCAATGTAAAGTCTGACATAATCCATAACAATAAAGTTATTGCATTGTAATCCATTTACGATACAAGTGCTAAAGTAACAAGCAGACAGATTGGTGTCAAGTGGCCCTTATATCACAGTTAAATTTATCTTAAGATGAAGAAGAACCCATTGTTTGCTTCATATTTCTTCATGTTTATAAATTAGACGTTGTCAATAATAAATTATTGGGAGCCATGATCGATGATTTGTGTTTTGGCGAAGATTTGATTTCAGATGATAGAATTTTGGAAGTACGTGTAATGATTATATTGTGTAAAGTTGGTTTTGCAATTGTTGAAAGGGAAGATGAATGAAATATTAGATTTGCTTGTAAAATGGTCATGAGCTTAGGCCAAAGTTTAGTAATAATAATTATATTTGTTTATAGCTTGCGATTTATTGACGGAATAGACTGAATAAAATAGAAAGTATTGCTACAGTCACTGTAGATTTAAATGCAACGGTTAATGTCAGAGAGGCTGATCATGAAAAAATAGTAGTAGAATTTAGCTAAGCTAAACCTGTTTTAATAAACATTCCAATCTTCATTTGAAATAAATGGTAGACCCTCTTTTCCGCATTAAGCAATACTATTTGCTAATATCTAACAATCTGTCATCATAACGCCAGAGGGCTTCACGCTAATTACATATTTCTATTCGATGCCCAATAACCTTCACCTTTTCGTTTACCAGAATAATATTATCAGCAATACTCGTTAATACCAGTCTTGCCTCCAGGGAGGGTGATTTTTTAACATTTATCAACTTTTTGAGGTGTTGTTTGTAATTGTTTATTACATCTATTATAGCGACGACATTGCCTTCGTTTATAATCAGTTTGATTTATGTATTTATAGTTGTTCCTATCCTAACAACTATTTATGTACTTCAGCTGAATGAAACAAAATTTAAATAAAACGCACTTGTATAAAACGCACACTATGCAACCAGGCATATTATGAATTGGAGGTTTACATCGCTGATAAAAATGCTTGGCTAAACGATGGTCCTGCTCCATAGGCACGCATAAATAAATTGATTAGCATTTGAAAATACTGTTGGAGCTGCTGAAGATCTCAAAAAACAATTTTGCATCATATAAATTCAATCTCCTAGTATTGTATAATTGCATAGCACATGTGTGTATACTATGTACAATAAAGCTACCATTTATTGGGTAGGTACGTGTTTCATTGGCTTGAATGTGCCCTGGCGGCTGAGAGTGTCATGCTTACTCAAATGTCTCGCTGATGGTGGCGCATGTGTTGGATCATTTAGCTCCCTTCAAAATGGTTGAGCTGAATGGTGCTAACCTATGCCTCATGTTCGGGTTCGCCGTTGGTTGGGACTGGTCATCTCTTTGCTGCCCTGGCTTATTTTAATTTAATTTAATATTAGTAATGTTATGTTTTTAATCTTTTAATTACGGACGCTTTTAACGTTCTACATTGTTCTCACATGCATAATTTTTAACATGAATGATGTAACCAATACTTTGTAATCATATTATTTTGGTTTCTTGTCCGTTCTTCCAAAGCGTAGTAGGTATCTACTACGCTTAGGATTGGGCAAATAGCTTCATGTTTCTGACTGACCGACCGCGACCCCTTGACAATTCAAAAGTGCCTGTAATTGGTTTATTTTAAATGCTGTTTGTTTTTTTTAATTAAATTTTATATGGTATACATAATAAAGAGTATTCTATTGTATTCTTTTTTGAGTTTGTAATTTCGCTTGTACCTTTAATATTGAATGAAATGGAGCCCATATCGATGATGATTTCAGAATTCTTTCAATATTATCAAAGGATACTAACTTACCTAAGTGTTATTTTTATACTAAATACTTACAGAAATTTTGCGTGCTTACTCTCATTACACATAACGCTAACGCATGTGCTATTTATCATCATTGAACATGTGTTAAACCAAAATGAAGTTTAAAGGTTTCTACGCCCAAAAATAACTGTAACTTAAAAAGGAAACTTGAAACATAATTACTTCTAGAGATACCATCTGTATCTTTATTACCGGTGTTGATTTCAGTAGGTAATTGACTTAAATATACATTGATAAAAGTATTACTCTCTTCATACTCTTTAAGTTTATTTTTATTTATTTTAGTGCGTTTTTCGATTTCCAATACCAGTTGTCACTTACCCTTTATCTTTAGAAACTGTTATTATCTCTTAATTCACTTTTGATCATAATAGCATGATATTCAACAAACCTATCAGTTAGTTCTATGTTAAATATGTATGCATGACCTGACTGGGTATCTTGACCCAGTCATACATAAAGACTATTGCGCTTGTAACTAGGCCTAACTTTCAATTTTACGTATATTAATACCTATTTAAATACTTATATATTACTGTAATATCGAGTAATTGTCATTATAAATAATGCAACTATTCTATTAATAGCTTGTTACATACTCATTCAATTAAACTCAATACAATTGATAGTATAATGTATCTCCTTAATGCCATAGTAAGTTACTATTACTCTACATGAAAGTATTACAAACTTCCCCTTCCTTTCAAGTTCGTAAAAAGTTGCACACTTGTATTCATACTACTCGTATAAGGTTAGAAACAATAAAGAATCTAAAAATCTTATATGTATTTAGAATTATAAATAGTCTAGCCAGAGGATTTTCCAAATCCAAGTAATCAATATTTCCTTTGTATTTTTTATGATTTTTAAATGATGTCCAGTATTTTTATGATTTTTAAATGATGGACGTATCCTAAAATTCGAACCTACATAGAAAACAGAGCGTTGTTTCGAATTATGTTTTATCATATTTAATTCCAAATTACAAATTTTCCAATCATAAATCATTCCGCCATTGTTTTTGAATACCTATAGAGGTATGAGGAACAGGGTGTAAAGTTCACTCATACTCCATAGAAAAGGGAGGATCCTCCGACCAGACGGGTGTTGTGCCTGGCGGGTAACAGCCCCATGATTCTATCTTTGTTCTCGTCGTCGTTGTATCTATGCTAGTTGCGCGGTATACTCTGCTTGCGAGATGTAGGATTTAGCGTGACGTCAGTATGACGCGTTGTTCGCATGTGGCGTTGTTGATACCGCTACATACCTTTCCTTCTCAAACTAACTCTCTTCCCACTTCCATATTTACGTCTCTAGTGTTTATTAAAAATACAGCTACAAATAAACAAATTAAAGCAAACCAATAATTGGTTTGTTTTAATTTGTTTATTTGTAGCTGTGGACGGAATAGGGCCAAGGCATATTGAATATGCCTTGGCCCTATTCCGTCCCTTCAAAACACTAAAATCATTCACACTTCTCAACAAAATTCAATCGAAACCAATTTTATTGTCTTTTGGTGTCATCATCCCATACTTGGCTCGTCCAGTTGGTTGTCTTGCGTAACTCCAAGTATCGCAAGCTTTTGTAGGATAGTAATGAGGACCTCGTGAACGGTAATTATTTTTAACATGACAGTTATTTTAAATTACGTTTTGAGTTCTGGATGTTTTATGCTTATGGGTACCCCAGGCATAAAGATCATTATGGTTGATATGTCTTGCCAATTGTTAAGGATATAAAGCCTGGATGGCTGTTCTTCAAATGTTTTCTTCATAACCTGTATAATGAGCTCTATAATATTATTTTCTTCGGCAGGTAGTTCAACGGTTAGGAGGTTTTTTGAACATTTTTCCGACCGTAACCGTTAGTAGCTTAGGCTTTGCTTTGATATTATTTTTATTTAAATACTCAATACTCAATCATTTATTGCATTCCACAATGTATATGTTTAGGTGGTAGGAAACATTTGTTGTAACAATCGTGGACCCTGTCGGGCACAGCAAAACATAAAATTTAAGGAAGAGGACTTATTTATACATGAAAACTAACTTAACTTAACTTAATATTCAAAGACTTATATGAAAACGACTATTGTGGTAAAAGATAAGTGATGACAACGGATTAAATTAAAATGCCCATTAAGCTGAGCAAAGTCTATATATGATATTAATAATGTCCTTGCAGTAGTGTCTGACAGAGAATTCAGTTAAACACTAAACACTTAGGTACAGACTTTATTGAAATATCGGAGTTAATGGTGAGGAACGTCGGTAAGGTTAATAGAGCTATCAAGCTAATGCAAGTGTTTGATGTAAAAGCGAAATCAACTATAATTATAGTCTTACGTCTTCATTACATCTTTTTGTGAACACGTATGGTAGAGTTGTTATTAACCCTTTGATTGACTAATGAGCAGACACAATAGAAGTTAATTGTTCTTATGTCGCACTGTGTAACATAAGACATTCGAGAGGTTAAATATGGTATATTAACTATGGTAGCAGAGGTGTACCACTAGCCTATAAAATAAAATATGAAATTGAATGTGAAAACTTATAACTGTAGATTTTGCTGGAAAATTGTACTTAAATCAGAAAATTTTAATACCGAAGAACTTAATAAGTAGACAAGAATTAATTAATAAAACTACCGAAAAGTTACCTACGTATCTCTAAAGAAAAAGAAAAGCTTATAATATATTCACCACTACATTAACATTAATTTTGTGTCGCGAGTTATCAATAAACCACAAAATACATAATGATGAAACTCCTCAAATCGCATAACAATAACATTTAATGACCCCACAGTTTCAAGAGATGCTAACATTTTGCTAAAGAATCTATCATAAATCAACTTATCAAAAGAACAAGTTACGATCAATTTTATTAACATAACTCGGACCATATTTGTCACATTGAATAGATTCTGAATAACAATGAAATATGATTCCTGAATATTACTAATTTCGGTCGTAAATCAAATTGGATGGGTTATTTTTGTTGCCTTGACATTTGGGCAATATGTTTGATTGGGAATTTGTCCTTGCTCCGGTATTTGTCCGGATGGTTTATGAAGATCCGGGTCAGGTGATGAAACTGAACGTGGTTTCTTCGTTTCCATTTTTGTATTGTGAAAACATTTCACTTATCTCCTGTTTACATAATTATGTGGTGTATATGTGAGACGACGACGGTCGTACATATTTGTGTTTGATGTTGATCAACCGCTACATGTTATGGTTTATCTATTGCTTAGCCTTACTAAGCTTATTGTTCGAGTCTTTTCTGCTTCTATTTCATCATGGCAGGTGCTACATTTATATTACTATTTTTGATTTCGACTTTTATGTTGTACGCTACAAACATATTATCATTATCAGTTTTCAAACTATTACTTAATAATGGTCATCTTTAATATACGTTGGTATTTATGAGCCTCTCACTACAACCGCCTTAACTAACTATTCTAAGGTTCGACAAAATTTATGCGCATATTTGGAGAGTCCGTTGCCCTTTTCATATTAAAATCCATTTGCGCAAAATAACAAACACCTTGTGATTCGGGTTTTCGTTTATCTCCCAGATATTATCAAATCCTAATGATGATTTTGGAGAATCCAATATTTTTAGATCTATAGACTTTTTTAAATCAATAGTTAACTAAAATACAATTAATCTAGCAAACAAGAAATTGTAGTTTGACCTTTTTGACCGTTGAGTAAAAGTTCGCAATTGATGTCAGTTGACTTGTTTGATGAATGATAACGCTTTGAGGTCATCCGTCAACCGTATTTTGTATTGAGCTCTTAACATTTTGGATTTGATAAGGGAGAGGTGTTAACTTTGATTCTGTTTGATCTCTTCAATACTGTGCCTAATGCCTGTCTTTCTAATGTTTCAAGGTATCATTATCATCATATCCAGCTATAATGTTATAAACATACCTTCTTGTTACCTAACATACTTAGCTTTGTATATTAAAGCGGAATTAAAATAAGTAGCTATTAATTTAATAGTTTATTAATGTCAAAGGTTGATTTTATTTCAAATTTAAATGATGATTCTGATTTCACATAAACTTCCAAAATAAAAACACGATTTGATATTAAAAACATAATTAAATTAATTAATAGCCTGTTTCAAATCTTATAATAATAAAAATTAAGAATCCTGTTCAAGTTTTCTGAACTAAAACCAGTTTTGAAAATACCATTTTAGAATAACATCTTCGAGCTATTATTAGAATTATTTTACAAGTTGCTTAGTTTTCGGATGAACACAATATATAATTTATCATAATATCTGCATTTTTGTTTTTCAAAATGGTCCGAGTTCTCAAGGTATACCAGTATTCCTTACAGTGACTTAATCTTAAGTTTTAAATTAGCTACAGGATATGTGTATTCCCTTGGCCCCTATTCCATTATTATTTAAATCTTCTTATTCAATTAAAGCCGTAAAATCCCAACTTATGTAATTTATGATTTAGGATGAAACTCTTTCAACAAATCAGATATTGCCAAACCCGATTCTGATTCGATTCGATTCGAATCCATCCCTTCATCAATACAAGTTTACTGGATTAACCGCTACAATAAATACCATTTATTTGTTCCTCCATAAACATATAATAGATACCATCTCATCTTACCAAACAATTGGTCGTATTTAATGCAATATTACAATTCCGTTTTATTTGCATTTGGCATTGAGTACAAAATGTAAGTCGCATAGCAAACAAAGGTGTTGAATTCCTATCATTATCATTGTGTGTAGAAAAAATGTATTGTCTATTCAATTGGTGAACATGCGAAGTTGGGTAAAAAGTACATTTTGATAATTACCGGTTATTAATAAATTGATTGGATGCTACTTTCTTCATTGATGTCAAGTGCAGACACTGCTTAAATATCGCAACTCTGGGAAATTGCCGATATAATTTGGAGCTTAGGCCATTATGATGAGAGGGGAGTTACTATGAGTATTGCGCTTCTCCGTGGGTAGTTGTTATATAAATTCAACGAAGACAACCATTTCCGTAAAAGATAAAAAAACAAGGTTAAATGATGCTTTTATTTTCTTTCTAAAAATATATCACTTTGAACATTTGTGTCACTTTTATTTACTTATTGTACAATAAAATTCGTAACAATTGCAACACAGAACAACAATAATTAGAACACATAGCACTGGCTGTGCATCAAATATAGATTCTTCAAAGAATGACGAAGGAAGCTATTAACCCAGAGCACCTACACAGGTATTCCTACCTATCATCTGATACCCATTTGTGGATAGCTAAGTTACGATGATCCTACGCATAGATCCGTCCTGTCAATGTCAACACAATGTCATCTGATTCTATTAATGCTTTGTAGTGTTATGAGACCTTTTGATCTTACTCATGCTATGTTTATTTTTAAATTGGTTTTCATATGAACATTGTAGGTAGCTACAACTTTTTTCTCTTGTTTTAAAACAAACAAACCATTTAGATTTTTCTTTTTGGATTTATATGCTTATATTATTTATTACCTTATCGTCTTGTTCTTAATTTTTTATTTTTTGCTAATGCACTGATCTCTCGTTTGTTGTTTTATTTTTTTTTCGAACTTAACATGTCTATAGTCATTTCCATAGAAATGTAAATTCATATATCTATGGTCATTTCCACTTATTCTTTTTAAAGAGTGGACTAACACAAAAAATAAAATTTATGTTATAAGCTTCGAAGCACCAGAAAAAAAATACCACATTTTTATTATTTTTATTAAATCATCTTCTACATTATTGTCTAGAGTCACCAAGGTGAAAAATAATAATTATAATTAGTTCCACAGGTGGTCAAAGATGTCACTTATTAAACATTTATGGATAAATTGGAACTGGTTTATAATAATATTATCAGTTTTGTTGTGTAAGTGCCGAAAGGTGAGGTCAGAGGAGATATTCCACTTTTTTCAAGATAATTTAATAACCGTGAGAAGGAGCCGTTGGCTACACGTGGAATAAGAACTACTTATTATGAAATCCGAAACAAAATAACCGTCAAAAATGAAGTGTACGAAAAATCTCAACCCAGAAACTGATTTATTTATTTTATGTATTTATATATACTTTATTGATGTTCGGTAAACTTAGTAGGTAAACTTAGGTCTACAGATATAGATAGACCTAGATACGCAAGTATCACGATCTGTATGAAAACCTAGTGTGATGTTCGCATAACTCATCAAAATGTAGGGAACAGCTGTTTTTTTTTTTCGCGATTGCAACTTTGGTCCCTTAGTAAAAGTTGTTCATAATGATAAGTAGGTACAATCTCCCATTTCGGTTTGTCGCATGTTTTTAATTTCAACGTGTATGGAAAAACCCAATATCATTTTGCCGACCTGGGGCTCGAACCCCACGCTCAGCAGTCCCTTTTACGACTATATTATTGTTATATAGCTAGGTAGGTGCCTACACTAAATTAAGAAAAAAAACTCTATCTAAAGTTTTACCGAAAAATTACACAGGCCGACAAAATTTTTACCCAGAAACCAGACTATACTTTCCCGAAGGATTTTGATGCGCTGAATTCGAATCTGGCCTTAAAATTGCTCTATCAAGATATCCGATATTCGAGAATATCCTAACCTAAAAATGCAAAAAATACCTACCGTTTTTTCTCATTTTTGAGGTTATGTAGCACGGCCGATCCTATTTTCATTCAAAAATTATTAATAGCATCTCAAAGGACAAGTCTTCCTCTTTAAAATGAAGTTGAGTTTACTCAAATATCTTATTCAATATTTTTTTCGCTGAGACATCGCATTTTGAAATTTTCGTGTACGTGGATTATTCTACGTTTGAGAATTCATACACATACAGTCTATTGGAAAATTTCAAAATGCAATTTCGAATTCGGCGCGTCAAAATCCTTCGGAAAAGTATAGTCTGGTTTCTGGGAAAGAGTGTTCGTCAAATTTTGTCGGCCTGTGTATCATCCCTGATATAGCGAAAAGTGCTTTATTAATAGACACAAAAAGCAAAGTCCACATAAGTTACCGTATTCAACATAAATTAATTAATAAAAACACTGTCACAGTTTTTTTTTATTAATTAAGTTATGTTGTATCGAAGCCATTAATCATGAAATTTTTAGTCATTTCGAATTAGAACTGGTTAACTTGTTCTAAACACGTATTGTTTATAATGATTTGAATTAATTAAAGATTTGTGGTTTAAAAACAATTAACACAACTATCACTGATACCGCGTTAGAAATGTTATCGTAAATGGGAAATTATTTCCTAACTCTACGTAAACTGTTGCTATGGCAAATTAAAATAAATCAATGTGAAGAAAATCCTTTAATTCGAATAATTGTAAATGTTTATATTATATGTAGATTTTTGCCAGTCGTTACGGTTAGTTAGTGACCCGATAGTCTTACTAAGGGTTATCGTATTGCCCAGTGACTGGATTGTGGAGGTCAGATAAGCAGTCGCTCCATGTAAAATAAAGGTATTCGGTTTCCAACATAGTTGGGAAAAGTCTACGTAGATGATGATCTATTGTCTCAAATTAGTAAACAAAACCTAAAATTGCGCAACAGAAAATTATGTGTAACCACGCCGGTGACATTACCTTCGATATCGATGGTTCGCAAACTTGACCATTATGACCCTCAGATAGCCGTTACATGATATAAGAGGATTGCGTGTAGGTAAGGTGAGTGTGTACATCAGATATTCTTAAAATATTTAATGTGTATGTAAGCGCAGGAGCTCTAGGTACTGTCCGAGACAAATGGCGAAGTGTCGGATGTTGTGTGTGCGTGCGTGTCTGTGTTATGTGCTCACAAACACATTGACAGCGTGTTTGAGCGCGCGTCGCTTCATAAGATAAAAATATTGTATTTATTTGATTTACTGAAGTTTGTTTTATGAAATTAACATAATCTTTAAATTGGGACAATATCGATTTTATACAGTGCCATTTTAATATGTAATAATTTTTTACCAACACAAACAAACATTAATATTATTTCACATTAAATCAAATACCTATTGCTTATCATTTTGGTCTATTAGATTCCTAAAAAAATGTATACCACAGGAGGTGAATTAATAATCAATTATTTATTTAAAAATAATAGATATTCTAAAAAGTAAAAAATCTGAACAATAATATTTTGAAGAGGTAGAATTAATTAGCAGCAGCATCATATTAATTATTTTTGAAAACGATGATTTAAATAAAATGATTAAAACTGTAACTAACTGCAATTTTATTTACATAAATACTAAAAGCGTTATGCCTATAAAATGCTAAATATTACCTAAGCGTTGCTAACCTAACTGTTGCTGAACGTTGATTGTTAACCTAACTGGAATGTAACCTGTTGGGTTAAATATTGCCTTTGTTTATTTTTTATTTGCATACAATATTAAAATAAAATTTATAGTTTTCATTGGTCTTGTGTATGATATTTAATTAGTAAGGTAGAATGCACCCTAGTCTTTAAATTCAAGCAACCAAGTTATAAAACTTGTTTTTAATTAATTTTTTAAAGACTGTATTTAATTAATTTTTGTGTGATTGGCATTATGAATGTAAAAATAATAGCTACCTATTATATAAAATAATAGTAAATTATTCTATCCACATAGATTAAGATTTACAATTTTTTGGTACCTACTATCTATTTTCAGCAATAGCTGTCGTCACAGCTTACATCCCTTGTATTATGGTGAAATAGTTGTTTGAACAAAATTAAGTATGTGCACTTACGCCTTTATGACATAAATACACGTAATTATGTGGCGCCGTGACATGAAAACAAAATTGGCATTTTTTACTACAGAAAAAAAAAACAAAATATTTACACAATAATGTATGTGGAGTTACATCATTTTAGCCACTTGTCCCCAGCGTGGGAGGGGTTAAGTATCGAGCCTACCAAATATGTCTTAATATGGTTGTTGGGTAAACCATTATTAATCAGCTACTTCGTTCGAGATGTGGCTTGAATTAATAATTTAATAATCCTTTTAATAGGCTACTACTGTGCTGTTACCAGGCAGAAAAACGGATACTCTCAATGTAAGCATTTATTTTGGAACAGATTTGACTTTTTTTTTCATATTCATAATTCTTTATTGTGGATCATAGGTAGGTAAACAATATATGCAATGTTCTTATATGTTACAATAGGATCAGCTATATCCTACGGTTTAAACCATTATTTATTATTGTCTCAACGAGCTTTGCCTACGAACAAACATTATAAAAAATGTTAAGCATTTTTTTTTCCACGTTCACACATTAAAATAAGAATTTCCCAAATGGCTTGTTAATAAAACCAAATACCGAAAATAAAATTTACGACTGCCCAATTGATACAATTCAAGCCACTAGTATTTTTACTAATTAGTATCAAAGCTGAAAGTTCAAGGTTTTTCAACATTAATATTCAAATCATTAATTTCTCGCCAACTTACGTATTTTTTGCACAAATGCCTATGTAAATCACAAGTGATGTAACGTAAACAAGGTAACATGGACGTTAAAAACTTTATACATACAGTTCCTTTTAGCTTGTACGTAAACTTTTGCTTCCGCGAAGACGACACTTCAGGCCACCTTTGACATATTTGCTCAATAGTTGACATTGAAAATTCAAGTTTATTTGCGCTTCTGTTAATTATTTTCGTTTCAATTGTAGACTCTATATTGTGAGTACTAAAAGCGTTTATATTTTGAGTTGCGTTACAGCTGTGGTGTTTTTATCAATAAAGTACAATATCAAGTAGGATGTCCTGGTCGAATCGATTATCTACGACTGTAAAATTGTTTTTTTTTTTAATATTTATAGAATTGAGGATTTCTTTTGAAAAAAACTATATCCGTGTTGCATTGCAGACGTGAAGTTGGGGTTATAAACCTTTTGCGAAACAGGATAAACGGCTAGGTATTTGCAAAATTCGTGTTCATCATCAAAACTATATTTTTTTTTTGTATTAATTATCTACAATCAGCGATAAAAGCACTGGAACGTAGGTAAAATTAGCAACAAAGATAGTGGAACATTTTGATTATTTTACCGATTTTAAAAAATTGTCTATCAGATGGACATCATCAATTTGTATAATAAAACAATATTATATCACATTCATAACAACTACATTAATTTAGCTTAGTACCGTATAATTTACGGTCAAATCAAAACAATATATGTGAAGTTTTTTAACGTTTCTTTTGTGTTATATTTTTCTCATAATCATATTATCAGGTTAAGGATATCATTTTAAAGGATAAATTACTTAACTGGCTGAATATGGATACTAAATAACTGAATTATTCTCATAAATATCTAGCTTTTTTATTTAGATTTTTCTGTGTTGACTCATGAGAAATTACCGTAATTTTCAAACAATCACACTGTCGAAATATCCCTGGTATTATGACATCCTCAAACTTACAAGGATAAAAAAAAACAATAATAATGACTTGACCAGGCTGTCACTTTTTGGTATGCGTGTAAAAATACCTTTAAACTGAATATTCGTTTCGCAATGATTCGATAATAAGGGTTACACAATGATGAATCACGGTGAATTACGGTTTGCCATGATACAGTCGAGTCGGAATAAACGTTTGTCATTTATTTTGAGCCTATGGGTAATGGGATACTGCTATTTATTTAAAGTTTTCGAACTTTTGAATTATTTTACGGTTTATAGTCTAATAGAAATATTTATAGTCCTAATATTTAGATAATAGTATTTTTTTTGTTGCCAGCAAAAAATATTAATTTGTGCCTACTATTCGTTTTTATTTTCTTATTCATGTTGAAAGACATGATGAAAAGTGGTTAGCACCGGTCGATGGAAAAGTAAATCACCAATAAAATGATGAATGGGAAGTGAATCAAAGTGAGAGGAAGATGTTTTACTGACCTTTAAGTACAAAGTTGTAAATTCTCATGTCCCAGTAATTTCACCAATTCAACCAATTCAAAATGTACAAAATAACATATTGCCAAATACGTATCTGACCTATCAGGTTTTCATAGGATTGCAAATGGAAGATCACAAATAGTGAGAGATAGCCAATATACTTTGTGAACACAATCAAGCAATCAATTTTACGTAAAAGAAACGCCAAATAGAGAAATAATGGACAGACATCTTAAATGCATGGGGCACTATCATTAGATAATATACCTACCTACCTACCTAAGTTTGCGCCGGTATTCCGTTGTCAGAAATTAATATGATAATGTAAACACGAATGTTTTTGTAAAATCAAAATCTAGTTTTATAATGTCACCAGCAGCGGCCCGCGGTTTCTCCCGCATAAGTGTCGATCCCGTGGGAATATCGAGATAAAAACTATCCGTCCTTCCCCGAGACTCAAACTATCTCTATACCAAATTTCATCTAAATCGGTTCAGCAGTTTAAGCGTGAAGAGGTAACAGACAGACAGACACACTTTCGCCTTTATAATATTAGTATGAATTTTGAATAGAAATGAATATTACAAAAGTTTTTAAATGTTCAGCTAAATAAACCTGTTTTGGAAAACAAAACTAACTAGTCTAATTTTATGGTTATTTTATTGAAGTTTGGTAACGATGTTAATTTTCTTGTTTAGAATTTTAATCTGGCTTTATAACTTGGCTGTTGCTCAAATGTTTATAATGTACTGCTTCGTTTTGAATATATTTTTAAGTAAGGTAGCCAAGGTATTTTTTTTTTACGTGAAAACTTCTTTAAGCGCGTTGGGCATTTTTGAGATAGGAAAAAACCATTGAACTCGCGACACTGTTACCGTAACCGACGCCGCGCTACATTTGGATGTGTTCTGCTGTCTGTGGGATGTACCTGGTTTTAATATATATCCAATATGTCAGTGAGTGATGGCAAAGTATTCTGTTTGTGTTTTGCTTATAAGACGATTAAAAAAATACACACGTACCTAATTGTTCAAGTTTTCACTTTTGTCGGCACTCCCGGAGTGCCTTTGTTTTTTATTTTATATTAGCCCTTAATGTCCCATTGCTGGGCAAAAGCCTCCCTACTCTCTTTTCACACTTCTCTGTCCAGAGCTGCCAAGGAACAATCTTTATGAAAGGAGTCCTGCTCATACCGCCATCTCCGTCTGGGCCTGCCGCGATGTCATTTTTGCCATTAAGGGGGACACACTGGGTCGTAAGTTCGGCCAATTGCAAGTAATGTTAAAGGTAAAGCCAAGGTAGGTAATATAAAATTTAATTTTCCTATCATTTATTTAGCTGCAAAAGTAATAAATAATATTGTAAAAGATAACAATCAGCTTAGTAAAATTCCTAACTCAAGACTAAAACATAATTTATAGCGTAGTAAGCACACATATCTTATTTTTAGTAGGAAATATCTTAAATTTAATTAATTATGTTAAACATACGAGTATTATGGAATAATTAATGCGGAACTTTAATTATTTACCATAAATTATAAATAACTATAAATAGTAGATTTTATAACGAACTTGAATTGAAATATTTTTATCATATTTTCTTATTATCCTTGTTAATTTTATTTCTGTATTATTTTATTTATTTATTATGTTTATGTATAATAGTGTTTTCTAGGTATAACTTACAATGAAGACACACTTTATTTAAAATTGTGATGATTTTTTTAATCAATTTTTTCCCATATTACACTAGACGTGTAATGAAGGTTTTCGTGAAAATTTACGACACCAGTTGGCACCACTGTGACAAGAGGTCTCCCAATACAAAATATATGATGACGTTCATCATTCGATTCATTCATTCGTTCATCATTCCGTCATGACTAAAGAAAATATAGGCTCTTTGACAGATGCCTGGACCTGACGTGCCAGTGCTGCCACCTAGCGAACGTCATCTCAGAAAACCCTCATTGACCAATAGATACTTTAGAAAATACAGCGGAGTGGCAATGGCTTTCATTCTGACAGTTCAACAACATTCATTGCGTTATTTACGTTGGGAAGAGAAATTTTTCGAACATTATGAAGCAATGGATTAGCAATATCCTTGAAAATACTTCTAATTGTGATTGATAGAATAACACTCTATCAATCACAATTAGAAGTATTGTCAAGAATATTGCTAATCCAGCAATAAGAAAGACTAGAATATCTAACGTAAATACAATAAGTCGAAGTTTCCGCTTTAGTGCATAACTACCAATCAGAGTTTCATAACATGTCAAAGACGCTACTGGGTTGCGCCATTTTTGGGTACAGTCGAGGACGATTTTAGAGTTCGTAAAAAACAAATAAAGGCACATTTTTTGTTTGATCATTTAATTAGAGAAACCAAAAAAAACACACTCGTATCAATAATTCACGGATACATTATTGATTTTTGCATTCGTTTCCGTCAACATTCTAATTTTGTGATCATTTAAACATTCAATTACAACTAAATTGGTTTATTATTTTCTTATCACTAAAAAAAATAATTAAAAAAACATACAAAAATAAAATAATATAATATAATATTTCGCGAGGAATCAATTCCAAACCAAGGGGTATCGTATTACTCAGTAACTGGGTTGTGGTCAGATAGGCAGTCGCTCCATGTAAAATACTGAAATTCAGCTGCACCCGGTTAGACTGGAAGCTGACCCAAACATAGTTGGAAAAAGGCTAAGCAGATGATGATTTCGCGAGAAACTGATTAGGAAGAAGTTTAACATACTTATAGCGTTACGAATTAAAAGGTCCCATAATAAACCTTAAAAGCGTTTTGGTAAGTGTTGTGTAAGTTAAGTGTTTTGAAATATCAATATTTACGGTAGAAATAATATAATCACGTTTTCTTGTTTAGTCACTTAACATCAGCCACTTAATCCAAACTGCCGTTTAAGAAACAACAATTACTTTTGTACAATTAATAACTTCGCAAGAAATATTTCTCAAATAGGCTAAATTTATAAATTAAGCGCCTATACAATCCGATGACATAAGTTCATTACTTTTAACCTATAGACACATACATACATCGATGTGAAAATAAATAATTCCGTTCACTTGTCGCCAGGAGCGTACGCTGTCAGGTGCCCAAACAAAGCGTACAACACAAAACTATCTGTCATTCCATCTCACACAGTAGGCCGCGTTGTGCGTACATTTGCGTACGTTGGACTAAACCCAGAAGCGACAGCGGGTTGTAAAGTGGACCTCCGAACGACAAATGAGCAACTAGTAACGTTTTAAAATTTTTTCCAGGCCGTTACTGTCTGATGATAATTATGTAATAACATAATTCAAAAGAGTGTCCACGGAGTTTCTTACCCGTTCTTCTTCATAGGTACCTACTACGCTTTGAAATGGGCAGCTAGCTTCATATTTCTGACTGACCGACTCCTTGAAAACTCAAAAGTGCCTGTAAATGGTTTCTCCGCCTTGGAGTGTAAATGTGGTGTTGTTCCACAAACGATGGGACACTTAATATCGTGTCCTGCGTGTCCTGTAAGCTGCACGTTACAGAACTCATGGACGCTGGTGATGGCGCCAAACAAGTAGCCGAATTCTGGGACGAGTCCATTTAGATTGCTATCGACACGCTAACAAGAAGAATGGTTTAATTGAAATAAATGGTTTGAGTTAAGTTTGACTATACAAATTATGTTTTTTTTTTGACAATGTAACCTCAAAACTCACTTTCCATTTGCTTACAAAAGAGACATAATATGTAGTTTATTTGAAAAACTTGCGCATTATTGCAGATTTTTTTTTTTACTGCATATACCTATTACGCTTACAAATCCAACCTCCTACTGCATAATCCTCCTTATAAAGTTTGACTTATGGTAACTACAACCATTAATAATTGCGGCGCGGCGCCTAAAATATTGTGTAATTAAAACAAACCTTTAAAATACTAATTTATAATAAAACTGTGTTGTAAACACGCGGCATTAGTTTACAATTTATTTATTATTTTTTAACATCCTATGACCTTTACTTGTCGTTTTTGGTAGTGTTAACATGATTTATATTAATAATCGCATCATTTGTCTTGTGTTAATGCATGTATGCTTCTCTGAGGTCATGGATAATTATTCTGAGATCAGGCGAGAGTATGATTTGATTAGAGTTTTTAATTTGTACCTGTTTTTGTTAACTGCCAATCATTCAAAAATTATAAAAAAATAAATTATGAGTTTAATATTTAACTTTATGACGTATGTTCATTGAATATTCATACTTTATTATTAAACTAGTATTGACCGATAACTTGTATTTGTGGTGTAAAATGTAAATATCAATATATTTAAAAATTAACTTGATTACGGAAAACCCGCCCATCAACAAAATACAATACACTCCTTTAGTAACTATGTATTCACAAAATCGCTATCAAATTATCACTTGGACCACAAATAGCAGTACCACAGAGAAGTAACAAACGTACGCAACATTCCTCTAGTTCTATTGTTTATGAAAATATTTGCTGAAAAAGATTCTGTTTTGTTTCATCAACAATGAAGGATTGTAGGATATTCAGATTACAAGTCTTTGTTTATTAGGCAGTAGGTTTCGGTAACACCTTTGTTAATAAGATAAGGAACATTAAAATACAATAGTGGTTTGAAATTAACAGCATAAACGTAAACGGAGTTGTAAGATGATACTCAAATGAATACATCAGGGCGGTTTTCCCTGAAATATGTATTACTAGCAGCGCCCCGCGGTTTCACCCGCATAAGTGTCGATTCCGTAGGAATATCGGGATAAAAAGTATCCTATGTCCTTCCTCGGAATACAATCTATCTCTCTGCCAAATTTTATCGAAATCCGTTCAGTAGTTTAGGCATGAAAAGGTAACATACAGATAGACAAACTGGCAGAGTTACTTTCAAATTTATAATATTAGTATGATAGATAGATCAATCTATTGGGACAACTTTAGGAAAGCAATTATAACAGGCGAGCTTTTGCTACTGAGTTTGTTTAAATATCAAAGTCAAACCATTTAAAGGCACTTATGAACGTCAACATTTCCAAAAAATATAGTTGATTCTAGTCGCTCCTTCCATAAGGTAGCCAACATAATGTGCCAACGAATGATTGAGAACGATTTACAAGTTAAAGTTGATTTTTTCAGCTTTTGAATTTGGACAAAAATGTTTTCTTGCATTTTGAATTGAAAGTGGCAGAATGTAAAGAACAGTTTCTTATCTTATCATCCCGGAGTCTGGATTTATGCCCGGATGTACCCTATTACCAGGAACTGACGAAATGTGGGGGTTACTAAAAGATACAGCTCTGCCTAATCCTTCGGGGATTACAGGCGTTATGTTATGTAATAATTTAAATAGATTCTAAATCTATTGGCAAATTAATGGAAGCGTCAGTTTTAAGAAACACATCTTGACCTAATACGACCTAATGTGCCGCAACACTTTGACCAAAATTCAAATTTAACGCCTGACACATTATAATAATGTTTTGAAAGCTGAGGTCAGAGATCTTGATCAGTCTGCACATTTAAATTTCATGCTGAATATACTTGCAAACTTTATTCTGTTAGCTGTTTTGTTGACGGACATAACAATAATGAATCATGTTCTCCATCAGCTGTTCGATTTAGAATGCTACCTATAGAACTAATGTGTCACGCACACGTGAATTTACGTGCACACGTGAACTTACGTGCACATGTGTCCTTGCTTCTAAGACAGGTACCTAACTATCCGAGTAACTTACTCGTAGATTAAAGCTAAAGCAAGCTTGATTTAAGTTTCTAAACTTACATGTAAGATGTGATATAAGAAATTAACAGTTTTATGTTTCTGTTGTTAGTAACGTTCCATGTTGTCATTTATAAGCCGTCTCGCTGTTCATACGCGGTGACTTTGTATTGAGGTGCGTGTACAAAGATTTACTTAGGCTTTAAATTATAAATATGTATAAAGTTTATGGTTCATTAAATAAATCCTGTGGGTGGTATACCAATCGAATTTGATTGGTTTGCGGTTGTTTTAGTGTGTGCTATTGTGTCTTTGTGTGTTTCTCTTTACAGGTTGGATTGGCTAGTGATGCCTTTGGTTGAAGTAGGTTGAATAATACGTTAGCATGTTATATTTCCTTTTTAGTTATAAAAGTCTCCATTACTGAACAAAAAGCTTTATTGTCAAGCCATTTCAATTTTAATTTTCCATCAGGATATACTGACTACTGCCTGTTATAGAGCAGTGCTGTCCCAATGGTAATGGCCGCGACCTACGAGTACTGTAGGTCGTAGGTTTGAACCAAGCAGGCACTTTACTTTGTGTAAATTATTCCATCACCATTGCTCTCAAAACGGTAAAGGAAAACATTGTGAGGAAACCAGCATGTTCTAGAACCAAAAATTCAAAGACATGTGACATCCGCCAACCCGCACTGGGTTCGCGTAGTGAATTACGGCCCACTCTTTCTCACAGAGAGGAGGACTGTGTCCCAGCAGTGGGAACGTTATAGGCTGATAATGATATCGTGACTGAACGTTTTAAAATTCAAGCAATAAGCAAAAAAAAGCTACAACGATTATAAATTATTCCAATAAAGTAAACCTTTTAATATTTCATAATGAGCCTCTCATCTTAACAGTATGCCAAACACGCGCTAATAAGCGAAGCCTTTGTAATTACTAACCGCCGTTAATCCGATAATTACAATTTATTGACCGCTGTTCATACCAAGAAAAAATCATATAAAACCTTATAAAGCATCATCATTACTTAAATATGTTTTAATTAATATATTCCTGAGTGACCAATGACAAGTTTGCGCAACACACGACCTTGGCGTGTGGTTTGATATTTAAATATACAAATATCTTGCTTCTTCAAATTGTGGAAACTGACGTTGCTACTTATTCAGATGTAGCAGGTAGATAGATAGAAAACTTTTTAATGAACATGCTAAAAAAAAAAGAATTTTAAAATCGTGTTGGGGTTCTGCATGCAATTTTTTACGATCTTAGAGACAATCAATGAATGGATTGTGTGCAGGTTTTTTTTTCTGTTGTTACTTTTTGTTTTTGTTATAATAAGTCCACTGGATGAGCTGGACTCTTATAAAAAAGATTGCATGGTCTTTGGCAGTTCTGGACAGAGAGAGGTACAAAAGAGAGTAAGGAGCCCTTTGCCCAGTAGTGGGACATTAATGGCTAATAATAATAAGCCCACTTATTTCAATCAAAGATGAATACAAATAGGCCTATCATCTGAATGAGTAAATAACGCAAAACGGGCATTTGGTTTGCATTGCATATTTTTTTGAGGTTACGGGAGCGGTCCGTATTGGTACGAGTATGTATGTAAAATAATTGTACGGTTCCGTTTTTATACCGAGTGACCAATAACGAGGCTTCGTTTACGTAAGGCAAAACCTTGGCATGTGGTTATATTTAAATATACAAATAATAAACGTGATATTGTTCGATCGATTTAAAAATTATTTTGTCCAAACAATGGTTTTATTTGACCTGATAATATTTTGTAACCGGTTTATTTGTATATTAATAAAAACTGGCCAAGTGCGAGTCGGACTAGCACACGAAAGGTTCCGTACCACAAGGCAAAAACGTCGAAAAAAACACGTTTTTGTATGGGAGCCCCCTTAAATATTTATTTTATTCTGTTTTTAGTATTTGTTGTTATAGCGGCAACAGAAATACATCATCTGTGATAATTTCAACTGTTTAGCTATCACGGTTCATGAGATACAGCCTGGTGACAGACAAACAGACAGACGGACAGTGGAGTCTTAGTAATAGGGTCCCGTTTTTACCCTTTGGGTACGGAACCCTAAAAAGGTATGCAGGATGTTCGTTCATTCCGCTTTGCATTGATAAAATAAATACCAAAAGAGCAAAGATTATAAAGACATTATGGTCTATGACCATCAAAATATATGGAACAGGTGCGTCACCGAAATTAAATGACTAAGTTGGTGTTCTTTTATATATATTTTTTAATGCGGTGCAACGATGGTTACAGCAGTTTCTGAATAGTGGTCAAGGCAAGGACGAAGAGCATCATTTAGAAATTATTAATTGTATCATCACATGATGACAATTGAAGGGCAATATCTTGGTAACCTGACTGAGGACAAATACATAAACAAGAGCATAAGTTTGAAACAAAAAATGTAAATGTCACCATTTTTCTCATAAAAATCTGACAATAATGGCTTTATGTGTAGGTATCATAAAATAAACCCACAACAGTTCATAGACTTGAATTGTTTATTCATTTTAACAGCTCATAATATCAAAGGCAGCCCCCACGCTATCTGCCATTTTGAATAATGATGTAGCAGCAAGAAAACCTCCCATTGACACCTGGTTGGTTTTAATCGGACAAGCAGATCTCTGCTCATCTCTCAATACGAAATGTGTCGGTAACATTTGAAGTTACATTCGGTAAACTTTACAGTGTACTGTATGTTACGTATCGGGTTAAAGATCACTGCATAAATCATGACATGCCGCTAACGTATCGATTTAAGAATCGCTAAATTAAAATTTTCTGTGCAATTGTGTTTTAAGTTTAATTATTTAGGTACCTATGAAAAATCCATAAAATCTTGCCGTATTTTTTAATCAATAACGATACTTCCGTTTAAACAAATATTTGGCAGTTACATAGTTATTGGCGATATTTCATATATTTCATACGCATGTTACAAAATGCCGCCGTTTCAAAGTCACGGCTGACGGAACTTGTAGTAAATCCTTAGAGCGACAGTAGGTAGATATAAATAACCGTCATGCCAATATTTCTTAGGAACTGCATATTTTATGCTGAAAGAAACGATGCAGCTTAATGCAAAATCCAACAGTTTTAATTGTGGTTTCTTCAATCTTTTTTTTTAGATTATTATCGAAAAGGAAACTTTACTTAGATACCTGACCATAAGCAGATAAGTTCTAAAATCTATTCAAGTAACCGCTAGACCAATGACCGTTGTATTTTTAATCAGATAAGAAAAATTGAAAATCGCTTTAAATGCTTACATTCCAGTTAACGCCGGCCGAATCTGTCGTTCGGTAGATGTAACCTTTGCGCGACGGCCTTCTGCGTTGCATAACTTTGTCCTCCGGCGCAAGCGCATCTTTGTAGCTTCACTATTTTACTTGTAACAACGTCGCACCCTAATTATTATTGACCGCTATTCAATCATCCTTGATTTAGTGTTATTTTATCCGAGTCACAGTAAAAATTAAATAAACTAAAACTTAAAACGCTAACTTGTTCTGAGTTTTCTTTTGATTTAAGAGGTCACTCGTTGTCCGAAATCTTTTGCTAATAGAAAAAGGAATGAGTGTAAATAGCTGATAACCCAACTCTCAAAAAGTATAGTAACCCAAGAAATAATATTTGTAATTGAGTTGACCGGTAAACCTCAAACTGAAGTATAAGGATACCTAGGTAAACCTGGTCAACATTTTGTAATAGCCTACTTTCAAAATCACAGTAAGTAAATCGGGTACGTAGCTAACAATATTATGTGCTCTCAAGTGCAAAAAGATTTGCATAATAATAAATCATGTATTACGACTTCGCGAATACTATTGTTTGCGAGCATTATGAGATAAATAAATAATGTATAATGATATTGACATTTAACATAAGATGGATCGCATGCTAATTTGACATTTTTAGGTAAAAATTGTTTCGAAAGTGTCACAGTTTCGCATTCATCGATTTTCAATATCGGCAAAACTTGCGAAATATGGAATTGGCTGCAGTGGCATTGAATTTATTATAATAGGCGTATGTGAAATATACCTACTAAATCAAATTAAGAGCTGGAAAACCAAAAAATATTTTATAGCAAAAAATTGCAATTAAGTTTTTTGTCAAGAACGATTTAGGTTTGTACGAGAAATTGAAGCTAAGAAGTATTTAATCAGAAGTGAAAAGTTTGTATTTATGTATAAACTTTTTGTATTTATAACCAAATACACATAAACAAGGAAAACGAAAACTAAAACCTTCAAAAACTTTTTCGCAAACTTTTAGATTCTTAAAAAAACAAAAGAAAATCCACAGAACTCACCATTTTTCCTTTGATTGACTAGCACATACACTGCATATTATAATATTGATCTATAGATCACACTGCACCAAACGCGTCTCACTTTGCGCGTGCGCGAATACGTTTGAGCTTCGCTCGAGACGATCGCATATAATATATACCGCCTACCAACTTATATATAAGCCTGAAAGTTCGACTGACATTGATGTACTAAACATTTTGAAGAAGTATTTTTATTATATTTCAGTACCAGTATATATTTCATACCTATGTGGTCAAAATAAGGTCATCCCTTAAAATTCTTTATAAAATTGAAAGTGGGGGAAGTTGATCTTATTATTAACTAGTAATTAATAAAAACTCGTTTTGGACGCGGATCTTTCCTGTATCGTCGAGTTCCTGAATCATCTTTACGTAGGTATAAAAGAAAAAAAAAACACCTTAATTTTCCCATCTACATCCGCCTTTGTATTCGAGAAAATTGGTAAGAAATTCTGGCTTGTGGCTAAGGGGCTTGTGGCTAACTAATAACAGCCGCGCGGGTCGATCGATCAGGTTAAGCTGCGCTTGTTGTGGTTGGTCCGTGGATGGGTGACCATGTTTACATATCAAGACCCATCCATGCCTCGGAAAGCACGGTAAATCGTTGGTCCCGGCTGTCAATCCTGGATCTTTGGTAAACGTTACGGGTCGTCAGAAGGCCGATAGACTGATAACCAGTCCTACCAGGGTATCGTAACTGAGTTGTGGAGGTCAGATAGGCAGTCGCGCCATGTAAAATACTGGTATTCAGCTGCATCCGGTTAGACTAGAAGACGAACCAAACATAGTTGGGAAGAAGCTAGGCAGATGATGGTAAGAAATTCTGACCTTGAGCCTTGCTGCTCAGCATTTCCAAAAGTTTGAAAACGTTAACGTAGCCTTATAATATTGGAAAAGGGTCTGTGAGTGCGTCGTAGATATTCTCAGGCGTTTTACTTTGTGTTAATTATTTCATCACCATTGCTATCATAACGGTGAAGGAAAACATCATGAGGAAACCGACATGTAGGTAGTAGAACCAAAAATTCGAAGACGTCTATCATCCCGCACTGGGCCCGCGAGGTAGATTACAGCCCACTCCCTCTCACAGAGAGGACGCCTGTGTCCCAACAGTGGGAACATTATATCCTGATTATACTATTACTATAATACCATGATCAGTCTAGTTTGACATCTATCTATCTATATTTATAAAATTCAAAGTCCTGACTGACTGATATATCTATCACCGCACAGCCTAAACCGCTGGTCCTAACACATGAAATTTGGAGGGTGTGTTCTTTGTGAAGAGTAGGTATCCACTAAGAAAGGGTTTTTCGAAATTCCACCCCTAAGAGGGTGAATGGGGGGAGGGTAAAATTTCACGCGGACGAAGTCGCGGGCAGAAGTTTGTCACAAATAATAATTCAGTTTATTATAGATTAATTTCTTTTAAATCTATCTATAGAAACATTGCTGTAATTATGTTCTTATTTTCGTTGCGTATAATTCAAACTTTGCGAGACTGGGCAATCATAGACGTTTGCTGTCTTTAAAGACAGTAAACACACAATTAATTTCAGGAGAACTTCCTCGTTGGTCTCGTGGTCGCAAACGATACTGCTAAGCACGAGGTCATGGGTTTGGTTCGCGGGTCGAGCAAAGTGTTTCTGAGGTTTTCTATTACAATTCTCTCAGTAGCCGCCCGGAGACTGGATTAGTGCTCGGTTGATGGCTTTAGGTTGGCCCTCTATTGCATGGGACTTAAACATAGCTGGTGAAATGTGGGTCAACTATAACTACACCTTTGACTTACTCTTAGGGTTTAACAGGCGTGATGTGGCTTCCCTGGCACCTTATTAACGGCATAACTACGTATATATAAATGTCGGTTAACTGCTCTCAAATTATGATGTTTATTATTTTTTTACATACTTCTTTGACATAATCTTTTTATTATTTGACATTATATACAGACAATTCTAATTTTTCACCTCTTCATTAGGGGATTATAATATTTGTTAGAAGCAATTTTCTAGTTAATATCAAATTTAAAGAAATGAATGCACTTTTGCTTTAATTGCTGTTGATCTCGTACGTTGTTGTTATAGTTTTACTTATTCTACATCTGCATGCTTCATCATTAGGTGACGATTATTTATGTTAAAAGTTCAATCTCATATAAGTGAACTGTATGTACGAGTATGTTCTTATGAGAAATAAAGATTCTTTAAACCTGAATGGGTGTACTATAGGGTACATCTCTGCTTGTCCCTGCGGGTATTACAGGCGTTATGTCATTGCAGGAGCTCATATTTGACACATGTGGCGCTGAAGGTCACCCCAAACACAACCACCGAGCTTACATGGACAGGTGGTAATCATCTCACATCCGCGATCAACTGATAAGCAGTGCGGAAACATTTACATTGTTTCTCAATACTATCGCTCATCAATATTATTGGCTGCGCTGGCTGGGAACCGGAGCTTTTGTTGAACAAAGAGTTTTTAATAACATCGTTTTATTAAAAACTCTTTTTTAACAAAATTGTGTTGTAGGTCGTAGGTTCGAACCCGGTCAGGCGCTTTGCTTTGTTTAAATTATTTCATCATCACTGCTCTCATAACGGTAAAGGAAAACATCGTGAAGAAATCGAAAATTTCTTATAACTAAAAATTCTAAGATACGAGTATGTGACATCTACTAACCCGCACTGGGCCCGCATGTTAGATTACGGCCCACTGCCTCTTACAGAGAGGAGGCCTGTGTCCCAGCAGTGGGAACTTTACAGGCTGATTATATAACAAAAATAATTTGATACGGATTAAGAATAATACCTATTAATAGCCAGTTTTATTAAAGCTTGATGTTGTTTTGGACGGTTGGTCCGTGGATGGGTGACCATCTTTACAAGCATACCAAGACTCCTCCGTGCCTCGGAAAGCACGTTAAGCTAAACGGCTTAACGTGCTTTCCGAGGCACGAATGAAAGCCGGGACAAACGTCCCGGCTGTCATTCGTAGATCTTTGACAGTCGTTACGGGTCGTCAGAATCCTGAAAGTCTGGCAACCGGTCTTACCAAGGGGTATCGTATTACCCAGTAACTGAGTTGTGGAGGTCAGATAGGCAGTCGCTCCATGTAAATTACTGGTATTCAGCTGCATCCGGTTAGACTGAAGCCGACCCCAACATAGTTGGGAAAAGGCTAGGCAGATGATGATGTTGTTTTGGACGGTGGGTTTTTTTAATAGAATTAAAATTAAATATACATAAATAACAAAATAAACCTACAGAATTAAGAAAAAAAACCGATATAAAAGTGGTTTGGCCAAAGTGTTATCGGGTCAGTACATTCATATTAGCAGTCTAGAACTGGAACTGTGTCCGGTTCATAGTAATAGGCCTGCCATTCAAGTTATTAAATGGAACTTGGGAATAACATGCTTGACAAAATATGAGTCACATTCTCTGCCTTTAGGATTCCTCAGAGTAATGTAAGAATAGGTATCTGGAGAGAACAGTGTTATTACATGTTTCACTCATTCAATGCATTCAAAACTCATTAAGCTGCATATTCAATCACAACTAACACCTAACACCTGTCTGTAAAAAAAATACTAACACCTGTCTGTGACGAATTTTATATCTATTTATTTTAAGCATTGGTCTCATGTAAGTGACTTTGTTTCTGTTTTGAGAATAAATATCTTTAAACCTAAACCAAAGTTATGTAACAGTAAGACACCTTGCCCTAAGAAAATAAGTAATGGGTAAATTATTTTAAAGACTCAATTTTATTATAACTTGGGCAATTTGTACATCCTGGTTATAAAGTAAATATCATTGCAGCATCGTTTAATTATGTCATAAAAATAACTTACCACCTTAAAGACTGGCTCATTTAGCAAAGATAATGAAATGAATAAGTTATATTGTTAATTTGTGTATTACAACTGGTATTTTTCCACACCATCCCAAAACAGATGGAGTAAAACCACTTAAAAAAAAACAATAGGAAAAACATGGAGTGCTATAGACCGATTGCGCTCATAACAATTTTTTCAAAAGTGTTTGAGAAATATATATACGAACAACTTTACAATTTTTGTGAAAAATATAACATTTTAACTAAGGAACAAAAAAGCTTCAGAAAAAATTAAACCATTTACATGGCTGTATATTTGTATGATGGAGGTATTTCCTGAATAAAGTCATCATAAATGTTGACTGCAGAATACCCCTGTGTTCCGTATATTGCGATATGACCCAAGCCTTCGACTATGTGGACCATAAGATTTTGCTTGAGAAGTTAGAAGCTTATGGAATTCGAGGAACCATATTAAAATTGATAGAATCATATTTAATAAATAGGAATCAACACGTGGAAATTTCGAAGATGGATCCAAAGACTAAATCCGAATTAATCAAATAAACGATTAATTAAGTATGGTGTACCACAGGGGAGCGGAATAGGTCCCCCGTTATTTTTAATTTATATAAATGATTTACCAAAGGTAACCATTCATCATACGTTACAATTTGCCGACCACAGCACAGTAACTATTAATAACACTAACGAGTTACAATTAGAACATAAAATTAACAAAACTATCCAATCAATTGTCACATGGCTAGATAATCGTAGGATAAACATTGACAAAACAAAATTAATGTTGTGCAGTCAACGATCAAAGGCATCTAATATGTTAATAGAATATATTGTAGCAAAATTATTGAAAACATTGGTACTACCAAATTTTTGGGTTTAAATATAGATTAAAGGTTGGATTGGAAAGTACACATAGAGGAATTAAGCAAAAGAGTAAGCAAAGCTGCTTATGCTCTTTATAAACTGACTTCGATCTTAGGTACCGACGCTTTGCTCACTGCATATCATGGCATCGTTGACTCCATCTTAAGATACGGGGTTATTTTTTGGGGCAACTCGTGTAATAGAGAACGAGATCTTTAAGTTACTGAAAAGGTGTCTCAAAGCGATGTTTGGACTAATATGTACTGATACCATGTAAGCCATATTTCATCAAAAATAAAATATTATAAATACCTATTGTTTTTTTATTCGTTATTGATGTTATGTATATTATTCAAGTAAATTAATCTGACTTGTGTGAAATAATATGTAAATTTTTTATTCCTAATAACTTTGACTTTTTGACTGGGTAATTTTATATTATTATACATTTCTATGACGAGTTGATGACACTATTCTGTAGCATATTTATTATAATTTGACTGATTGAGTTTTCATTTGATACCTATATTAATTGCTTTGAATAATGGATAAACCTACTAATAAACAACCTAATCGGTTTACATATGTACGCCGTTAAGGCAAAATATCACTGTGCTATAATTTTATGTAACATCTTGCATGCCATGTGTGTGCAATTGTGCATTCTTATGTTTTGGACAAATAAATGATCTATCTATCTAAAATAAATACATAACAGAGTAAATATCAAGACTTCATTTAATGAACTCCGAACCTTATTTTATGGGCATGCCACCCACAAAACAACGAACGACGAATTTAGTCAATACTTCTAGCAATTTTACTATAAGTGCGTCTGCACTTGTACCTGTATGTTAAACATACAAACCAAACCAACATAATGACTTGTCGGATCGGAAAGGTGAGTGAGAGGTCGTGAGTTCGAATTCAAACCCAATATCCAGTACGCACTAGAGTCCCATCGACATAGTATAAGAATAATATTTATTGAGCTTAGACTAGAGTGTTACCGGAAAATACCAGATTTGCCACAAAGCAGTTTTAAAAAAAAAGAGACCGCTAAAATATCACGCAATATTATAATCCTGACATACAACTATAAATCAAGTATAAATTGTGATATATTTCCAATATATTTCTAAACGAAATGTATAATCGCCCTCATAAATATTCATGAATTTCATTTTAATGAACGAAATTTTAGCTCTGTTTTTAATTGGATTTTGTGACTATAGAAATAATTTCATAATATTGATTTTCTTGTGGTTTTCTGTGTTGTAATTGAGTTAACACACGAATCTTTAGCGTAGTATGTCTAATAATGCCGACATGAAACGCAATACCGCTCTTACTACACCCTAACATATTTAGCAAAACCTAAAACCGTAATCTAGATTTGCGACTGATTAATTGCAAATTGAGTAGGATCAATTTCAAAAATAATTTATATGTGTTTGACATTAAAAGAGGTGTCAAGAGTCAAACACTGAGAACATGTCAGAAGGCAATGAAAAGAAGTATGACAGGCGACACGAAAAAATTTCGCGAGAGAACACAAGAAATAAGATCCATAACTAAGGTGGAAATAATAAAGAAAGTAAGACACTTGAAATGGAGGTGGACAGGACACATGACAAGAGACAAAATTAAAACAGAATGGTAACCACGCGATGGTAAAAGGAAAAGAGGCAGCCAGGCAACAATATGGACTGATGACATTGGGAATGTTGAAGAGGTATCTGGTCAAGGAAAGCTAAAGACTTTTTTATCTAATTTTGTTTTGGGGCTTTTACCAATGATATGTCAGCCTCATCCCTTAAAAAAAACTAAAGATAGAAAGAAATGGAATTAGCTGGAAGAGGCTTGTGTGTCACAAGACACGCTGATTACTAAACCGGGAATCCCGATAATGGTGCCGATTCCCTTGTTCACAAACTAAACTAAATTTAAGTTCAGTTCATCTTTCTCTTTCTAATATTTTATTAAGAAAAGGACAGAAGATAATTTTTTGTTTAGTCTTGTCAAGTTAATCAGCGCCTGACACTACTCCTTTAAGTTTAGACGTGATTAAAAACTTGCCCACTAAAATTACATCAATTTACGTCAGGCGCTGATTGACTTGACAGGAATAATCTAAAATTTATCTTCTGTACTTTTCTTAATGAAAGAAAGAAAAAATGCACTGAACTTAAATTTAGTTTAGTTTCTGAACAACAGAATCGGCACCAATATATTAGTTTATAAGTTAGTCATATATTGTATGTTTAGTTTCAGCAATAAAAGGCATAATAATACCAAGAACTACAAACTTATTCGGTCACCGATGTTTGCTCTTTAATAATAGATATCTATTTCTATTATAATTTATTTGTTGTTTGATTTTAATTATGTATGTAAGATGTTCATGTTTTGTTTTCTAAATTATGTAGTCGATGATGATAGTGCACGGACCGGTAAAACTACAATAAGTTTATGTAAGCATAATCTAAAGGTACATATGAGTTCAAGGTTTTCATAGGTTAATTCTGTTTCCATAACTAAAGTTTTTTCTGAATATCAGCCACCGTCATCATCTTAAAAATATCTAGTGGCGGGCTCTCGCCACGTTTGAATTTCAAAAGGACACCGCGACTTATTATGCTGATATAATATTTAAATGTTATTACATTTATCTAGAGCTGTGATTACAAACAATGTTCATTTATAATATTGTAATACTACAATCGTTAGACTTGATACAAAATGCAGACTTGACATGACATATACCGCACTGTAATTTCTAAATAACATAAAAACATAAACATCACGACTGTCATTATCAGGCTTTAAACGAAGGAGCTGGGTAAATAACCAGCTTTTTTTAAATAATTATTACCCGCTGCCTGGTTGATGGTGCAGGCGGGAAGGGTAAGAGGGGTAAGGGTGGACGAAGAGATGTAAGCTGGGGTATGGAGAGACGTAAGCGCGGGAACGACGAGCCGTAAGCGCGGGAACTGCAAGTTGACCACGCACCACACCGCGGTTCGTGAGCTTGTCCCGAAGCGTGGCGATTACGTTATGATTCCGATTAGTGTGCGTTGCAGTAGGAAGTTTCATACAAAGAATACTGAATGGCTGGAGTTGATACGGCGATGGTCCCTTTCCGAGTTGATATGTGTGCTATGACCTTTATACAACAAACATACATAATCAGCCACATGTGATTATGTATGTATAGCCTATGGTCCCGCAGAGACCACTCCCAGTGAGTATCCTCTCTGTGAGAGGAAGTGGGCCGTAATTCACCACGCGGGCCCAATGCAGGTTGGTAGATGTCACATGTCTTCGAATTATGGTCCTAGAACATTTTTCCTCACGATGTTTTCCTTCACCATTTTGAGAGCAGTGGTGATGAAATAAATTACACAAAGTGAAGCGACCGTCTGGGTTCGAACCTACGACCTACAACACGGTAAGTCACAGCTTTATAATAAGAACAATAAGGAAACACACTGATTATCGGAAAAAAAATCTATTTTACATCACAAGTTAGTAAGCCTACTTTTTTCTAACGAGTTCATAGTATTCAATTGTATCATTATAATATCAGCCCAGTAAGTTGCTACACAGGCAGCGCTTTCATCAGCGTTCAACAGGTTCACGCAGGATACGGTGTAAGACGGCCCTGGTTTTGCTGGTTTTTAACGCAATGCCAAATTTACAGCTTAAGGGCCAAACAGGCTATAAAACCCCAATTAAGCAAGTTGTACCATTAATGAATAATGAGATAATCTCTACTTTTAACGCTTGTTCTCGGCACATGCCATCAGTTTCAATTAGTTAAACTTCAAGCCATCGTGCCAAGGATAGTGACATATTGTAAGTTTTACGATACTGCGCGTACCCTATTGTCCTTTTGTTAAACTTTTAATACACTGTCAACCATCGGTAACTATTTTGTTTGTATATTACTGTAAGAGAATTGAATAAGTTGACAGGCAGTAAATCAGAAGCAACTGAAGTCGTGGCGTAAGTTTTGTTTGACTTCTAAATTATATCTCCTATCATACATACAGAAGAATGATTTACCTGCCTTTTAATGTATAACCGCCAACAGATAAGTTCTGGTTAACTTATCTTGTAGATGTATAGGTCCCTGTAAAAAAATCTGTCCTACTTAAGATTTCCTAATAATTATATTATTTTGAAGGGTTGTGGGGATACACTTAGATAAAGCAAGGTTAAATTAAGTTTTCCTTTCAGGTACAGTTTTTGTTAGTATAATATTATAATGACCAGTCTTCCATATCTAATTTTGTTAGCTTGGGTATTACCTATTAAAACAACTGCATGTGTGCTAATTAATAAAATAAATAAATCTATCGTTCCATCCCAATTTGCTACATTTTTGACACTGGTTTCACGTTTTTGCTAGATTTGCTGAAAATGTAATACGCTGTAGAGCTACGTAGACAAATATAATATAATGTTTCATTCATATTAAATCACATTTCTGGAAATTTAAAATCTAATGACCTCCGCATCAATAACTACCGGATACTGACAAATGAGTCTACTCTTTGACCTGATTGTACATACATTATACGTACAAGTCAGTGCAATGTGGATACTTAATAGATATTTATTTCAAGTCAACCTTTACGTCGTCGGCCATAAATAATGAGCTGATTGAGAGAATTAATGAAAACTTAATGTGCATGTTATTTGGTGATGTTATAGTGGAAGAATGTGGAGAATATAGTATTCAGTCATAGTTGAACTCCTTGTGAAATAACTTGTTCCAGGAGAAGTAATTAGCTTTGACCTTTGCTGGGTTCCGCTTCGAAAGGTACGTGAACCAGTTGAGGCTTTTCCACGTCTTCTGGAAGGGTCGGCGAGGCATCTTCAAACCTTTCGACGAAAGACCAATGGGCTTTTTCCAAATAATATTTTTCTAAGAATGTATCATGACAATATTAAAATTATACAATTATTTGGTAACCACAAACCACTAATTAATCATAACGCGTTGATGTCTTTTCAATGAAATTATAACATCTTCAGCAAGAAGTTTTCAAAAGTTCCATATTTCAATATGGAAAACTGTGAAACCTACTAGATATACTATGCAAACCTAAATTGTATTGAAGCCAGTAAATAGTGATTATTATTATAGTATATAACAAATATATATTGTAAATATTTCTGAATTTTATAGTTATTATTAAAATTCCGCGTTGGTCTAGTGGCAATGTGTTATTAGGCTTTCCCATCTGAAATTTCTCTGTCTGGATTTATCTCCGGTTGATGGAAAGTCAAAGACAAATCATTTATTTCAAAAAGGCACATTAAAGGCACTTTTGAAAATCAAAACTTACAGTCAAATTGAATTGATTCTAGTCGCCCCTTCTAAAAGTTAGTGTTCGTATGAAGAAGAATGGGCAAGAAACTCCACCGTTACTCTTTTAAAATGTTTTACAAGGTTTTGTATACATAATATAATTATATGTGAAGACGATGCACCTAGAATAAAATTAGTCTACCACAAAAGGTAAAAATAATTTAAAATGAAGCAATGACAGGTAAATCAATTATGTGATAGATACATGGTGCTCACATATTTACAACTTATTTACAAATATTGTAAAAGTAGATCATTATCCTAGAATTTTAACAAGTGTGTGAGTTACTGTAGTCACAGATTGTAAAAATCAATGTCACATAAATTTTAAAAATATAAATTAAATCAGGAATCAGTTTGATTTTGTCTAGACTCTAGATTGTCCTATGGAGCAGGACCAGCATGTTTCCAAGCATTCTTATCTTGGATTCTTATCTTGGATTGTATCCATGATAAGAATGCTTCATCAAATTTGAAATTTCTGAAATAGGCCCGCCCCCTACATCCTATTACAGAAATGCGCGTAGATGCATGATTTCCTCGTTGAAGTTGAATACTATTCGTTGGTTGGTATAAATAACAGTTAATTGATAAAGATAGTTCGTTTTCTCTTCTACAATAATAACACAGCGATATTTTTTATTTTTCTATTTATTTAGCAATAATCGTTCTTCTAATGCATGTTTCGGCAAAAACATCATGGAGTGCTGATTTGAGAGCCCTAATTACTTCGACGCCTAAGTGTCCTTTGTTTTTGTATTTATTTGTATAGTAAGTTAGTTAGTCATTTAATTTAGTATCTAGTGTAAATAGTTAGTTAAATTTATCTAAATAAAAAATATTACGTATATATATCACAAAAAAAGTGTTTTTTCATATCACAAATATCATATATTTTTATAATATTAGAATACGTTTTCGTAATATGCCTTATAAATAAAGAAAAAATTACTGGACCTAATTAAATTTTCTACTGGAAACAAGTCTGAATATCTCTAAACTTCTATATCATTATCACGTAGTATTTATACAATAATAGTCTAAGTCAATAATTGCTTAAAGAAAATCAATAAAAAAAATTTATACTTTGATTTTGTAATAAATAAAATAAAAGTACCCTAAATTTCACCGCGCCGGCGATGCGCGCTCGCCCTGGCTGGAGGCCTTAATTTATTGAGGCATCCACAGGCAATCCCGGTTAAGCAGACGACAACCTCATAGGTTGAACTGCGAGATGCCATTTATAACCAAAAAAAAAAGATGCGCGCTCAGTACCAAAATATAAGAGGGCTCTTAAACATAAAGGACGAAATGTGGGTGTTACTATACAACGTGTTTTTTTTGATATCCCATAACTCTATGGGGTCATTGTACTAATCATTATGAACAACTTTTACTAAGGGACCAAACCTGAAATCGCGAAAAAAAAATCAGCTGTTCCCTACATTTATGTTCGCATAACTCGTCAAAATGTAGGGAATGGTTGATTTTTTTTTCGCGATTTCAGGTTTGGTCCCTTAGTAAAAGTTGTTCATAATGATTAGTACAATGACCCCATAGAGTTATGGGATATCAAAAAAAACACGTTGTAGATGCACCTCTGCCTAACCCTTCGGGAATTCAGGCGTGACGTTGTGTTCAAAGAGGATAATTTGAAATAAATGTTTTGACTTTGTTATATTTCACAAAATATTTTGACAGTACTAAATACTGTCAAAATATAAAACGCAGTTACGGTCTTCATCTCTAAACCATGACAGCTAATAGTAAAGAATATTTAATTAAAAATACATCTTTCAATTTAGCGAAGGCTTATTTAAAAAAACTAATATATTACTCATATAATTAATTGATACAAACTGTCAAATACTAACACACTGATTGACTTTACCTGTTACGCCTCCATAGTTCACATCCTTTCATTGTCGCAGGTTTACTCGGCTCACTACAAATAAGTGTTGCTAACCAAATATCGACATTGTTCATATTTAAACAGAATGTTTCTATCGGAACGATCAAGTTATTCCATTGACTTTGACCTTTTTATAAATACGAGTATATCAGCGAATTTGTTTTATTTTATTTCTCAGATGTCATGTAGCCTTTTTTTTTGTGTCAAAAACAGCGTTCTCCATAATAGCTGTTTCTGTTTGCTATCGTCAGATCTTTTGCTATTTATTTATCCATCTTACATCTAACATAATAGGGTTTTGGTTAACCGAATCATACTACTAGTAATTAATACATTATTACGACAATAATTTAATTTAATTCTGTATTTCAAACAATGCATTCATTAATTAGGACATTACCTTTGCTAACATTAAGTCACTGAAAACGTAGTAAGAGTTGTCAAACATCGTGTTAGATTATAATAATTGGTTAAATGAAACAAGAGCATGAAATAATAATAGTATTCATGACATTTTTTATCATGTAAAATAACTTTCAGAAGGAAGGTTGTTATAGTTGTTGTTTTGCACAGAAGCAAGTTGTTCTAACAGAACAGACAGCTGTGCTACTGAGGAGTTTGTTGCACCACTTCTGGTTCCCAGCGAAAGCATTAGGAAGTCGTGAAAGGAGGGCGTTTTGTGGAACTGTCTTCTGTAATTTTGACGTCCGAAAACTGCCGATTCTCAGCCTAATAAATGACTTTTGACTTTGATTTTGTTGTAATACAAACAAACGGAGACCTTTAGCATCTAGGTAAACAACAGCTAATAATAAAAAAAACTCGCTTATTTTCTTGTTCTATTTATATATTTAAATCAGTGTCGCGATCGTTAATGATCTTGAATTATTACTATTTATTAAGATTTCAAGTTTAATGAAGTTAGACACTCCTTTCAGGAAGTATCTGCTATCTACATCAAAATTCATCCACCACACACATAATAATATGAGCTCAGCTGCCACCAATGAGATACAATTATATTTTCTATTGTTACCGAACTTATTAACCTAGCCTAACAAACGAGGGAATAAGGGATTATAGTAAATGCATTGTTTAAACGAGGAATTTCTATAAAGCAACGTAAATATAGTGAATACTTACGAATGCTGTTCTTGACCCGAGCTTTCAACTAACCGAGCGCATGTATCTCACGTATGTACCCTCTGTGATCTGTCAGATGTCACTGGAATTTGATGTCAATGTGATGTTTAGCATATTTTCAAGAATTTATTTATTTTTTGCGTTAATTTACTGTTTCGTGATAGGTTGTCGAGGTATTATTTAGGTTCTAGGGTTTTGTTTTATTATCTGCCATTGTAAGATTTTTTATAGCTTGATTTTCTCTACTGTCACAAAGACCGATGTTTAATCTTTGTATAACACCACAATGTTCCGCAACCATACACTACAGTATTCCTAAAATATTTAATCTGAGATCTATTAGCAGTAACGTTGATGGAAAAGTCAAAAATTGATGGGACTGACATATACTGCCAAAAGCTTATGTCAATTCCGTTGAAAAGACGTGTGTTGTATAAATACAAAACGCTTTGAAAGTGATTACCACTTGTCTAGATCCTCTGGTCTGCAACAAATTCTTTGGCAAATAAAATAGGTATCTATACAAGGAGCAGTGGTGGCCCAGTGGTACAGGCTTTGACTTACGGGTTATAGGTCGTGGGTTCAAACCCAGGCAGGCGCTTTTCTTTGTGTAAATTTTATCAGCACTGCTCTCAAAACGGTGAAGAAAAACATCGTGAGGAAACTCGCATATTCTAGAACCAAAAATTCAAAGACATGTGATGTCTACCAACCCGCACTGAGCACGCGTGGTGGATTACAGCCCGCTCCTTCCAACAGATAGGAGGTGTGCTGTGGCCCAGCAATGGCAACATTATAAACTTATTATGCTATTTATACAAAGATCGAGATGACTCATTCAGTATACATATTACTGAGGTCGAATACATACGTAATTCGTCACTTTTGACGTTAGGTAGTTACAAATAATTTTAATCCTTATTCCAAATACGGTAGCAAACATATCTATGGTAGCAAAACATTGCAAAACCTCAAAGCTTACGACATTGCAATTTGTGATAGGTCTCGTCTTATAAGTCATAAGTCTTAGTCTTTAGTCCTATCGTAATAGGCATTAGGTCATTACGCCTAACAAGTGTAAGAGCTTGTGCACGTATAAATGAATATTATAACGAGAAAAGATTTGATTTTTTTGTATGTTTTTTTGTTAAGTCAACACGCTAAAATGGATGAACGGATTTGGATTAAATTTGGTACATGGGTAGACCATGACATAGGATACTCTTTATCCCGATATTCTTACGGGATTAAAAATTATGTGGGTGAAACCGCGGGGCGCAGCTAGTTATAAAGTCAAGGAAATTAATTCCTTAGCAAACTGACTACCAACTTAAACTGCCCATAATTCAAATTACAATTATCATTCTTTGACAGTTGTATAAAAGTGCTACAACGGGGAAAATTGCCGTATTAATTTTCCTGCATGACTGTACATACAAGACTGTGTCAAAATTATACGTTTTCAGGGCTGAAAAGTTCCTTTGAGTATTTTTTGTGTTTGTTTTGATCAAATTCGCGCTAGTCTCGAAATCTTTGCGTTAATATAGGTGGCTTGATATTTAAAGCGAAATCAATCAATCGATTAGTTGAACTTTTCTGGAAATAAACTTCTTCCATGTTTCAAAACGTAAACGATTACGCTAAAAAAAAATAGCAGTGTCATCAACTTTCTGTTAAACCAAATCATTTGTCTAGAATGGAGTCCTACATAGAAGATTCTTCAAGTTAGTTTGAATGTGTATGTGTATGTCCTAAGTGGACACAAACACAGACTCCAAACTGCCACTGGGATGCCAATTATTTAAAAGATAGACGGTTAGTAGTCCCAAAGACTAGGATTTTCTGACAGAAAAACTTAATAACACTTTAACCAACTCGGGGACCAAACTCTGGACCACATATTCAGCAGTCGAGCTTCCGAACACTATGCGAATGCAAAAGGTAATTAATAAAATAATTGATATTCTTAGATCTCTAGTAAGATTTTCGCTCGCCCAGTCTTATTTATTCAACACAACAAGGCACATCTTACAGAACAAATTTCTTAAAAACTTTTATTTACTATGAACATTAAACATTTCACTGCCTATCCTCTAACACATCGTGATGTAACGTGACGTACCTACGCCTCTGCTCACTTAACGAGAGACCCAAATTAGTTTTTAATATCTTCGTTGAACTTGACATTATAATCATTTAATTAATGTGACATTAATGGATGATGAATATGCAGAAGTTGTTATCGTTTAGTGGCAAAGTGTACGTTGTGGTTTTTGGTTCAAAATCTGATGGGTAAAAGCCACTGTAGAACTGTTTACAATAACACCTTCGTGGTTTTTCGCAGTATCTGCTACTGCTTGCATTGCTGCGTCAAATGCTAATGAGCACGATTAATTTAGACTTATGAATCGTAATATCCGTTTGTTTGAAAATGTGTTTTATGGCTAGAACAGTCGTTTTTTGAAACGTATCATGTAAATGGGTATTAAATGTAATGCACATACCTAGCTGTAATTTTTATTAAATATATATAACCAAAATAAATAAATAAAATACAAATTTTATAGCGTTTTAGCGCTTTTCTAGCCAATGCCAACTTTTGTTTAGATGTACAATATCTTAACATTTTGTCGCCCAACTTTTCTAAGAGATTATGAGTCACGAATCAAGACTTAGTTCTAATAATTGCTGATGGCTCTAACGTAATAAGAATATTAAATGTTGTTTATCTTGCTCACATTAAACGACTAAGGTTAATTGAGGTCGCATTAATTATTTGTATTTACATAGGTCACGTACTACTTCAAATAAACTACTTTGATTGAGTTAATAACAAAACAACACAACAAATGCCTGCTAACTAGTACATTTTCAACATTAAACCAGCGTAAAGGTAAATAAATATAAGTTGGACGGATTCCGTAGCTTCAGTACTTATCCTGTAGAAATTCCAAGTGGCAGGGTGGCAACTAAAACCATAAATCACCGAATGATTCTAGATTTCGTAGATTTCGTAGATAGGGTAGACATTTTTCGTAGGTCAAAAAAAAAGAAAATCTGCTGTTTCATCAAAAAGTACTTTACCTACGCGATCAAACTGTATGGAATAGCAATTGTTTTTTTAATCCTCGATCTTTTTCAACGCAGGTGTTCAGAATAATGTACTGAATCCAGTGTAACAGGTTGCGCGCCGGTGTCCCTACCTACCACCCTGTGTGTCTGTATAACGTTCAGTTTTCCTTTACCAGTAGGTAAGTCAATGTTGTTTCCGAAAAATTTTAAAGGTGCATCCAGACAGTGCGAGGCATGCGCTGCAAATTCTTTTTTTTATTTCGTTGCCTCATCCTGAGGCAACCGTACATATAAAAAACAGAGGCACTCCAGAAGAGCCGACAGAAATGAAAACTTGAAAAAGCATAGTAATTTTATAAATATGTTTGAAGGTCATTCTTCCCAAAGAAAATGTACCACGCGGCTAAAGGCTTAAAGTGCTTTCCGAGACAAGGAGGGGTCTGGATGTGTAAAGATGGTCATCCATCCACAGAGCGACCGCGTCAAGTGTAGTTTAAATTGAGCGATCAACCCATGCAGCTGTTATTACTTAGCCATGAGCCCCTCCAAAACTATGACTAATTATTCAATAAACATAAATCGCGTCAAAGTTAATCCGACCCAAACCGTGTCACCATTTATAACAATGGGCGTTGCTCTTTCATAAAGCTTACGTTTGGTTTATTGATTAAAGTTAATTAATTAAAGCCCACAGCTATTTGTTATTGCGTCAATATTTAATTTTATGGAAAAGACTTTGACATCGGTCAAGCATGGCGCCTAAAATTGACGTTGAAATATTCGTATGTTTATGCCGTAACAAAATAGCATACAGAAACTCGTGCGTTCTTCACGTGGGGGGCAAGCAGAAACTGTAGAACGTCACCTGCTATGAAGCTTACATAATAGAACCTGTGTAGGTAATATTAATATTATAGGAGTTTTTAAAAGTTTGTATTAAAGTCAAGGGTTAGTTTTTTTAATTGAAGTATTAAAATAAATAATAAATTAAATTAAGTTCGACCAAAGTGCCAGTTTTCAGACATTGAAATAAAATTAATGTTATTTCTATTCTTTATTTTTAAATATACAATTAACTTATTTTATTACAAACTATTTACACTAGATACTAAATTAAATGACTAACTAACTTACTATACAAATAAAAACAAAAATAAAGGCCAAATCAGGCGTCGAAGTACTCGTCCGCATCGCTGTCATCCGGAAACGTGCCCAGAAGACTGGCTGCATTGCCACGTTGAATGGCAATGCTAATTCTTTGGCCAAAGAAAGACCCAGCCCTCTGGTCACGTGAAGCGTCGACGAATAAAGAGAATAAATCAGGGATGTTAGGGAGCTCCGTAACCGTAACCGAAACTATCGGATATCCGATATAAAAAATTATCCGTAACCGTAACCGAATCCGAAATAAAAGTTTCGGATATTATCGGATAGGGGCGGAGCCTAATTGAGACACAAGATAAAGATAGCTGTGATTGTTATGTTAAACTTAAATCATAGTAAATAAATATGTGCAATGTGCATTCTAAATTTAAATCTAATTTTAATATTTTCTTTGAATACGAAATTACTGAATAAGTACCTATAAGTAATAATTTTATTATTACACATCGAGATATAAGTACTAATAGTACTTATATCTCGATGTTATTACATGTTCATTTTAGGTAGATTAGATAACACTCAACATTTATTTATAATCATTTTTAATTTAAATAGATGTAATAATTCACAGACTGATTGTAATTCCTACCAAATAGTTACATATAAATAAAACTATTTTATTAACTATTTGTATTGTAGGTACTTTTGAAATTCCTAAAAAAATTAATATCCGTAACCGAAATTATCCGAAACTAACGGATAATCCGAAATAATTTCATATCCGTATCCGTATCCATATCCGGTATAATAATCATTCCTATATCCGTAATTAATCCGTATCCGAAATTTCATATCCATAACATCCCTAGAATAAATAATAGAGTGAATAAACGCCTTTTCTATTCTTCCGACAATGTGATGATGTGTGTGGCGTTCTGTAGTTTCTGCCCATCCCCATGTAAATAAGGCGTGAGTTTATGTATGCTTCTGTGGTCGAAAAGAAAAATATTATAAGGACTTTCGTCAGAAAGGCATGACTAAGTGGTCCAGATCAATGTCTTAGCCGTTGAGCTAATGTACTGCCGCGTAAGTTATTTATACTAATCCTTGTGCCTCTATTGCAATATTTTCGCGCGTCTCTATCAACGCAGCTAAACAAGCCGTTACAAATTTTTACAAGTATTGACCCAAACATTTCATCAAAGTATTGGTTTGAGAGTTTGCTTGTCCGTCATCTATTAGAACCGGTTCTAACATGACCCAGCGTAGGAAATTAGCCAATTAACGTTAACTAGGTTTTTTTAATGAGTTATGCAGTAAGGACAGTCAATTTTATCACTTGAGCTAAAGTACTTCATGGAACTTTTGGCGGTAAAATGATGTTGACTCTGTTAGTAAGCATTTGAGAAATTGTTTTGTGGGAATGGTAAAACGGTAGTTTTACATTGTTTACTTTTGTTATAATCACCAAAAAGGATATTAGTGGCCACTATTTTCCGTTTACCGTGTCTACCGTTTATAATAATATTAACGTATAATCTTGTGGAGCACAAATTAACATGCTTATTTTTTGCATTTTCATTCTAAAATAAAAGAAATAACCAAACAAACGATGAGGGCGCCACTGCGCGGTCGGCGTTTGGTCGGCGCCCTCTTAACAATCTGCGTAGGTAGAGAAATAGGTGACAACATCGGTTTCATTGTCACTTCATCAATTAAAGTAATGTATTATTCAACTTACTTACATTAAAATAAAGATAAAAACAAAGGAATGAATACGTTATTAAGTCAGTAATCCAATTTGGACTCATATTAGCAAGTTATAATATCCAAATAATTATATAATTATTATTATGATAGTATGTGATAAAGACGTGTTTGTGTATTAATATCTTAATAATATATCATTTTTTTAACACTAATTCATTAATTCCTCCAAAAAATTTAAAAAATAACTAAACTAAAAGGAAATTAATAAAGACAGAAGGAGCATGAAACTTATAGTGCGACAAGGATCTTTTGGCGCTCGATTGACGAAAACCCCTGTCACGCCATGGGCAACGATGGTAAACATTTTGTACATGTATATGTATATACAGCCGCACGGGTGGATCGATTTGGTTAAGCTACGCTTTCCTCGGTTGATCCGTGGATAGGTGACCATCTTTACATACCAATACTCCGTGTCTCGGAAAGCACGTTTATCCGTTGATCCTGGCTGTCATTCGTGAATCTTTGACAGTCGTTACGCGTCGTCAGAAGCCCGATAGTCTGACAACCAGTCCTACCAAGGGGTTTCGTATTACCTAGTAACTGGGTTTTGGAGGTCAGATAGGCAGTTGCTCCATATAAAATACTGGTATTCAGCTGCATCCGGTTAGACTGGTAGCCGACCCCAACATAGTTGGGAAAAGGCTAGGCAGATGATGATGATGATGTTTTGTGCATGTACCTATTGAAAAACCAAGATGATGGCGTTAGTTCCGATTTTGGTTACGCGATAAAAGATTGCCTTGTACAAAATCGAAAAAAAAAAATCCATCTTTCGATTTGTCAAAATCAGTCAGTCAATCAGTTAGCGTGATTTTAACAGATCGAAGTGAAAGTAAGTTTCGCCTCTGTATTTCAACACTTGGTAGAAGGATTAACCATGGCACCATTGTGTGAGGAAATGATCAGCCTTGTCGATCGACTTCACAATAACCCCGATAAGGAAAATCTGAACTTTTGTCTCCTAGAACTAAATTATTCAATGTAAAATATAATTCACGATGCAATATATTAGTTTTGGCAATGAATTTTCTCATTGACATATAGATTTCCACTTTCGATCACAATCATGCAGCTGACCTAAGCTTGTGTTCTGAACACAGGTCACAAATTCGTAATTAGAAGCTAGACTAATAAAAAACGTTTAGAAATAGACTAATTATAAATATAGTTTGACATTTTGTGATCCGAAAGCCTTCGCATCTTCTTTTATTTTTATTATTGTTTACGGTTGAATTTCAAAATGCAGACGATCACGATACGACGACGACGTTCTCACGAAAATAAACTCCGATTTTCTTCTATTTTAAAGGCGGTTTTAAAGTCAAAGAGGTTGTTATTACCTACTGAATTGCACACTCTTTTTAAAGGCGTAATTATACTTGGTTGTTGGCCCATATTCGAGTGCTCAAAAGACTTTCATCAAATTCGGACACCCGCATGCATTTATTACACTGGGCATCGTGCTGGAATATGGGCTAACGAGCACAAGTATAGTTACAATGAAGTCGAAATTACTCACTGAGACGACTGGCGAAGCACTGAAAGAAGTAAAAGGAAAACTGGCATCGGGTATCCGAATTCGGGTAACCGAAACGATAAGTCTGGACTCTGTCCGAAGCCTTTTGCTCGAATTCCATAAGCAATCGAATATGGGAGAATGACCATGTATAATTGCGCCATTAGTTGTGGTTTAGGCTCTTAAACAATGACAGATTTCTGGCAAATCTAGAATAGGTTTTTTTTTGTAAACTATCTTTAGGTACATCTAGCAAACTCTAAAACTAGGTATACTATACTTTAAATGCTTAGCTTTCAAGAGAGTAATGATAATGACTACTGCATGCTCTCTCCAGCAATCTTGAATTAGTCATCTGTTCACTACTTGCAGTAAGGGGTACAAACTCTAATCTCAGACTTTTTTAAGTACGAAAATCGTATCGTCACAAAAAGTGATAATTTTCTCAACCTATGCATGTATGTGGTTTATTTTAAATTCAAGGCCGTCGACTGCTATAAAGTTTTGAATAATAATTAGTTTAGAATATTATGAGCGCATCATTTCGATATTATGTTTGTTGAGTCCATTACGATAGGAAATAGATTAAGGAACTTTTAATGGAATTACCTTGACCTTTTGTTTTGTCATTGACGAGTACCTACCTATAAATATGGATCACGGGTTTTTTGGAACAAACTAATTATGCTCTATTAAACTTTATTGCCCAGGAACATTATGATTGGTTTAGTTTTATTCGTAGAAAAGTGTAATTTTCCTCAGCGCAGCCATTTCTGTTTAACCTTTGATATATTGCAATAATATATTTACAATAAATAAATTAATCTTGAATCTTGCAGATGCCTATAATCATGTGTAAGTGACTACTCTGTATCAGATGGGCACCTGACTTTTTTACCATCAATATAATAAAGACAGAACAAAAAATTTCGAGATATCTTTAGTGACGATAATTGTGCGAATAATAGTTAATTAATAATGTATTATTAATTAGTTGTTACGCTGAACATAGCTAGACAAAATGTTTGCTGACTAGATTCTTTTAAAGTTTAAAGGATGTTCGTCGCCTCCAGGTGCATGATATTTAAATGCTTTTATTAATTCAATCTGGTATTTTTACTTACCGGTTCGACGGTTAAAAATAAGCCATTTTGACAACTCGTGTCCTAGTATCTTCGATATTGTAGTGACGTCTTTTGATATTCATAAATACTTGCCTTGATTTAATTACATTGAAATCGATTTTTTATTATATCTAGGTGAAGGTAGTAAAAGGAACTGTGAAAAAGGTATTTATTAAATTGACACTTTGGATAATATAATATAATGGTTAAAGGCATTGCTTGAACGATAATCAGCAGACACCCTATTACTATAATAAAGAGCAATCAATTATTATAATTTTTCCAATAAATTGCTTTTAAAATGATTAATTTATCATCTTCAAATTATTAATTTTTCTTCTATCCTTGTTTACCATTTTGGTAGTAATCAATCACATAGTAAAATATCAATAATTGCATTTTTTATTGCGTGTAAATAGTCGTAAAAATGCGGTAGATATTATAAAGTTGTAAGTTGGTAGGTCAACCATGTTTGGTTAAGATTACGCATTTTTTTGAATGTTATACCTAGATAATAAAATAATCCATATCCATACTAATAATATAAATGCGAAAGTGTGTCTGTCTGTTACCTCTTCACGTTTAAACCGCTGAACCGATTTAGATGAAATTTGTTATAGAGATAGCTTGAGTCCCAGGAAAATACAAAGGATAGTTTTTTATCCCTATATTCCCACGGGATCGACACTTATGCGAGTGATACCAGACTCCAGACAGACAGACAGACATACTTTACCATTTATTATATTATAATTTATAGTATGGATGTGTAATTTCGTCATTTTACCATTTTGTGAAATAACTTTGTAGATGTTATTAAATAAGATTAGCTTGCACATATTGTCATCACTCTTTGTCACTGATTTTATTTGGCAGCCAATTATCTATATTTAGAAATTAGTGTCGATTATGGGAGAACAAGAGCGGTGGTTGACCAGTTGTAACGGCCGCGACTTACCAGACAGGCACTTTACTTTGTGTAAATAATTTCATCGCCACTGCTCTCAAAACGGTGATGGAAAACATAGTGAGGAAATGTCCTAGAACAAAAAATTCGAAAACGTAATCATGTGACGTCTACGAACGCGCACCTTTTTGCTCATCTATTCATCTTTTATTAATACTTTCAAACCCGATATGGGCACAATTATTATAAACAAAAGTCAATTCTCAAATTCAAACCGTTTATCTGTAATTTAATCGTAATTTGACGAGTTTACATTTGATGAGTCAAAAATCTGACACCTAGGAAGTGAATGGTGTGACTTGATATGCTCATGACCTCTTGAACTTATCGTCATTGTAACAAGGACAAAATATTTGACACCTCTTTTTAAGTTAGTCCACTCAAGAGGCCATCTAGTTCTATCAACATTGATACGAGAATGTTAGTTTATGCAGTTCTAATAAAATTTAGCCAGTCAGCAGATTGGTAGTGACTGCCCATAGTATCCCCCGTGCCCCCGACTCATGGTACTAGAAAGAACAATGGGATTATAGTCGATAGAAGTCCGACATAACCCTCCCTTCTTCGTATGAATCTGTGTAGACAGAGTTCTAGTTTATAATGCTTACCTTCTTCAGGTTCAATACTGTAACGTGTTTACTGAGCCACTTTTCACTAAATAATCAATGTTTATGACGAACTATGACTCCTGAGATATAAATATCTTTTTTACTTAGTTTATATGCCAGCTACTCGAACTGTTTTGGACCACTGCTTGTACAGTCATGTTTAGTGCTTGTTTAACTTTGTCTTTGTTTTTCATCCTGTTGGTACAATAAACAATAGCTGGTTCATGAGCCGACCTTTGTAACCGACTTTAAAAAAAGGAGGAGATTCTGATTCGTCGTATTTTTTTTCTTATAAAGCTACTTGAGGTTTTTCTACCCAATTTTCATTTTCCCGTTAAGGCGCTTTAAAGGGAATTAGTGGTACGGCTTCAGTAAATAAATAGAGATGGCAATAAATACATAACGGGTGTAAAAAGACATTTAACGAGACTGAGTAACAGTCACTTGTACGCCTCATCATTGTAATATTTTTTTTGTACTGGACTATGTAATAATTCAGTATAAAAAATATATGTAAAGTTACGAAGATATTGAAGGTCAAAGTTACAACTTTTGCTGACGGTTTTTTTACGTTTTTTATTTTAATGTAACACCACTTTAAATACGCCCATGACCCCTGTTCCGTTGCATGCATCCATAACCACAATATTTGCGTGTTACATTGCGCACCACCGCAAAAGAAAAATTATCACACCAAAAATAAAAGTCGTTTCCCAGCAATTATTTTTGTGCAATGTTACTTAGTTTGATGTACAGAATAAATAGTTACTTTCTTTTAGATCGGGTTCAGGTCTTTTGACACCCGGTTTTATATTCACATGGCTATAATATTATGCATTTGTTGCCAAATCAATTGCCAATTCGTCACACATATGACGGGTAATAAAAGTCGGTACATAATTATTGATAGTAAATACAGCAATTGATTAAAAGTAATATTCAATCAATTAGTACCTACTAAAAGACTTCACCATTTTACCAATTGTTTTAGTAATGTAACACAAATTAAGGTTTATGGTAATAGTGAAATAGCTTAAAAGATTATATTCAATTATAAGCTTATTTAGTGTCCCGTTTTATTGATTGTTTTATCAATAAAACTGTTCAAGTTACAAATTAGCTCTTTACTTTTATGAACTAAAGTACCTCCTTAGTCATTACCACATAAATTCGTCGCTTTGGTATTGAAGATAGTCAACCCACGAGAAAATTCGCAAAAACAGTAAGCGTGGAGAAACACTGATCTGGTCATAACATTGCAGTGATTTATCATAATTATCATGTACGAAATCAATAATGGTATTTAGGTCACGTACAATACAGTAAATAAAGCGTAATAAAAAACAAATAATAGTACGATGGCTCACACGTAATACCCCCAATATTAGATAACATTATACGAAATAATAGTATGTGAGCTGACCGCTATATAAATAATTAAATATTTCAGACAGCAATATCAAAATGACCTAACTCACAATCTAACTTTGATTGAAAATGGTTTCAAACTACATGCTGATGTAGAGCGTATATTAGCATGTCACGATATTTGAGTTGTTTCATTATGTCCTTAAGAATAAAATATTGTTTGTTTAACTATGGAATTGCAAAAAAATGTTGTTAAATAAACAAAAGTGACTTTATAGGAGGTTGGGTTTTAGCGTGGGTCAATATTATGCTTGGAATTTCAATAATTTATGTAACTCATAGCTTAATGTAGGAAATGTAGGAGAGCAGAGGTGGCTCAGTGGATAAGACCGCGACCTATGAGTTGTAGGTCGTAGATTCGAACCCTGAGAGGCGCATTACTTTGTGTAAATTATTTAATCACCACTGTTCTCAAAACGGTGAAAGAAAACATCGTGACGAAACCGGCATGCCCCAGTCCAACCCGCACTGGAACCGCGTGGCCACTCCCTCTGACAGAGAGATGACTTTGTTTCGATTGACATGCTATTATTCCATTTGTGACACTTGACATTTTTTATTACTGTAATCTTGTTCTCATTTGCCATTTTTGTATTATTGTGACATTGTGACTGTAATTCAAACGATTTAGCATTTATTTGTATTTCGTATTATTTTATTTTCCTAATTGTTATTTAAAATTATAATATCTCTTGTGTAAATTAAATAATAATATGATTAGTGTGCAGATAGAACATGGAGGACACCTAAAACAAAACATCTAGGTATTAAATATAATGCTGTAACTAGTGGAAAATGATTTTTCTTGAACAATCGTAAGATGCTGTATATTTGTAACAAAATTATACAATATTAAATCTGCATGCATTTAAGTATTATGTTTTGATAAAAATACTTCAATCGCACGTTAACATTACCCACTCTAGATTATCACGTAGCCAAATCTTCAAGTCTTATAGAATAGTTGACGACGCTTCTGGCACCGCAATTAACGTGGCCACTTCCTGGGCCCGAACAATAAAAATAAAATCAATATACGGTCAAAACGAAAAGAAGAAAAAGAGAATAGTTACTTCTAAGTAGTTCTAAGCAAGCAAGCACCATCTACGGCAGCCTCATCGCTTACCACCAGGTGAAATTCTATAAACGGAGAAATAAAAATATATGTGGTTAGAGGTAACATGGACCTAAATAGCTCAGTCTGGCCCTCGTCCAACAGGTAACCTTAGAAGAAACTATGTATGTCGAGAATGTCACAGCATAACAACAGCCATAACTGCAATATTTATAATTATTATATTTACATTGCTTATTGCATCCAACGTGCGTCCGCATAATACCTACCAGCTTGGCCTAGATGAGTTAACTTTGCTGTAAGAACTCTCGATTAAAATAGTGGAGCTATTTTACCGTCTTGTTCTGTAAACAAATCTAGACTGTGCCGAAACGCATTATAATGAGAACAGAGTGTTCCGTAGTGCAAAAGTAAGTTTAACAGTAAGGACTGTCAGCTATCATGTCCATTGAAGTTTTGATCATCACCTGCCTAGCCTTTTCCCAACTATGATCGGGTCAGCTTCCAGTCGAACCGAATGCAGCTGAATACTAGAACTTTACATGGAGCGACTGCCTACCTGGCCTACATAATCCAGTTACTGGGTAATACGATACCCCCTGATAAGTCTGGTTGTCAGACTTTCGGGTTTCCGACTACCCGTAACGACTGTCAAAGGTCTACAAATGGCAGCCGGGACCAAAGGATTAACGTGCTTTGCGAGGCACGGAGGAGTCTTTACATATAATGGATGGTCGCCCATCCACAGACCGACCTCGGCTAGCGTAGCTTAACCTTCGATTGATCGATGCGGCAGTCATTATTTAGCAACAAGCCCCTCTTAATTAAAGCTTTGATCTCGCTTGACAATTGAATACTTTCGTACGAATAAAATATTGTAGTTGCGGATAGCTACCATCGAGAACTCGAATTGTAGTCAGAGCCATCGACGCTACAGTTATAATTAACCTGGATGTTAGTTGTGTCGTTAGTTCCGGTTAGTTAGTTGATAGTCAGCACGTGTAACAAGTCGGCCTTAAAACGAAGTTGCTCCAATGACAGCCTTCATAGCCCACCTTAAAAAAACGTTTTAATCCATTTTCAATAAGACCACATTCTTGGACGATCTAAATCATGGAATGAATTATGTGTTCCACCTTGATATGACAACGACTATATTATTTAGATTATATAATTATTTATGTTCAGTTATATGTAACATTCTGACTATTTACATAAAATATTGTGACCTGCCAGTCGCCGCTGTTTAACAGATAAAAAAATATTTATCAACAGTAACTTATGAAGTTATGATTCATTTGAGTAGGACGTTAGATCGATGAGTGTACATATTTTATGCATCGGAATTAAATTAATATTCATCCTTATGTAAGCCTTCAATTGAATTGATTCACTCAAATTGATTCGATTCACTAAATTGATTTAACCATTTTTTACTCGCATTCCTTAATTTTTTTAAAGATCACTAGCAATATTAAATAACCCTTATTAGTGTTTCTGTTTATTCCATTAACTACCAAAGCTTTACATGTTTGTGTGAGGAGGTCCAGACAATGGTAAGTATAAGGGTTGAAGGTTGAATTCACCACCTTTCGCTCATCAGTCATGTGCTACACATACACACATGTTCGATTTGGCACATCCGATCCAGTAGTATTTATTTAACAACATGCTGACCCGAAGTAATTATGACATATACTATTCGGGTTTCATTAGGCTCGTGCTGATCAGCAAACATCGTTCGGCATCTGCCCTCGCACGCACATGTTCGGTTTGCCATTATTCGGTACAACCTGGCACCAAAATCGAATATAAATGTAGATACTAGATTTGGTCCGCGACTAAGCCAGCGTTCAGAAAAAAAAAACCTTTTCACACTTTATTTGAACAAGTAATTGAGCCGAAAAATAGCTAACCCAAAAGTACAGTGATAAACTGATAATCTCTGCCCATGCAAGTGCGATGCCGCGCAGGTCACGTCAACCACGCACGTATGTACATATCTAACGCGTCATTGCATTGCACAGTTGCGTACGTCACCTAGTTCAAAGCTGAAGAGGTTCATGTCCTGTTTACTAACATCACGTCAAGTTATTTTACCGGCACCTAGCAATATACGGAGTTTTAAGTAGCTTTATAATAATTAAGTAAAGTATTGGAATTTCTCCATGGAATTTCTTTTCAAAACTGCTCTATAGGGTGGGGTATTTATTATGAACGCAGCAATTTTGAGTTTTAGCTTTTTTTTTACTCGATACCACTAATTCTTACTTTACTTTGCAAATACTTTACCTAACCTATAAGATATTTATGTATATTTAACCTATACACGGGAGATTATAATAAACACAACATTCCTCCAAGGCCAGGACCAGGCATACCAACATGATCAACATTATCAACATTCCGACTCAGGGAGCACACATTACAGATGTTGGTATTTATTGTACTCATGTTGCGACATCTTTGAGCAATAACATCCTGTAACGCACGTTTTATTACAAAGTAGGTAGAACAGCTTCGCCGGCCATACATGTTCCTGTCGCCATTGCTGCGGTCAGTTTTTGAAAGATTGGTGCCGGAAAAAATACTTAAATAAATAAAAAAAAAAAGGGCGCGCTGTTGGCACAGCGACGAACAGCGTTGCCAACTCTACGTCTTTTTACGTAGATTACGTACTTTAGGCCTTTCCTGCAAACAAACGAACTTCAGTCCCAGAATCTACCTATTTTCTATCAAATTGTACAAATGTGTAAAATAACATAACTCATTAGGCTGAATGGACATCATTTCCTTTTTAGTCGCGAAAAAAAGTTAAAAATGTACCGTTTTGTACTAGCGCCCACTCGCTTCGCCAACACAACAATTGCGTCATTCATTTTATGAACAAAGTTCCCATTCCTTAAAGCTGTGACTGTGTAAACGAAACATCTCCTCTCGCCACCTCGCCTTGTAGAAACTTAACCTAAAAATTTCACGAAAAGTGGCATAAAAAAAACCGCGAGCCTTCGCAGGAACAAATTAGACATTTTAATAAATATATGTATAAATTTAATTTGCCAGAAAATTAATAAATTGTATAAAAAAACACTCATTTTATTCAGTTTTACACACCCTACCCTCTTCATTTCACTCAGAAATAAAGTACGTACATCTACGAACTTTTCATACGCAGAAAATACTAATTTTACGTAATTTTCCAAGGTGGTCTACGCCTTTTTCAAAATTTGAGTTGGCAACACTGGCGCCGAAAGTACAAATTCAACAGCGCACTTTATTGAGGCATTCATTTAGATGGCTCCTTAGAGAAAACGGGCATTACTATTGGTAATAACGCATCGACATTGTCTCTTGTGCTTCCTGCCTTACGGTATAGTAAAGTTCACAGTAATATTAGTAGGTCTTTACCCTAAAACATTCAAGTAATTGAGGTCGAAAAATATTGTGCAAACTTGGTTTGAGCGTCTCCGATAATTGTAGTCGTAGATATGTTTAAATAAAGAACCAAAAAAAATCGAAGACATGTGACACCCACCACCCGCAGTTCCGGGTTCCTTCCACCAAAACGCACTGGGTCCACTGGAAGATTACGGCCCAGTTCATCTCAGAAGGAGGAGTCCTGTGTTCCAGCTGTAGAAATACTGTAAGCTGATTATGCAGTGTTAAATTGAAAAAAAGAACAGAACAATGCAATGGCTATAGTTTAGTGCAAGTATGTAATCTTCTCGCCATTGAAAGGGTTACTTTCAGCGTTATAGAAAAAAAAAGAATATGCATAATTTTGTCAAACACATGGTCATGACAAGCTTGCTCTAATAGCCTAATTAAACGAGGCTGGTATTTGTTGACATTTGCTTGTGCAAACGCATCTTGTGTTACGCATTTTACGCCATTAGAGTTATTTACGATGTAAATACTGATGGTAAGTGGTAATAGATTAATATTACAAGGGATTTGGATGTCAGTAATCAGTTGTAAGAAAAGAGGGAGACCAAAGAAACGAGTAATTATTGTGTGAAGAAGATAATACAGTGCTCCAGACCGTATACAGGCCACTAGCCTTCGGCGCGGGAGGTATTATAGTGCACAAGTGTGCGCGCAGACACAGATGCACTCCCTCTTCCCTCACTCTCGTAGTCCGATAGAACGGCAATCCGACACAAAACCCAGGACCAACGGCTTGTCGTGCTTTCCGAGGCACGGGGGTATCACGCCGCCTACTTCCAAACTCCGGACTGTTACTAAGAAATTCCTAATGGAAAAACTCAACAACGCTTTGCCCGAGCCGGTAATGAAACCTAGGACCTCATACTCAGCAGTCGCGCCATCGTGAAACCAACGGGGCAGTTTAAAGTTAAACAGAACAACAAAACTCTACTGACTGGTTGACTGGTGGTGAACCAGTCTTACCGTATCGTATTACCCAGTAACTGGGTTGTAGTGGTCAAATAGGCAGTCGCTCCATGTAAAATACTGGTATTCAGGTGCGTCCGGTTAGATTGGAAGCAGACCCCCATACAGTTGGGAAAAGGCTAGGCAGATGATGATGGTCAGAAAGGGCTGATTGAGATGTAAGGAAATAAAAACATACTACGCCAACCTCATAATTGTCTAAACTTAGCACGTCACAAAAACCTTAGACACGCGCACGCAAGCTTATCACATTTGACCAATTTATATAAAGAATCAAATGAATTATCACATCAAATTCAAAGTCACTTTACGTAACTTCTGTCAATTTGTGTGTATATGTGAACACAGTGTCAATGTTTTATGTATATGAATAAATAAACAAAATTCAAGTATAGTTTGTTCATGCAAAGATAGGTACCAAATGACCCCTATAAGTTTTTAATAAAGTGGTTTTAGTTATTAGCACTTCAAAAATAATTAACTCACGCTAGCATGTGGCATTCTGTGGTTTCTTCCTACCTCCGCGTGAAGAAGTCGTGAGTTTATTTACGTGTGGGTGTGAAATATGACGCTGGAAATAATTAATAAAAAAACTAAATACAAAACTTAAGTTAAACAATATATTGCTTGTTCTCATAATAAGAGAGATCAGAAAGAATATAAAACCCTGGCATGTAAAACAATTGTAGATATCGAGATGAAGACATGTAGATGATATAAAAAGATCAATCAACGCAGCCTATCGCAGTGTACTGCTGGACATAGGCCTTACCCAGGCTGCGCCACAACACCCTGTCCTCCGCCTTCCGGATCCCGTCTGTCCCAGCCACCTTCTTAAGACCGTCGATCTATCTAGCTGGGGGGTATCCCACACTACGCTTGTCGATCCGCGGTCTCCACCCTAGGACTCCTCTGCGCCACCAGCCATCAGTCCTTCGACAAACATAGCGATATAAAAAACAAAAATTAAAATCTTATTCATTCAGAACTCAATAACTCAGATGTCAATAATAAGATCAAACACTAAAGCCCAAAGGCGGTAAAAATTCTCTTCTACATGACTTCCATTATACCCATCTTTTTTAATGAAAATAATGGCAAATATTTTCTTACATCATCACGTAATTCAGCACTCAACAAATCACTGTATTAGTGTTTTTTACTATAAATAAATGACTTATACAAATAAAATGATACTTAATCTTCTAAGTCGACCAGGAAATTGAGCGTGAAGTGATCAAAAAATGTTTAATGTCTTTTTTTTAATAAGAATGGAATGTTTATCTTTAAGAAAAAAGGTATGTCTCGTTTTTATGCGAATGCTAACGAGTGGTTGATGACGTAGTTATGCAATAGTTTTCTTTTACAGCCGATTTTTTATTTAACAATCTGCGGAAACCAATGTCTCGATTGAAGAAGAATTGATTTTAGTGTTAAATAGGATATTTTCAATGATTAGGTACAGAAAAAAAAAACTAGTTTTTAATGCCAAAATTTAATCTGACTCACAATTTACCAAAAATGAAAAAATCTAAATAAAACGTTATTAGTTAGTTTTTTAATTCTATAAAAATATTGATCAAATAAATTAAAACATACTCGAGTATTAACAACTAAGCGATAATAATCAGCCGGTCGATTCTGTAAAAATCTCACCGTGAAAACTTAGGAGGAGTGAGCTGTCAATAGTGTCAATTCCTAGCAAAAACAAACTCACTTCACCTAAGTTTTCACGGTGAGATTTTTACAGAATCGACCGGCTGTATCGAGTGACACAGTAAAAATACGATGACGCCCCCAAAACTCCAAATAGATGTCATCACTCGAGATCGAATAGTAAGAATGAAGTTAGAAGCAAAGGTCACCGCCGCAACCTTTTCGGAAGCAAGGCCGCGTTTATTAGGCAAGGAGTCCAACCAAATTATAGGTTAAAAATAAGGGCAAGCATCCACTGGTTGCTTAAGGGATTTTTATGCGACGAATATAAATATAACTTATAATAATTGGTCGACTCTTCACGTGACCAGAGGGCTGGCCTATTTTTTTGCCAAAGAATCAGCATCGCCATACAACGGGGCAATGCTGCTAGCCTTTTGGAAACACTTTTTCTGTCGACAACGATTCGAACGATTTTTTTTGATGCCCTATGATCCTTTGTACCTTCTCTTTTATATGTTATTATTTTAGGTTTGTAAGCTTATATTATTTAAATATTAACTAAAAAACGTATAATATGTAAGATAATAAAATTGAAATATCAAAGATGATGCCTAAGGACCTCCCGGCATGCCTAAGGATACCATGGCGACGTTGCCGTTGAAATTTAAATTTTACTATCGTACTATTAAGTTATATTAGCACTCGTTGCGAAAAAAATCCATTGCCGAGCTGTGCCACCAGTGGGCGCAGGCCCTTAGTATATTGTTTGATTAGATCGATTCATATTTCAATGGCTGTCTGACTTAAGTGAAGCGAAGAATGTAAGTCGTCAAGTATCATTGGCAGTTGAACTGAATAGTAGGCTTTGAAGTATTTTATTGTATGCGTACACAGTGGCTGTTGACGGTTCACCTTCATTGATGCATAGCTAAGTACTTTGATGAAGCTCTGGTTTAGAAAAGAAAAATAAATTATAGTAAAGTCGCTGAGTATTGAGAGGGTGTAGAATGAAATAATACAGAAAATGTAAATGAAAATATTCGATTGAGGTTTTGATAAGATTAAAATCATTAAATTATGAAAAATAGTAATTCAAGTAGGTACAGAGAAAGACAAAAATATGTTTACCTAATTATGCTTAAAGATAAGTGTTGTCGACATAAAAAAATACTAAATCGAGTTAACAGTCACGTGTTACTCTTTGGCATCCAACGTGGCAACGCTGCCAGCTTTTTGGCCACTTTTCCTACTGACAGCGATGCTGACGAACTTCGTTATGCCCTATGCGCTCTTCCCCTTTTTTCCCCTTTATATACTTTTTCATAATATATATATAACGGAAAAGGTATAGTGTGTCTCGTTATTATCAGCCATATTTAACTATTGTGGGCGTACAGTGGGTATGTGTTGGTTATTGCGCAATAGAAAAACCGTTTGCAGTTCAAAAGATTATAATTTCACGAACAATATTTAGTCACACTAGCAAATTACACACTGTAGGTACACGACACAACCAGATACGGAACGCCGGACAGTTTCTAAGCACATGTTGTCCGTACGATGTCCAATGTCCAAGTCCAAAGTCCAAAGTGAGCTCCACATCGTCCTGTCGAGCTGTTTTCTAACCCCCACGGACTCAGGCTAGACTCTGTCAAGCGCCACCAGATGGCGCTAGCGTTCCGACTAGTCAAATTCATGACCGGATGCGACACGGCCATCCTGCGATGCACACGTCCTCGTGTGTTAATCTGTAAACAAACATACCCCGCAAAGTATCTCATAGCTCGGTCACTCCTGACCAAATATGGTACAGGCAAAACAACACAATGAAAATTCGCACAAACTAAAAAAATTGCAGAGTTCAGAGTATCAATCATTATTTGATTCCCAAATCTCAAGATCACAAACTAAATAATCAAGTAAACATGATAGAGCAGCTAATAAAACATCCTTAGAGCATAACAAAACACAGCAGGAATCTTATTCGTGGCCTGTGGCTTTTCACTAAGCCCCTACAACAAACCCCATGTTTGTTACTTTGAATTCCTCCTGAATTCCGAGTCCCACGGACTCTATGGTCTCTACAAGACCCCGACCTCCGCCAGAGTTAAACACGCATCGCGCACCCACGGACTACTTGAGTTGCCTCAAGAGACACCGATTTCTACCGGGCTACGACTATGTAATAACTACTGGTACGGTCCCCGACCAGCCGAACTAAGATTCACCACTATCACTCGACTTAATCTCTACTCGTTTCATCAACAAAACTTTTACTTTGCTTTCCTCAAATTCGTCATTAATACTCTGATCCCTTGGCCTGTGCCATGGCATATGCCTTAGCCTCATGAGCGTACTTGATTCAACCAGAGTCATGTAATCAAACTTTAATCAATCATAACAAAAAAAACATCAACCAGAGCCATGTACCATTGTTATCCACATTACAACAATAATCTTTTTCACTAAGAGCCTTAGACACCTGGAAACCCACACACGAGTAAACCACTCTAACGCCACGGCACTCCGGCCGACCAGCAATCGCATTGCTCTCACACATCCAGCGCATGGATCCACGTGTATCACCCCTGTGACTACACACTTTTTACTACGGCCGATAGAGAACCCCTACTCGCGTGGTTCCCACTACTTAGGCTTGCTCATAGCTCACTACCACTGTGATCACAATCTACTTCGACTGGTACATAACCTACTGGCATCATTCATAACCTATCGTGAGCGTATTTAAAAATTGCATCGTTAACTAGATTGGGCTATACCTAACAATGTAACCGTTCTTTGCTGTTGTTTAACCAGGGAAGCACTCGATACCCGAGTCAAAACAAAATGAAAACGACTCACCAAATTCAGTAGACAATAGATCTGTAGCTGGCTTAATGACTGTAGTGGTTGCAAACCACCGTCTCCCCGGCAGAAGTCGCGAAACTCCTCGCTCGAAAAGCACCGTCCCTGATCAGCGACCACTCGTACAGGCGATCCAAAGAGCGCAGTGCCGTCCCCCACTGCCATCCTGCTTGCAAACGTCCTTGTGTGTTAACCTGTAACCAAAAAAATCAACAGCAGTGCATGTTCCCCTCGGCCAATTCTGACCACATTTAATAAAAACAATAACAATCATTGGTAACAAAAGATTCCTCTAAGCCCTGGCAATAATTGTTCAGGAACTGCATCAACTCACGAGTAGATCACATACAACGCTCATGGCCCGGCTGCCGCAGCAGCTAGTGACACTCATGCCACCCATATCGTCATCACCTCAAGTGATACGACCAACACACATCACTTCTCATAGAGTCTACGACTCCCAGGTCAATACATGACCAACACAACAATAGTCTCCCTTGAGATCCAGGTCCCCGCCACACCACTAACTGCCCATCGCGCCCTGAACAACTCCTAAATGAGTTGCAGTTACGACTACAGACTAGTGCGTGCAGTGCGACCAAATAGCCATGGTATGTGCTCTACTACTCGGTGAAGGAACTATCCTCACCGCCTTCTACGTTTAACACGTTAGGAACACTACTTAGAGGCATCTTTCGTATGCGATCGTGAGCATACTAGTAAGTTCGGTTAGAATCTAAAGCTTATGTATGACGTATAGCGATCACTTGTCAAAACTTCCACAACCTTAAATGGACCTCTGAACTTCCGATCTAGATTAGTCTGATAATCTGATTTCACTCTTCGTTTTATAATAACACAAAATACATAGCCTACCCAAAATAATGCTTTGCAAGTAAATATCGTGGAGAAATGTAATAGAATCTCAAGTTGTGGCTCGCTATTCGCAACGCATCTTATGATTTGTTTTGTGCTGAATACACGCGTTTAACCAATACCAGTCAACGCAACAACATTATTAACTCGTAACTCGTTTGCCACTTAATTTGGCTGCACAACTCGCTTTTACTAACGAGCATTCAGCACCAGAATAGTAACAAAACAATACAGCTGACCTTTTTGTTCCAACGTGCCTGCGGGTAGTTGTACGACGCAAACATCCACTCGCCGTTGCTGCTTGCAGCGCGTACTCCACCTCCACCTCTGCTTGGCTGCCACTTCTCGTGCACCGGGCCGCAACATGTCCAGGATTCCCTCACTTGCAGCACACGAACGGTTTCACCGACGGCTGCGGGCTGCTTGGCTCGATTCTTGAAGTCACTCCACGTCACTGGTAGCTCCACACTACGTCCATCGTACTATTTACGATAGCCACGTTGATACTGCTTCCTTTGTGCGCCTTAATGACGGCCACAAGTTGACCTCCTTGCAGTGAATTTTCAACAAAACACAAATCAGCTGTCGTATTGTGTGCTGTTACGTTTGCACACGCGTCCTATCGCATTTTCTAATTACGGGAACACTTTTTTTTCCTAACATGGCGGTAGGGCGCAACTGGCGCGTCACTGGGCAAAGGTATTCCTGCATACAGCCTATGCCCAAAACAACATTCACTATGATCGCGCATCCGTATCTGGCTTATCTGGGTTCAACTCTAACAGATCCACACGATTATTTAATAAGCGTTCGCAGTTTGCACTTTGTTTTTAAAAATGTCAATGGTCACTTTCACTTTTAGCGTTCTCATTTTGCGCATCAACCAACACGAATCCCACGCCTGATAACGGAAAAGGTATAGTGTGTCTCGTTATTATCAGCCATATTTAACTATTGTGGGCGTACAGTGGGTATGTGTTGGTTATTGCGCAATAGAAAAACCGTTTGCAGTTCAAAAGATTATAATTTCACGAACAATATTTAGTCACACTAGCAAATTACACACTGTAGGTACACGACACAACCAGATACGGAACGCCGGACAGTTTCTAAGCACATGTTGTCCGTACGATGTCCAATGTCCAAGTCCAAAGTCCAAAGTGAGCTCCACATCGTCCTGTCGAGCTGTTTTCTAACCCCCACGGACTCAGGCTAGACTCTGTCAAGCGCCACCAGATGGCGCTAGCGTTCCGACTAGTCAAATTCATGACCGGATGCGACATATATATATATAAATTAGTGTTAGCTCGTATATTGTATTTAAGATGTATCACTGCTATTGTAATGGAAGCATATTGTTTGGGACGAACCAGGATTTTTTTATGTGGGACAAAACTCAGTGGGCCGAACGAAGAATAAATCAATAATAATAATAATCAAGAGGATTTTACATGCAGCCAGAAACCGTTTATAACCGACCATCTTATTTAGAAATTCGTTTCCGCGACATTACTTAAAGAATAAATAAATAGAATAAAATACTTCTTGTTACTTAATTACAAGAATTTTAATTTTATTAAAAGTCACTTGAACTATTACACCAGCCTGGTCCGCCAATTCGTTCGCGTGCCTGCGCGGACACTAATTCTTTTTCTAAAATAAAAGTAGCCTAAGTTACTCCTAATAATATCACCTATTTGCCAATGAAAATCGTCCCGTAAAAATCGGTTCAGCCGTTTCAAAGATTAGCCTGAACAAACAAATAGACGGACGATGATGATGATGATGATTATAGGACTCCCTTTTCCGCACTTAGACTCCCATTTAGTCCGTTGTGCGTGGGGATTCTGGGTAACAGAGCCAGCCTAGCTCCGCCCAAAAGCACAGAAGCTTCCTGGGAGCTTCAGAAGCTTCGCGGGGCGACCTCATCAGATAGACGGACAAACAGACAAACAGTATAAAAAATGTTTATTGTTATAAGTACTGTGTATACTTTCATATGCATTTAGTAAAAGGCTGTTATTTTGACATTACAAACAGACATTTCAATTTCATTTATTTGTATATATTTATGTATATTTAGATTATTTCCTCGCGTCAAGCTTCAAACTTTAGTAAATGTTTAAGTATTACCAAACGTCAAACTTTAGTAAATGTTTAAGTATTACCAAACGTTGATGACTCTACTAGAACTAAGAATATCTATTACAAAATCTACATTTACTTGTGAACAAAAACAAATGATTCATAGTTCTAATGATGAGATATTTTGTGTGAAAACTTGCTCTCATATGTTGCAAAAGCACTACCTTTAAATGTCCCTTTTTGTCAAATGCAAAGTCTGTAGCAATCCATAGAATCAGCTAAGTAGTGGTAAAGGGTAAATTATTTTGCAAATTGTATGTACTTAGAGAACAACCTGTCACTTAAATTAAACTATTTATTCCAAACATTGTGTTTACAAATGCTGTAATGAGGGTATTCTGAAATGACGTACGCTAGGTGGCAGCACTGACACGTCAGGTATAGGCATCTGTCTATTCTATTCTATTTTTAATTATGGCAAGTAAAGCCGATGTCGACTATTCTGCCAATGTCAAAAGTGAATTGGAAAAGCAAGTTTGCATTATATATCAAAAAAACAAAAAAAAAATTATATATGAATAAATATGATACAGTTGAACTTTGTAGATCTTGTAGGGTTAGTACAGAACTGAAACAAACAAAAAGATAAAATTACATATATTAATTTAAAATTAATAATATTAGAATTGTTAGAACATTAAAATATACAAATACCACATCCAAACATAATTATAGAATATTTAAGGAAACAAATTATAATTCCATATTATTGTGGCGGATGAATATCATCAACGCCACAAGCAACTGAAGAAGGATACGTTAAAGGCATCTCTCAAAGAGCCTATATTTTCTTTGGTCATCACGGAATGATGAACGAATGAATGAATCGAATGATGAACGTCATCATATATTTTATACGAGTATTCATTGTCGAAATGGAAGACCTCTTGTCAAAGTGGTGCCAACTGGTGTCGTAAATTTTCACGAAAACCCCCATTATCACATTACTAGTTGAATTAGCGCCTATCTATATTGCACAGTGTTCAAGTTACTTCATAGTGTAGGTAGGACTTATTTAATAATACAGGCGCTGTTTTATCACCAATAAAGTAAAATCCTGCTGACATTTAAATTAACTAAATAACGAATGCAACAGGTTAAATAAATAAAATGGAAACTTTAAATCTATCATTCATTATACATAAAATAAAATTTTGTATTAATATAGGTCAAGGACATCCAAGCTAATTACCTACCTAACTTAAGATAACAGAAACTTGTTCACCTTTGTTATTATTTATACGTCTACCCATCACCCAATAAAAATAAAGCTATTATACAGGTGATATTTTTACCGGTTCCAAAATTTTACAGGATGTTCTACACATGAATATGAAGAACCAACAACCAACTCTGAAATCGCAAAAAAAATCTGCTGTTTCATACATTTTGGTCAAGTAGGTATTGAAGTTGTATGAAACTGCAGATATTTTTTCGTAATTTCAGATATGGTCCCATAATGAAATTTGTTCATATTCATGGGTAGAACACCCGGTAAACATTTGGAACAAAATCAGCCTGTATATGCAACTTTTCAAGCTTTTTTATTGTAGTTTTTAGATTATTAATAACAAAGATGCATGCAGTTTTTTTTTTTATTTTGTGCATATCATATATTTTCGCATAGTAATACAGTATGTTAACTAACAGAGGGCGTTCCCGTTAACCCGCAATAGTATAGCATCCATACATGCTAAAAAAAATATTACCATTCGAAAATAAAATGTTTTTATTTTTTTTTATATTAAAATATTCACTAAAAATCGTAAATTGATACGTTAAAGAAACACTCTGTACACGCGTACTTTGAAGGACAGCAATGTCGGAATTTATTTAATTAAATAAATTAGAATTAATTAAATAAATAGAGTATCAATTTACGATTTTTAGTGAATATTTTAATATAAAAAAAAATAAAAACATTTTATTTTCGAATGGTAATATTTTTTTTAGCATGTATGGATGCGCGGGGTGTGGCTGTGCTATTGCGGGTTAACGGGAACGCCCTCTGTTGGTTAACATACTGTATATTGAATAGTTTACAGTGAATATTTGTTTCACTATGAGTAGGTATTAGTCGCCGATGCAGACTAGGTTAAAATGTTTTTAGTATTTTGGAAGGTATCCCCTAATTACTTTCATTAAATAAAAATAACTAATAAATAATTGAGCTATTAATAACCCATATGAATAGATTATGTGGAAGAATGTAGGAACATTATTTAAAAAAACTCCTTTCATTGAAACTGAAAATAAAATGTAAGATAAAAAGCGTGACTTAATCCCGCACTTGAGTCACGCTTTTCTGTGACTTAATTAATGTATTTTTACACAGAAAAGCGTGACTTAAGCGCGGATTTAGATCACACGAGCTATAAAATAGCATACGATACGTGTGACTTAAGTAGTCTTAATGCTGGCATGTTCTTAAACTGACATGTAATTATTAGTTTATAGTGTTATATTGTGTTCCGTGTTCATATGACTTTTATTTTTTGATTATTGTTTATTTAATTATATTTCGAGTGTTTTTTTTTATATAAAATCATATTTAATAATTTAAATTGAATTGCATGTATTCTGATATAATTTGTACCTACATCTAATAATGTTGTTAATGTTAATGTATCATGCTGTTAATGTATATTCGAACGCAATGTGAATTGTCACTGAATAAAATTGAATTGAAAAAAAAATTGAATTAAATGCATGGCGTTTAGCTCCCTTGCTACGCTCGGGAGCTAGTTTCACAACGTGCAATAATGAACTACATAATGTCAGACATATCCATATCGTAATATACAAATAACTCATAACGCCCTCTATTAATTCTGCACACAACAATATTTAAGTTACCAGACTTCCGTCACAAGTTCACAAGAAGTTAATAGAGGTAGCTAAGGCGCGTCCACGCAAGTTTTAGTTCTAGATGTCATCGCTAGATGGCAGGAAAATCAATCGCGGCTTACGAATTTTCCGGTTTCGTTTTTTTTATAGAAAAGACTTCAACGAGTTGCTATTTATTGCATAATTTCTACTTTAATACGATTATATTAATGTTTTTAAATATTTATGCCATTGTTATTAATCTGATTCATCTACTTTGGAAAAATACACATTTTATGTTTATATTTATTTTAAATAAACTTTTTTTTTGTGAAATGAGTAATCTTGGAGCTGGACGCTTTACATATTTTTTTTTGTTATTTCATGAGTTACTTTTTGGATTACCTTTTTAACTTTTTGGATGAAGGACCAGGACAATGGTGAACGTACACTCGCTTTAGTTCTACTTGTGTGCTTCTCGTTTTACTATAAACCTAGATTCAATTTGTTTTAAGAAAACCTCCAGCCAGCGAACTCATTCTATTCTAGAACGCTTATGGTCATACAATGTTAGTTTTAATTTAGTAACTATTCACTGTAACACAAATATTAAGTTACATTAAATAACATCTAACATATTTTGAATACTTTCGCCAAGAAATTGAATTTTGTTATAATTTACAACTATGAGGAAACTTAGGTTATGGGAGTAATTATAAAAAAAAACATTTGAACTATTTCTCCACTTTACGTTAGTTTGGCGTGTCATGTAATGAGAATTTAGGTGTCATTTACGGTATAGCTGTGATAATAACATTACGTGCTTAATATACTAAAGTGTTGTGGATATCAGGTTTTATTAAATAGTATTTAACGAGAAGCACACAAGTAGAACACAAGTTTGAGACTAATCTAATTAGCAGCCGCCAATTATATAGAAGTAGCCCGCTAGCTGGAAGTCGACATCAGAAGCATTTACCCCATAAAATTACAAGGAACAAACTAAATTAATTAAGCCGGTAAGGCAATCTACAATGAAAAAAATAATAACCCAATAAACCTGCAGTACCAACAGTCAACACTAGACCCTTTGTACTGCATTTTATTTTAAGCCACTGACAACTGCACTCGTTTAGTACACACTTGAACTATGAAAACCATCTTGACAGCTACGAAATATAATCGTTTTTATTGTTACCATGGGAGTGTGTCAGGATTGACAAGGCCTATTCGACGACTTTAATGTATGATTAAACCAACCCTACCTTTTGCAAGGGTGCTACACGGTCGCCATCCTGTGATATGAAACACTCTTATCAATTAATCACTCCCTTAATACTTGAATGCTTTACCAAATTGTCTTTTGGAATTTTATGTAGGCATGTCCGTAGCATATCTATCCAGTATCATCAAATATCATCATCTATCTGTGGGAAAACCCATGTCATGGGTTTCTCCAGTATATCGATATAATGAAATAGCTTTGAAAAGAACAATGACATACTCCTCATAATCACAATTGTCAATTTTAATCATATGCATGCAAAACAGTAGCTGTTCAGTTCTAAGACAATCTCTCTTTTTCTTTTCTTAACATTTTGGGGCACTTTTGGGTAATTTCATAATAATAAACTTGTAAAAAAACAGAAGTATTCATTCAATCATAATTTAATAAATATATTGTATATTTTATTGCTATTTATACATTATACATTACAATACATTTTACGGCAGTGATACAATACCTTTACATTAATTAACTCTAGGACGGACACACTTGCGAATTTTACCTACGTATTATTAACAAAATGAAATTGTATTATTATACAATCGACAGTTTTTTCTTTTAAAAGACAAACATACATACAATAATAAAAGCAGTTAAGTGTATGTATAAAAACACAAAGTCGTTACCATTTGCAAACAAAAATGTCATGACCAAAATATAAAACAGTAAAAATCAAAACATTGTAGTTGTCATACCAACAGACCTTATAACACCATCGGAATACCCAATTAAGGTAACTGTATACAAAAATGTACCTACAAAACGAATAATATGTAACTGTAGATTTATAGGTTTAGAAGCGTCACGCATTCATAAGTACCAAATCGCGAAGTCCCTTCGCAAATCCGGGGTGAATGAAAAAGAAAAAGAATATAAAAATGTACATATATTCTTTAGCTTTGTAGGAAAATCAATCTTATTTATGATCCTTTAGCATTTGAAATAGATTGCTTTGAAATAGTTGAAATAAAAAAATACTAAAGTAAAATTCACAAGTGTAGTCAATAAAAGCTAGTATAAAATAAGCTTAATATAGCGGTTTTACATTAAAAATAAAACCGATATTATGTGCCGAGAGGGAAAACATACAGCATTGTTTATGAAGAAGCAGTGTATACTTAGCCTTATTAGCGCGGTCAATAGTACGGATACTTTAGTTTAACTTAAGAATACTAGGTGGCGTCACATTCGCCGCCGTTGTATTTACTCTGTGCCAGCTAGGACGCGGGAACCGCTGTCACTTTCCGAATTCATAGTCTTCACCAGGAAGAACTTCCTACAATGCTGTATGTTTTCCCTCTCGGCACATAATATCGGTTTTATTTTTAATGTAAAACCGCTATATTGATGTGCCTCCGGAAAACATACAGCATTGTTTATGAAGACGTGTTTGTTATCTGCTGGTGAAATATTAATTATACGTAAAAACACAACGCTATGATGATTATCAAATGATTATACTGAGAATTAAGTGGATACCCATGTAATGATTTATTTATATTGTTACAATATTTTTTTTTTTAAATTCTAAATTAATATATATAAAATATCTGATCTTTACATATAAAGGTAACGATAATCACGATTAAGATGTTCTACGAATTAATCAAATACTGTAGGAATGTATTACCGATGATTGATTAAAATGATGATTGCTTACGAAATATGACATTCTTTGTAATTTAAGTAGAAGTAAATGTATTGAAAAATTAATTACGACTGTCTTTACGGAGTTCTATTTCGCGACAGTAATGATTAAATAAGGTGTTGGCTGATTTCCAATTACCTCGTAATAAAATATCGTCAATTGGTTGGTTATCTAACCAATTTAAGGAAGCTACTGCTGACCTACAGCTTCCCGGAGATGCAAGAATGGCGCTATCTCTGAGAACTGTGCGTACCGAGATCTCAATTACAGTACGTGAGGCAGCTTTTGCGTTACTAAATACAGTGATAAAAAGATTGTTCAAATTGTAAACTTCAGAATTTGAGATCTCTTTGTCGTCGTTTTTTCTATTAAAAGCCAAACTAAAGTGACAAGGCATATGTTTTTATCATTATGTTGTAAGAGTTTCCATGCTGACTGTCGATAATAGTGTGTATCGGTTTTGGATCCAAATGCAGGTATTAAATATTTATTTATTTATTTATTTATTTTTTTAAATATATATTATCGCCGTCATCAAAGAAGCTGTAATTTAAGATTTTCTGCAAAGTCAGGTCGTGAACCCTACGGCCTGATGCCAGCAAAACGTTGCCCCACACTAGGAATTACTCCTGTATCGTGGGTGCGTTTACAAACATTTAAATTCACATACACAAACAGCCAGACCCGAAACAACTACCTGTAGGCAATACAAATATTTGTTCCGTGCGGGAATCGAACCCGCGACACACAGCGCAGCAGTCGATCACTCAGCCACTGCGCCAACAGTGTCGTCGAAACTGTGGCTGTTCTACGTGCTAAATCGAACAATGTGTCTTTGGGTGCATTTGATGACAGCCAATTTAGTAAGATACGTGGATCCACGTGAACGATGGCCGTACTTCTTTTGGTTTGGCTACTCCTATTGCCTTAAAGGTGTGTTTTATAATAAAATTAGAAAAGGTTTGCTGTTCCACATGAGGGCCACAAAAAGTTAAGACTGCCGATTTGTGGACAAGGATAGTACTATAGAACAAATTATCTTTTAGATAGAGAAACATAAAAATAAAAATTTGCGACGTCAGCAGACCGAGGACATTTTGGGTTTATTTTATTTGGGCACCCCACCCCCAATTTTCCAAACTTTCAGGGTCAATGTCTGTACCCGTGATGCTGGTAACAACATCACAGGTACAGACACCGACCAGTCAGACACTGAACCTGTCAGAAACCATGATAGATGTTCGACAGGCTCAGAAGTTCGTGTGGATGGTCCAGAGCTCTGGACTTCAGGTCTTGAAGCCAGAAAGCTCGAGGCCACTCTGGAGCCACAACCAAGTAAATTCCCGTTGCATTGTTCAGAAGTGCCAGAACTCAGGGCAGCAAGCTGGGAGGAGGAAACACCCACGCTAGCCCCTGGTTCCATGGTCTGCTGAAGGCATCTATATAGTTTGCCGATCGATCTCTGCAGTTTAGAGATACGTAGTTTTTTACTACCGCGGTTTCTTGTGTCGCAAACAAGTCTATTTGTGGAAGCCCCCACTTCCAAAAGACTTCCGCTGTTGCTCGAGGATGACGAGATGTCATTTCACGGGTGGTGGTCCTCGTGAAAGCCTGTCCGCTATTACTACATATAGCTTCTTTTTGTTGTAGTGCCATCTTCTTTGGTGCATTGCCCATGCACCTGACATTAGATTCCCATCTATGTGGGCGCCCCAACCCCGATCCAAAGCATCCGTTGCCAGAAAATGGGTAGCAGGCTTTTTTGTTTATCGGCAACGTGTGACTTGTGGCTCCGAGCCACCACATTATCTCTTGATACACAACTTGAGGTAGCAGATGTTTTTTGACGGGGTCGTGTTTTGTTGAAGTGTCGCGGGAAGATTTGCATTTTTCGACAGTGTAGTCTTCCTCGGGGAACAACAAAATTTGCGAAGTTTAACTGACCTATCAGACTTTGCAGTTCTCGGAGATTGATGTGACTTCTCAACAACGACCGGTCTAGTGTATAGTTTATGCTTTGTTTCCTTTTTATTGGTAGAGACATTGTGTTTACAGCTGTTTGCCAACGTATGCCAAGGTATTCCAAATCTTGAGTTCGTATCAAGACAGTTTTTTGGCGGTTGATTTGCCAGCCCAGATGTTCCAAGTGCCTTACGGCTTCCGCAGCCTGATGACAAAACTTGGATTGGTCTTGGTTGACCAGAAGGTAGTCGTCTAGGTAGACTAGCACTCGACATCCCTTCGCACTCAATGTCTCCGCGACCCAGCATGTTACAGAGGAAAATAGGTGCGGCGTTGAAGCCAGCCCGAACGGTAAACATGTCATCTCGCATAGTTATACGAGATGACATGTTTGCCGTTCACAAAGACCAGTTGGTCTTTGTAACTAATTCTTAAGAAAAGCTGGTGAGATTTTGCTGCCCGTGGGTGAAAATAAGCCTTGGATATATCTATTGTTATCATGCAGTCTCCAGATGTTCCAAGTGCCTCACGGCTTCCGCAGCCTGAAGACATAACTTGGATTGGTCTTGGTTGACCAGAAGGAAGTCGTTTAGGTAGACTAACACTCGACATCCCTTCGCACGCAAGGTCTCCGCGACCTAGCATGTTACAGAAGAAAATAGGTGTGGCGCTGAAGCCAGCCCGAACGGTAAACATGTCATCTCGTATAACTGGTCTTTGTAATTGATTCATAAGAAAAGCCGATGAGATTTTGCTGCCCGGTAGGTGAAAATAAGCCTGGGATATAATCTATTTTTATCAAGCAGTCTTTAGATGTTCCAAGTGCCTCACGACTTCCGCAGCCTGAAGACATAACTTGGATTGGTCTTGGTTGACCAGAAGGAAGTCGTCTAGGTAGACTAGCACTCGACATCCCTTCGCACGCAAGGTCTCCGCGACCCAGCATGTTACGGAAAATAGGTGTGAGAAATCAGACGGCAGTTTTTAGTTTTGACGAACTTGTTAAATTCTCGAGGATCGAAAATTGGGCGCATCGATCCGTCGCTTTTCTTCCGCAGAAAAAGCTTGGGTACAAAACTGGGAGTTTTCTTGGAAACTAGCCACAAAACACTTTGATCCAATAGATCTTTGATTATCTGAGACATTCCAGGGGATGGCTTGGTTGCATATTGCGTTATGATCCTTCTTGTTGTCATTAACAGAGGGGGGTTTTTTGTAAAGGGGTATCCGAAACCACGACATTGCTAAAATTATGAATTTGTTTGCACCATGTGCGTGCCAACGGTTTTTGAACGAAGTTAAACAACCTCCCCTGAAATGTGTTGGATAGTCACTTTTTTTCCTCTTTGTTTCGAAATGAATAACTTTTAGTTTGTTAGCTTGTGGTGGTGATAACCAGAAATGAGGCCCTCCGAGGGACTGGATAAGAGACGTAAGTTTTGTCGTGTCAAATAGAAGCTCTTCACTAGGAGGTATATTAATAAGCGCAGCTTGAAATACTTTTATCCGGAACTTCCAGAATTTTATTCTTTTACGTCTAGCCTCCATACATTAATTTTTAAATTGTAAAAGCCCGGAAACGCGAGCATTTCTAACAATGCCTTCATATAACGGATATGTTACCACGTGAGGCTATTAAAATGCTGCAAACTTGTTAACTGAAGTACCGTAACCGTTTTATATCAGCTGATTCTCATCAAAGCTGGTTTTACAGGCGCCCAAATCCAACGACCTAGGCATTTCTGTTGATGTATTAGTAAAAAAAAAAATCATTGTTGATAAATCTGCTTGTTCGGTCACGTTACTTGTGTTTACAGTAGTCTGCGGTACATGTTGTTGGTACATTATAAAGTTTATAAGAAAACTGACCTGGTTGTATAACGCGTCAATCCGAGGATCGACCGTTACCTGTGAATCCCTCTTTTGTTTCTTGCGTGGAGGTTCCTCTCGTTCGGCTTCGCTGTCCGATGAACTACTAGCGCACGAAGAGTCCTCCTTTTCTTGTCCTTGATCCCTCTCGGAAGTCGGCGAGCTCGAAACGATTGACCGATTGGCTCCGGCGGTGGCCTCATCGGGTTCGTCACTCGGCGCGGGATTCGTAACGAAAAAACCGTTTTTTTAAAGCTTAAGATTAAGAATACATTCAATAATAAATGCACTATTAAATTGTCTAACACTATGATAAATAACTTTTAATAAAAGTTAAACGATTAACCAAATATTTTTGGATTTCGACCGCACGCGGCGAAAGTACACAACGCTATGAATTCGGAAAGTGACAGCGGTTCCCGCGTCCTAGCTGGCACAGAGTAAATACAACGGCGGCGAATGTGACGCCACCTAGTATTCTTAAGTTAAACTAAAGTATCCGTACTATTGACCGCGCTAATAAGGCTAAGTATACACTGCTTCTTCATAAACAATGCTGTATGTTTTCCGGAGGCACATCAATATAATATTATACACATTTACCGGCAAGTAATGAGATTGCCCACACACGATAAATAACGAATATTTGAAGTTATACCCAAAGAAGGTTTAATTAATAAAAAATAATCCTCAAAATAAATATGTAAAATAAGGTGTCAAAAAATATCGAGTGTGGATGATATTACAAACATATCATAAGTAAATCTATTATCCTATATCATTTTGAAATAAGCAATTTTTCTACCAATCTCTTAAATCTTATTATTACTCGCATTCCGAACGGTAAACTTAAAATTAATACTGGCGTTATAATCGATCCTTATAGAGTTCTACCACCATCCGCCGTACCCGCCATAGCCGCCGTACCCGTGCCCGTAATATCCGCCGTAAGGCCAGTATCCGTAACCGTAGCTAGGGTAGCCCCATCCGTAGCCATAGCTGGGGTAGCCCCAACCGCCGTAGCCGTGGCCGCCGTAGTGGCCGCCATAGCCACCCCAGTGGCCGCCGCCCCAATGCGAGGCTGCAGTTTTGAGGTCATCCTTATCAGCCGTTACTAGGTCATCCTTCCCTGCTTCTACTTTGAAGGTCTCTACTGGTTTTTCTTCGGCAGGTGCAGCGTGACATAACGCAAGGAGTAGGAAGATGGCGGCGGTGAAGAAGGCGATCTGGAGAATGAGTAACGGACTTTAATATCTTATAGCAAAAACATAAAAACTTTTTTGAGGATCTCGTTTATGATAGGGTTTGAGACAATATTATCCCCTGTGTTTATATACATATATAAATCACTTATTACCGATCGCCATGAAGGTTTTTATGAAATAGGTTTTTTTTTCAACCTTAACACGGGCGCAGTCGCGGGCAAAAGCTAGAGTTATCTTAGCCAAAACTAGCTATCAAAATAATAAATAATAATAAATAGCGCATAAACAACGAAACTATTTGTACAAGTGCTTAACTTAAACCACATATCCAATTAGGGTTATATTACTATGTGTACCTTACTGCATATAACAATACAATTCACCAAAGTAAATACGACCCATTATATCTCAATTGCTACTTATGTGTGTACTAAACAGTACATAATACACATGTCTCTACGACAATGCACAAAACAACCATATCTCACGATCTATTCAATAGTACTTCCCACGGATATGTACTGGACAGCTAATTAAAGTCTTATGCTAATCGTTTCATTATGAAATACTTTAAGCCACTTATTTTAGTGATAAGACTGTGATACAAGATCAAAACGATGAAAGTATTTCATTAATTCAGAATGTTTTATTGAAATAATTTAGAATTCGTTTTTAAAATACTTGCGTACAAAAAAATAGACCCACCCCATGCTCCCATTTAAGAGACGATATCTCAAAAATCGTTGTAAATTTAATTTATTATTTTATATTGTGTGGAGGTAGGTAAGGTATAGTTTATTTGAACATACACTATATTGAAAAAAAGCCAAATAAAAGCAATATTCTTGACAATATCGACTCGATTCTTCAGATGTTCTCATCACTCACTTCTGCTCGAAAAAAGTGCGTGACTTTTTTGTCAATGGAATTGACAAACATTAAATTTTGTTTATTTCCATTTGTTCAATCAAAATTGAACTTGATTTTGTTAACGGACTCCAAACAAAAGGAGGTTCTTTCAAATTCAACACCCTATTTCTCAAAAAATAATTAATCAGTTTTGATCATTCTTTCACTAATGTAATCTATATACTTTCAGGAAGGTTTTAATATATAATAATATATTAATTATTGTTAGTAAAACTTGTTGAATTATTTTGTTTCAAATCGAAGAGCATGGGGTGGGTCGATTTTTTCACGCAAGTGTATTTTGAAGTTCTTCCCTACAACTGGCAAAATGTGGGTGTACTCTTGGTACCACCTCTGCCTTCCTCTTTGTGAAATACAAGCGTGATGTTACAAAAATATATTAGAGACCAATAATATGTAGTTTGTTCAAGCTAAATATAATCTATGACCTTCTAAGAAAATTAAATTATTTCAGTCAATTTACGAGAAACTCTCAAATGTAAACACTCACTGGACACGACATAATATTATCCGCAATTAGTTTAATCAAACATTACAGACAAATTTTTGTGTGAAAACTTCACAACTGCTTTTTTTTCATTCACAACTGCCAATTAAATTATGACAGATGCACAGTTTGATTAAAAGATTTTCCCAAAGATCAACCCTTACCAAAAATTCACTTAAAACTTATTTTTCAAATGTCATAACTATTTTAATTAACCCCGAAAACCCAATCACTACATTACATTAATACCACTAAAAGTTAAAACCCCACTTACTTTGCAAGCCATGGTGCCTGGATGACGTTGCTACAACACTGACTGTGGACGCCCTACGCGCCGTTTTATATCTCCACTCCGTCCTAGCTACACGGATGGCCGGCCACCATACGCCATTGTGCTGCCAATGACCTTAGCTTTGGGACTTGAGGTAACTGTCTGGGTGATTTGGCCTATATTTTTGGGCTTGAGAAAAAAAGGCACATAAATCTGAAGGGTGTTTTTGAATGCAGGAAAAAAAAAATGGGGTGATTTGCATAAGTTTGGGCTAAGAGATGTGTCATTGGTTGTTCATGATCCTGTTGTGAATAATACTATTCAAAAGAAGTTTATATTTTGTGTCGTCATTTGTAGCATTTATCAGAGGGACAGTTCTTAAAATTACGCAATTTTTAGAACGTTAACAGTCTGATCTGTCTCAATCTGTCAAAAAAAAAAATACTCTAATTTCCCTACATTTTTGACAAGTTTTTGACGTTGGTTGTCGCTGAGACGAGATTGATAGATTTTGAAGTATTAAATTACGGGAATGGGCCTTCAGATATTATGTTTTCTGTCGATGTTTGAACTATGTATTATCGATATATCTATTGATCGTTAGACGGATAGATAGATAATATTTGTTGAACACTGAAGTGAAAACATAAGGAAATTATACTATGTCGTTATCGGTACAACTATAGATACATACCTATGCATCGATACGTTTGATGATTTTGCAATTGACTTAAGTTTATTCATCTGGAAACCAGCTTTTTGGTGACTCAGTATCGGTAAATGTATCAATATATTGAGTTATAGTAATGAGCTCCAGGAATTCCAAGGACTCGAATTTAAATTGTATTAAATAGCACCTGTGCAGTGCGCACTGTGGATAAACAACTAATTAGCGAGATAGGGCGAGTTTGCTCAATATAGCGAACAAGTCAGACCCGATTTATCAAGATGTGCTTAAAAATAACTTTTGTTTCTTTACCAAGTCGACTTCCAGTACCCATGATTACTCAGATTTAGTTATAGCCCTAATATAATTATTCTACTTACTAGGCATTATTAAGACGTTATTGACTCAATGAATGCAAAATATTTTTTAGTCTGACTGAGACTGCTTCGTTGGTCTAGTGGTCGCAAGTGCGTTTGCTGAGCACGAGCTCCTGGGTTCTATTCGCAAGTTGGGGAAAGTTTTATAGATTTTTTCTATCAGGAATTTCTCAGGAACCGCCTGGAGTCTGGTTTTGAACCCGATTTCTGGCGAAATGTAGGTGTACTACCTACCTAACCCTTCGCAGGGTACAGGCGTGATGTGTTATTTTCTAGTTTATGTCATTTTGTTTAGCATCGCATCAGAGAAAAGACGCACCTTTCCTTTTCAGTGTTAAAACAATTAACACCTTTATTAAGTTGGTCAAACATTCAGTTCACAGAAACCTATATATAGGATATCTCCTTATCTGTATCTGTTATATTATACCTACGAGAGGATTATAGGTAATGTTGTTGTGATCATGCTGCTCACTTTGTTGGAAATTAATAATTTGTCTAATTCTAAACTACAATTAGGAAATTGAGTACCTAACATCATTCAATTTTAGGCTGCGGACACGACAAGTCAGCGGGCGCGGCGCGTCGGCGGCGGCGGCGACGCGTTTTAATGCATATAACATAGATTTATATGGAACTATCCTCGAAGGCACCGACGCGGCGCGGTGCGGTGAGCAGCGTACGAGTGGTGTGAACCAGACTGGCGGTGCCCGCGCGTCTGCATTGACGTAGTATTGTGCATTTTATTTTTTGCTTGAGACTGGCGGTGCCCGCGCGTCTGCATTGTGCATTTTATTTGTTGCTTGTTAACGACCGACGTTTCAAAATGTTGTATCAAAAAGATGTTGTCGTCGCTGTTTAGACATTTCGTTCGTGAAAAAGACACTCATTTCTCATAATACAACACTATGCCGTTCTAGCGCCGCGCGATCTGCCCGCTGGCTTGGAGACCGGGTCCGCGTCGCCGCGCCGCTCCCCGCGCCGTCGCCGCCGCCTCGGCAATCGCTGACTTCGTGTCCGTAGCCTTAGTAATAATTGTAACAATTTCAGTAGAACACTAATAGTAGGTAGGTTGTTCAAGAATACCTTTACCTCGGGCAAACTCTACAGTTTGGTAAGAACAACTTTGAGAAGGAGGCGCGATGAGCGTTGCCGAAAATCGAGTTGAATGGCGTGTAATAGGAGAGGCCTATGTCCAGCAGTGGACTGCTGTAGGCTGATGATGAAGACTAATAGTAAATTATTACGTACCACATTATGCTGTGTGTGCTGTCACTGACATGTAAGACTGTGTGAGCACACACACAGCCACCACATGGCGGGTGCCGAAGGAAGGACTGTACCGCCGTGCCGGCCCCGGATGAGGCGAGACGACCTAGATACGTTCCGCAAGGGTTGGGTTGAGGTAACTCTAGAAAGGAATGCTTGGAAGGTTTTGTGGGAGGCACTTGAAGTGATAAAAAATCACTATCACTGCCATAGTTATTGACTCCACAGATTACTTGAGTGTAAAATAAAATCATCTTAATTGTTTGCTTAACAATTAATTTCCATGACTACTACGAGAATATGTGAAAAGTTCCTCAACTCAAGCAGTCATGTCTTAGCCTTAGCCTTTGCCGTTGAGCTAAATTGACTTGAAGTTATAACTGTCATGAATCGTAATATTTAAACATAATTTTCTTATTTGTTAGTTCACGACAAAAAATAGGTCATTTAAAATTTATTCAGAGCTCTTTTGAAAGAGGACGCTGTATAAGTTATCATTTATTTGCCTTTTATTTAATTTTTCCATTTATAAAAAAAAATACAAAGAAAAAAGACAAATATAATTTTTTGCAAAAAAAAGTAAACACAGGAACAGTAACGACGCGCCCTTACGATAAACTTAAAAGAAAAACGTTTGTCTACAAGATTTGTCCAAATCACACCGAGTCATCACCTAAAAAACCGTATAATATTAAAATGACGTGAAGGATCGAATGAAACGCATAGGGCGTTAAATTACTATTTACTTCGAAACCTTTACGTAAACAAAAAATAAATAAAAGGAAATTAAATTACACGCTAATCAAGTGGAAGTAGCTTCAATCAGTCAAACAACTCAGCCTACTGTTAAATATATAAAAAAAAATCAAGTCATAGATCTCGAAATATTCAGCTTCTACCTTACTCTTTCAAGATGGAAGCCGAATTATACTGTATTCGATGTAGTCCATTCATTAATAGATTAATCTCGCACAGTATTTGAAAAAATCTAAGATCATCATAATGAACTGCATAAGCTGTATCATCAGTAGCGATAATTTGGTCCCTCTTGATATCTAGACAACATATTTACCTAGGTATGTGAATTTGGAATACTGCCTCGATGGTCTAGTGGTCGCAAGCGCGACTGGTGTTAATAAGGTGCTAGGTTCTATTCTCGGGTCGGGCAGTCTTGATGGGATTTTCTTAGTAGCTGCAGTCCGAATCTGGATTTGTGTCATGATGGCAATTGGCTATTACATAGGATTTAAACACAAATGGCGAAATGTGGGTTTTCCTACCACGGTTACACCTCTGCATAACCCCTCGGGGAAACTATACGTGGTGTTATGTCTGTATTTGGACACTTCTTGTGTGCAACATTGGCTTGAGCCTTTTGACTACTTCTATGGTGTTGTACAGACGCTAGCACATCAAGCTACCCGAAGCTGTCAAATTTTCCCAATATACTTTGAACCTAATGCTTTAGCGATATAGTTGTAGTAAAGAAATTTGACAGATTGTACTAGCTTGATGTGCAGGCGTCTGTACAATCATGTTCTTCCTATATTTTACGGTGACAAAGTTCACTAAGGGTCAGACAATTTTATTAATGACATGGTCACTAACTAATACCTTGAAGAAAGGCTGAGAAAAATAAAACAAAAGAAAATGAAAAACACTCCGGTTTCTACTACATGTTCAAATTCGGGAAAATTCTTTAAAATACACGTAAATGACAAGACTTATTATGTTAGATATTCTTTTTAGTATTTAAGCTGTTGGTTTTATTATATTATATTTATCATGAGCATTCTTATATTGCTCATGGCAACTTTGTATTTCGCTGGATGTCCAGAACCTTAAATTGTATCGGAGCATCGGTCATACAGCTCAAAATTATTCCAAGATACAATTATTATTTGCCGAGCAAACATCGTGTAATAAGTGTTATTTACTACCCATTTACAAAATGACCGACTTCTAAATAACTGCATTCGATTCGTATTTAATCTCCGTAAGTATGATCATGTGTCCGCGCATCGGTTACTTTTAAAATGGTTACCTATCAGACAGCGCAGAGCGTTAAGAGCTTTGACAACTTTGTTTTCTCTTCTAGACAAACCCACTTCTCCTTCTTATCTTACTTCTCACGTCCAATATTTATGCTCTGCGCACATCAAAAATCTTCGCTCTTCCAATAATCGTCTTCTACGATGTCCTACCCACCGCACTGGCTTTCTTAAATCTTCTTTTCCTGTCCAGGCGGTTTTCCTTTGGAATGCGCTCCCTCTGAATATCAGGATGGCAACCAGTCGGCTCACATTTAAAGTAAAAGCACGGGAACATATCCAGAATAAGTTGGCAGACTTGTCCCACATTTAATTTGTTGGTTTTCTTCATCTATGTTTTTTTTTTTTATCTTTCATCACTTTGTATAATTTGTTGTATGTATGTATATAAGTATTTATTAGTATATTTTATTCTTCAAAATTTTCCGTTCTTTTGCACCTACTGTTTTGTCTCTGCATCACCCTAAGGTAGACTGGTAGAAAATGCCCAAGGCATTAAGTCCGCCTTTGTACATTATGTGCATAAAGTTTTAATAAATAAATAAATAATAAAATAAAATGATAAGTAGTAGATTATATTATTCATCAAGGGGATAAAGCAGTGTCTTATTCACGGGCGCTATATTGAATCCCGCATGGTGTGAAAATATCATGAATCATCAATTTGCACCCGGTTTTGTCTGTATTTGGGCCCGGTTGATGGCAATAGGCTCGCCCCCTATGACATGGGACTTAAACAAAACTGGAAAAATGTGAGTGTGCACCTCACCTCTCATGTGTGTGTGTGTGTGTGTGTGTGTGTTTGTTTTAAGTACCATCCGAGGACGTGCGTATGAATACACAAGGCACGACCGAGGACCTTTTCAAAGCGAGGACCTTTTCGAGGGTCCTCGGTTTGACTTGACCAAAGATTCGTATTCTGCAAGCGATTTTGAGTCTTTCTATATACTTAATACGAAAAAGTTGTCTGAACCTCGGTTTGATCAAGATTATTCATAATCTTACACAAACATTGTGTATCCACCAGACGGTGCCACTGTCGCCTCATACACAGACTCGTTACACTCATTTCACGTTTGTTGTATTATCCGAGGACCTATGTGTTAACTTTAACACAAAAGACCTCGGTTAGGTAGTTTTTCCACACAATGTGTATTTAAGACCTCGGTTTGCTAGATTTTCCGAACAGTGTGTATACTAGTCCTCGTTTCGACGGTTTTCCTCGTGTGTAGAAGATAAATCATATATTATGCTATCATTTAAATAAAATTATGAAGGAGAAAATCAAAGGTAGACTGAATCCTTAAACAAATCGTTAGTAGCTACTAGGTGCACGAGGAATAATCATGCTTCTTCTGCAGTATGTGCTAAGTACCTAGGCCCGCTTATATTATACCACATTATGATTTGCACCATATAATATTGTATTGTCATAGGAGCTGAATACGTGTGACTTTCTTAAATAATCTAAAGTAAATGCCTTCCTAGGTGAAATGTCTGCAGCAAGATTTGCAGCAAATATAAAATACAAAGAAATACAGAACATGAACGTACTAAAGAAAATCACATTAACTTTACTGAAATAAAAGTAGGTTTATTTTAAAATGAAACAAATTATTTAACAAACTTTTACCAACGTCATCAAATAAACATCACGTTGCAGTAACATTTTTGAGAAGCATGATTAGAAAACTTACATAACAGTTATTAGAAAACGACTCAAACAAAAAGACTTATAGAAACCATAATTAAAAGAGATCGACATAATTTGGGCTAAAAACTTAACATAAAATTACATAACACAATGCTTAGAAAACAACAAAGAAATATTATCAAGTGAGATCAAAATAATTTGGGAAGGATGAAAACTTAACAACTTAATGGCACCGATTCTCTTGTTCACAAACTAAACTTTTGAATAAGATCTGTTGAGGAGTTCCCCTTTGAAGAAACGACGTAATTATTTAATTTTGCTAGATAAACCTAACACGTATGCCAAGTTTTAAGTCGATGCTATCAACTGTTGAGGAGTTCCCTCATGAAGAAACGACCTTGGCTGCAGCATCAGTATAAACTGGTAATTATTTTGTTGTTACTGGATAAACATAACGCGTGTGCCAAATTTAAAGACGATGCTATCAGCTGTTGAGAAGTTCCCTCATAAAGAAATGACCCTGGCTGCAGCATCAGTACAAACTGGTAATTATTTTAGTATTACTACATAAACATAACGCGTATGCCAAATTTTAAGTCAATGCTATAACTGTTGAGGAGTTCCCTCATAAATAAATGACCCTGGCTGCAGCATCAGCACAAACTGGTAATTATTTTAGTTTTGCTATATAAACCTAACGCGTCTGCCAAATTTTAAGTCGATGCTATCAACTGTTGAGGAGTTTCCTCATGAAGAAACGACCTTGGCTGCAGCATTAGTACAAACTGGTAATTATTGTGTTGTTACTAGGTAAACATAACGCGTGTTCCAAATTTGAAAACGATACTATCAACTGTTGAGGAGTTCCCTCATAAAGAAATGACCCTGGCTGCAGCATCAGTACAAACTGGTAATTATATTAGTATTACTACATAAACAACGCGTATTCCAAATTTGAAGACGAGATGCTAGCAACTGTTGAGGAGTTCCCTCATAAAGAAACGACCCTGACTGCAGCATCAGTACAAACTGGTAATTATATTAGTATTACTACATAAACATAACACGTATGCCAAATTTTAAGTCGATGCTATCAACTGTTGAGGAGTTCCCTCATAAATAAATGAGCCTGGCTGCAGCATCAGCACAAACTGGTAATTATTTTAGTTTTGCTACATAAACCTAACGCGTCTGCCAAATTTGAAGACGATGCTATCAAGTGCTGAGGAGTACCGTCATGAAGAGACGACCCTGGCTGCAGAATCTGATACTAAAATAATAATTTACTCATTTTAAAGTTGTTTATAAAAAATTACAAAACTTACTTTTCCTCCACAGTGATTACAACCTTCTTATTCGCGGTCCGCAGTTCACACAATATCACGAAAATAATAATGTGTCCTCTGACTGAAGGTCTTTTTAGAACTTCACTGTTATTTTTTTATGAGTAATACGGCTAAATACCGATGTTGGACAATATTTTTTATTCCTACAGTTTACATTAAAAGCAAGCCGTTGCTTTCGACTCTCTTTGATTAATAATCCTTTGAGAAGCGCCGACAAACGTAAAGACATCGACTCGTCCTCGCTTGGTACTTCAGTTTAGAAAAAGTGTGTAAGAAATAAATCACTGATATAATTATTATCTTACACGTAAAATGTTTTAGGTAGGTAGATTTTTCCTGGTCCTCGGTTTGTACAAGTTCTACGCGAAAAACTGTCCTCGGTTTAGTGGAATAAAGTCTAACACAACGTCCTCACTTTGTACCAGCTATAAGAAATATTGTGTAAAAATACGTCCTCGGAAGGACGTCTCAGGGCTTACGTAAGAGGTCCTCGCTTGGCTTACACAAAGTCCTCGTATGTGCATCGCTTGTCACATTTAGCTGTGTATTTCAAGTCCTCAGTATGATAGCCGAAATTCATACAGAAAAATGTTGAGATAGCATTATCCCAATAAGCGCATCACTATAGATTTACTCACCTGTCTCTTTCTATCTTATTCTAAAATGCCAACGAGGCATTTAAACCAGTTTTTTGGAGGGTCCTCGGTTCGTTCTAGGACTAACAAGGTCCTCGTAAGGGTGTCTGTACAAACAGGGGTGTGTGGGGGTGTGTGTGTGAATGTGTGTGTGTGTGTGTGTGTGTGTGTGTGTGTGTGTGTGAATGTGTGTGTGTGTGTGAGTATGCACCTCTGTCTAACCCTTCGGCTTCGGCTTTAATACAGGCGTGATCTTATATTGTTATTTTGTATCACCCCTTTGTCCAAAAAAGGATGCCCATGGAAAGCAGTTAAGCACCCATTGCCCTCAAGGACGTCCCTTCTTAAATGTAGATCAGAACTTCACACGATAAGACAGTGAAGACCTTGCTTAATTCTATAAGTAACAATTTCCTCTAATATTAACATTGTCGTGCCAGTAATGAGAAGGTAGGAAATACAGCAATTAGTTTGAAGTAGGCCTGCCGCAGCGCAGTATTTCGACATGTAAGGAACTACGTGGACACAAGTCATTAGCGGTCACAGACTCGCAGCAAGACTTGGTGTCACGGAGCAAAATGACTGCTACCCGTGAGGGCGTAATAGCTGTGTCAGCAAACACTTCATCAGATTTCGCGTTGCTGTATTTTGGACAAAACTAATTTCAAATATTTTGCCACGACACGCTAAAAAGAAAAAGCAAGGTATTTATTACTCATTTCATGAAAATAATGAGTAATGACTCAAACTGACATTCAGCATTGGGCTGCTATAAAAATAAAAATAAAATAACAATCATAAATTGCTTGTTTTGGCAATTAGATCAATTCGAGAATTTCGGTAGTTCCGGTTTTATTCACTTATTTCTAAATAAACATCTTTCGAGCGAAAGTTAATCCTAGTGGAATCTACAATGATTATACATTATTTTGATACTGTAAAAAGCTGCATCATTTGTCGCAGATTGCAAAATTGTGTTCTGATTCGAATGTCCAATTTGTATTTCCCGCTTCAGCCTACGTTTCGGGCCACTCTATCAAACGGACATTGTCACCATCAAATAGCCCCGTCCTTCCTTCCGCAACCTGAGGTCACCGTCATCATTATACCTATCTGTCATTGAAACCTTGACTACTTATTAAGAGTAGCTACCTACGTACGGACATTATGCTTTTATATATTGTAGGAGACCGCCTGTCCTGCATGTGTGGAAGGGACTTCAGTGTATATTTCAATAAAACTTCTTCAGGCGCGTTGGGCATTTTTTTATAATGGGAAAAAACCATTGAACTCGCGCCACTGCTACCGTAAGCGATACCGCGCGTGTTTTGTTTATAAGATGATTCAAAAAATACCCGCTTCGGATGTGTTCGGCTGTCCTCGGGATGTACTCGGTTTTAATGTATATCCGATATGTCAGTGAGTGATGGCAAAGTATTCTGTTTGTGTTTAGTTTTCACTTCTGTCGGCACTCCCGGAGTGCCACTGTTTTTTATTTTGTTTTTTCTTTAGCCTATATTGTGTCCCACTGCTGGGCAAAGGCCTCCCCATTTTCCTTTCAAACCTTGCCGTCTTGTGCGATCTCTGGCCATGTTGGGCCTGCAGACTTTCTCAGATCGTCACACCACCTTTGCCGTGGTCTAACTCGACGGTGATGCATTTCAAAAATTGGTTTCCTTTTTTATATTAGTAAATTAGGAATAATCTGTATAACATCTGTATAATTGTACCCTATGTTCACAAAATGAATAAATGAAATGAAATGAAATGAAATGAATCTTTTTCTTTCAAGATCGAGTTCAATAAGTAAGTTTATACATAGCAAGTTTCATTTATATTCTAGGTAAATTAGATTCGAGTGAATTAGAACATATCGCCTTTTTGCTTATCTTTTTTTTTTTTTTTATTTATGTGGAACATCAAACAGCTACAGTATATCTTCTTCAGTTTATCTTCTTCTTTCAGTTTATCTTTAAAATTAAAATTGTCGGACTTATCACGTTATTGAAGCAAAGAGACATACATCGATATACAGCGTTAGGTCCTCATCCAGGAACCATTCTATTATAGGTCCTTCACCATCTATATTTCTGCCAAATCAGCGCAGTAGTGCAAACTTCGAAACGTAGCAATAAGACGGACAATCTCACTTTCATGGAAGGTTTCGTGAACCCTATCAATATTAACTATTGAAATAGCAACCTTTATCTTTACCTCTTTCCGGGATCTCCCCGTTTCCAGAAGGTCATTGAACTCTCTTATATTGCGTAACAACACCCAGAATCCTGGAATCCCCTTATCAGTTACACGACATCTTAGCTGACCTCCTAGTGCTGCGATAATCCTCCTAGTGCTGCGATAATACATGGTAACAGAGCTACATTAGGTCACATCCGTGTTCAAGTTCAATACTGTTACATACGATTCAAGTTCATCAAACGTATCGCCGCGTGCGCATCACAAAAATAGTCGGTGCCAATACTTCGCTTGTTCTTTGAATATGCGATCAGATGACGCAATTCGTTTATGGTAAATAGCTGCAGAAGGAGAAAATGTATAAATATCTTAAGCGTTTTAATCTCAAAACATTTCTTTTAACATTTCATGCCTTTATTAACTGAAGTTGAACTAAATTCTATAGTTGTATATGATATACTATATGCCCTCGTAACGCAGTGATGCAGATGCCTAGATATTAATAGGAAATATAGTTTTTTTTATTCTTTTAAAAAGATTATTCACCCAAGTGCAATAGATAACGAAAGAGGTCAGCAGACATAGGATGATTTATTGGGTTTATTATTTATTATTACTTTTTATTTATTCGCCTGGGGTTACGATTGTACCTATTCTTCGTCACTCCTTCATAACCTATTGGCTTAACCTTTAACGTACAGATTACCTTTACCCGATAATCAATCCTTTTAACAATGGCAAATCGATAGTCTTTCTGTTACTAAATCTAGACAATCACAATTTAGCATTAATCCGTCATTTTAAAACCTAAAAACGTCTAAACAATAGATTACATTTCCACCAAATCTAGTTCAAATCAAAAAGACCTATTGTTTTGAAAATGTTACGTAACGGGAACGAATCGAACTGCATGGACTCTATCCGTATTCTACATCGATTCTCAGAAACAAAGTTGTTCTATAAAGCATTTGCTAAATACGTCACAGAGGCTCAAAATACCAAGTGAAGTGTTCATTGAATACTAAATGAGTTAGGACATTTTTAATTCAGTAAAAACCAATGCTTTGATGTCTGAGTTAAACGTGATACTGGACATGTTCTGCTATACTGGACATTGTCTTGTTATTGTTTCAGGATGTGGAGCTAAATTGAGCTAGACATTAATCTGTATGATAATGGGATTGTCTTGAGTAAAAATGCATAAACAGAGTATACAACTATCATAACAGGATTAACCTAATGCGATGGTGTGGTATTTATATACTTACAATATTAAATTAACCTAATAAATAACTACACACTACCTATCCTAAATTATACAAATCTCATACATAACAATAACACAGAACAACTATTATATAACTTGATAACATTTAATACTTAATACTACACATTTATATACAATACAAAAACATTATTTTGCCTAACCTATCACAACTTATGTGTAGCTGTACTGTAACGTCTTCAACACTGTTTCGGAGCTTCTAAATCTAGAGGAGCGTTATTGGCGGAGATTCCAGAATCTTCTTGTTAAATGTCGATGGCCATGGTGGCTTCAGCCGTTTGAAGCTTTAGCCCTTATGCTTCTCCGGAAAGAGAATACTACGTATAAAGATTTCTACATAAATATATAAACAGTCACACTTGGGATGACCCAAGTGTGATCCCTACATAGTTGGAAAAAGGCTAGGCAGATGATGACATCTGCCTAGCCTTTTCCCAACTATGTTGGGGTCGGCTTCCAGTCTAACCGGATGCAGCTGAATACCGGTATTTTATATAGAGCGACTGCTTATCTGACCTCCACAACCCAACCCAGTTACTGGGTAGCCCTTAGTAAGACTGGTTGTCAGATTTTCGAGCTTCTCTGACGACCCGTAACGACTGTCAAACATCCACGAATGACAGCCGGGACCAACGCAACGGCTTAACGTGCTTTCCGATGCACGACCAGTCACACTTGGGTAATTTATAATATTTATAAACACATAATACGGTACCACTGTCCATATAGGAATCTATAAAGAATCAATTTCGTATATGAATCCATCCATGTAGGTTGGATAACCCAACACTATACATACTTTGAACACCACTTTATCTAGCCCAACAATCATCGTAATATTATCACTCTGATCGTTAATAATAATCGCCACAACGCCCAATTTACTTATTCAAGTCACCGATACATCAAAACTCATACCCAAGCACATTACAATGCTGTGACGTCTCATCAGTAAAGACATTCATTGATATATCACGTTGTTATCATTCGCATCAGGTACTGGTCTTAATGGAATGCCATTTTTATTGTGAGAGATAGTTTTTATGTCATCGTTCAGCGGAAATGTCGTCTATAAAAGGCCTTGTATATTTGATGGGGTCTTGTTTTGACACCTGTGCAGAAATAACGGGATAGGTTGATAATATACCTATAATTAAGAGAGGACGGGGCCTGCGAGCAATTTGAAAAATAGGTATTTGATGAAACTATTGCCGTCGCCTTACCTCAAGTCTGCCCCCGTAGTGTGTGATAGGGACAGCTGCAGGTCAGACCGAAATTATCACAAAAACTTTGACGAGATCGACGATTCGTATTCCCCTTTCTGTCCTTGAAAACTGAGCCATTCAATTATTTTTTACATTAAAATTTTAAGAAAGAATATGTTTAGGTTCCTAATATTTTTTAATGTTAAAAAACGTAAACGCGGGCATTTCCCGCGCACAGCTACAACTCATCATAATGCCACAATTACTACGCGGAGCAGGTAACTTGTTGATTGCCGACCTAATCTGTATACAGACAGATTCCCCGCCATCTAACTTATTGTCAATTAGCGACTTTAATGGTGCAAAAAACGAAGAATCCTAGTGTGAGTTTTAAACCTGCTTTGAACTCAGTATTTATCAAGTCAGAATGTATAATTATAATGCAGTCTTTATTTCTTTAAAAGGCTAGCATATAAGTTTCGGAAATTATTGTCATTTATCTATATAGGATTCAATTCGAAATTCGTTTTCGTTTTCATATATGAAACCCGGTATGATCTAGATATTAAAAACAAAACATTTTAAAAGTAGGTAAGTCACTATTTAAATACGTATTTGACAAACTAACACCAGTATTCACAACCATTACTATGAGGTCTCATACTTAGTGCGCAAACATATTGAGCGGCGATCGGCTGTATGTGTCACTTATTTTTTCTGAATTGAAAGGCTTGTCATATGGAATAACTAGCTACGCCCCGCGGTTTCACCCGCGTAAGTTTTGATCCCGAGGAAATATCGGGATAAAAAGTATCCTATGTGTTAATCCAGGAAATGGTCTATCTATGTGTCAATTTTCATCCAAACGGTTCAACGGTTTACGCGTTATTGAGTAACAAACATCCAAACATCTTCACAAACTTTCACATTTATAATATTAGTAGGAAGGAGAATTAATTCGCATATTATTGCTACTTTACTTCGACAAGTATTGTTTTTGAATACGGGTGTGATACATATCTGACAAATATTTATTAGCTAATGAAATTGTTCTCTCTAAGATAACAAGAGCCAATCTTGGCTCGCTCTCACTCGATATGACATTAGACTCAACAGAAAAGATTTCAAAAAACCGGTAGTGACAAAGATCATTCATATTTTACAACTATTTTACTACTGCAGCCACACCGCATTACGGAGCACAATATAAAAAAGACCTTTTGTAAATAGTAGACAAAATCAATCGATGGCCATGACGGATCATGAATCAAAACCGTCGGTCATCGGCAATTGTTTTACGGCGGCCGCGAAATCTGTTTATGTCACACTAACCGTCTGGGTTATATTAGTAGATAATTTAGTGCTGTTTTTCCGTGTAAGGCCGGCCGCATACGTCCGGTTTCCTGATTCGGTTAGATTATACGTTCTTATATTTTCCGTCAGGGTTTCCGAACGGAAAGTATAAGAACGTATGCGCTTAGAGACAATTTTGTATGAAATGCGCGCATTCAGGGTCTCCGAATCTGAATTCCTAATCAGGAAACCGGACGTATGCGGCCGGCCTAAGTCTGTAGTACATTCCATTGATTTAAAACTGGTGGGAACTGGGAGTACTGGGACCCAAGTTACCCGCCTCTCTTTTGCGATCTGTTTAGACGATTGCTGCCGCTTTGCTGGGTCAGGACACCAATGTAAGTAAATTAATAGATATCAGCTCCAAAGATACGATGACATCTAGCAGACATGAATATCACTACATATAATAAACAAAGTCGTCACGTCTCTCTGTCTATCTGAGCGCCATACTCAAAAAATACCAAACCGATTTTTATACGGTTTTCACTATTGAACGGATTGATTCATGAGAAAGGTGTAATGATAATTCATTAAAGTTTTGTGTAAATTGGCCGAAATATGACGATGATAGTTCTTTGAAGATGTTGAAAAAAATCATGCCTACTGGGAGCTTTTCTGGCGTTTTTTTATATGTAAAAGCTAAATAAATCAGAGGAAAATCCTATAAAGTTGTTTCACAGTATTGGTTCTATAAATACACTGGAGTTGTGCCAGGATTGGTTTCCCACAATTGTGGTTTTAGTGAATGTACTGACACCGTAATATTGGATGTAAATTATACAACATTTATAATAATATATGGTCGTAAAAGTTTGAATTGCACTTAGGTACATATTATGTTCTTTCACCTGACAGGCATACTGATTCGAACAACAGTCATGGAGGTGAATGATTGGTGGCCAAATGTAGATCCATCTTTTTACAAACATCTTTGGTAATAAATGTATGTGAGTTGCAGCAATGAAAGTGCACGTCTGAGCCAAAATGTTGTATGTTGAACGTGATGGTAATAACAACAAAGAATGGGTTTCCCCTAATCCGTTGTAGATGTAAGGTACCTAAGTCACCGAATTTATCTGAGTACCTACTTAATATTAAGCAGTCCCATCTGCCCAGAAAGGTGACTGAACTGACATAGCAACAACCCTTAGTGTCGTATTTCTTTTAGATTTTAATGATGCATAGAGATTCCGCATAAAAACAAACTGTTCGTTTTAACCATTTATTAGATCTACTATTCTCACCACATATTACATAATTATCTAGCCCTGTCAAAATCAGGGTGGGTTCATGTTTAATATATTTACACAATGTATAACACTTAGGTTGTTTAATCATTGAACTTTACAAGTTTACTAATAGATTGTAAAAGCTTAGCGTTTATAATTCATCACTCATCACAAAAAATATGATAGAGTGTGAATTATGGTGAAATATGGTTATTCCAAATTGTATACCGTTGTAAACATGGTGGCAGAGACATCAACGCGCAAACCGTAACCATGAATTTAGCACATGATTCCAGACCCTTGCCCTTACGTAGATATTTTTCATCGGTCATGCAATACCTACACGGTCAAACTGTATGGAACTGCTAATTTTTTTTTATAACCGGCGAAAGGAAGAAATTTTACCAAGAGGGTTCAGAATCATGTACTGAATCGATGGTATCTAAATTTGCGCATCGATGTCCCTGCCAGCCTGTCTAATAATCATTACATCTATGCACCCATATTAGCGAATACATAAATTGACTTTTGAGTCTATGCAGACATTCCAACAATAAAACTTTGGGGAGCCACGACAGTTCTACAGCTACAATAACCAAATTCCTTCCTAACACGCTGTCTAAGCCCAGTCCGTCTTTACGCCACCATTGCACTCACCTTCGTAGCCAATTTAACCCAATTTTAGTAATAAGCAAGCTCACTAATGACCGTATGTAGATATACGAGACTAATCTAATGCCATAGTGTAGCGCTGTGACGCGTGGCGGCTGACCCACTGGAGTTATGTCACGCGTGTGTTGACATACAGACCTTGGGTTTGGGGGATGTGTACGAAATTAGTGCTTAATACCAGCTTGTAATGACTCTACTAAAGGGCACAAGCATCTTGTTTTGAGCATTGATGGCCTGTTACTTTTTCAGACCAGAAAGTTAAGGATTCCTTACGATAATAACTGGAAGATTTCAAATAAAAAAGTAATATTTAAATTATTGATTTAAGAGGGTTTGAAACCCCAACCTGTAAACTAAAACCTTTGGATTTTAATACGTACCACGTGGCTTTTGGTTTTCTTTGGACTTTCATCGTGGTAGAAGGATCAGCTGAGTGGAGAGTTTGCTGATTGGCCAGGGTACAGTGGCTCGATGTATATGACACAATTTTTGATGTTTCGGCGGCCATAAATTGTAATTGTTCAGGAAAGTACCTACCATTATGCAGATGCAATGCAACATGAGACACTCATTAGCCCTTATGATATCAACTAAATCTACGCAGCTCTAACAAGGTACATAGGAAATATCAGCTGTTGACAAAAACAGTAAGTTTTAGCAGACAATAGCCATTATTCGTGGGAAGTAAGTTGATAAAACAATAATGTCTAGTTAAGTATTTACTTGGCCGTACGTAATGAGACAATGTTCCTAACATACGAGATTATAATTATGTCATATGTGTAGGGGTATTGTTTCAGTTGGATATGTTTTACAACTTGTAGTGTACCGGAGACTGGAAGCTGATGGACCCTTTTATAGGCAACTAGCTGAAAAAAAATAAAATGAGACACCCGATTGTGTACAGTAAATTAAGTTTTATTGTCTACAGTAATAAGACACGAAGCTCCGTAACTATCAGCGAAGCATTATCATAATCACACTATACCGTTCCCACTGCTGGGACACAGGCCTCCTCTCTTTTGAGAGGGAGTGGGCCGCAATTCACCACGTGGGCTTAGTGCGGGTGCGCAGATGTCCTCAAATTTTTGCTTCGGGACAAGCCAGTTACCTCACGATGTTTTCCTTCGCCGTTTTGAGAGCATTGGTGAAGACTTAATTACAAATAGTAAATCACCTGTCTGGTTTCGAATCCACGACCGGCAACTCGTAAGTCGGAACCGTCATAACTGGGCCACTACTGATCAAAACAAAGTAAAATAAAGAAATAAAAATAAAAAATATTAGAAATAGTAGATATTTTTTTAGACAGGTTCGTTTGCGTTAAACGGAAATGGAGTAACTATTGCTATAAATAAAACTCTGTTGTAATATTATAAAATAAATTAATGGCATTTACTTAACAATCTAACAGAATTGACTTTAAAATTGGCTCACCTACTTTAGATTTTTTTCTGGTGTATTATACTACCTTCGATATACTATTATTAAAGAAATGTGCAGGCAATTTATGGCTTTTGGCAACATAATCGCAAATTAACAATAACCATACTTGAACTGCAGACAGTCAGAGAGCTCATTTTCAAATTAAACCGGGATAATAGGACCCCTGTTGGAAATTACTATAGTATAAAGACCACAATCAATCTCATCTTACAAAACAACCCACAATACATTCCTGTACTGACGAACCTGCAACCTTTTTACCTACAACTAGCGCCATCTATCTTAAGTACTGTTCAATTGGCGCGTAGTCTACGCTATTGCCGCGAGGACCGGAGAGGTACACCGACCGGCCGCCAGATGTCGCTTGTCGTCTGAAGAATTCTGCTACGTTGCCGCTCATACTGCCGTACGGGATGCCTCCTGAAAAATTTAAGAGGATAATATAAATGACTTTAGTCTTTAGATAGTAAAAGACACTGTCAAGGAACTGTAAAAGTTTTAGTTAAGTAGGTACCTACCTACCTTACTCGTAACAAGTTTACATCAACATTTATTATTGGACGATGCAGTATTTTACGAAATAATGTATTGTAAATAGTGTCGCGAAACTGCAGACAAGATTGGTATTGATATCTAAATAGGATAAAATAAAAATGATTTGATGTTGTTTAGGGGTCGACGACCTCTGGTAGGTTTATTACTTGAAGTATGAGCTGAGAAACTATGTTGTATCATGTTATGATGACAATAACAGACACGTCATGTCCCGAAAACTGATTTTTTCAACAGCGGTCAATTAACGAAAAAAACATCAAATTAATTTATTTTTTGTTTTATCCTGTTTAGATAACGATAATTCGATACCTACCTATCATGCACGTCTTCTCAGTTTTGCTAGCTTATTTAATCCGACCCGCATAGCTATAGAGAGATATAGCTTTTGTACCTACTACAAAAACGTGCAATTCGTACCATGGTCCGCATCTCACAAAGGGAAAGTTGCCGACTGTATGTACTGCATGTACTGTAAGTATGTATTTACAGTACCAAGTCTTTATGTATTGGTACTTTTAATTACTATGGCCAAATACATACAGTACTATGAGACAGTAGAAGAACGGCAGATAAGTGAAGGCACCCGTAGACTGGACTTGACGAATAAAAATTGTACTAACCATAACCTAAGAATTGTTAAACATAGTCTACGATACCAGTCTGTAAAACTATTCAACAGGTTGCCTTTAGACATAAAAAGTACTGTCTACAGTAGCGTTTTCAAAATAAAACAAAAAAAAATCCTATTGAATAAGTGTCTGTATGCTGTAGAAGAATTGTGATTTTATTAAATTGTAATTTTATTGAGATAATCATGGGTTGATAAATTTTATGAGATTTTGCTAATTCTGATTTATTGATCTATAAATTTTATATTATCATTTTAAATTAACTCGATCAATCTATGCTAATTAATCTTTAATTAATTGTTTTATTGTTATTATTTTAAATTTTAAGGTGTTAGTAATATAGTTTAATTTACAGCAGGTCGAAGTACTATTGAAGAAATGTAAATCTATTATTTTTAAATTGATGATGTAATTTATAAAATCCAGATGTATATTTTTTGTGTGTAAAATTCAGATACAAGTTACTTGTTTATGAATAAATGAATATAACTATGGCTATTCACAACCGTATGACAAGCTATCGTATCGAAAATGACACATTTCGATAACCTGATGTTACCCTCCCGACAGCAAACAGCTGTCGGAAGAAGAATAGCGGTCGTCTATTTGATTTAAATAGACAACATTTTCTGGTTTTGTACTTTTGAACAGTGTTTAGAGGACTCCTACGATAACATTGATTAATGTTCGATACGGTACGGAAGCGTATCGAGTGGTTGTGAATAGCTGTGCTGGTATCTATTGGTTGTGCCTACCAATAAACAATTTTAGATCAAATTCGCAGAGAAATAAGAACAGCTTTTTTGTTGCAAGAACTCTTGTAGGGAAATCCCCTTGGGACTTGGGAAAAGTTAATAAATTAACATATGTAACAGTATTGAGGTCCTTATAATTTTACATTTTATTCAAGGCTCTGTACCTAATTTAAATAATTTTATTCAAAATATAAAAAAAAATTTGGTTGTGAAATGAAGCATTTGCCGATCAGCTGACTACGTGACGTTGTGTAAGTTGAGTTCATTATTAAACCGAAAGCAAACTAGAAGTTCAATGCACTTGCCCAATGATTACAAAAAGTAACTATACAACACCGAAGTAGTTACTGCCTTGAAAAAAAATGTGTAAAGGATTTGTTACTACATTATTGGTGGATGCAAAAAAATCAGTGACGTATATGACGTATATGTGATATAGATTGTAGACATAAGGGTTTCATTATCATTTCAGTCTAAAGACTTCCACTTCTGTACATAAGCCACCAACCATTCGAAAATCTCTAAATCTCGATCTCGCCAGATTGTTGGGCAAGATCTCGAATGGCCAATCTTGACCCCAGACTTAGCACGCGAGATCTCGAGTTGCTAATCTCGAGTCGAGGGGCAATTTCCGTATTTTTAGGAACGTTCACATTCTAATCTCCGTCTCAATATGTTAAAAATACCTCTAATTTCCCTACTTTTTGATAAGATTGGTCATTAATGGTCGCTGAGATGAGATTGTGACTGGATTTTGAACGTTTTTAATTACAAGAATTGGTCTTCTGATTATTTTAGGGTCATCATTCCTATGCCTATTAACGTAAGAAAACACGGCAGTATTAAGATCGTAGAATAAAGAACTGAATACGAACCATATGACAGCCCAGGTCCAGGTAGAGTAACACTCTCTCCATCATCAGGTTTCGCCGCAGACAACACCACCAGCGCTAACACAGCGCACAGCAGGAAACATACCTGGAACATGATAAAGAAATGTCATTAGTTACATAGTTGGATAAGTTATTTGTAGGTATATAAAAAGAAAATCGTAGGGTATCTAAAAATTCGTGCGCATCGCTGTCAACAGGAAAAGTCCCGAAAAGGTGGGCAGCAGTGCCACGTTGTATAGCAATGCTGATTCTTTGGCCAAAAAATTGGCCAGGCCTCTGGTCACAAGTCAAGGCCATATAAATATTAGTAGGACGATTAATTACTAGCTAGCGATAAGGCTTTGATTATGGTTCTGCCAAACCGTGACTGATAGATGGTTAAGAATATTTTTGTCTCCTGCTTCCTACTACATTCTTTACAATATCAGAGGGGCAGTTCTCGTAATTTTAAGAACGTTTCTGTCAAAACTACCCCTAATTTCCCTACATTTTGACAAGTTTTTGATATTTTGATTGTCGCTGAGATAAGACTGCGACTAGGCTAATTACGAGAATTGGCCTTCAGTTCATGGCGCAGTAACGTTGGCCAAATACGTAAAGAGAGATCTAAGCCCTCTCATACCTAAACCTTAAATCTGCTGGCCAACTCTATTGCATTAGTTGTGACCGGGTATTTAAAATAAATTAGGTCTGGCGAGTCATATTAGGGCACATGCTAGGAAATAATAATTTCAAAGAGTCGTAGTTTTCGAAATCGATAAAGACTAATATATTGGTACAGTGTGTGCAGCTTGAGTCGCGTCCTCCAAACAGTGTTCGCGAGTCCAAGTTTGAGTTTTAATCTTTTATAATGTCTTGCTACAATAATAATTGAATACCCAATGTGCGCTTCTATAATTAATAACGTGACAATATTATCGTGGAGATCCACATATTACACGTTACACTAATCACATCAATATTATACAGGCGAAAGTTTGTGAGTGTGTGTGTTTATATGTTTTTTACTTTTTCACGTACAAACGGCTTAACGTTAAAATTTAGCGCACAGATAGTTTATAACCAGGATTAACACATAGGTTACTTTTTATCTCGATATTACCACGGAATCGACATTTACGCGGGTGAAACCGTGGGCCGCAGCTAGTGTGATAATAATATGTGTGTGTGTGTGTGTATGTTATGTTCAATATTTTCGAACAAAGATTGTGTAGTAGGTACTACTCTTGTTGCTGTACACATCTTTTTGAGGCTGTCTGTACAATCTGTGCAAAATGATTAAAAAGTTTTAATGGTAACACAAGAACCTTCAATTGTGCCAAGCCCTTAATAATTTAAAACTAGTCACATGTTAGTCGTTACTTAGGTATAGGAGCCAGTATGTAGCCAATAATATCCGCATTGTGGAAGTACCTACTTAAATTTTGCGATTTCCTAATACCTACATCTAAGAGAATTATTTGGAAGATATTTTGTGGAGGTCAAAAAACCCGGTTCCAATAAAAATAGTTTTTGCATCGATGTCCAATTTGGAAACAATTATTGTTATCCTCATCAGACTGCAGCAAACAATCGATCATTATATAAACTTGAACTTTATTGTAGTTAGCTGGTATGTTCAGTTATGAGTTTATTTTACTTAAAACAATGGTTCTCTGTTCTGAGAAACCAGATAGCCCGCGAAATTCAAATGTTCATGTGCCATGTTGAATGTTGATTAAAATATGATTCGCGAGCGAGCGTAACAAATATAACTTTATAGAATTATAATCATTAACATCATCAATACAACCCTCTAAGTTCATATAATCCTAACGACTATTTCATGAAATATCAATAAATAGGATTATAAAAACGTAAGAAAATTTTGTCGCTTCTCACATAATCTGTTTGGCAAATGATCATAGACGTTTCCTTTTTTTTCTTTAAAATCAAATTGAAACTCGTTTACCTACATAAAATTGTAGACACTGGCCAATCGGTAATTTTTAAAATGAGATCCTATGTTTACTAATTTCAGGTAATTTGATAGCCACGATTTTTTTCTTCTTCTACTACTTATTATTGATCTAAGACTTATTTCTATTCGAATACCTTTATAAATCTATGTGTAAGATTTTAAATCTATATTTAAGTTTACGAATCCGTCTTCTCTTCGTCAAATAAAGTCGGTTTTACCACGAACCCGCAACGAACGGGCGAAGTAACCCGACTGCATTCATAATAATGCAACTGGCATTTAACAGTTAAAGCCTTGGGACATTATGATTATCTACATTATGCATGCTTTCCATTTATTTTGCTCTGAACTTTTGTTTTTAAAAGGTATGTTTTTGCTTCCGCAATTGCTGAATACCTGGTCCAGGTTTTGTTGCAGAAGAGAAATTAAATACCTTTTATAAAGTGTCTTCACAGCCTAATTAGCTATGAAATCCGGTTAACCAAAGAGATTGCATTACATCGATATTATTTCAAGATGTGATAAGAAAATGATCCTTGTTTGCGGTCTAGTAGTCTTGACTAAAATCAATTGCAACTTGGATACCAAAAGCCAATTACCATGATTTTGTGAGAAGGAGTCGTGACTGGTGCAAATTATATAATATTATGTAATATAGGTACATATATTAGTGCTAATTTAGAATCTAGGCACCTAGGTAAACTAAAACCTCATAAGTTGCATACATTCTAGGAGCAGATCGCAAGGCTTCATTGGAATCGTGCTTTTACTATTTAAAACGATACCTGACAATTATTTCATTGATTAAATTATTATCATTGACATTTTTTCTTAAAATAATACCTATTATCATTGCAAATTCGTAAGAAAACCAAGACTTGAGAAAAACATTCTGATTCTACTGATCGTTCAGCTCGTTCTTTCACTCACTTTTCAGAAAAAGCCCCCTTGCAACAATTATAGGCCTATAATATTATACTATTACTTATAGGATAACATAATTAAATTATTATTTAAAACTGGAGCAAGGAATGAACGCAGCATAACAACAAAAAACAATATACCTAACAGCCTCCAACGCATACACAGTACATGACATAATATATAAAAACACTACAATACAGGACATGTCATGTGTATTACATTAGCGAGCAGTCTGAACTTGATCTTGATAAGTAAGTATGTCGTTTCACCTTCACATAAGGTCTCAGCAGCGAGGTGAGTGGCTATGTGGGCTAGATTTGAGATAGCAGGAAGCAAAGTCAAACAGGGTGTAGCGATTACGATTTCAGAGGCTAAAGTGATCGTAGATAATTAATCAGTTTACATAGTTTTGTCATTACATGCATTTACTTGTCATTAATTATTCTGTTCATGATGAGAAATACAAAGACTCTTATACAAAACTCTAAAAACATTTTGTTAGCTGGTCCCATTGCTGGTCTAAGGCCTCCGTACTCTATTTCCACCTCTCTCTGTCCAGAGCTACCATGGACCAAAGTCATGCCGTCTCATCCCGCCATCTCTGCCTGGGCCTGCCGCGAAGTTTGGCCCATTGATCGTCTGACTTGCGGCAGATGTGTCCAGCCCAATTCCATACTGGCAACTGCGTGGCAACTTTCCGAGTGAAATAAAAACCTTAGTTTTGATAAATTAAATGTCAATATATTTAGCAATAGGTAACCAAACTTTTTCAAACAGTCAAATATGACCCTTAGAGTTAATTCTAAGAAAACTCAAGTTCTAAAAGAAAACTAGGTACACTTTCCTTTATTCTTTAAATATTTCGACATCTTTACATGTAGGTACGGTCAGCAACAGAAGTCTAATCGACTTCCATTTTTTTTAATCTCAGCTATTGAGCAAAATAATTGCAGCAGAAGCACAATGCAATTTTGAACAAATATTTTGCTAAATAACTGAGATTAAAAAAAATGAAGTGTTAATCGACTTTTGTTGCTGACTGTACCTACTCATTATAACATTAAACTACATAGTTTGAATTGAAAAGTTCTTATTAGGTAGATAATAACGTTACATAAACTCGTACATAACATGAGTATTTCTCCAAAAAATAAAAACATACTTGGAAATAATTAAATGTTGTATCACTTTCATATTTCGACTATTAGCGAATGCAGCACTATTAACAACAGATTTAACCGTCTGCCGTCCGCTATCGTAAACTTCAAAACATAAAAGCTATAAGTAAGTAAGTAAAATTTTATTTGTTTAAACATGGTGTACATAGGGTGCATGTAATACTTGTAACTTTATGCGTAGGTACTTGAAATATCTATAATATAAACATAACATGACGCCTGCATACCTAGAAAGAGTACACCTACCAAATACTTTGTCATCCATTAATATTTATAACGTTTAGTGTACAGTACCGGCGATAAATATTGCACATCGACCTTTGGAAAGAGACAATCGGCTAATTTCGGCTTCGTAGAGCGTTATCTCTGTCGCACGAAATACAAACAGTCCGGTATCTATTAGAAGCTGTTAAAACAATTATGATTTGCTTCTTTTGATAATTATTTTTATTCTTTGCATAAAATCGATAGGATCGAATAGGTCGATGTGCAATATTTGCACCCAGATTTCACCAGTTATGGTTTAAGTCCCATGTAACAGCGGGCGAGCTTATTGCCATCAACTGGACACAAATCCAGACTCCAGGCACATATCTACATAATTATAATATGTGCATCTATATAACTACTAGCTTTTTTTTTTAGTATGGGAAATCATCAAATGACTCCTCCCGCTCTGGGTGGAGCGGAAGGGAGTGTCAAACTCTTACTGACTAAAACCCACCCGTGTTCCTTCCTTAGCCCTTTATGTTCCGGGCCAGGGGTAACGCTTTCGGACAATCCCGCTGATAACTACTAGCTTCTCCCCACGACTTCGTCCGCGTAAAATTTCTTATTTTAACATAAAATATACCCTATGACACTCACAAGTAATGTGGCATTCTATTGGTAAAATAGTTTTCAAAATCGGTTCAGTAGATTCAGAGATTACCACCTACAACCTCACAAACTTTACCTCTTTATAAAGTATTATATACTAATACCTTTGCGATTCAGTGTTACCACCTGCCCGTTTTGATGTCCAGACACTAACTACTAGATAAATTGACTGGAACTCTTCAGGAAGTCGTAAAATAGGCCATATCTGGTTACCTACATATCATCAATCAATTTAGGATATAGGTTTTTTATCTGTACGAGGTCTATGATACAACTCCTGCCTGTCAGAATATTTACATTTTGTGAGCCTTCAGTGTTCAGGTGACCATTACCCAAGTAATTATATCTACTATCTACGACCTAACAGATAATATTACTTATAACATTTAAGACAGTTTAAGAATGTCTTTCCCGTCGTACTTACGTGAATTGATATTATGAAATAGGGATGATTGAAAAAACAGCTGGAAGTATCCAGAATAATACTATAGTCAGCAATCAATTAATTAAAACCGTTATCAAATCGCTACCTATTTACTCTTAGCTTCTATTACTCTAGCTTGTCCCCAACTAGGTACAGTCAGCAACAAAAGTCGATTAACACTTCAGTCTTATTAATCTCAGTTAAGTATTGAGCAAAATATTAACACTTCAGTTTTTTAATCTCAGTTATTGAGCAAAATATTAGTTCAAAATTGCATTATATTTCTGTGCAATTTTGAACAAATATTTTGCTCAATAACTGAAATTAAAAAAACTGAAGTGTTAATCGACTTTTGTTGCTGACCGTACGTACGGCTTATTTGGTAGGTATGTAGTCTCATTCTTAAACTGACTGCGTCTGGCATCTACAGGCAAGTTATTGGCATGGGCTCAAGCAAGATAGGCTGTCAAATAGAATGTAATCATTATTAATAAATAATATTTAATTAAGTAAACAACTTACCCGTAAAGAAATCATGATGGCCACTGACAACACTCGTGCACTCTAGTGAGGCGCGCGGCGATATCACCGCCATTTATATACACGTAGATGGTGACCGTCAAAATACAAGTGTGAGCTTTGTGTCTGTCACGTAATTACATTTATTACTGAGATTTAATGTATCGGTAAACAAAGTATGGAACCGATAATGCATACGTCCCTCCCACGCTCACGGTAATGCTCACGACTCTCCTAACCGATATACTTATGTATAACGTACTTGCTTGCGTGAACGTATATCTCATCACCTTCTTGCCCTTGTCCGATGTTTCTTGGAGTCGGCGCAACACGTTTTTATCTTCCATTCTCTCCTGGCAGCTCACTCTATCAATCAATCAATCAACTCAGCCTACTGCAGTCCACTGCTGGACATAAGTCTCTCCCAGGCTGCGTCACAACACTCTGTCCTCCGCCTTCCGCATACAGTCCGTTCCAGTCACTTTCCTTATGTCGTCCGTTCACTAGCTGGGGGGCGTCCCACACTACGCTTGCCGATACGCGGTCTCCACTCAAGTAGGTACTTGTCTGCTCCACCGGCCATCACTATCATTCACTCCTTATTATTTCATATCATTCCTCACAGAATCCATCCATCTTTCTCTTTGGTCTTCCTCTCCCTCTCCATCCATCAACATGTATATAATTCTTTTATTTACATGCGTTTTATCCCTTCCCACCAAGCAGTATACCTCTTCAATCATAATACGGCGCCTTTTTCTACGAAAGTGTTGGCATTCATGTGATATTGAGTCGTGAGTTTGCCAGTATTATTACGCCTCTTAGATTAGTTATAGAACAAGTGGACCCCGTGTCCGTGACACAGTAGGAGAGAAAGAATGAAAAGAAAGAAAAATTGTATTCTGCACAAACAAAACGTACATTACAAATAAAAAACCGGCCAAGAGCGAGTCGGACTCACGCACCGTGGGTTCCGTACTTTGTAGTTCTGTAAATAGTTTATCACGGGTTTTTTTAATGTACCTATAGACGCCAGCACATCAAGCTACCCGAAACTGTCGAATTTTCCCAATCAACATTGAACGTTATGCTGCAGCGATAAAGTTGAAAGTCTATTAAAGAAATTTGACAGATTGTAGTAGGTTGATGTGCTGGCGTCTGTACCTACAAATTTACGTTTTTCGAATTTTTTCCTTTACTTCTGCTAAATGATCTTGCTTCTTGACATAAACGGCCGTATCTTTTTTACGTTATCTTAGAAGTTTGATTTTTTCACAGCTTCAAGAAACCGCAGAATTGAGTATATGGTTATAATTTCAACTCGATCCCTTGACGCGTTCCCGAAATAAAGGATCTTGACAGACAGACAGACGGACGGACGGACAACAAAGTGATCGTATAAGGGTTCCCGTTTTTCTTTTTGGGGTACGGAACCCTAAAAAAACATAAAATATACACATACAACGTAGTCAAAAGCCGAAGAAGGCTAACCGATTATTATGTAAAAACGTCTTTCATGAGTTATATCTAAGCGTGGACAAGATCTTTAACGCCGACATCAATGAACTTCCATTAAAATGGCAAAAGTGCATCGACAATAATAGCCAATACTTTCTTTGAAAATATCGTCTGAACCTTTAAGAAATTAAAACGACAATTTCGTATAAAGGTAGCACGCTATATTCCCTAAAATCTCACCTAAACCCAAACACCTATTTACCTGCAGTGCGATTCTGTAACCATATCACGGTGAAAACTTAGGTGAAGTGAGCGTGGAGTGAGCTGTCAATAGTGTCAATTCCTAGCAAAAACAAACTCACTTCACCTAAGTTTTCACGGTGAGATTTTTACAGAATCGACCGGCTGTTTTGTAAAGTTGAAGTTAGGACAACTTCATCAATATATAATTATTCCTGACGTTAACCTGACGTTCTTGTCATTTTATCAATAGGATTTATCTTATCCCCAGCAATTCATCAGACCTTGAAGGAATTAGGCCTAATTTTGTAAATGTCACAACTATTATAAGAAAATATTTAGGGCCCACCCAGTATTTGGAAATGGGCTGATAAGATCTCAGAATAAATTAACTGCTTGATAAAAATGTGTAGATAACAGTAATAGATGCATATTTTGTTAGTTAATCAGTGTTTTTTGCTTCATTGAAAATAAAGTACACAAAAGTACATGTAGGTACTCGTAGATAATTTATTTAAAAAACTTTTTTACAAAAAAAAACAACCGACTTCTACACTTTTTTGGAAGTCGGTTGTTTTTTTTTTAATAAAGTTTTTATTTTTCACTTTTAAGTTGTAGGTATTACCCCACACAAATTCGTGTAAGTGTGTACTTGTATATCATATCACATATATATCATATATCACTTGCTATGTAAATATCAGTGACAGGAAGTTATTTTAACATCATCAATATAAAATAGGTAGGTATATTAAAGCTAACTCAAAAACTACCCAAGCAAAGTTAATAAAAAATTATATGGGACCACGCCTGAGGCATACCCATTCAATCAAAAAAATAAATTTTGAAATCGATTTACAATTGCCGGAGACATCGAGTAAAATACTACCGAACCGATTTGATGAAATATCTATGGGACCAATCTGAAAGTATATCCTTTCAAATAAAAAAAATATTTTGTAAGTCGGCTTATAAATAACGGAGTACTGAGGTAACAAACATAAAAAAAACATATAGACAACCTCCTCCGTTTTTGAAGTTGGTTAAAAATAACATTACTTACTTAAAAATACGAGCTACAAAATTTGATATAAGTTAACAGTTTTTTCGCAACTCGGAGAAGAAAGTGAAGACGTAAAATTTTATGTGTGTAATCAAATGTTACGTCTGCCTATATCTTTATTAGTGGTGGCGATTTACGAGTTACCTATAGGTCGTGAGTTCGAACCGGCCCTGGTTCAAGCCATGGTCCGGGGCGAGAGGGAGTGGGGGGCAGTCGCCTCCTTCTGCGAAGCAGTCATGCTAGCGAAGGAGGCGGCGCGGCGGGACGGCTAGGGAGAGAGCCTCCCGTCCCAGCCGCCGCAGGAGACGCTCCGGGCGTCGTGAGCCACGCGACGACTCCCGGCCCGGCCACCGCGGGCCTGCGGGCGGAGAGTAATGGGTAGCTCACCGTCCGATCAGGACCAAGCCCGTGCCGGACGGCGCGTACGTGTTCCAAGCGCGCCTCAAAGAGATGTCAGCATCAACCAAAGGGGCCTGTCAGGGCAGAAGCCGGGTCAGCGGGATTGTCCGAAAGAGTTACTGCTGGCCCGGAACATAAAGGGCTAAGGAAGGAACACGGGTGGGTTTTAGTCAGTAAGAGTCTGACACTCCTTCCGCTCCACCCGGAGCGGGAGAGGTCATTTGATGATTTCCCAATTTCCCATCCGGAAAAAAAGGCAGGCACTTTAGTTTGTGTAGGTATTTTATTTCATCAGCACTGCTTTTAAAACGGTGCGGTACACATCGTGAGGAAACCGGCATGTCCTAGAACCAAAACATTCGAAAGTATGTGACATCCACCAACCCGCAAATGGCCAGCGTAGTGGATTATGGCCCACTTCCCCTCGCAGAGAGGAGGCCTGCGTCCCGGCAGTGGAAACATTACAGGCTGATTATACAATGTTATGCCCATCTCTTTGTGTATAAAAGGCGTGATAAATTGCTATATTAATAATCAAAACAATTAAGTAAGACCAACAGTTACCTCGTTAGAAAGTAGAACATTGTGATTTATAGATACATAACATCGCGCTCGTTTACTAGGGGGTGAGCCTATTCCACCGTCTTTAACGGATTCCGGGCTGCTAGTTAAGAATTCCTAATGGGAAACCCCAATAACACCTAGCCCGACACGGGAATCAAACCCAGGAGCACATGCTCAGCAGTAGCGTTTGTGGCGACTAGATTGATTAACAGTGGAAACCTGAATTGTTCACTGTACAATGCGCATGCGCAAACCAAACCTCTTATCAAGCTTTCATGTTGTACTCGTTAATAAAAGTTCCAGACAATAGTGGTAGATGGCGTTGATATCAAAAATACGCAACTGCGAATGATTTTTTCAGTGGGAGTAAAAAGACACGTGACGTCACTACACTTAGGGTGGTTCACTACACATGGTCCTAGGGTCAACATTCCACATTTACTCAAAACTACAGGAATTCAGAATATCTTCCAGTTTCAGGTCACTGGGACCAACAACTGTAACATACCTCTAAAAATTTTATATTATTTCTCTTTTGTAATAATTAGCCTGATCTATGGTCATCTAAAATAATATTAACCAACAAAACGTATGAAAACATTATCTTGAAATTGATTTTCTTAAAATCTATGAACTTAAAGGTATTTTCAATTAATCTTCGAATTAGACACGTTTTACAAAACGGAGCATATAAAAAACGATTTCCTTGACTCGATAGTTTCCAATCTTAGTCAACAGTGATCTAAAGTTACTAAATGCAAATCAAGCCATATTGTTCAGCGCAAAAAAATAACTACCTCTTAACTTCGCCTAAGTTCTACAGCATCCGACACGGATTGCACAAGATACAGGCAAAACTGAATATCTTGATCTCATTGCGAAATTAATAGTTATTGTACGAAAGTCTGATTGACATCAGATTCGCACGCAATTTTTTATGCTATAATAGATTGGTAAACGGTAGCCTACATGATGGAAAGTTGTACCTAAGTAGCTAATCGTTATGAAGTTGGCCATAGAATATTATATTTGAACAAAAATGGACTTAAAAGAAATAAAGGAATTTTATGTGTAATTTAACGAATCCTTAACGAAACGATCGTCGACTGGTAGAAATCGTCACGTAAGGAAAAAGCGTTATGCCCCCTCCATGCGACTTTCTCTCTCTCTCTGTCTCTTTCTATTACCTATATACAAGTGTGTGTGTGTTCGAGTATCGCGTAAGGGACTTTATTCCTGACGACGACGATTTTATTTTTAATCAAACCATTTCTGAGGCATATAATAGATATTATAAACTTCCGACATTGTGGGAAAGTAGGCACCTGCTATCGAAAGAAAAAGTCTGCACGCACATGTTGTTGAACTGATGACACACAGGGAGATCTAATTAATTTGTCCATTGAAGTAAAACAGATCAATTATGGCCGCTTCAGTTTACAAGCGACAATACGACATACTGACCATTTTGTACCTATACCTGTCATGAGATGTAACAATTATGTCTTCTTCTTTTTCTCCAATCGGTCCCTTATTAATGAGGATTGTGGTCACTGGAGAACCAAATCAGGTTTTGATTTCGAGTTGGGAAAGGACAAACACATTTGTGCGTTTGGCTGTCCATTAGTGTCCATAGCATTCAGAGCATTCGCCTTCAGCACCTGCACATATCCAATGCGTCTATTCTCCGTCTTTCTCTTGCTCGGATTTTAGATACACGTCTCAACTCCGTAGAGGAAAATCGGGAAACTCGTGCTCTGACTGACCAATCGGGCTTTGATTTTATAACTTATATCACGATACCACGATTTTTCAGATATTCCGGAGGCGTGTCATAGCATTATTAGCTATGGCTATCCATCCATACTAATATTATAAATTCGAAAGTAACTCTGGTCTGTCTGTCTGTATGTTATCTTTTCACGCCTAAACCACTGAACAGATTTCGATAAAATTAAGCAGAGAGATAGATTGCATCTCGGGGAAGGACATAGGATAGTTTTTATCCCGATATTCCCACGGGATCGACACTTATGCGGGTGAAACCGCGGGGCGCTGCTAGTCGTTTTATATATGAGACGCAGTTACAAGGCAGGCTAGTCTCAAATATTTTACATTGTCAGTTACATTAAATAGGGACTTGGTTTAATTGTTTTCGCCCCATGGCCAGACAACAATCCGACCACAACCGTGACGAATCGTTACGAGGAATACCGTAACTATGACCGAACAAACACCATCGCTTTCATTTGTTTTCTTTTTTCGTCACTGTAGAGTATATAATAATGGTCGTATTGCTAAAGAAGTCAGTGGCCAATAACGGGACAAATATGGGGCAAGTTAAAGTTTTTATATTGAAAGCTTTCATGTCATTAGCTATCGCGACATACAACAGAATCTAGGGATACCTTAATCCTAAATTATTTACGGATTTATAGTTTAAAATCTTTTTAGTTTCCATAAAAAGTTTATATACAGATTGAAACCTCTTTTATTCTAATTTCAAAATTTAAAAATGTAAATAAAAAAAAACAAAAGAAAAGTCAAAATACGGCGGTAAAATTGTTAGTAATACGTTACGTTAAGGAAAATTATTTTTTTTTTATTAATATTAATGAATAAAAGGGATTATATTGTTTTTCTTTTTTTAATCTAACGTGCCATGTGAGCTTTAAGAGTCATGTAATGTCGTCATTTGAGTCGAGATGAAATGTTACGAGCCGTGGGCATGTTAGAAAATGGTGCTATTCAACGCGTCGTTGCTGAGGCCCTAAACATCAGCCAAATCTTGATATCAAGGTTGTGGTTGCAATATCGCAGTACTGGGGATGTGGCTGATTGGCACACGGGTAGATATCGTGTTACTACGCAGACACAGTATCAATTTCTCCAAATGACCGCCATAAGACAACCCAATATCACAGCTATGCAACTAGTACAAAGACTCCAAGAGGACCACTAGCTGCTGGTAAGCGATCAAACCGTGCGAAGAAGGTTGCATGTAGTTGATCTTCATGCTCGAAGACCGCTACGTGTTCCAGCATTGCGACGTGGCAATCGCGGTCGGAGCCTTTCGTGGGCTCGGGAGCATTTACCATGGAGTGACGAACAATGGTCTTTGGTGCTGTTCACCGATAAGTCCTGGTTTGGGTTTCAGCCGGATTCACGAAGAACACGCGTTTGGAGAACTCCAGGGAGAGTTAGCCGTCTACGGCACCCTCAGGAGGTCCACTCATACCAAGGCGGGACAATCATAGTGTGGGCAGGAATTCGTCTTGGCGGACGAACCCAATTTTTTTGGATCCAAGGCAGCACGACTGCACAAAAATACCACGAGGAGGTAGTAAAGCCTGTTATTGTCCCATGACACAGAATCCAAATGGGCCAGGAATTTCTACTCATGCACGATAATGCTCCTTCCCATACGGCGCGGCTGGTGCCGGCCGCTCTCCGAGACCTTATATATGTATATGTAAAATTGATATTCAAGTTTTGGATTGGCTTGCACAGTCGCCCGACTTAAATCCTATCGAGCATACCTGGGGCATGTTACAACGAAAAGCTTTGAGAGATTTCCCGACAAATATGACGACGGAATAACAAATTTACGAACACTTGCAAAGAACATGGGACCTCATACCGCAGCAAGACATTGACAATTTAATTTTAAGTATGAACGTTTAATGTCGATGTGTAATTAATGTAAGAAGTGGCAACACTGATTAATAATAATTCGATTTTATAAGATTTTTTTAATTTTAATTAAAAAATATAGTTTTTTATGAAAAAATTTAAATTTTTATCATACAAATTTTCTACGGCGATTAAAAAATTTAACATATTTATTTAAAACAAAAAAATCACGAAATGTTTTTTATTTTTTATTAAAGACCTTAAAATAACCTATCATTCTTCTTAAAGAACTACAGACCCAAATTAAATTAACTAGCAACTAGTTAATTTAATTTGGGTCTGTAGTTCTTTTAATATCATAGATTTATGGAACATTGATAGACGATTGTTTATGTGAACACATTAGTCGTCGCATTTGTTTATTTACGTTAGATTAAGTGCACGTGCGATGAGGGGACGTGACGGACTCACAGCTCATTTACAAAGCATTTACAGCGACAATGCATTTTAGTCCTTATTACAATTTATAAAATAGGTAATTTTTTATAATCATAAGGAAACATTCTATAAAATTATGACATCGTAATAAATGATGATAAAATACCTGAAAAAACATTGACATGTAAAGGATTTATTTTTTTTAGAGTTCGTGTAAAATGGGGTGATCACGTAACTGTCTGAAATCCCATCAAAGCTAACCTACTGCATAAAGAAATATTTTATTTCATTTATAAAAAAAAAATGGTACCTCTGTAAAATTATATTCGTAATTTACAAATCGGCAAGAAATCAATTTTAACTCTATTGCAGGAAACAATACTTACAATAACAAAAAAGTAAATAATTATTAAAATTTACCAATCAAGTGTCTTAGAGACCTGACCTAGACCCTAGGTCAGGTTACTGACACTGAGAGTCAGTTCAGTCGACTGAACAATTGCAATTGACAAATAGCAGACCGTTAGGAAACGCCTAGATGTAACTGGTACTTCCTCATACAAGCGACTTAGATTTCAATTACGAGTTTTATTGCTAATCGATCGTTCTCTACCTATTCTATTTTGCATGTAGTGTTTTGTTACGCATTGTTATAAAACAAATTAAGCACAGTATCAAAGAATAGAAGAATCTGCTTTCACAAAAATTATTCTCCATTTTTGTATTATGTTTACTGACCTTTTATCCATACTATAATATTATAAATGCGAAAGTGTGTCTGTCTGTTACCTCTTCACGCTTAAACCGCCGAACCGATTTAGATGATATTTGGTACAGAGATAGTTTGAGTCCCGGGAAAGGACATAGGATAGTTTTTATCCCGATATTCCCACGCGATCGAAACTTACGCGGGTGAAACCGTGGGGCGCTGCTAGTAACATAATATATTTGTCAATATTTTGTTTTCAGTAAAAACAACAAGTGCAAAGTGGCATTATTCTTAGATAATATAACATAATCTATCAATTAAAATAATAAGTTTGAGTAATATATTATAAACTTTAGTTCTTATTAATAAAGGGGAAAAATAAAGTAAAAACAACAAAAGATACCTATATCTAAAGACTACCAATATTAAAAAGAAACTACAGCCATATTGCTTATTTAAAACTATAAGCTATAAGATGGCATCGAAATATTCTGCCAAATATATAAAAAATTAAAACACCGCAACATTTTCTTCAATATTTTATTATTTTTCTCAAAAACAGTTTCAAGTTTACCTCTAAAACGTAGAGACCCACCAACATTACATCAACTTTAACCAAATGCTCTATTTACCGATTGCAGGCGTCATTATATAAATGAGTTCCCCTCGAGTCGTTTCACAAACTTACCATTGAATTGTTACAGGCGTTGCGTTGTTCACAAACCACTCCAATTTCCACCAATTAGATACGATTGAGAGTAGTTCATCATTGTCAGGGTTGCTTCATTAGTGAGCCGTGGTGCACAAGTTTTAAATTTGAGGCATTTCTAAGAATGCTAGCTAAAGCTTTATAAATTAAGATCGAGAAGAATACAGATTCTTATCTGGCTATTTCTGGAATACTTAAAATAATGGGGTATTCCTCGAAACGCAGCAGCTTTGAAACGCACTAAATGAAACGTCTATCGATATCATTATTACGAATCCTTCATGATCTTCTCTATGTTTCATGCATTTCGAGGAATTAAATTATTATATTTTTATTTTTTCGATGAATACTTTTGATACGTTACAAAGTTGGTTACGCAAAATAACAACAATTAAGTCGTAAGGGCAAAGTACAAACATACATAATATGACATGTTGCGCCAATCCTAAATAAATTGGGATAAACGTAAGAGAATGATGATGAGGTAAGTGCACTACAGGTAAAAATTTACAGACAATCTCAATTACTTCAATTTAAGGCTGAAATACACATGTTTTTTTGCTAGTATCTAAGTAGCATGCACTCCATGAGCAGTTGTGGCCCAGTGGTAATGGACACGACTTACGAGTGGTAGCTCGTAGTTTTGAACCCAAACAGGCACTTTACTTTGTGTAAATTATTTCATCACCACTGCTCTCAAAACGGTGAAGGAAAACATCGTGAGGAAACCGGCATGTCCTTATACAACCAAAAATTCGAAGACATGTGACATCTACCAACCCGCACTGGGTCCGCGTGGTGGATTACAGCTCACTCCCTCTCACTGAGAGGAGGCCTGTGTCCCAGCATTGGGAGCATTATAGGCTGATTATGATGATGTGCTCCATGTGTTATTCATTATCATTATCATATTATTTTCTTTTGTTTGCTCTTAATTAGCATACTTTTGTGTTGCGACCCAGCTTTATCGATGAATCCTCACGCACAACGCATACCTACTCAAACACTGCATCTGCATCATTGTCTTCTTCACTCAACGAATCTGAATTTTTTTTTTTTACTAATTAATTTGGTATTAATTTTTATTTACTTGTATATTTTTTAATTCTAAATAAATTCTAACTGCATTGTTGAACAACTAGTTATAAAACTTCTTGCCTGTTAATTGTGGCGAATACCTACACCTTCTCTTCCGAATAACTACCCAATAATACTTTCGTCATACATTAATTAATTTCAACTTAGCCGTTTAATATTAGGTACCGTTCTTGCACAACAAAAACAACATTTGGAACCGAAGCATTACTGGAAACTAAATACCGAATAGATAGGTATGCAGTTGTTTCAATATTTCACTGCATTGGACAGGACAACCTTTCGCCTGCTATCGGCTGCAGGCAAGGCTGGTGCAACACAGCCGCTCCCCTCTGTCGACATTGTGGATTCGTAGGCAACAGGTGACTTATACTACTTTCGTTGTTAGACCATAAAATTATACACAGGATATGCTACGGCCAACCACAGACCACTAAAAACGGGTAAACTACAAAAACCACCCTTACAGCTACAGAAAAAAGGCGCTGACAGAGTCGAACTCTTTCTATAGACGGTTTGCTCCATCGTCGGTTCAATCGGTTGGCACCATATGGGGTTGCTTTGTTTTGTCTCCGTCGACGTAAGGTACCTCAAGGAAAGTGATTTCTAACAAAGGAGTTTCTCCAAAACAGAGATATAGATACATAATATAGACATAGTAACGTTTTTGTTCAAGCATGTTGGTGACTAACAGAAGGTAATGTTTTATTTCAACAATATTAACATTTTGACTGCATAATTTTTAGCCATCCTGAAAAATAAAAGTACATACTCATAACAACTTTCGATCAACAATTTTGTCTCAGTTTAAACCAATAATTTGTCGCCCGCACAGAGTAGGTATTTCGCCATATGCTAGCTCAAATAATAGGCAGTAGTACTGATATAGGCAAGGCCGAAGCTAATAGGAAATCATGAGGTGCCAAACTACACTGGGCCGCAAAGAAAGCGGGTCGGTAACAAAACCTCAATAACATCCAAAATATTGGAGCTAGCTTTATGAAATTACTACTGTATTAAAGAAAATTTTATAGTGCCTAAATCAATTCCATAACAGTTTAAGATGAATAAGTTTATTTTGAATAAGAGTAATGTTACGTAAAAATTACAAATTCACCAGGTTTCGAAAAATGTGCTACTGTATCAAATATGCAATTTTTACATATTTTAGTCTTTTGTATTGTCACCATAAGCTGTTAATACAGCTGATACGGTTTGGCATGCTTTCTACCAGCTTTTTGAGCGGATGCTGAGGAATATTTTCCCATTCCTCTATCAGTGCTTGTTTCAGTTCACGGAGCGTGATTGGAGAGGAATTTCGCTGGGCGTACACGTCGTCCCAGTTTCCCAGGCATGCTCGATGGAGTTCAAGTCTAGGCTGCATGCTGGCCACTCCATGCGTGTGATATTGACATATTCAAGGTAGACAAACACTATCCGGGCTGTACGCGGACGAGCGTTATCTTGCATAAAGATGGTGTTTACTGAAAATGGCCTAACATACTCATGATTTCATTCACGTATCTTTCTGCAGTTGAAGTGTCATTTTCTATTACTAGTAGCACGGTGCGGCTTTCGTAAAACATTCCAGCCCACACGTGTATGGACCCGCTGTCGTACGGCACGTTCTCTTCAATGCAAGCTTGGTTATAGCGCTCTCCTGGTCTTCTGTAGACTCTTAGCCTCTCATCGTGCGTATATAGCATGAACTCGTCCGGAAACATTACTCTTGACCAGTCATCCAGAGTCCAATTCATGTGTTCTCTAGGGTAACTCAGCCTTGAAGTTCGATGCTGCCTTTCGAGTTTTGGACCATTTGCAGGTCTAAATGGCTTCAAGTTTGCTTCAGCAAGATGCCGCCTTACTGTACACGTGCTCGGATTGTTCCCTCCAGCACGTAGAAGGTGCCTTTTTTAACTTTAACAGCCGTTTGAAATCGATTTCTCAACATTGTTGATACCATATAGGTATCGATCCTCACACGCTGTCGTGCACCTTGTTCGGCATGTTCCTGGTCTGCGAATATTAGATCCAGTCTCTTCAAATTGTTGGAGCACTCTTTGAACGGTTGATAGCGACACACCAACAGTCCTCGCTGTACGGATAACGCTGACTGCGCCCGTCTTGCCAGAACTCTGGTACACTCTTCAGGGGTTAGTTGCATGTTTTTAATTGAATTTGATCAAAATAATGAGTTTCTACACAAGAATAACATATGTTAAACAGAAACAAAAGTAAAAAAATCGTTTCAAAGTTGGTAAAATTATAAAAATCGGTTTATTTTTTATTTGTGGTTTTTAATACAATTACCAAAAGAAAGAAAAAGGTTTTACTTTTTCCTATATTTGTAATGGAATAAACTTTATTTAGTTTATTGTTCAAATATTTTAAAAGTTATCGCATTTTTATAACCGACCCGCTTTCTCTACGGCCCAGTGTATCTATTTCAAATTCCGTTCATTGACTAAACAAAGAAGTTTCTTTTTTATTAAAAAATACAAAATTAATGTTTCTGAAAAAGCAACTTAATTAGAATTTCATAAAATGTTCTGTGTTCCCAAAATAGTTCAACCTACACTAAAAAACTTTGAATGTATATGTAATGTAACTAAGATAAATTATAAACAGACCCACTAAAAAGCGAGAAATAAAAACTTTTTAACAAAAAAAACTGACTTCCAAAAAAACACTACAAAGTGAAAAATAACTTTAATTTCGGAAGTCGGTGGCAAACAACGAAAATGCGCACCCAACGACACCGACTTCCGAAACTAAAGTTATTTTTCACTTTGTAGTGTTTTTTTGGAAGTCAGTTTTTTTTGTTAAAAAGTTTTTATTTCTCGCTTTTTAGTGGGTCTGTTTATAATTTATCTTAGTTACATTAGCCTAATGTCAAGTTGCTCATCGTCTTTTACAAAATATTGCTTTTCCCGATGCAGGGACGTTAACTGTTGAGGAGTTCTCCAGGTATTTCACCATCAGCTCCATTTCACCATTCGCATTGTGATGAGCATGAATTGCTTAGCAACTCGTGAAATACTTATTATTGAGTAGTTCCGGTGGCCATCTGTGGTCTTCATCATCAGTTCCACTTCACCAAATGGTGCTTTCCGAGAGCAAATGCACGAGTTACTATAAAAATACCCAAATCGCTTAAGGTGTGCCTATAATATTTGAAGAGTTCCTTCGATTTCTCCAAGATCTAATTATCAAATCCTGACCTGATGACAATCGGACCAATCTGAAAGTTAGATAAAAAAGAATTTTGCAAATCGGCCTATAAATAATGTAGTTCTGAGGTATCAAACATTAAAAAAAATACCATATTGATAACCTCCTCCTTTTTTTGAAGTCGGTTAAAATAATAATAGCTGAACATTATGTGCAGATAAATTGTTACAGCGTTGCAATGATTTTTTACCCGATCAAATATACCTCTTACCGATACCAATGATTGCTAATTATCTAAATCTAATCTGGATAGTAATCTAAAGTTATGTATGTCCACTCCAAACTAATCAGTAACACAATTAAATAGGAATCAAGAAAAGATTGCAAGGACGCAACAACGGCCGCTCGTTCGACACCGGCCCGGAATATACACATCATGGCCTTCAGGTACCAATTAATAAGCCCTACTGACTCCCTTCCGCTCCACCCAGAGCGGGAGGGGTCATTTGATGACTTCCCATCCTGAAAAAAAAAAGTGTTCATACATGGAAAACGAACTCGCTATCCTATAAAACCTCTGAGTAAGATGGACAAAAAGTGATCTTATAAAAGTTTCTTTTAAGGTCGGAACCCTAAAATGAACCTGTCTGCTGATAAAAATAATTGTCAAATTCTGTACGTATAGATGCACGCACCGTAAAAAGCCACATAGAAAGCCAGTAGCCGGTATGTATATTGTGAATCAACAATATATCAGAGAACAACTAGCATCACCTTCAGCAACAGCTGTCCATACTCCACAGTACCTATAGTAAATAAGTTTATTTATTAAACTTTATGCGATGAAACAGGTACCGAGGCGGACTTGATGCTTCAGGCATTCTCTACTCACACATTCTCTTGTCAATCAAGGGTGAGGGTCGGGAGAGATAACATCGGAAGGTGCAGTCGCGCATAATGAAGACAAATACATAAGCCCTTTATGAAATCTTACCTGCTGCTACGGTGTAACAAACAAATCCTATAAGAATAGTGTTAAGATACTTTCACAAAACCAATGCCAATTACGATAAAAATTCAGAAAATGCATCATGTGGACAGATCATGAACATTCACGTGCCTTCGAACCGTAAGATAGCAATAATATTTATTGTTTATGTATGATATCATTCGTACTGAATTTTTTCAAACAATTGAATAATAGATCAGCGATCTTATAAAATATTTTCTTCTAGAATAAATCTAAGTAGGGACCCGTGGAAAACAAAAACTAAACTCATTTTTTTTCAAAAATGACTGAGATTCAGCACTTTTTGAACGTCAAAATAACATGAGACAGTCCCCCAAAATGCCGGTCCTTCACCATTTCCTTGTGCTTTAGCTGGAAAGAAGGAGTGGCGCAACAAACTCCCCAGCAGCACAGCCGTCTGTTAAGTTAGAATATATCGTGTAAATAAAACAATAACAACAGTAATGTCAATAGCAACTGCCGCACTGCAGGGCTCTCCCATGCCATAGAAAGAAAGAATAAGTATCAATCACCGCACTGCCCACAGCTTGTTGGCAAATTCAGATAATTTCGTCCTTTATCCTTTACCGTTAAACTCCCTTCATATTCCGCATTGCAAAGCTTGCGAAAGTCACCAAAAGTGTGGGAGACCGATTTTCAATGTATCACAAAACGCTTGACCGTTACCGAGTTGAAAGGAGGGGGTGGTCTGTTCTCACCCTTTCTACTCCTACTAATAGATACTGCACTCCTTTACACAATATAATTATACAACATTCGAGATGTGGTCCAAAGTACTCAAATTGCAAATAAATAATAAATCATATGTTTTCACGTAACACCTTGTAAGGCAACTACATCCGGCTGTCTTTGTCCAGACGTTAGCCATTTATTTGTTTCGTTATCTTTCATGTACCTTTTTCTTAATTTCTCCATGGAACAGATATTTTTGGTGCAAGTTATGTGAGGCCGCATGTAGTGTTTCATGTAAAGTATTTTTTGATAATGTTTGTAGGTTTTTAACATTCACTTTTAAACATGAGTCTCACAATGACGAGTTTGATTATTATAAAGGCATAGGATTAATAATTAATTGACTGAGGATCACAATTGCAGTTTTAGAAACAAAAAATGGTCAGGATTCTCTTCAATTAGAGAACTGTTGAACAGAAAAGGTTGAATTCAAAATTATGTTCAGCTGCTTAAAAGTACAAATTGCTTTTTAATCCCACATGGCTTTGTTAGATTAATTTCAAATTGAATGAAAATTGTCAAAGAAAATAAAACAAGCGTGTATTGTTATTATAAGATCCGCTTCAGTCGATATCTTACACCATACACAATAAACAAAGCGACCGGCCGACAAGCAATCGGTCCGCGACGAACGACCGAGGAGATAAAAACCGTTCGGTTGCCCATCGACCTGGTTCAGTCAACCGCCAGCCCCCGTCGCGATCCGTGATGTGAACAATGCACATGACCAAAGTCCCCAGTTTACTCTTAGTGCTATTGTGTTGTGAACTGTGTTCAGCTATCAAGGTACCGGTCACATGGGCCGACAGTGCTCGTAGTGAAGTGAAAAATGAACCCCATACGGAATTACCAGTGGAGATCATCCAGCCACAAAATGTGCACATCAGGACACCTAATCAACAGCCAGTCCCAATCGAGTACTTTAAATACACCGCACAGAAACCTAAGTTTGCTGCCGATATAGCAACGTTCCACGGAGTACAAAATCCCCAGCAACATTATAAAGCGCATCCTATCAAACCGTATACGGGCAAACAGAAACCTACCTTGGGCATTCATCACATTATTGATGACAATAAGGAGATTTATCTACCGTTTCAAAAGTACGTACAACAAAATGCAGAATTAAACAGCCATGTGAAACCGACGGCAAGTAACTATGAAATATTTCACCCATATAAAGCAGAACAGCCGGCATTGCAAGAGATTTATAAAGATCCAGTGCTTACGAAAATAAGAAACGATTTGCAAGACAGTAAACAAAGGTTGCAGGCTTACGAAGAAGAAGCTGGTAAACCTAATATTGCTAAAGATGAGTATTTAGAGAGTCCTGAGGAAACGGAAGGCAAACTGTTTCCGATTAAAAACATACCTGCACAATACGAGATTCACAGACCTCAAAGACGACCGGTTTATTACAAAACTCCACCCAAAGGCGTTAACAGGGATAATGTACTAAATAAAAAATTCAAACATCCTTGGAATCAATACGCGAAAATTAGACCAGAACATTACCGCCCGGTACAGCATCAGATTCACAATTTAAGACAACATCATGCTATGAAATATGAAGACGAGCGTAATGAGTATCCTGAAGTGCCAATTTCTGGAAACAATGCGGAACCGCCAGAAGGATATGATATATACGAAAAAGGTAAAGAAAAATACTTAAATCTAAGAAATAATCTTGATGAGTCCGTCAACGTCGTTGTACAACAAAATCGACCATCAACCTTTCAGAAACTCGAACTTCAAAAGGAAGAACCCGAAGATGAAGATGACGAAGACGAGTTCATCCCTGTTAAAAATTATGCTCAAGTCAGGAAAACAGAGACGTATAAGCATTTGCCCAAAAAAGCTGCCTATGATGATGCAGAAACCTACGAAGAAATAAGAAATGCACCTCGACTAAGGGAAGCAGTTAAAAGTACAAAAGCGCAAATAGTGTACAGTGAAGAAGGCTACGAAGATTCCGCATACGATCATGCTGGAGAACAAAAACATGCTTCAGATCACGAACGTCACGGTGGCTTCCTCAAGGAGCACGAAAACAGTGGCGGATTGTATAAAATCCCTACGGTCACCGGAAACTATCAAGACGGAAGAGGATTAGAGTACAGAGACAAAGAAGAACACGGAGAAAAATGGAAAAATAATAATAAAGACGACGAAGAAGAAACAGAGAACGAAGAATACTCTGAAGACGAACATGAAGAGAATTTAGATGCTAATTTACATAAAAACAATCGTCCAGAAATTGGTAATATAAATAGAAGAAAAGATTCGTCTAGTGATTATGATGATGAGGATAGGGACAATGGTGACGACAATAGCAATATTAACAAAGATGACGGCGAAAGCTATAGTGGCAATATAGCAAACGACCAACACGAAGTCGGTAAGAGAGAAGTAAATTTTGAAGTACCAGAAATAGATATAAATTCAACTTTATCATTTAACATTGAAGATCTAAAACCCGCAAAACAAAAATCAGAACCGAAAAAAGACGATATACAAGAAAAATATCCATATTACTATAAACATTTGAAGGGTATAAACAAAAATTCACCTCTTAAGTATGCTGAAAATCTCAAATTGATGCCGAAAAAATCAAACGGTGGAACCGAATTTTATGATTCTCGGGCTCGTATCGAATGCTCTGAAGTGGATGAAGAAGTAGACCCGATACCAGAAAAATTAAAGAATGGTGGAAACCCCACAGAAGATGAAGATTATGAAACCGACGATGAATCTGAAAGTAAAGCAAATAAAAGTTTCGAAACTGTAAAGAAACAACCTCGCCTCAAAGGGCTTGGGGATAAAATTGACTGTTTCAAAGCCAAATATTTTGGTGAAAATCCTTTAGATAGCCCATTTTTTAAAGAAGAAATAATATCAAATCCGGAACCTGTCATTGCACCTAAACTTCAGACGTACGAGTATAAGCTTAAAAATTTGAAAGGAGACAATGCTCAAGAATCTAAAATAAATAATGTTATAGACTCAACAAATAAATTGCAAGAGACTGCCAAAACAAATATCTTTGTTCTTTTAGATAAATTAAGAAGTGATCAGCATGATTTACAAGAATCTTTAAATACAACGAGTGAAGAATTAAACAGCCTTTTGTATTCGCCAAAGAGTATACTAGGAGTAAATGATACTCAACAAGCTAATGTGTACACAGATATTTTGAAAAATATTAAAGCCACGGTAAATCCAGCAGTAAACACCGATGTACCAGCAAGTTTATTATACTCTGACACAGACAATTCCAATACAACATACAACTTTTTCCAAAACAAAGAAGACGTTACAAAACTGCCACCTAAATTAAGGAAGAAAAGAGCAACATCGTTTGTTTACGAGCCGTACAAAATTATAAGGGATACCCAAGTTCAAGACTCAAAGAAAACTACAACAACCAGTAATATTAGCCCACTAATAAAGCAGTTGCAATCAAGTAGAGTGGCAGAAAGAGTTTCAAGATCAAATAAAGATAATAAACAAAAGACTAACAGCCGCACATATGTTGATATTGGCAGAAAAGACAGAACCAAACCTACAAGCAATGAAAATGAGAATTCTGATGCAACTTTTGTTGACGTCAGTATAGATCATCGCAGAGGTGAGCCCAGGTATGAAATCAGACCCACAAATCACAAATCTGAGTATACTCCTGTCGAAAATAAACGGGCAATGTCAGTTAATGCATACAAATCGCACACAACTACGGAAAAAAATATAGAAAGGTCTACTCAAAAATCTCTTCGAGGTAGGCAACGTTTTAGGCCGACTCAAATTACTACGAGACCGTTTCATGATTTAACTCAATTTATTCCTAAAACTGCCGATATTCAGAATGTGGCTGCTTCCAATTCTGTTAAAAAAACTGTTGAAAGTGCTGCTTCCGAAAATACAACCGAAGAACAGGAAAAGCTTGAAAAACCTTCTGATGATGGTAGTAGTGAAGATAGTAGTGAAGATTATGAGGAGGAAGAAGAAGAAGATGAAATAACAACTTCAACATCAACAACAACCACCACGACTCCCACGCCATCATTTAGAAGAAGAATGAGAACAGAAAGAACTAATCTGAAGAAAACAACGGAAAAAGTACCAGATCATACTACAGAAAAACAATTATTAAAATTAGTAACTAGATTCCGTGACTATAAACCTGATGAAAGTACTGAAATCAAAGAGAAAGAAACAATAGCGCCTTTAAAAAATAAACACATCGAAGAAGATGACGTAGTCTTACCTAAATATAGAGAAAAGAAAAAAAAAACACATACAAGCACTTTAGTGACAGATACTAAGAAATATGGTGAACATGACGAAGATGATATGGGGAAAGAAGAAGTTGACACTTTGATTGGAGTTAAAACTAACATGGATGATTACATGCCAACGTATGAAAGAAAAGAGCACCATCAGAAATCTATAAAAAATGAACAGAAAGATAACGAAAGTGGTGAGGCTGATGATGGCGATGATGATGACGATGATGATGACGATGATGATGATGATGATGACGACGAGGATGATGATGACGATGACGATGGTGATGATGGTGAGGAAGAAATAGAGAGTGTACGCTATAATTCGATGGAAATAACTAACCCTGAAGTGACCACGCCTGAACCGACCAAACGTACACTGACTAGAACGACAGATGCTCCTCCAACTACTGTCGAAACTCGCATTCGCAGTACCACCCCTATCCCTTCTCGTAACAATAAGCCAATTGTAACCAGAAAAAAAATTGAGATACACAAAGAGTTACCTGCAAATAAATCGTCTCCACATGTAGTCCAATTTAAACAAGATATTAAGGAAGTTGAAATAATTAAAGAAATACCAGCAGTGCCTAAAAAGAAGTCGAATAAGAACGACGCAGCTTTAGAATTATATAAAGATGATGAGTTAGCAAAAGCAATTAATAATTTAGGGGACGTTGAAATATTTAGAGAACTCGAAGAACTTGATAAGGGACCAAAACATGGTGGAAACTATCGACACGCTACAAAAGAAGATCTCAGACTACTTAGACCTCCAGATAGTAGCACTCAACCTCCTAAAGACGCAGAAACCTCGCAGAGTAAGAGCACAAAACATATTGAACTAGATGAGTACACTCCTAAAAGATTGCATGGAGGTAACTTAAAATCATTGAGTGACGTAAATCGCTCTACAAATAATGGCCGAAGTTCTAAATTAATTGAACTTAGTGATTCTCCACCGCAAAGAATGCATGGTGGTAATCTAAAATATGACAATAAAAGACGTGGCGACAGAAAAAACGAGAAACTGATTGAACTCAATGACAACCATGAAGAAGACCGACCGTCACAACGGGACGACGATTACAAATCCCGAAGTTCGGGACATGAAAGAATGCATGGTGGAAATTACAGAAGCGCTAAATTAATAGCACCAGCGTCACAGGAAGATAATGATGATATTCAAGTTAAAAGTTTATCAAAAAACACTAGAAGGAATGCCGCCGTTCTCCTAAACAGTTTCGCTCAAGTAGTGCCCATATTGACCACTACGCCAGGTTACATTGTAGACCCTAGCAAACGAATGTACTATTACGTCGACTAAACGCTAAAATATAAAAATTGACAGTCTGTTCATATTCTTTGCAAAGATGACAGGTTTCCATTTTGTCGCGAAACTATTTCATAGCATGACGACATTTTTGGTGAAACTAGTGTTTAAGTATCTCAGGCAATACCAGTACCAATATTTAATAGCTTGAGTTAAAAGCTGCTTACTTTTGATTTGAAAATTGTAGTAATATTACTCTATATTTACTCGTCGTTGGTAAAGATAAGCGTATGACGCAATTTTTTATGTAACTTAAATTGCCTAATGAGCTCGAGGAAATTCTATTGTCGTATAATCAAATTCTAATTATCGTGTTACGAGCTGCCGATCACTGATTGATCGCAATGTTCCAGCATAAATTGTAGTCATTAATTTTGCGCTCATTTTATCTTACAAGTTAAATAAAATTGCTTTGTTGTTACATATAGTACACATTGTAACATTGGTATTGCTTGCAGTCAGTTGACCAGTTTAAGGTTGTTAGGTTTAAGAATGTTTAGCTTCAATGTATTCTTATTTTTTTATTGGTTTCAACAAGGTACAATGTTCAATTCCACACAAAATTCGTATTGTATAAATAGATTTAAATTTAAAAGTTAGGCAACAATCGCGGGTAAAATATAAGCAAAACTAAATTATTGTTATAGTTTCGTAAGTTGGCGATGGATATTTTCGAAAGTAATTAGTCTATTGTAATAGAAAGTGCCACATTACGTATCGCGGGACTAGAGTCGAAAGCGATCGATCGAGTTATCAAAATCTATAATTATTCGCTATTGCTAACTGCACTGTGATAGAGGTAATTGTTAATGTTTTTTTACAACTAAGAGAACTTATTTATAAATTTGTTATTTTTATAAATAAAGTGTGCTCTAAATTAATAATAATTATATGATTGTTTTGTAAGAAATTGTTTCTTTTTACATTAATCAAACATGTAGAAACTAACTGCTTGTAATTCGTTAGAAAATTAATTAGATCATTCCGACCAGTTGCACTAAACACTAGTTCAGATTGTTACTAAACCGAGTCTATTTTCAAATATAAACCAGTTACAATTATTGCAAAAGTTACAGAACAGATTTCCTCAACCATTTTACAACATTTGTAACACAACAATCTATCCAATGAACTATATAGAACAGTCGAATGTACACGACTAATTTTCGAACATAACAAATTGCACAATTGCAAATAATACATTGCTAAAGATTGTGTTATCACACAATGAGTTGTCTCAGTGCACATCTGGGTTATGTACTAGTGTCCCAACACACTTTTTGCTAAACTGTTACAGTATCTGTTGAGCTTGAACGAATGAGAGATATCTTCACGTAGTGCGTTCAACTTTGGTGCTGCGACTTTCACTTTTGGCGATAGTTAACTGGATCGGCTGTATTTAGTTTAACAATTTGTAAACTTTTAAGTGAATCAAAGATAAAAGTAAAAGTGTTTAAGATTAATTAATTTGTGAGAAAAGTATTTGATCTTGTGAAGTGCCATGGGGCGATGCGTTCAGTTAGCGCAACTTAAGCTTAAAAGTCAACAAAACTAAAAAAGTAAAGACATCATTAAGTTTATTTATTTTTATTTCAGTGGCAAGTCTTTGAAATCTTATAATCGAGATGAAACTTAAACTACAAAAATAAGCTTAACATTAACATAATTTAAATAAATTACAAAATAAAATTTAACAATAAATAAATATCAACAATATACATTGCAACTTTGTTTTGGTTTCGTTCGATTATGAAAGTTGACAATATTGCGGAACTTAAAGCTAGTTCTACGACTATTATGGGAGAATATAGACAAGCAATCAAGACATAACGTATTGAATGGCTGATGCAATTTTAATACCCGTTTTGCCTTTAGGGACTGCGAAGAACTATATCGGTAGCAGAAGGCACGAGACGAATTCACAAAGATAAGACTGAACAAAACAAATCAGTAGCAGTCTAAGCCTTTGATTATTATCAATATGATACTCATTTTCAAAACAATAACAAAGAAATGTATTCTTCGTTAGACATGCGTACAGCATCAAATATTACATCAGCATCATCATCGTCTCAATCGCTCGTTCTAACCATTTTCATTAAATCAAATGATACTGTATATAACTCATTAATTAAAACATGAATAATTGCATCATTGACACTTCATTCAACTGTTCACTATACTAATAACATCACCGTAATTAATATTTTATATCTATCGTTTTATATTATTTATGTTTCATTCTACCAACAGAATTTGTTTGGCTGTCTCTAGAAGTGGGATGATTAATTGGTTTCCATTCTGATTCTACACTTGGTACGTAGCTTGGTTCAACGTCTTCTCTATCTATGGATTCATCTGTTTCCATTTCTTTTTCTTCATCAAAGAAGTCTATAATTGGATGATAGTTGTAATTAACACGTTTTCCATTGGAAATATAATGTTGGTTGTGTTGTTCTTGTGATTCTCTTGATTTATGTGCTGGTGTCAGTTTTTCCGTTGATAATGCTGTTAGTTTTGGAGCTATAGTCACTCTTGGTCTTGGAGTATTTATAGATGTTGCCTGGCCGATATCAGGCTCCTCGTAATCACTTACTTCTTCTAATGTATCTCCGCTGCTGTTTGGGAAAGATTCAACAGCTTGCGAACCTGATGATACGAGGTCGTCTGGTTCACCTGAAGTTTTCTTTCTGATTGGTCGACGTCCTGATGAGCTGGGTCTTGTGGTTCTCTTAAACTGGCTTCCAGGCAGTTTATATTTAGGTGGACTATCTTTGATGAAGTTAAATGATTGACCAGCTGCAGGCGTTGGTGGTTCCAGGTAACTTGGCAAAGTGACTCCACCAAAGTTTGATGATGGAGAAGGGTTTCTGGCTGAAGGTGGTCGTTTGACATGCCTTATTGAGCTTGCCTGATTGAATGAGTCTGGGAAATATGAGTTTCCATAAGAATCTATGGGATTTTGTGGCAGAGAGTCTTCGTTATCATTATTTTTGCTGAAAGGACTGCCGGGTATTAAGTTCTGATTATCCGTAAATGGTGGGAATGATTCTATAGGTTTCTTATGAGTAAACAGTGGTGATTTAATTTTTGGTTTTTGTATTGTAGATTGCACGTTTTCAAAAGCATGGTTTCCTGTCTCTGATGATAAATCTTCTCCGGGGAAGCGTTCTGAAGAGGTTTCTTGGACTCTGTGTCCTAGTGGTGGGAAGGACACGCTGTAGCCTTCAATGTGGCATGAGCAGCATGTTGGAACCTGGAAGAGATAGTTGTACTGGCTATATTATCTTGGTTCTAAATTTTCATTATCAAGTTTCACTTTTGTTTATTTGCTTTCCATATATTTTGATAAAAGAAAGGGAATATATATTTTCATATAACGTACCTTGAATATATCCATGTGAAGGCCGTTCTGTTGATCCCAAGTCAGCAGCCGATGGTAGTTATAAACTTGAACGCATTTTGATTTGAAGTTATCCGTCAGGTAAGTGCACGATTCTTTTGGTTTCCTGTTAAAGAAATATTGTATATAATAATAATGTATTTACTTATACATAGGTTAGAAATCACATTGTGACTTTAATTTATGATGATGTGATTTCTATCTACGGGGATAATTTCGACATGCACAAAACTCATGTTTCACTACCAATAATGAATTCACGTATTTCCGAAGCAAGTAGCACTGCGGTCACATTTTTGAAAATAAAACAATTAACAAACAATTCTCTCTGCTCCAAATATCAAAACAAAATTAAATAAGTTATCAATAGTCAGTCTCTTACAAAACTTACGACTTTGTCAAGATTAATTGCCTTTTAAAAATAACTTCCACAAATGATTGCGATCTTGCAAGCCAGAGAAATAATTCAATTTTAGATAGACGTTGACATGTTGTGAAATAACAGACATCCGGTCATTTTAATTTATACTTAGTTGGGCAAGTGTAATTTAATAACAATATTGCGTTATTCGATACTCGCTTTTGACATTGATGAATACATTTCCAAATGAAGTCTTGCATACGATATGGTAATAGATTTACTATAGTTGAATCAAAGTGCAATTTTACAGTTAGCTACAGAGCAAATATTTTTGCAGCTCTTAAGCACTTCAAGAGCTCAACTTCTTATTTGTACATACTCTTCTTCCATCAGGTCACAGATTTAGGACACCTTACCATCAACGATTGTATTGCAGTCTAGCTTCACTTGTTAGATTCATCCTTGCAATCTTCTTCACTTTTAGCTACACGGGCTCTATACTCTTCCCTCTCAGGTTTATCATCTCCTCTTTCAGCTTTACTATGAAATACATAATTACTTATACTTACAAACATTTTTCCAGCCTTAGTGTCTGTGTATGTTCCCCTGTATTTACGATGTACTTCCACTGTCCCGATGTTGCTCTTGCTCTCTGGGGTCTCGCGTACTTTACTGTGCTTGGACACATAAAGCCTGCTTCACCTGCTCCCGCGAAGTCCCGGTTGGCTGTGTCTCCTCGCCTAGACGTGAAACAAGCATTGTTTGACTTAACATCATTTACTTTATGATAATTGTAATTATTAACAAGGGGTTTAGTAGTACTGCAGCTTTAAAACATTGCAAACTCTCGTATTATTATTATAGAACCAGGCAAGTCCAGTGACGTGTTTCGGATGTAATGATGATGAAACTTTCGTATTATCTTGAAGAAAAAGTATAGTAGGTACATACTTTGAGGGGTTTACGGAGTGCACAGTTTCAGTGCTCAGAGACATCGCGCGTCGTAGAGATAATATTTGATCTAAAATATATGTACATGATGGACCACCAAGCGGTGTTACGGTTACATTACCGTTTATGAGAACTTAACAATATATTTGTTTGGCATATTTCTGTTTCGCACCTCATCCACCATAGCTTTTACAACTTACCTATTAGACACAAGATAATGCTGTTCATTGTATTTAGCCTCCTGGGCAGCAGTGACTCCGTCAATGATTCCTTCTCCCGGGTCCTTGTAGTCAGCTAGCAGGGCCGCTGCGGCTGCCTTGTTGCGTCTTATTGACTGCACGATGGCTTCACTGGAATCACAAACAAGAGCGAGATTTTCAGAGATTTAGATGTCCTTATACCAAACTTTATCACAATCAATACAACTTTTTGCCATAAATATCTAATAAAAGAAGTCAGAGACAGAATATTAGTATGGAGAGTTGAAAACAAAACAGCGCCCACGCTGATTACACAACTAAACAAATATTTACAGGTTCGTAGGTTTCAAAGAGGAAACTCACTTAAAATATTAGACTAATCCAGTCGTAAAAAAAGTCATTTAAATAAAAGCAATATTTAGAAAGAGGATCGTGCCAATTTGATAGTCCTTAAATAAGAATAAAATGCCGTTATTAACAGAATCGCTCTTGACATACTCTTATTTAGGTAAATACATATGTATGTCTAAAATCAATGAAAACCGCTTTTAGAGTATGTATATAGATAACATCAAAAACTTAAGATCCAACATAAAACGCTTGAGTGAGCACCGTTATTTTAATATCTCATCAATACCAATTTTTACTTTCTATCTTCACTTTGAGTAAAGATTTGTCACTCGAATTAGAAGGTTAATTGAATCTTCAATAAGATTTTTTTTCAATCCTAAATAAGTTTATCTTTTTTATATTTCCTCCCTAGCCAAGAAAAACTAGGGAGGAAAGATTAAAAGATAAACTTGAAACCCAAATCAGTAAATCATTAATGTTATCCTAATTCTAATTGTAATTTTATTTTTCCAATACCATTTGTTGGACATTATTCGATTGAATAATTATCACAATTATAAATACAATAACTCGGTTTAGTCCCATCTATCATGTAATGAGTTATCACCAATAACTCATTCATTTAACACTTATATCCAATCGCATACAACGAATTAATAATCTCAAAACAGATAAGTAAGCATTCTGAAAGACATTATAATCTATATATACAAGGTTATTGGTAAAACATTAACAACCTCTTAAGACGTCATTGTACTCGTCATTATGAACAACTTTTACTGTGGGACCAAACTTGAAATCGCGAAAAAAAAACAGCTGTTCCCTACATTTATGTTCGTATAACTCTTCAAAATGTAGGGAACAGCTGATTTTTTTTCGCGATTTTAGGCTTGGTCCCATTGTAAAAGTTGTTCATAATGATGAGTACAATGACCTCTTAAGAGGTTGTTAATCTTTTACCAATAACCCTGTATATAAAATTCAAAGTCCCGACTGACAGATGTATCAACGCACAGCCTAAGTTGCTGGTCTTAGGGACATGAAATTTGTAGAGTGTGTTCTTTGTGAAGAGTAGGTATCCACTAAGAAAGGGTTTTTCGAAATTCTTCCCCTAAGAGGGTGAATGGAATGGAATGGAAAGGGGGAGGCTGTAATTTCACGCGGTCGAAGTCGCGGGCAGAAGCTAGTGACAAAAATAAAAAAACAGTGGCACTCCAGGAGTGCCGACAGAAGTGAAAACATGAAAAAGCATGGTAATTTTATAAATATGTTTCAAGGTCATTCTTCTCAAAGAAAATGTTCCGCGCGTTGATGTCTTTATAATGGCTAAACTTAAAACAGAGGTGTCGGTCACGGTAACAGTGTCGCGAGTTAAATCGTTCTTCCCGTCTCAAAAAATATCCAACGCGCTTAAAGAAGTTTTCAATTCAAAAATTGATTAATTTGACTAAGTTAAAAATAAATAAAACGATGACCATAGCAATTATTTAATAGGTGGCTCCTGTAGAAATCTGCCTAAAAGATTCGTCTTGATGGTTAATTCGTTACGTTTCGATGGGTAACGACTTGTGACCGCAGACATAATTAGATGTCGAAGACAAACAAAAAGATATCATCGTCACTGTTATATAAGATGTTCCCATTATGAATTAGCATAAATATCTGTCTTAATAGCATACAGATAAGATGATGTATAATTATTTCGTTGGAGACAATGAAGACATTAAAAAGACATAAGAATCTTACTTAAAAGTAAGCCAAGTCATCGAATTGGAACATATGAGACGTCTTGCACAACAATTAATATTACAAGAACTATCTTCTTGTTTTATTAAATCTGCAAAAAATAGTGGAGAATTGTATGGCAATAGTTATAACCATGCCCATAGATTTACCATCGACAAACGAGTAAAAATCATAGACAAAGATAATGCAACGTAATGAAATGCCCATAAGAACACAAAAGAGGTAAACCTCACATTTTCGAACTCACACCTCGCTCATGATAATAACGGTCACGCATATCGTTCCGCGAAAATCTTATGACATTCGCAAACCACACGACACCAACAGAATCACTTTCGCTAACACATTACTCTTGCTTTCTATGTAATCCTGGTTATGCAATGAAATATCAATACATAAAACCTGTTTCAGATTTTTTTAGGAAACCGTTCAGAATGATAAAGAACTTGTTAGACTGGTTGAGAATATTGCTAATGGATGTAATACATAATTTGATGATTATAGTATTCAAAGTTATGAAATCGATCCGGTTTTTATTGAATCATCGGCTGAAACTTAATTAATTATTTGAATAGTAATGCAGATTTTTTTAAAGTATAGGCTTTTAATTATTAGAAGAATGTAGAACATGCCACCTACAGCGAATGAAATTTAGATAACAAGTAAACTAACATAATTCGTTACGAGTTGTGAGTCTAACTAAATATATAAATTCTTGGCATGGATTTTGTGAAAAGGAGCTTGTTGTACAGTAAATAATCAATTTTAGCAAAGAGTTGATCAATCATCATCAGGAGTTGATTGTTTATCTTTCTGACTGACCGATCCCTTGACAATTCAAAAGTGTCTGTAATTGGTTTATTTGAAATACATGCTTTGAGTTTGAGAGTTTGAGTTTGATCAATCAACTCGCCGTATTGCAATTTACTAGTGGACATAAACCTCAAACAACAAAAAGCAATAAGTATGAAGACAATATTTTGAATAGAAAATTGAATATAAATGCCTCAACTTACGTCGGATAATCGTCAGAATGCAGACATAGAGTGTTTGTGAACAGTTCACACTTATTAGGGTCTGCTGCTGACGTCGGCAGCTTCCTGGCAGGAGTCGGTCTCCTCTTAGGAATGAGTGGTGATGGGGCAGCTGGTTCAGGAGTGGTGCGGCGAAACAAAGATGGCGGCTTCGGTTGGTAGGCACCACGGCGGAACGAAGATCCTGGAAAGGTTAAATAAAAACAAGTTTAATTATGATTTTTGAGGAATTCGATTATGATAGGATTGAATTTTGTTATAGTCACTGACTTTTTTTCACTTTCTTTTTACTGTGACAAAAGTTTATGTCAATACAATGAGTGTTTACATAAGAACAACTCAGCGTGCTCGTGTAACGAAGGGTTAAAAGATCAGACAGATTTTCTTGCAACTCACGACCTGTACAATAACATGTTGGCGTTGTTGAAAAGTTTTGTTTTCTTTTAATTTAGTTAATTTCACTTCGTCAACACGTCATGCATCCGTTTGTTATATCAACAGCTACTTTTAAAGTAATACCTTCTGACTCATGATGACTCTCCTTACATAATTCTGAAGTCTGACTTGCCTTAATGTCTGTTGCTATGAACCCTAACTCATATACTTGGTGATTAATAAGCGTTAGCATTGTCAGTACAAGAAGCTTGGCTCAATTACTACTTCCAGGTATTGACAGACTAAAGATATTATTATCATCTTACCTTTCCTGCCGGTGTATCTAATCAACGTTCTCAGCTTCTCCGCTACCGGTAGGTCTTGTGCTATGGTCTGGTTTGTAGACTCTGCCATCAAGTCCAACGTCCCATTGTCAGAATGTGATACACTCGATGTTACGCTGATGATCTCTGACACTGTCATTGGAGTTGTTGGCTCTGGTGTTGTGGTTGATGAGATTGTTGAGTTGTACTGAAACAGCCATTAAAACAGCTTTCAAACGAAATTCTCACATTATTTGTGTTCATTACTTTCAGTCAGTTAAAATATTTGAAACAATCATTCTATTCATTATGATTATGTAATTTATTGCACTAAAGTATTTGTGTCGTATATGGTCAGTTTTTAATATATCGGCCAGTTGATTTTATGATTATTGATTACCGTAGGAAAAGGGTCTTTGGTTTACGTCTATTACCTACTATAAATGTTCCTGCAATAATTAACTAGTTATGAGACATCTACAACTATATTAGAATCATCATCTTATTTACTTACATCATCTTTAGTATTCATAGCATGATTCATTTCTCTATGTATCGTGTTCTCTACTCTGTTTCCAGTGTAAGTCTTGTTTGTGTTATTCCTTGGATATATTCTACGGTTGCGTGTGATTGGAGGCAAGGGTTCTACACCCATGTCAAATGGTTCGTCGTTTAACTCTGTGTCCTCCGTAAAGGATCGTCTGAGTAATTGTGGCGGAGCTGGTTCATATGGCTGTTTGACTTCCCTTGGTTCCTTCCCTGATCTGACAGCTCTTCGTATTAAATTGGCCATGTCTAAGAGTATTGGTAGCATTAGGTCTGTGGTGTTGTCACTGTTACCAAACATTGATCTCACCTGGAATCAGCAAAATTTTTTATGTATTCTTTGTGGTTGTTTGTTATTGATATTGAATAAAAGTTGTGGAAAAGTAAGTGAGAAACAATGATGACAACGTGGTTTAGGAATTAAAAGTACGAAATGTAATAGCAGACCAAAACCAAGGAAGGAACCAAGTGAGAAGATAGATTGAAAATAGCTGAAAAGTGGTCATCGTGATTCACAGATAAGCATGATTATATACTGGTACTGGTAAAGTTTTTTCAAGTATCGATTTTAACAGTGTTGGCAGTCATATAGTAAAAAAGTGTCTTAAAATTAATAGATATGTATTTCTGTTAGAACACTTAAAAGTGTTCCCACCACAGATAAAGATACACCTAGATAACGCAAGAGCAGTTCTACTTCGCATGTCCAGCTTACGAACAAAAATCGTAAGCCCCCACTCAGTCCTGTGTACCTACTGCAGTGCGATTCTGTACTTCACCTAAGTTTTCACGGTGAGATGGGTTCTCACCGTGAAAACTTAGGTGAAGGGAGCGTGGAGTGAGCTATCAATTGTGTCAATTCCTAGCAAAAACAAACTCACATCACCTAAGTTTTCACGGTGAGATTTTTACAGAAACGACCGGCTGCTGGCTGGGTGAGCGTGAACGCTGGCGCTAGGCCCCGGGGGTGTGACGAGACGGATGCCGCACGCTGCGGCGACTTTGAATCGATTTGATTTTCCCATCACTAAATAGTGTTTGTGACGTCATAATAGGTAGTCAAAAATGGCACGCTTGGTTTTCATACAGATCGTGATACTTGCTTTATCTAGGTCTATCTATGTCTGTGGTTCCCACATTAACTATAAAATAAACGATTCGACACTGCGGTTGTTTTATTTTTATGACTAATTGTTTAGGTCTCGTTCAAGTTGTCAGTCACAGTATAAACCATACAATGACCATTTCACGGCCATGAGAAGACCTAGTTCCAGTTCGGATGTATCCATTCTTTTGAGATTCGTATCGTGTGCACTACTGGTTTTGAGATTGTTTGATTGTGTTATTGCAGTACGTGTGTTGTTAGCCTTATTTTTGGACAAGATTGTTGAAGTACTAGTAGAGTTTTATTTTGTTGTTGCCTTGTTAGAGACATATTTATTTTTAGTGACCTGAGGGGCCGTTCTCGTAATTTTAAGAACGTACACAGTCTGATCTCAGTTTCAATCTATAAAAATACCTCTAATTTCCCAACATTTATGACAAGTTTTTGACGTTTATTATCGCTAAGATGAGATAAGACTATTTTTAATTACGGAAATTGGTCTTGTTATGTGTAGGTATAGTTATGATGTATGTTGTGACCTTTTAGCTTTCTCTCAGTAGGTATACACTAAAGAATATCTATGTTTTAGTTTATTTAGCAAAGTTATTTAAAAATAAACCTTTTTAAAGAAAGAATTTTGTCAACCAAAAATTTGTACCGTTTTGTTTCAATGTCTAGAAATCCGCCGTTTAACTTATGTAAATGTTAAAGATTCAGTGACTCCGGACGCACCACAGAATGTAATCGCAACCTTTTATCGCCAATTATAGCCACTTTCCCCAGAAATAACTAAATTAACTTGCTCGTGGATATCGGCTTATGAACAACTTAACGAACTACATAATTTACGGTTCAAATTAATTGAGTAATTTTAATATCGTCGTCGCATTGATTTTGAGATCAGAGTTACATGTATATACCAATTAAATTATTTATGTAAGTAGATAAGAATGTGACGTAGTGAATGGCAACTGAAGAATTAAGCCATGACAGTCAGACCAGCAAGTTATGTTCCTGACCGGCTAAAGGCTCCTACAAACAGGCGCGACGCGCGGTATATTCGCGCGCGACACAAAGGCACCTCTCGTTGCGCCACTTGCGGTGTCTTTGTGTCGCGCGCGATTTTATCGCGTGTCGCGCCTGTTTGAAGGAGCCTTAATACTTGTACGAATAGCCATAACAAGTAATAAATAATCATTAATCTTGGGACGCTCATGTAAAGCCATAGACGTATACAAATTATAAACGTTTAAACTAATTAACCGTACATTTTTTACGTTTAAACGTCTCTTAACTTTAAGACCTTTATTCATAAACGTTGCTTACGTTTATAGGATAACATCCCAGAAATTCCTTAGGCATCTATGCCATGCCATGGTTCTGTAAATTAATTATTATTTTAAAACAAATGTTACCAGTAGCGAAGGGTCAATTTTTGTAAGAGGTAAGCCGGAGTAGATATCTTTAAAATTGTTACATTACTAGCTGTTACCCGCGACTTCGTCCGCGTGGAATTTAACAAAAAGTTATTGTTTAGTTCGCAGAGTTTACGATAACATATGAATTCTTTATTCCGCGTAAAGAAATCCCTATGCTAATTTTAATGAAATTCTTATATTTTATGAATCTATATTTTGTTTTTGCACATATTTCTCCATTTAATTCTTTTTTTTTCGTTTTTGAATTTTTAGTTGAATTATTATTTATTTTTAGGTTTTCGTATTAGCTTTATTGAGAAAATTCTTTACGAGTTCTAATACGAGTATTATACTGTTTAAAAATTCTATTGGGTAATTAACCACTTCATCCGGATTGCAAACTGTATTGATGGAAAGGTATGTTTGTGATTCACCAGATAGCTTATCTAAAATGCGCTGATTAAGCGCAATAACCTGGTCGTTCATAGGTGCTAAAATTGATCTTTCACACAACCACGAATCTTCTTTGATATTGAGATTGTGAATATCATTATAAATACTATATTGTATTAAAACTTCAGTGTCCGCCACAACCTGACAAAGACCGGTAGGTAGTTCTGTATCATGAGTACCTACTATTCTCTTCTGGACACTTTCCCTCACCAACATCAAGAAGTATTTTGCAAGATTCTGAATGTTATTTGTATATAGAAGATGTATAGATTTCATTAGTTTATTTTTTTTTCGTGGGACCCATTTTTTTCTAAATTCAAAGCCTAGCCTATGTTACTCCTTATTACATCAGCTATCTGCCAGTGAAAGCCCCGTCAAAATCGGTTAAGCCGTTTCAGAGATTCGCCGGAACGTTTATTCCGGCTAATCTCTGAAATGGCTGAACCGATTTCTATAATTCGATTCCGATTTGTCTAAACAGACGAAATTGTAAAAAATGTTATTTTGGTATATGTACCGTGTATACATCCATATGCATTTAGTAAGAAGCGGTTATTTTAATATTACAAACATATACTACAATTTCATTTATTCGTATACATTTGTCTATAGAATACTGACTGCGCCATTTTTCAAAGGGAAGCCGGTAGGAATCGAGTTATATGGAACCTTCTCCACTGAATGTAACTTCAATAAGCCTTACAATGGTAAAAAAACTCGTAATCAACATCCAATAAATCAACCGTCTTAAATCAATAGAAACCCGTCTCGCCTGTATCGCTCAATAAATCATCTTTGCCCTAAAGCCATTGACGTAATAACTGGTAAGCTGCCCGACAGAACACCATAGAGCGAAAGTTTTGACGTAAGATAAACGAAAACGAAAGTAATCGGAAACTGTATGGATAGCTCGATGTGTCAGGGGCAGTCGGAGGATTACGTGTGTTATTTAATTTAGAGAATGTTGTTTTTCTATGTCATGTGTGTTTAGAGTCGTAGAGCCTATGAACGTCGTACCTACTTATTTAGGATATAACGACTCTTCATATTATTCTAAGAGGCAACTAAGATTGAAGTGTAGCTGCTTTGATTTTTTTGTAATGCTAAAAATTATTAAGCCCTTTTTTCTACTACAAAAAGAGACCATTGTTTCGAAATTGGGTTGAGTTTTGTATACCATCAAAGTGGCAGTGGCAATCAACTCCTGTAATACCGCGCTGACTGCTCGTAACGACAAGGGTGAAGATAAAAACAAAGATGCAAGTGACATGCCCATAGTATTAATAAACACACAATTTAACAGCAGGTATCAATAACCTTGACATGGAGGCATACCATAGTTTCCGACAGGAACACCCGCGAAACACATGCAAACCAACAGACACACAATATCCTGACAATAAGTCGCATGCGACCGTGGTTCCGTCACGCATGCCCATATGATAATCAAATCGTTTAGTTAAACATGCAAATGTATTGGGTTAAAGACATTTTCATAACCAGTTACTCTAACCAATCGTTTTTTCTTGACAAAGTAAATAGTTAAGAAGAACGACATACCTATGTATGTACCTACCAATAGAATTTGGCTCGCCAAATCACATCGAATAAAACAAACTGATAATCTTCTTTCACGATGAAATATACCTACAGGTTAGCAGGGACACGCAACCAACCATGGATTCATGTCACGGTTTAAAAAATCTCATAAATACAAGTACCTACTTAATATATATGAGCAATCATACGAGAATAATCAGGCAGAACTCCTATCTGACCTCCATCTCTAGTTACTGAGTTACACGATACTCCTTCGTAAGACCTGGTTCGAAAGCTTTTGCAGGTAAAATAAAGATGACATGATGTTGGTGAGTAACAAACTATATTTTCACATAATAAAGTCTTATTATGTGAAAATGTAGAATAATGTCAGCTGCTATGGAGTCCCATAGCAGCTGACATTATTCTGAGATGTCCTCGATATTATTTTCTACATCTGCCCCACAAAGATGCGATTTCTGCTACATATTCATAGCATCATGTTGGAATAGTTGTGAGCCACTGAAGTGCATCGGATCGGATGCCGCTGCGCCGACGCCGATATGAAAGCGGGTGCTGCACTATTTTTGATAAATTAGACAGTTCTTGAGAGGATAAGAGACAGTTACTTGCGAATTTTTGTTGATGATCGATCGTTTGCATTAGCGCGATATTGCAAGGTATATGCTCTTCTTTGAACTATCACAAAGTTATCATTATTTAGAGTTAGAACGTTATAAGAAACTATAAATTAAATTTACAATGAGCTGATCGGGTAACGTGTTGATTGATAGGTAAATGGATGTTTCAGATTGATGGATTTAAAGTTTTAATGATTCTGATTAAGTCATAATCCATAGTATACCTACACTTAAGATGATATGTGATGATAGACCTAGCTATCATTATCATGACAAAACCGATGGTCGCCTATTTGTTATCATGTACCTATTCATATTTATTTGACCGGAAAAGCTTGCAGTTTTTTTTATAATGTTCCCACTGCTGGGACAAAGGCCTCCTCTTTGTGAGAGGGAGTGGGCCGTAATCCACCACGCAGGCCCAGTGCAGGTAGGTAGATGTCACATGTCTTCGAGTTTTTAGTTCTAAGACTACACAAGTTTTTGACCCAAAGACTATTTTGTCCGACGAAACTGTTAAAATAGTAAAAGAAACTCCAATTTTGTTTTCTTTCTAAAGGTTATATTATTCAAAAACGTTTTAGGACTAAGTAGACAAGACGATTTAAATGTGGTATAATAAAATAAGTCAAATAGTTAACTAAATGTTTATACAAAATTGGTCTCGGTGAAAGCCAGACGTTTAGTAATGAAATCCATTATTTGTTTTGGTTCTTATAAGATACTGTTGTAAGATAAAGAACTAATTCTTGAGCTTCTTGAGAGGCAAACTTTAGACTTCCCGTTATTGAAGTGCCGATAAGTAGAGTTTGTTTCATTTTCAAAATAATAATTATAATGTTTCTTTTCTTTTTTTATAGTTTTAAGGTGTATTTATTTTGCTGTAAAGCAAATAAACGCATTAATCTTTCTTTCTTTCAAAATAGCCAGACTGTTAGAACACAGAGTAAAACAATAAGCGATTACATAAGACCTCTTGCCAAAGATTATATTTCATAGAGAATCCAGCCGTGTGTGTGTTATCAAACTTTTTTTATTTATCTCTTCCTATCATTAACAAGCACGGTAACTCCAGTCGAAATCTTGTGTAAGAAAATCCTTTGCATTACATAAGTAAGAGCCATTGAATAAATCTACATTCACAGTTTTATATTTAACTAAAATTCATCACAACTAACGATCACAACAAAATCATAAAATTAGAATACCCTTCATCAGAAATTGGCATTGACACACTCCCGTTTGGATGAAAAACAAAATAATAATTCCATTCGTTTCACAAAGAAATAATAGGGGCAAGGGTATCATTAAATATAGCTAACTGTATAGCGCGTTTGAATTTCATATATTATTTCGACCTTTTATGTCCATATTATCTTTGTTAAAGTTTTAGAAAATATCTAGCAGTTTTGTTAAAAGAAATCATTGGATGAATAGAATGTAATTTAATCATTTAGTTCATTTCGCTATATTTAATGAGCTGTCAATCATTATTAGGCTACAAAAAACAAAAATTAGGCTACACAAAACCTGTAACTAAATATTTTTATTTCATAATAATTACTTCATATAATAATATGAAGTAGTAGGACTTAAAAGAATTATGAAGTAATTATAATTTCTTCTGACAGAAGAATATTTGCAATGAAAATTGTTACAAAATTCTTATGACTAAGCTATATGTGGTGCTTAATTATTGCGATATGAATAATATCAATCATCGTTCTACAGATGGACTCTCCATCTGTAGAACGATGATTGATATTATTCATAACCTCATCAGCAGTAACTAATTAAGTACCAAATTACAGTGAGGTTTTAACACACTTGTCTTTTGACAGACAGGTACCGTAGAATGTTTGGCGTACATAAAATGAAATTATTTAAACTCGTAGTTTTGGTACTACAACTATAGTTTTTTATCTTACGAAACGACGCGCGCTTTACTTGTGGTTACCAAAAATACAAACACGCCATGAATGTGTATCTAAGCGTAGGTGCTCTCAGTACCGTCCAAGACAATGGCGAAGTCGGAAGTGTGTGTGTGTGTGTTATGTCCTGACGCTACTCGTCTTTACACACACATTCCCAACATGTTTGTAAACTAAGTTATCATATGTAAAACGCGCGTCGCTTCGTGAGATATAAATACTGTAATACTTTGCGGGACACTAAACGCCCCCAGACATAATAACAATAAAACTTCTACTGTATATCTTTCAGTGTCCTTCAAGCGATTAAACCATAACGATATCGTGTAACATAAATCACGTGATATTCTCAATCCACTACAACTGCAATAATACAACTTTTTATCTAACGAAAACGTCACCTTTACAGCAACGCTCCAGATTTCTTACAAAGGGTTAATAGTCCATTTCGACCACGATTCTTTACGGTACAATTATATTTATGAAAAGCAAATGGCGACAGATTATGTTTACAACACCTGCCGTTTGATAATTGTGTGGACAATCGATTTTAAGATTACGTTAAGTGGATTGAAAAGTTCTTGTTATTGAAATAGTGTTTAGTACGTGACCTAGACTGGTTAACAAAATACAGATGCTGGTAAATGTTTCAAAATACAATTGTTATCTTTTCAAGAATTGAATTAGTTAATAAGAATAAGACATGGCGACATGCCCCCTATTATGGCGGAGACTGACCTGCCACGTTTATTTGTAATGTATCATTCGACGCAAGAACGTTCGCTTTGAGCATTTGACTCAAGCGTATTCCATTTTTATTCAGAATGGTGGACGTAAAGGTTATGTGTGCTTCATTAATTTTATTTAGTTATTGTTATTGGAAGAAGAAGAAAAAAAAACGATATTGTATCTTGTTTGTAAACATGCGCTCGCGATGCTCGCATCGAGCGGCTCGGCTCGCTGCACTGACTACTGTAACACGTTACAAAAACTCGATACATTACAAACAACTGTTGCAAGTTAGTCTCCGGCTTTAGAAGTTAGATTCTGAACTACCTATAAAAACGCATCAAAAGATAAGTTACGATTCTTTATTATTTGTAAGACCAGCTTTCGACAATGGATTTACTTAGTGTTATTTTCAAACAACAAGAAGCTAAAAGTATATATTTTATTAATGCCTTTCTTAATTTTTCCAAGCCACAGATTATGCAAGGTTGACAATAAATATATATTAAGATGATAATGAAATAATATGCTCAAGTTAGTACCTTCGTGTCTTAATCTCGTTAATTAATGAACACAAAGAAAGTATTGTGCAAACAAAAGCTACTATATATCTCATACAATATGAAGAAGCGTGAAAATTACACTGTAGGACAAAAACATTGACCCATTTCCGTAATATTGGAGATCGAATGAAATCTCTTTATTGACGACTACGATACTTTAGAGAGAACAATGAGTGAGATGGAACGTTTGTCGACATAATAGTAAGTAACAAATCGATAAAAAGTTAACAAGTGAAATGTGTGGTTCCTGTCGTGTTTTCTATACTGTCATTTTTGCGGTGTAAGTTGAGTTTTAATTGTGAGCCAGTCATTGAAATGATTGATTGACGTAGCTAGTCAATTTCTATTGTTGAATATATCACCTTTTTGATTTAAAAGATTGAAATAAACAGTAAGTAAACAGTTTACTGTTCACATAATTTTATTTTAGATTGCATAATTAATGAAGCATTATTATTCAGCTGCATCCGGTTAGACTGGAAGCCGACCGCAACATAGTTGCGGCTGATGATGATGATGAATTAATAAAGGATTATGACATTTGAAAAAACTTGTTAGCGACGGAAGTTTAGTAGGACATTTAAATAAATCCATATTAAGGATGTTCTTACGTAATGTGTCTCATCGTTGTTTACAAAAACTAACTCGTAATAGGATTTATAAAAGTTACATAAACCATCATTATACACCATTTTTTAAACATATTGACATTGGTAAATATTATACATTTACAAAATGACATGAATATTTACTGTGTAAAGTATTATTTTAGTTTAATTATTATGAATGTGAGGACTATGTGGGTCATTCTTTTTTTTCTCTATTAGTTTTAATGTTGGTCTGGCAGTTTGAGTACTTTATGCGGCCTATCCAAATGTCCTTTTGCTATTGATCGTCGAGTCGTTGAGCTCCTCAAGTTCTGAGCTGATCTACACGATTACTAATAAATACTTGCACTGACTTGACTGGGCCACTCAAATCTGTGTGGGAATTTCCTCAATAGACAATTTCAGAAATCAATCTACACGGTCTTCACATGATAAAAATATTCACTAAAAATCGTAAATTGATACGTTAAAGAAACACTCTGTACACGCGTAGGTACTTGAAGAACAGCAATGTCGGAATTTATTTAATTAAATAAATAGAGTATCAATTTACGATTTTTAGTGAATATTTTAATATAAAAAAAAATAAAAACATTTTATTTTCGAATGGTAATATTTTTTTTAGCATGTATGGATGCTATACTATTGCGGGTTAACGAGAACGCCCTCTGTTAGTTAACATACTGTATAACGTGTAAACGTGATTCCGTTATCCTATTTACAGAATAAACAATTTCAATTTCATTTCATTACACAAGGAAAAATGGATATTACAAATTGCAAATACCTTGGGCTACAAAAACCACATATTTAAGTGTAAATACTTATTTACTTTCTTTAAATTTACAAAACATAATTTTATGGAATTCCTGATTTACTTGACGATAGAAATAAAGAAGTAATAATGACTTTTCGACCACAAGTTTTTGAAATGTCATTACATTCATAACAATCAATGTAATAACATTTTTTTTGTTTCGCCTGTATTGTTTCACTGCTGAACAAAGGTCTCCCCCATATTCACCAATTTTATTTATGCTGTGCCTTTTCCGTACAATCGTTAATAACATACTCTGATTTTTTTTTTGTTTTTAGCATTTTTGTGGTCAAGGTGTTCACAACCCTGACAAGACAATTTATAGGTAATAAGGTAACAACTGATAACACGCAGTCTTGTATTAATAGCACGCTACTGTGGTATTGCTACATATTATGTATGTATTCGTATTATTGAGAAACATTCTTAACTCATGAGGAAAAATCAATCATGAAAATAATACAATATGCATTTCCGCAAAGAAATAGCTATTTAGCGGAAGACTTCTATACAATTAGTTTATACATTACGTTAGTTCACATGAGTAATTACAACACGCTTGCACCAGAGAAACGGAAAAGTAAAAACTCGATAATAATTGTGCGAACCAATTCTCTCACTGTATTGTGTCGTAAAATAATAATGTGGAGCATTTTTGTCGGCCGCAAGTGTATTATCAGGGAAACAGCGCGGGCGTATGACTAGATTTTAAATAGCAAGCTTATGTTAAACAATGGTGTAACGTTAGATGTAAAAAGTTAAAAAAGAGCTATTTAATTAAATACTGTACTGCTTCCATACATTGCACATCGTATTCATCTTTATGATCAACTGTTCATGGTGTTTTCTCGTGAGAGCTGCTTGTTTCCTAGTGCGCCTACTTACGGGTTACTAGTCAAGCCTACAGCTTTAATAGCTCTTCCATGAAACGTCTATCTGTTAATCGGAATGCCTAAAACCTGAAATTCGAGTTGAGACACAAAAGTACACCTCTGCCTTACCCTTAGGGGGAAATAAGCATCATGTTATGTTATGTTAATGCTTAAGTCTTGAGTTGAGCTATACGATTTCTGACAAATGCGTGCACTGACTGGACAGGTCCTCTCAATCTGTGTGGTTCTTTCCTCAAAGACCATCTCAGACATCGACCTACATGGTCTTCATATAACTTGACCAAGATTATGTCTGGACTTTAAAAGAGACTGTGACCTCTGAGTTTGTTTCGGCCTTTCTTCTCAGAGTAGTCAGATAGGAAAAGCCGATCTCATCTAGTTTAAAAAATATATGATTGACGTGTAAAAGTGTTTGTGCAAACCTACTTACAAAAATAAAATCATTTATCATTTATGATAGGTTAGTTTCCCAGCTTTCTACCTTGCCCTCCATCGTTTCCATGACAACATATTTCCAAACAAACCAATACCTCTAGGGAAAGTCCTTTATCATCGACACTACAAAATAGATGACTCAAGCAGTGACTATGCCAGAATAAGCGACAATGTAAATGAGCCATAGCGTGTCAACACAAATTATATAGGCACTTTCTTTTAAGGGGCTTACATGACCTAAAGCGCGGTCACTGTCGGACTGCATAGAAAAGAAAGAGAAGCGTGACGACACAACGCTGGTAATTTATTGCAAAATATGAAGCAATTATTTAATTACAAAAAATCTATTGTTTCGACTAAAAAATTAAAACACTAGTATGATAGTATGTTGCTTGTAGAATAATCTGACAAAAAAATTATGTGTATTAGTATGGTTTTTATTGTAAAAATAAAGTTTTTAGAGGTATCATAATGATTTTTTTCTATAGTATCAAATTAGTTGTACCTATTATGTTTTCAACACACTATCTACCTAGCATATGTCCTGAAGAATATCATATATTTTTCTGATTTTGTTTACTGTAGTCGATCATAATACTTCTATTGTTTCTAAAACTTGCGTTTTTTGTGTTTAGGTCCTATAATCCCCTTAAGTAGGTCCGCAAATGTTAGCTTAAGTAGCTACTTTATGCAATATCAGTTTGGTGAGTTAGGATTCATAGCTAGCTTTGAGCTTCTAGTTGAAGAAAAGTAGGTCAAATGTTGGTAAAAAAAATTGTAGACTTTTCATAATCCTGAAATCATTTTAAAGTCCACTATAGGGTCGAGCTTTTGTCAATAGGACTGAGAGATGTATTGTTCTCGATAGCCACAAAATCAATCTGTCTAGCCGTTTTCCAATTATGTCGGGGTCAGCTTCCAGTCTAACCGGATACAGCTGAATACCAGAATTTTACATGGAGCGACTGCCTATCTGACCTATACAACTCAGTAACAGGGTAACACGATAACCACAAAAAAGTGAAAAAAATATCATAATGGTAATTTAAATTCGATGCTAAAAATAATATTTTGTTGAATCTATTGATGAAAAGAACTTGTATAGAAAACATGTTCATTTTGATAGTGTTTTAGAAAACACAATAAGTATTGGTTATAAAATGTTATAGCATTATTGTTTATTGGAAACCTGATGGTGAAATATGCTAAAGACACCTGTTCGAAAATAGCATAATGATTCAACAGAATGACTTCCGATCACATGTTGTTGTTGTTGTAGTAGGAATATTTTTAACATGGAAATGGTGATTGAGGCAAGAATCGAAACTTTGATAAATAGTGCAATAAATCAATCAATCTTCCTAGCTTTTTCCCAACTATGTTGGGGTTGGCTTCCAGACTAACCGGATGCAGCTAAATACCAGTATTTTACATGGAGCGACTGCCCATCTGACCTCCACAACCCAGTTATACGATAATACCCCTTGGTGAGACTGGTTGTCAGACTTTTGGGCTTCTGACTACCCGTAACGACTGTCAAAGATCCACGAATGACCTACACAACTCAGTTACTGGGTAACACCATACTCCTTGGTAAGATTGGTTGGGTAAATTACTTTTGGGCTTCTGACTACCCGTAACGACTGTCAAAGATCCACGAATGACCTACACAACTCAGTTACTGGGTAACACCATAGGTACTCCTTGGTAAGATTGGTTGGGTAAATTACTTTTGAGCTTCTGACTACCCGTAACGACTGTCAAAGATCCACGAATGACCTACACAACTCAGTTACTGGGTAACACCATACTCCTTGGTAAGATTGGTTGGGTAAATTACTTTTGGGCTTCTGACTACCCGTAACGACTGTCAAAGATCCATGACAGCCGGGACCAACGGCTTAACGTATTTTCTGAGGCACGGAGGGGTCTTGATATGTAATGGATGATCACCCATCCACAAAACGACCGCGGTAAGCGTAGCTTAACTTTTGATCGACCCGTGCGGCTGTTATAATTTAGCCACGAGCCCCTATGATAAATAGAGCCATAGTAGTCAAATGAACCAAAACCCCGGTTTTGGTGAAAACTTTGAAATAGCCCTTTGTATGGCCAGGAACCAAATCAGATGTTTTTTTACAAAAATAAAAACCACCTTGTGTTGTGGTATTCACTGATATTGTTGACCGTGCGTACCACCAACAATATCAGTGAATATGTAGTTATGCTTACGAGGTGTTATAATAGAATTTGATACGAATCTAATTCATTCCGTTTTACTATGCTCGTGGGATCCCATTTATTGTTCTATACAATATTACAATGTTAAAGATTTTCTCAAACGATAGGTTTGTATTTCGATTTGATCAATGACATGAACGAACGGACTTCACCTCAAAATGACGGTCAGATAATAATTACGATTATTTTGTTCTACTATGTGATACATTTTTCTGAAATGAGTTTTGCTTAGTACTTTTATTATGGATGTTATTTAGATTTAGATGTTACAATTTTAAATTAAATTAATTATTAAATTGTAAGTCGTAAGAGATTCCAAAAACCTTAGTAGATTAGACCATTTGATCCTCCTATAACTCCTATAACTAGTTTTAGGGAAAGATAACATAGAGTCGGGAAGACCGATTGTCAAAACTCAAAACGCTTTAAAAAATAGAAACTGTTAAACCGACAAAAAGAAAATGATGATCAGACAAGGACTCCATAAAATTTTGTCAAATGATGTTAAAACAATTCTTACCTGCGCAAGATTCAGCGGTGCTCTCCCAGGTGGGGTACTAACTTGGCTGGACACCAACGACGCTAGCGCTACCCTCTGGTTGCCCGACATCGCCCTGATGATGGGCAGGATCTGCGCAAACTTGCCCACGTGGTCCTTCCTCTCCAGTGCCTTCAACACAGCATCCTTTATCACGCCCTCCTTAGCCCTTATCTTATTAGATGACTTATAGTTCTTAACTAAAGTCCTTCGCGGCGAAGGATCAAAATCTTCCAATGTATCATATCTGTCCTCAAAAGAATCCAAATTGTACTGAGGTCTATGAGAATTCGTCACTCCCGTCGGCTTCACTATCCTAACAGGAGGTTTTACTACTGTCTGGTACTGTCTAGACTCCTGCGCAATCATCACCTCGTCAGGATCACTAAATTCAAAGTCATTTAAATCATCTTCAGCTTTCAGGAGCGCTATGAACGCCGCGACGAGAAAAACTCTTGATAGAGGCGCCATTTTATTTAATTAAATTGTTTATTTAGTTAATTAGCATTCTATATTACGATTCAGTTTAATCATATTAGCACTTTGCACGTACACATTTTAGGTGAAAAAAAAATATTAATAAAGTTTTAGTGAGCGCGCGTTGATGTCTTTTCCGCAGCGATGCGCGCACGCAGAGCTCCGCGATTCAACGTCAAATGGACGCGTGCGCTCCCCCACACACGCACACAAACATACTCTCTCATCTTGTATACAGGTGTCGGATAATACCGGAACTGTCGACTTTCACCGTGATGCTGAGGTCATCCCTGGTCATCTGATATCTCATTCTCTTATCATTGGACAATAGATCTCTAGATTGTAGGTACAAAAGTTAATTCCGCTGTCAGAATTTGCAACTTTTCATTCATTGATGGCATATTATGTAAGTGAGAAGAAAATGTATGAGCTCAATATTATTAGTAATGATGATACCGCAATTATTTTTGTCTTGTATGGAAAGAAGCTTTCACAGTTCGGAAGTTATTGTTACGAAAGACATCAGTCAACGTATTGTTATCGACAGAGTTCCTTTTACACTGGTAGGCAATATTCATGATATTGCCTACCAGTGTAAAAGGAACTCTATTTCAACACAGTAAGGTAGGATTTACCTTGTCTTGAAGTAGCCAAATTAAGTTGATCAACAAAATTAGATAATACTTTACATATTCATCAAAAGATATTTTCATGCGTGTCAAACTATAGTAATAGGAATTATGTCAAGTTATTTTACGGTATTTGAGTGACATCTTATAAAGCGGTTTTTTTTTTTTAAGTTTAATGTACCTATGTATAGATTGGCTTGACGTAAATAGATTAGAATTTGGCTCAGATATATTTAATTACTCTTAAATGTTTAGGTAGTCATCTACATATACCTACATATAATAAAATAGTAACGAAGTCATTTTGTCCGTTTGTCTATGTATGTTCCGGATTGACGCAAAAACGGCTGAACGGATTTGGATGAAATTTGGCACACAGATAGTTTATAGCCTGGATTAACACATAATGTACTTTTAATCCCGGTAGTACGTTAAGACGAGATACGAGACTAATGAAATATTGATCTGAGTCTCTGTAACTTAATTTATGGCGAGTAATATCACGAACATGCTCTTTATAGATGTACTATACTGCTATAATATATGATATATCTTCGTTATGATATAAAATACCACTACAAAAGATAAGTTACGTACAAAAAAAGGGAGTAATGTGAATTGTCTCGCTCTGGTTGTCTGCGCATAAAACATAAACATCGTATTATTGTGAGACAGTTATCATTACCTAGTAACTGTTGGATAGATACATATTAGATAAAAGACTTGCCTGAAATAAATGAAATTTAATTTAATTTAATTTTAATTTAATTTAATTTAGCAAGTAAATACATTAACCTAGTTAGGTTAATGTATTTACTTGCTAAATTAAATTAAAAAAATAAAATAACAAATGTGAATGGTTAGTTAACCATTCACATTTGTTATTTTATTTTTTGGTACCTACTAACATAGCTTATAAGATTTCCAATATTAACCTCTCTATGGACTTATTTGTCTGAAAATAAACAATTTTTATTTTATTTTTATTATTAATCAGCCTATAAAGTTCCCACCTCTGGGGCACAGGCGTCCTCTCTTCGAGAGGGAGTGGATAATCTAGCACGCGCGCCCAGTGCGAGTTGGTAGGTGTGTTACAATCTTTGAATTTTTGGTTCTAGGACACACCAGTTTCCTCACGATGTTTTCCTTCAACGTTTTGAGATCGGTCATTTCTATCAAAAATGTTATGTTTCCAATAAAGCTCTCCAATTTTGTAAATATTAGAGGTTTTGTAAATATAATTACAACAAAATATATATTACTTATCCTTCCTTTAAAGCTCGCCAATTTTTTTCTAATTTTATACCTGTCTCTTTTCACAGACCGACCGAATACCGTAGCAAACATAATAAGATTACTATGACGTCTAAAATATGTACTGTGATAGACGGGTCAATAATCCAAGTAATTTATCTATGTACAGACGCCAGCACATCAAGCTACTACAATCTGTCTCTGTTTAATAGATTTTTAACTTTATCTCTAAAGCATGAGGTTCAAAGTTGATTAGGAAAATTTTACAGTTTCGGGTAGCTTAATGTACTGGCGTCTCGCGTCTGTACAAGCCGTGCGCCCGGGGTGGGTTACGGTATATGCTGTGCACTGTCTGTCCGAATCAATGAATTAATTTAAGGTGAAAGCGTCATGGTAGCCCATGAAATTCAAATCTTACGTTTTTCTCAATTTGCAGGTCATGTCATTTTAGGAATTTTATTTATTAGTTTTTTTTTATTTATAAAGTACTCGAACAAAGTGTACCTAATACAGGCTGATTATAAACCAGAAAAAAATACTATGAATACCTACTCTGCGAACTCGTTGCATTAACTTTCTTAATCGGTGTAAATTTTCCCACTTTGTATTTAACAACGAAACAGTAAATAATTTCAATGATAGTTTTCCATAACAACAACATTGCCTCGCCAACTAATAAATGAAAGAAGGAAACAATTTAAATATTAGAAGCGTGCGGTTTGTCGATACTTGTTACTTTCTTTGTGATTGAAGCTTTGTTGTGCCGGTTGTGCGTAACACTGTCAAGACGACGTATACAAGGTGTGTTGAAGTTATTAACGATGTTTATTTTAAGGATTTTTATTATGGGTTCATTGAAATGACCTGCAGTAGGTACCATTTGAAGGAATCAGCTAATGTATTGCACCTATTGCTTAAAACATTTTTATGTACCTAGTTTATTATATTATTGAATTTAAATTAAATAAAACTGCTTATTCTGCAAACAGAAAAAAAAATTCAAAAACCATTGTACCTAAACACTTTTACAAGTCATATTAAAAAATAAGCTATAAATGAAGTTGATATTTATGAAATTAAACTCAGGGGTCAGTATTATAATTATGTATTCATTTTAAGTTGGATCTATATCTGGAAATAAACGATTCCATTTCATATAAGAAAATTAAACGACATATACCTAACACAAAATCTAGTGAGTGTGAGAAGATTATTCGCTGGAGAATCAAACATAAAAAGTGCAAGCAGATTACGACTATAATAAAATTTATTTTTGAGATTACCAATGCAATTAATTAAATAGCTTACAGTAATATGACGAATAGGTAGATGCCTGAACTTTAACGCTATCTAAAATACGAAGCATTGCATAGTGCTCAATAAATAATATAGGCGCTTGTGGGATTGTACTTACTTTATTATCATAATACTTGTGTCATCATTATCATCTGCCTGCCTTGTCCCTGCTATGTTGGTATCGGCTTCAAATTTAACCGAATGCAGCTGAATAGCAGTATTTTACATGGAACGACTGCCTATCTGACCTCCGCAACCCAGTTAGTTGGTAACATGATACCCTTTGGTAAGTACCGGTTGCCAGGACTTTCGGGTGGTGCATGTAGGTACCTATGCTCATTAAAATACTTGCTAATTCCTTCTGATATGTTAAACAGAGTTTTAATGAACAGGCCAGTTGGCAGCAGTTCACTTCCGTGCTGGACATGCACGTCTTGGCACAGTTGCGTACAGTTCGCAGCCTCGACGAAGGTGCCAATTATTCATTAAAATAGCAAAAAAACAAAAGAGGGCTAGGTTAAATACTCAGTTTATTAGGTACTTACCCGATTGCGTCAGGAGTTAGACCCGCCGCTGCTTCGCCCAACCTTTCAGAACCAATTCTCTAAATCATGTTGAAAACTTTTTTTTTTCATCATCAAAATCCAGTGTAACCTACACTGGATTTTGATGATGAAAAAAAAAAGAAGATCCAGTTTAGGTCGTGTGAATCCAGTGTAGGTTAGAAGATCCAGTTTAGGTCGTGTGAATCCAGTGTAGGTTAGAAGATCTACGAAAGCGGTCATACAGACAGACACAAAATTAATGTAACATTGTTTTAAACTACATTTGTATAGATTCCTCAACTTAAGCATACCTACCCATTATTTTGAAACAGCCTGTATATTAAAGGACATCAAATAAACGCGTTAAGAAACGCCGCACAGGCTGCGGTTGAACGAAAGTACACTGCGATTACACTGGCGTGCACTATTATTACTACAGTATAGACAAACGTTCAGCTATCTGTGTTGCACGATGATGGCACCAAACGTAAACTTGCGGTATTTTATTGTTGGGTAAGGTGGGTCTGTTAAATGTGCAGCTGTGTACTTTCGCTTTTGGATTGATTTAGGATTGTGAAGTTGTATTTAGTTTTCAGAATTCTGTTCTTTATTCTTAACTGACTTCAAGTAACATACCTGTAATTTTTGTTCCGAGGATGATCAGTTCAAGTCAGTTAAGAATAAAGTTACTGTACTAGTACTGTTATTTTACTATAATTATGCTGCTTCATAGGACACACTACGTTTCGGTTTTTTTTTTTTGTTACATCGTACCCATTTCGAGGATAGCTTTTGTTAAAACTTTTCTCAAAAGACTGGCCGATCAGACAGAACTAAATTGATAAAAACTGCACTATTTAGGAACAGTGTTTTTGCAATGGCTTCAAGGATATACATATAATAAATTACCAAAATGTATAAGAAGTGAAGAAAATGTCCACTTTAAACGTCATTTGTTTTTGTTTCTAATTGATAAACCGTATTACTCCATTGAAGATTTTTTAAATAACAAATTATGATACAATTCCTATAATTATTATCTTCCTTTGATATGCATGTAAAATTTAATTTAATTGACATTTCTTCATCATAACTTACTTTTTAATTGCTGTATATTCTCGATTTTTTTTACGATATAATACAAAAATTTACTATCTGTACACCAATTTCATTGGTAAAACATAGAGCTCGACTACAATAATATGTATATTTAAGACCTTTTATGTATACCTATGTTCACAAATAAAGATTAATTGATTGATAAAACCATCCTAGACAGAATTTTCAAAGTACAGACGCCAGCACATCAAGCTACTACAATTCTGTCAAATTTCTCTAATAGATCTTCAACTTTATCGCTAAAGCATTAGGTTCAAGGTTGATTGGGAAAATTTTACTGTTTCGGATAGCTTGATGTGCTAGCGTCTGTACTCTGCAAATTCTGTCAAATATGATTTTATCAATTTAATTCTGTCTGATCGGCCAGTCCTTCGGGTAACATCGAAATGCATTTCTAAAAACTGAGTTAACCAGCTGGGTATTAGGCAACGGTAGAAAGTTGAACCCGTTCTTATAAAGGCTAAATAAAATTACCATATAATTTTTCAATATATTTTAATATTTATTTATAATAAAATAATTCTTTTTAAACTTAAAATACAATCAGATCTTACTATAACCAATTCTATCATACAATCATACAATTTTTGAGACTAGACAGCGATATCTGGAATAGAGAAACAATAGATAAAACTGTGAGTAAATAACATAAAATAAAAAATGTTATATACCTAACACTCAGTATATAATAACATCTGATATTTACAGTACGCTCATAATATAATGTATAGCACCATTATGATCCAACTTTTTATACATTTGATACTTTAAAGTTTTTTTTTTTAAATGAAGCGAATACCAATAACTTGACGTTTAACTTTTAAACTGGAGATTAAAGTTTAAATTTTTAGAGTTATAAGCGAACTTGTATAAACTTGTAATCATTATCATTTATTTGAATTTAAATAAACACTTACTGCTTCTGCGCACCAATTTTGTTGTCTCGATACGAAAAAGTTTCATATATGAGCGAAAACTTGTGTCAGAAACGGTTTTCTTCTTCAATTTTCTCCAGTTTTAAATAATTTTCTACAATATTTTATAGAACGAAGGTTTAATATGATCGAAGTTGAATGTTACGTAAAGCACAGTCAAGTTTAAATATTTATCAGGCCTGTATCAAATATGTAAATCTATCGACCTATAGGTAATAGGTAATACGGGATGGTGTCCGCAACTCCACGTCAATGCGTGTATTTTGCGTACACAGTTATATTAGTATTTTTATGCACCTATAACACATACATAATCAACATACAAAACAGTACTTTATTTACAAATTATTCATATAAAAACCACAGCATACATTAAATATAAAAATACTGTTATAAATTAACAAATTATTTACAATTATAAACATAGTTGTCAAGTTATAAAAATTTCAGTAAGTATGAAATTCTAACTTGTAATGTCATGTTTCCACACACTAGTGCAAAATTATAGTGTTTTGTCAAATCAGTGCTAGTGTTTGGCGGATTAAGCCTAAATATAAACACACTAATTAATTACATTTCAGTCGAGTTTCACTGAATTAGTGGGAAGGTGACGTTTGAGATTCATCAGGCATAACTTAGTCTTTTCAACTTAAAATATCAAATCTGAATTGCTCTATGTCAAGTATCAAAACTCCACGTTTCAATATTAAAAAAATAAAATTAAGATCATCTTCTTACTCCAAATTCTTCCGACTTTATTTACAACCGCATTTCGTATACCGTATCGTATCCATATACATAACCAGGCGATTTTTCCTATCACTTTAAAATCACTACCAACTAAATAACAAGGCTAAGTTATGCCCACATCTTCACCAAAGTGCGTTGAATTCACATGGCAGAGTTGGCACTACTGAGGACCGTTCCACTTTTGAACTAACTGCGCCATCTTTGTGACGCGCTTAAATGTCACATTCAAATTCTGATACCCTCTTATTCCTGCCGTCAGGTGCCAGTTGGAAATGATTGTCCCTATCTCTAGTCCCTACTCGAGGAAACCCATTAAAGCTGTTTCTACTGACCAAAGGGTTCTCCCTTTCTCTTTCCCTCTCTCGATGAAAACTGGAAGTCGAGAGCTTTCCATCTTTGCGTTCGGTAAAATTCGTGTCACTGAAGTTTTCTTTCGGGAAATTCCTTTCGTTGAATTCGCCGTCGGAGAAGTTTCTGTCGTTGAAGGGAACGTCCCGGATGCCAAAGCCTCCCATCCGCGGTGTGCCGATACCGAACTTGTTCCTTAATTCCTCATCGCGGAAGTTGAACGCTCGGTTCTCGAATTTGGCAGGACCGGTTGTGAGTCTAGAAAATAAATTCCATAAATATTGTGCAGATGTTCTGATTACTAATAGAATGAAGGGAAGAATTCTTTATTTTTATATACCTTAATTTTAGTTCATAATCCAGCGAAACCGTCACCTATCTTAATTTTTATGTTTTTCCTCATTGGAGTGAATAATTGTATTATTTTTGAGTGAAATAAATTATTTTACAGCATAAACCGTAATTGAATTCATCACACTTTTTTTAACATGTGAGAAATAGACGCAGTATCGAAATGTAACTCGTTGAGAAAGGGTCTTAAGATAGTCTTTCAAAAGTTTCACTGAAATTGTATTTGGAATGATCAAGTTATTAGTCAGATTAACAAGGTTCAGGTGGTGCGAGTAAATGATGCCCTTTCATAACACGTCAAGTCGTGAGTAGTGAGAGGTTATGTTAAGTATGTATAATTTTTGATACAATTTGAGTCATTAGTAAATCAAAGATTAATGGACACCGTTCACTCCCACCACCGCAACTACTCACTCTCTAAAGCATCGTCTCTCCCTGTCATACTCCGCCGAAAGCCCTTCATCATCATTAATAATGGCTGACGGGTCGCTATACACCGAGGATTCCTGGTAAAAGGAGTCCAGGTCCACGTAGTTTCCTTCTGAAGGTTCATTGTCTAGGAGCTCTGCAAGTTGGGACTTGAGGGTTGCGAATGAGGGGCGCTGGGAAGGGTCGGCATGCCAGCAAGAATGCATGGCGCGGTACAGTTGGGGCTTGCAGTGTGGAGGACGCTCTAATCGGTAGCCTTCTGTTACTGCTGCTAGTACTTCGCGGCCTGACATCGCTGCGTACGGCGTTGAACCTGCAAATATAAGGTAAGGAATTAGTCAATGAGCTACTCAGAATTATCAACGGCTTTATATTTATTGGAAACTGACTGTCTCTTTGTAAAGTTGCTAGCTTATTAGGCTCGAATCATTTTGGTTTTTTGTGTGTGTATACTTTGCACAAGACATTGGATACCTAATAGTAAATAATTTTAAAATCATCAAAATTAAGATTTATTTTAACTATAATAGTAATGTTTTTTTTTTAATCATTCCTTTTAGAATTTCTACAACGACAAGCGTTTCTTTGAGTATTCTTACGAAAACTACCCATTTTATATTTCAAAAGCTAATTCCTACTTACCTAACGTTACAATCTCCCACAGCAGTATCCCGAAGGCCCACACGTCAGTGTGATGGCTGTACACATTGTACAGCAGCGCCTCGGGCGCCATCCAGCGCACCGGCAGCGCGCCGCGCGCCGCGCGCGTGCCGGCGCCCGCGCAGCGCGACATGCCGAAGTCCGCGATCTTGCACAGCTTGTTGTGGTCTACTAGCACGTTGCGGGCTGCTAGGTCGCGGTGGACGATCTGGAAAAGTAAGCAACAGCAAATTAGTTTCCAAAAATATGTTAGGTATGATAAACAAATATATAACAAACATTATATTGCCATTGACGCGTGGTGCTCTAGTGTACACTAACCCGTAAGGTACAGGGGACACCAAAAGAAAGGCACTTCTAAGGATTTCAATAATAACTACATAAGTAATCCAATTCTTTATGTTATTGGAAGTTAAGTTTTACTAATATTACGTGAGACGTAAGACTAAGTAGGTATGCAGTTATGTAAATGAAAGTTAAAGCACCAGTTTAGGTAAAAATGCTAATTACTTACCCCTTTGGACGCGATGTAATCCATCCCCCTCGCCACACAATACGCAAAGACCGTTAGGTCTCTAGACGTGAGCGCTCCACTGCCGCTGAACCGATCGGGTCGAGACCGACGCTCACGGAGGTATGTGAGCAGCTTGCCACACATCACGTACTCCATAATGAGGAGATAGGGTTCTGAAAACGAAAGAAACAAGGGTGTGTTAAAACGAAAAATAACGTAATAGTTTGGATTAAAATACTGACAACTAACTTCATCTTGCTGAACAGAACTAAAAGCCTTCTTCAAGATACAATTTTATTGTTACTGTATTAAGTGTACTAAGTACTGCGAGAGGAATTATAAAAATCATATTATGTTTGTGTTTATTATTTTTATTAAATCTCTTTCTTTTTTTTTAACTGTTATAGTACCGAATCGGTTGTTTAACAGCTTTTTCAAAACTGATAGGTACTTAATATGATTTTAGTTATGTTTTATGTTCACAAATTGAGCTTTAATTTCAACCTTTTGACCGCCGCACGTCAGAAATCAAAAACGTGCTCTCGGCGTCAAAGTCTGTCATATAATCGAACCGTGGCGTACTGGGCACATTTTGGTTTGTCATCTATACATGACTGTGGCGGTCAAAAGGTTAAGTAACTTTGCTCGTGTCCTAATGTATTAATGTAAGCGACAACGTACCTAGTTCAGTGCAACAGGCAAGCAACGTGACAACGTTGGGATGTGTCCCTATCTTCTGCATGATGTAGATCTCGTGGAGCAGTTCCTGCTTCTCTTTCTGCGAGGCTGTCTCCTTGATGCTTTTGACTGCCACAAGCCGAGTCAGTCCATCATGACCATTTAGGTCATCTGCTTCTGCTTTCCATACCTGCAATGTGAATAGTTTTATGTCAGTTACTGTCACAAAAAGATAAATATTAAAGAGTAGCCTTGACAGGTTTTTATAACTAACAATAAGCGTGATTCAATTTTCAATAAATTAGTAAAATAGTTCCAACTCAAGCGAAAAATCAATAAAATAATACTATGAATTTATGATTGAACTGTTGTTATTAAAGCTATATTTACGTAAAGTTTAAAACCATAGCGTTAAAAACTAAGTAAGCTCACCTGTCCAAAATTCCCCTGACCTAGTAACGTCTGTAGCCTCAATTTATTTCTCGGGAACTCCCACTTTTGGTCAGGTTTCGTCGGCGTCGGCAGTGGAGGCCTCGCCACAGGTGTAATAGGAGACTCCTTCTTAATATCTCCATCCTCGAAGTACCCCTCGTACTCCGTATCAATCTCTTTGGTCTTCTTATTTAATACACTCCTTAAAACAAAAGCTACTATCGCTGCAACTGGCAAGAAACCTAGTCCAGCCAAAACGTATGATGCGGTATAAGTCTTCTCAGCTTCAATGACTACTTCCTCATTCTGTGATGCAGGGTCCTCAATTTCTTCACCATCAGTTCTGTTGACTGTTTTATCGGTTTTAGATGTAGAACTTGCAACAAAAACTGGTTTTGAGCTTGATTCTGATGATGTTCGGGAAGTCACCACAAATGGCTTGAAAGCTGCTGTGGTCACTGGAGGTAACGAAGTTGTGAGAAAACTAGAAAAGGCTGTTGTTGCCTGAGTAGTTGATATTGGGGATTCTGAAGCTTTGTCAGTAGGTGGCATAGTAGGTACTAGAGTAGTTGTAGTTGAAGTAGTCGTTGGTCGCCTTCTCCTGTGTTTATTGGATCTAGTCGAATTTGTCGCATTTTCGATGTTTCTCTGTCGGAATAAATTCGCTAATCTATCTGATATCTTCGATTCAGTTTCGTTTTTGACCAGCGCTGTATTCCTCGTTGACAATTCACTGGCTATAGGAGACGCCGTATTAGGACTAGAATTTGGATTCTCTGTTGTTGTTGTTCTTATTCGAATGATGTGTTTAGGTTTGAAACCTGAAGGCGGAATTGTCGTAGTCTCTGTTTCATTAATAATGATTGCTTTCGGTATTGTACTATTATTAGTTTCTAAATTGTCAGAAAGCTTACTGTCTTCGTCTTCTTTTAGAGCACCATCTGTTTTATTATTTCCCTTCATAGACGAAGTTATAGATACTGATGTGACTACCGCTGTATAAACTGACGTAGCTGCCTTTTCAGTTGTTGTAACATTTATTAGCAGAGGGGTTAGCACTGGAGAATGTTCAGTACTTGCAGCTGTCAGTCTCAAAGGTCGTCTTCTTATATTTGAATAGTTGCGAGTAAAGTTTCTAGGCGAAGCGGAAGTCACATTTGTTTTATTCAATGGATTTTCTCTTGTTGAATTACTAGAATTGGGCTTAAGCGCTATATCTTTATTTATTGTAGTACTTTTGTTACTTTCTTTACTTTTATCGAAAACGCTGGGCGTAGAATGTGGAACGATTGGTTCAGTAACATTTAGCTGAGCAACGTTTTGTGGTTTTGTAGTGGGTGATACAGTGGTTGAAAATTTTTTATATTGATTAACTAATCCCACGTGTCTTGCTGGGGCAGGCCCTTTTACTGTATTTCTGATTTTATTTTTCTCAATAATATTCTTAACAACTGATACATCCATATCTTCATTAATTTCTTCTTCATCTACGCCAGTGTTTTTATATTTTTCTGTAGCTGAGTATCTTGAATTAAATTTTCTCTTTTCTAATGGAGCTACAATAAAATTAACTGATTTGGTAGATGCTGATAATGTCGGAGAGTTTGTGAGGTTATCACTTATAGCTTGCCCACCTATTTTCTGCCCAAAGTATTTGAAAGGTGCCATTTCTTCAACTGGTAATTCTGTTTCAAGTGGTCTAAAGTGATTGTAAATCTCGTCAGTCATGAAAAGGGTGCGATTTTCTTTTTCATTTTCGACTTTTATAAGCTTCGTGTTCTTACTGTCAGTACTGTTGACTATAATGTTGAATTCGGATTTGTCTTCAGATTCCTTTGTGGTTGTTTTTTCAGATATTTTTTCTTTGGAAATATTGCTAGATGGTGTTGTACTTTCCATCACAGTACTATTGTCTTTAGTTTCACTTAATGTGTTATTTATATTCGTGTTCTGTGTTACATTTTCTGGGTCAGAGTAGTTGAGTAGATACAGGCCATGGTTCGATTCATCTACTTGAAATTCTTCTTCGGGGTCTAACTCAACATCCTTATCTAGATTTTCAAATTTTTCAGGTGGGACATAAACTATGCTACTCTCAGTTATTACACTGCGTTCAGGTATCGTTACAGCCTTGTTGATTGCCTCTCTTCTTCTGTTATTCATAAACCCTGCTCTGCTTTTGCTGTCCTGGTACACTCTAGGGACGAAGAGGTGTCGTATTTCGTGTGGTTTTACATCTTGTCGGATTTCCTTTGATCCGTCGGAGGTTATTAACTTAAGTGTTGGCGCTGGATCATTGCTCGAGTTGTCAAACGTTATCCTCTTCACTGTAGAGCTATTTGAGTCTCGTATTTCTAACTGGGCGAATGTTGTGTTGGTTCTGAAAATGGGATAATCAAAGTATTAGATTTTTTCGTTTATTCGCACAAATATTTTAATAAATAATATTATTCAAAATACTAATTTCTCGTCTAATATTGATTCAAACTTAGATTCACATTAGTCAGACACAGTCATGTTTGCAAAATAAATTCAATCTTAAATAGAGATAATAAGATATTATTTGAGTTTAAGTAAAACCCGCTCTATTTCTCTACTCCACAAATATTAACCAATCTACAATTCTGATTCTCGCCGTACAGGCTAAACTAACCCACTTCACAATCCCTTCACCTAGAGACAATACATACTTGTTAGCCTTATGTGCTAATGACGCTAGCGTATTGATATGCGTCGCCAGTCTTTCGTTGAGAAGCTGTCGCCTCCGCGCGGCGAGCAGGGAGAGTAGTTGCGAGTCCCTTGTTGCGTTTGCACTGCTCTGTGTCGTTGTCCGCCTTCCACCGCCTGCAATGGATAGAGAATTTTGCGTTACAGTCATGTTCCTTTTTGTGGTAATGTTAAGATAGAAAAGTAGGTTAATTTTAGTACGGGTATAGTAATTAGTTTTCTTGTTAGGTGTGTTTGACGTTAAAGTTGTCGGTTGTAATTAAAAAAGATAGGATATGAAACGTATTGAAATTCTGGTATTCAGCTGCATCCGGTTAGACTGGAAGCCGACCCCAACATAGTTGGGAACAGGCTCGGTAAATGATGATGATGAAACGTATTGATTATAAAGAGGGCGAAAAGGAAATTAAAAGTCAGGTTCTTATCCTTTTTAACAAATAAGCAAGCTACAAATTATCGTTTTAATGGATTTAAAAAAAAACAATACCAACGAATCAATATTGAAATTACTTTTCCAAACTGTCTGTCACAACCATTGTCATCAACAATATCCTAAAACCTTCAAAGCTTTATGATTACATCAACGGAGACATCCGACCACAATTACTGGTGACCATAAACGACAGATCGCATGATGACCACAATAGACATAATTGCACGTTATCTAGTACTTAGAATAGGGACCTTCACCTACAATGGACTGCAGTGTGATGGAAGATGACGGTTTGATGGTTTTGTAAATAATATGTCGATATATTATGGCCGGAAACTTAGGCCTTGTAGAAATTATAAAGACTACATATTATATTAAACTTCTAAAGGGATGTAAGGTTTGCTGCTTCCAAAGGACAGGAATTACACAATTTCATTTGATTGGATCGTCAGCAACAACTGAAAGAAAAATGCTTTAACCTCCAACTTCAGAAAGTTTATTAGCCAATAAACATCTTCAAGATGGCGGCAATGGCGGTGGCGGATCAGCAATTCATTACAGGTTTCAGTTGTAACAAAAAGCCTTATAAAATAAACTACACTAAATTTTAGGTCATTACAAGCCATCTAAACAATTTCGCCTAATAACTGAAGGCCTTATATGCCTCTTTCTTAAGGAAGCTTATATGCCTCTTTCTTAAGGAAGCTTATATGCCTCTTTCAGCCGTTCGTTCTTTTGACTAAATATATTCGTTGCTGCAACTCCCAATACAAATTCCACAACTGCCATTTCGAAGGCGCAAGTACATGTACTCCTCTTCAAAAATCCTCCCATTATACCATTCGCTAAGTACCTACACATACGCCTCAATGTCATCACCGACATTAAAGCCTACTCTCACGGTTCAGCGATTAAAACAATAAGTGGAACTTAACACATTAGACCTTGACACGACGATGCAGAGAAAGTGTCGTGTGTAATCCGCTTTATACATGATTCTTTTGTTAGTATTTACACGTAGTTAGCCAATTTGCGGAGTCAACAGGATTCATAAGTCCAGTTGAAACCCAGCGTCAGGCACCAGTTGTCTGGCATCTTTGCTTAACGGGCCTTTTTGGCGCAGCTGTGAGGCACACTTTCCTGCTAATTTCTTACATCGGACTTTGCACTTTTTTATTTTTATCTTTGTTTTTATCTGATGTACGACTATTATCTAACTATCTGGTGTATTGTGTGTTTTTTAGTCTGTGCTAAATAAATTTATTTTCTTTGTTTCTTTTTTTTTTCTTCTTTCTTTCGTAATAGCGCTTTTGGAAAGTTATTTTAAAACTGAAAATTAATTTTATTTTCTTTAATACAGTTCAATATACACATATAAAATATTTTTAAATATTTTTACAATACATTTATGAAAAAACCTTCAAAAAATAGTAACCCACCGGTATCGGGAACAGGGTCGAAGCACCGGTCGCCAGGGCTCCTGAAAGAGGAACCTCTTAACTATACGCGACGTATCCAGAAGTACCGCTTTCTGGATTAAGCCGTTGATCCAGCTGACTAACGAGAACCTCCTCAGGTGTTAGCCGAGGCACTTGGCTATTATGCCATTGGCCGTCACGACTAGAGCGTCACGATCCAGGTCAATATACCTAATTTGCTTATCTTTCTCTATACGATAGTATCTAATTTTATTATTATTAATTTAATATATTATTATTTTCTTTATTTAACTAAATACATATAAACTAGTTGGTACAAATAATTTAACTAGGTATATAATTATATAGTATTAAATTAAATTATTTAGTTTTATTTATTATTAATTTAATATATTAAAGCAGGTTAATGGCAACTTATTTATTTTTAAAGCGATTCGGAGGTATTTGATCAATGAACCTGCCTAGCCTTTTCGTTTGATAAAGACTATTTTATAACGTGTATTTCGTGTGTATATTGTGCCTTAACCTGGATCAATTTATTTTCTTTCTTTCTTTGATACTCCCAAGTCAAACTTGCCAGAAGTAAATTGCCTGAAAGTAACACTTTTTACAATGCCTTTTCTAATCGATCAACAACTGTGCAAACGACCGATTACGTATTAAAAATTATCTTTTTACCATTACTTTGGTCATCTTTCCTGACTTTTTCATCGAATATGAATTTACAAATGTTTTTGTTATTGATATAAAAAGCTGCGCACGAGTCGCGGACAAGTTTCACCGACGACACGCTAGAGAAACTGAATGTCGAACGAGTAATTAGGTAGCGGTTATTATTGATAACCAAACATATATCTTTACATGATAATATATAGTTTTTGTATTCTTATGGTGTATATTATGGTGATATTATTTTGGTACCGTTATAAACGTAATTGTTATTTATTCCCTCCAATCAGAAACTCATCAATTTTGAAGTCATCAGAAAGATTTGAAGTCATGATACAGACCTATAATAATGTGATGAAGTCCAAACTAATGGAAATAGGCTGGCCCCCTAGGTATAACATGAAAGTCGATAGCGATATATCGCTATGCTTACCCCTTTGAAGGATATAGGCGTGTTGTTGTGTTATATCAATGGTTCATCCCACATACTCATATTAAGGCTCCTACAAACAGGCAGAAATGTTTTGTGAGCAAAGTCTGGTAATAATAAGTAATATTAATCCGCCAGTCGCACTACGAGCGGTGCCTTTGTGTCGCGCGCGATTTTATCGCGTGTCGCGCCTGTTTGAAGGAGCCTTTATGGCAGTTTGTAGACCGTGAGTAGCACTAGACTTTGTTCACAAAGCATTTCTAGATTTCATAATAGGTAGGTATTTAGCTTCTGCTCGCGACTTCGTCCGCGTGAAATTTCACCCTCCCCCATTCACACTCTTAGGGGTGGAATTTAGAAAAACCCTTTCTTAGTGGATAGCTACTTTTTACAAAGAACACACTCTCCAAATTTCATGTCTCTAGGACCAGAGCGGTTTAGGCTGTGCGTTGATATTGTTAGTTGGAAGGTGTGTTTACTAATATTACGTGAGACGTGTTATCCCACACAAGGCTAATAGAGTAGGAGCGAAACTAAGGATTTCGGTCAAGTGGTTCAGGGCGGGCACGGATACATAAATAACATTTATGAGTTAGAATGAGAAAGACGATAGTGTTGAAGTAAGATGGATTTGTTTTTGCTATACTCCAACAGATAATCAGTCAGTCAGGATTTTGAATTTTGTATATATAAATAGATGTGTGTATTACGTCTACTTTCTAGTAACATGTCTACTTACCGTAGAACTGACAACACTTCGCACTCCATAAATTAAGGAGATCGTAAAATAAATAAACATTAGAACACAATTTAGTTAATTGCTCAATATACGGTAAAATGCGTACCGTCAGGTTATTTACATGTAACTTGCATAAGGTTATGTAAACAGTGTTCGTGCGAAATACTCGGATTTGTTCGTAATCTCACGGTTTTTCAGGTACACGTTCTTTACTAGTTTGTGTCACGATTGTGTGTGGTGTAAGTCGTGAGTGTTTAGCGGAGACGTGGAAAAAATGACTTTTTAAATACTTGCTTGGAAATAAAATCTGTGTGTTACCTACTAAGTACCTAAACAATTTCGGATGGCTGATCAAGCAGTCTGTATTTAGCTACTTATATTTTTTTCAGTTAACCTATACACCGTGTTCTGAACGATATACGAGTAGGTACATAAACTTCGACCAGATGTTCAGACCATGGAAATAAGCATTTTTCATTATGGACACATTAATGAATTCTTATTTTTTATTTTCTTGGTAATTTTCATGCAAACTAAATACCTTGACGTAAATCACCCGATATGCATGCCTCTTTATCAAAATTGGAAACGTCAATCGTATTTTCATTCATAAGATTTGACGGGCTGAAACGTGTCAAAACTAAGTAAAGACCCTTTCCTACTGCATAGCTCAATAAAATATTATTAAATCAAATTACAAATATCTTAGTAACGAAGCCTTTTAAAGTACTACTTCCTTTGTTAGATTAGCTTTGTAAAAGCTATAGAAGCGTTTGCCAATGTTTATGGGTAACGTGAAGAACGGTGTATTGTCCCATCGTTGGCAAGGGTCTCCCCGATATTTTTAAACTTTTTTTTGTGCTGTGCCTTCTCCGACCAACCGGTTAGGAACGAGTCCAAGTGGAATGCTACTAATGGAAAAGAAAATTAACCTTTGTATAATTCATGTCAAGTAGGGTCAGAAATGATTCCTATCATATCACACTGTAACAATAGATACAATATATAACTTCTTAAGATAACAAGCCCGAATGGAAAATCAAATACCTGAAGGCGCCAACATGGCAGCCCATGAAATTCAAATATGCCATGAAATAGTCATTCAATATAGAGATTGATGATTTCAATTATTATAATTCTCTAAATATATACTTGTTACGGTTGCGAATCATATTTGTTCAACATACAACCTGACACTGACCTACAAATTGCAAAAACGTAAGAACATTTGAAATTAGGGGGCTACGCTGACACGGCCCCGCTAAGTGTTGAATAGTAATGAGCCAAGTTCTACGTGTAAGGACACGTAGAACATGGCAAAGTCCAAGTGACAAAGTTAAGTAACAACCAACACTTTGTATACAACATCGCAAGAAATAAACAAAATAATAGCCTTTTTCAGTTAATCCCACATTTCTCCTGTCTTAAACTACAATCCATAGGATAACGGTGCGGCGTTCGATCCGTTGTATCAACCGGTTCCCTGCGATGCAGCGGTTGTGCGGTCACAACAACCGTACTCGTCTATTAATTGTTGGTTGCGCAACCATCGCGTAACCGCGGAGGATGTATCGTAATGAAAATTCCAGAGAAAATGCGATATTATAATTATTAAATAACGAAATGTAATACGAGACTTTTCTGGGTTAGAAAAATTATCGATTAGACAGAAAACGGTCAGGTATTCAGGATGGCTACAAAGCGGACCTTTTTGAACAGTACTATTATCTATTCTGTACTTTTGCGCAAAAAAACGTGATTTATTATAAAGTAATATAATTCTGCAGATTTATTTTAACAGGCATTCCTTCCTTCCTTGATGTAATAGACTCATGTTTCATCATCATCTGCCTGGCCTTTTCCCAACTATGTTGGGGTCGGGTGACATGCTTCTGTATCTACTATAATTTAATATACGTAACAACAGGCAAGCACATGGTAAACTAATGACTTGTCACACAGAATTATTACACACTCTTCAAATTACAAATAATACGATAGGTACATTTATTGTCATTTAGTACCAAAGAAAGTATTACGATTTAAAATAATTACACGTCCTCTCAGACAGCAGTTGTTTACAATTGTAATTACAACTACTGTAACACCTATTAATTACAATAATGTAATCAAATAATTAGTTAATGGTTAAGGATTCACATTTAACACGCGATGTCATGATGTTTCTGTGCCAAGGCTTGTGCATGGAAACAATTTGATAACAGTAATTTTAATTTAAATTAGTTTTGAATGCAACTTAAACGTTTTTAATTAAGTCTGTAATTAATAGCTGTAACAAATGATAATTAATTGATCTATTTTCTTGTTTTTTTCTACATTATTCAGTAGTTCAATTCAGTTGCTCTAATACTATCTCTCTAGTTTTAATTAATTAGGTAAAAGAGACTACTAATTTGAAGACGTTTAAAAAATCTGAAAAATAATCTCGTCTTCATTGAATGAAGAAAAAGAAGGCTTTCTCGATCTAATTATGAAGCTGACTGTATTTCTGGAGTCATAACGTACAGTACTGTTATACTGACCATTAAGATCTTATCCACCGCGCTAGACTGCAGATCACGTCACCTCTTATCACAAAGGGGCAGCAGGAACTCTTACTATTCTATAATCACATCTGCGCCCTCTTCATGAATCAAAAGCCTATGAATATCTAACAACAAAATGCCAAAAGACCAGTTACTACAACAAATACCAAGTATTGGCTAAATCCCATTCCAAGATCTAACAGTTTCACAATGCTAAGAGTTCACAGCCAGTACCTAAGTACCGACTCGTAAGGTCCGAAGGCTGGGAAAATTTACCTTTCGTAACGAAACACTAAAATGTTGTTCTGTGCAAGAAATGTACGTGAAGAAGGAAGGTAGTAGGAAATCTCATGTGTGTTTTTAATGTGATAAAAAGAAAGACAGGTTGTCTTGATTCAGTTTGATAAGAACGTGAAATCACGCCTAATAAAGAAATTGTGTGCTCATTAGCAGCTCAACAAGCGCTACTCAGTTGTTTTCTTCATCTATGAACTTTTTACACTCGCCAAAAGTTACACTTACCTACCTTAATAGAAAACAGTTAGAATTAGTGTTAATACAACCCATCCACTGAGCAACTTAATATTAAACTAAGCTAAGACGGAACTACACCAAAATTACTAGATCCTATAATTTATTTAAAATCGAACCAACACTAAACTTCCTAAATACTTCTGTGCCACAACATACAAATTGACAAATCGCCAAAATAAGCGAAGCAACATTTTAGCGCTCCAAATTAGGTGGTCAGTTAGATCGTCTCGTAGAATCCGAGCTATGTGCCTTTCGCTAGTCACTGGACCACTCTAGTTTACCTACACTTCATGTCTAAACTGTATAGTCAACTACCTAAATGTCCTAATGAGACAGCCTATTTTGAGCGGGGACTTGCATTTAGTGTTTTAGTCTAATATGGATGTGAAGGGTTTATATTTAAGACTACACGGATGATAAACTTAATCGAATTAGTATTTGTTATACATACAATTGTTCTTCAATGTGTCGGCTTTTTGATAACCCTAAAAAAATACCTAAAAATTAAGGTATAAATAAAGAAACTATAATAGAGAGGTTACCTACTCGATTAGAAAGTATTTATTTATTTACTTAATATTTCAAGCTCATAAATGTTTAGAGGCGGCCTTTATTTGCCATTTGGGTGATACAGAGACAAACAGTGGTAAGTGCAATCATGAAAATTGAGGAATAAATATTTTAAATATAAAGATACGCGTAAACCTATAAAACTATAAATATAATATATACCTAATTACATATAAATATAAGCACAAATAAATATACAGAAATACATGAATATACTAAAAAGAAATAAGACAAACAATGAGAAAATATTACCGTTGTGATGCTGCCAGCTTCTTGCGAATGTGCTCGCGAACCATAACTTTAAAGGATAATCGGTTGGTTGCCATCCTGATTTCCTGGGGGAGCGCATTCCACACAGAGATAGAACGAAGAAGGAAGAGTGAATGAAGTCTGTGCGGTGAGTGGGACATTGGAGAAGACGATATTTACTTATTTCAGTAAAGTTTTTCTCAATAAAATTAACAATTAACTAACACCACATAATACAAAATGTAATACAAAATATGCATGCGGAACATCTAATAGATTTACATATACTCGTAAATAAGCGTTAATTTAATACTTATATAAATTATAACTCATTTGCATCCAGAAATACCAGTTAGTCTACAAAGTAACCACATAAAATACGGTAGAAAATGGTAATTAATTTTAAATCCGTCCGTTTTTATTTCCTTTACATCCTTCCTTTGATTTCTCTGAACACTTAAGCCATGAGAAGCAATTTCCCTTCAGTTAATGTGAAAAATATTTATGATGAGAAACTATCAAAGGAAGCAATGAATTTTACGTTTTATGGTTATTTTAATGTTTTGTTATAAACTTTAAATGCAGTTGATTTAAGGGCATACGTCGCTGTTTTAATTAGACATGGGTTTTATGCGACTAGGAGGAAAGTTTCTGAATATAGTGATGTGAAATAAGTTGGACTTGAATAATGTGTTGAACAATGTACCATGCTATCATAATTAAATGCGCAACATATTTTATTTGTATTGTTGAAGTAATCAGCCTGTACGTTGACAACGTATAGTAGGTGAGTTTTCTTAGGTAACATAATGGAACCAAATACGCAATATTGGTTCAAAAGTTGGGTCCAACATTACACCTGCCAACTGACATGTTCCCAGCAAAATTGTTCGCAAGTTCTCACAGATACATTCGTAACACTAGATTACATTCCTTTTTCCGCAATTTGGAAAAAAACCTCGCAATATATACCATTGCACAGCATACGCATTGTTTATACAATGAAACGTATTACAATTAAGCTTGGTAATGTCTGTAATGCCTTAATTGTAATCATTGTGATTGAATTAATTAATTAGTGTTCGTTTTTTTGTGTGACAGTTTGAAATCTGGTTGGAGAAATTGTGGGAACAATGAAAGAAAAGGTAAATGTAAACAGAAAGTGACATGTTTGAAATTGCGACATATTCGAAGCAGCTACGCTCTGTGCAGTAGATTAGCCGTTTTTTGACAGCTGGAACTAGTGATTGCAGCAACGTAAAATTTCGATTATTTACACTTTAATTAGTGTGTAATATCGGTTATCGTCTTTTTGCTGTCGAATAAAAAATATATAGGTATTTAGGATTGTTTAATTTATATATGTTACTAGCTGCGCCCGCGGTTTCACCCGCGTAAATGTCGATCCCATGGGAGTATTGGGATAAAAAGTGCATAAAAGCCTATATGTTAATCCAGAATGTCAGCTACCTCCATACAAAATTTTATCAAAATTGGTCCAGCCGTTTGAGCGTGAAGAAGTAACAAACATATAAACATAAACACACACACTCACAAACTTTCGCCTTTATAATATTAGTGTGATTGATATTTGAGTAGATGTAAAGTTTGTCTATACTGATTTTCCTATAATATAAAATGATTATTTTCGATTTATTCATTTGAAGCGAATACATTCGATCCCATCATTTAGTACTCACGGCTACACATCAAATTATACATTTCTAATTTCATCTGACCTCGCATTTTATAGGTTTTTCGTACAATCAGAAGTCAGCTTATACTGGTAATGTATAGCTTGATGGTAGCCGTGCGTACTATCAAATGTAACTAGGTAACTATATTTAATACCTACGCATAACATTTTTTTTTTTTTGTAATTACTGATGCACGTACGGTATTATAATGCCTGTAAAAAGTCTTAAATAAGGTAATTCAACAAGATAAGGCAGTTTATATATTTATTTGATTACGCATTTAAAAATTATCTTTTACGTAATAGTTACGTTCTAAGGCAGCTGTCAAAAAACTAATAACCTAGTGGACAGTGACTGGTCGGAAAAACGATTACAATTTTTTTCCTTTTTTTTGGAATTTATTTGTTGTTGCAAACTATCCTGTAGAATTTATTTATTTCTAACACACTGAACCTATTTTACAATTTAACACTAAAATATATATTATATACAAGTATATAATAAAAAATAAAATAAAAGTATTATTTTTAGTCTATGTAGTCCCACTGCAGGGCAAAAGCCTCCCTTTCTTCTTTCCACTCCTCTCTGTCTTGAGCTAGTGTCGGCCAATGCTTTCGGTAGGTGTCAAGCGACTTCTGAAATAGGAGGAGGTTCTCACTTTATCATAATTTTTTTATATCTTGCAGCATTGTATGTGCGAATCGTCTAGGTAACTAAAGTTGCCAATAGTCATCAACAGATGTTAGTAAAACTGACACAATCAAAACTAAGCCTGCCCAGAAATTGAATATCAAACGGTGTCAATAGAATATTAAATAGAACACTCTCCATAAAATAGAGAAACAAATTGTATAAACAAGCAGTCAACAAAATGCCCGCTTACAATCGTAGGTCATAAGGTAGTAAGTACGACAACGCATATAAAGACACGAACACATTTAACTGCAAGTCTATAGTGCGTCTATTCGATGTAGTGAGTATAACGCACTACAATAGAGAGGTACTTTAACTCACAATCGCACAGTAACAGGTGGCCTGTTCGTATCGTTACCGTAGGGAGGCGAAAGTATTCATAGAGAATGTAGATATTGTGGTTAATATTAAGAAAAAACAACAAACAAAAAACAAATTGAAACTTTCGAAGTTGGATTATTTAGTAATTAAATCTGACTAACCCTGACATTAATGACGAATGTAATACAAGAGTAATTAGAGATAATAATCTGATCTTTGAAGACGCGAAATATCAATTAAGACCGAATTTATAATTAAAGAAAAGATCGAAATATCGCAGCTAGAATTAAGCAAAACAATAATTAGCGTTGCATTTATTTGGAAACATAATTCGGTACAATTTAAGGAGCAAAAAAATGCTGTTGGTCGTATAATTGATGAAAGTGTGAAATAAAAATGAGAATTCCAATACATCTGTGTATTGAAATTCTCGTTTTTATTTCAGACTAGCGGCCCACGGGGCAATTTTTTTTTTTCGAATTTCCAATATTTACTTTCGTACAAACCTTGTCCTGGCAAATACCGAACACAAGAAAATAAATATCTAATTTGGTGTAGTCATTCGGACGGAAGCTAGGCGTGCACAGACATGTCTGCGACTTTGTTTTATAAAAACAAAGTCGCAGACAGAGAGAGAGAGAGAGAGTCGCAGTTTTTTTTTGTTTTTATTATCCTTATATGTATAGTAGACTATAACATATAAGGATACAGATACATAACCCGTTTTATTAACTTCTATGCATCATTTTAATTTATAAATTAAAAGCAACATATTCCATTTCATCGATACAACCACGCTACATCCCTAGCAGTTACTACCCGCGTGCAGTGACCGGCAATGGGGTCGCCTATGCACCGCGTCGCGTCGCCTACCGCCTGCGCGCACGCATATGTGCAAACTTTACTGTCACTAATAGCTGACTGTCATAGATTCAGTTCACAGTTTTATACTTATTTAACGTCTTTTTGTTATATTTGTTTACATAGGTCCAAATACACAATGGCTTTCGTTTTGTAGTTTAAACTATGTTCATTACAAATTATTATTTAAGTTACATTTCTGTTAAAAATCCATCTTCTCAAAACTTAACCATCGCAACCCATCAGCTCCAGCAGCAGCTTCAGTTCTTTCTGCCGCCATCATGGCAAATAAAATAGAATACTCTTTATTATGTACAGACGCCAGCACATCAAGCTACCCGAAACTGTCAAATTTTCCCAATCAACTCTGAACCTTATGCTTTAGCTATAAAGTTGAAAATCTATTAAAGAAATTTGACAGATTGTAGTAGCTTGATGTGCTGGCGTCTGTACACCATATAAATTACAAACAAAAATATAGAAATTTTACAGAGGGTGACACCATGGGCGGTCTTATTGCTAAGAGCGATCTTCTAAAGACAACCTTTGGATGGAAAATATTGCATCTGCAAGAGAATTGCCTAAGTACGTTTAACCTGACGGTATCAAGATTTGGAACAAGATAATCAACATCGCCGTCATCACCTTTTCCAAACCATCATCGATCAATCAACTCCACTTATCTCACAAGATTTAAGACAGCGTTGCATATCTTAAAAATAATATTCCTACTCTATGTCGCAAAAACCAGTCGCCAATCTTTATAATTCTGTGAACAGGACGACATTACTCGTTGCAACACAAATCTTAGATAAACCAGTCAGCATGAAATTAAAAACGTACAAAAGGCCAGTCGGCCCGGGCTGGACTGGCAGGTGGAAACGCAGTCTGATTGCCAAGCCTAATTCACAATGGTATTGCGACATTTATTTATAAAGGAATGGCGGATTATAATTTCCTGGCAGGATTAGGAAATCTCGCTGTAGCCACCTCGTTGGTGTTGTGGACGCAAGCGCTACTGCTAAACATGAGGGCTTAGGTTTTCCATCAGAAATTTCTCAGTAGTAGCCTGGCGTCTGGATTTGTGCCCCGGAATCGGGCACAAATACACACTGTGACACATTTTGTCAGTTATACAGGTTGAAATTGAAAACATGCGACAAACCGAAATGGGAGATTTTACTCATCATTATGAACAACTTTAACCAAGGGATCAAAGCTGCAATCACGAAAAAAATCTGCTGTTCCCTAAATGTCCTGTCCCATAGTAAAAGTTGGTAATAGGTCTCACTTCTCACTTCTGCCGCATCCTTCGAGGATAATAGGTAGGTATGTTATCAAGAAATCTTTAGAAAAAATTGGCAAAAGTTGTGATATTTTGTGTGGTTTAGTGGGCCAAAGATGAGTTGTCCGAAGAACTTATCTGTTATCTATTCTATACTGCGTGACTCTTATGCGAATTTTACCAGTTCGTCCGTATACGTAAGTTTTTCTAATCATGTATCTTCAGCTTAGCAAAGTATGGTAACTTTAAAAGAACAACAATATCTATCCGGGTTTTCATTATGGCTTAAAAAAGTAAAAAATTCAAAACTCCTAAATCGAAATGTCCATTCAACCTATCACACTCAAAAGGCCCTTCTTAAATTGTTTTTCATTGAAAACATACTGGTAGGTATGATAACACTTCATTTTCAATTAGTGCCTTTTCACACGTCCCGGCAACTGGGTAGCCGGTGTCGGGTACCCGGCGGCGAATTGTATAGTCATGTACGTGTATAAAGCTAACGTACAGACCTAGACGCCAGCACATCAACCTACTCGAAACTGTCAAATTTTGCCAATCAACTTTGAACCTTATGATTTTGGCAATAAATTTAAAAATCTAGATTGTAGCAGCTTGATGTGCTGGCGTCTGTACATGGCTATAAACTTCGCCCGCTGCCAGGTAGCCGGCTCCGGCTACTCGGTTGCCGGGACGTGTGAAAAGCGCCTTATAGTTTAATCTTAGATACTCCTCTATTAGCCTCGTTTCAACTGAATTGAATAAAGCAGTTTGATTGAATTCTCCTGACCATTACTGTTATGTAGTTCCGCTATCACAATGGTCATTATGTTTGCCTTTGTATAGTCCACAAAGATTTTGTAATTACTGTTGTGCAATAGAAAGTCTAGCCTAGTTTCTTTTTACTCTAGGTATGACAGGAAATTGTAAGGCAGGTGTAGAAGTTGTGTTGATACAAAATTACATATAAATCATATAGACTTTTTCCACTTTGAAGGATTTTTCAATTAAGTCCAAATTACATAAGTTGCACGTTTGCATTGTAAGTAGGTACTCCGTTTTTCTCTTGGATATCCTTCGATTATACACAATTTGGAGATGACAAATGTAAGCTTGCATCTGGTAACCCTACTTATTAAATCGACTAATATTCGTATGTCACTCAATCAATCATTCGTTCATGATGACATTCACTGTCATCCTCAATGGCAGACAACTGTCAGCCGGCCTTCTTGTTCGAGACGCCGAGCGGTGAACACGTCGATGCTTGAGTTTTAAGCGTAACAAGTCGTTGCAACGTTTAAACTCTAAAAACTTAGCAAGTAAGTACAGGATTTATTTATTTTGGAGATACGCGAGTGTTTTCGCAGATATTGTGGAAAAGGAAATAAATATGTATGTGTTTAAATATTGTGTTTAGTTTCTTTTTGTTGCGAACCCTTTTCATTTCTGAGCTGTAGCTAACAGTTCAGAAGTGGGATCGGAAGAGAATTCTCATAATTTTCTTTTTTCCACGTCCACAACGATTTTAATATAACAATGAGTGTATAAATTTAACCGTTACTGGTATGATTCGAAAGATTTTTACGGATTAAAAACATTCTTACTCTCAATAGTTTCTCTCTTTTATACATTATTGGGTAGCCCTGTTCACCCACACAGACTGAGAATATAGATACCCGTTATCATAGTATAAATACGAATATGCGCTAAGCTTTCAAATTTAAGTTTCAGATACACACCCGTATTGGATACAACCGAGGGGAAGGGTTGTTATTCAATATGGATAAGGATGACGAGCCCAGGTTTGAGGGCGGAAGTGAGCCCAGGTTTGAGGGCAGGAGTGAGCCCAGGTTTGAGGGCAGGAGCGAGCCCAGGTTTGAGGGCGGAAGTGAGCCTAGGGTTGAAGGCAGGAGTGAGCCCAGGTTTGAGGGCAGGAGTGAGCCCAGGTTTGAGGGCAGGAGCGAGCCCAGGTTTGAGGGCAGGAGTGAGCAAAGGTTGGAGGGCAAAGGAAGGGATATGGACAGCCAGGAGATGGAACGGATTGCTACCGGAATGGTGGCAAGGAATGAAGAAAAGAGACTGCAGCCATCTAGGAACCGGAAAAGGCGAAATATTATCACGGATTCGGACAGTTCGTCACGTGGTGGTACAAGCCGCGAGAGGACAAGGAAATACAGAAGGAGGTCACGAGCAAGGAGGGGCGGCCCCAGGCGGACGGAGCAAGGCAGCGACAGCTCGGATAACAGTGAGTCAACCCGAGTTTATAAACCTAGACGGAACAGGAATAGGGAATCCGAAACAAATAAATTATTAGATAAATTTTTGTCGATCATAAGTAACGTCAAGAGTTCGGAGAAGCCCAAGCTATCATTTAATAGTAATGTTTTGCCGGATTTCGATCCCCTAAGTAAAGAGCAAACTATGTTAGTATGGATCACTAAAGTAGAAGAATGTGCGGAAATATACGGTTGGTCTGAAAAGGAAATAATCCACTACGCACTTCCTAAACTTTCGGGGGTAGCAAAAACTTGGTACCAAGGTTTACCTTCTCTTCTTTATACTTGGGGCGAATGGAAGAAAAAGCTCATTGAATCATTCCCTTGTCGCGAGGACTACGCCGAACTCTTGACGGAAATGTTAGCTAAGCGTGTTAAGTACGGTGAATCATTGGAGCACTATTATTATGCGAAATTGAATTTATTAAATAGATGCAAAATTTACGGTAAACAAGCAGTCGATTGTGTCTTATACGGAGTAGATGATCGTGCTATTAGAGTAGGTGCGCAAGCGGCTCAATTTAGTGAACCAGAACAAATTTTAAAATATTTTCGAACGGTAAAAGTAGGTCAAAATAGAGAAGCGTATGAAGCTAATATCAGAAATAGGAACGATCGTAAAGCCTCTGCTAATGCAACATCTCGGGCCCAGCCCCAGAACCCGAAGTCCGGTACGGTGAATGCGGCGATACGGTGTTTTAATTGTAACGAACTTGGGCACCCCAGTTTCAGGTGCGATAAACCCTCTATTAAATGTTCGTTATGTGACAGATTAGGTCATCTAGCTTCTAACTGTTATAGAAACAAAACAAAAACTGATTCTTCTAGAAACGAAACCCAATCGAAAGATAACAATGAGAAACAGGTATCAGAGTTGACAATTGATAGGTCTATTGATAAATACATTTTAGACATTAAAATTAATGGTAAAGCAGTAAAATGCCACATAGATTTAGGAAGCCAGTGTACGCTTATTACATTATGCAAAGCCAACGAGCTTTCTATGGACATAAAGTGTCCACCTAATCTACCGGTGTTGAGAGGTATAGGTTCAAACCTGACTATTCCATTAGGCGTCATAACCGCCGAAGTTGAAGTTCAGGGTATAAGAAAAGTTATAGACATTTACGTAGTTGAAGATCACGTACTGAGTCACCCAGCTCTCTTGGGGCACTCGTTTACTGAAATGTCCGATCTTATAATTACTAAAACCCCAACTAAATTAATATTTAAAAAAATAGATTCTTCAAAAATACACCTGCTGTGTGATGATAGTATTTTGATTCCTCCGTCTTCATTGCATGTAATACCAGTCAAAACTGAGCCATCTTTTAGTGGTAATGTTTATGTTCGAGGGTCCCTTAGGGAATTAGATGGAAAGCAATATTATCTTTTATCGGGCGAATACAACATCAAGGAAGGAAACTGTTCGGTACTTGTTTATAATGTGTCTGGAAGCGAAATAAACATTTCTAGAAATTCCTTATTGACTCGTTCTGTTAAAAGCGAATATTTAGACTCTACAGAAGTTCTTAATTGCTGTCAAATGTCTTTTGATTCTGTGGATTCCAATGAGCAAATTAAGTGTGGCGAAAAGCTCAATGACGAGGAACGCTTACGGTTACAACAGCTATTAAATAAATATCAAGACTGTTTTTCTAAAGGCCTAAAAGATCTCGGGTTTACTAAAGTAACAGAAATGGTTATTGAACTGGAAGACGCCGAACCTGTCGTATATCGACCATATCGTTTGTCTCATGCCGAAAGAACATTAGTAAATGACATGGTTCAAGAGATGATAGATAGTGGCATTGTGAGGGAGTCTTCTTCGCCTTATGCTAGCCCCATCGTCTTAGTCCAGAAGAAGACGGGAGAAAAGCGCTTATGCGTCGATTATCGAGCACTAAATAGGAAGACGAAAAAAGACCATTACCCCCTCCCACGTGTCGAGGACCAATTAGACCAACTGGCAGGCAACCAATTATTCACGTCTCTTGATTTATCGTCAGGCTATTACCAGATTCCGATTAGTAAGGAGTCCTGTCATAAAACAGCCTTTGTTACTCCAGACGGGCAATTTGAGTATACCCGCATGCCATTTGGTCTTGTTAATGCGCCCTCTGTCTTTCAAAGGACGATTAACAGAATTCTTCATGACGCCAAAATCAAATATGCAATCGTCTATATGGACGATATTCTTGTCCCTTGTAAAGATTTCTCTGAGGGTTTGAATAGACTAGAGGAAGTTTTACAACTCTTGAAGCAAGGAGGTTTAACACTCAAGCTCAGTAAGTGTAACTTCTTCCTAGATACTATCGATTTTTTAGGGTTTGAAGTAAACTCGTCGGGTATTCGTCCGGGTGGCAGGAAAACCGAGGCTATCTCAAAATTTTCAACACCTCAAAACATACACGAATTAAGACAATTTCTAGGGTTATCCGGTTTCTTTAGGCGGTTTATTAAAGATTATGCCTTAATAACTTCGTCGTTGACGAACCTATTGAAAAAGGAGGTTGGTTGGACCTGGGGTAGTAAACAAGAAGAATCTTTCAACTTGGTTAAAACATTGCTTACGCAACGACCATTATTGGCTTTATATGACCCTAAAGCAGTAACACAATTGCACACCGACGCATGCAAAGATGGTCTTGCAGGTATACTATTACAGAGTGATTCTTTAGGCGTATTTCATCCGGTTTCGTACTTTAGCCGTAAAACTTGTCCCGATGAACGTAAGTTGCATTCGTATGAGCTTGAAACCCTGGCAGTAATAGCATCTTTAAGTAGGTTCAGGGTATATCTGCTGGGGATACCATTCACAATTTATAGTGACTGTAGCGCTTTAAGATCTACATTCGTAAAACGCGATCTGATCCCGCGAGTTGCACGTTGGTGGGTCCAAATACAAGAGTTCGATTGTACTATCGAATACCGACCCGGCTCCCGAATGACGCATGTTGATGCGCTGAGTCGCGGACCGGTTGCGACTCCCGAAGCCAAAACACACGTATTAGACATTCTAACTATTGAAAGTTCCGATCAGGGTTGGATTGCCACCGTGCAAGACGCGGATGATGAGGTACAGAGGATTAAAAATATTTTAGAGGATAAAACTGCGGATTTAGTAATGGACATTCATAAAAATTATAAAATCAAGAACGGCCGTATATATCGTGTGGTAGGAGACGAGATTAGGTGGTTGGTTCCAAAGGGTGTACGTTGGCAGATTTTGAAACGTAACCATGACGACCTAGGACATTACGGATTTGACAAAACCTTACAGCGAATACAACAGCATTATTGGTTTCCCAAAATGCGTCGTTTCGTCAAAAAATACGTACAGTCGTGTTTAGAATGTGCCCATCATAAGGCCCCTGGTGGCAAACGAGAAGGCGGACTGCATCCGATTGAAAAAGTCAGTGTCCCTTTCCATACGGTACACGTCGACCACTTAGGTCCTTTTATCAAGAGCAAGAGGGGTAACTGTTATTTACTGGTCTTGGTGGATAGTTTCACGAAATTTGTAAATATAAATGCTGTCAAAAATACTAAGTCCCTCACTAGTATACGCGTAATAAAAGAACACACAAGTTATTTCGGGGTCCCCACACGGCTAATATCCGATAAAGGATCTAGTTTCACTAGTAAATCGTTTAATGAATTTACAACACTATACGGAATAAAACACATTGTTAACGCCGTAGCAACACCCAGAGCAAACGGGCAAGTTGAACGGTTTAATAGGACTATCTTAGATGCACTTTCGACTTGTACTCATAACAAAGATGACAAATCCTGGGACGACTATATTTATGATATCCAAGTGGGTATCAATACCACAGTACATAAGACTACCCAAAAAAGCCCTTCCGAATTATTATTTGGATTTAATATAACTAGTAGGACAGAAGGTATTTTAAACCCCGTTATATCCGATACCACTAATTTTATTGATTCGGAAGACTTAAATAGCATAAGAGATAAGGCAAGTTGTAGTATAAAGACACAGCAATTAAAAGATGTAGAAAGGTTTAATAGACACAGGAAATCGGCCAAAACGTATAAGATAGGAGACTTAGTGCGCGTTGAGAGGCAAGTTCCTCATGATGGTCAATCCCAAAAGTTAGTGGTTAAATTCCAAGGTCCATATCGTATAGTAAAAGTGCTTCCCAATGAAAGGTATGTCATTGAGGACACCCCTATGACACGCAAAAACGGCCGTAGATACGAAGCCGTGGTAGCTATAGACAAAATACAGCCTTGGCTAACATTTACTAGGAACTTAGAAAGTAGTGATGATGAGAATCGTGATAATAAAACTGGTATGGAACGGAATGAAGTAGAGATTTAAATTAAATTATTTGTATTGTTTAATTATGATGTTGTTTTTTGTTCTTTTCTTTTAAGAATATGAATTATTAGCTGCGCCCCGCGGTTTCACCCGCGTAGGTTTCGATCCCGTCGAAGTGTTGGGATGAAAGGTATCTCATGTGTTAATCCTGGTTGTAAACTATCTGTGTGCCAAATTTCGTCTAAATCCGTTCAGTGGTTTTTGCGTTATAATAATAGTAGGATAGTGTGATTAGTAGGATATTATTGGGAAGTAGGATTTATAATATAAGTAGGATTAGTAGGATAGTAGGAAAATTAGTAGGATAGGATTTATTGAGTTAAAGTTTAGAGAAATAGTGAGTAAAATAAAGTATTACTTTCTAAATTATATGTTAATCATAAAATATCGTAAATACTTTAAGATTATTATTATGGATAATGAACTGTAACTGAATAGTAGGTATCTATTATTTATTCTTGTTGATTAGATAATAATGTGTTGTATTAAGTTTTTTTTTTTTCTTTTTTCTCTTTTCTGATTTTCTCTTTTCCTAACAATTTATGTGAGATTGTAAGCGCGAGGACGCACTTTGAACAGGATGGCCGAGCTGTAAGCTTGCATCTGGTAACCCTACTTATTAAATCGACTAATATTCGTATGTCACTCAATCAATCATTCGTTCATGATGACATTCACTGTCATCCTCAATGGCAGACAACTGTCAGCCGGCCTTCTTGTTCGAGACTCCGAGCGGTGAACACGTCGATGCTTGAGTTTTAAGCGTAACAAGTCGTTGCAACGTTTAAACTCTAAAAACTTAGCAAGTAAGTACAGGATTTATTTATTTTGGAGATACGCGAGTGTTTTCGCAGATATTGTGGAAAAGGAAATAAATATGTATGTGTTTAAATATTGTGTTTAGTTTCTTTTTGTTGCGAACCCTTTTCATTTCTGAGCTGTAGCTAACACAAAACACTGGCAATACTAATGTATAAGAGTATTTTGGAACTATCAAACAAATCGTAGTATCGAAATGAAAAAAGTGACTTTCATAGAAACTAAATAGTAGTGATGGACCGACTATGGGTATTGCACTGGATATTTTGATTGAGTTTTCGTATGCAATCTGGGAACGGCATTAGATATACGATTTTTATTTTCTGTCGTATTATCGTCTCCACCTTGCATAAAAAGAGAGTATGTTATATAAGGTATTTAGAATTTTCCACCACATAAATCTTGACCCAATTACTACAATCGTTGCGTAATGCTCGACCACAGAATATTATAATCTTGTGGCATACTTTATAAGGAGGTGACATTCTATAGCTTCTACATTCATATGGCCTCTGCTTACCCCCTTTTACGATGTAAAGTTTAGTAATTGTAATAAAGTTAGGCTGCTCACGAGTCTGAGTTAATTGGCGTAAAGCGCACTGAGGCGATCAGCGGCGAAAGTTGAATAATTAATCATTGTTGTAGATTTTATCCACATTAATTAATTAGGCTTAGTTTAGTGTGGCTATTATAGTGTAGGTACTGTGTTAGTAGTTGTGTTACAATCACAAACAAGTTATCTAAAATAATGTAACCTTATAATAAGGATGAAGATTTAAGATAAAAAGTTCCATATACATACATAAAGTACCTACTTCGAAATTTTGAATTTCCAAGCTAATAGGTACCTAAGATTTTATACCGAAACAAAAACGAAATAAAGATTTTCAAGACGACCAATCCATATAATCCTTTTGATTCTACCGAGTCAACATACAAAAAACAAGTTATTTCATAAATAACACAATAACAAAGCGTTCTATGTTGTAACACTTAATATATGTAGATTATATACCATAGGGCTCATTCTCAAGCTTACAAACAGCCTATTGATGCCTGCGCGTGCGACGCATGACAATATTGCACTATAACATTATAATCTAGTGTAAGGAAAAATGGACGGTTCGCAGAATTGCAGGATTGCATTCATAAATGTTTTGTTGTTTTCCTTAACTAACGTAAATATGGAGCTTTGTCTTAGACTTTGTACGAAACCTTCGAGTGAACATGGACTCTCAATGACCGTTATCGATTTATTGACAAAAAGCAAAGGAAAAGCGTAAAGCAAACAGCTAGGTTGCTTCGAAAAGTGTGGCAGATAAATTGGTTTATCCAGTATGATGTTGTAGCCAGTTACTAAGCATATAATGTTTCCACTACTGGGAAACAGGCCTCCTCTTGTTGAGAGGGAGAAATCTACCACGCGGGCCCAGTGCACATTGATGGATGTCACATGTCTTCGAAATTTTGGTTCTAAGACTTGCCGGTTTCCTCACGATATTTTCCTTCACCCTTTTGAGAGCGGTGATGAAATTAAATTCACAAAGTAAAATGTCTGCCTGGGTTCGAACTGACGACCTTACAGCTCGTAAGCCGGGGCCGATACTACTGGACCCTACTTGAAAGTTACTTGTATACGCAGTCGTGATTTATTTGCCAAAAATGTAAACAAATATGAGTTTATGGAAAAATAACTTTAAATCCTACACAACAAAGTTCAGTTTACGCTAAAACTTCAAACATTTTTATAACTTTTTCAATAGTGCTAGTCAATCTAAAATCAACTTAATTACCATTAAAACAAAATTTGTATTTGTTTAACTTGAAATAATATTAATTTGAAACCTAAGTTTAAATAGACTTTAGAATCATATCAGTACATTAATATCAGATGGATTTAATTAAACAAGATGAAATTCACAAATACGTATGTGAAACATGAAGTACAAGAATATTAAAAAGGCCTACAATAGAGAGAGCGGAAAGGTTCTACATTGACAAGAGGAGAGCAAACTCGTATACATGTGGGTAAACGCTTTTGAGGTCGTAAGTACCTTCTACTTAGAGGTAAAACTTACCTAGATCTTTAGTTACCACGTTCATTTCAACTATGTCCACGTAAAACTGATAAGTAGGTAGATACTATTGCTCGCATAGGTACATTATTGAAGTGACCTCAACTAACAGATATTTATTGATAGTGTACCACCGACCGAGCACGACCCGCAATAAATACAGGTAAAGGAATTCAAAGTAACAGTTTGAGCTATGACAAAATTGTTTGTTAAGTTCATGATGTCAGATTTCAGATATGAGAATACTTTGATTCTGATGTGATTTGATTGACTATCATAGAGGACATAGGATATACCTGTCAATTAAAGTTACACAACCCTTTGCCTCTGTAATTCAAGCACGATTAGGGATAAAAAGAGGCCTACACTGAAATCAGTCCTTTAATTAAAATTGTATGTAAGAACTAGGAATGTTTTAGTTTTAAAATCTTAATGTTTTTTATATTTATAATCTTTACAAACATTTTTAAAAACATACCATGCTAAAAACAATGATGAACTGTTAAAAATCAGCTATTTATAATGGGTGCTGGAAAAACTCCTTATTCTACACCTAATTCCTTAATGATACGAAAGTGCCCAGAGCTTTCGCAAGCAACCAGCAAGATTTTATAATGTATTCCACAACTAAAAGTACATGGTCATTATTTATCACTCAAAGCGAGCCGTGAAAGTCCATTGCACGAAAGGGTAACTAGCTCCAGTCCACAGTCGACGAAATAGCAACGTAACTAAGCACAACATTATCAACCTCTGACCGATAACCCCAATCGGAATTCCGAGCTGTTTCCTACAATTTCTACCACATAAATTAAGTTGAAGGTGTAACTACACTGCGGTATATCGATATTGATCGCGTGGGTAAACATTTGATGTACAAATCGAGCGATCTTTCTTCCTAGGGGAGTCAGATAGGAAATGTCTACTCCATCTAGTTTTTTTTTAACGCTTCGTGCAAAAGTGATACCGATATCGTTATTAAAGAATCATTTCATTTCGATCGATGAACGATCGACAAGTGATATGTATCGGCGATCAATACGACCAAGTTCTGCACATTCGATCGACGTCTAATGAAGACGGTTGACTTCGAACGAAAGCAGTCGACTTCAATCGACCGTAATCCAGCTGTCATACACCACACTAGATCGGCAGTTCGACCGCAGTGTGGTTGCACCTTTACGTAAACAAATAAATTAGCAGCTAGACAATTAAATTGCTTCGACACAATCGCTACTTGGATTCCTGCCTTATCGGTATTTCGTTCACCTGTTGGTCCATGTTGGTCGCTCGCCCACAAACTTATCCGAAGGAATGTAAATTATTATTGTGTAAGAGGTTATTTTAGTAGGCAATTTTATAGGTGGGTCTTTAAGGAAATAAGGTATGAGAACTAATTAATCCAGTTTATAATTATTATAATAATTTTGCATTTAGTATAAATTTGTAACCTAATTATAATAACGATAATTCTAAACGGTCACCTTAATACCGCAAGAAATCGTATAGATGAATATTGCGCATAAGGCAAAGCCTATACTCGAGTGGTAAATAGTTCTAGTCTAAAGAAGCAGTTCATGAAAGTTTCATAACGTGGCACATTTAGGAGAAGACCACTGTTGAAATACTCTAATGAGAAGGACAACAGTGTCGTCTAATGCGATCAACTAAATCCAGTGAATAATTCGTCTGGTGATTGTACGTACAATTTTACTTTACTATTCATTGCGACATCAATAAAACTTTACGAGCCGATTATGATAATGTAGACAGCAACACGACACATTACCTGAAACAAGAGAAATTATCATAAATACACAAAACACAGCAAGACCAGCGGTCAGTGAAAGTTCCTAACATTAGCTAATAATACCTAAACAGTCATAACATGATACTCAAGAGGCTTCTCATATGGATGAGTAAGCAACCACGCATTTTCCAGAGGAAAGTTATCGCACAGAACATTCACTATGATGTTGTAACTTTTGAGTAATATTCATATTCGGTAATATGGTTACGGTTATTTACAATAAACTACCAAATGGTTGGAAAGTCTTGACAACAGTGCTGTTTAAGAGTAGAATACGTACAGTGTGACTGAGTTTTTATCAGAGAAAAGATTTGCCTGCATTGCTCTGGATTGATGGGTCTGGTTTTTGGACAAACTTAAGTGAATGTTAATATAAATATTTATGCCAAATGGTGAAATATGACTGATCTTGAATGTATCATAACACCTATTATTATGTATTACCCATATTTGCATAATAAATATATATTCCATTCTATTCTGCTTGTAAGTGTAATGACTCGTTTACATTAATTACCGCTTTGTAAGAAACTTGTCCCTCTTAGTGACTTGGCTAAGACGATTATACAAATCTGAGTCTAAAATGTATAATATTATGGCTGTTCATAATCTTGTTCACCACCTATAAATATAGCAGTGTACTTCTAAGGATCTGGATACCAGTGGACAGATCTTGGCCACGTCATCACGAATTTTCTGTAGGCACGCTTCTAATATTTACGTAGGAATACATTAGCAGTGCCAGTGGAAATGGTCTCGACTTACGAATTGTAGGTCGTACGTTCATCCACCAAACCGCACTGGGCCACTCTCTCAGAGGGCTCTCACAGAGAGGAGGCCTGTGTCCCAGCAGTGGGAACATTACAGGCTTATTATGCTACACAATTCTACATTAGCAGTAATACCTTCCCTAAATACTATCGTAAGCCTATGCATGTATTGTATATCCTATTGATGTTCTGGATTAAATAAATAGGAGATCATGATTTAGACCAAAATCAATACCGATACCGAACAGATACCAATGAAAGTGCTAACCCCATTAATAAAACAAAAGAAGCTAGTGCCATACAAATGATTAACTTTTTACCTTTACCACCAACATGCCTTCACTAACACACAATCTATTTATCAGATATTACCAACAGCACAGTGGTAGGACGTGACATTTGGCTCCCAGGCCTGGCACGCCTCCACAATAATTAACGATTACTAATATTGATATTGCACGTACAATAATTATTTAATTTCAGATTTCGGAGAAGATATATAACTAAATGTTAAACAATAAGAGTTGTGTCCTTTGCAAATGTCATGTTTAGATAGTTAATGTTTTTTTGTGGCTTTAATAGTTTGCTGTAGTCGTTTTCATCATTTGACCTCCAATAATAACAAACATTGCTTTAAAGAGATGAAAGGTTAAAGCAAGAAAATAAGAAGAAGCAAAAGCATGAAGAGGAAGCATGAGGAGAAGAGGTGAAAGCATGTTCAAAGTTAAATTCGTTTTACATGATTCATTGTAGGTACAGTGGACGGTTCTTATCGAAATGCATCTATTCTTCTTCATTTGCAAACAAAATAGCTCTAACTTTTGTGTGACTTTTTAGGCCTAGGGGCCGCGGCTAAACCCTAGAATTAACTATTATTTATGTTTCAATACCGCTACCTTGACTGCAGTTTATCAATATTTCAATCAATACATCAGCCTCGTCTTCGATTGACCGATAAAACGTTATTCAAACATGCATAAACCTAGAGATATGGATCTATCAGTTCAAGGCTTATGAATCTATTTAACTTACTAACAAACTTCTACATGAGTAGCTTAGAAACGATAGAAGACTAGACAGACATGCAAATGCAATCCGTACGAGTGGTTGCATGGGCTACATTTCCATTTCATGAGCAATAATTGAAATCACATTTGGCATTAAAAGGCGTTCATAAAACAACAAATACCTATAATTATGGCAAGTTTACCTTTCATTTATTGGCGTTAAACTTCTCATTAAGACTTCCGTTTATCGTCGTTTTGGCTTCGTTCTCAACCTAGTTAAAAAAGTCAATGGCAGGAAACAAAATATTTGTATCCCGCCCATTCTGATTTGTACTTACCTCTAAGTCCGTTTCCACTGATAAGATAAAGTTCAATCAGTTCTTCCGTCTTCAAATCTCTGATTATTTTAGATAGTGTATTAACACTATCTAAAATAATCAGAGATTTGATGATTTTGAGATTTTATGTTAATAAAAGCGAATAAATTATTAAATTTATTCGGTTTTATTAACATAAAATCTGAATCCTTTATGGAGAATAATCCAATGAAACTTTACATTTCCTCATTCCACCTTCTTATTATACTAAACATAATCATGCTGTTAATGTTAATACTTATATTACATGCTCATTAGATCGCAGTTATTTTCAAGGCTTAGTCATTTATAAATCAAAATGACCATTGATAATTGGGGCTGACAGATAATAATTATGACGTGTGTGCAATGTGTGTGGGAGGAATCCGAAGTGCAGAACTTAAAATACAAATTGATAATGATGATGATAATAGCCTTTTGACTACTATGTTGGGGTCGGCTTTCAGTCTAACCGGATGCAGCTAAATATCAGTACTTTACATAGAGCGACTGCCTATCAGACCTCCACAAACCAGTTACTAAGTAACATGATACTACTTGGCAAGACCGGTGTCAGACTTTCGGGCTTCTGACTACCCATAACGACTGTCAAAATCTACGAATGAAAGCCGGGACCAACCGAGGCACAGATATGTAATGGGTACCCGTGCGACTATTATTATTTAGCCACGGCCCCTTCATGATAATAATAGACGCATCAGGATACTTGACGCATTGCTGGGAAAAAACTTGGCGGATGTATGTCATCAGTAAATACATATTTGAGATCTTCGCGAAACCAATGACACAATCATTACTCCAAACACATCACACAATTGACAAAGAAAATACCTTCAAATATTTACCTGAAAATATTTTCAGCATCAGCATTGTCACTGTGCTAAGGACGTCTATCCATAATAATATTATAAATTCAAAAGTAACTCTGTCTGTCTGTATATTACTTTTTGACGCCTAAATCATCTGAACGGATGTCGATAAAATTTGGCAAGTATGTAGATAGATGGCATCCTGGGTAAGGACATAGGCTACTTGTCCCGGTAGCACATTCCCGTGGGATAATTTCCGACAACCACGCGGCCAAAGCCACGGGCTGAAGCTAGTCTAACGATACGATCATTTTGATAAAGCTTATACTTAACCTTCTAAAACAAGGTGATAAGAACCTAACGAATGGCATCGAAAACAGCAGTAACTACATCGCCTGAAGCTACATCTCCAAGTACCACGGAACTACTTACACGCTCCTACATATAGAGCCGCATTGGTTTGTCAAATTCACCAAGGAATTTATCTATTGACTGACTTGTAATTGTTTTCGAACAAGGCATTAGCAATGGGCTTATCGTAACATGATCTACAAACATGAGAACATTGAATTAAGGTCGAGTTAAATCTTTTCACACGAGTACTTGCAATGTTAGATGAAGAAACTGGTAGTGCCCTTGTTGTAGGAGCCATTGATGTTGATACTGACTATAATGGTGGTCTTATGAATTACGATAAAGAAGAAGGTGCTTTCCGCACCTGCTATTGAGTAAGCATTCTCATCAGTAAAATAAAAACTTAAATATTATTCAAGAAGCATACTATCGAATATATTGCAATATTATATCCTTAGTGGTATATAGACATTCGCAATCTTATCATTTTCATTCCCACACATGAGCTGTTTTTCTTGTACACTTAGTAAAAAATGTACAATTTTTTTTTCTCTCATAAAAAATCATCAAACGATTTCAATTTGACAATGTATTATTGACAGTAATCAAATTAAGCAATTGATATGCTTTCTCTTTAACGTCTTACAAGTCGCTGTCATTAAAGGTAAATTACCGCATGTCCGCTGTAAAGACACGCCCAAAATTAATTTGTACACCTTTTTTTTTCACGAATGTCACAACATCCTTCTTTTTAGTATAAAAAAACTAATACTTACTTAACTTGAATTGCATAAAAAATATTTTGTTAAGTAATTTGATTACTATCGGTAGCTGGAATTTCAGATCAATAAATCATTAAGAACCAATTAACAATGCAATTAAATCCTTCATACGTCCATATTATGTTACGAATAGCTTTATCTTGATCCGAAGTGTATCATGTCCTCAGGCGACGTCCGATACGCAAAGATATAAATCTTACATCGCCATTCATTCCGGCAGTTCATGAACATTGGCAAAATACAAGCAATAAACTTGACCACAATTGGTAATCTTTAGTCTCTCTCAACTCTTAAGTGATTTAAGTATCCTTGCTGTGAAGCTTATAACTTCTTTAACCGCCTTCATTCCGACATCTCCATAATATACGGACTCCACCGACAGAATTTGGAACCATGATGATTATTGAATTACTTTACTTTATCGAAAAGGAAATATTATCCCAGGTTTGTTTGATTCCCGAGACTTTGTTAATAGGTCCCGTGGTAGGTGTATTGTACATTTAGTAGTTTTGAAATACTAATATCCAATCTATCCAATTTAATCCATCACAACATTTCAAACAATTATAAAATATTTAATGTTTATTTAAAATTCAAATCATAAGAACCAACAAAAGCTTAAAATTAAAAATAATCATTAAAACGCCATTGAAGTTTAATTGATGCGCTATGAGAAAGAGACTCAATACTACAAGTACTGTAAAATCAATATCAATTTTTAATTGGCTGTAACAAAAGGTTAATTAAATTGTACCTATGTACATAGATACTCATGGAAGTCGGTCAAGCACTTCAACCTTCTCTGGTGTCTTATACAAATGTTCATAATTACTATTATGTACAAGCAAGACTATGCATAAGCACGTTTAATGACACATAATTATTTACAAAATTAATCTTTTATGCCGTAAATTCCTTGTCATCATACTAATAATATTATAAAGGCGAAAGTTTGTGAGTGTGTGTGTGTGTGTGTTTATATGTTTGTTACTTATTCACGCTCAAACGGCTGGACTAATTTTGATAAAATTTTGTATGGAGGCAGCTGACACCCTGGATTAACATATAGGCTACTTTTTATCCCGATATTCCCATGGAATCGACACTTACGCGGGTGAAACCGCGGGGCGCAGATAGTATTCTATAAAACCCAAAGAAGACTAGAACATAATAGAACAGCCTTAAATAACAATTAAGTTCTATACTTCGTTCACAAAGCTGGTTTGTTGCACATGGCGTGTTTAGTCACTTACTTCCAGTGTACTATTTATTAAGTTATCATTATCCGGTGTTCATATAAAATGATGATCATGATAATTGTCACGCCATGCCAAGGTTGTGGCAATTTTAATTCAACGTCGGCTGCTTTTGTTGTTGTTGCAAATTATATGGTATTGTGGTTATTATTTGAGTTGTTGACAGCGGTTATTTACAGCGCTATGGCATTTTATTATATTGGTTCCATTTATGTCAATTTGAACCTCTACTTCCTCCAATTAAGTAACAAACTAATTTATACCCACTAAATGTTTTCATGATATTTTTGATTACATTTAAAGAGAAACTGACTGTAAATGTGAGTACGGTCAGCAACAAAAGTCGATTAACACTTCAGTTTTTTAATCTCAGGTATTGAGCAAAATATTTGTTCAAAATTGCAGCAGAATTACAATGCAATTTTGAACAAAGATTTTGCTCAATAACTGAGATTAAAAAAAAAAATAAGTGTTAATATTTTGCTCAATAACTGAGATTAAAAAAACTGAAGTTTTAATCGACTTTTGTTGCTGACTGTACCATGCAGGCTAGATTAAATAAATGACTTTATAACTGTTTGGCGATTTTAAGTATTTTGTATATAGCTAACGCAAATGTCTTCAGATCTGGTAGCGTCGTGTAACGGGTCGTTGAGCTCCCTAAAAATAGGGTTGACTGATGACTGATGCATGCATGACGTCTGTTAGGACAGGTCCACTCAAAACAGCAATTTCTCTTTCTTTAAAAGGCTCTTCCAGACATGGGAATGTTAGACTCACAGAACAGATAAAAGATTAGACTGACATAAAATCCCAATCATAAATATTGACGTGTGAAAATGTCTTAAAAGATCTATCTACATATAGAGATAAACATTGCATTTCATAAACATTTCATTTCAATTCATATAATTTCTAATCGGGAAGCTTTCCTTCACACAACAATTGTATTAACACAATGTGAGGAAAGCAATTAAGTATAGCATTTTATTTTTATTTTATCTTTCTCTTTTTCAACAATAAAACTAATCAAATTAAAAATAGTCCGTTCCGGTTTTGCCCAGTAGTAACAATTATCCCAGCTATCCATCAGACGAGTATTACTGTCACATTGTCAACGTTACAATAAACAGTGGAAATAATATCATATGTATTGTTTATTATTGCATTATTCTTCCCACAATATTGTGATCACCGGAAGCGGACAGTTTGGTCACGCGATACTCATTTTGTTACATTTCCGATATTTCGTCGTGTTCATAGCTAATACAAAAATCATGTGTGGTATGGTTTTGACAAGGTTATACTGTAGGTCACTTTAATACTCAAAATTCTCAAACTAAAATATTCAAATACATTCTGGTAGAGAAGCATCATCATCTGCCTAGCCTTTTCCCAACTATGTTGGGACGACTTCCAGTTTTATCGGATACAGCTGAATACTAGTTTTAATTTTTTTATATGTCTATTTGATATCTACAATCCTGGGTAACACGGCTACTCTTTGACAAGAGTGATATCAACTCATGCAATGCGATGAAAAAGCATAAATGTCAAACTAATATTTTGCGTAAGTATTTCGTAACTATTCGATTACCTACCAGACACATAACACAATTGCATAATTTTAATCAAACACTGGCAGACAAAAATAAAACAATAAGAATCGCCTTCAAAATTGAAAGTAGCACCCAAAATTACATAGTAAATGCAAAAACAGATAAATAGCAGTTGCACTAAAATATAATAAACAAATTATAGCATATATATGACTGCCTGTTCGTGGTATGTATTTGCGTGGAATGGTTATTATGTACTGAAGTGTTAAATTATATACTATAGTTACTTCGACCTTTCAGTTATAGTTTGGTAACAGTTAACTGGCGTATGGTAATAGTTAATTTAACGTTGTGATGTGAGGTTACCGGTGTTTTAGATTCATACATGACATCCGATTGTTATCCACTGCTAAACGTAGGCCTCCCCAGAGACCTTCGCATGAGGTTTGATAGTCATGGGAGGCTGATTATAACTGCCTGTCATTTTAGGCGCTCGTCATGATGACCACTTTTATGCTCCATATTATTTTCTACAATTACTATGATTGAACTAATTCATCGTTTATGTTTCTCACAAATTCTTCCGAAAGTGGTAATGCTTTAGTTTAGCGGCTCCATTGCAACCTATGTATTTATGACCTATCACAGCGCTCTGCCAAAGAAAACCACCTGAAACTTTCGTGATAAAATATTGTAAAGTAAATCTCAATCAACAACAACAACAATAAACAACGTAACAATCAACATTTAGAACTAGGTATTGTCTATTTATTTTATTTCTTATTATGTTACATATTTATATCCCATTTCTTATTATGTTACATATTTATATCTCATCGTATACTGCACCGCATAGTTCTGTCTCGCATAGGTTCGTAGCATAGGCTCCTTCAAACAGGCGCGACACGACAAGCGACACAAAGGCACCGCAAGTCGCGCAACGAGCGGCGCCTTTGTGTCGCGCGCGATTATATCGCGTGTCGCGCCTGTTTGTAGGAGCCTTTATGCTGAGCGATGACCGTTTTGCGTGGATGTGATGCATATTTTCCCCCAACTTGTTATTTTTTTGTGTTTGGGTTCTTTTTCTACGTCATATTTGCAGCAAATAAACGTATTTTCTTTATTTTCTTCTAAAATAAGTATACCTACATATAACTCTTAAAATTTTCCTCATTTATTGAACATTTGATTTTGATGGGGCTAAAGTAGGTAATCACCCGATGTTGTTTGTTGTAATTTTTTAGCAATGAAAAATTTTAGTTCTACTTGTGGATTATGTTTATTTAATGAATTAGAATTATTTTCATCAAGTCGAGAAATTGATTTCGGTCAAATGACCGCCTTCAATATTGATGACTCGTGGCATTTTCAAAATCAAAAGTAATTGATTGAAACTACAAGTTATTACTAATAACAACAATAAAACCATGGTCAGCAAGACAACCAGTCACCACAAGCAGCACCCGCTCACGAGCATAACGCAAAGAGCAGACATTACCCCCTCGCCATATTTGTGGGAAGGAGGCAACCCGACCCCCGACGCTACCGCAAGCCGTGACATCTAAGGGAGCATGACGAACTTGCTGCCGGTTGCTCAGACAAGAATAATATGATCAATCGTAGAGGTCGCTAGCTAACCACATATTGCAATCAACTCATTAGAAAACATTGAAATGAGTGGATTATGTCAATAATAAATTAAAATAAAATTAAACTGAATCGACCAATCAACTAAAAATAAAGAAAAAACAATTATATGAACTCATATAACCTGTCAGTAAGCTAATTCTGGACAAAGAACATAAACATTGTCTTGAGTTAATCAGGGCGACCATCACTTGTGTCAGAACTTCCGGCGACAAGTTCGGGTGATTTGGCCGGCCAGTGCAAATCGTCAAAGCGAGAAATTAGACGCCGCGGACAAGTATTCCGTGTTTTTGAGGAGTGTAGCGTTCCATGAGTTATTGACGTGTATTCTGCATCTGTTTACTTCACAAATGTCAAAACAGAATTGACATTTACCGCCATTTCCAAAAGTTATACCGCATTGCAATAGGGTGATTACTTTTACCCCACTTCGTATAACGCCTAATCTAATCCTTCGGCCCGGCCTATGTCCAGCCATAACCGATAATAGATCGTAAGTGTAAAGTATTTCTCACACATAGTATATTTTGTATCAGGTATCTATTTCCATACACTCACAATGGCTGGACTGGACTTAATGACTCCGTTGTTGTATGGGAACTGATTGAGAGGATAAAGAAGTTCTGTCCATTGTGTGATCGTTGCTGAAAGTGGAGTGGAGCTGAAGAATTTATGTTATACATAATAATTAAGTCTTATGAAGCTGGTAACTAACGTACTTCAGAGTAATACTTAAATGTTGCTTTTGTTTCTGAAAGAATAGTTTTTCTCTCGACTTTTCAATAAGTATCTAGTGATTATTACTATCAATATCTCGTATATGCCATGCCAACTCCATTTTCTTCTACTCTTACTAATTGTAGGTCAATGAGCATTCTCTCATTTTACTTCAAGCGACTGGCGGCTATTGCAATTTAGAAAATAAAATTATTAGAATATTTATTTATTGATAATTATATATTTTATTGTACACCACAAAAATACATAACATAAAAATACATCAAACACTAAAATAAACAATATCGCTTTCTACGATCTCTTCCAGGCGACCTTGGAATGGACAGTGATTTTCCTGGACATAAAATGGGGCTGTCGTTGGTGCAAATATTATGTATACAATACACTAAAATAAATACACAGATATATCCAAAATAATAGATAGATAAATACAAACACACTTTTTTTTTTGAGGATGGGTTATCATCAAATGACCCCTCCCGCTCTGGGTGGAGCGGGAGTGTCAGACTCTTACTGACTAAAACCCACCCGTGTTCCTTCCTTAACCCTTTATGTTCCGGGCCAGCGGTAACCCTTTCGGATAATCCCGCTTAAATACAAACATACTAAAGCAACGAAAATAAATGAAGACTGTAAATGATTGTAGTTACGATAACAAGATAACAACGACAAGATAGTGTTCCTTCGAGTCTTTTAAACAGATGTAGCGACTGCGCGCATTTTATAATCATTTAAAATAATTTAAATAGTGCTGTAATTAATGAAGATACATTCTGCGAAATTGAGTTTGTCACCTTTCACAATGCCTTTAAGAGCGTTTACGATGTACGGCATTTTCATTTTCACGGAAGTTTCATTAAAATCGGTTCATACATATCAAAAAACAAGGGCTTGAAAGTTTGTATGAAACGTAGAACGTCGTAAGCGCTCCTAAGATGCATGAAAGACAATGGTCTTTTTCCAAATCCCGTATCTAAACTCAAGTCTTAATAAATCCTCGGAATAGCGATCGAAATCTTCAATAACAGTGCGTAAGTTACTCAACAGCTACAAAAACAATAGCAACTAATCTTGATATCAGATAACAGTTAGAACAAAACATTGGCGACCTCACCTCGACCCGGGTCTAACAATACTAAGTGAAGCTGGGCCAGTGTCACCGGCTCAGAGGTGTTAACCAAATTGTATAAGTTATTCTTATTATACAAGAGTTAACATAATGGACATAATCAGATGAATGTCAGCCTTCTTCGTAGATCACTTCAAGTAACTGCTATAGGGGTCATAATCGCAATTGCTTAGAATGTTATCAATACAAGGTGGCAGGGATATCGACGAGCAAACTATAACTATAGATTCAACACATGATTCTAGATTCTAGACCCCCTAGGGCAGAAATTTTTCGTCGGATATCAAAAAGAAATCAGCTGTTTCATAGAAAAGTGAAACATTTACGCGGTCAAATATATTGAAAAGCTATTTGTTTTTTTGTTAACAGACGAAAAATTTCAACACTGGGTGGTTCAAAATGACTCCATGGTACCTAACAGACGTCCCTGCCATCCTGTATACTAGAGTCGTTCAGTTTTTAAACGTTTTGAAAATAACAATTCAAACACAATTTTTACGATTGACGAACGTGAAAATATAAGCACTTGAGAATTTCAAACTTTATGGTTGTAGAGGGATATATTATGCCATAACGTACAAAGCTTACTTTTGGAATTTTAAATTTCTTAATTTTAAAATTCTTTTAAAACTAGAACGTCAATTCCGTTAATTGATAACGTTCAAGATCTAGTCGCAATCTCATCTCAGAGACAATCAATGTCAAAAATATAGATATTTTTGACAGATTGAGACTCAGAAGTCAGATCAGACTGTGAACATTCTTAAAATTACGAGAATGGCTCCTCAGTCAGAACGACACTATTATATTGCGGAACACAGCAACACTGCTTAGCGGCAGAAACATCAAATAATCATATGATATTCTTCCACAAAACTTATATAACTTATACAACGACGTAATAAAGTATCTACTATTGCAAATCAAACGAAACATATCGTGTGTTTAAGACAATAAGCGTAACCTCAGATTAACCCAATATCGGACAAAGAAGTAACTTGTAACCTTGCGTTAGTAACCAACAAAGCTATGAATATATAAACACGTTAAACATGCAACCGCCTCTATTTACATACAGTGCAGGCCAAATGAAAGGGTACAGTAGTCTTTAAAAGATTGTACACTTACAAGAGATACATAATGGACACGCATGTATGTATATGCTGTTAATTTAAATGGTACAAGAGTGGATGGCAAAAGGAGAAAAATATTTCTTTTTTTTTTTTAGAAAATGCGTTTTTTTTTCAATGGGACCATATAATGAATAATTATGTTATGCAGCTTAAGGTAACCTAATGATTTTTCCGACTTTTTCATTGGTGACTTTATGAATGAAAGTTACAGTTCAAAATCAAAATCAGAAGTCATTTATTCAAACTAGGCTGAGAAACAACAATTTTTGAACATCGAAATGACATAAGACAGTACCTCAAACCGCCCGCCCTTCGCCCGTTATGTGGGGGAAAGAATGTTTGAAGATTGCTTAACATTATCGCTCCTTGACCGAACCAAGACAGGCAAAACCTGAACAAAGAAAATGAAATCTGAAACCGAAATGTTGTAACTGGAACGTCTGAAATATCAAAGTAAAACGCTTCTGCTAATCTGTAGCGTTTGCTAATACTAATGTGCAATCTCCTCAAGTGTTTGCAAATATGCAAATCCACTGTCACACAGATTGAAATGTCGATTACAGCCCAGCACCGGTCGACATTGAGCGTAAACATACGCCTATGATTGATACAACCACTTGCGAGAACAGCGGACAGCCATTATATGCTAATTGAAGATACGATTACATTTTTCAGGAGGCGTTGTTGCTCATATCGTGATAGTGGCTACAGTTTACTGATGAAATTATCAATTTCGTAACTATGTATTGCCATAAGTTTTTCAATAAAGATATTTTTTCAAGTTTTGTTTACACGAATACTTTGTGGCCACCTACTGGGCTAAATCTAAATAAAAAATAAAGAGGAAGAGTACCTACCATCGATATGAAAAGAAGAAGAGAAATACTTTTCTGCGTGGCCATTGGATCCATCTTTGGTCATTTACTGTAATCCATTGAAGATCACCACAACCACTTCTTCGATTTTACATTTACTAAACAATTGACGATCGGTTACGAAATACCCGCGACAATAAGGTGAGAGGATCACTCTGGATTAATTACAAGACAATATTACTATAACCGACCGTATTACCGTCAGTAAGATGATCCTCTTACCAACCTTATAATTCCGTAATGTCTGTTCATTGCGTAGCTCTAATATAAGCCCCACATTCATTAAAAGTGGACATTTATGAGCTCATTATAGCATGATTAATAGATAATATAATTTATTTAACTCGTAAATGGTACGCAAATGATATAATGTAAGTTGTGGCAATAGTTAAGGTTTACGATATTCAATTTAATGTAAGTCGTTGGACAACTTGTGAACAGCATTATATGGTAATTGTAGATGTAGTTGCAATAGGAAGTACAAAGGTGTGATGTGTTAGGGAGGAGTTATTTCATGGGCTTGCGACACAATATGACACGGCAATATTCACACCTTTGTCCTTTATTTTATATGTACAGTCAACAAAAGAGATAAGTGTGCAGGATCGTCGGATATAGTTGAAGTTTAGTATTCGAAAACATCCATCGGTTTCTTCAACTTCAACTATATCCGACGATCAGAATAATAAAACGCAAATCATATAAAACACAGGCATAACACAATAAAGAAAACATCACTTAGTTTGAAATCATCAAAAAACTACACCGAGTAAACATGGTGATCAGTGCTTGTATTTTTGTATGAGAGATGTAAAGCATTGCATAATTAATAAATCGATTTATAATACTCGCATGTTGCACACCTACATGTCGCCAAAAAAATATTAGTTCTAATTAAACGCTTTCATCCAAACTATAAATCTGTCAATACGTTATGCAAACATACAATTAATAGCTGTAAGTACCTATATATTCTCATTTACCATTGCCCAATAATGTATGTAGTACACAATTAAAAATACCAACAACTCTTAGATCTGTGTCGTCATATTTCGTATCACGTTCGTTGTGTCCAAGCTAAGGCCAGACTAATGAGGCAGCCAACTAATTAGCATACTCACTGAACTTTACTTCTCGTTTATTTGATTGTGGACAATACACGGTATTAATAACTAGTCTAAATTAGTCTGTATACATACCTAAATAGTCAGAACATTTAGGTGATTATTTTTATCAGGATTTCAGGAATATTGTGTCAGTGGGCTGATGTGATGTTAAGTTATCACGGACAAGATCAGCTACAGATTATTATCAGTTACTTCGAAGCATACCTAGACGGGTACCTAAACGGTACCCGATAGGAGACATACATGCTAAACTCCATCTGGCTAACTTGCACAATGGAGGGCTGGGGTGCAATAAGAAGAACACGTCCAAAGCTCAAATATTCCATGTTACGACGTCACACATGGTCGCACTATCGTCGAAACCCCTTGATTCCGAACTTTCATCCTAAAGTGTTCAAGGACAAGAGTTTAGACGGTAAAATTAAAATTGCTGCAACTTGATACTGCAATAACATCAAGTCAACAGGTTCTTATCTGTCAGTAGCAAGTCATAAGGATCCGAATTCAAACAGGTTAGTATTGTACTTGTATTTAGATCTAGACTAGTAGACTAGTCACTCGTCAGGTATGCACTTTTGAAATCCTAGGTTCTATTGAATTGATAAATGTCACTGACACGCGATGGCGGAGTTTTAACAGGTTTTAATTTAAACACAGCTGTCTGTCACAGCAATCCCCGAAATACTTGATGAAGATAATACAGAGATAAAATTAAGTCAATGAATTACACTTAATTCCAGAGAGGACTTGTTTATTTTCGTTCTAATATTGCGAAAAGTTGCAATTCGTATTTTCTTACTAAAATAATTCCAAGGTTTGAATTGTTTAGTAAGTCTGCTATGAAGGAGCTTATAAAAGCTAAGTCCTGCGGTTAGACGAATAAACAACATCATTGAGTTTTTTTTTTGTGTTGTACAGTGAGAAGTAAAATCATTTATTTAAATTGGACCATTTTTAGCTTCTTTTAAAAGTTTACTAAGAAGAAAATTATTATCAACATAATATTCTAAGAATAACAGAACCAAAATTGACCAATCCAAACACTTACAATATTACAATCACTTACAATAAAACCCATAAACAGCATGCAGTAGCAATATTGAATAATAACAATCGATTGGAAGGTTGCAACACTCGATGCGGCCCGCGATCGATGTAACGATGTAATCGATATCCCCTTGAACCGAGTTCTACCCGTAGTCGAAATAATGACTCGCATCCTTAGCGTTTGTATGGGGTAATGTGCTTTTGTAGCTGATATTGAGTTATCAGTTGGGTTACTGACGGTTTCGTGATGACCTAGAAAAGGGTTTAATAATTTTCTGGTTAATTTGAACATTATACCACTTTCTTTTAATTGGGTAACCTGGAAGTCTTCTATCAGACTCAGGGTCTGGTTGGCCGAAGCGAGGAAAACCTGTTCAGGTGGAGATTCATAGACGCCTACGCGTTGGAATGCTAATGTGATGCTGTTCCAAAAACGATGCGACACCCTGCTTATCCTGTCATCTACACGTTACAGGAACTGATGGACGCTAGAGATGGCGCTAAACACAGCCAGTTTCTAGGCCGAGTTCATTTAGATCGTCATCGACACGCTAAGAACACTTTTTCTGAAAACTTTTTAGTTCTCCGCTCCTTACTGATTGGATTCAGTATTTTATATTTAAATAATAGTAAAAGGGAGATAAGAAATATAATTGAAATTCCAGATCTAAGTATAAAGTTAAACTTTACGATTCGTAGTAATTAACTTTATGTACAAACACCAGCACATCAAGCAACCCGAAACTGTTAAATTTTCCCAATCAACTTTGAACCTTATGCTTTAGAGATAAAGTTGAAAATGTATCAAAAAGATTTAACAGATTGTAGTAGCTTGATGTGTTGGTGTCTGTACGTAATAACAAAACTGAAACCATAAACCAAGTTTATAGTTCATAAAAAGTCGTGAGAAATGAATTAAACGTTATTTCTTGAAAACTGTTAAAGTAACAGCAAAATATTGCGGTGATATTAAGGTCTAAATTACCTACTAAACAACGTGTTGATAAAACCAATAAACGTTAATGCAACGGTAACATAATTACTCACTTATAATCCACAATACATTATTACTCACTTATAATCCAAAATTAGCTCGCCAATTAAACAAAATATCAAACCGAACCAAACCAATATTCATAACAAATACCCATAACATATTACTTACTAATAGTTCACGGTTCATTTACATAAACCGATCACTGCCATAGATGATAGCTTATAAAACTATGGTTTATAGAGGAAGCACATTGTTTTAAATATTTTTTTAATGGAGGAGCTGTGAATCAGTAGGTATTGTTGAATTAATTTGTTGAATGCTACGTGTGAAAGATTTATATTCGTGGACTCGAAGAGATGGTAGATGTTTATTTTTCTAGCAAACAAGAGAAGCCAAGGAACTTTTAGATAAGACTCGTACAGGCCAGGAAGCATGGCACAAAAGGGAGAATGCTCAGCAGTAAGTGTCAAAGTCAAATAATAGCATTTTTGAACCTCAAATTTTACAAAAAAATTGAATTGATTTTGGTCGCCCATACCAAAAAGTGTTTTCGTATGGAGAAGAATGGGCAAGAAACTACACCGTTACCTACTCTTTTATCAAAGCTCTTTTAAAAACGTTGAATGCTCAGCAATCATGAAACAAGGCAGCCAATTATGACAATGGCGATGATGATTTGAAGGGCACCAATATGGCGACACGTATGCCTGACATAGATATTTCCCAATGTAAATAAAAGAAAAGAGGACCTTGAATTTAAATAGATATATTTCTTTTCTTCTTTGAATCTGTATGTAACGTACTGTTTCAACCCAAGCGTGTGGGTTTCAAATTATTCAAGAAATATGAAGAAGCGATCCATCAGGTCAATATGACGCAACCGAACAGACTCTTTGACCCGTGTGCAAAGTATAATGATTCAGAAACTCCATGTTACCACACAGCTATAAAACTAGGCGCCGTATATGGAACCGTTCGATACTAAATATTACTTCTAATCGTTGAATCAGTTACATCACTGGTTCGGCACGTGTGATAGTTCTCTGAGATAAATATAATTTTAAAAATGTTTTTAGAAATATTAAGGAAGACCTAACATTATGGCTAAGCCCACTCAATTCGTAGATGAGCATTATTCTTATCTAACTTTTGCACGCGGCTCCACCCGCGTGATTGTCGGAAAATAATAGAAAAGAAAAGTACCCTATGTGTTAGTTCAGGTTATAAACTCTTTGTGTCGCAAATTTCATCCAAATCCGTATAGTATAGATGTATCTATATCCAGTTGCCTATATGGTATGACTGTGTGAACTTTGGTTCTCACATTTCAGAAGTTAATGGGGTCATTCCATTGATGAACAATTTGCGGCATTTGAACACAATTTAGAAGGTGTCAAATAATAACCATGTGCGATCATCGACCTACTAGCACAGCGTGCGAAGTGTAACCTGCCATAATAAGAGAATCTATCTATATCCGTGTACCCGCGTTGTGGATCACAGCTTACAGCCCACTCCCTGTCCCTTCCTTCCTGTCGAAGATAGGAGACCTGTGTCCAGCAGTGGGAACATTATAGACTGATTATGCTATACTTACATTATTAACCTGTCAGTAGCGAAGGGTCAATTTTTGTAAGAGGTAAGCCGGAGTAGATATCTTTATTAAGATTATATTATTTGTCTATAGAATACTGACTGTGCCATTTTTTAAAGGAAAGCCGGTAGGAATCGAGGTTGTATGGAACCTTCACCGCTGTAACATATACAGGTAAACATACTGCATCTTCGATAACCATCGCTCTTGGAAATTTTTATTCGTATGCACACACGCACGGGACCCTATCGTCCAACCGATTCTTTGGCATCGGCTGTTTTTCCGAAACCCAGGGAAAGACAAGGCTAGGTCTGTTCCCCAACAACAAACCCTCTATTAAAACCACAATTTTCCTTATACTACCATAATGTTCCATATTCCAGCATTCTTGGAAGCTTGCCCAGCACGTCGCAGATGATCGACAAACGTATAAATCTGAATGTTGCGCAGTCGCTGCGAGCGCGTCGTTCTCACATAACGATCAATCGACAGCGTGTGGTCGTCTGTCACGCATGCGCAGTGCCGGTGGTCAGTGAATGGAATTGTTATGAATGAGATGTGGGAATAAAGAGTTTGTTGGAAGCACGATTATATTCAGAGCAATAAATCTGAATAGGTACTGCTATGCCGTTTGCAGAAATATCTGTATAGTACCTAAGTGACAAGATTATAGCTAGGCAAACCGAGAAGTTGGTTGCGTGGTAATTGCACAAACTTGCGTGAAAGGAGATCATCAGTAATATTGTTATAATTGTGTAACTTTTCTACCATTGTATTAACGATGCATGGAGAAAGCGCTTTCTTTGATTTGGCACAAGTACTGATAAAGTCCTCAGTCATGGCAACCAATCTTAGCGAGGATCTGCTTTTGGCGCGGGAGATTTATAGTCACAAGTGTGCGCGCAGACACAGGTGCACTCTCTCTTCCCTCACTCTCATAGTCCGATGGGACAGCAACCCGACACGACCGGACAGAGACCAGGCGCGGGACTAGCAGGTTAACGTGCTTTCCGAGGCACGGGGGTATCACACCGCCAACTTTCAAATTCCAGGCTGTTACTAAGAAATTCCCAATGGAAAAAATACAATAACATTTTGCCCGGGAATCGAACCCAGGACCAGCAGCTCAGCAGTCGCTTGCGACTAACTTATTAATACTTTTACTGGACGTACAAAAGGTGTATTCAAACGAAACTATGTAAAATTATTAATCAATGTATCAGAGCTCAACTAGTAACAAAAACCCCTCATACCAGTAATCAAGCCAGTCGAGTGCTTATAAAGGCCGGGCACACGACACGGACGCCAGCACTGGGACGAGCGGGTTAGTGGAGCGACAAACTGGCACTGCAATCATGTGAAACAGCTTTCCAACTACACTGACACTGTGGCCTTTACTAATATTGAAAATAACCTCCACGATTGGCGAACATCTTCACTTCAGCCGAAAGACGTCCACTGCTGGACATAGGCCTCCCCCAAGCGCCTCCACTTCGACCGGTTCTGCGCTTCTCACATCCAGCGGATTCCTGTGGCCTTCATCTGTCCTCATCGGTCCAACTGGTGGGAGGCCTTCCAGCGCTACGGTTTCCGGTACGCGGTGGCCACCCCAGAACCTTTCGGCCCCATCGACCATCTGTTTTGCGAGCAATGTGGCCTGCCCACTGCCACTTAAGCCGATTGACGATACTTAGGTATAATATGTATGTTGTACACGTATAATATGTTCAGCGTACCCTGTCTTGGCAGTAAGCCCCGCAATGTGCTCAAACGTTTGACTGGTTTGGTGGTTGGATGGTTTTATCGCAGTATCGGCATAAGCTATTCTTTTAAAACTCGAAAAAATGTAGAATTAGAAAGGAAGGGCGATATGATAAGAGATAAATATGATACGGATTGTATTTAATTAACCGTAATTGATTTTTGTATGCAGTTATACCTTAAAGTGAAGGTTAATTTTGAAAAGTTCTTTTATTACTCACGAATGAGTTATTCGTGAGTTTTCTAAGTATCAAGCGGACGGAGAGCCATTTTACATTCACTCAGTGGCGTTGTCATTTCAATTAGCTAAAGTCCGCAATTTACGTAGTCATTCTAAGTGCATGTGTCTGATTTCATGGTCCAAATAAACTTCGCATTCATTGGAACCGGATGTATCGGAGACAATTGTACCCACACACATATTCATACAAACAATAATGTATGACATGGTGTATTAAAGATATCCATTGTGACACAACTATATTAGGTATTTTAGGGCAAGTAATGAATAATGTACAGCAATTATTGATTTCTCTTTCTTATCACGGCATTTCTTGGCATGATAAGGAAGAGTATATAATGTCCTCTTTAGCTGTTTATTGGAGATTAATCTTTAGTAACAGTAAAGGCTCCTACAAACAGGCGCGACGCGCGACGCGACTCGCGCGCGCCCCAAAGGCACCGCTCGTTGCGCGACTTGCGGTGCCTTTGTGTCCTACGCGATTTTATCGCGTGTCGCGCCTGTTTAATGGAGCCTTTATTCACTGCTCAGCTTAGCTGTGGTGATGGTGACCCAGTGGTAGCGGCCGCGACTTACGAGTTGTTAGTCGTGGGTTCGGTACCTATTTAAATAATTTACACAACGTAAAGCGCCTGTATCCTAAAATGCGCTTTACTTTGTGTAAATTATTTTATCACCACTGCTCACAAAACGGTGAAAGAAAACATCGTGATAAAATCGGCACGTCCTAAAACCGAAAATTGGAAGACATGATGTCCGCGTAGTGGATTACGGCCCACTCCCTCTCACAGAGAGGAGGCCTATGTCCTGGAAATGGAAACATTACAGGCTGATTATGCATCCAAAGTAACTAATTTTCAAGAAAAGAGAACCATTCTGTCAATTTTCGTCCCATTCACGTGTCTATGCATTCTCACTTGTCCGTAGACAATAGGTCACTTACCTCGCTTTACACAACAAAAATGCCTTTGTTTACCTCTCTCCCAATAAGGATAAAAACGAAACTTTTGTTATTCATAATTTGTTCAGTTATGGTAATAATTTAATACGTCTCGCCGACTTTCACTGTAGGTACCCTCTCATTTATGTAAGAACCACTTACCTATTGACAATATTCAGTCGTATCTTTCAGAACATAAGGCTTATTTTTCAGTGAGTTCCTTACCTGCAAAAGAAAGAGATGGTCATTAGATTAATTAAGATTACGAATGCACTCTTTGTAAGTGGAGTTAAACGATTAAAAGTTAATGCGAATCTTGAAGCGGCAATTAAGTGCATTTAAATGTTGCTCAATTATAATTTCTGTTGCAAACTGTATTCTCTACTTCATAATATATTTCTTGGCTTTTCTTCATATACTGTCAACTGTTTTCTTCATAGGACATACTGACGTCTATTCTATGTTACATTGCAATGTTTATTTATGTAGGTTACACTACCCTTTATCAGTCTCACGAGAGGGTCTACCAGACTTGCTAATTTTGTTTTCTTTAAAATGTAACATTTTCATCAGTACTGATTAGTACTGATGAAAATGTAACATTTTAAAGAAAACAAAATTATTATAGGCTGATTACTATAATAATTTTCCAAATTATTTTATAGTGATGGAACGAGGACTGATCACGATTCCTTAATGCAACGATGGGAGGTTTTTCATAACATCAAATTTAGATTTCCTCATAATAGTTTTCATCACCGAGAAAGTCAGTGCTAACTTTGGAAGAGCCACCAAACCTTCAGGTACTCAAACTCTTGCTGCAACCCCGTACTTACCACCTGCGTTCTTGATACGTCATTCTTCACTTGTGACTAATGGTGTGCCTTCGCGCCAAAAAAGGACCAATTTAAATAGGTACTTATTTTAAAATCATTTTTTTTTTTGATGAGCACACAACAACCACACTTGAGTGACAGACAACAGAAATAACAAAGCGTACCGTGTTATAATATCAGCTCGTCGTGTGCGTACTAATGAGACGACAATGAGTGACGCAAGCACGCAATGCGTGCGCGCATACCAAATGTACAGGCTGGGTAATGCAACCGCTCTAGACTGGGTGTGCGTAACTTGACATGGATCATGCCGAAGGCTGGTTTAAAAAATAGCAATCGCATTCCAAATGTTTTTTTTTTTTCATTAAAAACTCATTTTGATTTACTTCTAATATAACCCAACAATGCGTGGGGGTATTTTTAAATTATTTTTAGCCGTTAATGTCCCACTGCTAGGCAAAAGCTTCCCTACTATCTTCCCACCTCTCTCTGTCCAGAGCTACCAAGGACCAATCTTTATCAAAGGAGTGGGGAAAAAAACTATATGAAAAACAAAACACCTCCAAATTTTACTACACTTTGTCTTCCTTCTAGATGATCTATCTCACGAAGTCCGCTCAGCCTTGGTTGTAGTAGTGACGTGTCCCGATATGCGTATTTGTGTGCGTGATCGTCTATTAAGAATTACAAGGCCTTTGACACTTTTCTATAGAAAAGAGAGTTCAATATACAATTGCGATATTAAAAATTAAAAAAAGTACCATTTCAAACATACAATGGTTTTCGTGGACCGTTTTACCAGCACCAACTTAACTGTGCACACGTAATACGCTCTATTTTTTACGTTATAAGTATGAAAATGGCTTGATATGGCAGCTGTATAAGTTTATAAAGTATGGTTCGCGATGTGTTGCAATACGGACGACAACTTGTAACCGCCTATTGCGTACATGCGTTTTCCAAACTGTTTGAAATAAAGACGCGACTATGACTGTAATGAAAACTCAACTTTATCGTAAGGAATTTAAGTATACTTTTATTTGATGATCCAGATGAAAATTTTAATGACACTTGGACGTTCTCCATGGCAGTTATTGTTTATGAAACAAGATGATCTGTATGGAACGTGAGTTTCTTTTTGTCTTTTGAAAGTTGTGTACCTACTGATGGGAAAGGGTCTTTGAGCATAATCTTTGGCCTCAACAATATAGTGAAGCAAAATGCAAACAACTTGTAGGTTTGACCTGGAAAACAAAACAACACAAACATTTTCGTGATTGTAAAATGTGCAACAAGTTCTGTGTACCTAGTCCTCAGGAAAGAAGAGGCACCAATGCAGACTACTAAATATGTTTTTAAGCTAGCCCAATATTAACATGACAGTCAATTGCTAAAGGCAAAAGAGTCAGGGTAACCTGCGAAATTCAAATTTTCTTAAATTTTTTGTAATTCGCATGTCAGTATGCTTGTATGTTGATCGAAACATGATTCGCGGCCGTAACAAATATTTATTTAGAGAATTATAATCACAATCTCTAAGTTCATACTATTGAATGACTATTTCATGAAATCAAAATATTTGAAGCCAATTCTAACTTAAGGAGTTGTATTGCCGATTCTAATGATTATAAATCTGTAAAGAAAAAGAAAAATATTTGTTACGGTCGCATTCATATTTTAATCAACATACAACCTGGCATTGACCTGCAAAATGCAAAAACGTAAATAAATTTGAATTTCGCGAGCCACCTTAGCGCATCCCACTTAACAGACCTGACGCAAAGCGCGAACGCACTTCCTCTCATAAATTAGCATCACAGGCCTACCTTTTACAATAATGTAACTGGTAATATACATAAATCATGAACATAGAAGCAAAGCTAACATGATGATGTTTGTATAATCATATCAGTGTATTACAATCGTAACGCAATTTGCATCACAAATTAGATGACTTAGAGAATGCCTGCTTCGTACAGTGCACGATAATGAGCTTGCACACGCCAAGACCGCAACCATATCGAAACAGGCGGTGAAGAAAAGAAAAACATTATATTAGTAGGAATAAAAGCAAAACAATGTTCGCCTTAATCACGCCGCTGATCCGACATGCATGAAGATGACTCAATAACTGTCTACTGCTGTCAGTAGATAATAGGTACATGTAAGAAGCTAATCAATCTGAAAGTCATATCCTAACATACAAATTGTATTGCAAAAACCTGTTGCTAACTCCCAAACTAAGCCCTAGGCCTGTATTTTGAGGGCTAGTGATCCAACCATGATATTAATTTGTTTATAAATAAATCTTTAGAGGAATATGGCACTCTGTAAACACACGTTTTTCGATTTGCCACGTGTAGCACGGTCGTCAGTCTTATATGGATCACTATGGAAGTTTGTTGACAGACACGTTTTTTCTACGGCACGTTTTATACGCCGCCGTACCGTAAAGAAACCATGCCATGTACGAAGGGCCTGTCGATATTAAGTCGCGGTTCTGTTATACGAGTAGCAGTTCCAAATGTAGACTACCACTGCACCTGTCTGCCCAAACCACCCGTCCTTCACCATTTCCTACTGCTTCATCTGGGAAGAAGAAGTGGTGTAACAAACTCCCCAGGAGCAGATGTGGTCTGTCGTTGTATGGAATGACTGAAACAGATGACTATGCAAAACACAATACTGAATTGAATGGACCTTTTGCTACGTGTCTGTTCAGTGGTCTCGCGCACGAGCACTATCGCAACAGCTACTGTTCGCATTGCTCATGTGGTGATCATTAGTTATTGAGCAACTTGGCGATTAATGCTGGGTCAATGGTGTTGACAAATTATTGCTTTCATGACTGCTGCCAAATTAAATTGTGAATATGGTTGTAATTGGTTGAGCACGATTTAATTAGTTATTGGCGTTATGATTAATTACTTGTTTTTGAATAAGTTAGGTAATTACTTAGCTACTGTATACATTAATGTTTTCTGGTACAGGGTGAACAGAATACATATATGTAATCGATTTGGAACGTATAAGCAAGAACGCAAATGTTTGCACAAATGTGAAACTGTTATGCATACTCATTACGAAGATACATTTACCATTACTATTATTGAAAACATTAATAAAGCTGAGCATTAATTTATACATTTTTTTTTATGTAGGTCATCACATAACTGTATGAAAGTTGCTGTTTCAAACAAAACGTCAGCGTTGTCAAAGACAATATTAAAACAGTTTATACAGTATCTCTTCCTGCTTTGCAACGGTAAATAAAGATCGAGCAAGAAACATAATGAACTATCTATTTTTACAAGAGCCATCAGAGACTACACAGGAAAACTAATTTAGAACACATCACTGCACTACGGTACACGTACCGTTGTTGCACGACACTTCAATTACTAACGTATCTATGTTTTTGACGACTAGACTAAACCGTTTTTACAGTGGAAAAAGAAGTACAGAATGCCCAGTGCGTGAGCATTATGTCGTTCCAAGCATAGCGCTAGGCGGGATTATAGAGGTTGATCTATTAGGAATTATGACATTTCCCAAATGTGATGATAACTGGTTAACTTTTGCAAGCAATGTGAGTGTCTATGTAAGTTCGTTTTGCAGAAAAAATACAGTCTTATAACACTCAATATTCAATACTTTATTTGAATGCCACAATGTGTACTTAGGTGGTATCCTAACTTTAGCTAACACCTCGTCCTACTTTTCGTCGTTTTACGTGAAATATACAATAGAATGCGTGACATACTCACAATGTATGTTTTCACGTAAATTGTACACTGGTTTTTCTGAACTTTTTGCAATAAAGATGACCAAAGAATAACAAACACAGAAACCTAAGCCAAATGGGGCAAAAAAGCCACATGAAAGGAACAGGGTCACCGAAGTGAACCAAGCCGTCTTGTTTACGTCCGATGGTCGAGAAACCTACTAATGACTGTCTCATTACTGTATTGGATCATTGCGTGTGTTGGATCATTGTGTCTTTTTTTACATTGTTCTCACATATAGAAGCAACAAGAATAATAATAATAATAATAATAATTTATTTATTTAACGGACAACAAAAGATCCATACTGACAAAAACAAAAAATACATAAAAAGATGTTAGTAACAGATATCCTATGTTAGTACTTATATCCTAGTATGTTAGTAACAATGTGGCTTATGATCTATGTTAATACTTATACACTACGACAGACAGTGTTGTCTTAATGAGATGTCCCATTATGGGGCTCTCATCAAGCCTGTCAGCTATCACCTTCAGGAGGCTGTTGCTACTGCCACGCAATCTGGCGAGCAGAGACGCACTTTTCTTCCGTACGACAGCTGAGAAGCTGTCGACTCGGGCTTTTGCGAACATCTCTGATGCACTGCAGTAACGTGGCAGCCGCATCAGCGCCCTGAAGGCGTTATTGTATTGGACGCGCAGCGCATTGACGGCACGTTTGGTACAGCTGATCCATAGGGCGCTCGAGTACAGAGATGTGCAGTATGCTTTAAATAGCGTATGTTTGACCGCTTCTGTACATCGAGCGAACCTACGTGCCAACATGTTCGCCCGTACCGCCAATGCCCTGCGTTCCCGTTCAACATCAGCATCATCTTTAAGGCTGTCAGCAATCAAATGTCCCAAATATTTAAACTGATGTACCCGACGAATCGGGACATCCCTCCATCCATAATGTAGATACCCAGGATTTTGTAATATCTTGACTTAAAAGAGTGTCCATGAAGTTTCTTGCCCGTTCTTCTCCATAAAAATATATGCGTTTTGGAATGGGCAACTAGCTTCAACTTTCTAACTGACAGACTATTTAATTTTGACAATTCAAAAGTGCCTGTACAAGATTTAATTGAAATAAATGCTTGATTTTAAGTTTGAGTTTATTGAGATGTGTGGGCGCTTACTGAGAAAACCCTTGGAGAAAATAAGAACTGACTAGTAAGTTGGATTTTGTATTGTCAAATGTTCCACTGAACCCCACTTGTCAAAATTCTGTTTCATTGCGGTTACAAGAACAGCTTAGGTGCCGTTCGGTCATGTGCCCTTAAAATCAGTGCTTTGGGTGAAATATTTCGTCTTGATGATAGATAAATCTGAATGACATACCCAATCATTTCGCTTAATTTTAATTCTTTTTTCTTCCACCAGTGCGTTTCGTCTGTGTATAATTGTTTTCATTTATTTATAAGAGTTGACCAGTGTCATAACTCATAATCGAGTCAAAATTCGAAATTTCATTGTCAATTCAGAGCATGAGAGATTTTCAGATACGCTTCCAACGTCGCTTTGTTCCAAATAAACTGAAAACACAATTTAATAACATGCTGATTGTACTGATTCACTTTCTAAGGCATTCCTCCATCATTAATAACCACATTGAAAAATTACACGACTTCATTCTTCAGCCCTGTTAAATATTCATATAGTCATCACCATCAGATACTCATCAGTGCTAATAAACCGACTAGGAGTCGGTACATAAAAGTTTGGTCACCTTTAATACGTGAAAGCATTAGATCTAACTGTGACAATAAATTAACACCTGCATCATGCACAATTGTGTTAACTATTACAACAGACGCATCACATTGCATGTTAAGTGCGCATAATATTATAACGAGTTAGTGGTTGTTGCGCAATGAAACGGGTGCGTTGTGAAATGGTCGCATAATCGGGAGTCAGCGAGCCTTATTAGTAGTAAAGGATTCGGTTCGATGTCCTAGATTTTAAAGGCTGAGTTTTTGAAGATGTGTTCATGATTATGGAGATGGATTTTAACAATCCGAAACCCCTAAATCTGACCTTACCTAACTTTCATAGATAAATCTCTGCTCTGTATCTACAGAGCAGAGAGCAGAGCAGAGATGATTTATCTATGTATTTCGATCTAGTGGTAAGATGACATATCCATAAAAACAGAAAACATCAAAACAAGAAAAAAGAGTTCATTCCCAAAAATTTCCATATAATAATATTCATTTTGGCTGTCGTTGTGTGGCTAAAACTAAATTGTAAAATAAGCATGGTTTTGGTAATAAATAAATAATAACAACATTTTCATTTCAAGGCCTGCGGAAAATATTTACTGTAAACACACATATTGGCAAAAGTAAATTTACAGCCAGTAGGTAAACAGAAGAGCAACGAATTTTCACTGGCCTTCACCTTCAGGCCATTTATTCTGGGAAGTAAATTAACTTCAAGACACGACCTCAGCGCAGCTTCAACCCTAAAGGTCAGACATCGCTATAAATACACGCTAAATATATTACACCTTACACGACAACCGAATGTATGTCCAATGTCAATGGAGTTATGAAATACTTACTCATGATATTACTTAGAGATGTAAACCAATGATATTAAATGTATAAGATGATTATTTAGTTCACACCACCCCGTCAGTTTGATACTCAGAGTAAATTGAGGAACTATAGGCATTTAAATAAAGGATGGCCTAAAGGCTGGTGTAAAGTCAAATGTTAACAAGTAATATAAAACAATTATATTGTTAATGTTACATAAATTATGTTATAGTTATTAATTATATATGTTGTTAATTAACACATTGTTTTAATGATAAATTGGTTGGTTGGTACACACAAAACGTACTACACTTGTTTAGTTACGGGTTTTTTTATAAAATATGGCTATATGTGCATATTTGTTGTTTATTTATTTAGCTTTAATGTAAAACTTAACACACATATTACAGATATCTTATTAAATGAAATATTAGTCCTATTAGGGCTTTACAAAGATCGACCTGAACGTGAGCATCAAACTCGAGAGATGGTTTTACAATAATTCAAATCACGAGCTAACCAAAAACAGCTATCTATTTTAACTATCTACTTTAAGCCCGCTCGCAAAAACAATTGACAGTACCCAAACCATTATCATTTCAATGATCAAAATTAGCCATAACGCCTCAGGCTGTAACTTTGTCTAGTTCCCATGAATTAGCTGCACGATCACTAATCACGGCTAAGCAAGAAGTCGTGTCTTGAACAAAGACTCTAGCCACGCTGTAAACAGCTCTCATCAATATGCATTCGTTTAGAAAGCTCTGCTAATGACTGGCCAATATTCTATTTGTTAAGAATTTAACGGACGATTGGCGTATTTGCCTAAATTTTGTTAAGTCATTGTAGCTTTACTTCCGTGGTGATCATTCTAACTTCATATTTTAGCACCGGATCATCAATCACTATTAAAATATCATCGCTTACTGTTTCTTTAAGCTGCCTCGCTTATTAACTTCCATGTACATTTTCAGAATCTTCCGTATGAAATTACCATCAGCATTCTAAGTTTATGGCACAATTGCCTCGTTATTATTATCATCCTCAGTTCTCACTTTACTCACTGCTGGGCATATAAGTGTCTTTGCACATTCATTAATTATAGGTACATTTTAGCTAAAACCTTATCATTTCATGCTTTTTATCCAACTGCGTTATCACTCACCACCAAGTTATATTCCTATTCTACCAAATCTAGACTATTCTATATTCTTCATCAAGCCTATTAAAAGTTTATTGTTTAGTACATTTAACTTAGACCCTACCACTTCTTGGTCTCTATTCGCAGCTACGTCATCAGTACCACCAAGTTCTATTCCTGTCCTATCAAGTCTATTACAACTACTTGTTATAATTTTATATTAGTTTCTATTTCAACCAGATCAATGAGGCAATAGTCTAAAATATACACTAATATTCAATTTCAGCCTGTCTAAATCCAAATGTTACGCATAATTTCGCACAAACTAGTTGCTTATTACCGGCACTACGAGTATTGTTGGTAAGAACAGGTAAAGAGGTGATTTATACAATGGCTGGAATTTGGAGGACAAGTACCTGCAAGTTAGAAATGCTGACAGGTCACGTAGAGCTGATTAGGTTTCGCAATTCAGACATTCCTTAGTGCTAAGGGTCAGACGGTTTGACGTCTGTCGCTTGCTTCGCCTGACAAGTTTACACGTTGTTGTTACAATATTCAATTCCATTATTGTCATCTTGATTATTTGAAGAGGTCTTACATTATTGTGATTTGTGTGGCAATGTTTTAAATAAGCATTTGTAACAGCATTCCAATATTCCTTTCCAGATTTTTGCAATCAACTAATTGGTAGTTGATTATTTATAATATGTAATTCATACATAGGTTCGATTTTCATCTTTATTTTTTTGAGATGAGAGTTGCCGAGAATCGAGTTTAATGGCGTGCGTAAGGAGAAGTCTATGTCCAGCAGTGGACTGCTGTAGGCCTCTCCTCTTGTTAAACACCACTTTGTAAAATAATCTCGCTGTTTCCAGTTGTTATGAACTCTCGTCGTGTTATTGAGAAACATATTCGTAATTCCCAAACCTACTACACAATCGTATTATCTGTAAATAAATACCTGTTCCTATATCTCATCAATCATTACCTGTTCTGTTGTTATTGACTTTGAAATAATTACAATGTCTTCCTTTCACTTCAAAGCTATCATCGAAATAAACAATTGCGATCACCATGACATAATTACAGGAGAACAAAGCTACGAATTGTGCGCGGACGCAGATTCTATCGCGTAGTATACAAATATTTATGAACATGCTCGCCCATTCAATAGACTTAGCTATTGTCTAAAAACAATAAGATTTCGTTCTCGCTTAATTTGTGAAGTATGTACTTTGTGATTAATGCTTTATTAATCTTGTAAATTATTTTCAACTTTGGGAAAATCGTACGGAGTGCTTTGTACCTATCCATCAGCAACCTCGGATGCTCTATTTGTTACAACTGCACTAATACTTCATAGATCACGTCCATATACTCGTAGCTAGGACGTCCCTGCGCATTATTGCATCACCCAGAGACAAAAAAGAATCTTATCCTTCCATAACTCCACCAACACCTGCAAACCAGAAGACAAAAATCCCTGTAGCTACTTCAAATAATCTTCTGTCAACCTGAAATCATCGTAGCTAATGATCATTTCTTGGTAAACCTCAAATAATCCAAATTAATAACAAGTAATTAATTGAAAGCTCAACAGGCATTAAGGCATGCCGCAATAATCTCAATAAAGGCGTGCTCACGCATTCCAGGCGAGCTTGGCGGTTAACCTACACTTAAAGGCACAGCTGTTACTACCGAGTCTACCTACTGTATCATTTCGACTACATAAATAGATTCATCTGAGGTTACTTGCATAACATCTGTAGGTTTATCTGTAGATTTGCGTGAATGAACTGGGTTCGGCTATACTAGGTACATCTTTAAAGAAAAACATACTATAGAAGTTGAATGACTGATTTCAGAATTTTATTAACACGTATCTGAATTACCCAGTAACTGGGTTGTCGAGATCAGGTAAGCGGTCACTCTAAGTAAAATACTGGTATTCAGCTGCATATGGTTCAGCTGGAACTACTGGAAGCCAACCCCAACATAGTTATGAAAAGGCTAGGTAGATGATGATGATGATCTCATATCTGTTCAGGAGAAATCATAAAATTAAACACACTTTAGAAATAATTTAGCTGTGAAGATTGACTGAAGGAAGATAAGAGAGAGAGATAGAAGAAACATAGCTATTTACTAGTTTCCTCGAGCTCAATATTTGTCTACGATTAGGTAGTCTAGCTATCAAGCATACCCATATTAATAGCATAACATTTATATTAATTTTATTAATGCCTTTAATGACAAAGCTCCATAAAATCTAGAACTACCATTTAAACAGAACCTAAACTTGATCAATCTTTATCCAACAAGATTTACATAATGAGTTCAAGACATAACCGTAACACAAGGTAGGTAGGGCTTATCTACATGGTATGCGGTACTTCCAGTGCACTTGTAATAGAAAGGATACGGGACCAGTCCGCATCGAGGTCACATATGGAGATTGGACATTGGCGAGCTAAAACCGTTTGGCATATAAATAATACATGGTATAAATTTAGCTAATACTCGTAAATCATATTATGGGTGTGTTTTGTAAGAGTTTTGCGGTCAAATCCTGATTGGAACGCAACCATGAACAAATAGTGAGAGTATAACATAAAGTATGCAGCAGACGATGAGGTGTGAAACACTACAACAAGTAGAAGCAATTCATAATTAGCAGCAGGCTACAAAGTCCCTAGACAAATCATCTCTTAGCTAGAAAGGAGACTGCACGATGAGGTAGATACCTACCTACTATAGTTTATTTCTAACTACTGCTAGTTAAACATGTCTGTACTAATATTCTCAAAGTAGTATCGAGTACATTTAAACAACTGTATCTACCAGCGACTATGTGCCTTCTTTGTTTGCACTTTCTAGTTCCTGTATGTCGTCTGTGGTCACTTTGCACTCAATAAGAATCGATCTAGAAACTATCATTTTTTTTGGTGTTAATTACAATTTTTTTCTAGAAATATAATTTAGTATATGTTGCTTAGAAATGATTTCACGAAAAATTCTCTAACAACTGTTTTTGTCCTTAGCCGTTAAACTATCGCCGCCATTTTCTAATATTACCTATAACGTTTTTAGAGAGGAGCGTTTAATAGGAGTGTTATTTATCTGTTCAAGTAATTTCCTCGCCTTCTTTTCTGGGTCCATTAGTAGTGGAGTAACCTTTGCAAAACCAAAACTAGGTTTAAGCGACAGCTTACAGGTAGCTGTGATCTATTCCGTACTAGGTCGCGCCAATTTTGGTTAACCACAAGAAACTAGGTAATAAGTTAATAACTAAGTGCTAAAGGTTAAATATTGCAACATCAGCGTACTTAATAATGTTTAAACAGTTATGTTGGTTCTGCTGTTATTAAGTTTTTGTCTTTCATGTCATGATTTATGACTAACTTCAAATTATTATGTATCTAGAATTTTCGTTAAATAATAGTTATTATTTTGACATCAAATTTATTTAAAGATTTAGTAGTTGGTCGAAATTAATTTAAACATAAACATAATCATTATTATTTTAAGGATAGGCTAACGACGCAAAATATCAACTTAATACGTTTGTACTTTGTGTCGGTAGCCAAAATATTTGAAGCTAAATATCTCATAGAAGAAACTGCTAGTGGATTATGGAAAAACTATTTTAGGAAAAGTCTTTAACTGGAAGCTAGATTCTACATATTATTTCAAAACAGCAAATAAATAAAAAGGATATTATCATTAGAAACTGGCTAACGTGAGTTAGATAAATGCTTCAATAGCCCAATTTCACGTGCTCCAATAACGTGCTCACGTTACTTAGTCGTATGAAGTAATACTCGATTCTACTTAGTCATGACGGATAGCTTGACGAATCTGGTAACAATAATATCAGTTTGTGGGTAGATGAGTAATGTACCAGTTTCCGAACATTGTAGGAAGCCCTAAATCAATATACATCGTGGGATGATGATGAATGAGCTCACTGAAGGAATAGGTTCCCTAAATCACGTTACAATTTCGAAATCCAGTTCTGGGTTGTAAAACTATGAATAGCTGGGTTGAATTAATTAAATTAGTAGATTTCGTCATCGTCGTCTATTTGTTTTTAATGTCAACTTGCCAAAGATGCTTTCGTTATGGAAATTTATGAATTTCGATTGTGTAGAGAAAAATCAGCCATTTGCTGCAAAAGAAAAAACCCGACTACTGAAAAGGATGAAACAAGAAACTTTCTTGTTTCATCCTTTTCAGTACCTTATTTATATGGTGTACATAATAAAGACTAGGTATTCTATTCTATTCTATTCTTCCCGTGGTCACATACCGCTGTACTAACAGACTTATAAGCTATGCTAGCATACGACCACGGGAAGGTACTTTCTTGTTTCATCCTTTTCAGTACCTAGTCGGGTTTTAGTTTTAAAACTTATTTTTTATTTAATTATTTTGGGGCTTATTTCAGTAATGTTTATATTTTTGAAATGTGATAATTAATCCCTTTCATTTAATACCCAAAAAGGCACTATCCCAAAATATTTATTTTAAACTAGCAGCGCCCCGCGGTTTCACCCGCATAAGTGTCCCGTAAGAATAACGGGATAAAAACTATACTATGTCCTTTCTTGGGACTCAAACTATCTCTATACCAAATTCCACTTAAATCGGTTCAGCGGTTTCAGCGTGAAGAGGTAACAGACGAATACACTTTCGCATTTATAATACTTTTTAGTATATTAGTATGGATTAATTACTTTATGTCCTCTAGAGGGCGCCATATTAAATTTAGTGTACGGTACCGTATAACAAAATCATAACCCTCCTTTTTGCTTTGCCGTAGTCAGGTTAAAAAGATAGACGATATCCTAAGAAGTGGATATTAACATTACCAATAAACTCTGCAAGTAAAACCCGTTTTTAAAAGCTACTTACTCATGGGGTGTCGACTCCGTCGCGACGTTTACTTGAAAGCTGTCGACCTTTATAGCTGTGTTTTATTCTTCCGTCGTCGTAAGAAACTCGTTATGAGGTAATAACAAACGATTTACTCGTAATAGTTTAATAATAATAAATTATGCCTTAGTTTGTCGCTTTGAAAAGGAATTTAATTATTCGAATTTCCCTATTAAGTGGAGAAGTAAACAATCTTAAAATTTCAAATGCCCATAAAACTAGTTGTGAATGAAACAGGAATAGCTTTTTAACTTTTCTTATATGTTTTGAAAGGTTTCGGTCCGAAAATATCTCACCGCACCCATAGTAGGGCCTACTGAATGACTTTGGACATTATTGACTCAAGACCATAATGTAAAACATAGATTAGTATAATTAATTATTATCCAATAATAGAAACTCAGTCACTGCTCCAATATTTAACCTTTACACTATTTTACAATTATATATATATATGGCAGCCTTCATAAATCGAGACCATGTCGGTCTGCAATGTCACGATATTGGCTGTTTCCCAGCAAAAAGCTAACCTAGCCTTATACGGAGTAGAAACTATATCTAATCCTAGCCACACCTAGGTGACTAGGTAAGATGAAAATAAATAAGTAGGTAATTTATTATGCAATCGACACATGGAAACCTAGCTTTATTAGTCCAGCTGTTCTTGAGCTAATAGCAAAACCTTCTGCATCTAGGTACTATGTACCAGTTATTATGTTATTATTATTTATTTATTTATTTATTTATTTCGTTAGGGAAAACAAACAATTGTACATTATATATTACATCTAAGATTACATTAGAAGTGAGTAAATGTACAATCCACAACGTTTCCACAGATTACTAAGGTTAATGATACAGTGAAGACACAATATTCAAGTTATAGAGACACAAAGAAGAGGACAGTAAGAAAATAAAGAGGCTTACTTATTTTAAACTAAAACAAATAGTACTAAATACAATAACTATGAAAACAAACAAAAAAAAAAAAAAATACACTAAACATCATGCAAATGTAGACTATTCACCAAATATTTCTTAAATTTTTGGCGATCTAAAGCAAATATATCCAAATCAACAAAATGTTCATTGTAAATTTTAGCCAGTCTGTGGAGAGGCGCCCGTTCACCCGCGTTGGTACGACAAGGTGTCGTGGCAAAAAGTGGGTAAACGCGCGCCTCCCGTCGAGTAACTGTTCTGGGCACTACATAAAATATGTTACTAACTAGGTCTGAGCAGTCAATCTTGTTGTGCAACAGATCATGAAGCATCATGGTTTGAAGCAACAGACGCCTTGATTCCAAGGTTAGAAGGTTAAACTTCTGTAGGGACTGAGTGTATGAAATACGTTCCAAATGACATTTAAACTGCATTGATCTTAAGAATTTGCGCTGGACTTTTTCTATAGCACGATTGTATTTAGCATAGTATGGATCCCATATCATGCAGGCGTACTCAATTTGTGGTCGTATCAAAGAATTAAAGAGATGCAGGAAAGTGGCTGGTCGTTTAAAATCTACGGATGATCTCATTACAAGGTGGTACATTTGGAATGCCTTAGCAATAATCTTATCAATGTGTAGATTTAGGTGCAGTTTGCAGTCCAATAGGATACCCAAGTCACTAATCTGAGTTTCCCTTAGAAGTAATTCATTGCACAAGGAATAGTTAAAACGAACAATGTTTTTATTTTTCGTGAAATTCAAATACCTACACTTAGCTACACTTAATTTCAATTTATTTATTTCACAATAGGCAGATAATCTATTTAAATCATGTTGTAGAAGATAACAATCATCAATCGTTGCAATTTTCCTATAAACTTTGAGGTCATCAGCATACAATAGAAAATCACTATTATGAAAGCAGTCTCCGATGTCATTGATGTAAATTAAAAACAACAAAGGACCGAGAATTGATCCCTGAGGGACACCGGAGGTAGCAATGAAGGTATCAGAATGGTACCCATTGCTCACTACAGTTTGATTGCGGTTATAGATATAAGACTGAAACCAGCGCAGCAAGTTGCCTCTGATGCCGTTGAATGCAATCTTGTTAAGTAATATTTTGTGGTCAACTCTATCGAATGCTTTTTTGAAGTCTGTATAGACGGCGTCTGTTTGCACTCTCACATCCATATTATTAAACAAGTGATTCGTAAATATCAGTAAGTTAGTAGCAGTCGATTTATTTTTGACAAAGCCATGTTGCTCAGGAATTAAGTTTCGATGAATAAAAGGAAATAATTTTAAATGGACTAGTTTTTCCAATAGCTTAGCTAAAGCACAAAGTAGAGAAATAGGTCGATAATTCTCGACATTTTGTCTCGAGCCACTTTTGTAGACAGGAACTAAGTTTGCATTTTTCCAGACAGAAGGAAATATGCCATCCTGAATGCATTTATTGAATATTAATGTTACAGGTTTACAAATAGTATCTGCAGACCATTTTAGAAAGCAAGGTGGTATTCCATCAGGTCCTTGGCCTTTAGTTATGTCCAACAGCTGTAACTGTTTGCGAACCAGAGGGAGGCTGAAATATAAGCTATGGAGAGAGGTGTGGCTAGCGTCAGATTGATCGGGTTTCGGGCACCAATCAGGACTAAGACAAGTTGGTTCATAGACGGACTGAAAAAAATTTGAAAAAAGGTTACATATTTTATAAGGGTTACTAGACGTATCATTTTTGTAAAACATACGAGCTGGGACACCCGACTTGCCACGACGGTTAGCTATGTAAGTCCAAAAATGTTTAACATTAAGGGGAATACTGTCCTCGACACTCTTCATGTAAGTGAGATAGCATTTGTTACATTCTACCTTGAAGCGAGCTCTATAAGAGGAAAATACTTCGTAGTCTGAAAGGTTGTCATACTTTTTCCACTTACACCAGGCTCTCTTTTTACATTTGAAGATACGAATGAGAGCTTTAGAAAACCAAATAGGGAAATTAGGGTTTTTAGGCTTTGCCAGAGGTACACGGTTTTTTATTATACCGTATAGGTAGTTATATAAAATTTCTACGCTATTATCAGCAGACTGGCCATCCAAAACCGAGCCCCAGTCAATTGAATCAATATCTTGGTTAATATGCGGATAGTCAGCCCTACGGAAATTAAATCTTGTGGTATGTTGTGGTGGTATAAAATTAATATTAATATTAAAAGGAAGCACGGTAAAAAATGGAGGATGATGATTATCAGCCTGAAGCAGGTCATGGTTGGGTTTATAAACGTTATCTTGAAAGAGCATGGTAGTTGAGAGTATTTCATGCTCACTTAAATTTCTCACTGATGGTAGCGCGTGTTGAATCATTCGGTTCCCTACAAAATGGTTGAGCTGGTGGATGGTACTGATGCAAGCGTCATGTTCGTGAACGGGTGCTGTCGGATGAGACAACGTATTAGGGCAAAAATAGGGAGACAAGCTTCAGGGCTTATTTTTAATCTTCATACAATATTCTTGATTGTAAAGAGTGTCCTTGGAGTTTCTTACCCGTTCTTCTCCATAGAGATCTTCTGTTTTGGAATAGACAACTTCAACTTTCAAAAAGCTTCAACTTTCTGACTAACTGGCAATTCAAAACTGCCTGTAAATAGTTTATAAATGCTTTGAGTTTGAGTACAGTAAGCCGCACGCCAGTGGTTACAACTCTAGTACTAATCAAGGCCACCACCGACGAACAGTCTACCTGTACATACACAAGAAATGTCGAAACGTAAGTACAATACAATGTAAAGCATATTATTTCTGTCAATCTATCATTTAATAGTTCTGCTCGATATGTCGCAGCCCACTGCCGGAAATAGGCCTCCTCCTAGTCGAGTTGAAGTCCTATATGGCCCTGAAGTGGCCTTGTCGGTCCATGAAATAATTTATTTATTTCGAATATATATATTTCATTTTACACCACAAAAATACATAACGGAAAAAATACATCAAACACTACAGAATATACAATGGGCGACCTTCTCGCTTTCTGCGATCTCTTCCAGGCAACCTTGGATTGGACAGTGAGTTATTCATCAATGATCTGCATGGAAAAAGTCATTTAGTCAACTGTATGTATAGGATTTATTCTACTACCTCCTTCTATTACTAGCAGGGCAGTATAATCATCAGTTGAAGTTCAAAAGAATTCCGAACAGGACTTAAATGACAACACACTACTTTTTTTTCTTTTCGGAGCTCTAACGTATCCTTCTCTTCGTAAGTCTTTAAATTTTCCTCCAATCTAATATACAACCTAGCACCTGTGGAAGTATCTTTTCTTATGTCGTGATATACAAAAATAAATATTACTTTGGCTTCGTAAATATTGAGCGCGTATATATCTATATATCTGCTACTGCAACCATATCGGGAAAAAACCTCGAACTGTTTGCCTCGTCATACAATACGTATGAATTATGTCTTATGTGCATAATGCATACAGCGGTATGTATAAAAATACATCATATATTTATAAATACATTTTCGCCTTTTTGTGCCTTAAGTGACAAAGTTTTGTGCCTTTAAAAGGCAATATCATTCGATTTATACAAAGAAGAAGATACATTTTCGTAGAACAGTATTTATATTTATCAAAAGTGACTTCATATTTTTATTAGTTCAAGATTTATAGCCTAATTTTGATGACAATCGCAATGCCTTTTGTCATGTCAACCACATGCAATATCTGTATGTATGAACAAGCTCGTCTACTTGACATCAAAATCAACGCTACCATTGTTCAAATGCCAAATTGAAGTATATTACGCAGTCGAGCTGCCGTTCTTGCTACCATCCGCTTAAACAAACATCGTCTTTTTAATAACATAGACTAGGCTGCTACATACTGATCAGCTGCCATTTTGTACGCATAGATACTTAATTACAGCTTTTATCTTACCGTGGAACTCTTATAAGCTCCGGTGACTAAACTATGTTAATGAGAGTATCTACTGGAATAGCCAATTAGTCACTCTAATATCTATCTAATACGCTATAACAAGTTATTATAATGTTAAGGCATGAAAACTAAAACACGGTATTGTTTCATATAGTTTTGTTTATATTCCCACGTAAAACACAAAACCATCCCACATTACCTACTCTATAAGAATCAATTACTATGTGACATAATTTTGTAAACACTTTTCGTTCAGTAATAGACGCATGTAATTGATAAACAGGCTCTTCGTTGAGCAGCCAGCTCGCCACCCATCAAACTGCTGGAGTACAAATTAAGATCCCTCCGTATCGTAATGGCGTCGTATTTTCGTCTTTTGTCGTGTAAGATTGAAAGCGGGACTGAAACTATATATACCCTAGTATCGTCGAGAATACTCTTTTAATGCACTACAAATGACAATCGTGACTACGTTGCAAAAACTCAAACTCAAAGCATTTATTTCAATTAAACCATTTACAGGCACTTTTGAATTGTCAAGAAGTCGGTCAGTCAGAAAATATGAAGCTAGTTGCCCATTCCAAAGCGTAGGTACCTATGGAGAAGAACGGGCAAGAAACTCCATGGACACTCTTTTTATTTTACAAAAATATTAGTTACATCATTACTTTTGATTTTAAAAGACACACTTTTGAGTAAAACATAGCCATGGTAGGACTGGAAGTCGACCCCAATATAATAGGGTAATTGTTAGCCCCGGTGTTACATATCCATATAAAATAGTTTTTCACTAAAATATATGGACGGAAGCGATAAATCTAAACGAGTGTTAAATAATATTATTAAAAGACTATTAAGTTAATTCAAATATTATTGAATGGCTTCTCAATGATATCATTCTTGGGTGAACGAACTGTTGGAAGTTCGCCACTATAAAAGCGACGCAATAGATTTGAATGAAGATTGTTATGGTATTTGTTTAGCTAGACTTTTTATTCGTATTTGTTTAGAATAAATACATCACAGTACTAATTAAATTAAATAATTAAAAAATGTGGAAGGTGAAGGAAAACATCGTGAGAACCAAAAATTAGAAGACATGTGACATCCACCAACCTGCACTGGACACGCGTGATGGATTATGGCTCACTCCCACTCACAGAGAGGAGGCCTGCGTCCCAGAAATGGAAACATTATAGGCTGATTATGTGACTTAATAAATATGTGATACCTACATGGAACGTAATATTAAATGATTTAAACGACCTGGCCGTAATCAATTTTAAAAACATCGGTACATAGCATTCCTTTAATTTTAGCGTGTCGATGGAAATCTAAATGTCCGCAAAACATCACTACCGTACCTACGAATGTAACATAATCAAGTAGCGTCTCTTGGTTCTTGTAACGTGCAGCTGCGCTGTGTGCCAGGTCATAGTTTGATGTGTCCCAGAATTCTTGTTATAGCATTAGCATCACATGATTTTGCAGTCCATAACATTCTCACGCAAGTTGTTTGTAATATTGCGAAAGTTTTATGTAAGAAAAGGCGGGGTAATAAAATGATGTTAATTGAAAATAGGCCCAGCATGCACCATACCATTGATCAAATCCTTCACACTCGTGGCACTAACCTCTAACCTCAAACGTAATAAAGTTCTTTCGTAACATAATAACAGTGATCATGTTGAACTTTACCCGGCTATCTAAAGATAATAATCTACAAACTGACGAGTTAACTGATCATACACTAAGACAAAGTCGTGACGTGTGGAAAACCTACGATTATCGTACTGACGGCCAATCAACACACGTTAACGATGTAGAAAGATTATGGACTATGATTTTAATAACTTTTGATGTACATTGTGATGAATGTGATGGCTCTATTATCGTTACAGCGAATCGCCATGAGGCCATGCTTCGCAAACGCGCTGATGATCAGATTACGTTTTAGTCTATAATATTAATAAAAATGAAATATTGTTTTTTGGTAAGCGCATCACTTGTTATTTTTCGTTTCAAAATGTTCATGAAAGTCCGAATTAGGTTTTTATGAAAAGAAAGATTGGAAAAGTGACCCGGAAAATTGTAAACGACTTCCCGTTTTCCCGAATTTTCCGGGCAAGTTTTACTGCTTTTTCTATGGGCTTTTTGTTTAAATTATTGAAATTCGGTCAGGACAACATCTATCGGATCAGTTATTAAGAAATAAGAAACCAATGATGCTCCTGTTGTCTTAATCCCATAGGAGTGTTTTATTTGTAACAGCCAAGGAAATGGGTTTCTTGTCAAAAGTCACAATATCAAACTAAAATCTGAATGAACGTTTTACATAAACGAATAATCAAAGCATAAATAAAACCTGCATAACATTAAGCAGTTTATTCGTCCTAGTTTTACTTTAATTTGGACCAACTATTTTCCGTAAATGACGTAACCAGATTAACAACCTGGTTTTATTTGGATGTCCAAATCATTTCGATTCTGATTTCCGATTAATTCAGAATGGAATTACAAAGTTTATAAAAACGACGTTGATCGGTCTTTGACCTTTTCAAGCGCTCAATATGAAAGTTCCTGTTTTCTGCATATTATCTTTTATTGTTAAATAAATATATTAAATTACACATATGGTCAGTGATTTATCTCGTAGATATAACGGGATGACCTTCTCAAATGTCAGTAATGTTTATTACGAAAAATCTCCTTAGTACCTATACGTTTTTATTTCCATAGAGTTCACTTCCCACGCAAGTAATAACAATGAAATAAAAGTTTGAATAAATCCGCCATTCACCTTTCAATGTGGATTGAACTTATCAGTCCTTCTTATAGTTCAAAGCAGTCTGACTCATCCATTATCTATGAAAGTAACATCGCCTCAAGATCACAAAATGTACGATATACCAACTACCGAAGATTGAGGAAAATCGTCAGATAAAAGCGGCTAAAACCCGTGAGATAGAGATAGTATCCTAGATATGTACGGGTTTTAGGTTTTTATGGAGTTATGGTCTATCCGATATACCATTATCTAATGGATAGCTCGTGACTAATATCATGAAAATCTGTGAATTTTTAATAATCAGCTGACTCCAGAAGACCAGAAATAACAGAAAACCCCATTACATAATCCTCAGTCTACAATAATTTCAGAATGGAATTTTCTCCATATGTAACCGCAAGACTCCCACACGAAGCAGTTAGCATAATATATAATAGCAGAGATATATGGTGTAATGGGACCATAAAACTGGAGAAAGTGTTCTGCTACCTTTCGAAGTAACGTTCGTATTGAACGATATGGATTGTTTCAAATGTCAGTGAGATATGTAGAAAGTTCCACATCCTTGTCAAAAGTTGGTGTTATATAATATATAAATACACGCAGACAATCTTGACAGGAAGTTTTTACTTAGTTCATTGAAGCGTAAAAAATCGTGTTACTTTTTTTCTTTTTACGAGGTGACATTCTCATGGATAATTTCTGCCTGAAGAAGACAAGGGGTTATATCGGAAATTCAATTCTTCTTTGCCTCTAGGCCTTGAGCAAGTTTTGTTAAAACGTTTAATAAGACAAGTGCGTAGTGTTGATACTGTAAGTACTGACGAAAACTTAATGAATAAAGTAACGTCTTTTGGTATTTTAGTTTGCGGTTCTATGCAACTTCACTGATTCACAAAGGTCAATGATCGAATAGAATTAGGCATCTCGGTATTTGGATATTAACTTTAGCAGAAACCTTTCTTTTATTCCGGATTTTCAACGGAATAATGTAATTTAGTGAATCATTTTTACGTATTGCAATCATAATTCCGGTTTCTAAAGTATAAGGAAATGTTACAGAACGCTAGATAGGTGCAGGGCATTAATGGGGACTACATAAACTAAAGCGCAGTCACTGTTGGACTGCAAGAAAAAAAAAGAAGCGCGATGACACAACGCTGGTAATTTACTGCAAAATATGAAACAATTATCTATAACATAGGCACTTTGTTCGACGACACTACTTTTCGCCTCGCTGCTTCCTTACGACTAGGCACTCCTTGCTGCTCTCCCCATCGCTGTCACTGTGGCGAAAATGTCAACAGCCTCGGACTCCACGGCCTGTCTTGCAGCCGAAGTGCGGGTCGCTTAGCACGGCACGCAAACATTAATGACATCATCCGACGAGCTCTTGTTACCGCCGGCGTTCCAGCTGTATTAGAACCCAATGGCTTGGCACGCGACGATGGCAAGAGACCGGACGGTATGTCTTTATTTCCATGGAAGGTGGGTAGGCCTTTAGTTTGGGACGCAACGTGTGTCGATACTCTTGCGCCATCCCATCTTCCTGGCTCGGCGTGCTGTGCTGGCGCTGCTGCTGCGGCTGCGGAAAACCTCAAGCGGCGAAAATATGATAACCTTATCGGAAATTATATTTTCGAGCCGTTTGGGGTTGAAACCCTCGGGCCGTGGGGTCCGAGTGCTCATGGTCTTTTTAAAGAAATATCTAAACGGCTGGTTGACACTTCCCGTGACTCAAGAGCTGGCTTTTACCTTGGCCAGAGGCTGAGTATCGCGATTCAACGTGGTAATGCCGCCAGTCTCTTGGGTACATTACCAGTCGACAGCGATGCGGATGAATTTTTCGACGCAATTTTTTAGTTTCTGTATAGTTTTAGTTAAGTTAGTATTTAATTTTAATTTTGTTATTTATTTAAATAAACCCTAAATTAATTTTCTCTCTCCATAAAATTCTAATTCAGAAAATTATCTATTTACAAAAAATCTATTGTTTGGACTAAAAATTAAAACACTAGTGCTTTAGTATGTTGCTTGTAGAATAAACTAACAAAAATCAGAATGGTTGTACGTATATATATTAGTAGGATGGTTTTTATTGTGAAAAGAAAGTTTTTAGAGGTATCTTCATGGTTTTTTTCTATGGTATCAAATTAGTTGTAATATGTTTTCAACACACTATCTAACTAGCATATATCCTGAAGAATATCATATATTTTTCTAATTTTGTTTACTGTAGTCGATCATATACTTTTAGGCATTATAAAACTTGCGTTTTTTGGGTTTAGGTCCTGTAGTCTCCTTAACCTAATTACTAATATGAGTCTATCAGAGATTTTGTCCAACATCCAAGTGTGACCAACATTGACCACTGCTATTACACATTGGTGACATTTTCATTTTCCGTGATGCATATTGCACCCTACGTAGGCAGATTTGGCGTTGCACATGCTTTTTGTAGGTAAAGCATGAAGATACATGGAAATCTTATAGCTCACAGAAACAGAAATCTCTTAGCGAGGGACCCGTGACTAAATAATAACAGCCGCACAGGTCGATCGATCAGGTTAAGCTACGCTTGCCGCGGTTGGTCTGTGGATGGGTGACCATCTCTACATACCGTGACCCCTCCGCGCCTCGGAAAGCACCTTAAGCCGTTAGTCGTCTGTCATTCGTGGATCTTTGACAGTCGTTACGGGTCAGAAGCCCGAAAGTCTGACAACCAGTCTTACCAACCAGTCTTATCCAGTAACTGGGTTGTGGAGGTCAGATAAGCAGTCGCTCCTGTTGGAGTATAGCAAAAACAAATCTATCCTACTTCAACACTATCGTCTTTCTCATTCTAACTCATAAATATTATTTATGTATCCGTGCCCGCCCTGAACCACTTGACCGAAATCCTTACTTTCGCATAGCGACTGTACTGCTCTATTAGCCTTGTGTGGGATCACACGTCTCACGTAATATTAGTAAACACACCTTCCAATATATAAATAAAAGGATTAATAAACGTATTATTGAAATCCTTAGAACGGTCTTTCCTTTGGTGTCCAACCATATACCCTAACAGGTTATGGGCCCAGAGCGCTAAGCCAGACTGTGAATAAATAATATAAAGTGAAAGTGATTGGACACTAAATAATTCATAAAAAGTTATTTTAGTGCGAGTGTTTAAAAATGGATTTTAGATCTAAATGAAACATCAAACAATTTGATGGTGAAAAGTATAGTGTGTGTGGAAATTTCGAATTTGCAATCTATTAAGTGAATTTGGAGTTCTGAACATTATCGACGATAAAAATCTCCGACAGAGAGAAGTGCTGAGTGGCTTAAAAAATAATGCATCAGCTAAGCATACGATAATAGAATGTTTGTCAGACTCATTACTTGGCCTGACTAAAGAACAAGACACCGCAAAACAAATTTTCGGGAAGCTTGATTCTATCTTTGAAAGAAAGAGCGTGGCGACGCAGCTGTCTCTTAAAGTTTGTTGAAATTGAAATATGTATGTCATCACTGTGGCAAAAAGGGACAATTGAAAAAGCATTGTTTTCTTACAAAAGAGCTATTGAAAACAAAAGAATAAACAACGGTCCAGATGGTGGTTCAAAACTACAAAGTTCTGGATTTGCTTTTATGACGGACAGTGATACAAATTACAGTAATGACGGGCAAAATAATATTACTTTTGTGTTGGATTCTGGAGCCTCAGATTATTTGATAAATCCAGAAGACTTGGCTCGAACTTCACTGAGCTTGAAAAACTAATGAACATTTCTGTAGCGAAAAATGGCATGTTCATAAAAGCGACAAAGAAATGTGGTCTCCCCGTTACCAGCAAGATGGGCGTACCAGGTATACTACAATGTGGTCTCCCCGTTACCAGCAAGATGGGCGTACCAGGTATACTACAGGATGTACTTTTCTGTTCTGATATTCCCTACAACCTGCTATCGGTTAAGAAAATGCAGAATGCGGGAATGACTGTCGCTTTTGATAAAAACGGTAGTGTTGTTGTGTACAACTATGGTAAGCCGGTAATAAAGGGTGAGTCTTTGAACAATCTAATAAGCATTAACTGTATGCTTTCTAAACATGCTTTAAATAGCGAATGCACATTAGATAGAGTCGTAAATAATAATTATGAATTGTGGCATTAGAGGTTAGACCATAAAGGCAAATCAAAATGTATGGAAATAAAATGAAAGAAATTATTTTCTGATATTGATAATATTATGCCAAATGATAAATTGTGTGAGCCTTGTATTTATGGTAAACAAGCATGCCTGCCATTTAACAAATCGAAAACAAAAGATTTGAAACGACCTCTATTTAAAGTGCACACAGATGTTTGCGGTCCTATTACTCCTTCGTCTATTGATGGCAAAAATTATTTTGTGATTTTTGTGGTTGAATACACTCATTATTGTGCTACCTACTTGTTAGCTCGTAAATCAGATGTTTTTGTTACGTTTCGGGATTATGTAGCAAAAGGTGAAGCACGTTTTTGTTTGAGAATCGTTAACTTGTATTGTGATAGTGAAGGGGAATTTGTATCCAATGAAATAAAAGAGTTCTGTGCGCGGAAAGGTATTAGCTACCACTTAACAGTGCCACATACTCCGGCTTTGAATGGTATTGCCGAACGTATGATAAGAACAATAACAGAACGGAGTCGTACAATGGTACAAGGGTCTAAATTAAATCAATCGTTCTGGGGTGAGGCTGTGTTAATTGCTACTTATTTAATAAATATCAGCCCCACGAAAGCACTGTGGTTGGATAAAACACCTTATGAGTTATGGCATAATACTAAGCCGCAACTGAAGTATGTATTTAAAAGTTTTTGGTTCAACTGTTTATTTTGTTAATAAAAGTAGAAAAACGAAATTTGACTAGAAATCATCAAAGGGAATTTTCGTTAGTTATGAACCAAATGGTTATAAGGTGTGGGATGTGGTAAATGAAAAGTTTGTGAGAGTCAGAGATGTGGTAATGGATGAGATTAATTTCTTATCAAATAGGCCAGTGCAATCTGCGCCCGAACGGATTATGGCTAGAAATAGCAATAACTCTGTTGTTGACAACTCTGTCAGAGATGTGGAATTGGATGAGATTAATTTCTTATTACATAGGCCAGTGCAATCTGAGCCCGAACGGATTATGGCTAGAAATAGCAATAACTCTGTTGTTGACAACTCTGACTCTGTACACCCTTTTCAAAAGAGGTGTGAATCTCATAAGGATCAATCAGATTGTATGAGTAAACAAACGGATAGGATACCTGCTAATAATAAATCTGTCAATGAAACAGGGGAGCGCTTAAACCGGTCTTCATATCACAATGAAAATGAGTTAACTTTATCTAAAAACAATGATACATCACATAATTTGAGACGAAGTAATAGGATCCAAAACATTCCAACTGTTTCTTATAATGAAAATGATGAGGACAGTATTTATGACAACTACTTGTTGTGTGCAGAATCTTTGATATTTCAAATTCCTCAATCATATACAGAAATTAAAACCAGGAATGATAAGCATCAATGGGAAAATGCTATCAAAGAGGAAATCAATTCACTTATTGAAAATGATACCTGGACTTTAGTACCAAAGCCAGATAATAGAAATATTATCGATTGTAAGTGGGTATTTACAGTTAAAAATGATGAGTTTGGAAAACCCTTGAAGTATAAAGCGAGATTAGTGGCTCGTGGTTTTAGTCAAAAATATTTGATTGATTATAACGAAACGTTTGCACCTGTTGCAAGGATTGCAAGTTTTAGACTAATATTAGCTTTAGCGAATCAATTTAATTTGCTGGTTCACCATATGGATGTAAAAACATCATTTTTGAATGGGAAACTGAATGAGGAAATCTATATGAAAATTCCCGAGGGTATCCCGGCTAGAAGTAATATGGTTTGCAAATTAAATAAGTCATTATATGGATTGAAACAGTATGCACGCTGTTGGTTCCAAATGTTTGAGCAAGCTTTGATAAAAAGGGGTTTTCAATACTCATCAGCGGACCGGTGCATTTACATTTTTAATGCAGGTCATGTTTTAAAGAATATTTATATTTTACTTTATGTGGACGATCTTGTGATTTCAACCGCAGATATAAATACTATGAATAGTTTTAAAACATACATAATGAACACTTTTAAAATGGTAGACTTAAAAGAGATCAAATGTTTTCTGGGAATCAAAATAACCAAGTCAGAAAACAAAGTTACTTTGGATCAGGAAATGTACATAAAAACAGTTCTTGAGAAGTTTAACATGAGTGACTGTAATTCTGTCACTACACCCCTTGAAAGTAAACTAGATTACGAAGCATTAAATTCGTGTAAAATAACAAGTGCCCCTTGCAGAAATTTTATCGGGTGTTTGTATATCATGCTGTGCACTCGACCTGACCTAAGTTTTTCTGTTAACATCTTGAGTCGATATGCAAGCAAAAACAACCATTCATTATGGTCACACTTAAAAAGGGTCTTGCGTTATTTAAAGGGTACTATAAATCTCAAGTTATCATTTACACGAAATGATTACAAAAATATTCTAAGTGTCTTTGTTGATTCTGACTGGGGTAATAATACAATAGATAGAAAAAGTACTACGGGTTATTTGTTTAAAGTATTTGATCAATGCACAATATGCTGGCAAACAAAAGAAGCAGCAGACAGTGGCAACATCATCCACTGAAGCAGAGTACATGGCTCTATATGAAGCAGCAAAAGAAGCTCTGTGGTTAAAGTCATTAGTAACAAGTATTGGCATTGCGATACCAGATTCTATTTGTATTTATGAGGATAATAATGGATGCATAAGCATCGCGGACAATCCTACTAGTCACAAAAGATCTAAACACATTGATATTAAGTATCATTTTTCTAGAGAACAGGTTGAGAAAAATGTGATTAAAATGGTTTATGTTTCTACAGATAACCAGCTGGCTGATATCCTGACAAAATCATTAAGTACCCGCGGTGCGTTTCACCGAGATGAGCATGAAACTCGGGGTGACGTTGTAATTATATTCAACGTGGATAAATAAAATGATATGGATACGTTAATTATAAGAGCTTGGTTATAATATATAGATGAATAACATTAATAGTATCCAGTTATAATGGATAAATTGATTGATAATGGTTTGATTAGGTTTTTCTGGGTTTCCCTAATCCTGCGCAACAAATGTTGGACCATGATGATTGTATTCCCAGAGAGAGAGATAAATTGGAGGTGTGTGATTTTGTAATTGTATAAAGATGTTTAATATCTTATATGGTAATTAAAAAGAAAAGGATTTATTTTTGAGGGGGCGTGTTGGAGTATAGCAAAAACAAATCTATCCTACTTCAACACTATCGTCTTTCTCATTCTAACTCATAAATATTATTTATGTATCCGTGCCCGCCCTGAACCACTTGACCGAAATCCTTACTTTCGCATAGCGACTGTACTGCTCTATTAGCCTTGTGTGGGATCACACGTCTCACGTAATATTAGTAAACACACCTTCCAATATATAAATAAAAGGATTAATAAACGTATTATTGAAATCCTTAGAACGGTCTTTCCTTTGGTGTCCAACCATATACCCTAACAGCTCCATGTAAAATACTGGTATTCAGCTGAATCCGGTTAGACTGGAAGCCGACCCTAACATAGTTGGGAAAAGGCTAGGCAGATGATGACATGGAAATCTTGTCAAAAACGATATACAACCTTGAATTGAGGCCAATGACCACAAAATGACCAAACACCAACACAAATCCGTCAATCAACCTTTCGGAATGCAGTCAGATCAAAAGTACTCCACACAAATAATACGTGACCTATTTACATAACATACACCCAATAAGCATCCTTATCTAAATTAGAATAAAGCAGTTATTGGCTTGTATGGATTTGGTCAAACTGTTAGAAAGCGGTCGTCCTTGTAAGTAAAAGTTATCCAGTGAAAGTGGACGGCTTAACAAAGTAATGTATAACTTTTATAATACCTACAACGAGTTCCATTACAAGAAGTGTTTTGTACATATTTAAGCTCCTTTTGGAGTTAGTAGGACTCCACGATCAGAAACGATGTCTTCAGACAAATCAAGTCAAGTTAGATGGAGACATGAGCTATGGAGGGTGGCTGGGAAAAACTACGTAAGTGATAAATAGAGGAAAATTTCGCTAAATAAAAGAGAAATTATAGTCCTACATTATATAAAATTATTCAGGGTCATGATGCTAATAGTGACATTAACCGCGGACCAAGGCGTACAATGAGGGTACTCCAATTATCTCATACAAAAAACAAAAACAACTATTACAATAGTAAACCATAACAGTGTTTACTATGTTTGAGGAAGAAGCGAGTATCCGGCGCAAACGCAGCCAAAACGTTCCGCGTTTGAAAAAAAACGTTAATTAAATAAACGGCTTTTAATATCAGCCCTTTGTTTAAAAAGCATTAGGAAGCTGTTTTTTGTTTTTTTTTTATTAGTTTCCGCATATCTTTGATGAAGATAGAGTTTATTAGTTTTAAACAGTAGTTAGTATTCCGTCGGAACGAGGTAATGTCTTTACAAGAAAAAAACTACGTGGAAAAATGATCTTTAAGGGGCAAAGTCCTTGATGGAGGGCAGACAGTGGTGGCGAAGACAAAGACGAAACCAGACAAAGCTTCTGGTAGAAGACTGCATGCCTAACAGAGATCTAATAGAAGCAATCTAATATGATACATAGAGCTCCTAGATAGCATAAAAAATCAGCATTTTATTAAATCATACTTTTTAATCACGGTAACAAAATTCATACGATAATTTGCACCAACAACTCAAATTGAGTCCAAACCCTGTACTTAAATAGCAAATACATGGTAAATAAACAACCAAACATCCTCATTATTTTTCATCCACGTAAAACCTTGTAGTGTCATAAAGGATGTATGGCTTCCTGAAGGAGTTTACCTATATAGAGATGCTAAATAAATAATGTATGACGCTGTGTCGTGAAATAATGCGCTGACCTAGAAATTCTGTAAATGCGGTATAAGGAAGATGTATGTTTGTTTTGCCGGTTTTTTGTAGGAAATTAATGGGTGATTCATGTAGTGTCATTTAATATGCACTTAGCTTTTTTGCTCTTTTTGCTTGGGTTCCTGATGGTGATAAATGATATTTATTTCTGCAATTGGTTCTAAAAACACTTATACACGTCTTAAATAACTTAGGATATTTATATCGAATCGTATGCAGCACTGGTTGACGTCATCACGTCAACGCCGGCTGTCGCTGAAAACCAGCGCCGGGGCTCTGTCTCGTATAGGGTCTTAGCATTATGCTGAGCGATGGCCTTTTTGTGTAGATGTGACGCATGTTTTCCCCAAACATGTTTTTATTTTTGTTTGTGTTCTTTTCCTTTGTCATGCTTACCGCAAATAAACGATTTTTCTTTCTTTTCTTTCTTTCTAGGTATGTTTTATAAGTAGACGAGTTCGGTGTTTCATCCGACTCTTAGAAGAGAGACCGAATCTAACTCAGATTTTCGAATATTACTAATGGGTGATCTCTTTAATTTATCGCCAATCTTACCACTGGCAAATGCATCACTACTGACGTTTGAAAACTAATAAGTTTACATGAATCGCAGATTATTTTTTGGGAATAAATTACGTTTCCGACTTTTATTTTAGTGGAATGCAGATGTTTATATAATAAATGCTTGTTGATTTCTTATTCTGGAAAATTATGGAAACTCGGCCATGGAATTGGAATAATCTCATGAATACTGAATGCTATCCATGGCTCTTAAATCAACACAGTTACATTTGCATGCATATTAAAAACTTATTCAAAACAGTTACCTAACTAAAGGTAACTTTAACAAAGAGGTGCGACACACCTATTTCCTGAATGAAACATTAATATTTATTCAACATTTTTGCATCCGGTGTACAAATAATAAATATTATTATTGGTTCACTAATTACGTTCGGCTGCAGGAGGATGTAAAGGAAACCGATATAATTTGCTTAAAGCTATTTAATTAATAAAAATATTACAATTAAATCCGTAAAACTAAGACGCGTGACACTTGTTCGATGTGAGAATCAAGAGTGATCGACGCTATTGAAAATGTTGAGAAGGTGACGGTGCCGACGACAATGGTTTCTTTGTATTAATTATGGTCTTCAGATTTCAATCCACGCTATCGAAAATGTTGAGGAGACGATGATGCCGGCGACAATGGGCTCTTTGTATTAATTATGGTATAAATCATGGTGGTCAACGATTTAAATGTGCCGCGAGTACGACATAATAGGGCGCTTTGTATGAGTCATGCTCTTCAGATTCAAGGTGACGCAAGTTCTACATAACACCTCCCTCCACGAGATCGACAACTATTTGAAAACTCTAGTCGAAAATAGTGTCGATGGTGAAGCTGGATCAATCTCGGTGTTGCAGGCTTCCTTATCCTTAATATCGATTTCATCAGTGGCTTTCTGTAGTTGGTTCAATCTGCGAAGACGAAGTATAACGATGGTAATGAGTACACATGCACCGGATAGTAGAATGTATACCGGTATGGTAGTGTGGTATGTAGCTTCGTTACAGGTTCTTGTAGAGCGATTTCAGAGTTACTTGAATGCAAACTCCCAAAGTCAATGGTATCTGGTTTTATAGTTTTCATTGGTAAGTACATTATACGAATTTTCCTTTGTAATTGGTAAAATTTTGGTCGTCTAGCTGCTCCATAGCTTCAGAAGACAAGTTGACTGATGTAAATTGATAGGATTCATTAATTTCTTTTGAAGTATAAGCTGCTGGATACAGTCCGATTGTTTGCCATGGTGGTGACTTAAATCATTTCGCAAAGGTGACTGTAGCTATACTTCGGACATTCTGTCTCTATGTACAATAGATCTTTTTCGTGAACCGCTAAGAAAGGATTAGCTAGAATTGGGACCTTATTGTCATGATTAGGAGCCAAGGACAATTTATATAGGACATAGTTAGTAGGATAAAGCATCGGAAATTTCATAACTATCACTATTTTATTCCCATTGTAATAATATATTATCTAAGACGCATATATTTAGAAACTGATCCTTATTATATAACATACCTAATCTATTTATCATGTCCTTAAACATAGCATAGTTTAATATAGAATTGTAAATACTTCTAACCTTAATAAATGCTAATAAATTTTGCAATGTACCAAGTTCTTTAAACAAAATATCTATAATGTCTCATAATATCATTAGTAACTAAATGTGCATATTAATTGGTATCTGTTTCATATCTACTATTGTTAGCTAAAATAGAATTGATAATTTCTCGATTTTATATTGGTTTTCTACTGTAATATTTGAACTACATGAAACCCACTGCTTACTTAAACTCATTTGTTAATTCATTTCAGCAACTAAATTATTTTCATTCTGCAAGATTGCAATGGCATTGTCGTATTTTAATGCATCAGTATAATCTAAATTACCTGACAGGTCCATCGTTAAGACTGTCTAGCGTTATCTCCTCCGCTTGGGCCAGGGTCAGGGTCAGGACTAGTATTATATTCAGTGTCTTGTAACAAACGAGCACTTTTAGGTACCCGTTTTAGGCGTGATTTAGGCACGGTGCCTCTTTTCTTTTTGGTATAGATGTGAATAGGCAAATCCTTTAGATAAATTTGTTGATTAAACTTATTAAGGGGGTCGTCGGAAATAGGGATTTCTAATGTGGGACTTTCTAAATTACTATGGGCGCTCAAAGTCCTAGAATCCGCGCTTTCAGTTCTACAATCTGAGTCTGAAGGTACACCTTGTGACGTGTTAACTACTAACGAACTAGCCTCTCCATGATGAAATAAATTAGTATTACGTGAATCATAGATTCTAATAGGGTTTGAAGCAAACTTAGTTGTAAATAATTTATTTTTATAATCTATTGTAGCTTCCCATTTTTCTAATAGATCAGTACCAATTAATCCATCAAAGTAATCGTGGAACTTATAAATATCAAATGAAACTGTACTCGTATCGGTAAATTCATTAAAAATATGTAAAGTAATTGAATAGTCGTTTCTAGTTTTAGCATGAACACTGTGCACTTCGAATGGAGAATAAGTTAATGGAACATCACTAAAGTATTTTTTTACAGCATTAGGACATAAAAATGACTGGTTCGCACCTGTATCTATTAAAAGCTTAAGAGGGGGTGACGCGATTTGAACATATGGAAGGTACCGTTGAGTTTGGAGATTAATTTCTGTTTTAATTTGTCGGATTTCGGAGTTTTTCTGAAAATCCTGTTTCTTTGATTCTTTTGCGTCCTCTTTTATGTTTCCGGACGGTTGGGGATATTCTACACATTCCTGAGGGGATGGTTGAAATTCATCGTACGCAATTTCTGGGAACTCATAGTAATCGTTATAAGTTCCATCATAATCGGTAAAGTAATCATTGAAAGAAGGATCATTAGAACAGTCATTGAAATGCATCTCCCGACTTTTGAAATAATTATTGGGTGGCGGATTGCCTGATTTGCTCCAATCATGCTTAGAAAAAACGTTAGTAGGTGGTAATTGTCTGCTCACAAAATGGCTAACACCACTCATTGGGCGTGGTTGCACTGATCCACTAGGCTGGTTAGGAGAATTCTGCTGGACTACTTGAAATGGGTTATTCTGACGGTTATAGTTTGGTGGGGGTGCCCTGAATACTAGCTGAGTTCGAGTTGGACCAAACTGGCGAGGTTGAAAATAATTAGGTTTCCACTGCGGTGGTTGTTGAGCTGGAAATTGGAATCGTGGAGGTCCTGGCATGCTATAATTATTAGGCCTTGGGTAATTAAAATGATCACCGGCTTGGTTATCGTTATTAATTCTTTTAACAGGTAAACGGTCATTACGATTTTGCAGATACATGGTATTCGTTTCTTCATGAACAAACTCTAGTGCTTGTTCTATACTTTGTGGGCGCATACAACGCACACGTGATCCTACAGGATCTTTTAATCCGCGCACAAACGCCTGGAGTGTTAGTTTCTTATATAAATCCCTTTTAGCGTCTATGGTAGTTTTTAAGGTGTCATGTAAGGAAACATACGTCATTATTGTACTAAAAAGATTCTGACAATGCTCATAGAACTCTTGCGGAGTGTTAGAGCCCTGTGTTAAAAGAGATAAATCACTATAAAGAGCGGTCTCGTCTCTTTGGTCAGCAAAATTATTTATTAATGCTTTACGGATGCCATCCCAATCACTTGCTATACCATTCGAGTTGATTAAGCGAGCAGCAGACCCTACAATTTTATTTAATATGCAGTTAATAAGTGCAGAGTTAATTAACTCGGAACCACCTTGCACATTATAATATTCTTTAACTAAATGATCACACAAATTAATAAACCTAGTCAACACATTCGGGTTCCCGTCAAAGTCGGGTACCAACCGTAATGCTTTATAAATGATATCTAAATCTAAAGACATTTTTCCAGAAAACGATTCTGTATCCTTGTTTAATAATATATCTAAATTAAAACCTCTTCTAGAGTCTATCACTATTTCTCTACTACTACTTCTAATTATCCTAGTATTCCTGGATTTTCGTAGAAAGAAAATTTTGGAAAGTTATGTTAGTACGGGCTAGGATAAGCGGTCACTAGAAAAAATAATCTAATGTACTTACATGAACATTATATCAGCACCTTTACGTAATCAATGTCTGGATTCCTCGATACAGCACGACGTGTAGATTCTGGATACTCTGGAACGACTGGATAGCCGTACGGGCGGCTTAACGATTACGTAAATCTTCGTTTTTTCGCGAAACCGACCGCGAGTATCCTACCGACTGCGCCAATTACGTTCGGCTGCAGGAGGATGTAAAGGAAACCGATATAATTTGCTTAAAGCTATTTAATTAATAAAAATATTACAATTAAATCCGTAAAACTAAGACGCGTGACACTTGTTCGATGTGAGAATCAAGAGTGATCGACGCTATTGAAAATGTTGAGAAGGTGACGGTGCCGACGACAATGGTTTCTTTGTATTAATTATGGTCTTCAGATTTCAATCCACGCTATCGAAAATGTTGAGGAGACGATGATGCCGGCGACAATGGGCTCTTTGTATTAATTATGGTATAAATCATGGTGGTCAACGATTTAAATGTGCCGCGAGTACGACATAATAGGGCGCTTTGTATGAGTCATGCTCTTCAGATTCAAGGTGACGCAAGTTCTACATAACACACTAGAATGGACCGATTATTTCAATTACATCCTTCGGAGTTGACTAATACATTACGCGGTTTGTTCCCACGAAACTGTTTGATTGCATTTGAAAGGATGTAAAAGCAGAATTGAAAGTTGTAATCTGGTTTAGTACAACAAGTAACGGCGGCCTTTAAAGGATATGATAATGTGGACTCTAGTTTAAACTATGTAAATGGGTCCTACAGTTTTATAGGATAAGTTCGTGGTATTTACTAGCCTAAAGGCTCCTGCAAACAGGCGCGACGCGCGTCGTTACTCAATGTAACTTAGTGTCGCGCGCGATACGCATCGCGCGTCGCGCCTGTTTGCAGGAGCCTTAAAGTAGCAAGAACTACCTAACAATTTCGATATTTACGCCGCACAAAAGTAAAAGTAAGAGAGGTCTGTGGACTTTGAAATATGTCCCCTAAACAAAGAAAGAAAGTTGCCAGTCAAATGATCTATTACTTACATGCGTGGGTATAAATACCTACTACAGGCCGCTGCAGAAATAATTTGTCGAAGTACCACTGACCAATCCAACACCCAGCGCGAGTGCGGTGCTTCTGATCAGACCTAGTCTCTCTTGCTGCGCTGTCCCAAGTGCCTCTTACTTGCATCATTGATAACGTAAAAAATGCCACTGAATGCAATCAACATGGGCTCTATGCTCAAACAATATTAAAAAAAAAAAAAGGCTATGAACATGAAAAGAAGAAGATGAATTCATCAAAAAGGTATCCCTGACCGTCATTACTAGGAGGAATCTATATTCCTCCTAGTAATGACGGTCAGAGATACCTTGGTTGTAGGTACTGGCAACCATGTCATTTGGTTTAAATAGGTTTTTATATTTTATTTATCTTTTAGATAAATTCCTTTACATATTGTGAATGTGAGAACGTTCTAGGCCTTGTAGACTGCAGATTTGAAGACCATTTTCTATTTTATACCGGATACTTGTTAACAGGCCTACACCTAACTCCGACTCCTTACCTATTAAGGAGGCATTGTAAAAGCCAATTATTTTTTAAATAGTAATGGTGGAGTTTCTTGGGGGCTCTTTTCCATAGGAAACGACCAATTGGAACCGTGCACCTAGCTTCTGACGTTTCACAAGTAGCCACGTAGGTTTATGAAATAAAAGATTTTGATTTTACGATTAAGGGAGAAAAGCTTACCTACCTACCACTTCCGAAGTGCCTCTACCTTATTCCACCATCATTTACAGCCTATTACATAATCAATTAACAGTCTTAAAATTATATACCTACCAGGTGAGACAACGTCAACCTACTTTCCCGGACCCATCAATTTAAAAACTCCATAAAATGCAAAGCTTTCTGACCGTTCAACTGAGCAACACTTTACTTAAGAAAAACTTTTACTTGCGATACTGTGACGTAACTTCCTATAATTAAATGTTTTAATTATTCATCTCGCTTCAATAATATTCAAATGTGCACATGATGTAATTGTGTCGCAGATCAATTTCTTGATAGTGATCAAGTAAGCAAACATGACTGATTAGAAATACTTTTATATAAAGTTAATCTTTCGTTTTTGTGTAGGTACTGTTTGAGGTTAATTACATAACCTCGTGTTAAAATCCTATTAGGCAATATGTAGTGACTCAAGTGTTTTTAGTTAAATTACGCCTTAGCTAGCCTCTGCCTGCGACTTCGCCCGCGTGAAATTTCTTGTTCCCACGACCCCGTCGCATCGCATCGCCCGTCCTCGCTATTACCTACTTCGTTTTCGCTTAGCGTTCTTTCCGACTTTTTATCTTTTTGCTCGACTTCTAAGAGTCCTAGCGTGATGTTAAATAGCTTATAGCCTTTCTAAAGAATTAGGCTATCAAATGCAAAAAGATTTTTTTTTTCATTTGATAGCCCTGATTTCTTTTTATTTGAAATCCGACAGGCAGTTCGAGAGATTAGCGCGTTCATACAAACACAATCTTTAGCTTTATTATTAGTATAGATTTAAGTGAACTTTGAAAAGAAGAATAGCTAATCATCACACTCGATATTTGATTGAAGATCACTGTAGCATACAATTAAGAGCAGGTCCCTACTCCGCTGCCAATCCCCTTGACATTTCTCACTGTCAACAACTACTTAACCATTAAGCCTTGCGGCCTAGTTGCGACTACACTTTTTCATCGCACAAAGAAAGGTTTATATAAAGAAAAGACCCCTAAGGCATCAAACATCTCATTTCAAGTAGATAGGTTATCTATTCACTAACCTTTGCTCGCGGCTTCGGCCACGTGTCAAATTAAACAACGGAAACGTACTACCGGGATAAAAACTCACCAAATCCTATGTCCCCCAGATCATGGTCTACCTGTGTGGCAAATTTCATCGAAATCCGTTCAGCCGTTAAGGCGTGAAAAGATAACTAACAGAGTGACTTTCGCATTTATAATATTAGTATGGATTTAACATCATTTTCACCATAAGCCCCATCCATTGCTCAACGGCACAATTTTATCGCCACCATCCTTACTCTATGGGTATGATGAGAACCCATGGTTACGTAACCCGTAGCCCCTCTTGCTAGATATTATTATTATCTAGATGATCCTCTCTGACCTCTGCGTCGTAAGTTCTGTATGAAAAATTATTACCAGGTGTAAAGGTTGTCGTGGTTTCTTCATACTTTTATTAATGATCGGTTCTCATTACAGAGAAACCATTAAAATAGTATTTTTTTTTTGTAAAAATATAACCCTCATTTTAAGCTTCCCTGCAGTTGGGTAAAATACTACAAAGACATAAAAACTATTGCTACTTCTCACTGAGGAGTTTTCTGATTACCTTTAAGAATGCAACCATCGATATTTGAATTCGTCGTAATATCAGGATTTTCCTGTCCCGATATTCTAAAGTCATCAAGACCAAATTTCTGCCACTGCGACCAATCTCAGCGGAAACCAGCTTTCGGCGCGGAAAATATTAAAGTGTACAAGTGTGTGGGCAGACACAGATGCAGTCTCTCTTCCTTTACTCTCATTGTCCTATGGGACGGCAATCCCGATAGTGTAGCTAAATAGAAAACCAATAAAATCTCTTTATAATGTAATAAATAGCACAAGATATTAAGAAAAAAATTATACAACTAGTAATTTTGGTTTTTTGTCGCCTAAAATTGTATACAATTCGATTACTGTTGAAATTACTAAGACACTCATTTGGAAATAGACAAGTAGTTTGTTAATAATAACCGAGAACATTTAGCAATACTTGCTTGTTTGATATTAACAAAGCTGTATTGTATGGGGCGTCTTAAATACCTAAGTCTTGGTTATTTGTAGCCGTATAATTTTTAACCAAGCCAAATCGGTACTTTTCTAAAGCTTGATTTTTTCCGTGTATTCAGTCTTATTTTTGCTCGTTCATGAGTTCAAAACATAGGCATTGATGTATTAAAACGAATGCCTTGCAATTTATTACTCTGACAGGATAATAACATATGCAAAAAGCGAACAATGTCGGGGACGCGAGTGTTGTGTCTCTAATATCATCATTAATCAATGAGTTGACTAGTCAAATATTTATTTAACCAAATTGTACCATCCGCCTTGTGACATAGGTACCTATCTATAGGTATATACCTCTTTTAACACGGTGTCTTTGTAGAATTGTAGACGTACTTCTGAAGATTCTGGAGCTGCTGAAAATGTACACCAAAGGGGGCTGATAAAAATCATACATACACCCAGACCCAGGAAATCGAGGATCTTTTTCAGGTTGCCCAAGGTTGGTTAAGTAGATATATTCTTTGCGATTACAAAGAACAACTAAACTTTAGTTAATAGACAATGTTTAAAATTGCATTATACAAAGTTTTGCAATCATGCTGATTTTGACTCCACCCACAACTCGCCTTGAACGTCCACCTTTTCACAATAAACAAATCCCTTTACAGTAAACATCACAACATTTCATCACAACCACAATAAAGGATCGTCATAGGTCACTACAGGGTGCACCGATGGAATCAATTCGAGCTAATCGATTAGGCACACTACGTGCATCGATTCGCCGCACCCGCTCTACGTCACTATTGTTGAATTATAGAACATGTTTCCTTTAATATTTCGAGATGCGAATGTGTTAAGCGTTGAATCGATTTGCGTGTCAGTGAGGAAAAGTCGTTGAATAAGAAGGGTATTTCATTCAATATAGGAAAGACATTTGTCAGATAGGTAATGTCTATCGTTGGGAAACTGCAGCTATTAAAGTCTGCCACGACGTGAGGTGATCCCATAATTATAACTTCTTCTACTTCCTTTGTTTCCTCAAAGCCAGTCGATAGAATGAGAAGCAGCATCTTTGACCAAAAAATAACAATGAACGATCATCCCCAACAGAACTGCTAGGTGTGGACAATGACTTTTCTTTGAGGGTTTGTATAGGTGGTGTAGGTAGGTAGGTATCTGTAATATGTAACAGCATAATCAGCCTATAATGTTCCCACTGCTGGGACGCAGGCCTCCTCTCGGTGAGAGGGAGTGGGCCGTAACCCCCCACGCGAGCCCAATACGGGATGGTTAATGTCACAAGTCTTCGATTTTTTGGTTAGGTTGGCAATATGTAATATGTAGCCTAAATTCAGCAATGAAAAAATTGTTGACAGCTGCTAAAAAAATAAATAATGAATCGTTATTCTTATTACGTTCATTAGGCCCGACCTTTATCCTTAAAAACTAATTAATTTTATTAATCATTATTACGGATACTTCCAAAGCTGGTCAATTAATCAAAGCTAACTGACCAATTTGTCTCATTTATCTTGTCTGGCTAACAAAGGGAAACAGTGAAATCAATTTATGCGCCACAGTGTATTGACGACCTGTACAGCCTCAGGCTTCACGAATATTGAATTGATATTCAATTTTTCAAATCATAATTGAATCGAATCTAATAAATTAAGTTTCTTAGATTGATTCTTAATTATGTCTCACCTCGGAAACCACATTCCAAAGATCTGCATCAGTTTCATATTATACTAAGTTTCTAAACAATGGTTTGACTAATTTTTATCTCACGTACCTACTAAACAAGTAGGCACGCACCTATTATAATAACACGATATGTTCACACAAGCACACGTAACAGTTGAACATTTATAATTCTTATGAAACAAAATAACACGCATCAGTTTCAGTTAATTTCGATATGATTTCAAAATACTTACTTTTGAAATATATTCTAAAGGACTTGAAGAACAAGCTCAGCACTTTCTAAGTCCAAAGTGGGTCATCACTACAAAAATAATAGCAAATTATTAATAATATAAGTTTTGCCACACCTCTATAATTTAACATTGCTGCAACTACATACAGGTATATTTCGTTCAACCCAATTATGTTTTTAATAAATATAATGTAGCAATGCAGTAATTTCGCCAATTCTTATAATTGTATCTTCGATCTACCAATATTACTGTCCTATTAACAATAGGACTATCTCAGTAGCAATAAATTGTCTTTTAGTGTTCCACTATCAGATGTACTAAATTATTATGAAGAAATAAGCTCTTCCATTCCAAAGTAAACTAATCCATGAAGTTTCATCATTTTACTGGGAAAATCTACAAGAGTTAGTTTACGGAGTAAAATCTGTTAGACATATTCGTTTAAGTTTAGTAAAACTATGGTTTCCTAGAAGATTGTTGGCCGCCACATACTCGTATATAGCGCCCGCAATTTACAGACGAATGACGTCACTGAAACGTAAAGTTGGTGTGTTTTCGTCATTAACGTTTTTTGACAGCGTCAAGATCAAACCGCATTGGCATCATTTTTATGACCGCCGTCACCGCGACTGTTATGTTGCGGCCACCGCTCTTCTCAGGAAACTGTAGCTTAAGTAGCTTTGTTTAACAATTTATATGTATAGTCAGACTTTTAATTAGCTGCAGTAAAATGAAACTTCTTAATAACTCATTTCGGACTGAGTTTAGAGATATGCATGTCAAATAAGTTTCGTTTGTTACACTATTCTGTACTAGAAAAACAAGATTTGGTTGATGGCTGAGAAAAAACAAAAAGACGCCAATTTCAGTCATTTAAGTTACACATAAGCTGTCATTTTACTGCAGTTAAGTCCGACTACAGATGTGCGTGTGCCCTTTAAATGCTATAGGAGTAAGACAAAGACGGGGCTGACGTCATCCGAGTAGTAGGAACTGAGACAAACCTTTTTTTGTAACGTTCATAAGATTTGCACTAAAAGTAACTACAAAGTCAAATCATTTATTTGAAATAGGCACATCAAAGGCACTTTTGAACGTCAAAACTTACAATAAAATTGAATTGACTCTAGTCGCCCCTTCTAAAAGGTAGTGTTGGTATGGAGAAGAATGGGCAAGAAACTCCACCGTTACTCTTTTAAAATGTTTTACAAGGTTTTGTATACATAATATAATTATATGCGAAGACGATGCACCTAGAATACAAGTTATTAGCTATTTGTGCTCGTTACTTACAACAACCGGATCGGTCATCGTGGAATGAAGTCATCAGTGTACATAAATATCTTTAAAACTTCATCTGATGAAGGCTTTATCAAAATCAACTTTTCTTTCGTTTGGTATTAGATTTAGTTTTAAGCCTGATATGCTCAGCATCCACGTTGATGTGCATGGATGCTGGCTTTTTTTTGCGTTTTGTGATCGGACGATTTTCTTCCATACATTCCTTTTTCCCACTGGCTTCTGCATAGGTGCAGCAGCACTCGGCAAAACTGCAGGTTTCTATGAATATTTAATTCCTAGAAAGCTACAGTACTTACGCTTAGCTACGTACTTCTAGAGACTACCCCATACAAATAAGCAATTATTGCACCTCTTTACAATTTCAGTTTAGATAAACATAAAACAAAATAATCTACTTTACGATTGTTCACTTAGTAGGTAATAAATAATAAGAAAATGCTGTATTCACCTATTATAATTGTATGTTAAATTTAGTTCTGTATTTTCTGTTGATTTCTGTAATGTATACGAACGTTGGTAAATCTAAATAAATAAATGAAATTTGCTTCTATAAAACTTTCAACTAGGTACCGATCACGTACAATTTTATGGTAAATCTTAACGATGACGACTCATGATATAATACTTAATCTCTAAGTATTATATCATGAGTCGTCATTACAAAGCTTCCATCCATCATCATTATATCAACCATGGGAACTGACATTCCCATAGGTTTGCTATGTTAAATCAGATAGCGCTTTTTTAAGCAATTTATTTTCTTTTAGTTTTTGCTAGGATAATGTCGGTTTGTGTATTCTGTTTCCTTATCGTAGTTTTTATTTGTCTTTTGCTACCTCGGCTCTTCTAAGTGCATAATCAGCCAAGAATGTCCTCACTGCTGGAACACCGGCCGTGATCCACCACGCGGGTCCAGTGCGGGATGTAAAATGTCACATGTCTTCGAATTTTGAATCTAGGACGTGCTAGTTTCCTCACGATGTGTTCCTTCAACGTTCTAAGTGCAAAAGATGTCAATTCTGCATGCGCTAAGTAAGCTAAAGTAAGCGAAATTTTGTAAAAATATGACCACAGTGGATTGTCTTGCAAGTTAACATTATGCTAGTGCCAGTAAGCCTGCAGTAAAGCCTGCAGTATGCAAGTACTTGGTGGATTTACGAAATCATAGGAATACAAATCTTCACTGCACCAATGCAAGACTAAATTCATTTGTGAGCCTAAGACCTCCGACCCATTTTACCATCTATGATTACTGCATTCTTCTATTTCAAACCATTCAATTTTAGACAGTTCATTTAATTTCAAATACTGCATTCGCTTGCCCTCATACCTTTTCAGATGTCTGCAATACAAGGAAGAAACCCATAAGACAAAAGTGTAGAAAACGAATTATTACAAAGATAAGGTCAGTTATTAGTAACTGACCTTATCTCTGTAATAATTGGGTTTCTGGTAGCGAAATTACCGAGTACCTAAGTAAGCCGAATATTTTGAAACTAGCAATTCCAAGCTATCATGAAGCTACAGTTAAACTCAATAATACCATAACTGTTAATACAGAACAGATAAATGCCGAAGGATCACGACTAATTGCTACAGAAACGAATGCACACCACAATGTGGTGTGTGTGTGGTGTGGTGTGTGGTTATGTCTTGTAAAACTAAAAAGTCAAAGTAAAAAATCCGTGCAAAGTGTGACTACTACAGACGAGAGTGCTACTTTTCCTAATACTGTAATTTCCTATGACCTACAAAAAGGAAGACACACCTTTTAGAATGCCCGCTCATCAAACACAGCCAAGGGATTTGTCAAAATTTTATTCATCTTCTGATAAAGACGCAAAAGAGGACACTGCTCCATTATGGGAAACTATAGTGCTTCATTAACATACTCAATTTTAATTTCATTCCTTCCATTTCTTCTTATATGAAAGGATCATCAGGTTATACATCGATATGGTACCTACAGTGAGCCTACTGCATTGTTTTATAGTCTGACATAACTGTGTTCTACCGAAATGCTATTACGTGATCGAGTTTGCAATTTGATACCGTCGCGTGTTCCCGCCGCTATAATAATGTTATGCGTAAACTTTCAACATATTTATTTTCATACTACTATTATTATCTAAACACAGGTGTATTACCGTTATATGTAAATTGTGGATGAATATTATGATAGAATGATTTGGATGTAGCCTTAATATTTGAGAATAATGAGTTGGACGACGACCTGGTGAAGGCCGCAAGAATCCGCTGGATGCGAGAAGCACAGAACCGGCCGACGCCGACGTGGCGGTGCTGGAAGCCTATATCCAGCAGTGGACGTTTTTCGGCTGAAATGATGACGATGATGAACGAGTTAGTTGAGCAGGCCATGGATGGAAACCACCTGAATGTTGACTTCTTTTCGAAAAACACAACATTTGTGTTGGATTCGCAAATACGATTTGTACTACTTCCAAAGGTACGAATCAACTACCTACATATTTGTTGATGGCAAAACTATCAATCGAAAAAATTGTTCTTAGTACCAACTATATTGATTACGAAGCTTTACAGCCCTTCTATACAAAAGTAATGGCAAGCGTGACGAGTATACGTGATCAACTGAAAGGTTCGTAGTATGATTTATCGCGTGCAACGCTCTATAGGGAAGAACACTTTCACCGAGTCGTGTAACTTGGTGGAATGTGCTCATGATTGCCCTGTTATACAACTTTAACCCGACCTTTGGCAGTCCACTTAAGACGGCTATTTCTAAGGAGGTAAGTATCAGTAATGATGGGCTAAATGTTCTTGTGTTTAAATCAAAGCGTGTCTACTTGGCAGCTTCAGGAAAATTTGGAAGATTACATTACCAGATATTAGGTTGGAATTTTATCATCCATCTCTCACAGACGTGCTGTTTGTTTAGTTTTAATTATTTTTTTGATTATATTCTTGAGTAACTATATTTGTATAAAATAAAACAAGTAAATAATATGCACTTATTTAAGATATGGAAGAGCGAGCCCCCCACACAGGCGTTTTTGCTTAAAAGGAGGAACCAATCAATAGTAGTTAAAAATAATAAAGTATTTTTCATTTAATTATTCGTTTTACACTATTTGCTTTTCAAAAACGGGCTCTGATAAACTCAATAGATTAAAATAGAAAGTGAGAGCCTTAAATACTTCGACAGTTTACAGGATATACACTAAACGAACATAATTATTCAGGAATTCATTTTCAGATCCGGTGTATTAGCACAAACGTGATGTGATTATATACTCAAGTTAGCTCCGTATGGTAACTGCTTAGGTACGGATTTACCCGTATATTTAAGTTGCACTCGGCACTTACGCTGTTACAAAACCATTGGGACTTGTGCATAGAAATAAGTTCTTATCGGAACCCGGAAAATCCCATTACAGAGGAGTTTTCCGTTTACTGAATTTAATATACAAGCTTCGTTTTTCTATACGTTAAATCTCTTAAGGGGGCATTGTATTCATCATTAATAAGTTTTATGCTTTTATTAAGCTTAAACCAGGAAAAGAAAGTCAGTTGGTCTTTACATTACTTGTGGTCACATGTTCCTTTCAGGAACACTGGGTGGGGACAGTCCTAGGTATAATCATTTTATTACTGTTTTGAAAACTAACAATACTAACCTATTTACATAAGCATTATTGTTACTAAAACCAAAATACTAACAATATTGTGGACCTAGTCTGAACAGACGAATTTTTCAAATGCTTGAAGCAATTGCAATAGTTTGCTGACTTCAATTGACAAATCTTAACAAGCAAAATGAAGTTCTTTAATTATACATTCAGAAATCAGACTACAGACTAGCTTGCGTAATTTGAAAATCAGCGTTATTACACCCAATTGGTCGAATTCGATGCATCTGTTCTTGAAATCTCGGTGTGCCTTTCTGTAACCGTACACCCATGGTTAATAATGTACTACGTATACCCCTGAACCCTTAGAATCCTCTAAGGGTAACAGAAGTGGCTATGCTCCACGTATATTTGCAAAAGCATGTTCCATGGCACCTTGCGTAACTGAATTAACTGGCCTTTTGTGGTTACCTATTAAATTCAATATTTCACAAACTGCGCCCAGCGATCATCACGTAGATCTTCCATTTTGCGTGTGATGGACTTCTTGCGTAACCTACTTGTACGTTTGTTTCGACTATGAAGTTTTGGTATAGGTTAGACAAGCCCAAAATTATTTATCAGTAATATTAGTCATCGCTTGACTAAGCTTGTTAGTGGTGTTCATGGTAAAGCCTAATGAAAAAACCCAGTAACACTTGTCTCAATCTAGGAATCAAAACGAAACTCACTCTCGGCAGTCTCAGCTCTCTCAGCAGTCGCGCTTGTGACCACGAGACCTGGAGCATATATGAAAGCTATACACCCATGATACACCACACACCATCAAAGGACGGCTCAGTGGGAGAAACAAGCATCGCTCAACACATTTCGATAGTTCACCACCATTAGCGAGACTATATGTTTTCGATCTGTAATAACATGCAGAGAGATGTTACCGTCGTACATAGTTCTATTACAATAATGTTGCTAGTTGCCGCATCATTGCCCTACATGATTGACTATTGTTACACTGTCACGACATTGAGAGCGTTTTGAAGTTGCAGCTTTTTGATAACGCATTGGAAGACTTCAATTATGGAAATAGGGAGCGATTTTATGTCTCTAAAACTTTTAGCAGTGTTGAAACGAATAAATAAAACTTGTTTTCGTCTTCGATCGCAAAAATAGCCTTTAAAAGGACACCCAAAAACAACATTATAACAAAAACCTGTATTTATACCCTTTACAAAATTTTAGCCAAGTCCAACTTCGGATTACAATAGGTAGGTACTTCTTATTAGTTCGGACTTCTTTAACAAAAAGCATTGCCATTAAATTTTATGAATGTTTGCACTGTCACTGTCAATTTCAAGACCGAAGTTGACGAATGTTATGCACAAAGCAAATTAGTAATGTTCACAGAGTACAATAATATTTAAATTAATGTTCAATGATTAATATATAAGTCAATGGTAAATGTTAAGTTTTCTAAATTGTGGTGACTCATCCACAAAATCCCCTAGAATCACAAGTTGAAGCTAATTGAAGTTAATATATTTCAAGTGGTGTGGATGTTACATATTTCACAAAATGCAACAAAAATATTCGATTGAAAATATTATCTCTAAAATAAATTGTTATTCTGTGGTGTTTGTGCTAGTTCCTGGGACCACTATCTTCCAATTAAATATCGTATATCCGTATCTTGTCGTGAAGTACGATGCTGGGATCGCAAAACAGTTGATGCACGTTTGTTTAATATCGTTCTGCTTCATAAACGTTGTTGGTAACTTGATGCTTAGCATTTTCATGGACTCAACCCTGAAAAGGCCCATAGTTGGTGAAGGCACGTCCTACTGCGAATACTGTAAAATGTTGCGGCCAGCGAAGAGTTGGCATTGTAAGAAATGTAACGTTTGTATCATGAAGCGGGACCACCACTGCTTCTTCCTTGCGCGCTGCATCGGATTGTACAACCAGAGATATTTCATCTTATTCCTCGGACACGGGATGCTCACAATGCTGTATATAACTTACTACAACTACTATTTCGTAACATCGAACTCTATAGCACCGAAACCATTACCGGGACAAAACTTTTTTATGTTTTACTTGTTCCTAAACTTTACTCTTTCTTTCTTTTCTTTAATTTTTTTTGTCATTCAATTAAGGAATGCAGTGACAGGCGTGACTTGTTATGAGTCTAAGTTTCCTGAACTAAGAAAACCTGCGAATTGGAGGCAAAATTTGCTCAACATATTCGGGACTAGATGGTACTTGGCCATAGTGTGGCCGCTGTGTGAAAGTGCTTTACCGAATGAAGTTAAAGATACTTGACGGAGCTATGCTATTTAAGTGAAGAGAAAATTAAATATTAGAATATTTTTAATGTGTTGTATTATTTACTAAGCTTACCAAGTTCTAGAGATCTTGCATCTTCGGATCTTTGTCAAGAAAACTGTAATTAAAAATCATAAATAATTTATTGAAATTAGGCTGGCACTTTTTGAAAGTCAAAATTATGCTTCATGAGTCGTACTTTAAAAAGAAATTCCCGGTGACAAGATTCAAAAGTTATGACTGGGTTTTGTAACAACAAACCCCAGTCATACCATTTTCCAACTTGTTGACTTTCTAAACTATCATCATTCTTCAGTATCATGTCACTTACCACCAGCAATTCCAACCACGGACCCAACATTTCAACACTCTAATTCAACCTAATTTACGACTCTATTGGATAAGTGACAGGTGCTATTATCGCTAATATATAACAATGAAGAAAATGGCTATTGTTCTTTAACGCCATCGATCATGAGTATAGGTCTAATGGAGCTCTAATGAACCTGCAATGATATTATGTCTTGGAATGGCGATAAAACGGTGCTTTGGGACTATCACTTGTAGTATAGTGACAGATCAAGGACTGCTGTTATTTTATTTTATGGTTGTTATATGCCATGGGAAATAAAACGCTAGGATATTATGTAAGTGCTGGTTCTGCAACTGCTCTAAGACTTTGGACTAACATTTCATTTGAACTTACAAAAAACGGAATTGCAAACGATGGGCATGTCCAAAAACCAAAAAAATCGAACACATGTAACATATACTAACCTGCACTGGGCCCGCGTGGTGGATCACGGTCCACTCTCTCTCTCACCGAGTGGAGGCTTGTGTCCCATCAGTGGGAACATTATAGGCATATAATGCTAAATGGATGATGAGGGATGATGCAGGCTAACAGTAACAGTAATGCTAAATACAGTAAAAGCTCCTTATTCGCGCTTCCTTCATTCGCGTTTTCACTATTCGCGGATTAAAAAAATGCGACCCAATTCTATATTCGCGGCTAAAAATTTCTTTATTCGCGGATCTAATTGATCGCGCCGCCTTAGCACTGCCGCCTCCTGTCAAAGGATGCTGCACCCCGCTACCGACACTACCCAATATTATTTGTAAATGCCGTCAAATGGACTAAAAAAACAGTAAAATAGATCTTATTGTAAAATAGCAAATGAGCTCTGCGATTTCTTTATGAACATTGATCCGTCTATGGAACGAAGTCTTATTTTTAAAAGGCAAATTGCTAATGCGACTGATGCGTATCAGTCTGAACTGAAGGAGCTTTTAAAAACTGCCAAGCAAGAGAAAATTACAAAATTCTTCAAACCATTGCAAGCCTAAGATAATTTAATGAAAATGTTCAAAAACTTGAATTAAATTGATTTTTTTATACATTTGCTTTTTTTATTTTGTTACCTAGGAACGTATCCCATATAATCCCATATAAATTACCATTCCGTATTCACGGTTTCTGTATTCGCGGCATATTTTTGGAACATATGCCCCGCGAATAAAGAGCTTTTACTGTACGCCAATTCCCAAAGAAACAGTTTTTGCCTGATTGTTTCTATGATGGAGGTTTCTTAAAACTAATTTCCTTAACAATTTTTGCCGCTCAATCCTCCGTGCCTACAAAAGTCAATTTAAGCTCGAGTTTATCTTAATTTGAAACATTTGAAAGCGATACACCACAAACTATCAAACTATGGCAGTAGAAATAACAAGCATTGCTCAACACATTTCGATAGTTTACAAGCATTACCATGATAATATGTTCTCGATCTGTAATAACATTGATTTATTCCAGAAATCCCCATCGATAAATCCCCACCAGTGTTGTGTAGAAAATTTTTACTGTAGTTTTTTCTACATACATACATCCCTCACGACAACTTTCCATAGGAGTAGGCAGAAACCACAGCACGGCACCTGCTACGATCCTTACATACTGCTTTAGCTACGTCCACATTTTTCGTGGTTTTTCTATTATAATAATAATGAAGGTAGCTGTCGCATTATTGGTCTACAACAATATGAAGTGTATACCTAATTGGTGCGGGAGTTCTCGTGAGTTTAAAATGTTTAATAACGCCTGTTTGGCTGCCCAAGAAAGAGTTAAATTAGTACATTTTAAATTCAAATGCAAATGGTGACCTTTTAGAATTTTCTTTTTTATACATATAAAACTTGTTTCCCTCTGAGATCCCAAAAACTAAAACATTTGTTAAAAACACTTAATACCCTCATCCTTTGGACCATTAGCCGTTTAATATAATAAATTATCCTTTATGTATAATTTTCAAAAAAAAAATTAGGTGTAAAAACAATCGATATAGCTTCTGGTGGCTTACTGTCAGTTGCAGACAAGTAAAGGGCCGAAATGCCAGAATCGTGCGCCGGCGCAACGGTACACTTTCGAACTGATATCCTCTAGCTACGTATATTTCTGCGTAGGTATTTATTTATAAGTACGAATGTGGGATGTTATGTGACTTACGATTTATAACATGAAGAAGTTGGTTTTTAACCGACTCAAAAGGAGAAGGTTCTCAATTCGGATGTTTATATTTTTTTTTATGTATGTTTGGGCATAACTCCCTCATATAAGGATTTGCAAAATTTTTGTTTGTTCGAAATAGGTTTATTCCGAAATGGTCCCATTTAAATTTCGTAAAGATCTGATGATGAGTTTCGAAGACAGACAAGGGAACTCATCAACAAATGCTAGCAAATCAACCGCGATTGCTGCAATAGCTTAAGTATGCATTGTTTACGCAATTACACAACATAGCATCACGCCTGTACCCTTTAAAGGGGTAGGCAGATGTGTTCAATAGCTTCCTGCCACTGATATTCATATGGCAAGTAGTGTTATATGAATTTGTTTGGGGGACGCCCTTCCCCTACTGTCGCGTTATAAAAAAAAAATCTACCTAAGACCTACATAAAAATGTTCGTTGAATTCTAAGCACGTGGTATCATAATATACCGATAACAAAAAATGTTCGCATGACTTGTTTTCCTGAACTTTAGTGCTTTAGTCATTCTGCGGTCAAAATAAATCTCGTTCAACTTCTTTCGACGTCATATTAAAAACTGGTTTCCTACAATGCAGTTGCCATTTAAGAAATTTTGCGTCTTGTCAAATGTCACTGTCAATCTCAAGACTGAAGATATCTTTTGCTTCACAGAATACAATATAATATGGTTTTGATAAGTTTAACAACATTGGAGAAATTGTGGTCGACGTTAAACATTTCACACAATGCATTTATTTCATCGTGGATCCATAATTGGAAACATTATTTCAAGAGTACCATATTACTTTGTGGTATTTCTGCTAATTCCTGGGATCTTTATCTTCCAACTGACTATCGTGTATCCTTTTCTTATCGTGATGTTCGATTGTGGCATCGCTAAACAGTTAATACACAGCTGCATAATAGCATTCTGGTTTGTAAACGTTGTTGGCAACATGGTTTTCAGCATGATGATGGACTCAAGCTTGAAAAGGCCCGTGTTCGGCGAAGGCACGTACTGCGAATACTGTCGAATGTCGCGGCCAGCGAAGAGTTGGCATTGCAAGATATGTAATGCATGTATCATAAAGCGGGACCACCACTGCACCTTCCTTGCGCGCTGCGTAGGGCTTTACAATCAGAGATACTTTATTCTATTCCTTGGACACGTGATGCTCGCAATGCTATATACAACTTACTACAACTACTACTTCATAACGTTGAGGTTTGATGATGACGCATGGATACTATCTGCTGCCCGCATCATCAACCCGATGCTAAGGTTCGTGATCCCTGAACCCCTGAGCCTTGTGGACATGTATGTGTTGTACGTGTTTATGAATGTGGGAGTTATATTTTGGTCTGCTAGTTTGTTCTTCTATCATTTAAGGAACGTAGTGATGGGCGTCACTTCCTATGAGTCTAGGTTTCCTTCACTAATGGATTCTTCGAAATGGAAGCAAAATTTGCTAAACGTATTTGGGACTAGATGGTACTGGGCCATAGTGTGCCCGCTGTGTTCAAGTCCTTTGCCGAATGATGATAAGAGTCCTTGAAGAACCTGTAATATTTTTGTGAAAAGGCTTTTGTAAATAGTTTTATTATTTAGTTATTAAATAATTCACAACTATGAATGCAATTTACTGTTTGTTTTACCGCCTCTAAAAGAACTGCATGTGATAACATTTTCTGTTACCTACAAGATGTGCCGTTCAGCCGTTTACTTTATTATTTCGTAAATTCAAGAATTTGACACCAACCCGGAAGTCAAACAGACATTATAACTGGTACCCAGATATAATCTTCATACAACTGGCTCAATAATACTGATCCACATTCTTCCCAGCTACATGTAAGCCTGAAGCGATAGAGATCTCGCAAGGTTGCGGTTGACTCCATAAAGATAGGTTCCATTGCTGGCTGCGCAGGGCGCGGGGGCCACGAGACCGTTACCTAAGCGGCGATAAAGCGGCGGACACCTGCTGCATGCTAATGTCCAGGAAGTGGGCTCGGCTGCGGCTATACTATGATGAATGCTTGTGGTGGGGACCGTGGGGAGTGTGCGCGAATGGTTAGAATGGCGTGCTTTGGATAAACATTTGGTTAAACTATATAAAATGAACGTTGAAACTAGTGCTAATCTGTTAGAAGTCTCTTATTGATAGAATAATTGGCACACTTTGACTTATTATAATTTTTTTTCATAAATTGAATATGCTAAACGCTAATAAGAAGTATAATATCAATTAATATCTAAATGACAAATTTTAAATTACATCCTTACTAATTTTATAAATTCAAAAGTAACTCTGTCTGTATGTTACCTTTTCACGCCTAAACTACTGAACGAATTTCGATAAAATTTGGCTAGATTGCATTCCGGGGAAGAACATAGGATAGTTTTTATCCCGATATTTCCACGGGTCCGACACTTATGCAGATGAAACCGCGGGGCGCTGCTAGTATCTTATAAAAAAAACTACTTGCTTAAATAATTTATTATAGTATAACAACTAATAAGTCAAATAAAAGCCCTATTCCTCTCTCCTAATTTGCTGTGCCTGACAGGGTCCACTATGATCATGACATTGTCTTTGTAAAACCTTCCATCTAAGTACATTGTGGAATACACTAATTAACTGACGGTAAGTAAAAGCATATTAAGTGAAATGGAATCGCACTACAATTCGTGGCATGCGCTGTCCGCGATGGGCACGCGACGTCGATGTGGTCACCGTTACGCAGAACCCGTTACCACATACATACACTATGCCTGTACATTCGACATAATATACGGTGAGGACAGTGGACGATAGAAGACTTGGTGAATTTTTGTCATGAATTGTTGATGACTAAAAGATACAACTAAAGAATAATGTAGTTTAGAAATTCAATAACACTCTCTTAGACTAATAGCAACAAGATAAAAAGACTGTAAGTAGGGATATATCATTATTTATTAGCTTATGGCTATAGCTCAGGCGCGACACGCGACACGCGACATAATCGCGCGCGACACGAAGGCACCGCTCGTCGCGCGACTTGCGGTGCCTTTCTGTTGCGCACGATTTTATCGCGTGTCACGCCTGTTTGAAGGAGCCTTTACTCATTCCCTCATGCTGCTATGCGTTTAGTGATAATGATGCTATATCACTTGCAGAAGTCACTGCTGATATTAAGTATGAGTGACATCATCATCATCGTCATTTAGCTAAAAGGCACTACTGGCCTCCCCAAAGCCTCGCGACAACTACCGGGCATGTGTTTTTGCGTCCTACACCAAGCTATCACATATTATTGTGTTGATATACGACTACATAGCTATACGTACGTAGTTGATAGTATGCACAGGATGAACTTGGTTAGCGAAACGCCATATTTGTGATGGCTCTTATGACGATAAAACAAAAAATTTACATTTTTTTAGCTCATAATTTCAACTACACTACGAGTTCGGTAGCTAATTAAATTTAACCCTGCAGGTATAGATGATGATACATTTACAGGTACCAGGACCCCATGTTCACAAAGATGATTGGTTTCATTTTTGTCATCACTACTTTGAACTTTATCTAATTTCCCATTCACGATCTCTAACACTTCTCACATCAATCTATTAACTATCTCAATCCTTTGACAGTCGGTTGCAACATAAATACTTGCGTTTGATGTCAATCCTTCATCTTTATGTTAGTATCACGAGCTTAAACTGGGGCGAGGAGATCGTTCTCAGGTGATGGTGTATAGTGGTGATCATTTGTTTGTTTAGCTTGTCTGTTCTTTTGGGAATGTGACCTTTTCAATGTTGCATTGGAAAGTGTAAGCGAAGAATCAGCGATTGATTGTCACGTCCGGCTGGAATGATTTCGATCAGAAATCAATCTCTGGGACAATGAGAGCTCTGGCTTATCTATATATTTTGTTCATTTTAGAAAGGAAGCACAGAAAAGAAGAAGTGAAAGAAGGAAGGAAGAAGAAGAAGAAGAAGTGGAAGGACACCACCAGGTGACCACGTCCACCACCGTCCGTCCGTCTGTCCGTCCGTCCGTCCGTCCGACCACGTCTCACCAGATTAATTTTTATCAGTGATTTCACACGTGTCTTAACTCGCCATTATCCGGGCCTAAAAACCAACTACCTAATCTACATAATTCTCCGCCATCGAGCATTTAAATTCGGTGTCTAAGAAACCCCCATACTGGGTAAGTGTTGGATAGCATTTTCATGAGTATATTTTGTGTTTTTTTTTTCTTACAGATTAACTTGGCATGTATGCTTAATTTTATCAGATTTTAATATACGCTAAATCATGTAATTTATTCAAACTAATGCCTTCAGCTTAATGCATTTTGACTTTTCGTGCTTCACACTCAAAATGTATTGCATCATGCCTTTTTTCACTCTTCCCATTTTGTAAACTCCGTCTGATTGTGACAATCCACCATCACCTTCATTAGCGCACTGTATTGCTACTCGCTCTGCTTAGCTTGGTGTCGCAATCAGCGGAGTTGACCAATGGTCATCTCGTGACACGCTGGACGTCATGTTCCAGGGTCCAAAGTTCCGGTTAGGGAACATCAACAAGCTTAACGGCAGCACATCTGGAGCCACGCGGCTGATTCCGTCGTGACTCGTGCGTGCCTGCAACTACCGGCATCGGACGTCCCATTTGTTGGCCATCTTGCCACGTGGGCCGAGCTGTTTAACGGCGGTCGTCGCGAACACCTGACGACCGGCACCCCTACGCATCCAGCGTGGCACCCCGCTGCGGTCATCGCCACGCCGGCTAACAGGGCAGTACAGCGCTACCCACAGGGTGGACTCTGGGAATTGTGAACCGTAGACCTACCCACACCTTTTTCTAAATATATATTTTTTATGTTGACTTGGATGCGTGGTCTTATTTCTATATAACCTGCGCCACGCATACCCCCTACCCCTTTTCAATTCCCAGAGTCCACCCTGTGGGTAGCGCTGTACTGCCCTGTTAGCCGGCGTGGCGATGACCGCAGCGGGGTACCACGCTGGATGCGTAGGGGTGCCGGTCGTCAGGTGTTCGCGACGACCGCCGTTAAACAGCTCGGCCCACGTGGCAAGACGGCCAACAAATGGGACGTCCGATGCCGGTAGTTGCAGGCACGCACGAGTCACGACGGAATCAGCCGCGTGGCTCCGGATGTGCTGCCGTTAAGCTTGTTGATGTTCCCTAACCGGAACTTTGGACCCTGGAACATGACGTCCAGCGTGTCACGAGATGACCATTGGTCTACTCCGCTGATTGCGCCACCAAGCTAAGCAGAGCGAGTAGCAATACAGTGCGCTAATGAAGGTGATGGTGGATTGTCACAATCAGACGGAGTTTACAAAATAGGAAGAGTGAAAAAAGGCATGATGCAATACATTTTGAGTGTGAAGCACGAAAATCAAAATGGAACCTGGTGGTCCACCTGTGTGTGGTGGTGTGGTGGTGGTGGTGTGTGGTGGTGTGGAAGTGGAAGTATTCTAAAATATATTCTTACCGTTTAAAATATCTAGAAACTAGCTTCTGCCCGCGACTTCGTCGGAATGAAATGTCTTGCCCTCCCGCTGCACCCTGTCGCATCGCTTCACCTGCCCGCACTATCATTTTCATATCATATCTTTCGTTTTCGCTTAATGCTCTTCTGACTTTTTTTCTTTTGTTCGGCTCTTCGGAGCCATAGCGTTAAATAGCCTATAGGCTATTTAACGCTATGGCTTCCTCAAGAATAGGGCTATCAAATACAGAAATATTTTTTTTTTCCGACCGGCATGCAGTTCCAGGGATTAGATGATCAAACAAACAAACAAACTCTTCAGCTTTATTATAAGTATGTATATATAGATATATATTAGTACAGATATAGATAAAAGTACCAGCTTCCGGCTTATACTAAGTACCTAGTACCTGGGTAGATCAGCAAATGAATAACTCTCCTCGATTCTAATCACCATACTTACTTATAATAACTACATATACTCGAGAAACACCGACCAATAATCCGCACAGCTCATTACATACAGGATAGAAATCGTACGGAAACATTCAATATTATCGTACTCGAATCAACCACATTACCAACTTAATACTACATCTGCCAAAATTATCTTCCATACATTATCTACGTACAAATGTACGCAATCAACGTGCTGATGGACTGCAAATGTAAGTTTGTAGACAGTTATGATACTGCTGCCTGCTTTCGCTTCGGCTCATATAATTTATTTTACTAGGTATATGTATAGTCATAATGTTATGTATAGGTATGTATGTTAAATAATATAGGTAGACGGGTCGATTTTCTAATTTTTGCTATTACATGTTTTCTAGCTAGTAACTACTGTATGTTACCACCACTTTACTAGTTGATAAGTATACAGTAGAATTTAAACAAAATGACAAATACGAACTGTGACTATGGATAATGACGGGTCATAGCCGATCCTTGTCTAAAAATGCAATGACGTAATTCGTACCAGTCTTAGGAGAATACACCGATGTACCTGCACCTGTGAAAATTTCAGTAATGAGAATGAAAGGGCGAGATCCAACGAAAACTGAAAATTAATTATAGTACGTATAAGACTAGGGTTGGGAGGAAGTATCGATCTTCCCTACCCTAGTCTTATACTCACCATTAATTGTCAGTTACTAAATTATCGCTACACAAAGTGTCGAGGTAATTCGACAATGAAACCTAGTTTAATGTAACAGACAAACACAAAAACGCTCCTGTATTCCCCAAAGGAACAGGCAGGGAGACATCCCTGCCTGTTCCTTTGGGGAATACAGGAATGGCGAAATGTGGTCGTGGTATGTCTACCACGACCACATTTCGCCAGTTGTGTTAATTCTCATGTAAAATAATAATAATAATTCTTTATTTTTCGGACAACAATGATGAAATGTGTGTGTGAATGAAAAGGGCTGAGCCTAATGGCAATTCAGAACTCTGACGAGCTGCTCAGAAATACCTAAAGAAAATACCCAAAAGAAATCAGCCCGAACCTCTTCAAAACCTTGAAGAATAAGGGCTAAAATGGTATGTTTTGAACTGATCCTTCTCCTCTAGCCGTCTGGCCTTTTGGGCTATTACCGTCTGAATGAAAACGGGTTACCTACCCAGTCATTAGTAGGCGGAGAGAAACCAACCTGTCTGACTTATGCACTATCACGACCGCAATAAATATTATACAGTACATTCTGTTGATTTCTCAGTCCGATTTGCGCCTAGATATTTCTGTAGCGTTATGATTGTTTGAGTTAGAGAGGAAATAACCACCACAATTGTGTAACACACTTTCCATCACAATCTGAACCATTTGGAAGGATATTGCTAATCTATTGCTTCATATATGTTCGAAAAATTTGTCTGCTCTGCAACAAACAACGCAATGGATGTTGTTAAACTGTCAAAATGAAAGCCATTGCTACTGATAGTGTGTTATGCAATAGATACTTCGCCGGTTTTTGGAACGATTGATCAAGTCTTTGTTATGAAATCTGATGATAGCGTGGTTGTTTTCCAAAATAACATGACCCAGATTCTAAAAAAGAAATAAAAAACATAACCTACTGTAAAAGTTTTATGAGGTTTGATTAATACCAACCGATTTGCCTAATAGATTTTCAGAATCAAGAAGTCAGTGTATTTAAAAGTAAATATTAAAAAAAAGGCAATGTTTAATCCAACGATACATAGTCAGTAATTTCTGAATATATTGATTGAAGACACTGTTTTATCCATACAGAGTTAAGTGGTTGTCCAAAATACCAACTAGGTATTCATTATAACACGAGGTTTAATAGGCGTCTAGAATCCGGGGTTAATTTGGTGTTGCTCTTGACACTCGAAAAACCCATCTTTACTTTAATTTATGGACCTAATGTACCACGTTTTTGCGGCACGATTTTGAGCTAAGTTCAAAGGGCTAGTGAAGGGAGTGTTCAAGGAAAAACGAACGGTAACTCATTATACTGCTCAATTTAATAAAATAAAACGGAACTCGCGGCAGCAATTAGTATGTTATCGTGAATTATAAGTTCTGTTATAATTTTATGACACCGGTATTTTATTGACGCATTTACGCGATGCAGCAAATGTTACAAAAAAAATAAGTGCGAATTTTAGGAATCACACACGTACAATGCATAATAATTAAGCTTGAATATTTGTTTCTGTATTTCTCAGTAAATAATTGAAATCGAATTATCAATGATTCATTGAAAACTTCTAGGAGAAGGCAATGACTCAAGCATGTAGGTCCTTGCAGAATGTTAAAGTTACATTTACATCTTGAATGTTGCTCTCACTACATAAACTACTTTACAGCCACTGTGCGATCTTTGTAGGAACTAATATTTTACACAGAAATAATCACGATTCAACAAAAACTATTGAACTTTAACCACAGAAATAACTCATTGATAGCGTGCGAAGCCAGTGTACTATCATACTCCGATTGTAACGTCAGTTACCAAGCGAACGATTTCGACAGTCATTATGAAACAATCGATTTCCGATCAACAATAGATTGAGCGATTATGTCAGCGAGATGAGTTTTTGATTCGATATAAATCGCCTGTCAACAAAACCCGACAGTTGAGTTAGATAACTTCTCTTCTTCGTTCATACTTATATCTGCAATAAATCGCATCATGCCATCATCAAAACTATATTCATTGAGAAAAAAAAATGTTACCAAAACGGCGGGAATTTGAACATTGCATCGGCGGCCATCTTGCAACAGTAAATTTTTTTTACTGAGTATTTTCACAAGAATCGAATTAAATAATCGTTTATAATCGTGAGCTATCATTAACGCAATAGTATTGCTGCATTTTACATAATTAGTGAGTAAGAATTGCTGCTTCTTTGGTTTACAAAAGGTGAAAATAATTGTTGTTAGTCAAATAGTAGGTAAGTAATTTGTTTACCGTTGTTGCTTTTAATTACTGTGACGGAACTGGTGCTTACCTGTAATATATAAAAATATATTGTTAGTACAGCGAAAGTAACTTGGGTTCCGCAAGTTACTTTATCACGCAAGCATACATATATTTATGGACATAATAATACCGTATTTCCGTTTTAAAACCAGCAAAAAAGTTGGTACCTAAGTAAAAAAAAAAACTGATTAGGTGCGAGTCGGACTCGCGCACCGAGGGTTCCGTACAAATTTTTAGGTATGTAAATAGGTACATAGTTTATCACGGGAATCGTGCTCGAATATTTTTTCCGTTTTTAAATACAATTGGTTGTGACCCGCTCCCTCGCAATTTGTTACGGTCCCGTGGCATTCTGCTTTACAGTTTTCGGATTTTTTCCTCTAATTATGCTCTAACATGCTTCTTGCCAAAGGAGAATGCCATGGGAACGTACCAACTTGCGAGGGAGCGGGTCACAACCAAATGTAGTTCACAAAAAACTCCTATTTTTTCAATTAAAAAAGGGGACTCATTAAAAAATTTTTTTTTATTGTGACGTATTGCATAAATTGTTCTATCGCGCCGTCACGGATGACGTTACTTTCAATATTGGTTTCATCTGCACTATAAAATAATTAAAATCCTTATTAACGAAAACTTTAGGTGCTTTTCCATAACGTAGTCTTTGTGTGATAATCCTTAGCTATTCTTTCATCATTCATCGTCATCTTTCATTCGTCATTTTCTCGAACGTAACCTCAAAATATTAAGTAGGTAATTGGCAAATAAATACAAATTGCAGGAATCCATGTAAAAAATAGTTAGCAATATAGGAAAGGCATTAAATTCAACTCCAAACATACTAGGTTGGGTTGTGACAGCGGACTTTTCGTTTGATACAGGGCGCTTTATATTTGACGGCATTCTCCTGTCATGATTCTAGGTCAACGGGAAGTACATAGCTGTATAGGTTTTGATTCCCTTGCAAGTGTCAAAATATGCGACATAAGTGGAACATAAACGTCCGTATCTTTTGAATTCGTTGACTTAGAAGTTTGATGTTTTCACTGCTTCAAGGGATTGCAGCCCTGAGTATTTGATATTAATGTCAACTTTATAACTTCACGCGTTCCTGAGAAAAATGGTCTTGACAGACGGACAACGCAGTGATCTTATAAGGCCCGTTTCCGGTTACATTTTTCCGTTCATGGTTATGTTTTTCCTTTTGAAGTACGAAACCCTAAAAAGCCTATTCTAAATTATTGGTAACCATTGTTTTTTGTTTAAGTAGTTCATTTTTGTGTTGATTTTCTTGGGTCATCAATACATAAAAAACCTATCAGCCCATAACAAGGCGTATCCAAGTATTAATGAACTTTCGGAAACTGCAAAATGCACCTTGAAAAGTTACACAGATTTCAGAGCCCAAGTTTCATATTGCCGAACAGCTGGAAAATACCGACAATACACCTAAACGAAAACCGTAAAATTATTCCGCCAAATTAAATTTTATGAAAGTTGATCGTTTTTATCATTATCTTGAGTAGTGTTTAAAATTATATTTTATTGGGTTACGTAAATATTGCCAGTGAGAATTATTCACGGGAATTTTACCTACTTATGAAAGATACTGCTTTCTATAAAGTGACATCTGGTGGGACGATGGAAGAACTGTAGCAAACCGCGTGGAATCAGCCTTAATCGTTCACTGAAGCAATCAGTTTAATTGATTTGTCATCTGTGACAGCAATTATAGAAAAAATTGCTATTTAATATTTTTAACGGGTGTTTTTTTGCTGTTGCCGAGGTCGGTGCGAGTGACTGGGTCCTCCTATAATTGATTTATTCTTTTGTGTTTATTCTTTGATTGGACCAAACTTTTCATATCTTTCCACTTTTTCACTAAATCCAATTTAAAAAAAATGTCATCATAAAATTCATATAATTATTGTGTTTTAAGTTAAATAACACACATTCGATTAAGTACCTACTCCAAAGTGCGCCGCCTGAAATTAATTCAATTTAGGCACATTCAAACAAATTGCAGCCATGAGAGCCTAGTTTAATTAAAATTATCATTGCATTTTGATTAAATTAAACAGTTTCTACAATTAACTTAATTGTTCACCATTGTTTAACTAAATAACATTTTTAATTGCAGGCTAATGGGCTAATGCAATCACAAACTTTCGCTGTGTCCATAATTCGCTGAGGACATAAGGACACTATCTACATTTTCTTTATTACCCAAGTGTTCCTAATCATGTAAGTACCTAATTCCATTTTAGATCTAATGAGCAATTAACTCTCTAGTGGTTACACGCGCGACTGCTGAGCGTGAGCTCCTGGGTTCGATTCCCAGATCGGCAAAAATGTACTCCGGACCCACCATACCCCTGTTACTGAGATTTTCCATTAAGAACTTTCTCAAAAGCAGGCTGAAGTCTGTACTGTGCCAGGTTTTATTACATTTCACCAGATATGTTTTAAAGTGCACCTATAAGGTCCCTGTAAAGTACACTTAAGTGTACCTCTGCGCAACGCTTAGGAGATTACAGGCGTGATGTTATGTATGTATGTGCGATTACAGTTCATCATCAGCCGGTGAGAGTCAGTTCACATGTTGGAATACACCTTCAATCTTCACGGTACTGAGATCGATCCTTATCACTCTCACCCAACCATTACCTGTCACCCCTCACTCAAAGTGAATCATTTTTACTATTACGTCACTTCTACTAAGACTAGGGCTAGTAAACGATCGTTTTGTTATTCATCGTCATCATCATCTGACTGCCTTTTCCCAACTATGTTGGGGTCAGCTTCCAGTCTAACCGGATGCAGCTGGATACCAGTATTTTACATGGAGCGACTGCCTATCTGACCTCCACAACCCAGTTACTGGGTAATACAGGTAATACTTTGTTATTCAACGTATTACATAATATTATAAGTTTTTGTGGTAGTTATCTATAAATTGTTGGTTCAATAAGGCCACGAGGGTCAGAATCGACAGCCGTGAATATTTTTTGTACAATTTATTAACTTCAACAATGAGTTAAGATTCTAATGCTCAATAATAATCGAGAAAGACATTACGTTAAATAATAACTGTACGTAATAAAACATGGGACGATTAACGATCGGTGAAGGAAAATATCGTGAGGAAACCTAGATTTATAGTTAACTAGCAGCGCCCCGCATAAGTGTCGATCCCGTGGGAATATCGGGATAAAAACTATCCTATGTCCTTTCCCGGGACTCAAACTATCTCTATACCAAATTTAATCTAAATCAGTTCAGCGGTTTAAACGTGAAGAGGGTTACCTCTTCTTCGAAAGTGTGTCTGTCGCACACACTTTCGCATTTACAATATTAGTATGGATAATGGTATTAAGGGGAGTAAAAGTCTGTAGACATTGATGAGTAATATATGAAGGTTTCACTCGAAAATTTTGTGGAAAGCTTTCACACAATTTAACGCCCCATTAATTTAACTAAAGCTTATTCATACTGCTAAAGAGAAAAGAAAACTACACACCAAGATTTAATTAGAGCTTTTTTTTTCCACACCACAGGCACTATTTTATTATACAATTAACTTATTTTATTACAAACTATTTACACTAGATACTAAATTAAATGACTAACTAACTTACTATACAAATAAAGACAAAAATAAAGGCCAAATCAGGCGTCGAAGTACTCGTCCGCATCGCTGTCATCCGGAAACGTGCCCAGAAGACTGGCTGCATTGCCACGTTGAATGGCAATGCTAATTCTTTGGCCAAAGAACGACCCAGCCCTCTGGTCAGAGAGAGAGAGAGAGAGAGAGATAAAGATATTAGAGCTTAGCACGCCCCGTAATGACATCCGCATTTCATTGCTACAACACTTGATTAGAAAAATATTCTTATTAATCAGTCTAACAGCCTCATTTATTCAATCTTCCTAGCCATTGCCCAACTGTGTTGGGGTCAGCTTCCGGTCTAACCGGATGCAGCTGAATACAGTATTTTACATGAAGCGACTGCTTATCTGACCTCCACAACCCAGTTACTCTCGAGGTCTGTATGTAAAGATGGTCACTGGACCGACCGCAACAAGCGTAGCTTAACCTCATCGATCCCGTGCGACTGTTGTTACTTAGCCACGAGCCCCTCAACAGCCTTATTTATTAATCTTTTCAATTTTATTACGTACACAACCACGCTTTGTTCATAATTAAATTAATTATAGTGACGCAACGTCGATTACTCGCCGGCTTTCGCTGAGCGTAGATTATGTTAATGTCTGTGTTAATTATGTTAAATAATGTAAACGGGTCATCTTGGCTGCACTGCTAACTGAAATGAATGCATTTATTTGACGCTTATATGGCATGGTTGTGACGAACACATCCTTATGTGCCTGGTTTAACTGGGTGTTTATTTATGATAATTTAATGTGGTACATTGTTGTGTGGTTATCGGATTAGAAGAAGGTTATGTCCCCTAGATGTTGCCAACGATGATAAGCTTTTAAAATAAAGTAAAGGTTAAGAATAGGACACAGTTACCTTTTGTATTTTACAAACATACCTACCTACTTAGCTACGCACAAATACAAACGTAGTGGCATTATTTTCTACATTTTGGTAACTGTTGTAAACATTTTATTCGAAGTCTACTACTAGCGGAAAAAAATTGAGCATTTTCCCATGCTTTACTTGCGCCTACAAAAAAGATACCTTCTAATTAAGTAATGAGGTAGGCTCCACCAAAACAAACAAAAATTCTTCTGATCGTAAAAAGTAAACAAAAAGCAATCCTAACCGTGTCCGATACTGAATCACATCCAAACACACGACACAATAGCTTACGTAAGAGAGCTGATACCGTAACTAGGCCTGTACGGCTGTACCTCAGCGCCAATGATCGGTAACCAACCGTGACCGAACGGTAACAGAATGAAGCTGAAGCTTCGAATCAATCGGCAAAAAGTACGAGGCGTAACGACCAAGGTTGATGCAGAAATAGATTGAGTATTGGGAGATGTTACTTTTTGTATAATTCTTTACGCTTGAGACATTTATTGGAGATAGTGGAATTTAAAAACTTTATAGTGTTGCGTAGGTAGGTATTTACAATCATCGTTTAACGCTCCAACCCCCGCTGGCTACAAGTGTGGAATCTTTTTTTTGTTTGTAATGAAATCTAAATAGGATATTGGAATCACTTTTACTCGTCTCATAAAAAAAATAAGTTAGTCGACAAATATCCTATGAAGAAATGGCGAAACAAACTCAGGCATGGGATATAAGCCTCCACTATTGCATGGCATTCTTTCAAGTCACGAATAAAACAGATTTCTCACCGGTGTATTCCTGCGGGCAATAATGCTAATATTATATTATGTTTTGAAAAAAACTGACAAAAACGTAACGCTCATATAACCCTATAATTAAGTAACAGCGATGCGAACTATGGAGTTATTGAATAATATTGAAAGAGGAAATGCCAAACGGGGACTGCCGATGGCTAAGTATCATTAATAAATATAGAATAGGTAAGATAATACCAAACTGGATTTTAGTATGTGGTCTTGGATTCCAGTTGGTACCCTCAGCTCTGGTGTTTGTAGGAGTTATACATGATTAGTTCATGCGGGGTTATAAATACTAGCCATTTAGCTAGAGTGTGGGCGGGGCTGACTGTATAGGGTGCCACCCTAACACTAACCACCATTGCTAGATAAACGCTCTATGGTTCTAAGTTCTAACTCAACGACAATAGTTTCGCTCTCTTCTATTACATTGCTACAAACACCATTAAAAAGACTTATGAGTAAGACAGAAGAATTATAGATGTTCTAATATAAATTGCAAGGCCTATATTTGGCAGCACTCAAAGTAAGGGAACCAATGGTGTTACATTCGATCACGCACAAGAGGGAGGAACATTTGGCGAGCATCCATGCATCACTTGTAATGCCTAGTGTAACAGCTGTTTGTCTACTCATGTGGTAACAGTCTGTGCTTACTGTTGCCTTCCATTGAATTACTCATGGTTAGAATTTGTTACGTCTGAGGTATAACCCAACACTCGTTTCCTCAATAAGTTGGATCATCTGTTATTATCAGTGATCGTAGTTGATTGTCATCATGTTGGCAATTATCATTTGCATACGAATGATTATGATTCATCATCATTATGCTAGAGATATCGTAATCTTTTTTGTCAGCCCATGTTTTATCATCAGCTCAATTAAAATATTATATTATTTTTCCAACGAATGCGAATCGTGAGGAAATCAGAATTATCTCCAAGTGGTACCTACCTATACATATTATGTTACTAGGCAACCGAGTTTTAATACCTGAAGGCCAATTCCCGTAATTAAAAACGTTCAAAATCTAGGCGCAATCTCATCTCGGCGACAATCAGTGTCAAAAATGTAGAGAAATTAGAGGTATTTTTGACCGATTGAGATTGAGATCAGAAAGTGTGAACGTTCTTAAAATTATGAGAACTGCCCGTCTGCTCGTTTGTGTTGCTTCGTTCAAAGGACCGAATGGAATACTCTTTATTATGTACACCATTATAAATTATAGACATATATACATAAATATAGAAACTGTACAAAGGGTGACACAATGGGCGGTCTTATCGCTAAGAGCGATCTTTTAAAGACAACCTTTGGACCGAAGTGGTGTAGTAAGAAGTATTGGCATCGCTGTTATATTGCAGGTATGACTTTTTACTTGTAACATGTCACCGACCGAAACATATTGCCGCCCCAAACGATGGGCGTCAATAAATCGCTGTCACTTATACACACCAACAAAAATTTCGCTAATTATACATTCAAAGTTAACAAATCGTTATACAACGCGGAAGTATTGGGTCGTGAGGATCATTCGTGACTCCAACTAATAGTATCATAGCTGGCTCATATGGAACGCCATGACATGGTCGCCAGTCCCCTGAAGGAGGCAAAGCTGATTGGAATTAACCTTTGATTTATAGCCACTTTATTATTAACTTGTATTGACAAACACGTGAGGTCTACTTTTAAGAAAAATCTTGAGTAAATGATTTGGTAGGTAAATGTAATTCATTCTAAGCGCATAATGTCATCATTCTTACGCGAGGTAAGGACATGCGTGATTATAATCTCCGTCACGCTTGTAAGCCTCGGAGGCAGAGGTTTGTAACACTCGGCTGTATTTTTACCATTTGCAATTCTTTAGGTCCCCAGTACAAAGGAATAAGGGTTAGCCAGGACTAGTTATAGTACTAGTTATAGTATATCCATAAGCATCAATCATCTTACTATTATAGTTATATTGAACCTATAATGTTTTCTAAGCAGAAACGAGATCAATCCTCTGCAATATTTGTTTTATTTTATTTTATTTTATTTATTTATTAGGGACAAAAAACAGTTACATGATACAAAATACAGAAAAATACTAAAATAAGAATAACAAACATTTTTTTTGTTCGAAATTATATGTTTGTGCACCCACGCACCGACCCCAACATACGAAACAATCTGAATCGATGGTTTAATTCGTTTATCCTTATAATCTTAAACTGCCAGCGGCCAAAAAAACACTAAGACGGCATTCCGATTTATAATAAATAAGATGCTTGAGGCACAACAGTGAAGAATGTTTGATATCTTTGATAAATTATTTAGACAGAACACTGCATGGGCGTTTTAATTGCTTCTTTATAATACAAATAATGGTTTCCATTATTCATTTTTTGCGTTGATACAATTAAGTAATGAGAACATGTAACTAGCATGTGGGTTTCAATGCCATGGTCAGAAAAAAATCCATGGAAATATTTGAATGGAACCTCTGCTAAAGATTCAACTTGATTAAAAAAAAATGGTATTTTTAACCAGGAAGGATTAAGACAGATGTTGGGCTATTGTGTAGCCTGAAAAGGTATTTATCAGTCATGTATAAGTTTTAAGTTCAAAAAGCCTATCAGTTAAATCTTAAAAGCCACAGGAAACAGTCATGAGTAAATTATGAAGACGCTCAGTAATTATCACCATTCTCCAGCCTTATCCCAGTAAACTCGTGGTCGGCGCAACATTTCTTTTTCTTCCATACTTCTCTATCAGTCGTCTTCTCGGTAGTCACCCCTTTTCCAACCATATCTTCTTTCACAGAGTCCATCCATAGTTTCGTTGGTCTTCCCCTACTCTTACAGCCACGTGCACGCTCTTAATATTATTACTTACTACACTCTTAATATTATTACTCTTCATTATTAACGGTTAGATATTCTTCTGATTCTTGCACTGGACTTCGACCTTAGTGAATTTGAACTATAAGCTCTAATAGTTCATTTTATGCATAATAGTTTTCAAATAAATGTCAACCACAAAACATAATATTCTATTCAAAACCTTGCGATAGCCTTTGATCGCCATTTCACGTACTTAAAGTTACAATTACAGTATTCATGGATAAAGAAAACGGGTAATTATCTCTTACTTGATAGATAGCCTATTATTGCACATGCGATAGTGTTCTCTGACCCAACACGTTTCCAAGCACGTGCCTTTTAGAAGCACTGGACACTGAATATATAAACACAGAATGTGTACACAGTAGTCCAAACAATATGCGATAAGAAACACAACGCATTATTGAACATGCAAAGATTGCACTTAAAGAGCCTTGTAAAACACTGCCTCAGTATCTAACGCTGCCGCGCTGGGCCAGTAAACTAGTGACCAAATATTCATGGTTTTTCAGGCACTTTTGAATAGTCAAAGTGTCGGTCAATTTGCCAGAAAGTTGAAGCTAGCTAGCCCATTCCAAAACGTTCATCTCTATGGAGAAGAACTAGCACCAGCCGTGAGAAATGACACTTAGAAATAGCAGATTAGGTGTGTGTGAGTCAAAAGAGACAAGCAAAATTCTGGAGAAGTTAAACGCTCGAAGGACATTTCTGTAGGTACAGTTCATAATAACGCACGGCAGGCTTTCTGTAACAACCTATTCAGTGGTACCAAAAGCCACCTCAAACTGCACGTGTAGGAAAACGTGGTAGGTACAGTAAAAAGTATGAAGATGAACAAAGATCATTAAGTAAATTGAAGGTACAAAAACTATTTATTAGCTCTTGATTGCTTACGGAGTCTATCACGATAAGAGAAAAAAACTACAGAAACATGTGCAAAGTATGTACAATATTGTTAATGTAATATTGGTATTTGTTGTTTCATTACATCATTACATTGATATCATACGAACACCAAAAACAGACTAATAAAACCACGGACCAACTACAAAGTTAAGACTTCGAATATTCACAATAGGTACTAATATGTACGATTGACATGCAGAGATAATTAAATGTATGATCACATTATATAAATCACGTTACCATCCGAACATACCAAAAAAAACATTTTGACATTTTAAATCAACACTCTACACAAAAACTACCTACAGCCAAATTATTTCTCGGAACGATCCATTTGCAAGACGACGCTGATGCAAAAACCTAAATATAAACATGTCTAAATCTTTATACTGCATCACATACATCGCTCCTGTAGCTTTGGAAGGAAAAACATGCAAAGGCTCATCACCAAATCTCATGTAATTCATAGTTTCCCGACCTTGATAGGAGTCAAGAAGTCTATGTGTGTTGAACACCTAAGCTCAATCGATGTCTCCGATTTATGCTTTCCGTTGATTTAATAATATCATAAGTTCATAATCGAGTTGAAGACCTCGCAGCATCAACTGCCGAGTCGAATTCCAACCCAGCAACGGACACCTAACAAAAGCTAAATTTTGTCACTTTCGACCAACCTTAGAGCAATCATAATGACCGCTTAGCGTGATGCTCAAATGACTGTAAAAACATTTCTATTGCAACGTTCGGGCACAAACGTTGCTTGATTGATGGCGCTAGTTGAAAAAGACTAATAAATGAGAATAGCTAATGTTGTCACAACTCTATTATGTTGATTATAATAATACAGTGAACTTCATAAACAAAAGTTTATGAAGTTCACTGTATTATTATTATTCTATCATTCTCCGGCAAAAAAAGCACTATTTGAAAATACAGGCTTATGGCAGAAAACGATGGGTCGTTCATAAGGACTTTGAACTCTAAACGACCGAACAAAAAATATTAGTTTTTGCGATTTGAACGATGCGAGATGTGAACAAAATTAGTGTTCATTCTGCTTGAAGTTTTGCTTTAGCTGGAAGAAAAAGCACGAGCACAATAATTTTATGTAATTTTAACATCCGCTGTCATTATGAAAAGGGGTACCCGCGCTGCCATTGAACAACAATGAAAATTTAAAACAAAAAAACTGCATTCTCTGAAATTACATATTTCATTAACAGCAACGCAACACTGCTGCTTAAACATTCAGCAATCGAAAGTTAAGCGTTAACAATTGATTCAAACATCGATATTCAATTCCTATGATCCGTAGATAATCGATAAATTAGTCCCATTGACAAATCGAACCAACAAAGACTGAAGTTTAAGCGAAACATAATGTCACTGCTGGACATTGTTCAATATCGCTGGACAGTTTTGAAAAGAAAAAGCGAAAGTAACGAGTTAAGACGCGCGTGCGCGTGTAATGTGCATAATATTAGCTTATTGAACTGACGGCCGAAGACCTCTGGCGTCAAGTCATAACATATTGTGAAGTGCGGCGGTCTGTTTTGAAATCTCAGAAATATAATTACTTAAAGAAAAATATTTGAGTAGGTATGGAAGATTTTATTCAAACTTAAGATACGCAATTATTTGAATCAATTTTAAAGTTAATTCAATTTAATTTGTCTTAGCCGATGATTTATTTTACTAGGATACCTACTAAAATGCAGAAAATTCCAAAATAACATGCTAAAGAGATTAAATATTAAAATGCCTTAGATTTCTTGATTGAATATGCTTAATATTGAGATTCCTTGAATGAATTCATAAAGAGTCAGGTGAGATCACCAGTCTTTCGATACCTTTATCAAACTCCACAATAAGGCACGGACGAAGACCTCAACTAAAAAAATAAGACAAAGTTACAAGAAATCCCCCAAGGTTGCTTATGAAGATTCAGGTCGGCTTCTTAGTAAGGATGTAAATGCATTAAACCTTTTTATTACTCATTTGAGAGCTTCTAATGAAAAATCGACTAACGCAGATGACGCAGGCGCAGGTATAAGATTATAAATTAAATGATAAAATACAAGTGATGAGGATACTTTCAATACGATTTTATTTACTCCAAAACATCAAAAGGAACAAATGAAGCGATAATCTGTATGCATATTCTATTAACATCACACATTTCAAGTATAATTGACTTGAAGGTTAAAAAATAACTAAGTTTCAATATAATAGCGAATCATCCAAATAAAAATTAAATGCAGCAAAATATTTACAACCCATTGATAAATAAGTGTTAAGTAAAAACTCTAGGATTTTATTTTTTTCGAGTTTTTTTTAACTTCATGACTGCAAACATGAGCTAGATACATAAAGAAGAGATTTAAATAACAAGCATTAACTTATTAACTAGTCATTAATAAGCATTTGACGAAAAGCCGCGGCAAGGTCAAACAAAAACATAATAGAATCGAATGGTTTTACAATTAATATTAATTTGATTCATGCGACAAACATTATCTAAGTTTAGATTTGAAAGAACTATCATTGTCATAATTCCTATAAAAAATTAGATATTACATGAGACCACAGCCGCAAGCTGTAGGAAATGCTTTAGGGTCAGTAGGGCTGCCAGTTCAACTTTGAACATTTCATAAATTAATTTAGCCAAACATTAACCTCTTTATTCATAAACTTGCTTAAAGTTAAGAGACAATTAAACGTCAAAAATGTATTGATTTAACAGTTGTATTCTTTAACTTTAAGCAACATTTATAAATAAATCCCAAAGCTGCTGGATGGATAAGTGTTATAATATTAATCCAAATCGAGGCAGCGGCGGATTCTAATGAAGTTGCAAAACGGCTAGGCTGGTAAGGTAATTAACATTTGGAGTAATTATCATAGTCGTCTAACAAAAATAAAATATGACGAAAACTGGATAGGCTAGACGTGCTTTGTTACGTCGAATAAAAAACATGTCAATGTGTCAAGATTTACTTTAGTTTGACTTTAGTAGCATGCAACACTAAATTTTGACAACCCTGGTGTCAGAGTCGTATAAATAGCTACGTAACAACCCCAGTAATTACTGCAGGCATATGGCATATCCACGAGAAGGAAGCGAGCACAATGGACACACTGACTGCTTATGTAATTATATAGTCAGAGCTAGAGCCACTAGATCTAATAATTGTTTATTAAAGTTACGCACGTGATATTTGCATACGTCCGCGATAACTTAATTAGCAAGGTTTTTTAAACTTGACTAATAATATTTATTTTTCATTAGGTAATTATTCATAAATGAATTTGACTAATTGATAGGTCACTCTTACTAATTCACTAAAGCATATTTTTTTAGTTCTGACTTCTCATAAATACCTAAATACACTTTGTCCTCTCTTCAATAGCTATACTCAATGAAGCTTGTTAGTTATCACAAATGTAGGTCAAAGATACGGAGGCTAACACACTAAATCAAGCGTGAACCTCAAGACTAAAGGCAATGAATATATTTCCTCTACGGCAATCACGCAGCCGTCTCTAAACAAATAACGACCTCATTGCACCGCTAATACTGTCTTAAGGCCAGTGCTGTGAATAGCTTCTCATTTTATTGTTTAGTTGGACATCTAATGTGTTCACTAAAAATAGTGCAAGTTTGTGGTGTCCTAGAGGTTTTAACAAAAGACGATTCCAAGACAACCTGTCTGAGCCCACAATTCATAAGTTGCATACAGGGTGGCAAGGACATCGACGCGCAACATAAGGGACATCGACGCGCAACATACAGGGTGGCAGGGACATCGACGCGCAACATACAGGGTGGCAGTGACATCGACGCGCTACATACAGGGTGGCAGGGACATCGACGCGCAACATACAGGGTGGCAGGGACATCGACGCGCTACATACAGGGTGGCAGGGACATCGACGCGCTACATACAGGGTGGCAGGGACATCGACGCGCAACATACAGGGTGGCAGGGACATCGACGCGCTACATACAGGGTGGCAGGGACATCGACGCGCAACATACAGGGTGGCAGGGACATCGACGCGCTACATACAGGGTGGCAGGGACATCGACGCGCAACATACAGGGTGGCAGGGACATCGACGCGCTACATACAGGGTGGCAGGGACATCGACGCGCAACATACAGGGTGGCAGGGACATCGACGCGCTACATACAGGGTGGCAGGGACATCGACGCGCTAACCGTAACCATGAATTCAGCACATAATTCTAGAGCCCTAGAGAAGAAAAAATTCGTTGGTTATCAAAAAAAATCTGACTAAATGTACTGAACAGCTAATTTTTTTTTTAATTACCGACAAAAAATTTTAACTCAGTGAAGTTCAGAATCATGTACTGAATCCATGGTAGCAGGTTGTACGTTGATGGCCCTGTCACCCTGTATAATACCTTAATGGAGGTGCATGATACTACCGAGATGACGACTAATAGAAGTATGGAAGAAAAAATCATGTTGCGCCGACCCCAAATAAAGATATGGAAACATAATGGCAAGAGAATAATGACTGTGGAAGCGCATGATATCGATAAGATCTCATCTCAGACTATGGGTGTTTACTGCTGGCCATAGCCTCCCCAGGCTGCGCCACGACACCCTGTCCTCCGCCTTCCGCATCCAGTTTGCCCCAGCCACCTCCTTAAGGTCGTCGATCTATCTAGCTGGGGGGCGTCCCACACTATCCTTGCCGATACGCGGCAGTACTTGTCTGCTCCACCGGCCATCGGTCCCTCGACAAATATGAATAGCCCAATAAAATCTAATATCTAGTAATTGTTTTGATTACAACAGTTTAAAAATCAAAGATGTCCTGTTATTCCATCCGACAGTTTTACAACCAGACCATTCAGATCACAGATCCGCAATACCACAACCCCCTCCTTATATTACAACGGACACATTTAGAAACGGAACAACGATTTTCCATTATGATATTCCGTTAACTCGTTTTAAAGTAACAGAAGTTTTGCCATCCATTTTGCAGAAGTTGTAATTCGTTCCATCCACCGCCTGACCGTCGTCGTTTACAAAATTATCGCAAAAACTGAATTAACGTGTTGTGTGTTAGAATCAGATTTCTTTTTTGCGAAATCTGTGATGCTGCAAAACTTGTTTTAATGGGATTTTGATTTACCTTTTTGTAGTTCCACACCGCATTTTTTATGTTTGTAGATGCTGACATACCTGTAACAACAGAATATAATATTTTGAAACAGGGACTTGAAAACGAAATGAATTTCGTTCCGGTACCACTAATGTTATCGTATAACGTTCCAAAATTTGTAACAATACTAAAACCTAAAAATACCAAAAACGTTATAGAATATCATTTTCGTAGAACAATACATAGTAACGTTATAGGTAACGTTACAGATTCATTTGTAACGTTATTCTTCATACTTTTACGTCGTTTTCGTCATCTTATATATAAGTCATGAAGCCGGCAAAGTTGAATATCGAAATTAATAACGTTATACTAATAACGATATATTGATAATATTGTTAGTGAACAGTTTAGGATTTCGTTCCGTTTGTCAGTATCGTTCTAGCCAATGAATTAACTTTGTTACGATCCTAGTGGAACGGTACAAATTATCGTTACCGGAACTACGCGTAAAGTTATTTTCAGTAACGTTCCTGGTTTAAAAACATACATCAAAATGAAAAGGATAAAATTTTGAACTTAGTTAAATTGATTTACACGGCCGCCTTCTAAATAGCAGTCTTCTTCTAATGAGTATCTGCGCAAACATCTATTTTAAAGCTAATTTAAACTTAAAAGTTCAGACGAATTCGACGCATTTACAAATTAAAAGTCTTCTACAAAAACGTGGGAACTTCACCCTATTCCTTTGTTTAGATATCTTTGTGCATTAACTTAAAGGAAGGTCGAATAAAATGTTAAGTACATACTCAAATCGTTCCTCGCTAAACAATTGTGAATGAAAATACTTATAATGTTAACGTTAGAAATATTTTTCATTGTTTAGGTACGTACGTCTAATGGCCTATTAACTCTGATAAAGCGTAACTTATTAATACGTACTTTTCTTGTAGATAAAATTACTTGATGTATATGACACTAATGCAAATTATTGCAAACTCAAGTAAAGGTGCTACATGTGACAAAGTATGTATGTAGATTTATTTTCTGAGAACAAAAATTAAATGGAGCCACGCATAAATGAACTATTGTTAATATCTGAAACATAATTATTTGTCCTGGAACGTATGAGACTACATTTCTTGTAACAAGAATGATTTTTCTCAAATATTAGATAAGTAATATATAATATGTACATTCTTATGAAAGATGAATTTTTCCTGAAACATCAAAAAACCAAATTTCGTGTGGATTTCAGAAGTTTGTTATACACAAATCATTTGGTTTTCGTATTACATTCAGTATTGAGTTTTCTTTAAGTATTCCCCGCAAGTAACTAATTTACATATCATTTTTTATTCATATTAAATTATTAGGTAGAAAATGTCAGGAGTGCCAGGCACATGCCTTTTTTCCATATAAACCGGAAAACTACAATTTATGCGTTACTTGACATTTGAATTTTCAATTGCTTCTGAAATTAAATCCTGTTCATCTGTGTGTACGACAAAAATGTCTAGATGCTGCGTAGACCTAGCTAGAACATAACAATTTACAAATATCTAAAAAAAATCTTAATAGAACTTTTAGCGTTGCTTTGACAATACATAATCAATTAATATTCATACAATATAAGATACTCTGATCAGCATTCTCATAGCGTGTTCAAACAACTTCTGCACACAATTATAACAGACGGATTCTCTTGGCCTTGCCAACGCGTGCTTTTTGCTACCAGCGCCTTCGAAAATTAGTTTTTACAGCACTAATTACGATGGTCGTCGTGATGCCGTCATTACTTACTAAGAGGATTCGCTTTTTGTCTGTTTTGACGTGAACGATGTTTGCTCTTCGGTACTTAAGGTCGACTGTGGCTTAGGCTAAGTTGCCTCAATGTTCAGAGGGTTTCAAAGCAAAGTCCATCATATTACTAATATCATGTCAGCCGATTATTGTCCGGAAATGCACATGGTCCGCCTAAGTAGACCGCTGTCATCCAAACCCGATGCACAACTAAAGAAAATCTTTTAGCATAAGCTAAGCATGCTTTATGATATGCTGGTAAACCTACAAGGTGCATCTTTAATAACAGCTGCAAGCACGACAGATTATTCTATCATTACCACATTACCATGTTCGTGCCTTATCTGTAGGCCACGCCCATTGAATTACCAGTTATAATTTATACATTCATTAAATATTAATAATTCATATCTGGTTAGCCAAGCCCAATAATGTGACCTGGAAAAGGATACAATGATGAATGAAAAGAATTTGAACAAAAGATATAGCAAGACCTTTCCATCCCAAACTTTGTTAAAAATAATCCATTAAAAACTATTTAGCAAGCAAATTATTCCGTATCCGAAGCTGTTTTTGTAAGCGTTAGACCATTATTTAAAGAAGAGTGGCTGTGAAGCAATATACTGCAAGCCTGTGACTAAACGGACCGAGCAGAAATTAGCAAATTGAGGAAACACAACCGGAACATTATTTCGGAATAAACTTAGCAGCTGATGATGGCGCAAATCTAGACCAAGATAAAGAAACAGAACGTTTCAAATCTTTTATTTTTCAATTAGCATTTAGTTTCTCTGGTTATCTCAGCGCTGATCTGTTTAAATTGATTTAGCCGGTTTCTTGCAAAACTACAACTTACATTTTTTTCTGGAAGTGGTTTTTATTTCGGATAGTTTACGTGATTTCTATTTAAGTAGTTCTCGTTTGTGACGGAGACCATCTTAGTCTCAGAAGGAATAGTGACTACGTCTACGTAACATTGTAAACCACCAATAATAATTCATCTACCAACCATGGTGACTAAGATTGGTGACTTTGATTGAAAATTAATGGCCACTTGTGCAATAAAGATTTTACGAGGCGACATGGAACCAAATTATGAATGAAAGCTACCCGCGAAAAGCGATAAGAAATCAGGTGACTGTTTATGTACTTTGCAAAACCTATAAAACAGTACTTACAAGTATAAACACATTGCAGTAGATAAACTGTATATTTATGCACATAGTACTTTACCTATTGACTATTGTTTTGCTTGTGTTGCAGGCTATATAAGTATTGGCACCTAGTCCATTGCTAAACATAAATTCTTCCTAAATTCTTTTTTGTCCATTTTGCTTTCTTATTTATAATGATGCTGTTATCATGTGTCTCTAGATTTTCTTCTTCATCATCATCTGTCGTTGTTGGAACGAAGTTCCTTAACGCGGCTTCCGTTAGGAGTTGACTGGTAGAAATTGACACGTACGCGCGAGGTGTTATGCGACTTTCTCTCTCTCTCTCTTCTATTATATATGAGTGTGTATGTGCGTGCGGAATTAAGTTCCTGATGGGGGTCCCCAGGCAACACGTCGTTTATTTTATTTATGTTATCAATTCGTATACCGTCTTTTTACTAACCCACTATTAGAATTGGTGGGAAACGGATTTCCTGAACCGAACTACCTGAGAGCCTGTTATGGACAATCAACTTCTGGCGTCAGAAAAAGGGGAAATTTGGCATCCTAATCAGCTTTAAATATCTTGCTGACATCATAATCCAAAGTGCAATTACCAACCAGCCTCTTAAGAAGATTGATCATAATGTTATGAATACTCCCACATTTTAAGACCGTATTCAAGAGCTGTCATGCCAAGATGTTATCAAATGTTATGATGTGTGTGCCATGGTTGTGTGTATCTCATAGAATGCGAGGATTGCTAGGTCATATCGCCTACGTCGTACATTGTACATTATACTTACTATGTGTGCTAGATTCTACCTCTAACACACATTTAAACTTGGGTAGATGAGGTACCTCCTTACAACAGTCGTTGTCTTGTTCTCAAGTATTCGTGATATATGTTTAGTTAAATATCTACTACTTTATTTTAATACTGACAATTGCACGTTACCCAGAACAGAAATCTAAGGTTTAGTGACACTCATATCTTCATTTAAAGGTTGAGTAGGTATCTTATCGTAGGTATCTTATCGTAGGTATCTTTGTTTTAGGAAATATCTTACGTCATACAAAGGATCAAATTAAAAGCACATTTTTTGCTTTACATCATCAACCTTCTCGTAAATTGAAATTAAAAACATCCTGACACGATTTCACTAAACAGGTAGCAGTTCTACGAAAATATAATAATCTTAATTTTTTACATAATATCGGAAATCTAAAATAAATGTTTGAAACACGAAGCGCGTTAAGTGGTTAATAAAATCTCGATAATATGTCAGTTATTAACTTAACAAAAAATCAACAAAAAGAAGACATTTAAAAAATTCCTAACGTCACGCTTGTCTTCAAATATACAGTTCGTGACTGTGTTAATTAGCGGTGTATTTTAATCGATTTTTAATAATTATATTATTTTCTGTAATCACAATTTTGATAGCAGCACTAGGCACTAAACAACGGAGTGTAATGTGGTACGCGAAGAATAATAACAAGATATCTAGCCAAAGTAGAAAACTATAAGGTATTAGCCATGAATAAGCCATCCATGAATCTTCAGAAGCAGAGAACAATATGCTGGACTAAGAACCAAACACAAATCCAACGCTATAAGATTCAAGACGATTGTCTAAAGAATTGACAACTGTAATGATCACTACATAAACACTTCAGAAATAGTCTTTCTGTGCCAGTAGCACAAGCAAATAATGACACTGTCAAAATAGCTCCACAAATGCACCAAAACAAAAATTTCTCCTCGATTCCAAGTAGACCACACAGCGACATTGACTCACAAATCTCGTAAACTGGTGCTCCACAACAAACGCTCATATTTCCTGACACGGCGACCCCACTCGTGTGCCACGCTTGACAATTGCATGCGCACGATTGTGCTCATGCCCGGGCTTGTCGCGACCTCCTCGACGAATTGAGTCCTGTCGTGGTGTGAGGCTTTCATATCTTGCAATCTTTGAAAGCTCTCAATTTTTAATTGCAAAAATAAACTAATATCTTGGTTACTGGTTAGTTATTAGTCAGTGTAGGTAGGGAATCTACATATAGAGTACTTGGACGAATTTAAAAAGGCCTTAGATAAAAAAAATGGGCATCATGTCGGTACTAGATACTTAGGGTGGTTTGGACATTGGCAAACTTCACCAAATAAATAGGTGTTGAATATATATATATATTAAACGTTTTGAATAGATGCTATCCGCCTTCCAAATGCAGTTAACTACTTCAAAAGAATTTAATATCACGTAAAGAGAACAGTTCCAATAGCTCTCCTGAAACTCTCGGTTTATTGACCTAGAACAAGTGTCTGTTTTTTGTTTCCAATTAGTTTCTATGATGAGAACATCACAACTAAGAGATTGAAAAGATTGAAGGGTATCTAACAAAATACAATTACGTTTAAGGTCACTGACTTCAGTAATAACAGGCCACAGCATGCAAAATTAGAGGCTAAACAAAACATTAAATTACCTTTCGTAATTATTGTAGCAGCTGCGATCTTGTAATCTCATGTTTTCCTACAATTAGATGTATTCGTGCAGAATATGACCACAGTGTAGAGTCGTGATGCAGTGTGTCCATGCAAGATGGAGTACGTAGGTGTCGTGTCCTTACTCCTTAAATTATAAACTTTATTCCGTGAGATAAGGTTCTATGGCTCACGAAACAGATGTTTCTGTATTTTGTATAAAGTAATCCTATGAAGGTGGTCTCATTCGCCTTTAAAAGTGGAATGTGATGTTTTATTGATATTTTATAGGTTTTTTGGATTGATCCTTTCTGTCTCATCTTGCTTGAAATTAAAGAGATGTGATGCTTATACATGGTTATTGGTAAAACATTAACAACCTCTTAAGAGGTCATTGTACTCATCATTATGAACAATTTTTACTAAAGGACCCAGCCCGAAATCGCGAAAAAAAATCAGCTATTCCCTACATTTTAACGAGTTATACGAACATAAATGTAGGGAACAGCTGATTTTTTTTTCGCGATTTCAGTTTTGATCCCATAGTAAAAGTTACAAGTTCAATGACCTCTTAAGAGGTTGTTAATGTTTTTCAAGAGTTTTTTTTTTGTTCTGAAAATCGAAAAAGTCTTATATTTTGTCTTTTTCTTTGGATCTAAACTTCGATAAACAGCAGAGCTACCGCCAATATTAATATTTAACTCCCGGCATAATAAGAATTTGAGATAGATAATTACAGCGATGGAACTTGATGACTCCATCGCATCACATTGCCCTACAGATCATAACCCTACTCACGTCTATAACACGGATCATTTACCGCTAATCTCCACCCATCATCTGTCATTACACATGGTATAGAGAAGTAAATTATTCACAGTGTACCCATGGGTCAAGGTTCGATGCCTGTGCGGGTCAAATCATAAAGCAATTAAAATTAAACGCTCTACAGTTCTGATCATAAGATCGTGATGAGTTTATTGTTTTAAAATCGCTTCCTGATGTTTAATTAGTCGGTAATTGAATGTTTGAAGAATGGAGATGATGATGTAGGTTGATCATGCTAAGGTTTTTAAACAGTGAGTGGGCTTAGTTAATAATATCCACGTAAGTGTTTATTCTTAGATAGTGTTGGTTAAATGTTCACTGTCGAAAAAATATGTAATATGTTTATTTATATATTATTTAAGAAAAACCGACTCTGTAGTGAGTAGTGGTGGCCCAGTGGTAACGGCCGTGACTTACGGGTTGTAGGTCGCAGGTTCAAACCGAGCAGGCGCTTTAGTGCCAGGCGCCAGTTAGTAGTGATCGATCGTTATAGATGTTTATGAGCTAGGTCTATGGGTCAATTTATCTTTTTAATCTTTGTTATTTATTTTCTTCACCTTTTTTGATGTTTTTAATACCTGTATTGTGTCTTTTGTTGCACTGAATAAACGGTTAATCTATGTATCTTTACTTTGTGTAAATTATTTCATCACCACTGCTCTCAAAACGGTGAAGGAAAACATCATGGGGAAATCGGCATGTTCTAGAACCAAAAATTCGAAGAGATGTGACAACCACCAACCCGCACTGGGCCAGGCGCCGGCGTGGTGTATCATAGCCCAGTCACATGAGAGGGACTGGGCTATGCAGGGGCTATGGGCTGGGCAAGAGGAGGCCCAATGTGTTGTGTCCCAGTGACAACATTATAGGCTGATTGTGCTATGCTATGACTCTGACATTCAAATTATGAGGACCTTCCAAAACAAATATGCTTAAGGGTTAGGCTTCTGCAATTTCGAGATTAATCAGTTATTGCTATATTTTATTATACACTCACTAGAAGCAACCGTAAGTGCAATAAAGTTGAATATTTTTTATTATTCCCCTTTGAGCATCACGTTAAAATATTGATTGGTACTCAAATGGGAATACCTTTGGTGCTCTAAAAATAGGTGCTCAAACGGGAATACTTCAGTACATCAAACATCCAAGTTAGGTATTATCTATAAACTAAACCCAAAGGGACACAAGAGCTAGCAATTATTTACGAACATCAACAAGTAATGTTAACAAAGCGTGGAATCCCATAAAACAAATGTATGACAAATGCAAACTGCAGTCCTCATAACAAATAGTTTCATACATTTTCCTCGATCAAACCTTGCATGGTTCAAGTTAACTGATGCCCTCTACGTGTTTCTTATCCACGCAAACAGACACGACCTCTGTCATTCAAAGAAACATATGTATACGTAATCTTAGTAAACATTTACCTATTCGTATAAAGGTTGGGCACACGAAACCGGGTCTACGCAATGGACCAGAAACTTCCAACGGTATGTAATCTTTCAAACCATCTAGCTTGTAACCTACTTATTCTGTTTACCACTAAAAGATACCTGTAAATAGAATTTCAGAAGCGCTAAGTCTAAATCAACACAGAAGTGTTGGAGGCACGAAAAAGCTGCTTCCCTCGGGTAGAGTGTAAAAACATCCGGAAAAAAGAAGCGGAATCTTTTGTTTCCAGCTCATCTCTGAGGCCGGTTAAGTTATAAAAGTAGTCTTAAAGTTTTATGGACTCAGGTCCTAACTATTAGCGGTTTAAAAGTTTTCAAGATATTCGTAATTCGAAGACATGTGAACTCCACCAACCCGCTCTGGGCCCGATGGATTATGCCCACAATCTGTCACACAGGAGGCCTGTGTCCCAGCAGTGGAAATATTATAGGCTGTTTATGCTTTTAAACCTTTGCAGGTTTTCAAAATCTTCTCATAGCCTAACTATCGTAAGACATTACTTAACTAGATATTATATTCTGTACTAGCCTTCAATATGCAATAAATATTTTTATTTTTATTCGTAGAACCAAGTTGACGCTTACTTCTACGAATGCGTTAAACTCTTTCTAAGAAAGGACGTACATATAATATGCCTTCATAGAAACCGCGCCGCCTATGTTGTACTGTTTTATATGCAAAGCGAATTAGGTACTTATCTTGGACATCTTAACTTTGAATTTATATTAGTTATATTTTTAGAGTTGGAGTGATTGTTTTGGCATCTGATTTTTAACGGTTGATTATAAGTTATGCTATTTTGATTTGTGATGTATGTATGTGTTCAATCAAAATTGATTCTAGAATTAGGAATATGATTTATGTATTAGGTGAAGCCAAGGTTTCATAATAAATATTATGTATTTCGAAAAACAACAGGTTGAATGTTTTAAGTAGGTAATTCCTTCACAAAATAAAATTCTAAATGACTGAGTTGGAGCTAACATTAAGTTTGCGGTCTGCAGTCTAAACACTAAATAAACGTTTTGTGGGAACCGTTAACAGTACAATTCCAAATACATTACGAGTTATGATGAAAATTAGAGTAAATTCCAACGGTACGCAGTGTTTCTAGAACCTGTGCAGGCGCTACTTAGAGAGCAAGAATATCAGAAGGCTAAAATGTCTAAAAACCCACACTTTCAGTCAACAGAAGGTGGAATGCCATCTACCTCATTGCACAAATTCCCGAGAAAGGATACTGACAGCGGTGCCATAGCTGTTAGGTACCGTGGGGTCCAATGTACCTAAACCTCGATTATGTTACGACGAGCAGAGCTGCAACCAAATTAAACAGGAAAAAATTAATTAGTACGCAAACTGTAAACATTATGTTCACGCATCATACGCGTGAACCAGCAGCGGCGGGGGACCCGGGGAGACAACAACAGCTGATCGAGTCGGCGGCGGCGCAACGCACTCTCGCCTACGGCTTCGGACAGCGATACACGTATATAATATTGTAATAACTGATTGTCGGAATAAACTAAATTCAAGCGGAGTCATTTTATTAATTTTAAATACCCAACACATTAGTTCAGCGTAGGTATTATGATTCTAAGTATTATATCTCTACGCTAGGGGGTCCTAGCGTAGAGATATATCGCCGGTTACCAAAAAAAAATTATATGATTTATGCTTGAATCATAATGTCAATCATGTTTTTTTAAAACTAGATGAGGTAAGCGTTTCCTATCTGACTACTCTGAGAAGAAAGGCCGAAACAAACTCGAGAGGTCATAGTCTCATTTAAAGTCCATATATAATCTTGGTCAGGTTACATGAAGACCACGTAGATCGATGTCTGAGATGACCTTTTGAAGAAAGAACCACACAGATTGAGAGGATCTGTCCAGTCAGTGCGCGAATTTGTCAGAAATCGTGCAGCTATTGATCTCTGTCAAATCAAATATCACGCTTTTAACAGGATACAAGCACTAAAGTAGGCAATTGAAGGCATATAATTAATTTTAGAGATTTTGAACGGTACAGTAAGCCCTTCATACATTTTTAGAAAGAGCTTTTATTATTGATCTATTTGGACCTTCTTTATCTCGCTTAGCGGTGTGCAGAGCAACATGTCGGCCTCCGGCGACCAGACAAACCACTTTCATCTCTACCACTATGAAACACATAATTGATTAGCGTCATAGCTTTACAGCGATTTGAACACAGGATATGTGTGCAAATTGAACCGGTTTCATGTCCATCAATAAGCTTTAAAAATAATTTTGATTGTAATTACTATAATGTGTACCAATATCAATGTGTATCGAGGTGATTCACTTTGAATGCAGACAGCTACTTGTGTTTATTTAACCTTTTGACCGCCGCATGTCAAAAAATCAAAAACGTGCCCTCGGCGTCAGTCTGTCATGTACCATGTAGTCGAACCGTGGCGTGCTGGGCACATTTTGGTTTGTCATCTATACATGACTGTGGCGGTCAAAAGATTTATTATATTATTAGTTATAGTATAGTACCCCCAACATAGTTGAGAAAGGGCTAGGCAGATGATGAGGTACAGTATAGTAGATTAAGCTAGCACAGTTACTGGTACAAGTGTACTAGACCGTTCAAACGAGCATTCTACTTATAACGAGCTTTGGAGTTGTATTAAGACAAGAAGATTACCTCTATATCTGAACATTTGATGATACGTTGACATTTAGAGAGAGGTCACAGGGGGCCGCAGACGAACACTTTCGATCACATAAGCAACGAAACTGAATATATACGTAAATAAAAAAATATATGTTATTTATAGATTTGATCCTTATAGAAAACACTAGAAATTCGCTTGTATAAGATCATGAAGATTATCTCTGCCCACACAGATAATAAAAAGTTTAATAACTAAAAACCGACTACTGAAAAGGATGAAACAAGAAAGTACAGACGCCAGCACATGAAGCTACCCGAAACTGTCAAATTTTCCCAATTAACTTTGAACCTTATGCTTTAGCGATAAAATTGAAAATTTATTAAAGAAATTTGACAGATTGTAGTAGCTTGTTGTGCTGGCGTCTGTACCTTCCCGTGGTCGCATGCCGCTGTACTAACATATTTATAAGCTACTAACAACGCCCCGCGGTTTCACCCGCATAAGTGTCGATCCCGTGGGAATATCGCGATAAAAACTACCCTATGTCCTTTCCCGGGACTCAAACTACTACTATACCAAATTTCATCTAAATCTGTTAAGATAACTCAGACAGACAGACACACTTTCGCATTTATAATATGAGTATAGATAGTATGGATGGTAGGTAGCATGCGACCACGGGAAGGTACATTCTTGTTTCATCCTTTTTAGTAGTCGGGTTTTATTGTTTAAACTTTTCATTATTTTGGGGCTTATATCAGTAATATTTATATTTTTTAAATGTACTAATTAAGCCCTTTCATTTGATACCCCACAAGCACCATCCTAAAATATTTATTTTTAAATTCATAACTTTATGCCCTCAAGAATATCGCCATATTGAATTTAGTGTGACGTCACATAGCCTATAAACAGCGGACGGTCAAAATGAACATTCATACATACATGCATACCGGTCAAAACCATAACCCTCCTTTTTGCTTCGCTGTAGTCGGGTCAAAACAATAGAATGAAGACATCAAACTCTTATCTTACAAACTAATTAATCAGTCTCCTAATTTCCATTTTATCAACTTGTTTCTGGATAAATACATTTGTGTGAATTATTATTATTATTGACACGTTTAGCAGAAAAAGCCGAATGAAAAATTATAATCCTTGACATTTTGTGATAACCTATTATGTAAACAATTCTCTGACGTTCCAGCTTGATATTTTAATCAACAGGATACAAGAATTACTTGTGGAAATAGATACAATGGTCTACGGCGTAGACCATTACGTATATTTCGGCGTAGACGCTACGCTTTTACGTAGCATTCCGTCTCCCTGCTAAGCGTAATTACCTACCGCAAAAAGTTTGGATTGCAGTAATACCTATATTTCCACGAATAGTACGAATTATAGATGTTTCCACGCCGAGTACGTAGTGGTGGCCCAGTGGTAGCGGCCGCGACTTACGTGTTGTAGGTCGTAGGTTCGAACCCACACAGGCGCACTATTCGCAACAGGCGCTTTACTTTGTGTAAATTATTTCATCATCACTGCTTTCAAAACGTTGAAGGAAAACATCTTGAGGAAACCGGCATGTCCTAGAACCAAACATTCGAAGACATGTGACATCTACCAACCCGCACTGGGCCCGCGTGGTGGATTGTGGCCCACTCCCTCTCACCTAGAGGAGGCCTGTGTCCCAGCATTGGGAACGTTATAGACTGATTAGGCTTATACTATGATATTACTTGAGTATCTATTAGCAAAATAACAGTTCTAGCCAGGTACTAATCATCAATTAACAATGAACAATAACAAATGAAAGGTTCATTAAGGTTGGGAGCCGAAGGGCCTTGTCATTGTTCCTTTCCTTTACTTTACAATCGTTTCTTCAAATGAATTCAAGGGGACACCTAAAGTATTAATAGATTTCAATCATCCTGTTATGCAACCAGTGCCGGATTAGCCCATAAGCAAATTAAGCAATTGCTTTGGGCATCACGTCTCGGGGGCAACATAAGGCAGAAACAGCACCGAAACAGTATTTGCTAGCACGTGAAAGGCAAGTCTGTTTATCAGCAAGATATTACAAGACCCAAAAGTCACTCTAGCTAGAGATGTGAGCCAATCTTTACAAATCGCTCGTCGTTGTTTTGGAAAAATACGAGGTGACTGGTGGATAGGAGGGCCTACAGGCGTGAATTGCTTAGGGCATCAACTAATCTTAATCTGGCACTGTATGCAACACCGGATAGTTTATTACATGCAATAGTTACTCGGCATTCAGTGACAACCTCACTTTATATTCCGCCTAATACGTGTGAGGAAAATAATGACATAAGGAAGGAAACATTCTCTAAACATTACCTAACAGAGTTCATAAACATTAGATCTGCGATTATCGCAACATCTTTCTCAAACATTTACGATACGATAAAATCTAAAAATAATAAATCACTGTGTCATCTCACACGATAACCATCTCTAAAACAAAACTAATAGAGGCTAAAATAGCGTCTTATCTTTATGGAATATTGCATAACTTGTGGTGATTTCAAAGTTTAAACGTTTGAATTGATGAATTGCCAACATGAAGACGATTAAGCATGTCATCGTCGTTCAAGTGGTTATATTAGACATGAATGTGCTTAAAATAACAAATTAACATCGAGGCGTTACGAACACACCAATAGAACAGAAGTTAGATTTATGATCATCATCGTAATATTTAAAATGGTGGATTTATAATATTTTTAATATATTTAACACTAAAACCAAAGATTTAAATTACCTAAAACCTAAACGAAGGTGGAATCGATTTATTTGATAGACAAGATTATTAAATACTTTAAATAGTCTGATATTATTAAGATGAATATTGATAACAATAACTATTTAAATAACGCTTTCTAACACCATAAACGACTGATCCAAAGACATTTTGCGATAATAATCGTGGCGAAGGTGAGAATATTAATTAGCGTTAATAGATTTGACCTGAATTAGCTAAAAACTGTTAGGAATGAAGATAAGAAATAACAGTAAAGCAATAAATAAATGTGACAAGACAGTGGCCAACAATCTTCTGTGACTTGGTTTGCTAATTCAAAGTCTGAGGAAAAACCTAAATGCTATAATAGCAAGTACTGAAAGCCGAATAACAATATCTTCCACACATAGAAATAAAAAATATTTTATTGTTCAGATAGTACAGTAAACAGGTTCACAGGGTAACAGCAAGTTGAGACGACATGAGTTTTCAATATATTATTTGCCAGTGAACCCATGTACTTACAGCTTACAAATTAATTTCCCATACACATTTTAATCATTTATAAAATTATATTTAAAAAATACAACAAAATAACGCATGTTTACAACGACATCCGCGGCCGCTGGCGCCAGTAGCTCGACCCGACTTTCTCCGGGGAAAGTAAAAGTGGCCAGTCCACTCGAATATCGCACTGTTTCATACTATTTGACTTAACTGTTTAATACTCCTTCAGTGTTGTATAACGTGTCGTTATCTAAGCATTATGTGTGTTCTTATTGATATTTTACGTAATTTCCAGACAGCATTCAAATGTGTATGTTGGTAGACTCTTTTTATCAGAGAGAAATTGCAGATTACCAAAGCATTTATTTCTATTTCATGGGCATCTACTGTTTTCAGTTTATCAGTCTTATGTTTTGTCTTTTCAAGTAAAGCGGAAAATCTGCGTTCCTTAATTACTTTATTGTGCTTATAGAGTTAGATGAACAACCTACCAAAATCGACAATACCTTCATCGAAAGAGTTCCTTCTTTAAAAGAGTTTAATAAACTTTGCTGAATAACGACTATTGTCTCCGTCACCCGATCATAATCGGTGACATGAACATGGTTACAATACGTATGTCATATGTGCTTTGCATTGATCTTAATAATCAAATGCTAAAGCGTTGGCTATCCACAGCTTAATACAGACCACTCTAAAACACAATAGGAACTGTCATAACTCTACTACATTAGATAAATCAAAGCCAAGCTCTAAAAGTGATAAAGTAATCAATATTAACTCGTATCTCCATACATCTGCTTACAATTAGCAATAACAATAAACAACATACAAGACAATGGCAGTAGTAAGGACATTGCCGGAATGCCGTCAATGCGAACGGGTCTGTTCCACCCGGCAGTGAGTGAGTTATTTACAAAACTCGTATTTTTTTACATAAATAATGTATCACATAGCTTTTTGAAAGACGACTTTTGATATGTCACGAAGAATATTTTAAATCTTCTTCTATATGCTGACCCAGTTATTATTATACTTGTTTTATCTTATTATTTTTCCTATAGGGAAATAGAACGCAATAAGAAAATCAGACACAAATTATAAAATAGAATAGAATCCTCTTTACATAGGCCGTATTTCCCCTAAAACTTGTATTTAGATCTGGAAGACTTGTTCATCTTCAGACCAAGAAAAAGAAACAAAAATAATATCCTACGCAAGAATGGCATGCGAGACGAGCTGGGAAAAACAAACGACCGGTGGTCCACATAAGCCCTAGATCGCAAGAGCTAGAAGTCATGGGGAGAGGCCTTTACCCAGTAGTGAACTGATACAGGCTGACAGGAACCATTAACAAATATGTATAAGATTCAAACGGATATACCTAACACTATTATCTGATATTGTCTTCATTATTAGGTATCACATCAAATAATATAATTATAGTATCACGTTAAGTCGTTGGTCCCGGCTGTCATTCGTGGATCTTTGACAGTCGTTACGGGTAGACAGAAGCCCGAAAGTCTGACAACCGGTCTTACCAAGGGGTATCGTATTACCCAGTAACTGGGTTGTGGAGGTCAGATAGGCAGTCACTCCATGTAAAATACTGGTAATCAGCTGCATCCGGTTAGACTGGAAGCCGACCCGATAGTTGGGAAAAGGCTAGGCAGATGATGATTAGGTAGCACATCAAAGTCCCGCGAGATTTTTATAGCTAGTTTTAATGATGGCTCTGCTAGCTAGCTACCTACCTACTAAAATGTTGCAAAAATATAAATAAATTAAGTATACATGAGAACAGGTGAGTCACTTCCCGCAGTCACTAGTCAGTTGAGGATAGTTTATTGTCATGAGTTCCGCTGGAAGATGTGAAATGTTTATGTACAGTCACGAGCATAAGTATGTATACACTTAGCTTTATTCAAAGGCAATTTGCTCCTTTATTTTTTAATGAAATTTTATGTTATTACGAACACAGTATTTTCCAACCCATAGGTTTATGTAAAGTTTGGTATTTCAACGTTGCATTTCTCATTTCACGAAAAAATCGCAATTGAAAGTTGCCAAGTGTTGACATATTAGTGCTCGTGACTGTACAGAACATAAGCGGAAACGACAATCTTTTAGATTAATTCACGTGAGTTTTACGTTTTCGCAGAGTGTAACCACGTTCTTGACGGTGTTTATTTGCCAGTTTTTAATGTCGTTATATTGGTTTTGTGTTTATTATCATCCTATTCTGTCTATCATGCCTCATTCTTATGATTAAAAGTAATAATGTTTATGTAACGTTAATGGCCGGCCATTGTATATTTTATCGTGTTTGATTTATTTTTTGTTATGTATTTTTATGATGTACAATTAAGTATAAATAAATATTTTTTTAATTTAACAATGTTGGTGAACTGTGTTTGAAACTCATGTTTTCCATTAAATGTCTTGCTAAACATTGGACAAAAGGAATTATTCCTATTATTTATTTCTTCATTCATTCAAAACTCAAACTTTCGTTAAACCGGTTAAATTAAAAACTAATAAAGACAACACAATTACAAAATGACACAGCACTATTACAAAATCTACATAATCCTAAAAAGCATACAATCAGTACCGACGCATTAATTAATCAAATATGTTAAGTTTACCTCCTGTACAATCGTGATCGTAAAAACTGATAATTTTTATAAACATGTAAGTCACGACATGGTCCTTTTATAAAACGTTAATTCTATAGGAACTGATTTTTAACAAAAAGTTGTTATAAATACTTAATTTGGCATAAAAAATGGGAAAAAACTTAGTGAAGCATTGGTAATGGATGTATGTGATGTAGGTACTTGAAACTGATGAAAAACGTTGAATATCACCTAAACCTAGGTAAGTCAATTTTTTTAGGAAAGTTCTTTTTGATCAGCTTGTTTTCTGTTACCTAAGTATCATTAGCTATTCTGACAAAGAAACAGCCTATCAATATCAACAAACATTTCTTTAATACAATGACACAATCAAATCGCGATAAAAACGTGAAACGCGGAATTACCACGTAATAATAAAAATATGAATACTCCAACACTTCAACATCAACACTTATCAATTTTTACAAAAAAAGGTACAATTTTAATTGACACGCCCCGGGAAAGCAGTGTTCGTGTCGTACAAATGCGGCATTCAATTGACGTGCGCCGGCGCTTTTCCCGAGCTAACTTCGGCTTTCTAGCGGTCCGTGCGTGACGCCAGACGAAACGTTAAACATATAGCTATCCCTTTTATTCGCATAGCGTCTTCTGCCTCTAAGTTGCAGAAGTTAGCACGTATACGTAGTTTTCATGGGATCATAACTGTTAAGCTATTAAGGTGCCACTAGTCGATATTTTTTCCATATAAATTTCGGGAGAGTATTACTCCACTGTTTGACATTGTGCATCCAAAGTTAAACATGATATCGTTTTGATTTATTATTAATTTTGTCTGTATGGAAACAGAATAGTAAAATAAAAAGCCATTAAAAAGTTATAAGCCAACAAAGATTCGTTTCTCTTGCTATTTTTAACGTACCTAACTTTGGGTGTAAATAAGTAATAAAAAAACACTAAAATCCTCAATACCAAGTCCGTACCGACAAAGCTCAGTTATCGAAAAGTTCAATAAACTTTATTGTAATTGATTTATGCAGTGGTTTTTTCATAAAACTCGATTTTCCGAAGCACTTTCTGATTTTTTTTACGCGCCTATCATTTCAGAACGGTGTTTCTGTGCGTAAGAACTAGACGTTGTTCGTGTAGACTAGGCTCTAACTGCTCATCACTGATACTAGCTCTGTCGGACACAAAGCCAGATGACCACCAGTGGGTTCGAGCTCGCGACTAGTTTACTCTTAAAGGCCCCATTGAGGTCTTTGAAGTTATCAATGCGGTTAAATCGGTTTGCGTGTCACGTACATACTAAGCTCAAAATTCTTGGTACATGTTTAGAAAATTTGTGGCATGAGAAGTGTTCTCCAAAAGTAGATAAAATGCTATAAAACTGAGATTAAACTACTACCAGTTTTTAGCCATTATCATAAGGCTGGCAGTTGAATGCCTTGACTGAAGTCCCGTTTCCTGTACGTTGATAGAAAATGTTTGTGTGACGTATAATCCCTATCACATCTAAATCCAATATTATTTCCATTCTCATCCACACGTCATCTATCACATCATCTACGATGATCACGGCACCGTGACTGTAATAAATCTGATGAATTGCCACATACACTCACATAGTACTCAAACATTACTAACGATATTTCAGCAATGTTAATTTCCATTTCATCAATATTATTACAGTACCCGGCGATAAATATTGCACATCGAACTTTGCAAAGAGACAATCGGCTAATTTCGGCTTCGTAGAGCGTTATCTCTGTCGCACGAAATACAAACAGTCCGGTATCTATTAGGAACTGTTAAAACAATTATGATTTGCTTCTTTTGATAATTATTTTTATTCTTTGTATAAAATCGATAGGATCGAATAGGTCGATGTGCAACATTTATCGCCGGGTACTGTAATATCTTTGATTCAAAGTTAGTGTGGACGACGACATATACCTACATAATTTTGATGGCGTGGAAGATGACATGGCTAGAAAAGACACACTGGGAATCTGAGATGAAAAGCTTGTGGAGATAGAACCTTGCGATTTTTCCAAATAACATTTACCTATTTGATACTAGCTGACCCGGCGAATTTCGTACCGCCTCAGATTTTTTCCCATATTTTTAATTATGAACCCTCACGGACGACCAATGGTTTCAGAACGCATAGAGGACAAACATACAAACATTGATTTTTAGGGCTCCGTACCAAAATGGTAAGACGGAACCCTTATGGTGAGACTCAGTCTGTCTGTCACAGCTGGATATCTCAAGAACTACTAATGCTATCAACTTGAGATTAGGAACAATTTTAGATGACGTTTACCCAACTATTTCGCAAATAAGAAAAAAATAAAATATATGTATATTTTTTGCAACAGGGACTGAAAGGCGTCTGAAAAATTCGAAGTGGGGCTACTAGGGCATGTGGGGTATCATTTATGATAGAGCGCAGTTTGCACATTCTGAAACAGTTATCCTTTTTAGGCCGCATAGTTTTCGAATTTTGATAAAAAATGTAAAAAAAATACATTTACCCCCCTTATCTCCGAAGTTTGCAAAAAAAAAGCAGCTGTTCCCTACATTTTGACCAGTTATACGAACATAAATGTAGGGAACAGCTGATTTTATTTCGCGATTCAGGTTTGGTCCCATAGTTAAAGTTGTTCATAATGATGAGTACAATGACCTCTTAAGAGGTTGTTAATATTTTACCAATAACCCTGTATATCAAGACCAGTGAATAAAGATAAGGGCAGAACAAAAACCACAAATCAAACAACAAAACAAGCGTAAAATGATAATAACGGCGAATACAATACTACCCACATTTACAACAATCAGCCGTGTAAATCAGAAGACAATGGCGGACGACATTGTGGACACCTTGACCTGGGACAACCTCCGCCCCTAATGAGAAGTAATGAGTAACTATTCGATTACATAATGTATTAAGTAGACAGAGCTTAAATCGGTTAGGATACTTTTGTTCCTGGGGAAAATATCAAACAAGGGGTAGAAGAGTCAATACTTGGCGATTCTACATATATCACGACAATAGTTAAGTACCGTGGGTATATGACTTCCACCATCGCAACTTGGAAATAAGTCATACTAAACTACAAATCTTGCTCATTCATTGGCTTGCCTTTTATTATGGAATCAGCTAGATCGTTAACATTTAGATATTCGATATAAATTCAAACTACTGGTAAAACATTACATTCAGTTTTAACGGGTACAAAATAGCCTCCTTCACATCCTGTAATGTAAATACATCAGCTTCATCTGTTAACCAATAAAATGCTGCTAATACCATTTCAATTGGACCTTTGGCAAATGAAGGATTTATGTCCTAGTTTCCATAGATGTGTTCGATTGAACTAAACTGTCGTTTAGCGTACTAATGAGAGTTGCAACATTGACATGACCGGATTACCCCATATTGTGTCGACCGTTTGCTCGGACGTCGGAATCGTGAGCGACCAAATCACATAGTATACTGCATAATGATTCTTATATACTGTACCTAAACGTTTTTAGATTATAATAATAAAAATTGCAATTAAATAACCACCGTTTTAAAAATAAACATAATTTACTTGCAACAGCCGCTAGCCTCTTCGCTTTTCCGCCGTACAACCTCGGTGATAAAATCTTTAGAATACCTATACAGTAATCTTTACTGTACTATAACTCCTATTGCGTAAACATAAAGACTATTGTCGATTGTTCAATTTCCGTTGAAATGTTTGCAACTGCGCGCTGTGGATCGGACCCTGCTGTGTACAAACATTCTGTATGTTTGAACGGCAAACTTCCCAACTTAGTTTTAGTACTAAATATTATTTGCATTAGACTGACAGATGTCTAATTTTCTACTCTATTTTGAAGAGCGTAAGATCGATTATCGGTTCAAATAGTTTAATTAGTTTCCAAAGAAGCGTTCCCTTGAGGTACCTTGGCATTACGTCGACGTCTTGTGAAATTTTACGGCCAACGCAGAAATATTTTAACATATCAATATAACAGAAACGAAACGTTTAAGTATTAGCTAACAGAACCACATACATTATGGATTTCAATTTACAGCTGATAGACTTGAGCATAATATAAACTTATTGTGTAGGTAAGGACTGTTATCAATCTAAGCCTTAAATCATCTTTATCATTACAAGCTTCATTGGAAACTGAAATACTATGAACAGGAAAAGCACCCGCTGCTTTAATTAAGTAAGTATCTATCTCAACTTCAGTCTTCTCAAGTATTTTATTCAGGGATTTCGGGGTTAGGAAGGTACCAACATTACTTTCTATGGGAAAATCCCGAATTGGATTTGTCAATGCTCTAAATTCTTGACTGTAACTTTAAAATTCGAAATATATGAATGGAACTTGCCCAAATGTATCCTAACAACATTCAAATCTATTAACTTGTCCGTTACTATTACTTCCCATGCCATTCAGAGAACTACATAGCATAACAACAACGGCCTCACCATGTTTGAGCCTCGCTAACAGCTCAATAGAAACTGACATAATAATTCGCCACATATTAATTACAGTAACCAATCGACTGGCAAATCGTTAATCGTAGTTTTATGGTTATGCGTAAAACTGATATAGTCAATTGTTATAAGTTACATTGTAACATTGAGATGGGTATCAGTTGCTATTTTTCTAGAGATAATTTTTCTGTAGATAATTTTGATGAAAAACACTAAAACTTTTCCGAGCTTCCTTTAAAAATCTTCTGATTTGGTAGAAATAAATGCAGCACGTTTTGAATTAAAATAAGAGACCTTTCAAGAAAAATCGCAATTCATAAACTTTCTTCGTAAACTCCATATTTAGAATATAAGTGGCGAAGATGTCGAGCGTAAAACTGCAGAATATTAATTATGAAAACTTGAAATAAACATACTTCACAAAATTTGATTAACATATAACAGGGACCGATAAATTCTAATACCGTTTAATATTGCTCACGCTATTAAATTAATAGTTTCAATAATTTAATTAAGCACCTAATTCAATACAATATAATTATATCACCCCGATAAGATCAACCTCTGTGGTTGTATTTGATAGGACGCCAAGTAAACACCGACAAACCAAAATGTAATGCGATTCCAATGAGTTTGCGCAACCGAATCTAGATCAACGCATATATTAGTGTTTTAAGAATTCTCAGTTCGTCGGTTTAAGATCCGTGTTTTTACAATGATTTCATTCTTGAAGCTATTAATTTATAGAACTTGTTATTATTCTGTGCAGTGTATGTATGAAAATTAATGTTGGATGCATCTGGCTTTAAATGTCAATCCTCTCGTTTGTTGCTGGCTACAGACGGATAGAGATCTTTACCAAGTTGTGCTACAATATTACGATCTTCCACATTGTAAGTAGGTACCTGTTTGTGGGTATATTACCTACACGGTATTTGTATATTCCTTGCGTGTGTAAAGAAAAGATTAGCTGCAAGTCAGCAAAGTTGGTAGAACGACGGATTCAAATGGTCCTATTCAAGTTATATCGCTCGTACACTCATCAGCTTCACTGATATCAATATCATACAGACACAGTTCCCGGTGTCCAATTACAATTCAGAAGAAAAATAGTTGGTTAGTTTTCAAATGACTCCTTGTCATGTTCATAACAAAACGTTAAAGGAAAAGTTGTTTAGCAAGCCTGTTACGGACGAAACGATATCACTTCAAATTCACCCAGAAGTTAGAACTGTGGAAATCAACACGCTATGTGGTTTCCATGCACACGTAGATTATCCCTTATGTAAGTTTAGATAAGCAAGTATTAGATAATTAAATAAAACGCAATTTTTTGATACAGCTATATTGTTTTTATGTAATACAAGAATCTAATATAACACCATCGTAATTGTTATGGCGGTACTTGAAAGTGATGGGTAATCGTGAGATCTTTAACCTACTGAACTGGTAAAATGGTAATGTATCTTTTTGAGGTTTTGGGGGCAGTACCTAGTCACTTAGTTATTTTCACTTCCTATCATCATCTTCATATTGTTGTCGTTATCCAAATTTATTTGAGCGCAACATGTATTTTTCTTCCATACTTCTCCATCAGTCGTCATCTCGGTAGTTACTCCCTTTCTAGCCATATTATCATCTTTCACACAGTCCATGAATCGAATTTTCACTCCCTATATACTTGAGGGAGTGAAAATAATCTACACTAAGATGGTTTTCGTTGTTCGAATTATTATTTATCAAATGAAATAGTGTGTAGGTATGTATAGACGAAAGTCTTGATATATCCCTGGTGTTACATATTTTGTTTGTACTTTTCGTTGTAAACACTTTTTTATTGATTGTAGGCATGTGTTCTGTCTGTGTGTATTGCGTTGTTGAGATTTTTACAATTCAAATACATACCTACAATGTTATGGGAATCAAGATTTCAACAAATTAATCTAACTAAATTCCTATTCCTAGTTCTAATAACAAATACCTATTGTCTACATTTTTCATTAGTAAATAAATTCCTGTAGCCACAGCAATATCCAGTATCTCAATGAAACAGAATAATCCATAAAATTAGTTGTGTTTCCTATTGAATAAAGTAATTAATAGGACTATACTACGTTATATATTTATTAAATCAATGACTACCAACATTTTTATCTATAACGATTAACGCGGAAAAATGTCATTGAAGGTCCTTAGCATTTAGAGGAATGTGAATATAGATTTGAAAACAATTCACTTTTGAACTTATAAAACAAAAAGTAGGTTGACGCTCTACTAAATACCTAATATTTAAGCATAAGCAGCCTACTACAACGAGCAACGTTCCCACTGCTGGGACACAGGCCACCTCTCTGTGAGACGGAGTGGGCCATAATCTACCACGTGGGCTCAGTGTGAGTTGGTGGATGACACATGTCTCCGAATTATATAAGGTAAAAATCAATAATAGAAATAAATAATGCCATATAGTAAAAAATATGAACAAAACAACTTCGAAACAGAAACCGATACCTATAATTGTTTATAGTAACAAGATTTTTTAAATAAAAAAGAAAAACAACAAAACTTAATTCACAAAAGCGATAAACAAGGAAACTCCGTGCTTCGTCATTGCGTAGTGGATTAAAATAACAAAGTCAATAAAAATCAATTTCAAGAATGTGTTGATACTGTAAGAAATAAAATATAAGACGTGGGAGGGACAAAAGAGACTAATTGGAACTCAATAGTTGTCAAAACAATCACAATCTTAAAAGTGCAATAAAGATTTATAACGCACACATACAAAAATTTATTTCCCAATACCTACATTTGGATTCTGTCATCTATAGAATAAACTCGATCTACAGTCAACTGTCTCGTCAACAATCAAAGAATTTGTTTACAATAAAATTAGTATTGCGCAGTCGAATTTTTGCATAATTTTATAGATATTGACAAATCATCATAAATCCTGATGTTGAAGCTAAACGGAGTAGAACTGATTGGGTAGATGCACGTGACAGTAAATCTTTTTGTTTATAACCTGACTTCGTAAAAACGACCAACGTTAGATACTAAAACGTGGTTGGTAACTTCAGTACCTAATTTGTAAGAATGTACGAAACAGCCGGAGAGATATATTTAAATTCCCATTTGCAAGAGCATAACGCTCTGTAGGTAACTAGATAGACAAAAGTTGTACTAGGCAGCAGCTGTAGGTCGTGATATAACTACAGACTCAAATTGATGAAGAAAATAAAATATGCATAGAATAATATATGAAAGGTATTTTATTCTTTGTTTCTTTTTTATTTTCAGGTTTCAAAGCCCCCAGAAATAGATAATTCGCGATTTTCTTCCTCTCTTGTGTCTGTTGCTTTTGCAAACCCATCTTAAGCCAGCTGTGGTATCAGAAACCCTTATATCTACACTAGGTATATTGTACGGGTCCAGTATGAAAGTATGTCGTACTCACACGATTGTGTTCACTGTACACCTCGAGGCGAGAGTGAAGTCATCGGAGCGTCGCAGGCGCATGTTTTAATAACATTCTTCGTACGATTTATACTGTTTGCGAGTTTCTTCTTGATAGCTGCAGTAACTGATGTGTGGTTAAGTAAAAGTTGGACTGAAATTAGTTTTATTGCGTTTTTGATCGGTAGTCTTTTAGTAAGAAAGAAACAGCTGCTACTTATACTGTGTAGATTTCTCTTGGACATTTGCGGTTAACTTACAATGTGTTTTAAGACTCCACAATCATTGATTAATATGGTTGGTATGTCCATCCATGCCACTGAAAACCAGATAAACAAAAGAAGGACCAAACTAATCAGAATATGAAAATTTCTTTGCTTGTCGTTTCGTGTCTTTACTGTGCTTTGAATTCTTCAATAATCTTCAGACTTGTTCTATAAATTTCCTGATTATCCTACTAATTACTTATCGTTAAATTGCGGTAATACAATATCATACCTATCTCTTAGCCCGTCAAACAATTCTTAACGTAGGTACTAAGTAAGTACATTAAGTTGACTCGGCTCCCACGCACTACACATAACCTTGTCTTATTTAATTTTATATTATTAAGTAGGCGATGAACTTGAAACTTTTGAACGCTAAATGTTGAACATTCCTCGCTTTATTTACTTAAGTGATTATACGCACCTCCATGTAGAGATGAGTGCTGTAACTTTGACGTAATCTTAGTTATTCAAAGGAGCACGGAATAGAGTACCTGCATCCGCAGTATAATACCTATACTGCGGATGTCTGCTCTATTCCGTGCAAGTCAACCATTCCTTATATTATAAGGAATGGTTGACTTTAACATACTCTTACTAAACAAAACCTTGCTTCTTTCAATCGTTTAGAATATCGACGGCCGAAAAAAACTAAGGAAGAAGAAGCGGCACGACATGTTCCCAAATCTACCATGTTATTGTTATTGTCTCCAAAATACAGCCTGGAAAGAGTAATGAAGCACATCTGCAGGACTAATAATGACTGAGAATTCAATCACATTAGAGTTTACAGTTATTCAGCTGTTCAGCATTGATCAGCTCAGTTCCAATAACGATGAATAATCTGACCAGCATATCAATGAAACTGCTAAAACAGAAAACATAAGACAGGTTGTTAAACTCATTTAAAATACAAATAAAAGCTTCTCACACGAATATCATCCAATAAACGAACTGAAACAGGAGGCTCGTCAGCAGGACGAGGATATTACAAAATAACAGTAGAACGCGTTTGTAATCAAAACCAAACGGCATTAACGTTAATTGCAACAATGTGCTCATGTAACATACCCGTAACTTCACCTAGTCCAAATATGCAGTACACAAAACAGACGAATCTAAACCTTATGATAACGACCTAAAGTTTGGATCAAGTTAAGCAGATATCCAATATGTATTTAGTAAGTTTTGCGCAACATACATGTTTAAAATCAAGCAGCGTGCGCATAGCGGAACGCATTCTATTTTAGGGCTCACCTCTATTTTTCATTTAGCCTTATTTTCATAGAAATAAAGTTGGCAATCGCTTGCTGTTTATCGCGTTTCCAATACGTCACATTGTCAATTGGGAGTACGATGAAACATGAACGATGAAAAATGCGGAATTATGTAATTAAGTGGAGTGATAATGGGCACTGATTGAATTGTTCTCTTTGTTAAGTAATCAGAGAGTGACAGGGCAATTTGTTTTGTACTGATAGATATCGAATTACAGTAGCCGTGAGTACAGTCGCAAGATCTTATAAAATGGCCGTTCATTAAGAGGTAATGAATGATACGTTAACACCTACGCAAATATTGCCCAGTATGAATAATTCTGATTATTCGGAGACTTAAAATGACAGAACAATAGAGAATACTTTATCACGGCATTCAATTAACAAAATAAAACAGATATAAATCTTCTGTTAAAATGTAGAAAAAGTACAACATAGGCTTGGGATCAGGGATGACCGCCATGGGTATAATACCTATGACCTTTCATTAAATCGCAGAACAAATATTATTCGTGGATGAGATGATAATCGTGTGATGTCGAAGAAATATCAAACTTCATGATATCTAGTCAACATTCCAACCATTTTCAGAGGCTGTCTAGGAAGTTTGCAGAAAAGAAAAGCCAAATCTTCTCAAATCAATTGCCGGACGAGATAGATAGCAGTCGGATGCTGCTACGCTGCGACCCATCTCCCAAACCCACAATCCTTTCGTCGGCTCTTTCAACATGTAACTGGTGGTAACCTTCGTCCACTTTCAAAGGTTTCTTCATGCTACGTAGCGCTTACACACGGCAAAGACTTCAACGGATGCCAGGTGCTAAAATATTCTGAGTCATTGAAATATATTAATGTATCTACGTACCTACAAGTCTGAAGCAGCACATTTTTTTATTTGTAAAATTTCTGCTTTTCGTCGTAAAATCTGGATTCAAGGCCAGGAGTCCATAGCCAAGGACATCTTTATAATAAACTGTTTAGTTTGACCATCAACTTTCAAAACTAAAAAACAATCGTTAATGAAATAGAACGCAATAAAATTAAGGTTTTTCCGGACTTCACTGATAACGTTGGAGGCTGAATTTTCAGTTTCGTAAACACAGTCTTTAAAATTCCAGGGCTGTTGGATTAGCAATTTAGCACCCATATACATACCTACCTATATTGTTATTTTAATGCCTGATGGATTTCAAAGCAAATCGTTGCTCCAATTGAATGCAATATTCGCATTTATCTCAGAAATCATAAAATTTTCAACACGCGTGGCCGATTTAATAAGACATTATGATTTACGCATCCTTACACATTAGATATTATTTTCATTGGCCAACGCTAAGTAATCTAGATCGACTTAATGCTTAGTGTATCTGCGAAATATTTTAATTACTTAAAAAAAAGCGCTCTTATTCCATAAAAAATGGCTATTTTCGGAATTTCGAAATTGTGAAACTTGTAAGTATGTAGGTAATTGTGAAGTAAAAACTACGAATTTAAACGTAAAAAATTAAAAATGTTCTTACTTAAAAAAATCTTTTTGGATAGCTCCAAGTTATATCTAAAAACTGATATTATTGCGATGTACCTAAATAGTTGAAGATATTGTCTTCTTTTAACTCGCACATAGTGCCAGTGATACCACAAAAAAGCAGTATGACCTATATCTATAATAATCTTCTGAACATTGGGGAAAAACACCGCAATAAAATAATACAAAAACAAAACTATAATATTGTGGTCAATCCAATCTATATAATATCAGACACGAGGCTTCATAACCACAGAAACGTTATAAAATAAAATCCCAAAAAAGTATACCTACATAAAAAACTGAATGGCCGCCATTCAAATTATACAATGCTTGTTTGTAAAACCGACAAAGGCCAGTGAAAACGCTCCCATACATACAATCAAACAGTAGGTATATATATACTGTACATTATTGTTCCACAAAGGAAATTCCGCTTTCCATTGTTTGGTGAATCTAACAGGAAGCGGCCGATGCTCACCGTTTTGTTTGATTAACTCGTATTATTGGTGTTGGATAATGTTAGATGGCACACGACACCAATCACGAAGGTACTTTGACATAGACGACATATAAATTAAAACTAATGCCATTGTTTCATATTTAAAGAAAACATAAAAAGAATTAGGACATTCCGAACTGTTCGTTGCTTTTGTATAAGGGGAGGGGTTCCAAAAATAAAACTTAGGGGATAATCGGGAAATCCATTTAACAACAAACATAAAACGTAGTATAATTAGACAACGGAAACAATGAATTTGAGAAAGTCCCCATGGGCGTACCCAGGGGGGGGGCAGGGGAGGGCAGCTGCCCCCCCTTGGAAATCTCGCAGAACATGTATGAACTCGCCTAATTACTAATTAAAGTGTAAACGGGTCCTTATGCTCTAACTTTTAAATAAACCGCGCAGTAGACACTGACAAAATGCACGATGCAATTGCCAAAAAACCGCGCGCGATGATGGCGGACGTACATTACCGAATCTAGCCGAGCGTTCGAACGCTCGGCTGTATTCGGTGATCTTCGATAAGGACTTGCGAGCGAGTCGGCCGGCAATGCCTTATTCCACGGGACCACGGCTACAATTGAAAGATCATTCAGTACACTCAGACGCGTGAAAACGTGGCTGAGATCAACAATGATTGAAGACAGGTTAAATGGACTTTGTTTGCGCAGTGTACATAAAAATTTGTAAACAGTATGGGCGATTCTTTCACGGAAGACGTTATAAACCGATTTGCAGAAGATCCTCGAAAATTACTTTTAAAGTAGGTAAAATAAAAATGCATGCATAGTCCAATTTACTTTTATTTATTTAACTATCTATAAAGCAGGATCATTTGCGGCTGTTTGCCCTACACACTACATACACCTAATGATTCATGTAAGTGTGTTTGTGTAGTGTGTATGACAAAACAGCCGCGGACAATCCGACCTAAAAAATCTGACTTGCCCCCTCCTACGCCAGAAGCTGGGAACGCCCATGAAAGTCCCTGAAAGTTGAGTTTGATAAAGAGAACGCCTATGCGCAACCTGGAAAGTACGGAGTAGATGCATCACATTTATTGTATGTACTGGCTCTCTCTACTCACACTTATTCTCAATCAGTTATTTAGCTATTAATATAAAGTGTTAGTTATAACACGCAGTAGACGGACAGAGGACGAGGTGGGCGGAGAAAGCGCCAGGATGCAAATATTTTATAATAACTGAATGTTGAATGCTCGTAACTGCATGTGGGCGTTGCCTATTGTCAGCAGCATGTAACACGTCATTACGATGAATGAATCCTCGTTTAGTTTGCTTTGCTGTCAGCTGCCTCATACTCTCATCATTGAGGTAACAATATTTCATTGTGACAGTCTACTCGGAATCATCCAGTAAAGTTATACCAAGTGAAACTTGATGTAGATTTCACACACGTATCATGCGACATTGAATAACGAAAAACATTACCGATTCAAACAGAATTTACCCAGATTTAACGATTAGCCTGAATAAAACAGCATAAGTGAAGTCGTGGGAATCGTCGTTCATAATTATGTCTACTTGGTTACGAGAGGTAGGGATAAGATCCAAATAATGTAGATGACAGTACCTACATAAGAAGGCAGGCCCTCCAATAAAATACTGATATGATTCAGATAGATGGTGATGAGAAAGAAAGCTGTTATAAAATAAGTCAAAATCATAATAAATCATTTTTATGATAATATGGAGGTATTCCATGCAGCTAGTACATTAGTTAATATTGCACAAATGACCTACACGACAGCAATCAAGAGACAGTAATCACCATAAAACCCAATATAGCATACCTAACAATACATAAAAAGTCCTCAACCTTACCAGTTAGTCAATAAACATGAACAATGCTCAATAAAAGAAAAATACATCATGATGTTATGAGAGATAAGCCAAATGAAATGGACAATAAATCTGCAGTGAACATAAAAGTCTGTACATGGGTACAAAGTTGACACTCACTATAGGGATAAAGGTCTTCGGAAAAATATTAAAGACTAGCTACACCCCGCGATTTCACCCACATAAGTCTTGATCATATGATAAATTGACAAATAGTTTATTGCCTTACCTATACAAGGTGACTCTCCTACTACAGGTAACATCGATGTGTTCTACCTATAAACAACACAGTTTTATGAACCATTCACAGCATCATTCAGCAGACATGTAAGCTACAATTTCGTTTCCGTTATGTAATCTAAGCTAATGATGAAACATTCGAGAAGAAAACCCAATCAAACTTATTGCGGTACCTAACTGAATCGATATTACAATTACAATACGAAGATTCTCAATTATTACTAACGATAGAAAAGAGACGCGATGCGCTAGGTACAAGAGAGAATAATCTTTATTTCCCAAACAAGGCCGGTAACAAATAGACACGGCTACAAACAGTAGTGCGTTGGGCAAGAACCGAAAAATCAATCAATGGAACTTTTGTGATCAAAATATATCGACAGAAAGGTTGAAAGTTGAAAACGATGCCTCACTAATCTTTTCTGAACACGGAGGCCATCTTCCTCACAACACTCCTTGATTGATCCATTCTGTATTGTTTACAACACTGATAAAAAATCAATGACAAGTACAAAGATCTTGTGGTGTGTATGTATTAATAAAACATGTACCTACCTATTGAATTGATGGGTTTACACGACCATCAATGGCATAGCGAATTGTAAAAATTCATGTACGATATGAACTTGAAATAATATCTACGGGTCAGATGAGAATCGTGTGTGTCGATATTTCGTAAAAAATCATAGTTGTTTGATATTGATATATTACAATGATTTTGAAGTATAAAGTTTACGAAATTATTAATAAGATATAAGTGTTAGGTCGCAGTTCACTGATGTTGCTTATTTTCATTGTAAGTACTTTAAGATTTTTACGACAAAATCACGCACGGTCAATTTGCAATAGAAATCAAATTGGATTTTTAACCGCGTTTTCATTGTAATTTCGTAATGACTCCTAGAAATACATAGTTGAAATATATAATATCATTAAGCGATTTAATTTCGCTTTTGTTTCATAAATAATTTTCCCGTGCCTTAGCACGGGTAATTTATATAATTTACGAAATGAAAGTCTTAAAAATCAAACAAATTAAGAAACAGTAATCACAGAAGTACTTATAGCAAAATTCGTCACCTATCTACCCACTTTAGGTAGGTACCTACACCAAACCACATACAGACTATTAGGATTAAATGTGAAGTAGGTACAATCTATTTTAATGGCATGCATAGTTTGATTCTAATGTGACCGTGTGTCGAGGCTAGCTGGCTGCTGTGGGTACTAACTACTACCTGTATGAGCAATGTCATCGGTAAAATGTAACAAGTGTCTCAGGGATAGTTGCTGATAAACATTATTGGCTGAACAAGGTTGATACAGAGATTAATATTTACCTAGCCAGAAAACAAAACTAAAATGTCACCAAAATACATATCTCCATTGTTCAGTGGACATATACAGTTTGATTCTAATGTATGTATATTTTTAAATTAATTTTTTTTTCGATTACAATCAATTTTAGATTCATGATACGGCAATTTTCAGCCCTGGATTACGTTAAAGAGAGGATAGGTAACTGACGACTCGGCCACAAATACCTCAAATGCCTCTAAAATTCGAAATCCTGTTCTAAAATTGAATCCTTCCATTAAATTGCAAGCTTCCATATAGCAGCACAGATTTAATCGGTAGCCTGGATATTATTTCGTCATGTGTCTTGGCATTTAGGAGCCCTAGAACGATGAACCAACGTGTAACCGCTGTAACATCCAAATGCAAGGGGTCATTATAAATCAAAAGGTAAGGTTCTCATATTTGAGCAATATGTTATGATTTTCGTACTCGAGCTTTTTATACGTGTATTTATTGTTTATGCAAATGTTGCACCACCCTACAAAAAACCCTCCATTCCCTTCCCCCCCCCCTTAACCCATCTCCCTTTAAATCCATTCAAGAGCTGTTTTTAAAAGAACGCTTTTAGCAATAAGACCGTCCATTGTGTCACCCCATGTACTTAACATTTCTACATTAATATCTGTAATTCGTATGGTGTACAAAAAAAAGAATATTTTATTCATAGGCGCGTAGCTCGTAGCCATGTTTTCTTTGTTACATAACCCAGATTAAATTTTTATAAATGTTTATTTTCCTCAAATAAAAAGAAAATACTTATGATTTATGTTATAGCGGTTTTATGTTGTTTTTAAGAAAAATAAAATAAAATGCTATATGCGCTACTGATTTATTATTTTATTGTTATCCATTATTGTAAGCGGAAAATGTCACATATATGGTGTACTTACAGAAATGTATCAACTGGCCTTCTAAAGCTAGAGGAATAATAACTTTGTTTTCCAAACTAGCACTCTATGTATGACCGTAACAAGAGGAATTACGGTAATGTATTCGGTTGAGGATTTTAGAGAATTCAACTCTGTTGAGAATGAGGCAACTTTAAAACCCACACAAAACCGTAACTTTCATAGCTTTTTGAATGAAACACACATGTTACATAACCCAAAGGCTGCAACCACAGTCCTGGTAAAGTAGTAACCGAGTACCAGCTATGTACGTTACGCTTTGTGATGCAAATGAATGGTTCGCACGCCTTGCGCAAGAGTTGTCAGCCGCGGAAGGTCGATGCCTCTGTTCGTCATCCACTCGCTAGGATTCTTCTGTTTATTTACCGTTTTATTTGACTATTTACGATGTTGTTCTTATCTGGTGTTGTTGAATCTAAGTGTCGTAGAAAGGTGCGATTTTGCGAATCAATTTTGTGGTATTAGGTAAGAGTTTAGCATGTTATGATCACAATCGATCATCGGGAGTGGGTCCAAACCGTGGTCAAATATCTACTTCATAAAGACCGCTGTAGGTAATTAAAAACTCGAATCAAAATAATGATCTCCAATCAGGATTTTCTGATACCGGCATTAAATAATGAAAACCGTCAAAAACCACGTGTAATTTAAAAATAAAATCAACAAATGAAGGGAAACTTATCTAAGTAATTGCACGTGAGTCAATTGTTTTAATTTCGACGTAGGTATTACCTAGAATAGTTAACAACGAAGAGTGATTAGTGAATCATTAATAGACAATAAATTAATCCGAATCGTAGAAACGTTTTGGTCGATTAGCTGGGATTGTAAGGCCGTTTTGGAGCATTTTAGTACAGTCAAACTCACTCAAACTCAAAGCATTTATTTCAATTAAACCATTAACAGGCACTTTTGAATTGTCAAGAAGTCGGTCAGTCAGAAACCTATGGAGAAGAACGAGCAAGAAACTCCATGGACACTCTTTTTAAATTATATTTCACAAAAATATTAGTTACATCATTACTTTTGAATTTAAAATTATATAATGTGAGAACGATGTAAAAAATAAAAAAGACGTACGCGTTAAAAGCGTCCAGAGTACAACAAATAGAACTTAACAAAACAACAATCCAAAAATAAAATAATAATTAAAAATAAGTCGAGGCAGCAAAGTGATGACATTACTACTTCGGTTTAAAAAATGTATATTGTTATGAAAATTATGATGAAAACTCATGCAGATATTACTATCGATATTACTGCAGATCCTACAAAAATGTCCATAACGATAAGACAACAGTGAAGGAGTTTCACAAATTATGTTAGCACGTCAATATTTTACAAGTCTTACTTTATTTATTTATAAAAACTTTATCCACAATTAAAAAAGTATTGTACAGACGCCAGATCAAGCTACTACAAATACTACAATCTGTCAAATTTCTTTAATAGATTTTCAACATTATAGCTAAAGCATAAGGTTCAAAGTTGATTACGAAAATTTGACAGTTTCGGGTAGCTTGATGTGCTGGCGTCTGTTCAAAGCGGACTTAAAATGCCTGAGGTATTTTCTACCAGTCAACCTTACCTTTAATATTATGTCTGCGCTCTGCCAACCTAAAGGTGGACTGGGGCAGACTTTTCTGATAATCCTATAGGTATCTGAACCCACGTTGATAATATCCTGGGTGGTAATATCAGTGGTGTCACAATGGAAAAATATACTCGACCAGGCCATGGCCCATCAGCGGCTGTGTGGCCTTAGATGATGTGATGGTGAATGGTTAGATGGCCTTTCTATTTTTTTTTTACCAGTGTGTGCCAAAAAAAGGGCTACGTTTTCGACTTTCATGAAAATGGTTCGCAGAAACAATTTCAGGGTGCTTTTTCAGCATCCAAAGTTAAAACAATTACCTATTTCATGACAAACAGGGTTAAATTGATCAAGGGGATATGACGCCGTAGACATGACTGGTCGAAACTTATGCCTATGTGGAATCATTGATACGACGAAGTTGGGGAAATAGCGAAGTGGGGGTAGGAGAAGTAGGCCACCTATGGAAACATTATTCTGAGGGCACTTGTCACAGCCTAAAGTTTTTGCGTTTGTCTAATCTCATAGATAATTCGTCAACCGTTCTTGGTACGGGTCAAACGAATAGGTATGATTAAATACTAAAACCGATAAATAAAGGTCATAATTATGACACATTAATATTCAAATACCGTATGTCAGCTCAGTGTGGTATTTAAACCGTAAAACCGGTTTCTAGAGTTTGGTCAGTCTGAGTGCATTTTCGTAGGTATAATATGATACCCGCGTTGATCGTTTTAATTTTATGTGACTTATTAAATTATTATATCGCGCTGTTGTGAGAGAATATAAGAATGTCTTTTTGTTTTCGTCATACACATACTCATAATATAGTGCCTGTTTTAGTGCCGGGTAACAAGCCAGTAGGTAACCAACATTTTCACCAGTTATATTCCACAATCAGCCTATAATGTTCCCACTGACAATGCACTGACAGGCCTCCTCTCTTCGGGAGGAAGTGAGCAGAATGGCACGTTTTCCTTCACCGTTTCGAGAGCAGTAGTGATGAGGTAATTTACACAAAGTAAAGTGCCTTCCTGGGTTCGAACCTACAACTCATAAGTCGCGACCGTCAACAAACAGTCGGACAGTTATGTTTAAGCCCCATGTAATATGGGGGCGAGAGAGGCGGGTTTCGTCATCTAAACTAATATTCTAGTAACAGCTCTAAAAACGTTAATTGATGAAAGTAGACCATGATTAATTAAATTGGTCATTGCAATAGGTAAGTATTTTGGTTTTCGCGTTTAGAAACTTGATCCAGTCAATATATGGCTGTAATTATATTTTATGAGATTCCCAAAGAACTAATTATTCTAGGCTCAATACTTCATTAATTATTGTCATATTTTATGCTATGTAGAGATGCATCTGACAAGCCTGGAAGACGAACCCACCATAGTTGGGAAAAGGCTAGGCAGATAGATGATGAAGCTTGGCAAGGATGATTACAAGAGACTAATACCAGTAATTTCCAGCAACCTATTAGGTAAGTATCCATCTGGCAAGACTAGGAAGTGATTATGGGAATAACCTTTGGTTGTTTAACGAAGCGATCAGTAACGATGATGATGATGATGATGATAATGACTACAATATGGATCATATACTGTTTATTATTTGCGTGTCATCAATTCACTGACAGACAACGCACTGCTGGGTCAACATAGAAGCATGACATTTTGCACAAGAGTTGCATGCTCTCAACTGTGGGAAAATCAAAATTAATAAAAGGGAAAGGGAAGGGAAAATTTGATAAATAACAATAGAAAAAGTAATTGTTTCTAATTAGAAACAATTACTTTACTGTAGCTAATGGGGTACAGTGATTTTGAGCTCTTATACTATAGCGAAGGTGAGAACTAAGGAAGGATGTTTGAACATGATCCGAAAGAAGTTAAATAGGGAATGAAAGTTCGTATGACAGTTCGTTTTTCGATGGGAAATCTCGTCGGGCGCCTTGCTTGTAATGGTAATGAAGCTCTTTTACAATGCAAAAAGATACAACAGAGATTAATAAAACTACAACCACCGACTGGCGATAGTGAAACGTTCATCGTTTATAACTTTCCAATTTGGAGCTATTTTCTATTAATATCTTCACGCTTGCACTAAATAGGCAAATATGAACGAACAGCAATCAACCAATACGTGATTTATTAGGAAAGGCGTACTAAATTGGGAATGTTCATTTAGTCATACGCTTCGAAATACGTGGGCAGGGATCGTGTGCGCAGGTTGAGCAAAAACTTGACACGGTATAAAATTAAATTGAATAAAGACATCTGTGTTTTCAATAACAACTATGAACGGCGCGACATACCTACATTCTTATTATGTTTCCTTCGGTCGCATCCTCAGCAAAACAACAACACAACGATGCATCAGACTACCCACATCGCAGAGAAATCGCAGCTCAGTCCCTTCACTTCTAGGCTAGTACTTAGCCGTCATAGGTAATACAAACAGGCGCGCGGCCTCTACTCTAACATTCTTTACATAAATTAACAACCGCTACTATTTTTATTTTTGTTTTTATAATGTCAACATGGTTCACAGTTCACACATCTTTGTTATGCCATTATTCCTTACCTGGTATAGGACCTTTGGAGTCCTTCCTCTGCTCATTCTGATCCTCACTCCTCGGTGCTCCACCGTCCTCCAGTTCGGACACTTCATCCTCACACCTTGTCTCACGCACTGCCAGAAGCAAAGCGCACACACACACAAACGTAATCCTCATAAACTCTCTCATCTTCATCGTTATTACGTTGATAGAACGTCAATAAAGCCCATTTTCGATCAACGATCGATTAAAACTTGACATTAAAACAAACAGTCACATTTTCGTTTGTTGCAACTAGCTAAACGAATCCAATGACATACGTGGAACACGGGTGTGATTTATGAAACATTACACGAACACTGAACATCACTTCATGCTAACACAAAAACACTAGCAAAAACAATGAAAAATACAAAAAAATAAAAATAAAACGTAATTTTTCGGATTGATTATTTCAAACTGGAACGTAAATACGCGCGTCACTCAATGTTGGCAGCGATGGTACTGGCGCGCTGGTCGGTGGGAGATCGGTGTTGCCCCCACCTGCGCGCGGGCACGATCAATGGACGCGCTATCGAGAACCGGCAATAACTGTAGCTGAGGTTTCTACAGATAGCTTATCAGAGAAAACTGTCCGGGTAATTAACGGCGCCTTTTGTGGTTAGGTACCGTTGTAGGTAATTAGTGGGTGCATTGGATGCATGCAATTTGCACTGTCTAGCATTATTTAGATATTTTGCTGTTGCATTCCTAGGTGTTAAATTAATGGCTAAGTTATTACCTACTAATCAATAGTTATTCACACTTGTAATCTATTTACATAACAACATACATAACATCACGCCTGTTTAACCCGAAGGATGTTAGGTAGAGGTGCACCTACCCAGATAGTAGGTACACTAAACTATAATAATATACCACTACGTACGACTTGACCAAGCAAAATTATGAAACGCTAACAACTAAGAAGGTGCCTTCTAAACGCATGATAGTTATATTGATGTAAATAATTAATTTCTTATGTTCGGTACCTACTGACATGAATTATTTCAAGCAGAAAGATGGATTATGTCAGCGTTTTGTTCTCTCTGAAACTAAAATCAACTCAAAAATTTGCTAAGAAATTGTCGAACAGCCAATCTTTGCACTTTCTTTTGACAGATTCCCGAGTCGTAGGAAGTCATAGTAGGCATCCACCACAGAAGGAATTCTATACTTTGCCGATGACCACTTGTCCCAGTAAGTAGGTACCTTCATTGTAAGTAACTCATTAATCAGAAGTTTCGAACCAAGCTTCACCTCACCACACCAACATTCATCTATAATATCTATAAAATTCAAAGTCCTGACTGATTATGCCAGTAGATGGCACAAAAGTATGCAAGTAGCTTGCATGTCATTATGGTATTCACCAATCAGTTTGCATGCCGTCTGCCATAACAACTTCTGATTGGTGAATTGAATACCATACTGCTATGCCAGCTACTTGCATACCTTTGTGCAAGTTACAGGCTTAATGAGGAGGGAGGCCTTAATGTCAGCGAGACAGCATCCCGAACGGGCACACACGTGAGGGCACACGTCGTTACTCGTTACGAGTGGTCGTGCGGAGAGCGCATTTTTTTGGAATGTTAATGTTTATCGCTGAAGATTTCAAATTGATTGATTAATTTCGTTAATTGAGTTTGTTATTTCTTTAAATTTAAGGTAATTTAGGTTTAATTTTTTCTTGTCCTTTTATAATATGTATCTACCTATATGTGTACATAAATGTTAAAATAAATAAATGAATAAGGTGTGTTCTTTGTGAAGAGTAGGGATCCACTAAGAAAGGGTTTGTCGAAATCCCACCCCTAACAGAGTGAATTTGACCCTCCCCCCAGGGAGGGTCAAATTTCACGCGGAGGAAGTCGCGGGCAGAAGCTAGTACTACAACATAATCCGAATTGTTTGTTTAGGTTCAAGTTCAAGGATCACTTGACATAAGTTTAATTATTTCGACATATCGTTGATTCCGTTCCTGAAACCGTGTGGTAGAACCCATGCTCAGTTCGTCATCTCCATTATCATAGTACTGGAAATGTGCCCAGCACTACTTATCGAACTGGGGCAGCACTAGCGCCGCCATTTTGATTGTCAAAGGGGATCTACAGCAGGCGGCTTTCACGTCCAGGTGTTCGCCAAACACGTATTCTTCGTGAATTTGGATAAAAGCCGAACCGGGATTCGTCAGAGAATAACACTCTAGCCCATTGGCGATCGTTCCAAGTCAAATGTTCATTTGCCCATTACAATCGTCGTCCGCCATTGCCTCCTCATAGCGCTGGAATCCGAAGTAGTCTACGAGGGTGAAAGTTAACTTCGTGCCGTCTCCTCCTTAGTTTGATCGCTCACCAGCACCTGGTGCTCCGACTGTAACTTCAAAACCAATTTCCTACCATAGCGGTGGGTTGTCTTTTCGCCGTTATTTGTAAAATCAGTCTTGTCTTGCGGTTGTAATTCGAATATTAGATACCAGTGTGCCGATCAGCCACCTCGCCAGAGTCCCGGTAACGAGACCACAATCTTGATATGACGCTTTGACTGGTGCCAATGGCTGATGGCATCAGCAACATTGTAATGTGGGTTGCAGACCAAGAGCTAAGCTAATGATAGTTTAGCTTAGCTTGCATAGCTGACGCAGCTTTTCATGTGTGCAGACCGCAAATTATGTAGAAGTATGAAAAACTACCTCAGCTAAGCTAGAATAACTTAGCTTAGCTCTTGGTCTGCAACCCAAACCTACAAACATCAACAGTTGAGTTTAAAAAATTGTGGTAAAATTTAATTTAAAACACACACAGACGAAAATGTATCATGGTAAATTTAATTTTACCGCCACTATCACTATTTTTTTTCATTTTAATTTAGAATACCTAGGTACTACAGAAGATACATGTGCCAGGAACAAATTGACGTTTAAATCTTTTTTAGGTGGCCAGTAGGTACTTTTAAAGTTATGATATCATACCTGAAATATCCCTAGACAGCATTAATGTGTGTATAATAAACCATCACAACTGAGACTTAAATAGAAAGCTGTAAATAACTAAGTACCTAAGTAGGTAGGGGTAGTAGGTAGGGAGAGTTGGATATTACCGCGCGGCTGATAATTCCGCGCTTTAGCATACCTCAAAAACTATACACTATTTTTGCTATCTATTGCATAGAAATCATAGCCCCACACGACTACTCCTCCCCCACGCAACACCAGTTCGTTCCTGACAGTAACGGAGAAATAACACGTCGTGAAAGTTTTTGCTATATTATAACTCCTTATAATTTCATGATCACTTTCAATAAGAGGTAAGCCATACTATATTTACATTGTAATAGTTTATATTTATATCCATATATTTGTCATGCTAATATACATGTAGAATTAATGTTAAAATGATTTTTAACACGAAATTTACTTTGCTGAATTATTTTGAAGTTATAAAACGAAATGATGGAGTTTGACAGTTCCGCGTTTTCTGGACATAAAGAATTTAAGTCTATGTAATTATTTCAAAATATTTTTTAAAATTGATTTATCTTGTTGTAAAAGAATATTTCTAGTAATAAAAAGGAGTCAGAGCACTTTTATGAAATTATATTTTTTTAATTTTATTATACTTATAGTTACTCGCTGAATTTTACGAAATTCATATGGGCGCTGTATTATCAGACCAGTTTGACAATACCGCGCTTTCCCGTTTCTTTGTAATTTTGTAATAATTAATTTCTATTGAAAATTTGGTTTTTTTTTTATACTGTATGTGATAGCTAAATGAATTTCCTACTACTTACTGCCCTTTTGCTTCTATATATCGAAACCTTGTCCTAATTATAGACCTTTGCCCTTAGGGGCTCGGTAATATCCAACTCACCCTACTGAAATAGAAATCCTTTATTTAAGGTGGATTTTTTTTCAGATAGTCCCAATACATTTTACCCTATGAATGCACCATTTTTGGATATTCGAATTTATTATTATAACAATATTACAAGTACGTTAGGTAAGCTAAGTCTAAAAAAATCTATAACATGATCAATTTTAACAAAAGCTTGAATTCTATCTACTTCTATTCTATTTGTCTTTGTAACTGAAACATTTAGATAACTATGAAAACAATCATTACAACTATGAAAACAATCATTACAATTTACCTAAATGTTAGCAACCTTTAATACTGACAAATAAGTATTTAAAAAACTTCTTACTCAAATTTCTTTGGTGTCTCTCTGCCTTTTTAAAATCTCACTAATTCTTGCTAGCAGCCTACCTGCACTTTGCACCTTTACCAAAACCATTCTGTTTTGACTACATACAGAAAGTGAGATTGTTTTTAACCCTCCTCAACATGCCTTCGATAGCTCAATAATGGTAGAGCGGTGGACTGTAGATTTTGAACGATTGTTATCCATAGGTCGCTGGTTCAAATCCGGCTCGAAGGAATTTTTTGTTTATTAAACTTTTTAATAAGATTATTTTTACACTTCGTAAAATAAAACCGCATTAGGTGATACTATAATGTACCTACCCGCCGCATTTTGACGGTGAAAGGTCACATTAAAAGTAACCAAGTAACATTTTTATTAAGTTTATTTAGGTATTTTAGCTGCTGCCCGCAACTTCGTCTGCGATCCATGATGAAAAGTAGCCTATATCCGTCTCCAGGTCATGGTCTACACGTCTCAAATCCGTTGAACCGTTTTAGAAGGTAACAAACAAACTTCATTCATAATATTAGTTAGGATTAGTCAAAATTAAAAAAGACGCAAACGCCCCATTTGACTATAATAATGGTGTATACGGTATACTCCTAGATTTCTATGGCATAATGTCTACCATTCCTATAATGAACACTCTTTTGGAGAAAAAAAAAACAGTTGAGTAATTCAATAATAATATAATTTAACTTTTCTTTTGATCAGTTGTGACATAGGAGAGGATTCCATGGCGAAAATCAATTAATCAAATTATGACAACTTTAATTTGTTTAGAGATCTTTTCATAGTTATCAGTTTTTGAAGAGGACTGAAACTGATAATTTATCTATTTTTTTGTTTAGTATGAAATCCTATCTCGAAAACTTACAGTATCTATTTTACACATAAAAATTGAGTATTTTTCAGATAATTATTTAATACATAGGAACAATAAGTCCTACAATTATTTTTAGGATGAATTCAAACTTATTATGTCTAATATAAAAAAATATTAATTATTTTTAGTTTACCTTAATATGCTATAATGATTATAGTTTTGGCAATACTTATTTAGAAATACTATAAGAAATGTGTAATCTGTCCACACTTAATTTATTTTAAACTTACATAATTAAATTCACAACTTTATATTCTTACATAGTGGCTATCTGACTCAGATTAGCTTTTTTATTTTTGATCAAATGTTTGATCAAGCATTTCATTCTCTCCAGCTTCTTTCGCAGCCTTCTCTTTCCTTGCCACATGAGGTTCAGTCTTCTCTTTCTCGTCTCTGCTATTATTTCTAGTCTATGCACTTTGTATTTGAGTTTGATTACTTCTTCGGAGTCTGTTGGTTGTATGTCAATGGGTTGGACATGTGATATTGTTGGCTCTAGTTCTTGACATGGCTGGAATATAAGGTCTGATGAGTAAAATTATGACTTGATTATGATAATGTAATAAAATTCCTATTTTTCAGTTATAGACGGCGAAGTGACGAGAAATTCTAACTGCAGAAGTAAACAATTCACACAAAACAAAGTGAAAAAAACATTTAAGGTGGCACTAATTGACATTATTTCTATACAAATTTCGGTAGGGTATTACTCCACTGTTTGACATTGTATATCCAAAGTACAACATGATAGGTATATCGTTTTGTCTTATTATGAATTACTTATGTCTGTGCGGAAACAGAATAAACAGATAGTAAAATAAAAAGCCATTAAAAAGTTATGAGCCAACAAAGATTCGTTTTTCTTGCTATTTTTTACCGAACTTTGGATGTACTTAAATAAAAAAAAAAGATTTTATACTTTTTTATTAGGTACTTATAAAAGAGTATAAAATCTTCAAAAAAAGTCGGCACCAACAAAGCTCAATTATCGAAATGTTTAGTAAACTTTAGTTGTATTTGATCTACGCAGTGATTTTTTTTATAAAACTCGATTTTGCAAGGTCCTTTGCAAAATCGAGTTTTATAAAAAAAATCACTTTTCGCATTTTTTTAAACTCGTTAGAGTTCTGAACCGTGTTTGTGTGCATGCGAACTGGACGTTGTGAGTGTAGACTAGCGTCTAACTGATACTATCTCTGTCGAACATGATGCCTGGAGACACAACGTGGTTTTTGGCCATGCCCACCAGTGAGGTTGAGCTTGCCACTAGTTATTTATTTATATATACTTTATTGTACACCAGAAAATACGTAACAAAAAAAATATGATTATGAATATACAATGGGCGGCCTAGTTCCACCTTAATTGTTTGAAAAGAAAAACATTAAATTAAATGCCATAGACTGAGTTGTTTATTTAGAAGGTATTTCTGTTGACATGACAATGTTTTGCTGTTGCAATACTTGCAATTTGAAATGTAGCTAAGAGATTTGAGTAGAACTTGCGAATTTGAAACAATATAAAGTAAATTTTGCAAATAAAATTACAGATATAAGTTCTTATCACTTCATGGTCATTATGCTATTGGTTAAATTAACTTCGAGCAAGGCTGTGTTTAACCGGGGGGGGGGGGTGCACGGGATGGGCGCATGGTTTTAAAGGCACAAACCAATCTTTATATTGTGCATATTGTTGCATCTTTGCATATTGGCTTTGCGATGCGTAAGCCTCTTATTACTACAAGAAAAGGAGCTTTTCAAGCAGAACCTTCGCACTACTGTTTACTAAACATTTGCCAGTTATTCGGAGTTACTAAATAGGTGACAACTTGGGAACCAAAGCAATTTTTTCTTCTCAAACCCCCGCGTCCAATATGGCTAAGTCGGCCCTGACTTCGAGGTTTTGTGACTATGTATTGTGATTTAATTTTTTTTTAATTAAATAACTTTTTCATTTATTAGAAACAATGAAATACAGATACTAAACAGTAAGTTATATTATGTAGTAATAAGTAGTAAAATGATCACCACAAAACTTCATTTTATTTTCATGTTATTATCACCATTAGTCCTGCTTGTCCATCTTCAGAGGGATTTAAAGGGTTACATGATTACTCACAGATATATTAATTGCCGGCACCGCCTCCACAGATAGCCGCCTCAGTCCACCCTCTGTCAAGTAAAAGTCTTTAGCTTCAAAGTGTTCAGAGCAAACGGCACTGGAAGCAGTTGAAGACCACGCCTCTTCTCTGTTCACCGCTAGCTCCCATTGCTTCCTTCTTCCTTTATCACGGGGAAACCTGCAAAATTATAAAAGAATCTTTTGGTTTTTACTGAAATGTCTGTGGTTGTTTTTAGTCAAGATTTGGCAAATCTTGACTGAGAAACTCTCTTGATATCAAACTGAATTTTAATCTAAAAGCTAACTATCACAGATTCCCACAAATCTTAATCTAAATAACACTAAAAATACCAAATTACTTTAATTGAAACTGCTTACCTGTGGAACGTAATTCCATCTTTATTTTTAGATATCTTTGCAGACGTGTTTTTACAATTCGCTACAGCACAGCTAACCATTGTAAATCTTCATTTAAACGGATTTTTATTATTTTATTTTTCACAGGGGTAAAACATGGATACCATTTGTCACACAAAACCGTGCTAACACTGCAATCAGTACCGGTTGAGTATATCAACATAATATTATTAACACACGATTAATAATTATCCAGTAATTAATAAATTCTTATCTTCGTCCAACCACCAGAACACAAAACGAACATAAACAACTAATCAGCGTTTTGCGTTCCAAAAAAGTATGTGACGAGTTATAGCATAAGATATATGCAGATTGTATCAAAAGTGTAGCCTTTCCATGCTCAGAATACCTTTATTCTCGACATCAATAGCTTAAACGAGCCTAATACATTGACACTATTGACAGCAAGGAACTTTGATTGACAGTACTAAAATGTTACCAATTTTAAAATATTTTATTAGGCTAGCTTTTTAAAAGTAAATGAGGTAGGCAGGGCAGTTTTTCGTAATTTTCCGAAAAACGGTAACCTTTGCCCGAAAGAACTATGCTTGTCCTAGAATTTGAGGGGTATCATCATGGACCTATCATATTGAAAAAAATTGAGTTCGAGAAGTTTCGAACTACAAACCCCTCCCGTGGCAGTCCGTAAATCGTTGTGCTTTTTGAGAAGGGGTTCATTAGGGCAGCGGTTCATTTTAAGTAAACGGGATTAATTAATATAATTATTATTTTTAAAGGGAATAAATAAATTTTGTAAGTAGATTTTAATGGAAACCTACGTAACATAACGTGCAACAATATTGAACCCTAAAACCTGGTTATTAGCTCATTCTAAATCAAGATTTATAAAATGTCCACATTTTTAAATGATTGGCGTGTCATATGTATTTTCTTATAACTTATTCAGCACATAATAATAGGGTTGTCGCATGTGATGTGTGATAGCTTCATTATTTTTTTTTTTACTGGGGAGCGTCCGTGGTGCGGCTGTCACGCCCACATTTAGCGGATATAATAGAGACATTTAAATTAACGGTTTGGAATACAATGTAATATGACTGTGCGACTATTATTACTTACCTAGTGTTGGGATATGAAAAACTTGATATCGATAATTATTTTTATTTTGAGAATTTTGTAAATTTTTGTTTAAAATGTTAATGAACCGATTGTCCTATAAAATGCATAGCAATACTAGTTATGTTTTTCTCATAAATCATCTATAAGGATAGCAAGCAGCGTAGCCATCTGCAACTAAATACGACGACCAATAATTTGGAGTCATTCGAAATTCAAAAGCCTGTATTTCGTAAATCCACTTTTTAGGGCTCTTAATTATGTTTATAAATGATGGCTTAAGACAATTAGTATGTGGGTTTTTCATTCTTTATCTTGTTTGATGATAGATACCAAAATTTGTGTACGTACAGACTTGTTTCTGAACAATTTAAGCCCACTAATTAAGTATTCAAATCAGTACCTTTATATTTGACTATTAAATGCATAATTCCAATTCCTACTTAGAAATTAATTCTACTAATTTCAATAGCAGCTTATTACTGACATTATAAGCTAAAACAGGGGTGAAAAACACTTTAGGAGCTACAATTTGAAAATTTTCCTAATGAAGGTTAGGTATATTGAACCCTTAAAAATGTATGGGGTCGAGTATACAATCAAGCAAATCCGGAAAAAACCGTGTTGAAAAAACATGCTGTGATTTTCCCTAGCATGGGGTCGCAGGGGTCGCGGGCTAACTACAGCTCCGTATCGGTATAAATACCAGACACAAATCAATTCATCACCACTTCGATAAGATCTTTTACTGAGTCAAAATGAATTCGATTCTTCAAAGCTTAGAGGACCCGGAGCGGCCGTTCTTAGGTCCAAACTACTGGATTATAAAGAACGCGGGATTATTGTTACCACAAAGCACACTGTTTAAAATAATCTACATCATAACACACGAGATTGTAGCGTTTTTCGTGGTTACGCAATACATGGAGCTGTACGTAATTAGATCGGATTTGGATCTCGTGTTGACTAACATGAAGATTTCCATGTTGAGCGTCGTTTGTATCGTGAAAGTGCACTCCTTCATCTTCTGGCAAAAACATTGGCGCGAACTTTTGGACTACGTCACAGAAGCTGATATATTCGAAAGATTTAGTGGAGATACAGTGAAGACTACGATAGTCGAAACTTATACTAGATACTGCCGTCGCCTCTCATACTTCTATTGGGCTTTAGTCTTTACAACATTCTTGACAACAACCTGTACACCACTTATGAGATATCTTACGTCAGCTACCTTTAGAGAAAATATGCGAAATGGGACTGAGCCCTTTCCGCACATCTTTAGTTCTTGGATGCCGTTTGATAAGTATCATTCACCAGGTTCTTGGGTGACAGTAGCCTGGCATACGATCTTATGTGCTTATGGTGCTACAATCATGGCTGCTTATGACACATGTATCGTGGTAGTCATGGTGTTCTTTGGTGGGAAACTTGACCTGCTGCGGGAAAGATGCAAGCAAATGTTTGGATCCTATGGACCTGTGATCAGCGATAAGAACTGTACGGAAGTGGTGCGACAGCTTCACGACATACACGTCACGATGTTAAAGTGAGTTGTTTATATTATTTATTTATTTATAGGAGAGCCAACAGCTATAACAGAAGGATAACAATTGTATATGAGACATAAAGCCAATTATAGGTTCTCACGGGTAAAAACAGAAAATGTAATAATATATACCTTATTTAATGAGGAATACAACAACTTAGAGACAAGTGTTATTCATTTTCGTAAAGTATTTTAGAATTTAATTTATTAATTTAATTTAAAACTCATTTTGGAATATGTATTATTATTATGCTGCTTTTTTCTGTGACTTCTAAATTATAGCACTAGGTACTTAGGTAGAGCATTCCGTTATAACGTCTTAGAATTAATGTGAATTAAAAACTTTAGTTAAGAGAACGTAACACACGAAGAGCAAGATATTATTGCCTAAGCTTAGTAGATTTAACTATTCCAATTATTTCCCTAATCGTGTATATATACGTAAATAAGAATACTACTACCACAGCCCGACTGCACCCAAAAATGATTATAAGCCTCTCTTTCTTGTGCCAGTTCCTTCTCCTATGCCTGCATCCTGAGCCAGCCTCATCCAGGTTCTACCAGCTATGGCAACAATGCCGTCCAATATCTCTTTTAACTCATGGCACGACAACGCCTCTTGTCATACAAAGAAGACTCCTTTGCAATAAAAGTGTTCTTCAAGAACTATCGGTTTAAAACTAAGAACTATAAGCTAATGTTGATAACAATTTGTGATTGATTGTGCAACCAAAATTGTTAGAAGAGACCATGACCCAGAGGTCATGGTCTCTTCTAACAATGTTGGTTTATTTCGGTTATTCTTCTTCGCATCTCAGTCTGCCAGGAAATGCCGGCGTCATCTTGTTTTAAAATTTTGACCAAGTGTCAAAATTTACTTACCTACAGAGAAAAACATTTCTATTAATTTCAAACAAAACATAAAAATAACTTTATAGTCAACAGGTTCATTATAACTATAATGTAGTTAGTACTTAAGAAGTATTACGAAACTTCTACCATTCTATTAAGCAAAACTCTGTTAATGGAAATGCTTTATTGATACGACTTTTAAAGCCTTTGACTGACCTTGCATTAGCTGACCCCATCCCAATTAGATTTGATAATAAATGTCCTACTAAGCCAGTCGACTAACATCAAGTTCTAACTATCAATTTCTCAAACTGTAGGTACTAAGCTATAATAATATAAGTATTAATGAATAAATTTTTAATAAACTTACTGTATCATCTACCTTAGATAAGCAGGACATTAAATGTTTATTGTATCCATAAATAAGATTGTCAATACTTAGCGAATCACTTTTTCTTGTGGATGTCGTACTGGTACGTAGTGGCACTAACAAATCGAACCGTAGATAAATATAACTAAAGTAGATTCGCAATACGCAATGATACGAATATAATTATAGTTTAAAACACCAACGCTTTAAGAAAACTGTGTACTCTCTGTGTTTTCAAGTGTGCTTAAAAGATTGTACTAGTTACTAGTGTGCAATCAACTCGACCTATCGCAATCTGAAGTAAGGCGTCTCTCAATTTGACTAATACCTCCCGACTGACGTGAAGTGTGGATACGGAAGGTATAAGGGGCTTTCCGCATCCACACTTCACGTCAGCCCATCCAGCTAATAACAACAACAATAGATTGCAAACTGCACCAATATGACTATTGTAGTCCAGAAACCTGTACCAGTATATTTTCACTATACCAATTGCCCTTATTCCAATTTATTAAAAGAAGGCGCAGCATGTATTTTTCCTCCACACTTCTTTATTAGCCGTCATATCAGAATCGACTTATTTCCTAACCCTAAGGTCTTCCACACATTCCATCCCGCACATTCTGATCTTTGGATGAAACATAACAATCTGCTAAAATAAAAATAATGAAGAGGTAAACATGAACAGCTCTAAGCTCTGACAAATCTGGGTCTATTTTCCGTATGTAAAAATGTCTGCTAAAACCAAAGTAGTAAAAGTAAAAGTCAAAGTCAAAACGTTTATTGCAAACTAAGTGTACAAAATTTGGTCTTACGTTAACCTCTCAGGGGCGGGCTATTAAGTTGTGTTATTCGTTTTCACTAATTAAAAGATTAAAATTGGATTATGAATAAGAATTTATATTTATTTGCTTTAAAATATGGTACCTACTACATTAAGGTCTTATAAATAGAGTTATGATCTTACATGTTTCGCCATGGACTGGCATACAAATACTTAACCATGATAACAATTTAATTTAATATAACATATTAATTTGTTAAAATTATAACATTTCTAATAACATTGATTATTAGGGTTTCTCAGCTATTTGAACACTTAAGAATAATAGTTAGATAAAGTAATATAATTAAATCTCAGTATCACACTCACACTCGTCACTCGTCGTCTCTCGTCACTTTTATCTGCTACTTTTTACGTCTCAATACATACCAAATGAATATTAATAGTAGAACTTCCTTCCACTTTATATGCTTTATAGGCTGTATTTAATTATTTTTGTTATAACTATTAAGTTTGACAGCAAAAACAATGTAGAATACCTGCTATAAGTAATTTCAAACTTCTTTACCTACGTTTTTGGTGCGTAGAAATTCTATTCGCTAGGCCAAGCGTAGGCTATGTTCTATTGTTTAATTATCAGACTTATTACAAAATAATATCACATAGGTTGTCATACATACGTGAAAAGTCTGGTTAGATACATTATTTCTGACAAATTCTACGCAGTTTCAAAATTTTATCGATAAAATATTGAACGCGCGCAACCACTACGAAGTAAAGAACGCCATGCAGACTGCTTACAACAACAAAACAATAATTTTGAACGCCCACTGATACTAATTCCTGTAATGTAATGTATTGTTTCAGGTATTCGAGATTATTTAACTCCCTTTTGTCGCCTGTCATGTTCTTTTACATTGTCATGTGTTCATTGGTGCTTTGTGCGAGCGCCTACCAACTAACTGTAAGTTTTCTATGAAAACCTTCATGATTCTAGGTAGAGAACTAAAAGTAAAATAGAGTGTTGAGGGTTCGGACATCGGGATGTTGCCTACGCCATGTTTAGGGTTTCAATTACGTAAGTTACAAAGTTACAAACCGATGTTGTTTTAAAACAATATTAATTGGAAAAATGGCAATGATTCAAAATATTACTTGATTGAAGTGGGCTATACACACTCTAAGGTGTAAAGATAATTCTAATATTCATGTTTATTTTCCACAGTCCGCACAAAATGCCGCACAGAAACTATTGATGGCCGAGTATTTAGTTTTTGGAATCGCACAACTTTTCCTTTTCTGCTGGCACAGCAATGACGTTTTGTTCAAAGTGAGTCACATTTTTTAATCAACGATTTATTTTGCGTAAACAGTTAAAAATATATATATCACTAACACTAACGAACGAGCATTAGTTTTAGTGATATATTTTTTAACTGTTTACTGAGCATTGATGAAGCATTTATTTGTATAGATGCTGGCCCAGATTACCTATAAGTATCTTTTCCCATAATTTCAGAATGAAAACTTGACATCAGGAACATTTGAAAGTGACTGGTACATGGCAAGCTACAAACAAAAAAAAGACGTGTTATCTCTATCAGGACAACTCCGCATTAAGAATATGTTTACAGCAGGGCCCTTCGCTAACCTTACTTTGCCGACCTTCATTAATGTGAGTAAACTTAGGGTGCATGCACAACAGCGATTGCAGTCTAAGCCCACGGTATGAGAGAGTATGAGAAAGGTATGATTTATTAGCATACAGGAGGACTCTCTGGCACTCCTGCGAGGAGATTCGGATAAATCAATTATTGTTAACAGTGTATTTTTGTCATTAAATACTAGTAGGTATTCAGCTGCATCCGGTTAGACTGGAAGCCGACCCCAACTTAGTTGGGAAAAGGCTAGGCAGGCAGTGTATTCTTGTCATTCAGTCCCAAACTAATGCGTAAGTCTCTCTTGTGCGTCCGTTAAACACGCAGCCTTACATCAATAAGCGGGCGTAGGCGTGACAATGCCGTCACTTGTTGCAACGGCTGTCTTTAACTTGCGTAGGCCTTTCATGGAAAAATGAGGAAATGAAATAGATATCTTTGCCATGTTGTATGACTCTGTAGTATACAGTATGTTAACTAACTAACAGAGGGCGTTCCCGTTAACCCGCAATAGTATAGCATCCATACATGCTAAAAAAAATATTACCATTCGAAAATTAAATGTTTTTATATTTTTTTATATTAAAATATTCACTAAAAATCGTAAATTGATACTCTATTTATTTAATTAATTCTAATTTATTTAATTAAATAAATTCCGACATTGCTGTACTTCAAGTACGCGTGTACAGAGTGTTTCTTTAACGTATCAATTTACGATTTTTAGTGAATATTTTAATATAAAAAAAATAAAAACATTTTATTTTCGAATGGTAATATTTTTTTAGCATGTATGGATGCTATACTATTGCGGGTTAACGGGAACGCCCTCTGTTAGTTAACATACTGTATATAGATCTGTAACTTACTATGTATTTACTTTGCAGATACTGAAAGGAGCTTACAGTTATTACACATTGCTGAGGAAATAAAAATTCTGAACTTTAGCGCTTAGTGGGTTCTGTAGAATCAGTTCTATAGTTGTAGAAAAAGTAAGAAGTTCAGATTAGTAGGCATTCATAAGACTAAGTGAACATCGTAAAAGATCTGGTACCTGCCTTTAGTTTTGCAAAAGTAAAAATGTAGAAAATAAAAATTATAAACTTGAAAAAAATTAGTTTTTTTTTTTTCTTCAAACAGTCTGTTGTCCACCATCCCAGTCTCGCGGGGCGGGAGTTCAGAGTCGACACGCTCTAGTTGGTTGCTCACCTAGTCTGTAGTCAGGCGTATAGCAACAATAAACACACCGTCAAAATAATGCGACTCGTCCATCAGTCAGTTTATCGCTGTAGGTAATTTTTTTCTTTTTCGACTTTCGACCATAATTAAGACTTTTTTACCATACGTACCTACACACTTCGACCAAGTGTTGATTCAGCTTCAACACTCAGCAGTTTTTTTTAGAAAACATCCTATTCACTAGGTACGCACGGCTACACATCAAGTTGTAAATTACCAGTATAAGCTGACTTCTGATTGTACGAAAAACCTATACAATGCGAGGTCAGCTAAAACTGGAAATGTAGGTATAGCTTGATATGTCGCCGTGTGTACACTTAGCAACAAACCCCATTTACCTACCAGATGAGTAGGTAAATGGGGTTTGTTGCTATCATTATTTAGGCAGGCAGGCGCTACTGTCTCACTATGCCCAAGAAAGTATAATATTTCTTAGGACTTGCTGGCTTATTCTTTTTACGAACATGCGCCGTTATACAGTTATAATACGATTTCAGTCACATGTCATATCAGGGCCATGTGATTCCGGTCCCTTGAAAGGCGTGGGAGGAGCCGAAGCCAACTCGCAGATAAGATTTAAAATAGAATGAGGCACCAACCGACTATATCGTCAGTTGTAATATCAATTAATGTAACCGCCAAAATGATGAAATTGAGTTAAATATGTATATTTAACTAAAATAAATATTATACATATTTAACTCAATTTCATCATTTTGGCGGTTAAAATTTACAGACTGCAAATTTTCCTCTCTGAATGGTGTCTTTAAAATCTCGTATCTTAAAAAAAAGCCGATTACCTATACCTAACCTACGTTAACATTCAGACCAGTTTTTTTCATTTCAACTCATTTTTGTGATGTATGGCACATTTTATGAGGATGAGCAATGTAGGTAGGTATGGGTTAATGTAACGACAGTCTTGGCATAAATTTTTATTTTATTGACCCAACGTGAAACAAAATAATTTTTCTAAAAATTATTTTGTTTTAGATTATAACTTTCTGACTGTTACTTTAATCATCACCAAATAAAAATGACTTTTAAGATAAACGCGACTAACGCTAATTTTTGTGTCTACGCTTGTAAATATTTGATTAAATTCTATTGTATTTTCATTTAAAATAAAGTAGAAAAGGTCTCAAATTGAAGTATCTATCACAAAATTTGTTTAAAATTTCACAAAATAATACCAGCTTTATATAATTAATTATTGAAAAAATATAATTTTGTTGGTTACAGTAACGCTCGACGCTCTAATACTATAAACAATGTTATTTTTAACGGGCTATATCATAAACAACACTTTTGCTCTATGACTTTTTACAAAACTTAATAAATTTACCAAAAATAATGTCAAGTTTTTGTTATTTACAATATTTTTTTACGAAAGCTAAAAGCTGTTTTACAAAAACCGAATTGATTCTCTTCACAAAAAAGAGGAAACTGACGACACTACAACTACCACGATTCTTTGGTAGGTACTACCCTAAGCCTATCAACTGAAACCAAATACCTAGCATCTTTTTGGACAAACAGCTGAATTGGAAAAAACACACCAACTACATCACTAAAAAAGCCAGCATATCCCTGTGGCAATGCAAGAGAATGCTTGGCAAGAATTGGGGGATTAGCCCCAGGGTCACTCACTGGCTATACAACACATTCATCCGTCCAATCATTACATACGGCTCACTAGTCTGGTGGCCCAAAACAGACCTGAGCACAGCCCAAAGAGACCTCTAAAAGCTGCAGCGGTTCGCTTGTGTGGCAATCACACATGAAAACTACACCCACCGCTGCCTTACAGGCTATGCTGACTTAGACTGCCGCCCCTACACCTCATCGTGCAAGAAGAAGCGGCCCTGGCTGCCTTTAGGGTATATATATATCAGGAACCCTGACCAAAGACTCCAGGGTCAAGCACATACGCTTAAAGGAAGATGCGATCAAACAGCCAATGATGGTATCACCCTGCGACAAAGCCCCAAAACAATACTGCTTTCAAAAACATTACAACATAACGCTCAAAGAGGAGCAATGTGACTACTCGGGACTGAAGGAATTGAGAATTTACATTGATGGATCAAAGACCGATGGCGGAACTGGAGTCGGAGTTTTCTCACACGACCTCAACATAAAAATATCCAGACCGCTGGGAATATTCAACACGGTCTACCAAGCGGAGTGTGTAGGCATAATACAATCGGCTTATGCCATAGCAGCCAGGGGAGTTACTACTACTATTCTGACAGCGCCTCAGTCCCCCAATCCCTAAGAAAAAAATCCATCACATCGAACCTAATATACTAGAATATCACAATGTGCTTGACCTGGTAACCGTATCGAACCGCAATACAGTGACACTACAATGGTTAAAAGGACACAGTGGATCGCTAGGAAATGACGCAACTGACGAGCTGGCCAGAAGGGCATCCAGTACCTCAGTCTGTGGACCGGAACCTGTCGTGCCCATCCCCCTTAATCAACTACGCAGGTAGCAACAGGAGCACACCCACACACAAGCAAAGAGCTGGTGGACGTCGTCACTGGGCTGTAGGCAGTCCAAGGAAGCCATGCCATCATTAGATGGCAAGCTAACCAGACGCTTACTATGGAAAGGCCTGCGTCTGGTGACGGGCACCATCACGGGATACTGCTCGCTAAACAAACACTTCCACACAACAGGCTTATCGGACAATTCCCTGTGCAGGGCTTGCATGGAGGCTGATGAAACCGTTGCGTATGTGCTCTTTGAATGCATACAGGCGTCACCCAGATTAGGTCAGAAACCCAGATCATACACAGATGTTTTCAACAGACCAGGAAACTTAATCAGCTTCTGGAGAGAGGTGGGCTGGTTGGAATAACCACCGACGGCCGCCATGACGTACGCACAATGCCATGGTCCACTTGAAGGACTAAGTGCGGAAACCAAACACAAGTGAATAAGTATTTAACTAATACAATCAACCTATCACAACATATGTCCACGCCTCGCCTTGAAAATTCTGTGATATACATTAAACTAGATTGTAGTACATTCTATAAGTTACGTATAGCAGTTATTATTTTTTTCAAAAAATCTTAATTTATCACGATATTAAAAAAAAATATTATCGTAATCACCATGTCATCTTCGAAACTATATTATTAGGCTTCCTATGGTTTCTTTCAGATAACAGGGGGCCTAAAAAGGCCACTTTGGCGAATCATAAAAGGATAACATTATGAATCGTAATGGACAGTTAACTGTTAAGTTAATCGAATCAAATCCCATTGCTTTTTCAATTTTTTTTTGTCTGTGCTAAAATACTAATCAGTTCAATCTAAATCCAATCCCTATCTCTTTGATTATACCCAAGGAACTTATTAGTAGGTATAAGTATGTAGTGCAGCGAAAAAAAGAAAAACTCGGTCTGTCTTCGCCATATTTTGATTTATAACATTATCCTTTTACGATTCTGCCAAAGTGGCCTTTTTAGGCCCCCAGGTGTCAACATTTTGAGAAAAATGCTCTATACAGCATTGCAATAGGATTAGTACACAAAAAGTTACAACTCTTTTTGTAAATTTAATTTAGTTTTTGCCTCTCCTGTAAAGTCGCCTTTTGGCGGTAACATTAATTAATATTACAACTGACGAACACTACCCCCGGTCTCCGACCGCACACGTTTTAAAGTTTTAATATTATGATTATTATGAATCAGAAATAAAAGCACTTTAACAAAGAGAATGATCAAAGCGCCATCTAGCATTTAACTTAAGAACTCAAATTTTAAAATCTAATAAGAGAGAAATGGTTAAAAAAATTGTACAATTCAAAATGCAAAAACAATTCAAAACCTAAATAATTATTAAAGAAAACCGACTGATATAAGAGTGTAATATGACTTGAGCTAATACGGTTTTTTGAGCCGGTTTTACGAAGAAAACTGGTAGCCCAGCCGCCCGGGAAATTAAAAAAAAAACAAAGGCCGTCTTTCTCTTTCACGAAAGCTCTTTCTTTTGATTTCTTTCTTTACACTTACGAGCTTTGAGTTAACATTTATAAGTAGAAGCATAATTAAAATAAACATATACACAAATAAACCTATGTAGTATTGAGTGATCAAGTACAGTTTAGGAATAAATATAACACAATTGGACGCGGCGAGAGTTCATTAAACTTCGATGTCGGGCAGGCCTGTTAGAAATGTCATTAGTGGTTATTGGATTTTATTGTGAATGTTTTGTGATTCTTCCGTAAATATCTGCAAGTTTAAAGTGTTGCTATGGAAAATCAGAATCCTCCAGAGAGAGTGGTGCCGGTGCAATATGGAAGAGGTTCAAGAGCCTTTCGTCAGTTTAAGAATCCTCCGCAGCCGCACATGTGTATCCAGGATACTATAAAGGGCACTACGGAGAAACTGTACATAAATGTGTTGGGATGGCAGAAAATAGCGAACCCTAAACAGTATTCCGATCCTATTCCTTTGTATGGAGGAATGCAGGTTGGTATTTCATTTACATATTTTCGACGTTCCATCACTGCTTGTAATTACTGACTATCGGTTAAGTAGCACAATTTTTCCGCTCCAGTTTCATACCGAGACTTGATAGGATATCTAAACGCTGCAGAGTTAGCTTAATGTAATTAAAAATATGCTGTGAAAACAAAGTATACAAATAATTCACTTTTAGTAGTATTGTAGTAATAGTAGATACTTAACCCATTGAAGGACACTGAACGCCCCTCGACGTAATAACAATAAAACTTCTATTGTGTCTCGTACAGTGTCCTTCAATGTGTTAATAAGCTTAACTAGGACCTAGTAATGCTAAACTTCGGCCAGTTTCTTGATGCATACACAACAACAAACAGATTTCAAGACCTACTTAGTTAAGCTATTTGATTTATCTTAGAATACAACAATAGTAGAAAAGTCTCTCTTAAACAGTGTGCCACCACCATTATAGATGTATCCACAGTCCACACATATTAAAAATGAAAGCTTTTTACCACAAACGTTAATACTGAATGGCTCATTATTCCAGGTGCCACAGAATTATGGCCCTAATGCTGGCAGGCCTCCAATGATAGTGTTTGCAGTGATGGTCAATCCAGACATACTCAAAGCTAATGGAAAAAATGCAACCAGCTCTACAGTAAGTAGAAGACTTGAAACAACTTTTATCCTAAACTTACTACATAGTTTTTACTAAAGGCTTGAAGTTACTCTATTACACATTGTTACTGTTATCCCACTAGTTAGCAAAGGCCCCGTGACTTCCAGTTCTTTCAAACTTGGGCTAAAGTGAACCACTGGTTGGTTTGTTTTCTCCAGCTCGTCTTGCCTTCTTCTACAGGGTATTACATAGGTATTAAATTAAGTTTTTATCAGCTTGCAGTGAAAGTAAAACCTTTGCCTAAACCTTGAGGGAATATGTATTGTCTGTTAAGCCTTTTCTCAACTGTGTTGAGATATGCTTCCGGTCTCACCAGGTGCAGCTAAATACCAGTATTTTACATGGCAATCCTGGTACTGAGTCACACAGTACCCCTCGGTTAGTTGTTAGTAAGATTTTTGTTACTTTCGAACTTCGGCATTTAGTCTAAGCCTTGAGAGACTACAAGCTTAATATTAATATGACAGCCTGTATACCTGTAAATACAGTACTGTACTTTGATGTAGGTACCAAAAAGGGTTACCATTGCATTTTTATGTCTGTTTTTGTATTGGATTCTTTATCTAGATTGCACTCGGTCTTATCAAGTGGAAAGTTATTTGTTTGTATTTATGGTAGTGTTTATGATTGATATGATTAGTTTCTTATCACATCACGTAAACAAACATAAAGTAGTATTGATTTGAAAATCAATTTGCATAAGTCAGTTTATTGGCTAATAAATTCTCCATATTGTGGTGCCTTCTATGTTATGGATTTGGTTGCCACACTTAGTCCTTCAAGTGGACCATTGTGGTGCCTTTTAATTATAGTCATTTAGACTTTTTCATAGCTTGAGTCTGATTGAAATTGAATTGTTCAATAACTTTGATTTATGTTGCTAATGTTGTGCATATTTTTCCAAAATAGAGTATGTTAACTAACAGAGGGCATTCCCGTTAACCCGCAATAGTATAGCATCCATACATGCTAAAAAAAATATTACCATTCGAAAATAGAATGTTTTTAAATTTTTTATATTAAAATATTCACTAAAAATCGTAAATTGATACTTACTCTATTTATTTAATTAATTCTAATTTATTTAATTAAATAAATTCCGACATTGCTGTCCTTCAAGTACGCGTGTACAGAGTGTTTCTTTAGCGTATCAATTTACGATTTTTAGTGAATATTTTAATATAAAAAAAAATAAAAACATTTTATTTTCGAATGGTAATATTTTTTTTAGCATGTATGGATGCTATACTATTGCGGGTTAACGGGAACGCCCTCTGTTAGTTAACATACTGTATATTGCAATTGGACATAGCCATTCCAAACTTCAATCCAAACTTCTTGCTCATATCCTGCCTGTCAAACATCCATACTAATATTCTAAATTCGAAAGTAACTCTGTCTGTATGTTACCTTTTCATGCCTAAACCACTGAACGGATTTCGATAAAATTTGGCAGAGGGATAGATTGTGTCCCGGGGAAGGACATAGGATAGTTTTTATCGACATAGCTCGCAGATGAAGCCGCGGACGGAAGCTAGTTTTCTTATACTTCTTCCTAATGTCATTCCAGGATCGTGAAGCCCTAGTGAGCCTCCTCTGTGACTTCGTGGAGGCTATGAACCCAGGGCTAGTGCTAGCAAGAAGTCCCATCATCATGAAAGATAGAGACCTAGCTGGAGAACTGAAGGATGTGTGGCTTGCTGTCCAGAACAAGAGGGAACGGGAAAAGGGAATGAATCAGGATGTTATGTATAAGGTTGGTGCTTTGGTTTTAATCAGAATCATAAATCAATGGATGTATTAGTTGTATCAATATTAGTTCTTGAATCTGTCTGTTCTGTAGACTTTTTCTTTGAACATGCTAACCAATAGTAGTTCCTAGGCTGCCCTTACTAAATTATTATTATTATTTTGTCTTTGAGATATCTCGGGATCAACCGATGATTATGCCTGTTCGCACTATGCAAGTGCATCCAAGGACAACCCCGGTTGGTGTAGGACTTTTTCAGGATATGGAGACAAAGATATTGGATTGTGGGTTTGGGTGGCTAAAGTGAACTGGTTATTCAGGACTATGGAAAGACTATAGCCCCTGACCAATGTTTTATATAAATTACACAGAAAAAATGATGTGGGAGCTCTGTTCCTGCTCCAGCCAATAAAGGCAAGCCAGAGGTGAGGTACAAGACTTCTCCCGGGAGATAAGATCTGTAGGTTCGCTACTGCTCAACAGCTCGTCACATGCTGCCCTGCAGGTTTCTGTATCTGTCTTGGACTGCCTCCTCAGCCTAGACCAGTTCCGGCGAAGTCTACATCTGGATCTCTTCTGGCACAGGCCTAGAGTTCAGAGCGCGCAAGCCCCACCACGACGTAACATAGAGATACTGCGGTGGGATTATTATTATTATTTGGTTAGACCCACTAGCAGCTAATTAGCTGATGCGTATGATAGTGTGTATCAAATGATACAATTAAAATGGGAAATCACCACATAAATGATAATATCACAGTTATTTATCACAACACATGTATGTTTTTAGGTTTACGACATAGACGGCATTGGTGAAGACAACATGAATGAAGATGACAACAGTCAAATGAAGCAAGGTGGCTCTCCAAACAGAGGACCTCATGGCGAAAAGAAACCAGTGAAATCCTCCAAGCAAATACTTCTCAATGCTGGACAAAAGTCAGAGTTTGACTCAGGTATGAACAACTGTCAAATTAACCAGAGTCATTCAAACAGAGATAACAAAACTGGTAATACACCAGACACAACATACTGTACGCCTGTCTATGGTCAAATAGTATCCACTCGAGAAAACCACAACCAAATCAATGATATTCAACAAAAGTTCTCCTCAAACGAAATGAAACCCTCAAGCTCCTTCAGAAAAGACTGGAATCCCATGCACGGCAAAACGACCGAGGGCTGGGACGAATTCTCAAAACGCAACATATCCACGATAAAAAACGACGAAAAAAAACGATGTATTAAAGAAAAATCTAAGATTAGTAATGGTAGATCTCACTATGATTTCTTCCCGTATTTTGACAATAAAACGGTGAACGAAACGGATGTACCCGAAGAAGAAGACAGTATGAACAAAGAACAAAATTCGAACGAAGAAAATTCTAAAATAATTATAGACCCAATGCAGAAACTAGTTCTGCATTCGACTGATAAGAATATATGTGATAATAACACAAGTGCTCTCAGCTCAATAAGCTCATAAAATAAGCTTTTACAAACATTTTTTATGGCAGTTGGCGTTGAATTATGTAATCGCTTGTATGTCTATGTCCCCTCTTATATGTGACTCTTGCTATTGCAATCGGTTTCATTTTGATAGATCAACAAAGAACAAAATGTCACTAGAAAGCTATTGCCTACAGTAGGAGTGTAACATCAGGGTGAAATGTTAATGTAACAATAGCAATTTAGGCAGAGCAATATTATACTTAACTATTATTTTATGATGTTTAAAAAAATAGTATGTTTTAGTGTGAGATATGTATGCTTGGGCTTGAGTTTGATGAGTTTTCTTGTTAGTTTTATAGGTCACATCAATAAACCAGTCCAGCCAAAATTGTCTGTCACACTTTTTTAAGATAGTGTAAAAAGTTTTTTACGGGAATTTGCAACTAAAAGTGTGCATAGAAATTATTAATGTCTTTTCATCTCTCTTAAATATTGTATAAATGTGAATCAACTATGCTTTGTCTCTACCATTCATATATCAACTAGCTGACCCAGCAAACTTCGTACTGCCCCGCCAGCCACTGTGCCCCCGGTTTTTAAATCTCTGATATTATCTTCTATGATATTCATTTTGCAATTTTGATCTACATGAAATGCACAACGTATTTAATTGGATAAGGAATAATAATGTATTGCTTAAAATAGCTTGGTAAATAACCCATAATTTTTTTGTAATGTGTAAAATATATAAATGGTTACTGTGAGTTATCCTAGAGATATACCATCGCGGACTTTTTCTTTTTAAGATATACAATTCCGTAGTACATTAATTTGATCTATCTCGTAAGGTTTAGCCAGCGTTTGGAATGTAAGCGCACAAAAATATGTTTGGTACATCACATTACGAATTTTTAATTTCTCGGCTTTTACACATATAAACATATGCATACATATAAACCTTCCTCTTGAATCACTATCTATTGTTGAAAACTGCATTAAAATCCGTTGCATAGTTTAAAAGATCTAATCATAATATAGACAGCGGGAGCGACTTTGTTTTATAATATGTAAACATTTCATTATTATTTATTATTCCCAACACAACTGTCATTACAGGTTACCCCAAATCGGTAGCCTGGTCTTAAACAATATTTTTTTCATTACAGCTTATCAGATGTAAAGTGATTTTTGTGAACTCATTCAGAGAACAATATGACATACTACACACACACATGACATATGAGATATGGCAGACTAAACTTTAAAATACTAGAATGGAATGTCTGGTTAAACTGCCGATCCTCATGTAGAAGGCTGGTACTGTGATGGGTAATAGTAGATGCAAAGCATAGCATTTAGTTCATATTAGAAGCGAATCACACGATAATACAAAGTTTACAACTTCAGTGTATGAGTGCGTGCGTTTTATATGGTTGTGTATTTATCTAATGTTGATGAGCGTTGGTACCGTTCGCGTTGCGTTCGTTCAAACTAGGCCGATTGATGTTACTCTCGTTACTAAAGACTGATTTATCATTGGCCCAAGCTATAGGTTCGCTACCTTACATACTCTTGAAGCATCTACTAGTAAATTACTAAATCTTGAAAATATATTTAGATGTCTTGGTAGTGCAAAAACAATGTTATTTATACAGACATTAGCCTAATTTGAACGAACAAACTATTCTACATATATTTTTAATCATTTTTATAAAATGCTATATTTTTATTGTTGCCAATTTACTCTATTTAAATCTTGAGCTTGTAACACGTACTTTACAGTCACTGATTGGGAATTCCAAGTATATCTTGAACAGAATGTTTCCCGCGGTCAACTATTTGTTGTTGTGAGAGAGCGAAGTGTCCCTAGGTGGCGTTAGTGGGCATTGCGGTCCCAAATGTACGAACAACTCTAGGTAATTTATCACTTTTCTCACTAATGCTATTTAGAATGATAAGTTCATGGAGTGTTTGAATTCTAAAATTCAGTAGGTTATTATGTATTTTATTCTCTAAATTAAATATTGTAATGAGAGTTTGAATTTTGCTCATTATAATATATGTCGTCACTGGAAAGGAGAAAATGCTAAAGCGCCATTTGGGCCAAAATAGCTTATATAATATTATAACTTTGTATTAATTTTTTTAAACGATTTTCAACAAATTCTTATTTAGACAATCGGATCTTAAAACCTAAACAGATCGACGCAGAAAATTTTTAATCCAACGATATAATATTATTATTATATAACAAATTTTGGCCCAAATGGCGCTTTAGCATTTTCTCCTTTCCAGTGACGATGTATAAAAATTAAATTCTCAAAGTGACCAATTACGAGTAAAAAAAATTGTTCACCTCGTTTTATCTCTTTGACAATGATCTCAGATTTATTAACACATTTTTTTTTTCAATTTCAATGCCTGTAGGCGTTACCAAACACTGCCAAATGATGCTTCATTATCTTAACACTGACTGAATAAGTCACATCGACAGCTATGTAACGAAAGCGCACAACACGAAGATTTCTATCAATCTAGAAATAAGTACAGCATTGTGTATACTAGACAAATGTACTTCATGCGGCTTGTTTTGTCACATCGTGAAGAAGACTGATCTTTCGAAACCTTTGACGGGATTTGCAGTCGACTGTTTTTAGGCATATTGTAGAGAAACAGAAACAAATATCAGCCAGTTTATCAGTTTTGATTGTTTACAACATTTTATCTGTTAGAGTAAAATGGATTTTTTGAATTATGAGATTGATTGTGATCAGTCTTGGCGCTCGTTCGGCTGAAGCTAGCTACTCGGTCGTGGTCATTGATCAAACTCGATGTCACTTAATTAAGCATGTCTTATTACTTTTTTACATAGACACGAACAACATTCGCGTTTTGAACATAAATCTAGTAAAGAAATCGCAAATATAGTAGATTTTATATGGTTGGTTAGTCAGTAACATAACTCAGTCTGTAGGTACATAATAAGTCATTACTTTTGTGCAATCCTTTGGTTCTTTTATATTATTTAAGTTTTATGTTAACTAGTTAATTATGTATACTTTTATTTTATTTACTGACCAGATGTAGAGATCTCAGTTTGACCCCTCGCCACATGCAGATATAGATCTTGTGTAATTTTAATAAGTCTCAATGTTATATACCTAAAGCTTAACTGTTCATAAATATGACTTCTCTACATGTATTTGTGGTGGACTGCTGTTACATTTGATCAAAGCATCAATTAAATTGTTGCTATTTTTGTCGTCTAACCCATGTGAAGATCCCGCGGTCTCAGCAGTCCACTTCGAATAAGTTATTATTACTAGGTACTTTTGATAAATGTTGGAGAATTAATGCCCGTTGACCGAAAGTAAAGACTTAGAAGTGGCGAGTAGTTACCAACAGCGGAACTGCCACTTCTAGTCTCATTCGTTGGGTTAACGCGTTGCAGTGGTAAAGATAAATAAATTGATGTTGTTGAATTCTCTAAACCCGGTTTATGACACTTATGTTAGCTGTTCAAGTTCGACGCTGAATTGACTCGACATTTATTTAAAGTTTTACACTTCAGATCAATGATTGCTTTTATTGTATAAAAGATTTTCTTGTATATTTTTTGATGTGCTACATTTACATTTAGTTTGGTATTTTATATAATATTCATTTTAACATTATTCATAGTTTTTAGATAGGTACAATAATTGTAGTATTTTTGTATGTGCCCTAGGTACGTAGATATGCTATACCCAATGTTCCTTTGATATAAATTATATTAATTTGTATTAAATTGTATGATCAGACATCATTGTAAGAATATTTTAATTGTAGTCATATGATTATTTTGTTACGTTATTTTATTTGTGTTATCTAAAGTGAGTTTCACTTGTCAGTAATCGTGAGCCAGTTTAAACAATTATAGTATTATTTTTAAAATAGTTAAATCAATCGTTTTATAGTCACCTTGGTCAAGTACAAAGTATAATTATGTATAAAGGCTTTTTTGAATACTGATATTTTAGATTCCTTTGAATTCAAATCTAGTAGTAGTACAAATTAAATTACCATTTCAGAAGTTATTATTATCCCTCATACCTTCCTTTATATCGGTTCCGCTTTTTGAAAAAAAACTTGACGTAGGTATAATTCCCCACTTTTCTTAGTTTCTGCGAGTTTATTTTATATACTTACAAGCAACAACGCACAGAAATAGCTAATTTTGTAATGTTGGAACCTGAGTGAAAATAGATGCTGTAAGTGAAATTCACTTTATTTCACGTTTCTGGGTTGTAAGTCTCAAAAATATCTTAAAACTAAAGTTGTTAAACTACGTGCTAAAAGAATATTCAGAATTATGTGACGTTTTTAGTACGAAATATATGTATTTTTGATTTTATAAAGTAAAATCTGTGTGTAAGTTTATAAACATTGTACCTACCTACCTAATATAATGGAATTAAATAACAGATCTCTTGTTTACAGTATTTAAAATTACATGTCATTTACAAGACTGGTTGAAGTTGTTTTTCATTTATTACTCTAGAATCATAAGTTACATAATAAGTAGACCGTCGGTACAGATCATTGAGCGGTTTGAACATTTTTATATGGAAGCTGCAGGCATAGTAGGTAATCATCGCCATCTTGACTTTTTTGCGAAGTCGCGGCGCACTATTAAACTGGAGTAAAGGTGCGATTCCACCAGTGTGCGGCACTGTAATGCACAGTATACGAGACAAATGTTTATTCTGGTCGACTCACTCAAGCAAAACATTCTAGCAATGTTCGCGCACATCTGCATACTTTTGTGCGCGCACACATGCAAGCAGTGGACTCGCGTCGACGCGTAGTCGCCGTCGCGTACACACTTGTTGTTCGCGAACTCAGTCTTCCTTCCATGTCCGTGACTACCGCAGGACCACCAACGCCAATCGCTTCCATATTTGGTGAATAATTAGTGCTCAATTGGTACTAATTAGTACTCGAACAACAGAATTGGTACCTTAGTAGTTTTCGAGAAAATCCACTTTGAAGGTGGTCCTGCGGTAGTCACGCTCCTTTCAGCAGGACCACCATGAGCGCCGAAAAAGGGCCCACGCTACAGCTATTCTAAGTATACAAATAATTAGTACCCATAAATGTGATATATTTCGTACAAAAAACAGACCTGTAATATTTGTATTTACCGAGAAATCAACGATGTTAACTTTCTCGCAATTGTTCAGCAGGACCACGATTTTGAATGTTGATTCCAAGTTAGAGAAGCTTGTCGCTTTCCTCAAACCTACATAGAAAATTAGTACCCTGTAAGATAAAATTAGTACCCAAAATTCAAAATTAAAACTCCAGTAGTTTACGAGATATACCATGCCAATGGTGGGGTGGCGGTAGTCACGGTGCCAAATTTTCATTTCAAGATTTCCCTATTAAAAACTCTGTGATTTCTTCCCAAATTTATACAAAAATTAGTACTCCTAAAGAAGTTAAAGCGACTAAAAATCTAGCTTCCTAAGTGTTGTATTTTAAGAGAAATTAGCTTTCATTACTTTTCCATACTAAATCTCCGCGTATAACCCGACCAAATTAAGTTGTCAATGGTGCCAATTCCCTTGTTCACAAACTAAACTAAATTTCAGTTCAGCGCATCTTTATCTTTCTGTTTCATTATGAAAAGGACAGACAATAAATTTTAGTTTAGTCCTGCCAAAGTAATCAGCGTCTGACATAAATAGACGTAACTTTAGTAGGCATGTATTGCAAATAATAACCTGCGCGCCATGCCACAAAAAAAAGTTTTGGACCATAGACAAGATACATTTGAATCTCATTTATCATGTCTATGGTCCAAAACTTTTTTTTGTTTATTTTATTTTATTTTATTACCGAAGTAAAGCAAGCGAAGCGTGTCGTGGTACAGATGCCAGCACATCAAGCTACCCGAAACTGTCAAATTTCCCCAATCAACTTTGAACCTTATCTATGCTTTAGCGATACAGTTGAAAATCTATTAAAGAAATTTGTCAGATTGTAGTAACTTGACGTGCTGGCGTCAGTACATTGAGTTCTTTTTTTATTCGTTTATGGTTTCAAAATTGTATTTAACTAAATAACTCTCTAACTAGAGAAATAAATGTATACAATTTCAAAAAGGTCACGCGTCTCAATATTTAAAGGTTTCAGAAAATGATATAATTAATAATGATTTCCTGAGGAACTATCATCATCAGCCTATAATGTTCCCACTGCTGGGACACAGGCATCCTCTCAGTGAGAGGGAGTGGGCCGTGATCCACCACGCGGGCCCAGTGCGGGTTGGTAGATGTCACATGTCTTCGAATTTTTGGTTCTAGGACATGCCGGTTTCCTCACGATGTTTTCCTTCACCGTTTTGTGAGCAGTGGTGATGAAATAATTTACACAAAGTAAAGCGCCTGTCTGGGTTCGAACCTACGACCTACAACTCGTAAGTCGCGGCCGTTACCACTTGGCCACCACTGCTCGAGCTGAGGAACTATAATATTTATTAAAAAAAAAGTTTCTTTTTAGGGCCAATTAGATCGAAATTTACAGAAATATTTCGATGTTAACGATATTAAAAGTTGATTTAGTAGATATTTTAAATATAGACAGGACTAAACTTTTATTGTCTGTCCTTTTCATAATGAAACAGAAAGATAAAGATGCACTGAACTCAAATTTAGTTTAGTTTGTGAACAATGGAAATGGCACAATTGACAACTTAATTTGGTCGGGTTATACGCGAAGATTTAGTATGGAAAAGTAATGAAAGCTAATTTCTCTTAAAATACAACACTTAGGAATCTGGATTTTTAGTCGCTTTAACTTCTTTAGGAGTACTAATTTTTGTATAATTTTGGGAAGAAATCACAGAGTTTTTAATAGAGAAATCTTGAAATGAAAATTTGGCACCGTGACTACCGCCACCCCACCATTGGCATGGTATATCTCGTAAACTACTGGAGTTTTAATTTTGAATTTTGGGTACTAATTTTATCTTACAGGGTACTAATTTTCTATGTAGGTTTGAGGAAAGCGACAAGCTTCTCTAACTTGGAATCAACATTCAAAATCGTGGTCCTGCTGAACAATTGCGAGAAAGTTAACATCGTTGATTTCTCGGTAAATACAAATATTACAGTTCTGTTTTTTTTTACGAAATATATCACATTTATGGGTACTAATTATTTGTATACTTAGAATAGCTGTAGCGTGGGCCTTTTTTCGGCGCTCATGGTGGTCCTGCTGAAAGGAGCGTGACTACCGCAGGACCACCTTCAAAGTCGATTTTCTCGAAAAGTACTAAGGTACCAATTCTGTTGTTCGAGTACTAATTAGTACCAATTGAGCACTAATTATTTACCAAATATGGAAGCGATTGGCGTTGGTGGTCCTGCGGTAGTCACGGGCATCTTCCTTCCGCATGTTCTGTGGCTTCCGCTACCGGAGTGAATACTTGCCCCGATTAGACCCGAACACAAGAACCTCCGCCGGCTCGGTACCGGGTCCCATGGGACCCAAGATGACAACATACAACACCCTACATTGATTATGTAAACGTAAGTCCGAAGAATGATTATAATTTCATGAAACAGTTATTCTTTGGACTTACGATTACGTGGTGTTAGAGAGTTGTGTTGATGACTTTAATGTTTATAATTCTGTAAATACATGTTAGTTACGGCCGCGATTCATATACTGATCAGCAAATTGCAAAAAACCTAAAAAAAAAAACAAATTTCGCGGGCTACCCTGGTGTAAAAAAACTGCCATTAAATTTTTCATATTTAGCGCGCAAGTTTATTAATTTGCCTACTCAAAATCTTCGCACGATATACGAGTGAAATTTTTAAATCCACTCAATGCATCTATTTTTATTTCTTCTACAAATCTATTCGTTTCTACATTGCGTCGTTGTAGGAAGGGCCTCACCCAACATCGCGGTTTATTTCTTCGTTTCGTTTTCTGTGCGCTTACAAAAGTTACGCACAGCTTTGCCGGTGGTAACAGAGAGACTATCGGATCTGCAGCTCAGTACGTGCACTGTTGGAGTTCTGCACAAAATGTTTGTGAACAAATGTGCTGCACACTATTTTGGTGGAATCGTACCTTTATAACGACAACTGTGCGAATGTGCGATTCCACCAGTGTGCTGAACTGTGCGGCACTGTAATGCACAGTGTACCTACGACACAAATGTTTATTCTGGTCGACTCACTCAAGCAAAAAATAACAAATTCTGCATACTTTTGTGCGCGCACACATGCAAGCAGTGCTGCAGTGGACTCGCGTCGACGCGTACAATGCGTGCCACGAAAGATGAGACTTGACACACCACGTGGTTTGACATGCGCAGTACACGATTTTAGGTATCTTTAGCGGGTGCGCCAAAGTTCACCTAAATTTTTAACTCCGATAATTGGAAATCCGAAAATGTTCTTCCTAACATTTTTCATCCTAACAATCACAATTCCTAACTACTCCGTCTCTAATGTTCATAATTCCGAAGCATTCAACTTCATAATGTCAGTAGCAATAAACATCTATTATACTTTTATTTGTTTTCCTATATTTTCTCAACATGACCATCTTTTACACTATTATTCAAAGTCATAATTATCTTTTTGTTTAGATTTCTATTTATTCATAATAATCAGTATTAGGTACCTATATACATTAATTTTGCATAACTTTATTTTCACATAACATTTATAACATAAGAATAATGGGATCCCTTCTTTTCGCATAATATTCTTTTTCCTAATATACTTTGGCATAACGATTTTGGCATAATTTGTTTTGTCATAATAATACTTTGCCATATTTTTTTTTGCATAGGTACAGTTTATGTTTGCATAATTATCTTGAAGGCTAATTTGTTTTAGCATAAATTTAATTCGCATAACGTTACTAGGCCTAATGTTTATTAGCATAATAATATTTAGGCATACAATTAATAGAAATAACGGAAACTGAGTTATTTTTACGTACCTAGGTATTTATTTTGTATTTCCACTTTAATGATTTATTATACAAAACATGATGCACATTTGGGCGCTCCTTGTGCTGCTCCACATCGCTGTCAATGTGGTGAAGCAGTCGACTGCCTCGGACACCATGGCCTTTCTTGTAGTAAGAGTGCAGGTCGGATAGCGCGGCACGCTAGCATTAATGATCTCATCCGTCGTGCTCTTGCCACCGCCGGGGTGCCAGCTGTATTGGAACCCACTGGCTTGGCACGCGTCGATGGCAAGAGACCAGATGGTATGACCATAATGCCATGGAAGTTGGGTAGGCCTTTGGTGTGGGACGCAACTTGCGTCGACACCCTTGCACCTTCCCATCTTCCTAGCACAGTGTGCTGCGCTGGGGCGGCTGCTGCAGGTGCTGAAAACCTCAAACGGCGCAAATACAATAATTTAATTGGCGATTATGTATTTGAACCGTTTGGGGTTGAAACTCTAGGGCCATGGGGCCCGAGTGCCCACCTAGTATTTCGGGAAATCGCCAAACGATTGGTCGACTCTTCACGTGACCAGAGGACGGGCCTATTTTTTGGCCAAAGAATCAGCATTGCTATCCAACGTGGCAATGCTGCCAGCCTTCTGGGCACTTTTCCTGTTGACAGCGATGTGGACGAATTTTTCGACGCCCTGTAACCCTTTTTGATACTTGTAAATATTTTTATTTCTATTATAGAGTTAGTGTGTAAATAACAAGGATTAGTTATTGTTTTGTTTCTGATTAATAAATATTTGCATTTTAAACATGATGTAACTTAACTATGTATTTTTATTTTAGGTGTATATTTTTAGCAAGAGCGAGCGAAGCGAGCTCGGGAATTGGGGCACCTCGACTCTGACAGGTTAGGTTCGAAGGGGATGACGGGGGCTCAAGTGAGCGAGCGAACGAGCCCCCGTCATCCCCTTCGTGTTAGGTTCCTTTAAACCCTGCAGACAGACGGGGCCCCGCGAAGCGGGGCTCCGTCGACTACGCCTTATTATTATTGTTATGCTTAATAAACTTATGCTTTAGAATGTTATGCTTAAAAAATGTATGCTTTAGAATGTTATGCTTAATCATTATTATGATTAGAGAAATTATGCGTAAAAAAATTATGCGTAAGCTGTTATGCGTAAATAATTTCACCCTCAAATTATAACTATAAAATCATCTTCTACCCGCATATATTTTTTATTACACTTGGTAAATGTTTCTTTCTGAGTATGAATGAAAATGTTATGGCAATTATGTTTAGGGATAAAAGCGTTATGATAAAAAACAGGGTGTTAACTAACAGAGGGCGTTCCCGTTAACCCGCAATAGTATAGCATCCATACATGCTAAAAAAAATATTACCATTCGAAAATAATATGTTTTTATTTTTTTTTTATATTTAAATATGTATTCACTAAAAATCGTAAATTGATACGTTAAAGAAACACTCTGTACACGCGTACTTGAAGGACAGCAATGTCGGAATTTATTTAATTAAATAAATTAGAATTAATTAAATAAATAGAGTATCAATTTACGATTTTTAGTGAATATTTTAATATAAAAAAAAAAATAAAAACATTTTATTTTCGAATGGTAATATTTTTTTTAGCATGTATGGATGCTATACTATTGCGGGTTAACGGGAACGCCCTCTGTTAGTTAACATACTGTATATTTACATTAATGATATTATTAATTACAATTTTCGGAAACATGAGTGTTATGAACATCGCCTGTAGCACTACAAATAGTATGAATGAAAACTTTAGGATGAAAAATTTTAGGAAGAGTGATCATTCGGATTGCAAATCATTAGGAAGAACAATTTCGGGTAAAGAACTTTAGGTGAGCACCCATCTTTAGCGGTATGAGGTCTGAGTGCGGGACGGGACCGGACGTCATAGGGGCGGCGGAAAGAGCGGGGGAGGCGGGGTCAAGTCTCATCTTTCGTGGCACGCATTGTACACACTTAACTTGTTCGCGAACTCGATCTTGCTTCCGCTACCGGAGTGAAAACATATATTTGTCCGCGCACATTGCCCCGATTAGACCCGAACACACGAACCTCCGCCGGCTCGGTAATGGGTCCCATATGTTAGAATTAAAGGTAATCATATATTTGTACACCATTGCTATTCGGAACTATATTCACTTAGGCCTATTAATTTATTTATGTCTAATTTAGAAACGTTTATTCGAATACATTGAAAGTATGTAATTTGACTACAATCAAAAGCGAAGTAAAAATATGTTTAAAAAATGGAGGAATAGTCTAAAATTGTAAGAATCATATTTGGATAATAATTTTTTTATTTATTTATCTTGTTTATGATTAAGAGGTACTGATAACGGATTGTATAAATAAGAACAATTTGACAGAGGGGAGCATTCGGGGGTAGACCGTTGAATCGGACGGACGTAACTGAAAAAGTGTATCCAGTGTGCTAAAAATATAAGCAACTATCGACTTGCATAACATTTTGTTTGATTTGCCACCCTGATTCCAATATCAGAAGTGGAACGTTAACCAAAATGGGTAGCGACGACAGCGAGCATTACGATCGACGCTCACGAAACGTTGCAAGACGCTCTCACCGTTATAAGCGTCGCCGTCGGCGCAGTACCACTCCAGAAAGTGCAACATCAACGTCACGGTCAGAACACGATCGTAGTCGTCAGAGGACCAACCATGCGAAGAGGAAACGTCGCCATGGACGGCACCATCGACGCAGTTCAAGGGCACGGAGCGGTGTTTCTAAGTCTGGCGATAAGCAATCCCTGGAGCGCGACAGTGAACGTTTTAACTCGAAGGAAAAACAATTATCACAGGCAAGTAGAACTACCGACATATTTTTTTTTTTTTTTCTTCTTTCTTTTTTTTTTCCTCTTCCGTTACAATATGTTCTGCGTGCAAATATTTCGCTTGAATTTATCAATCCAAGTTTAGGTACTGCCGATGTAACCTCTATGATATAATCTTAACTACACGTGTATTCATGCATTGTTGCGGTTAACTCGGAGTTAAAAATAAGTTCGTTTACTTAGAATAATATAAAGTTATAGGTACATTAAAGAAGTTCATGGTTTGTTATGTTTGGGTATCATAAATATGTACTAATAATTATTTGAATGCTACCAAAATAACGTTTGGCGAAAGAATCTTATGAGTACAGAATTAGTTTAAAAATAGTAATCTCAATATCTCGTTAGGTATTGTTTATTTTAAACTGCTAGTTATTGTTAATTGTAGCCCCTTTACATTCCTTTGAATATTGTATTATTTCACGCATATGTATCGCACCGATAAAACATTACAGGAGATCACGCAATCACGGACTGGACAGTTGATGACTCCACCTGTGCAGCAAGGACCTGACAGTGCTGACGTGCTCGGGCAGCCACCAGCGGGGATGCAGTTGGACTCCACAACAAGTAAATCTGGTTTATTATTAAGTATTAGTGATATATCACAACTTATTGAAAGCGTTACTCATAAAACTAAGATTACATACGATAAAAATATTATACCTACATTTGACCCATCGCAAAAGAATCAACGCATTGAGGGATGGATAGCCAAGGTTAACGAATGCTCAAAGATATACAAATGGACTGACGAACAGACCGCTCATTACGCTTTGCCTAAGTTAGACGGTCACGCTAAAAAGTGGTATGAAGGACTACAATCCATACTTTTGACATGGACTGAATGGCAGGATAGGTTGATGAAAGCATTCCCTTCTGAAAGTAATTACGCAGCTTTATTAACTGAAATGTTAGACAGGCGAATGAAATTTGGCGAATCAGTAGATGAATATTATTACGATAAAATGCTATTGCTAAACGCGTGTGGAATAGCAGAAAAACGGGCCGTCGACTGTCTCGTACATGGGATAGAGGATAGAACTATTAGGGCTAGTGCGTCGTCAATCAGATGCCAAGATCCAGAGGATTTACTAAAATTTCTTAAAGATTTATGTAGGGAATCTAATTTCTCTCGCTTCACCAAAAGATCTGCTTCTAATTCTACATCAAACGATATCAAATGTTTTAAATGCCAAAAAACCGGTCATCGAGCAATTCAATGTCGCAGTAAAGGTACAAATGAAGTAATCTGTTATAATTGCAAAGAACCTGGCCACACGATTAATAAATGTCCAAAACCAATAATTCGGTGTGATAATTGTCAACGGGTCGGGCATAATACAAACGATTGTTATAAGTCTAAAGACAATAACAAACAATTAAATAACGGCTCCAAATCGGATAAGAAAACCCTATTTACACAAAAATTTGGTTCAGACTCTAAATATTACAAAACTGCACGCATAAATAGTAATATTAGTTTAAAATGTTATCTGGACTTTGGCAGCGATTGCACTCTGATTCGTCAGGATATTGTTAATAAATACTCGTTACCTGTGGAACAAAATGATGTTCCACGTATTCGTGGATTCGGCAACGGGACAACCATTCCGCTGGGTAAAACGAAGATAAACTTGCATATCGGTGAAGTTTTAGCAGATATTGAGGCGTACGTTATTGACTCTTCATTGCTTAGTGAACCATTGTTAGTAGGCCAGGATTTTACTGAACGCGCAGATGTGATGGTTCTAAAAACGCACGATAGGCTAGATATTCTGAAAATATCGTTCTCAAACGAATTATCAAATATAAACTTAGACGATCATAGTGATCATAAAATCGTTTTAAGAATACAAACTGACACTGTTGTCGTGGACCAAATCGACTATATCAAATGCGTGGATAATAACAGATCTAGTTGTGATGTTTATGTAGAAAATAGTGTCAGAATGGTAGACAATGCAAACTATTGCATTATGGGAGGTGTTTACAAGGTTAATGAGGGAGAGTGTCAAGTTGTACTCTGTAAATTGACAAAAGAACCTATTTTTTTCCGTAATAATTCTGTGTTATCGCGAGGGGAACCGATACTTACATCCAATCCCTAGACGATACTTCTCCTGTCGTTTATAGACCGTACCGCCTAAGTTACTCTGAGCGAGAAAAAGTGCGTGAAATGGTACAAGACCTTATTGATAATGATATCGTAGAAGAGTCAAATTCTCCTTACTCAAGTCCAATTATACTTGTCAAAAAGAAGACGGGAGGGTACCGTCTATGTGTCGATTTCAGAGCGTTAAATCGGAAAACTAAGAAAGATCATTTTCCAATGCCGAGAATAGACGATCAGTTAGATATGCTTAATGGTAACAAGTACTTTTCTTCCCTTGACTTAGCTAGTGGCTACTATCAGATTCGGTTAAGCGATGAATGTAGGCACCTCACGGCTTTCATAACACCGGATGGACTTTATCAGTTTAAGAAAATGCCCTTTGGCTTAGTCAATTCTCCAGCGGTATTTCAGAGGACAATTAACCAAGTGCTAGGTAATTCCAGGTTTAATTCCGCTCTGGCTTATATGGATGACATTCTTATACCCGGGAAAGATTTTGACGAGGAATTTGTCAGATTAGAAAATACCTTCAAACTATTACAAAAAGCGAAATTAACTTTGAACATACAAAAATGTAATTTTTTTCAAGAAGAGCTAGAATATCTTGATTACGAGATAGGCAAACACGGAATTAGACCTGGAAAAGAGAAAGTTGGCGCAGTTGAACGATTCCCGGCTCCATGTAATGTACATGAGGTGAGGCAGTTCATTGGGCTAGCTAGCTATTTTAGAAAATTCATACAGAATTTTGCGAGTATCGCTAGACCACTGACTGACTTGACCAGAAAGGGTGCGTCGTGGTGTTGGGGTCTCGAACAGCAGAATTCGTTCACAAAACTAAAAGAAGCATTGATACAAAGACCAGTGTTAGGTATATATGATCCTAAAAATGAAACCTTCTTGCACACAGATGCTAGTAAATACGGTTTAGGTGGAATTCTATTACAGAAAATTAATGACGCAGAAATGAAACCAATTGCCTATTTCAGTAGGAAAACTTCAATAGATGAACAAAATTATCACGCCTATGAACTCGAAACATTAGCCTTTGTAGCCTCTCTCCAACGATTTCGAGTTTATTTGATAGGTATTAGGTTTACTTTGGTAACTGACTGCTCCGCGTTGAGAGCCACGTTCAGTAAGCGTGACCTTATACCACGAATAGCACGTTGGTGGATAGCTGTACAGGAATTTGACTTCGACATACAATACAAACCAGGGCATACGATGTCACATGTCGATGCCTTAAGCAGAAATTCATTGCCTTGCAAACCGGATGCGGGACACGAAGCGATGTTAGGTATATTTAGAATAACTCCAGAAGACTGGCTATTGACGTTACAAATACAAGATACAGAGTTGCTACGAATTAGAAAGGTTTTAGAAGATAATGAGTATTCCGATATTAAGAAAAACTATGTTCTTAAAAACAATAAACTATTTCGGAAAGTTGGAGATGATCTCAAATGGGTTGTACCCAAAATGGCTCGATTCCACTTATGTAAACTCAACCATGATGAGATTGGTCACTTTAGCGTTGACAAAACTATTGACAAGATTTGTAAGGACTTTTGGTTCCCAAAGATGAAACGTTTTATAAGTAAATATGTACGTTCTTGTCTGGAATGTGCATACAGTAAAGAACCAGCTGGACCGAAGGAAGGCCTCCTGCATCCGATCCATAAGGTTGACAAGCCCTTTGACACGGTTCATATAGATCATTTGGGGCCTTTCGTCAAAAGTGCTAACGGTAATTCTTATCTCCTTGTCTTAGTTGACGGCTTCACCAAATTTTGCATATTGACACCACTGAAAAATCTAAAGTCCGCACCTACTATCCGTGCTTTGGAAAACACTTTCTGCCTATTTGGTTACCCTAATAGATTAATATCGGATCAGGGCTCGTCTTTTACCTCACGTGAGTTCAAGGATTATTGTAAGGACGCTAAGATTAACCATATTCTCAATGCGGTAGCCTCTCCCCGTGCCAATGGGCAGGTGGAGAGGTACAACAGGACTGTGTTAGATGCACTTACAGCTTATACTAACAAACTGGGCGAAAAATATTGGGACCGGTCGATAGGTAAATTACAATGGGGCTTAAATAACACAAACAACAAAGGGATAGGAAAAACACCGGCTGAGGCACTCTTTGCTATCACTATGGTAAGCAGAGGTGATAACATATTTAACTCTATTCTAAATGAGACGCGGCATCTAGGTAACGTGGAAGAAATAAGGGGACAGATAAGCGAGCATATAATTAAAAACCAAGAGGCTCAGAAAAGTAGATACGATAAGACAAAAATTAAAGCTAAACAGTACAAACTAGGTGATTTAGTAAATATATTAAAACCAACCCCTCATAACGACGGCAATAGTAAAAAATTACTACCAAAGTTCACGGGACCCTTTCGAATTACGAAGATCCTCGAAAACGATAGGTACGAAGTGTCGAGCATACCCGGTACGAAAATAACGCAAAAGAGCTATTGTAATGTTTGGGCGGCTGACCGCATCAAACCTTGGATATCCATCTGTAATGACGAACTGAATGATAAAGATGATACTAGTGGTACTAGCGAATCTGAGTCACAGTAATTCAGTAGGTTGTCCTTATTATCTGTTCCGTGGGTTGTACAATGATAATTATAATAAAAGTAGGTGACAATCGTAAATGTAGGAATCATCAAGTAGTTATAACTAACTTAGTTTATGATTATATGTAATGTGTTCATAATAATATCTACCGCATGAATTTTGTACATAGGTAATAAGATGTAGGTATGTCCAATAGGGACTACTATTGTAATGATATTGTTATTGAAACAATCGAGACTAGTTTATTGAAATAGTGTTAATGTAATAATTGGTTATGTTAATTAATTGTTGAGGAATTATAGATACGTGATACTGAATATCATTTATTGCAATATGTAATGGACATGGAATTTGTCTATGCGTCTTATAATGAGATTTAGAGCTAAATGTATTGCTAAATACTTATGTAATAAAATCCGATTCAATTATAGCAGAATTGGTTTCTTTATACTAAGAATTTTTATTAATAATTGGGTTCTATTAACTGAAAGACAGAATATTGATTACCGTGTTGATAGATCCATGGGTGTTCTGTCTTTGAGAAAATTCAAAAGAAAGTCAGGTACGTGGGCTTAATGTGTGATATTGTAGAAGTGAATATGGTGGCATTTAAAATGTTTGATTTTGACGGATCAATCGACATTTTTCTGGCCAATAATTAATTGGAGATTAAAAATATTGGTTGCCATGTTGACAGATCCATGGGTATTTTTAATCTCTTCATGGACACATAAGCATGAAAAGTTACGAGGGTGCGGTTGAAATGTTTGATTTTGATAGATCAATCAGCATTTTGATGGCCAAGGTTGAAAATATTGAGTGACCATGTTGACAGATCCATGGGTATTTTCAACCGGAAATATGTAGAGAGGTAGCAAAAACACTTGAGACCATGTTGACAGATCCATGGGTGTTTTTGATATTTTATTGATTTTAAGATATTATGAAATAAAGTAGATATAATTAGGATTATATATTTATCTGTTATTAAGTTTGAGGACAAACTTATTGTCAGGAAAGGCCGAATGTTAGAATTAAAGGTAATCATATATTTGTACACCATTGCTATTCGGAACTATATTCACTTAGGCCTATTAATTTATTTATGTCTAATTTAGAAACGTTTATTCGAATACATTGAAAGTATGTAATTTGACTACAATCAAAAGCGAAGTAAAAATATGTTTAAAAAATGGAGGAATAGTCTAAAATTGTAAGAATCATATTTGGATAATAATTTTTTTATTTATTTATCTTGTTTATGATTAAGAGGTACTGATAACGGATTGTATAAATAAGAACAATTTGACAGAGGGGAGCATTCGGGGGTAGACCGTTGAATCGGACGGACGTAACTGAAAAAGTGTATCCAGTGTGCTAAAAATATAAGCAACTATCGACTTGCATAACATTTTGTTTGATTTGCCACCCTGATTCCAATACATAGGACCTAAGATGACGACATTCGACACCCTACATTGGTGAACATGCTCGTGCACAAGTGTGCTACACTGTGCGCGTACAAAAGTTACACACAGCCTTGCCGGTGGAGACAGGCTAATCGCGATACTAGCCACAGAGTACTTTTATATCTATGGAAATACCAGCTTAGTACGTGCAACGCTGGAGTTTTGCACAAAATGTTTGTAAACAAATGTGCTGCACACTATTTTGGTGGAATCTTACCAGGACCACACGACTCAGTGCGGGCGGGCGTTACAAACGTGCAACGTTTTATGACATGGGTAAGGTCATGGGATGTCCGTGACTACCGCAGGACAGGACCACCAACGCCAATCGCTTCCATATTTGGTAAATAACACTGATCGACAAAATTTGACGAACACTCTACCACTGAAACCAGACTATACTTTTCCGAAGGATTTTGACGCGCTGAATTAGAATCTGACCTCAAAATTGCTCTATCACGTCAGGGTTTCGAGATATCCTAACCTAAAAGTGCAAAAAATACCGCTTTTTATCATTTTTGAGGTTATGTAGCACGGCCGATCCTTTTTTCTTTCAAAAATTATTAATAGCATCTCAAAGGACTAGTCTTCATCTTTAAAATGACGTTGAGTTTACTCAAATATCATTTTTTTTTCGCTGAGAATTTGCATTTTGAAATTTTCCAATAATTCTCAAACGTAGAACAATCAATTGCGTGACCGTTTTGAAATTGTATAGTAGGTAGTACCTCACAGAGTACTTTTATATCTTGTAGTACCTACATTTATTTCTCTAACTAAAAACAATTTTGAAACCATAAACGAATAAAAAAAGAACTCAATGTACAGACGCCAGCACGTCAAGTTACTACAATCTGTCAAATTTCTTTAATATTTACGTTTATCCTCCTGTGTTTGGTGGCTAATCCGAGTACACTTGACATTGGCTAAATTGTGGTGGTTTTTCCGCAAAAGCCATTAAACGAAGAGAAGAAGAAGAATTTATCGCTAAAGCATAAGGTTCAAAGTTGATTGGAGAAATTTGACAGTTTCGGGTAGCTTGATGTGCTGGCGTCTGTACCACGACACGCTTCGCTTGCTTTACTTCGGTAATAAAATAATAACCAGCGCGCCATGCCACAAAAAAAGTTATTATTTGCATTAAGTACATGCCTACTAAAGTTGCGTCTATTTACGTCAGACGCTGATTAATTTGATAGGACTAAACTAAAATTTATTGTTTGTCCTTTTCATAATGAAACAGAAAGATAAAGATGCACTGAAATCAAATTTAGTTTAGTTTGTGAACAATGGAAATGGCACAATTGACAACTTAATTTGGTCGGGTTATACGCGGAGATTTAGTATGGAAAAGTAATGAAAGCTAATTTGTCTTAAAATACAACACTTAGGAATCTGTATTTTTAGTCGCTTTAACTTCTTTAGGAGTACTAATTTTTGTATAAATTCGGGAAGAAATCACAGAGTTTTTAATAGGGAAATCTTGAAATGAAAATTTGGCACCGTGACTACCGCCACCCCACCAATGGCATGGTATATCTCGTAAACTACTGGAGTTTTAATTTTGAATTTTGGGTACTAATTTTATGTTAGTACCCAGTTTTTGGGTACTAATTTTATCTTGAGAGCAGTGATGGCAAAGTGGTAATGGCCGCGACTTACGAGTTGTAGGTCGTAGGTTCGAACCCAGACAGGCGCTTTACTTTGTGTAAATTATTTCATCACCACTGCTCTCAAAACGGTGAAGGAAAACATCGTGAGGAAACCGGCATGTCCTAGAACCAAAAATTCGAAGACATGTGACATCTGCCAACACGCACCGGGCCCGCGTGGTGGATTACGGCCCACTCCCTCTCACCGAGAGGAGGCCTGTGTCCCAGCAGTGGGAACATTATAGGCTGATTATGATGATTTTATCTTACAGGGTACTAATTTTCTATGTAGGTTTGAGGAAAGCGACAAGCTTCTCTAACTTGGAATCAACATTCAAAATCGTGGTCCTGCTGAACAATTGCGAGAACAAATATTACAGTTCTGTTTTTTTTACGAAATATATCACATTTATGGGTACTAATTACACAGGGCGACAAAATTTGACGAACACGCTTTCCAAGAAACCAGACTATACTTTCCCGAAGGATTTTGACGCGCTGAATTCGAATATCGCATTTTGAAATTTTCGTGTACGTTGATTGTTCTAGGTTTGAGAATTCAAACACACACAGTCTATTGGAAAATTTCAAAATGACATTTCTCAGCGAAAAAAAAAGATATTTGAGTAAACTCAACGTCATTTTAAAGAGGAAGACTAGTCCTTTGAGATGCTATTAATAATTTTTGAAAGAAAATAGGATCGGCCGTGCTACATAACCTCAAAAATGAGCATAAACGGTATTTTTTGCACTTTTAGGTTAGGATATCTCGAAACCCTGACGTGGCAGAGCAATTTTGAGGCCAGATTTGAATTCAGCGCGTCAAAATCCTTCGGAAAAGTATAGTCTGGTTTCTTGGAAAAAAATTTGTTGACCTGTGTTATTTGTATACTTAGAATAGCTGTAGCGTGGGCCCTTTTTCGGCGCTCATGGTGGTCATGCTGAAAGGAGCGTGACTACCGCAGGACCACCTTCAAAGTCGATTATCTCGAAAACTACTAAGGTACCAATTCTGTTGTTCGAGTACTAATTAGTACCAATTGAGCACTAATTATTTACCAAATATGGAAGCGATTGGCGTTGCTGGTCCTGCGGTAGTCACGGACGTGGTCATGGGACATAGTAATATAAATCTTTGTCTGGCAAATGAGTGTTAACTATACCTCTGGCCTATCCCTTCGTTGAATACAGGTGTAATGCTAGTTATTTATTGTGTAAGATTACATTTATATTATTATTTACAGTGGACCTGCAAGTTGTTTAAAAAATGTAATTGAAAATAGTGATATGTTTTCATAATTTTTTTATTTAAAAATAACTGTTACTTACAACTTATCATGAAAAACGATAAGCATCATCCAACAATTTACTTAATACAATTTAGGGGGTATTTTAACATGATTAGCTTTGGAAGCCAACCTACTCAAACTTAACAAATAAGGACCCAGCGAGGTTACACTTACATTCTGTACAATATATAGAATGATGTTCTTTCTATTCTAAAGTTCGATTCTGTCTTGATTGGTCAAGCGCCCCTAAGACGACCCACCGAGTAAGGCATTGTTACAACAAAATCGTTTAAAATCCTTAAATATTGACATTAGTATTCTTGTGATTGTGATGAACTATTAGTGGTTTGTTGACTCTTCATCGTCTTCTTTGGTAAGAGCTTTTTTTCAATATGTGGTAGCACACCACCCTGTGATATAGTCACACCATCCAGCATTTTGGAAAGTTCGTCATCAGTACGGACAGCCAGCAAAATGTGCCGAGGTGAAATTCTAGAAACATATAAACAATACTTACTTAATATTAAAACAATAATAATAATTGGTAGTTATTTATCTACTCTGTAGTAAGCAAAAATATTAAGAACATTTTTTTTTTATGGAATGTAATCTGAATGAAATATGGCTGTTTTCAAAGCAAATAGTCTTCTAAATATGTAAATGTATGGATATTCCACCAATGAATGCACAAAAATGTTGGGAACATATACATAGGCACTGCAACAGGGTAGAACTTTTTGGCCAAGCAAATATAAAATAATGGATGTGGGTAGCTGCAAGAGTCGTCAAAATCACCTTGATCTGTGATTATCTTCAGCAGCTTTTGCAGCCAATTCTAATATCTCAGCAGCTAAGTACTCAAGCACTGCAGTCAAGTACACGGCGGCGCCTTCACCAGTACGAGCTGAGTAGTTGCCGTTTTTGAGAATCCTGTGGATTCTGCCCACGGGTAGTTTCAAACCTGCGCGAGAACTGCGAGTTTTGGTCTTTGCCCTCGTGCTAGCTGGGCTGTTATCTGTAAAGGTTGTTCTTAATAAGATTTCATAAGAAAATACAAGTTTGATTCAAATTGAGGCCGAACCGAAATCTTAGACGAGACCTATCGAGACTAGAATAATACTCACCACTTCTGTTCACTGGCTTCGCAGGCATGTTAGGATTATTAAATTGTTACACGATTTAATTTGAAGAGACGTTTTCGATGGTATTTATGCACTCGATCGAAATAATTAAAAGAAGTTAAAACTAACGACGACGATTTTCGGATTGATTGTGAATTTGTGACACTTTTGTTGACGACAGATTGTGCAAAGCAGCAAATACGCGGGAAAATTTACGTTCGGATATTAAGGGGGCTTACATGACCTAAAGCGCGGTCACTGTCGGACTGCATAGAAAAGAAAGAGAAGCGCGATGATACAACGCTAGTAATTAATTGCAAATTATGAAGCAATTATTTAATTACAAAAAATCTATTGTTTGGACTAAAAAATTAAAACACTAGTGTTTTAGTAAGTATGTTGCTTGTAAAATAATCTGACAAAAAATCAGAAAGATTGTAGGTATGTATATTAGTATGGTTTTTATTGAAAAAGTAAAGTTTTTAATGAGTTGACTCAAATTCAAACTCAAAGCATTTATTTCAATTAAACCTTGTACAGGCACTTTTGAATTGTCAATGTCAAGCTAGTCGCCCATTCCAAAACGTAGATTTCTATGAAGAAGAACGGGCAAGAAACTCCATGGACACTCTTTTAAATCAAGATACACACATCAACACGGTCTAGGGATATTTTTATAAAAGCGAATTACTATCAATGTGTTAATTATTTATATGACATGTATATATTTAAAAGATACGTTATTTAATATTCTACCATTTTTTAATAATGGTTAAGGTACTTCGATTAAAATTTCAGGATTTTATGGAAAAAAAATGAAGCATAGACGGAAACCGTATTATATGAATTAACTTTTAATTTGTGAGTAAAAACTGAAATTAATAGAAAAATCATTTAATTTGTGTTTATAAACTTGAAGTTAGTAGTCTGAGAAAGCGCCCATGATGTTCATAACACATCGGCAACGATTCGGCATGCTCAGAACAAGGTTGTCAATGTCTTGCTGCGGAATATTGTCCCATGTCCTTCTGAGGTGCGCAAAAAGTTGATCTTCTGTATCCAGATTTTCAGGAACTTCCTTCAGAGCTCTTCTTTGCAGCATATCCCACGCATGCCCAATGAGATTTAGATCTGGCGATTGAGCAGGCCAGTCTAAGGCCCTAACATTGTGTGAATTTGTGTGTATGTAACCAAGCTGCTACCGTTCTCGCCGTGTGTGCCCGGGCATTGTCGTGCATGAGCAGGAAATCTTGACCCATTTGAGTTCTGTGGGGCAAGATCCAAAAATTTGCCATATTCCGTTAATGATATTAAAGCTGTAACGTCATCATGTAAAGTATGTGCTGAAATTAAGCCACGATTTAATAAAAACCAAGGAAGTCTTATAAAAGCAACAGCCCCTTTTGAACGACTGAGCATTAATTTTAAGGGACCATTACCAACAAATACGAAGAATAAATATATATTAACTATAATTGATGAATATTCAAGATTTCCGTTTGCCTACCCCTGTCCAGACGTGTCAGCAGAGTCTGTAATAAACAGCCTTAATGATCTTTTCTTTATGTTTGGAACCCCACTTTTTGTTCATTCCGATAGAGGATCTGCGTTTATGTCAGAACGTGTTCAACAATTCTTGCTGTCTCTGGGAATTGCTTGCAGCCGGACTACTCCCTACAACCCGCAAGGAAACGGACAGGTGGAGCGCCTGAATGGCACTTTATGGAGGACTGTACAACTTTTTCTTAAATCAAAAAAAATTGATGTAGCTTACTGGGAGAACGTCCTTCATGAGTCACTCACTCCATGCAATTCGGTCATTGTTGTGTACATCCACGAACACCACTCCTCATGAACGGTTATTCTACCACCCACGACGGTCGATGAATGGCCAATCAATCCCATCATGGCTTTCAACCTCTAGTTCCGTCCTCTTGAGAAAGAATGTTCGACAATCAAAATATGACCCTCTTGTAGAAGAGGTCGAGCTTTTACAAGCTAATCCTGCATATTCATTTATAAGATACTCTGACGGTAGAGAATCTACAGTTTCAAATAATCAATTAGCTCCTTTACCTAATGACGAAGACGGTATCTGTGATGAAGCACCTACAGGCATAGAAGCTACTCAGCGAGAGTCTGAAACTCCTCAAGAATCTGAAGTTGCTCAAAGCCAACAAGAGGTGGCCCGGGAAGAACCTGACATAGACGAGAGGCGCCACTCAAGCAGGCCCCGGAAACCGCCGGGCTACTTGAGAGACTATGTTTGCAATATATAAAACCCTGCTGGGAAGAATGACGTAGATTTATATCTATGGTAATGCCATAATATTGTCAATGTGTCATAGTCTAGTTCTGAATATTTAAACTAATTTCTTTAAGTAGAATAAAGCCTTAATTTCCGAAAGGCTTTGCGTTTTCTTTATATCAATGCTCTTTCAAGTCAACATCAAGAAAATCATAATAAACGGAAACCTGGTTCTTACATTCACAAAATTTAAAAATAAATGCTTCAAAATTATACAAAACTATAGTTTGCAATTTATTTATGCTAGATTAATAGAATTTTACTACCAAACAGGAAGAGATATTTAATAATGAAGTATTCAACAATTAAAACTTGATTGAATAAGACAAAAAATAAATTATGTTCGTAATGTCAGAAACACTAAAAAAGTAAAAGGAAAGCACCTCTTCCAATTATTGAAATTTTAAATAGTGAGCCCAAGTGCCTGTGGAGCAGGACCAGCATTAAGCCAAGCATTTTGTCAAAGATATAATCATCCAACTTGTAATATATGCTTGTCTACATAGTGTGCGTTAGAAATAAAGAAAGAAGTTTTTACTTTAGACAAACTGAAACGCGGTTGATCTAATTTGTCCCTATTTCTAGTGTTAAAATTATGCCCGTCCTGTCACTAATCTTACTAAAAAGATGTAGATTTTTTCGACGTAATGCGTGACACGAAAGATGAGACTTGACACACCACGTGGTTTGACTTGCGCAGTACACGATTTTTTAGGTGTCAACTTGACAGGGCACAGTGGCACTTGACTTGAAATTGATATGACAATGACATTTTCAATTTTGCAAACAAAGTTTGTGTTTGCGCTTCGCGGCTCGCGTGTTGGTATTTGGATCTTGTAGTAAATAATTGATAATTATAATAAAAAGGAGCGAAAGGTCAATTTTTCTTTAATTTTAAGAACATCTTTCATCTAATAAGTAAATGGTTATCTTATAGCCAATAATAATAGTGCACTCCAGTGTTTATAGGTTAAGTACGTATTGATTGTAAGAGAAAATGAATAAAACCAGACCATGGAACCGTGACAATCGTGATCGCAATATGCGAGGTGGCTTTAGAGGTGGCCGAGGGGGAAATAGAGGATGGTCAGGTAATCACAGAGGTTTTAAAGGCCAATGGGGTAGTTTTGATAGGCCAAGTGGTGGCAACAAGTTCCATAACAATTATTCTGGAAACAAGGGTCAGTGGAAAAAGAGGGATTCCCCTGGAAAGCGACTATCTGAAGAAGACATTGGTGTTACAGAGTATATAAGCAAACATGCTGGATTTAATGGCATCATTAAATCAAGGTGAGCTAGCCACAGTATTGTACCTATTCAGTCAACTAATATAAGCAATAATCATCATCATCTGTCTAGAGTTTTCCCAACTAATATAAGTAATATCATATTGAATCAGAAATGATGAGATCCTAAGGAGAACCAAGGTAACCAACATAGCCCGAAGAATTGCCAAACTTAAGTAGCAGTGGGCAGGGCACATTGCTCGCAGAACAGATGACCGATGGGGCCGAAAGGTTTTGGAGTGGTGACCTCATAAGGGAAGACGTAGCATTGGTAGGCCTCCCACCAGGTGGTCCGACTACCTTGTGAAGGCCGCAGGAACCCGTTGAATGCGAGAAGCACAGAACCAGTCGAAGTGGAGTGGAGCAGTGATGTGGAGTGGAATAGTGCTTGGGGGAGGCCTATGTCCAGCAGTGGACGTCTTTCGGCAGAAATGATGATGATGATGATAAGCAATATCATTCAGTAAACCTATGTACCTGTACTTTTATTAAACTTGTCATGATTGTAGTTTGTTAGCATGGATATGTGTATAGACGATTGAGGGTACTTGTTTCTCTTGTTGACAAATAAGATGAACTAAGTTGGGGGTAGGTTTGAATCTACACATTGTGTCAGGCTACCTAGCTGAATAAACATGCAGTTACCTAATTTCGTGTTTTAATCATATTACTGGACGTAATAAAACTAATAGATTTATTAGCAGGCTTGTACACAAAAAGTGGTATCCTATAAGTATTTTGAAAATCATAACTATTATACTAGAGGCGTTAATAAAAAGTGAGAATGAATATGCTACAGGTAAGTAACATTTTTATATATCTTTCAACATAGTTGCCTTTAAGTGTAACACACTTGAACCACGTTTTTTCTTAACTTAAAATTCTGTTCCTAAAGAACTCTTTCTCCAGAGCACCTAAAAATTCCTGTACTGCAGTGACTACTGCTTGATCATCTTAAAATTTCTGGCCTCTCAGATATTCTTTCAAGCTCTGAAATTGATTATCTCTTGAAAATCACTAGGGGCAAGGTCTGGTGAATATGGAGGATGCTCAAGTATTTCAAAGCCAGCATTCTTGAATTGCAGATATTGTAACAGCAGTCTTGTGGCCGGGTGCTTTATCTTGATGAAACAAGATTTGCTTTGCAAGTCTGCCTCACTGTTTCTCGCAGATTTTGTTGAACATTTTTTTTTTTTGTTCTGCATATAAAGTGCCCATGACAGTAGCTCTATGGTTGAGGTATTTAATCATTGCTACCCGGCGACCTTACAAACATAAGGTATAGCTTTGAATTTCTTAGCAGTTGGAGATGATGGTCTTTTCAATGTCATAGACTGTAATTTTGTTTCGAGATCGTAATTGTGAAGCCACTTTTCGGATTCTTATAAATCCAGCCAAAAAACGATCAGGATCTTGTTGCAACAATTCCAAAGAGCCTCTGGAAATATTCAGTCTCGTTTGTTTTTGCGCATCGGTGAGCATTCTGGGTAAAAACGTACTGTGATACGACGTACGACGATCTACTACGAGTAAAACAATTTTTTCGGCATTTTTAACCACTTCTTCGGTCACTGTTGTTATAGGGCATTCGGAGCTCGCTCCGAATGCCACTTCCATGTTTGAATTCAGCGCACTAACTTGCAACAGTAATACGACGGAGCATTTGCTCCAAATTTATCCTGTACTTTATCTTTATTGACTTCTTTCATGGTAAAATTTTTCAAGTGCAGATAGTAAGCAACACCACCACATACCTACTTAAATTTTTCCATTTTGGCCAATAGTCTACAACCGACTGCAAACAAATGACTTCTATCATTTAAAAGCACTGACCTGTCCGCCGCATGGTTGACTTGTGTATAATAATACCTATAGTATATTGACCTCTTCAATTGTCCAATGAGATTCAAAAGGCTCACCCGCTCCTATTTATTAAATAAAACCCATTTGTGTACCCTCTCTGAAAGTCTTCACACTTATTAAGGTCATATTTTATATTATGTAATCTTTGTCTATATTTTGTACTGCTACTTAAACTCCTAGTGTTTGCACTTCTTTTTACCTTAACTATTATATCTACCTGTGGACAGCATTGTAGGTTATATTATTACTAAGTATGTACTTACTAAATTAAAAGTTAAATTGTTTTTGTAATTAGTTGAAGTTCTTATAATATAACTGTTTGGTGTTCCTTTCAATAAAACTAAAAACAAGAGATAATCAGTTTATTTATTTTTTAAGTAAGTGTATAGCAAGTATTCCAGCCATACCTACCAGCCAGTATTTACTTTTTATACTTACAAAGAGTTGGTAGGTATCCCATTCTCATTTTTTAGTGAACGCCCCTCGTATTCTAAAGCCCGTAGACCTATGTTGAAGTGCAGCTTGAGTTAGTTTTATCAGCCAGTCTGGCGGTGGGCTGAGTGGTGATTCATTTGATTTTTTTTTACTGAAATATCAAACCAAATCCCCAACAGATATTCAGATTTCCAAGTATCAGAGATAAACGAACAGGGTGAGATAGCCAAGCTAACATGCAAGAATCCACCGCATGCGCCAGAAGAAGATGCCGTCAGTGAGGATGAGGACCTTCTCCTCACAAAGTATAACCTGGAGATACTGCCGATGGCGACTTGGGATAAAATCAATACTTTGGCTGTGAGCAAAGATCCGGATCCTGACTGTGTTGAGGTACTTACTTAAAGCATTATGAATTGCCATAAATGTGACAATGGGACGAGGAAAGGAATAATGACCTGATAAAAGTGACATTTTATATACTTAAATAATTAAACTTAAAAAAAAAACGTTTTACAAAATATTTTGTAAAAGTTATCAATTCCACTACTGCCTACTAGAGTAGGTACCTACACAGCTTACACTGCCCTTCAAGATACTGGATATTCCTAGTTTGAAGGGCAGGTATCTATTAAGACCAAGGATCGGTCGATCGATCGATCGTGTCGATTTAATAAGGGCTAATACAGATGATTACATCTGTATTAGCCCTTATTGAAACAATGCTGATGTTACCTAGGCTAAAACTTAGCTTTGTCAAGACACTAATTGAATGAAGAGATTCTATGAATGAAAAATGCATCAGTCATTAATGGTAAGTAGGTATAGGAAACAAAAAACCTTCAAAACCTACCTAGTTTGGGAGAGCACAACCTTCTTTTGAGAATTGTTTACTTCATCAGAAAAAATGAAATATACAACAAAAAAAAATTTGAAATGAATTAAAATGTTTCTTGTTCACATATTAGTTTTAAATTACAGATTGATATGGAGGGGGTAACAAAGGAGCAAAGAACTAAAATCCATGATGCTGTGAAGAAAGCATTTGGTGACAGTATAGTTGGCAGCACTGTTAATATCGACGACAAGAAGCTGATGCGCTTCCAGAAATTTAAGAAAGGAGGTATGGTGATGAAGTTAAAGTATTTTTTTATAATATAATTTTTCAACATTGTGTTTCTCGTTTTGATCAACCGACAGTGGGCTAGTGGATTATGGTCTACTGCCTCTAATAATAATGTTATTTATTTCGATACTCAACTTTGCCAGTTTCATCACTTCTTATTATAAGATGACGAAAAAGTATGAAGAATAATGTTACAAATTAATCTGTAATGTTTCTCCTGTAACGTTATTACAAGTGGATAATGCATTGTGGATAGATAATCTCTTTATAACATGGGAAAAGTCTCCACCATAGTTGTCATCAACGTAAAGAGGTGAGCTAAACAGGCCCAGTGGTACCGGCCCCGACTTACCAGTTGTAGTTCGTAAGTTCGGACCCAGACAGGCACTTTACTTTGTGTATTTAATTTTATCACCACTGCTCTCAAAACGGTGAATGATAACATTGTGAGGAAACCCGCATGTCTTAGAACCAAAAAATTCGAAGACATGTGACGTGCTCCAACCTGCACTGGGCCCCTGTGTTATGGCCCACACCCTCTCGCAGACAGGAGGTTTTTTTCCCAGCAGTGGGAACATTATAGGCTGATTACGCTAAATAGACTAATGATTTTTTAAATATTTCATATGTTATTTTTCATGGTTTGCAAAGTGCGCATAGACAACAGAGTGAAGTGGATGTGGCCAGCTGAGTATGTGCATTTTATAGTGCACAAGGAGAATTGTGATACAATGGACGCGGCTGTACGCATCGCGGAGCGAATAGGGGTGCAGTAAGTGACAACTTTTTATTTAATTAGTCTTTTGTTCGCTACCAATTCATTTATAGTGAAACAAAGTTAGAAAATCTTTAAAAAATTGCATTTTCGTACAAGCAAACAAATCCCTGTTCAAGGTAACATTCACAGCATACTCGTGATTTCCCATTGGAACAAATGACGAATTGCCCTACGAGCTTTCTTCACCGATTTAACACCTTCATTTTAACAAATCGTTTCTTAGGCTCACTTCCTACTCCCCAGCGGTTGTCTGACATCATCACCATTATCTTTTTATAACTTCCCCAGCGTAAAGCCTTCCATGCTAGGCTACGCGGGTACTAAGGACCGCCGCGCCAAGACGTCGCAGTGGTTCAGCGCGCGCCGCCTCGACCCGCGCCGCTTCGTGGCTGCCACGCGGTATCTGAAGGACATACATGTTGGCAACTTCTGCTTCAAGAATACTAATCTTAAGCTGGGCATGCTTAAAGGAAACAGGTGGGATATACACACTTATTCAGTGTTAACCAACGAGTAATGGTTTTAAATTAATATATATGCAATGGAATAGAACCAGTACGATTGAAATGGCAATGGCATCAGCATCAACCGCATACACACACAAGACATACACTATTGCAATCTGTTGCTTTTATATAAATAATTCTAGCGTATTTTGGAAGCTCCTTTTGGGATTTGTCGTATGCGTATGTCGCTGTTTCTGACCCATTACGAGGTGGTTTTTTCTCTTATATCCTTCCGATATTCTAGAATTAACAAATGTTAACGTATTGTTCATGACTCATTTGGGAGTCTGTGGGTTTCAAAAAGTATACTTAATTAATCATATAAAAAAAAATTACTATAAGTAGGTACAGAAATAGTGAAACTGTTTTCCCAGATTCCGCATAGCTCTCCGCAACGTCACAGCTCCCGACGAGCTGATAGACGCAGCCTGCAGGCACCTGCAGGAGCACGGGTTCATCAACTACTACGGACTGCAGCGCTTCGGCTCGCGAGTCGACACACCTACCTATAATATTGGCTTGAAGTTGCTACAGGGGAACTTTAAAGAAGTATGTATTTTATTTAAGTTACGTATTCAATCTTATCGAAAATTATATTGCTTGTAGGACAGGTGTGTCAATTTTATATCGGAGATCTAACGATAACTACTTGTTAACTGCTAAAGCAAAAAATGTGGACCTGATAAAAGTCGCGGGAATTCGTTAGAAGCACAGGATGTCTAGCAATGGATGTACTCGTAATTCGGCTTAATGGTGGTCGTGATTCAAACTAAAATAATTGTATTTCGTCACTATAATAATAATTGTCCTGACGAAATACAATTATTTTGTACTTTTATGATTTCGTTGTAAGAAATTATAATGTTTGTGTTTTTATCCATACCCATGCTATAAACCCCATATAAAAGTTTCTGAAACAGTTAGCTTATTGCTAACATTAAAACAATCAGTGTCAACCTTAATATCCAAACAACTGTTATAATGTTGTAGGTACTAAATTTCATTATGTAACGCTTTTGCTTTTTCGACCCCTTCTTTACTCATCAAACAGTTACATTTTCACTACTCTATTCGTGGTATCTTTATGAATTAAAAAAAAAAGAACATTGCCATGTACGCGTGTTTCACTACCACAGCGCCGTAAATAATAAAATAAAACTTATAGGTTATTCGAATTCATGTTCGTATCTCGCCATTTTTGTTCGTTAATAGTATTGCAAAAATTTATTAAGTACTTTGTTGTTCACAAAAATTAGTGACACAAGTTTTGATATTCAGCAATTAAACTTTCCATGAATTTACGTAGTTCTTACAACACTGTACAACACCCTACGGTTTCAGAACCTTTTAAAGAGGATTCATATCATGGTTGTAGATAAAGTTTTGTATGCAACTGTACATAATTAGGCATTAAAACACTCGTGTAATAAACCCACATTCGTGTTTTAATACCTCTTATTATACAACAGCTGCATAAATAACTACACTCGCGAGCAAAAGTATGGAATCACTTACCTGGAATTGATTCCGTGCGATCTTGACTACTTAATAACTAGTTAAGAATAATAAAAATGGTACCATTTTAAAGGTTAAACTGTTACCTTTAAACTGATATCAAATTCATTTAAATCACACCAGTATTTAAGGAGTTATCCCGGATTGAGTGAAGGAGTTAAGAAAACATAAGGAAATGGTAAAATAATAAATAAAGAAAACAACAAAAATTAATTAGGTAATAAAAATATTATTTGGCCTTAAAATTAAGTTTCAATATTTTGTGCCCTCTCCCCTCGCCCTAATAACTTCTCGAAGACGGTTATTCATTGACCTAATCAGCTTCTGGATCGATTCTTGCGGGATACCTTCCCACTCCTCTATCAAAGCCGATTTCAGCTCATTCACACTTGAAGGAGCAGGATTTCTGGAACGAACCCTCTTCTTCAGTTCATCCCACATGTGCTCAATGGGATTCAAGTCCGGGCTGAGCGCTGGCCAGTTCAATGTGGCGATACCGACTTCTTCGAGGTATTCAGTTGTGGCACGGGAAGTGTGACAACGCGCAATATCGTGCATAAGGAGGAAGTCATCACCGAAATATCCCGCATAAGGAACGACATGTTCCAGCAGAATATTGGAAATGTAGCGGTCTGAAGTTAGACCGCCTCCTCGTCCCCCGCCAGGCACGAAAACAAGCTCTGTTTTACCGTTGAAGGAAATCCCGGTTCACATCATACAAGAACCGCCCCCATAAGCCAGTCTCAGCGAAACAGCACTGCGCAAATCGCTCCCTAGGCCGCCTGTAGACCCGACCCCTTCGGTCGCTGCCGTGGAAACACATTCTGCACTCGTCGGAAAACAGGACTCGCCTCCATTGCTCAACCTCCCAATCAAGATGGTAGAGAGCAAATTGAAGGCGTGCTTGTCGGTGACCTGCCGTCAGTTTCGGGCCTGTGGCAGGCCTTTTTGGAGTCAAATTAGCTTGCTTAAGTCTTCGACGAACTGTCCATTCGCTGGCAGCTACCCCACGAACATTTCGGAGCTCCTGTTGGAGGTCGACACCAGTCAAATGTCGATTTCGGAGAGAGGTTGACACGATAAAACGGTCATTCCTCTCCGATGTGCACCGGCGCCGTCCAGATCTTGGTCTCGGGATAAAGCCACCAGTCTCCCGAAAGCGTTTATAAACTTTCGAAACACAGGACTGGCTTATGTGGAGCTGACGTGCGACAGCCCGCTGGCTAAGCTCTTCTTGCAATAGAGCGACGATTTGTGCTGCTTCTATAGGCGTAGTATCCATTGTCGTCCAAGTTCAAGGGTCAAAAGTAGCGGAGATGTGTACCGGTCAACATGTGAAAGCCGACTGATAAAGAAAATCCGATAACACGTGCTTTATAGGGGGTCAAGAGGGCGCAACTCGCGGCGTATCAAACAATTGAAACATGTCTTTTTCCTTACTTATTCACGTAATCCGGGATAGCTCCTTAAATACTGGTTTGATTTAAATGAATTTGGTATCAATTTAAAGTTAACAGTTTAGCCTTTAAAATGTTACCATTTTTATTATTCTTAACTAGTTATTAAGTACTCAAGATCGCGCGGAATCAATTCCAAGTAAGTGATTCCATACTTTTGCTCGCGAGTGTATTATATTACGGCTGTTTTTGTAATAAAGTCGTAAAATTTTTGCAGCTTCATATTCAGGAATATTTATTTTCATTAATTAATTAATTCATTTTCTTTCTATTCCAGGCGATCGACATGATCCTGGAGTACCGCGAGGGCCCCATGGAGAAGGCGCTGCTGGCGTACAAGGAGAGCGGCGCCGGCGTCGCCGTCAAGCTGTTGCCGCGCCGCGCGCCCGCGCACAGCGAGGCGCGGCTCCTGCGCGCGCTCGCAGACGCGCCTAACGACCTGCTGGGTGCGCTCGGGAAGGTAACGTACAAGCAGAGCGGCGCAAGCTGTTGCCGCGCCGCGCACAGCGAGGCGCGGCTCCTGCGCGCGCTCGCAGACGCGCCTAACGACCTGCTGGGTGCGCTCGGGAAGGTAACGTACAAGCAGAGCGGCGCAAGCTGTTGCCGCGCCGCGCACAGCGAGGCGCGGCTCCTGCGCGCGCTCGCAGACGCGCCTAACGACCTGCTGGGTGCGCTCGGGAAGGTAACGTACAAGCAGAGCGGCGCAAGCTGTTGCCGCGCCGCGCACAGCGAGGCGCGGCTCCTGCGCGCGCTCGCAGACGCGCCTAACGACCTGCTGGGTGCGCTCGGGAAGGTAACGTACAAGCAGAGCGGCGCAAGCTGTTGCCGCGCCGCGCACAGCGAGGCGCGGCTCCTGCGCGCGCTCGCAGACGCGCCTAACGACCTGCTGGGTGCGCTCGGGAAGGTAACGTACAAGCAGAGCGGCGCAAGCTGTTGCCGCGCCGCGCACAGCGAGGCGCGGCTCCTGCGCGCGCTCGCAGACGCGCCTAACGACCTGCTGGGTGCGCTCGGGAAGGTAACGTACAAGCAGAGCGGCGCAAGCTGTTGCCGCGCCGCGCACAGCGAGGCGCGGCTCCTGCGCGCGCTCGCAGACGCGCCTAACGACCTGCTGGGTGCGCTCGGGAAGGTAACGTACAAGCAGAGCGGCGCAAGCTGTTGCCGCGCCGCGCACAGCGAGGCGCGGCTCCTGCGCGCGCTCGCAGACGCGCCTAACGACCTGCTGGGTGCGCTCGGGAAGGTAACGTACAAGCAGAGCGGCGCAAGCTGTTGCCGCGCCGCGCACAGCGAGGCGCGGCTCCTGCGCGCGCTCGCAGACGCGCCTAACGACCTGCTGGGTGCGCTCGGGAAGGTAACGTACAAGCAGAGCGGCGCAAGCTGTTGCCGCGCCGCGCACAGCGAGGCGCGGCTCCTGCGCGCGCTCGCAGACGCGCCTAACGACCTGCTGGGTGCGCTCGGGAAGGTAACGTACAAGCAGAGCGGCGCAAGCTGTTGCCGCGCCGCGCACAGCGAGGCGCGGCTCCTGCGCGCGCTCGCAGACGCGCCTAACGACCTGCTGGGTGCGCTCGGGAAGGTAACGTACAAGCAGAGCGGCGCAAGCTGTTGCCGCGCCGCGCACAGCGAGGCGCGGCTCCTGCGCGCGCTCGCAGACGCGCCTAACGACCTGCTGGGTGCGCTCGGGAAGGTAACGTACAAGCAGAGCGGCGCAAGCTGTTGCCGCGCCGCGCACAGCGAGGCGCGGCTCCTGCGCGCGCTCGCAGACGCGCCTAACGACCTGCTGGGTGCGCTCGGGAAGGTAACGTACAAGCAGAGCGGCGCAAGCTGTTGCCGCGCCGCGCACAGCGAGGCGCGGCTCCTGCGCGCGCTCGCAGACGCGCCTAACGACCTGCTGGGTGCGCTCGGGAAGGTAACGTACAAGCAGAGCGGCGCAAGCTGTTGCCGCGCCGCGCACAGCGAGGCGCGGCTCCTGCGCGCGCTCGCAGACGCGCCTAACGACCTGCTGGGTGCGCTCGGGAAGGTAACGTACAAGCAGAGCGGCGCAAGCTGTTGCCGCGCCGCGCACAGCGAGGCGCGGCTCCTGCGCGCGCTCGCAGACGCGCCTAACGACCTGCTGGGTGCGCTCGGGAAGGTAACGTACAAGCAGAGCGGCGCAAGCTGTTGCCGCGCCGCGCACAGCGAGGCGCGGCTCCTGCGCGCGCTCGCAGACGCGCCTAACGACCTGCTGGGTGCGCTCGGGAAGGTAACGTACAAGCAGAGCGGCGCAAGCTGTTGCCGCGCCGCGCACAGCGAGGCGCGAACAACAACCAAACAACAACAAAACAAACAACAATCTGTAACGTTATTACAAGCAGATAAGCTTAATGTTACTGATACCTATAACGTTACTTATAATATTGTTCTACGAAAATGCGTTTTTCTTTGTAACGTTATTGATATTTTTAGGTTTTAGTATCGTTACAAATTTTGGAACGTTATACGATAATATTAGTGGTAACGGAACGAAATTCATTTCGTTTTCAAGTCCCTGGATACAAGTGTGTCAAACCCTCGGGCTTCGTGAGGGTTTTGGGGGTGCTCGCTCACCCTTGCGAGCTGATGTTTGCTAAAGAACTGAAGAATAGGTCATGCGAACCCTCGGGCTTCGTGAGGGTCACAGTGACACTATCTTGATACCCTACGTTTTTCAAGGCTGACCGAAAAATGAAACATAGGGTATCGGTTACCAAATGTTTATTACACTTTGTGAGTTACATTAAAAAATGTAGTCTAATTTGAACCTTATTACACACATGTTATATATAATCGGCGGAGAATCTCGACACCGCGATCTAAATTTTAGACTCAAATAAAAAGTGCCATCTATCGGTCCCGATCATCACTAACGTTACAAACACAGTTGTAGTGCAACATTGATTTGCGGGCGATATTTGGTACTCGCCGATAGATGGCTGTACATTCCGCCCACCAAGGACATTTTGTGAACATTATGTCCTTAAAGCTAATAAGTAAAAAATAGTTACAAACTAGAAGTTAGTCTCACTAAAACACATTACAAGTGAGCTTATAAGATAAACAGTTTCTTAAAGATATTTCTAAAAAATAACTTACTTTCTACTTACACAAACATTCACACAATAAACACCTAACCTTAAATTACCAATATTAAGTTCTTATTGAACAACTTGTTTAAGCGATAGGTAAGATACACAGTTTCGAGGTTGGTCTTTTAAATTTAGAGCCGTTGCTACACAGCGTGACTACCCGTGTTAGATTATCTAACCCTGGATGTTTCTCAACCACTCTGCCAAGCAGCCACCGACAAGGAGGTAAGTGGTCCTCTTTGATTAGAACTATATCCCCTACGTTTGGTTCAGGATTTTGCTTAGACCACTTATAACGATGGAGTAGTGTGGTCAAGTATTCGTCTGACCAGCGACGCCAGAAATGTTGTGTCATCTGTTGGACTAAATGCCACCTCTTTAAGCTAGAAATATTCGCCTCTTCATAGTTACGATCAGGCGCGTTGACAATTGGTTCGCCCACAAGAAAATGCCCTGGCGTTAATGCGTCAAAAGTGTTTGAGTCGGTCAGTCTACACAAGGGACGCGAATTCAAGCATGCTTCTACTTGACTTAATAAGGTAGACATCTCTTCAAAAGTTAAAGTTGAGCTACCTATTACTCTGTTTAAATGTTTCTTACATGACTTTATTCCGGCCTCCCATAATCCGCCAAAGTTCGGAGCATGTGGTGGAATGAAATGCCACGTGGTACCTTCCGTTGCTAAAGCCGCAGCAATTTCCTTAGCTATACCTGATTTTTCCGAGCGAAGTAATATGTCTAGTTCTTTAGAAGCACCCTGAAAATTTGTACCGTTATCACTCCATATATTATTGCATTGACCGCGTCTTGCCACAAACCTTTTAAAAGCGGCAAGAAACCCCGTTGTTGTTAGGTCGCTTACGACCTCAATATGTACGGCTTTAGTTACCATGCAGACAAATAAGCAAATGTATCCTTTATACGCATGGTGACCCCTACCCTTTGATGTCCTTAACTGAATAGGACCAGCATAATCTACCCCACTGCTCCTAAACGGTCTATTGGGTATGACCCGTGCTGGTGGTAATTGACCCATTAATTGAGGTTTTGTAGATGCTGCATAACGCAAACAAATCACGCATTTTCGCACGTATGCAGTAACCAACCTCTTAGCTCCGTGAATAAAATACTTCGTGCTTAAGTAATTAAGCATTAGTTGAGGACCAGCATGAAGATTCCTATGATGTGCGTCGGCGATTAGGAGATTGGTAAAGTAAGTATCACTTGGAATCAATATTGGATTTTTGCGATTCATGTCAAGATCGGAACGTTCCAATCTACCGCCCACCCTCAGGATTTTAACGGAATCGAGGAAAAGATTTAATGACTTATACATCTTTCTCTTAGGCCTTTCGTTTTGCAGATCCAGAATTATCGCTTCAAACTTTTGCGCTTGACATACCCTAATGCTTGTCTCTAAAGCTAATCTCAATTCTTCTGCCGTTATAAATTGATGACTCCTTCTTTCAGCCTTCGGTTTTCTCAACTCTAAGGGACGTCTTAAATATGCTACCATTTTAAGTAGCTGGGTAAGTGATGAATATTTATCCCAAATAAAATTATCGTCTGTTACTATATGTACCTTTATTTCCTCTATATTAGTTGAAACTGATTTACGTTTACCCGTTGCAATTACCGTGTCTTTGAGGAACTCAGGACCTTCCAACCATATTTTCAAATGTATGAACTCTGAGGCGCACATACCTCGTGATGCGCAGTCAGCAGGATTGTTTTTTGAAGTGACATGGTTCCATTGGTGTGGTTCACTTATGCATAAAATTTCTGATACGCGGTTAGCAACAAAGGTCTTCCACTTATTGGGGTGACTGTTTAACCAAGCTAATACAATTTCGGAATCTGTCCAAAAGTGCAAGTTAGATTTACTGATTCCCATGACTAACGATATTTCGGATACGAGTTTTGCTAACAGTACTGCCCCACACAGCTCTAACCGAGGAATTGACACAGTTTTTATAGGTGCAACGTTGGTTTTAGCAGTTAGAAGAGTGACTGATACTCCACCATTAGCATCGACTACCCGAGCATACACAACCGCGGCATATGCTGATTTGGACGCATCACAAAATCCGTGCAAGTCGATGTGTTTGTCACCGTGCTTCATCTTCAACCATCGCGGTACTGAAAACTCTGCTAAACTTTGCAACTGATGTCGGTAAGTAAACCATTCGTCTTTTATTAGAGTAGGAATTTCTTCATCCCATCCAATTCCCGAAATCCACAATGCTTGTATTTGCATTTTTGCTTTCACGATAACTGGAGCGACCCACCCTAAGGGGTCAAATAATTTTGCAATGTCAGATAACATTTTTCTTTTAGTTACAGGTTCTTCTACTGGATGCAGCTGAACTGAATACTGGAACGCGTCGGAGCTTCGATTCCAGGTAAGTCCTAGTGTTTTTAATATTTCATCCTGCTTGATCCGAATTCCCTGTACCGCACGATCCATGTCCTTATTTTTCCCATCTATAATTTTCGCCAGAAGCTTATCGCTGTTACTCGACCATTTTTGTAACTCAAACCCTGCCTTGGCTAGCATATTTTCCATTTGCGTACAAATTTCTATTCCTTCTTCTACTGTTTCACAACCTGTCATAAGATCATCAACGTAAAAATCTTTTAATGTTTTCTCAGCTGCAAGAGGATAATCCTTTCCTTCATCGTATGCTACTTGTTGCATAGCTCGAACAGCCAAGAATGGTGCAGCCGCAGTGCCGAAGGTGACCGTCTGAAGCTGGTAATCCTTCAATTCAGAGTCCCGGTTATCTCTCCATAAGATACGTTGAAAATCCTGATGTTTATCCGCTACGCGTACTTGTCGATACATCTTGACTACATCTGATACCATGCAAATAGGATGTCTTCTCCAACGCATCAATAGGTGCCGCAAGTCAGGTTGTAGAGTTGGCCCAACTAACAGGTCATCATTGAGCGAAATGCCGGTTTTTCCCTTGCAAGATGCGTCGAATACTACACGCACCTTAGTTGTATCCTTGTCATTTCTAACTACTGCGTGATGAGGTAAATATACAGCTTCGTTTGCATGATAGTCCGGTTTGCTTACCGGTCTCATATGCCCCAGTTCGAGATACTCGTTCATTACCTCTGCATATTTAGCCCCCAGTTCCTCATTCCGGCGTAGTTTAGATTCTAGAGCATGAAACCTCCTAATTGCTACGTCTCTTGTTTTTCCATATTTACAGCCTGGATCTTCGGTTCGGAATGGCAGGTTCACAACGTAACGTCCGCTGTCATCTCTTGTAGTTGTGGCAGTGAATATCTCCTCACATTTGGTCTCTGCTTCGGTGAGTATATGTTTCTTATTTTCATCTGGTTCTTTCTCTAATTCCCAGAATCTTTTCAGGATCTCGTCATCACCTACGAGGGCGTGCATAACAGTGAAGTCAGAAGACTTATGACCAGCAGAAGCTATTGTTCCTGACAGAATCCACCCCAGAGATGTACACTGCGCCACCGTGCTGCAACCCGAAGCTTTTTTCAACCCGTCTTGTAAAACCTTGCCGTAAATTTCTGCCCCCAACAAGAAATCAACCTTATCCGGTTTGTGATATTTGGGATCCGCCAACTGTATATCTTGGAATTGTACCCAATCTAAATGTGCTGTTTCCCTACTAGGCAATAAAGATGTAAGTGATTTTAGAACGTATGCATTTACTTCCAATTCCACAGATGGATCAACCCTAGATTGTATTTTAACCTTAACAACCGACTTCAACTCTACTTTGTGGTTGACGTCTATACCAACTATCGAACCCTTAGCTGGTGTTTTCTTTAATCCCAAGATTTGGACAATGTTTTCCGTAACAAACGATGCTTGAGAGCCTTGATCTAACAAAGCCCTAACCGTGAACATAGACCCGTTTTTCGATACAGCCTTCACTAAAGCTGTGGCTAATAAGACTTGGTTATTAGCTGTACCTTTCGAAAAACAAGCAACTATTTCTTGATTTTCTTCTCCAACCGTATGAGTGCTCTTCTCCCCTATAGATTCCTGCTCACTTTTAGGATGTAATAAAGTGTGGTGTTTACGTTGACAGATTCGACAAGTGACTGTACACTTACAAAACCTGGCAGAGTGGTTACCCCCCAGACAATTGAAACATAAATTCTTTTCTTGTACGAACTTACGCCGAGCGTCCACATCTTTACCCACGAACTGTTTGCAAGTCCCTATCTTGTGATCATCATTACATACAGGACAACTCGAAGATACTGTGTGAAATACCTTTGCTTTAGTTGTGTTTACATTTTGATTTTTAGTATACTTAGGTTCTAAGAATTCAAATGCTCTGTATCTACTGGTTAAAAAGTCTTTAAATTGCTCAAATGTTGGTAGATTAGCGAAATCACTGCTTGAGGTCACCTTTAACTCCCATTCTTTGCGACTGTCTGAATCTAATTTTAATGTGAGGATATGAATGATTAAAATGTCTCTAATTGCTGTGTCATTTAACTCTAAATTAATAAGCGCATTTAAGCAATCAGATGTAGTATCCATTAGATCCTTTAAACCACTAGCTGATTCATTGGTTATGTTTCTTTGACTGAATAAACGTTTTAAAATACAATGTGAAAGATATTTTTTATTGTTGTAACGCGATTCTAATTGACCCCAGCACTTATCATAATTTAAATCAGATATTGGAATATGTCGCAAAAGTTGCTCAGCCTCACCTGTAAGATAGCCTTTTAAATAATGAAGTTTCTGCACTTTATCTATCTTGCCGTTTTTATGAATTAAAGAAACAAATAAATCTCTGAAGGTGATCCATTCAGTATATTTCCCAGAAAACGTTGGGATCGATATTTTAGGCAATTTGATGGGCATGTTTCTACTTTCTGAATTTGATGACGACCCTGTAATTGGAGAGACATGGCTACTACTCTCGAATATATTTAAAACAGTTTTTAATTCACCTTTCAAATCTAAATATAATTCCTCGGTGTTGAAGTAAACTTCGTTTATAGTATAAGGCGACTTTGTTAACTCAATAGATTCACAATCTTTAACCATCTGTGTATGTGTTAAGCTAAATTGAGCCCACAGCTCTTCAACGTTTTCTAACCTGGCTTCTACATATTGTTTGGTAATCCTGTCCTTGGGTGACTTCTTAAAGTTACTTTTAGCTCTCGACAATCGAGCATACAGATCATCCTGTACCTTAACGAACGTTTGTAATTGAGACATATTTTTGACCAATTAATTTTATGATGTAGGTAATCTAATTCAATAACAAGTTAAAAATATTTCTTATGGAATTTTTCTAAGTCTATATGTGAACAACTCAAATTTTTCTAAGTGTTAAACTATTCTAAGAATTTTACAAGTCCAAAATATTTTTGAAGAAAATATTCTAAGTCAATGTAAACAAACCAATTTTTCTAAGTGTTTAGGCGTAACAATATAAATAAAAATCGGGCATAGGTTCCCCGTCTGAACACAATTTGCCTTAAATCTAACTAAGTCTAAGATCACGTTGCACAATCACTAAGTTAATTAGCACCTTGAAATTAAGATCACTTTTGCTTGGCAGGAATAGATTTGAAAAGTACTCACGGTTTTCACTTGTCACTTAGCTTGTTTTTACGACTATAGTCGTCTGCAGCGCCTCCCTGCTGCTGTTGCGTTGTATGTACTGCTCCCCCCGCGCGTCCCGTTGCTGCTGACTCCGAGTCCGCTCGCTGCTCGACCGCCTCGACACCGGAACAACTCCACTTGAATTGGGCACGTTTGGGGCTGATGCTATCCTTAGTCACAGTAGGCTTAGCATCAGATGTCTTGATGAACTGGTTCCATCCACCCTTGAGACTAGTTCATCATCACCATTCGACTCGAAGGACCATGTTAAACCCTCGGGCTTCGTGAGGGTTTTGGGGGTGCTCGCTCACCCTTGCGAGCTGATGTTTGCTAAAGAACTGAAGAATAGGTCATGCGAACCCTCGGGCTTCGTGAGGGTCACAGTGACACTATCTTGATACCCTACGTTCTTCAAGGCTGACCGAAAAATGAAACATAGGGTATCGGTTACCAAATGTTTATTACACTTTGTGAGTTACATTAAAAAATGTAGTCTAATTTGAACCTTATTACACACATGTTATATATAATCGGCGGAGAATCTCGACACCGCGATCTAAATTTTAGACTCAAATAAAAAGTGCCATCTATCGGTCCCGATCATCACTAACGTTACAAACACAGTTGTAGTGCAACATTGATTTGCGGGCGATATTTGGTACTCGCCGATAGATGGCTGTACATTCCGCCCACCAAGGACATTTTGTGAACATTATGTCCTTAAAGCTAATAAGTAAAAAATAGTTACAAACTAGAAGTTAGTCTCACTAAAACACATTACAAGTGAGCTTATAAGATAAACAGTTTCTTAAAGATATTTCTAAAAAATAACTTACTTTCTACTTACACAAACATTCACACAATAAACACCTAACCTTAAATTACCAATATTAAGTTCTTATTGAACAACTTGTTTAAGCGATAGGTAAGATACACAGTTTCGAGGTTGGTCTTTTAAATTTAGAGCCGTTGCTACACAGCGTGACTACCCGTGTTAGATTATCTAACCCTGGATGTTTCTCAACCACTCTGCCAAGCAGCCACCGACAAGGAGGTAAGTGGTCCTCTTTGATTAGAACTATATCCCCTACGTTTGGTTCAGGATTTTGCTTAGACCACTTATAACGATGGAGTAGTGTGGTCAAGTATTCGTCTGACCAGCGACGCCAGAAATGTTGTGTCATCTGTTGGACTAAATGCCACCTCTTTAAGCTAGAAATATTCGCCTCTTCATAGTTACGATCAGGCGCGTTGACAATTGGTTCGCCCACAAGAAAATGCCCTGGCGTTAATGCGTCAAAAGTGTTTGAGTCGGTCAGTCTACACAAGGGACGCGAATTCAAGCATGCTTCTACTTGACTTAATAAGGTAGACATCTCTTCAAAAGTTAAAGTTGAGCTACCTATTACTCTGTTTAAATGTTTCTTACATGACTTTATTCCGGCCTCCCATAATCCGCCAAAGTTCGGAGCATGTGGTGGAATGAAATGCCACGTGGTACCTTCCGTTGCTAAAGCCGCAGCAATTTCCTTAGCTATACCTGATTTTTCCGAGCGAAGTAATATGTCTAGTTCTTTAGAAGCACCCTGAAAATTTGTACCGTTATCACTCCATATATTATTGCATTGACCGCGTCTTGCCACAAACCTTTTAAAAGCGGCAAGAAACCCCGTTGTTGTTAGGTCGCTTACGACCTCAATATGTACGGCTTTAGTTACCATGCAGACAAATAAGCAAATGTATCCTTTATACGCATGGTGACCCCTACCCTTTGATGTCCTTAACTGAATAGGACCAGCATAATCTACCCCACTGCTCCTAAACGGTCTATTGGGTATGACCCGTGCTGGTGGTAATTGACCCATTAATTGAGGTTTTGTAGATGCTGCATAACGCAAACAAATCACGCATTTTCGCACGTATGCAGTAACCAACCTCTTAGCTCCGTGAATAAAATACTTCGTGCTTAAGTAATTAAGCATTAGTTGAGGACCAGCATGAAGATTCCTATGATGTGCGTCGGCGATTAGGAGATTGGTAAAGTAAGTATCACTTGGAATCAATATTGGATTTTTGCGATTCATGTCAAGATCGGAACGTTCCAATCTACCGCCCACCCTCAGGATTTTAACGGAATCGAGGAAAAGATTTAATGACTTATACATCTTTCTCTTAGGCCTTTCGTTTTGCAGATCCAGAATTATCGCTTCAAACTTTTGCGCTTGACATACCCTAATGCTTGTCTCTAAAGCTAATCTCAATTCTTCTGCCGTTATAAATTGATGACTCCTTCTTTCAGCCTTCGGTTTTCTCAACTCTAAGGGACGTCTTAAATATGCTACCATTTTAAGTAGCTGGGTAAGTGATGAATATTTATCCCAAATAAAATTATCGTCTGTTACTATATGTACCTTTATTTCCTCTATATTAGTTGAAACTGATTTACGTTTACCCGTTGCAATTACCGTGTCTTTGAGGAACTCAGGACCTTCCAACCATATTTTCAAATGTATGAACTCTGAGGCGCACATACCTCGTGATGCGCAGTCAGCAGGATTGTTTTTTGAAGTGACATGGTTCCATTGGTGTGGTTCACTTATGCATAAAATTTCTGATACGCGGTTAGCAACAAAGGTCTTCCACTTATTGGGGTGACTGTTTAACCAAGCTAATACAATTTCGGAATCTGTCCAAAAGTGCAAGTTAGATTTACTGATTCCCATGACTAACGATATTTCGGATACGAGTTTTGCTAACAGTACTGCCCCACACAGCTCTAACCGAGGAATTGACACAGTTTTTATAGGTGCAACGTTGGTTTTAGCAGTTAGAAGAGTGACTGATACTCCACCATTAGCATCGACTACCCGAGCATACACAACCGCGGCATATGCTGATTTGGACGCATCACAAAATCCGTGCAAGTCGATGTGTTTGTCACCGTGCTTCATCTTCAACCATCGCGGTACTGAAAACTCTGCTAAACTTTGCAACTGATGTCGGTAAGTAAACCATTCGTCTTTTATTAGAGTAGGAATTTCTTCATCCCATCCAATTCCCGAAATCCACAATGCTTGTATTTGCATTTTTGCTTTCACGATAACTGGAGCGACCCACCCTAAGGGGTCAAATAATTTTGCAATGTCAGATAACATTTTTCTTTTAGTTACAGGTTCTTCTACTGGATGCAGCTGAACTGAATACTGGAACGCGTCGGAGCTTCGATTCCAGGTAAGTCCTAGTGTTTTTAATATTTCATCCTGCTTGATCCGAATTCCCTGTACCGCACGATCCATGTCCTTATTTTTCCCATCTATAATTTTCGCCAGAAGCTTATCGCTGTTACTCGACCATTTTTGTAACTCAAACCCTGCCTTGGCTAGCATATTTTCCATTTGCGTACAAATTTCTATTCCTTCTTCTACTGTTTCACAACCTGTCATAAGATCATCAACGTAAAAATCTTTTAATGTTTTCTCAGCTGCAAGAGGATAATCCTTTCCTTCATCGTATGCTACTTGTTGCATAGCTCGAACAGCCAAGAATGGTGCAGCCGCAGTGCCGAAGGTGACCGTCTGAAGCTGGTAATCCTTCAATTCAGAGTCCCGGTTATCTCTCCATAAGATACGTTGAAAATCCTGATGTTTATCCGCTACGCGTACTTGTCGATACATCTTGACTACATCTGATACCATGCAAATAGGATGTCTTCTCCAACGCATCAATAGGTGCCGCAAGTCAGGTTGTAGAGTTGGCCCAACTAACAGGTCATCATTGAGCGAAATGCCGGTTTTTCCCTTGCAAGATGCGTCGAATACTACACGCACCTTAGTTGTATCCTTGTCATTTCTAACTACTGCGTGATGAGGTAAATATACAGCTTCGTTTGCATGATAGTCCGGTTTGCTTACCGGTCTCATATGCCCCAGTTCGAGATACTCGTTCATTACCTCTGCATATTTAGCCCCCAGTTCCTCATTCCGGCGTAGTTTAGATTCTAGAGCATGAAACCTCCTAATTGCTACGTCTCTTGTTTTTCCATATTTACAGCCTGGATCTTCGGTTCGGAATGGCAGGTTCACAACGTAACGTCCGCTGTCATCTCTTGTAGTTGTGGCAGTGAATATCTCCTCACATTTGGTCTCTGCTTCGGTGAGTATATGTTTCTTATTTTCATCTGGTTCTTTCTCTAATTCCCAGAATCTTTTCAGGATCTCGTCATCACCTACGAGGGCGTGCATAACAGTGAAGTCAGAAGACTTATGACCAGCAGAAGCTATTGTTCCTGACAGAATCCACCCCAGAGATGTACACTGCGCCACCGTGCTGCAACCCGAAGCTTTTTTCAACCCGTCTTGTAAAACCTTGCCGTAAATTTCTGCCCCCAACAAGAAATCAACCTTATCCGGTTTGTGATATTTGGGATCCGCCAACTGTATATCTTGGAATTGTACCCAATCTAAATGTGCTGTTTCCCTACTAGGCAATAAAGATGTAAGTGATTTTAGAACGTATGCATTTACTTCCAATTCCACAGATGGATCAACCCTAGATTGTATTTTAACCTTAACAACCGACTTCAACTCTACTTTGTGGTTGACGTCTATACCAACTATCGAACCCTTAGCTGGTGTTTTCTTTAATCCCAAGATTTGGACAATGTTTTCCGTAACAAACGATGCTTGAGAGCCTTGATCTAACAAAGCCCTAACCGTGAACATAGACCCGTTTTTCGATACAGCCTTCACTAAAGCTGTGGCTAATAAGACTTGGTTATTAGCTGTACCTTTCGAAAAACAAGCAACTATTTCTTGATTTTCTTCTCCAACCGTATGAGTGCTCTTCTCCCCTATAGATTCCTGCTCACTTTTAGGATGTAATAAAGTGTGGTGTTTACGTTGACAGATTCGACAAGTGACTGTACACTTACAAAACCTGGCAGAGTGGTTACCCCCCAGACAATTGAAACATAAATTCTTTTCTTGTACGAACTTACGCCGAGCGTCCACATCTTTACCCACGAACTGTTTGCAAGTCCCTATCTTGTGATCATCATTACATACAGGACAACTCGAAGATACTGTGTGAAATACCTTTGCTTTAGTTGTGTTTACATTTTGATTTTTAGTATACTTAGGTTCTAAGAATTCAAATGCTCTGTATCTACTGGTTAAAAAGTCTTTAAATTGCTCAAATGTTGGTAGATTAGCGAAATCACTGCTTGAGGTCACCTTTAACTCCCATTCTTTGCGACTGTCTGAATCTAATTTTAATGTGAGGATATGAATGATTAAAATGTCTCTAATTGCTGTGTCATTTAACTCTAAATTAATAAGCGCATTTAAGCAATCAGATGTAGTATCCATTAGATCCTTTAAACCACTAGCTGATTCATTGGTTATGTTTCTTTGACTGAATAAACGTTTTAAAATACAATGTGAAAGATATTTTTTATTGTTGTAACGCGATTCTAATTGACCCCAGCACTTATCATAATTTAAATCAGATATTGGAATATGTCGCAAAAGTTGCTCAGCCTCACCTGTAAGATAGCCTTTTAAATAATGAAGTTTCTGCACTTTATCTATCTTGCCGTTTTTATGAATTAAAGAAACAAATAAATCTCTGAAGGTGATCCATTCAGTATATTTCCCAGAAAACGTTGGGATCGATATTTTAGGCAATTTGATGGGCATGTTTCTACTTTCTGAATTTGATGACGACCCTGTAATTGGAGAGACATGGCTACTACTCTCGAATATATTTAAAACAGTTTTTAATTCACCTTTCAAATCTAAATATAATTCCTCGGTGTTGAAGTAAACTTCGTTTATAGTATAAGGCGACTTTGTTAACTCAATAGATTCACAATCTTTAACCATCTGTGTATGTGTTAAGCTAAATTGAGCCCACAGCTCTTCAACGTTTTCTAACCTGGCTTCTACATATTGTTTGGTAATCCTGTCCTTGGGTGACTTCTTAAAGTTACTTTTAGCTCTCGACAATCGAGCATACAGATCATCCTGTACCTTAACGAACGTTTGTAATTGAGACATATTTTTGACCAATTAATTTTATGATGTAGGTAATCTAATTCAATAACAAGTTAAAAATATTTCTTATGGAATTTTTCTAAGTCTATATGTGAACAACTCAAATTTTTCTAAGTGTTAAACTATTCTAAGAATTTTACAAGTCCAAAATATTTTTGAAGAAAATATTCTAAGTCAATGTAAACAAACCAATTTTTCTAAGTGTTTAGGCGTAACAATATAAATAAAAATCGGGCATAGGTTCCCCGTCTGAACACAATTTGCCTTAAATCTAACTAAGTCTAAGATCACGTTGCACAATCACTAAGTTAATTAGCACCTTGAAATTAAGATCACTTTTGCTTGGCAGGAATAGATTTGAAAAGTACTCACGGTTTTCACTTGTCACTTAGCTTGTTTTTACGACTATAGTCGTCTGCAGCGCCTCCCTGCTGCTGTTGCGTTGTATGTACTGCTCCCCCCGCGCGTCCCGTTGCTGCTGACTCCGAGTCCGCTCGCTGCTCGACCGCCTCGACACCGGAACAACTCCACTTGAATTGGGCACGTTTGGGGCTGATGCTATCCTTAGTCACAGTAGGCTTAGCATCAGATGTCTTGATGAACTGGTTCCATCCACCCTTGAGACTAGTTCATCATCACCATTCGACTCGAAGGACCATGTTAAACCCTCGGGCTTCGTGAGGGTTTTGGGGGTGCTCGCTCACCCTTGCGAGCTGATGTTTGCTAAAGAACTGAAGAATAGGTCATGCGAACCCTCGGGCTTCGTGAGGGTCACAGTGACACTATCTTGATACCCTACGTTCTTCAAGGCTGACCGAAAAATGAAACATAGGGTATCGGTTACCAAATGTTTATTACACTTTGTGAGTTACATTAAAAAATGTAGTCTAATTTGAACCTTATTACACACATGTTATATATAATCGGCGGAGAATCTCGACACCGCGATCTAAATTTTAGACTCAAATAAAAAGTGCCATCTATCGGTCCCGATCATCACTAACGTTACAAACACAGTTGTAGTGCAACATTGATTTGCGGGCGATATTTGGTACTCGCCGATAGATGGCTGTACAAGTGAATGGCCCACCTCATGCTAAGTGGTCACCAATGTCTATGGGTATTAGAAATACCAGAGGCAGATCTGTTGCTATTGCAGAGAATAAGCTTAAATGTTGAACTTGTCACACATACACACATACACTACCCACACACACACACACCCCCACACTCACACTTGCCTACCTTACTTATTTAAGAATAAGGAGTTGTTGCAAAATGTGAGCGACAGATTCTAATGTCGCTTTTGTGCGTGTGATTACAGTGTTTAAGTTTTATAGTAGGTACAATTTTGGAGGTGCATATACCATCAAAGTATACAGTTTGTTTATAGGAACATTAAAATGTAACAAACTACTCTTAGAAATCATCAATCAGCTTAACTATCAAAGCATTTGTTAAAATATGTCGTTTGGAAAGATTTTGAAGTCAATTTTATTTATAAATATGTCGAAAACATGTTGCTTAAGAGTGTGTCATCTTCATACATTATGCCATATTTTATAACAATAGTCCCCCCCCCCCCAGCTGGCCCGCAACACGCGCCTGCTGTACCTGCACGCGTACCAGTCGCTGCTGTGGAACCGCGCCGCCAGCTCGCGCCTGCGTCGCGCCGGCCTCGCGCCCGCGCCGGGCGACCTGGTGCCGCTCGCGCGGGTGGAGCGGGAAGGTACTCCGGTCTACATCTAAACAAGTGTGGATAAAGCCAAATTCAAATCATGTACTTCTAGCAGGCCATTAAAAAGTACTTTTAAACGTCTAAAGACTACTCTAAAGTTTAACTTTTGTAAGGTGAGTATGCGCCGGGGTTGCACGACCTGATCCCGACGGCGCCTTTTTACTACCAGACGTACTGCAGGGAGCCAGCCACACTCGGGTTATATCCCGACCTGTCGAACTAGTGCTTCTCCACATTTATTATGCGACCAGTCAACACAAGAAGTTCGCGCGTCGCGTGTCGGGCGCAGCGCTACCGGAGCGGACTGCTGCTATCGTTTCTTCAAATCAGTTGTGCGGCCAAACGTGTACACACGTCGGAAAGTGAGAAATTGAAGCCCTGAACTTCAATAAATTGATCACGAATTCTCCACTCAGTAACTTACTCGTCACGAAAAGACAGATCTGTCGACTTTGTTGCAGACATTTTTATGCCAAATAATAAATGAAGAAACAATCCATTAAAGCAGTCTACCCAACACAAATGAACACACTCTCGGCTTGCATGCACTAACGCAGTATGAGGCCCGACACCGAGGCCAGAGCGGACACATGCTCTGGGCGGCTCCCGCGCGAATTTTAGCGTTAGGCCTGAATATCATAAAAACAATAACTTGGAGGATGTCAAAAACCTGACAAATCCTTTCTTTCATGTTAGTTCTCCATTCCCACTTTCATTTAGATCCACGTAACACATTCCTTCTTCACGTATCAGAACTATATGAAAATAGCCCATACTCATGAAGTTAATGCCAAAAAAATAGTCGACAATTGCGAGTTGTACGTTTACACCTTTGATCTAACGAGATGTATTTGGCAAATGATTCAAAACAGATCGACTTAAAGGTTTAAGTCGATCTGTTTTGAATCATTTGCCAAATACAGCTCGTTCAAATATATCAGCGTCTACACATATAAATGCATAGATATAGGTATATCTATGCATTTATATGTGTAGACGCTGGACTGTTAAATAATCCAAAAACTACTGCGATTGCTCGATCAATCATTAATTGGTAATGTCTTGGGTAAAACCCTGATAAACAAATAACTTTAATTTACTCAGAGAAATCTTTCACAGATGAATTCGAAGACGAAGACTCAGATTCGGAAGAGAATCAAACTGACGAGAATCAATCTGACAGCGACACGAAAGAATCCGCCAAAGAAGAAGTCGATAAAAAAGAGGTCAAAATAGAAACGGACGAAGTCAAAGCCAAGCAACAAAATAAAAATGAAGAGAAACCTAAGATACCCGTGAAGGTACTGACGCAAGAGGACGTGGATAGCGGCAAATATAGTATACTGGATATTGTGATGCCTCTGCCAGGGTACTCGGTAGACTACCCTCCGAATATGAAGGAGTTCTATGTAGAGGAACTGGCGAAGGTTGGACTAACGTTGGAGATGAGGCATAAGATCAAGTAAGTAATTCAGTTTCTTTACGATGCAATGTTGGAAAATTAATTTAGTATCGCAAGCGTGGCTGAACTGATTCAAAGTTTGATTCAAGCGAAACGTAATTGGGGTTTCCTTTTAAGAGCAGTTTAAATTTCTAATTAAAAAAATAATCATGTCGTTAATTGGACTACGTAATCCAATTAATGCTATTTATTGCTCTTAATACGTATTAAGGGCACCTCCTAGTTTTACATAGAAGCAAATACCAACACTTTTGTTCTGATTCGATCTCAGTTCGTGTTCGTCAGTCACGATGGTGATAAATAACCCTTTATCATTCATCATACAACGACCTCTATTTCGCACAATATATTATATCGTAATGCCGCAAGTTTCTTATAGGAAACGTAATTGTTGCATATAATTTTACTTTCAAGAATGTTATGTTCCTGTATATAATGTAAACAATTGTTGGTAAAGCTAGTAAAGTAAATAAATAAATATTGCTGGACGAGTGCAATGTCCAAACGGGGTTTAAGGTTAACAGTATAACGGTTTTATGCCCGGTTCCTATATCCTAAAAACGATTCGTTTTGCTTACGGTTCGTAGCATTTTCTACGAGGCGTATTTATTTACCGTTCCTATAACAAACGCGGCGTAGGCTCATTTACCGATGGCCGCCATCTACCGATGGGAGGCATCTGGAGGGATAACGTGTAACGGGTCGTAGTAATAATGTACGGCTAGGGACAGTCAAGGCGTTCCTATAAATTTTTTGAAACGTTAAAGAGCTGTCAAATTTACGAGGCGTATCTGGTTTTGTTACCGCCAATATTCTGTCGGTTGCTGTTTAAAAAATAAACTATTTTGAGTTTAAGTTTTATTAATTATTGGTGATTGCTTGAAAAATGTCTAACCCTAGTGATTCTGAATTAAGCGACTGCTGACTGGGATTCAGATGAAGAATACAGTGGTCGCAGGTATCAAACAAGGGTTGACCATATGACGACACTGGATTATAGTGAATTTATTATCAGATTTCGACTGGATAAATCCTCTGTAGAACGGCTACTTATGGAAATATGTACATCCTCATTTGAGGGTGAAAGGAGCCAGGTATGTAGGATTCCTTACCAATTCAAATTAAATATGCTAGTAAAATAGTACTTACTTTACTAACGTATGACTTGGCAAATTTTAAAGTTAGTTAAAATTAATTTTTGTTTTAAAAACTACTTCCTCGCATTCGCATCGGACTGCATAAAAAACGCGTTTTGTTACTTTCTATACAAATGGCAAATGAAAGATATTTTTTTGTGAAAGTGAATATTTAACATGAAGATATAATAAAATATTAATGATTAATATTTTATTAATATCTACAAAACACAAAACGACAAATAATAAAAAAATACATCATTTTTTATTTTAACACTTTGCGGGACACTTACGCTCGACGTAATAACAATAAAACTTCTATTGTGTCTCGTTCAGTGTCCTTCAATGTGTTAAACAAAAACAAGCTCCTTTGTATTAACAAAAGGCAGAACGACGCCAGGGGGAGGGCTTCGGTAACAAACAAACGGATGACGGCTCGTAGCTCGTTTATGATGCAAAAAAATATAGGAACGCCAATTACGGCTAGTTATTGGTAACTAGAAAACGGATGGTAAATTTTACGTATGACGAGTCGTTTGTTATAGGAACCGGGCATTAATGTTCGTGTTTCCTTGCGCAGGAGCTACAGCATGTCGGGAGCGTACCGCCACGTGCTGGCGCGGCCGCGTGACGTCACGTGGCGCAGCGCGCGCTACTCCGACCCCTTCGCCGACCTGCTGCCGTCCGACCTGGACGAGCTGCACGACAACAAGATCACCGGCATCGTCGAAGGTACGCACATAATGTTCTAGAGTCCACTAAACATTACCTTGTATTTATTTGTTTCACGAAATTCACGGTGGACCATATATATGCCCGGAGTTGAAGACTCCTATATAAAGTCTATCTATTATGTTAATTTAATCTTGTTACTTCTCTTTTTTTATTACATCTTTCTATTAACGTTTTCAGACGGAAAATACAAAGCCCTTCTCCTGAACATGACCTTGCCAGCAAGTTGCTACGCGACCATGGCACTACGAGAGCTCCTCAAAGTAGATACGTCAAGTGATAACCAAGCATCGCAGAATAACTATCACAAAGAACGAAAGACTTCAACAGCAGAAGAGAATGAAAACGAAGAGAAAAAGAAGCCAGAAAGTGAGAGTGGAGAGAAATCGAAGGTCGAAAGTGAGAGTGGAGAGAAATCGAAGGTCGAAAGTGAGAGTGGAGAGAAACGAAAGATGGATAGTGAGACGGAAGAAGATGCTAAGAAACAGAAAATAGACGAATAAAAGATTTTATTAAATGTTTATAAGTGTTTTATTTGTGTTTTCTGTGTGCTGATTTAAGTGTGGAGCGTTGATCTGAAATAGAAAGAAAAACTGGTTATTATCCATAGGTACCTACTATACAGAAACTGTGCAAAGTTTACTTGAGAAATACAGGAAACCATACAAAAAATATGATTTTTGAAAAAAAAATTAGAAAATCTTAAATACAAAATACAAGCTTATACTAAAATATATGCAGGGTGAACTGTTATTCGACGTATTCCTTTTAGGACGTGATGGTGTGACCCCTTTGATGTATTTAAGGCTACGCGAAAATCGATGTGGTTCGAGAAAATCCTAGATTTGTATTTCTGAAAATCGAGGTCATTGATTTTTCTATTTGGGAGCGTTCAAGTATTACGTATCGCAATTTGGGGGGAGGGGGGGTCTTGTAAAACGTTACGATGCGTTACAAGGGCGGGAGGGGGGTTCGAACAACGCGTTATGTAACATTATTTTATTTATTTAAATAATGTTACATAACTAGGGAATTAAAGTCAAGTAAAATAAACAATATACGCATGCATTCTGATTTAGAAATCTCTTATTTCATTTATTATTACCGGAAACACGATTAAAACAATAATAAAGGTATTTTAGCGACTTTCCGGTAGATACTTTGCGCAACTAAATCGTGACTTAGGTAAAAATGGTCACTTGGGTGTTACGTAATCTTTAGGGAGGGGGAGGGGGGCTACAGAAAAACGTTACGGCGCGTTACATGGGGGGGAGGGAGGGTCAAAAATCTTCAAAAAATGCGTTACGTAATACTTGAACGCCCCCTTTGTAGTAAAAGTTAATAATAATAAATTTAGTATACCTTTTATTTTTAGTAAATGTAACAATCCGTTAAAAAATATTGTCTAAGGGCTGATTTTACCAAAGTCAGATATCTTTTATTCGTGGAATAAAATTGACGTCTGACAGTTCTAGTATGGAAAAACTGTCAAAGATTCAAAATTTATTCTCAGGATAAGACTTATTCTATGTATAAAAGTTTGGTGGAATGCGCTCTTAAGAGAATAATTTATTTTTATTTTTGATACGTTAACATATCACCATTGGAACAAATGTGTAGGGTTATTCCCTGCACTGTTATATAAGTTTCGAAAAGACTGTTTTCAGTAGGTATATTAATAACAAAAAAAGTAATTTAATAAAATTGAATCGACTTCAAAAAGGAAATTAACTCAAAATTTGAATATGTGTGTAATACTGTTTTACTGAGTAAGATTGATTTTCTCATTAAATTTTAAGTGTTTGTATTGTTCTAATTAGCTTTCTAACTGGTTTTTATTATTAGTTTCCGACGCTCATCTCGACTTCGTTTCAGTTGTTTTTTTTATGGGAATTACGTAAAACACTATACCTATATTACTGCTTATCGTGCCATATTATACTCTTAGAACCCACAGAAAACCACTTAAAACAATTTCTAAAAAGTTACACTTTTGTTATTGGAAAAATTACAATCAACAAACTATCCCAACGCAATATTCACGCAATACACAGCTGTCAAAATACACTCAAGAGTACCGTTTACCCCACGCCAAGCCCGATCCAGATTGCACTTAGTTCCCCAAAATGAACACTCAATTTAAAAACCATTTGGCGCTAGCATCGAACTCAAGAGTACGAAACGTCGATCTATCGGAATTAAATTCAAGATTAAGCATCCAGATTTCCGCCTGACGCAGGTCCTCACCGGACACGGAAGTTTCGGGAGGTTCCTGCACATAATCAGGCGGGAGGAAACGTCCGGGTGTCACCATTGCCAGGATCGCCCAGAGGACACGGTGGAGCACACGGTGGAGGTCTGCCCCGCTTGGGCGGAGCACCGCCGTGTCCTCGTTGAGGCGATCGGCAGCGGGCGGCGACCTCTCGCGTCCGGGCCTGGTTCAAGCCATGGTCCGGGGCGAGAGGGAGTGGGGGGCAGTCGCCTCCTTCTGCGAAGCAGTCATGCAAGCGAAGGAGGCGGCGGGACGGCTGAGGGAGAGAGCCTCCCGTCCCAGCCGCCGCGGGAGACGCTCCGGGCGTCGGGAGCCGCGCGACGACTCCCGGCCACCGTAGGCGCGGGCCTGCGGGCGGAGAGTAATGGGTAGCTCACCGTCCGATCAGGACCAGGCCCGTGCCGGACGGCGCGTACGTGTTCCACGCGCGCCTCAAAGAGATGTCAGCATCATTCAGAGGGGCCCACCAGGGCCGAAGCCTGCCGGGTCAGCGGGATTGTCCGAAAGGGTTACCGCTGGCTCGGAACATAAAGGGCTAAGGAAGGAACACGGGTGGGTTTTAGTCAGTAAGAGTCTGACACTCCCTTCCGCTCCACCCAGAGCGGGAGGAGTCATTTGATGATTTCCCATCCACAAAAAAAAAAAGCATCCAGATTTGCATTAAAACTAGGTACTTAGGTATTTAAACATATTTCTAGGGAATCCAATACTACACAATGTTTATACTTGGCATAGAGCAACCGGGCTGGACCACCTGCACCGGTGGCCCGTGTTGTTCTATAGTTTATAATAGAGGCAATAAAACTCGTCCGCCCAAAAACTTTTACACACGTAACCTCTGTAACCTTACGTGTGTTCATACTGCTTTGTCCTCCTGTGCTGCGTGTGCGCGTACCTCGCGGACAGCCAGCCGGCGCCGCGCGTGACGTCACAGGCGACGTGTGACGTCACGTGCGCACGCAGCTCGCCGGGGGTCGGGAACGAGCGCGGGCACCATGTGCATTTATGCGGTTTGTTCTGTGGGTACAATGAGGAGCTTACAGTCTGATACGGATCTATATGATTGAGAATGGTGGCGCTGCTTATGAAGGAACATACAAAGAACAACTGGAAAATCCTACATCGAATGATGTCCATTGCTAGCCTCCCCAACAAGCGTCGCCACATCGATCGGTCCTGTGATTCTCGTATCTTCAGATCAAGTAAATTTTTATTCTCTAGTTCACCGAATAGCCACTTTTATTTAGAATTTAGATCCATGTTGGATTGTCCCTACTTTAGTCTGGGTAAAGCCATAAACTCTAATCGCTTTGGTCCTTTAGGCCGCTTAGTCTTTTTTAGTACATGCAATTGATTAGTCCTAATTTTTCATTTTAGGCCGGTGATATGCAGCGACCTTTTGGCCTTTTGGCGATCTGTATGTCCAAAATATGAACTACTGACAATACTGTTATTGGTATCTGGTATCAAGGTCAAACTGATACGTATGTGTGTGTGTGACAGTCATGCTTAAGGCTCCTACAAATAGGCGCGACACGCGATATAATCGCGCGCGACACAAAGGCACCGCTCGATGCGCGACTTGCGGTGCCTTGTGTCGGGTGTCGTGACGCGCCTGTTTGAAGGAGCCTTTATGCTCACTCAAATGTCTCGCTGATGGTGGCGCATGTGTTGGATCATTCTGTTCCCTTCAAAATGGTTGTAGTGAATGGCCAAGCGTTATGTTTGTGAACGGGCGCCGTTCTCGATGTCTTAGCTGCCACAGCTTATTTTAATTATTAGGTACCCATTTCATACTTGAATTGCTTTTTTGTCGATTTTCTGTTGTGGACGAGAACCGATACTTGCTTAAAAATAAACAAATACCTACTTAGAAATGTTAAAAAATGTTAGGTAGGTTACCTTTGTATGGGTCATGCGATGATAGTACAAGTTTGAACTCGCCGTGAAACATTTTCCACATTCAGGACATTTGTGCGGCTTTTCACCTGCGGAAAATGGAAGACATCAAGCTATCCGAAACTATAAAATTTTCCCAATCAACTTTGAACCTTAGGCTTTAGCAATAAAGTTGAAAATCTATTAAAGAAATTTGACAGATTGTATTAGCTTGATGTGCTGGCGTCTGTACAATCGAAGACTAAGCAGGATATTGGTTTTGTTTCCTGTGCCCATTATTCTTACGGTCAGTAAAATGCCGCCTTCGTGATTAGGTAGGCGTCTTGTTAATGAAGGTGATTTACATTTTATTTCCGTGCGTCAGTCGCTTCAATTGAAGATGCAACCGGTATATAGAGATTTTATCCTTTCAAAAGGTGTCATAAAATACAGTTAATCTTTTTACGCATTTGAGTTGTCCGATACCCAGGTAAGAAACTTTTTAACAACGTTTGAATGCAGTTTTACATAATTATTATACTTACATTATTTTAAAATAAAAAAAAAAAACATTTTTTTCCTTCGAGTAACATTATTCGTAGTGTCTATTGAGGGGAAGAACCGTCGGCAGGGCCGTCTCTAAACTATTGGAGGCCCTGGGCACATAAGGATCACGGGGCCCCTTTGTAGATAAGAGACAGTAAGGGAAACATACTTATATTTCAAAACTGAGGGGCTAGAAACTTATTGTAAATCGCACTGCAAATAACTTATTTTATTGAATCTGGTACTGATAATGCGTAGAATAGAACGGTGGCTGCAAATAATCTTTTTATGAGAGCAGGCTGAGGCCCCCGAAGATCGCGGGGCCCTGTGCACTTGCCCAGAGTGCCCAATGGAAAAGAGGGGCCTGCCTCCAGGGCCCGCGTCAACTTTCCAACCAGTTTAACACGTTGGCGGACACGCCGGTTATGACATTCATTACGAACTTGCGCAGAATGACGCGCCGGTTATACCCTTCGATATTTTTTTGTACTCTAGAAGCACAACTGCTTTAGCAGACGAATTTCCATACTGCTACCATATAGTTCATCATCAAGTGCCCCCAAATTAAATTATTCGAATTGCTAGGTGTCACATAACATGTCTTTTTACCGCTTCCAACGTACTACTAATTGGAACATTTGTGTGCGCACTCACACTGACGCAGCGGTCATAGCAGCGGCCATTGTATGAGAATTTGTTAAGAGCGTTTATACAGAAAGTTGGCAACGTCGCAAATAGCTGTCAAATATTTCGCTGTTTAGATTAATTTGTCAATATTACTGTATGAAAATAAGAAATATGGCTAACTAATGAACTAGAATATTGATTATGAAATGCAATAATTAATATCGTAACACCGAATATTTAGTTTTAGATGTAAAAAAAGTATTTGGAAACTTTACAAATGCCTTTTTTACACCTAAAACGGTTACAACATCAAATTCAGTGTTTTAATTGCAATTCATTATTAATATTCTAGTTCATTAGTTAGCCATATTTCTTATTGTCATACAGTAATATTGACAAATTAATCAAAACAGGGAAATATTTGACAGCTGTTTGCGACGTTGCCCACTTTCTGTATACGCGCTCTTAAGTTGGCCGCCGAGTGCACCGCGGAGTGCACACGTCGGGAACGTGATTTACACGCGGTTTCTGATCAACGTCTATGGTAAGTAGAATTGGTTTTTATGATTAACTAATTACATATTGTTAGTAATATTTAAATGAAACGTACTTTAGAACATAATAATGGATATAAATACAAATATTTCATAAATCATTAGTATTATAATATAAGAGGTTTCAACAAATGATTTATCCTAAAATATTGATGTAAACAACTTCTACTTATACGTTCTACTTTTCAGATGTCTCGACAAAGACCGAGTGGAGGTAAACCAAAAAATAACGATCCATTCGAACGGGAAAATGAACGCATTATGAAATTGTTCAATGATACCTCATCAGATGAGCTATCTTGTGGTTCAGAGGAACCTGAAATATCGAGCAATGAAGAACTTATACAAAGATCGGTATCAAGTCAAGGCGAAGAGTCTGAACAGGATCCATATGATGATTGTGATGGCGAATATGGTTCATACCCAATGAAGATAAAGACGTAACGTTTGGAGCAGGCGAAGGCTATAGCCGGCGCGTCCTATTTATATAGTCAAAGACTACATACCTGTGACGTAACGTTTGGAGCAGGCGAAGGCTATGGCCGGTGCTGTCTTATTGTCTTAAAGTGTCCGCGAACGTGTTAAGACATGGCAGTGCAGTATAGGCCCTGCCACACACACACTGCCTTGACACTGCCTCTAGGGCCCTTTACTATAGGCACTCACCTGTGTGTATTCTACGATGTGTGTTCAGCGAACTGGATGTACTGAAACCTTTGTTGCACACGTTGCATATGTGAGGCTTCTCGCCTGAAACAATTAAGTTCATCTTAAATTCTCTTCCATAACTCTATATACCTAATAGCTAGCGGTAGGCCCGTGGCTAAATAATAACAGCCGCACAGGTCGATCGATCAGGTTAAGCCGCGGTTGGTCTGTGGATGGGTGACCATCTTTACATACCGAGACCCCTCCGTGCCTCGGAAAGAACGTTAAGCCATTGGTCCCGGCTGTCATTCGTGAATCTTTGACAGTCGTTACGGGTAGTCAGACCCCCGAAAGTCTGACAACCAGTCTTACCAATGGGTATCGTATTACCCCGTAACTAGGTTGTGGAGGTCAGATATGCAGTCGCTCCATGTAAAATACTGGTATTCAGCTGCATCCGGTTAGACTGGAAGCCGACCCCAACATAGTTGGGAAAAGGCTAGGCAGATGATGGCGGATAAGTATACTTAATATTCCCTAGTCAGTAGAAAACGTTGCAGTCGAGCCATGCTAGCTAACCAACCGCCTAGCTAACATGGCTCGACTGCAACGTTTTCCTGCGTACTGATTACAATTGTAAGACCTAGTAAGTACTACCTAGCAACCCAGTAGGTATTCATCAAATTGGAGAATCATGTCAGAGGGAGCGTGAGAGAGTTTATTTTACATAACACCAATAAAGTAAATTTTACCTCGAGTCTTAGGGTAAAAGAAAAAAAAAACAGTGATAATCTCGGTCTTCTTAACTTACCCGTATGTGTCCTCATATGCCTCTTCAAAAGCGACGGCCGGTCGAAAGTCTTCAAACACACTTGGCACGGCAGTATGTTCTTCATGTTAGCAGTTTTCTGGGGCAGGCAGAAGGATTCCTTGGTACACACCAGGCTGGTCCTCTCGTACAACTTGACCAAGTGGTTGTTCAGCCCCTCTAGGAACTTGAAGTCGATTATGTTTAACATTTTGTTCGGTTTCTTGCCTTTTGTTGATAAGTCTAGTGGTTCTGTCTGCATTTCCATTTTGATTTTAATGAATTTTGATAAGGTTTTTATTTTTGGTTTAGATTACAAGAGGGCAAGTTTTTGAAAAAGTGTGGAGATATTCATAATATTGTATACATTTTAAATAGTTCTTTAATTAAATTGCTTGTTGTAGTAGTCGGTAGTAAAGTCTGCTGTTGTTTTTAACTTATTACTTTTGAAGGTTATATAAACTAGTGAACTAGGCATGAACCAGGCCGAATAAAATGTTCTGGACTGGAGAAAACTATTTTTATCACTCGGAGCTTCTCATATTCACTTAGCTAATTAAAGTCTTATTGAGAACTGGATCCTCACAGCACAAATCAAACTGATTTCCACTCGAATTTTCACAGGTAACTGTCATAATTTCCCCTGAGCCGTCCTATAAATACGTGAAGGACTGAAGGGCTGACGTATACAAATGACAGGGTGATATTAGTGTATTAGATTGTATAACAGTTGTGTCGATGATCGTTTGGAAGTATTGTGGTGTCGCCAACAATGAGTTTTGTAGAGCACGGGACACTAATCGACGTGATTTGACGGTTTTTCGTGTGTTTACCCTGGAGGAAGGCGTGGTTGGATGTGGTGGTTTCTTCTTTTCATTCCCTACGACACTGAAGATCCCGGGCTTTCCCTGGTTGTTTTCTATGTGTGTTGGCAAATTGAGTTGAATCTTGTGTCTTAGAGCCTCCTTTTAAAGGCACTGGCCGAAAAAGTAATTCTTGTTATTATTTTGTTTTACGAAGAATTTGGTTTTTATCAACTTATCATTAACATTTTTTCCTATGCCAAAAGTCGTAATCTTCTTTGATATCCTTCACCGATTCGATGGGTTTTGTTGATGGTTCCTTATATCAGGAAAATGCTCATCAAAATGCTCTGATGCTCTGATACTTACCAGATTGTAGATCCCTCCACGCTAAGGATTATCTTGGGCTGTTGGCATATTGATGGTTTACAAAATAAGTGAATTTATTATTTATGGAGTAATTCTAGAAATTGGTTCATTGGCCCAACTGCAGTCATTCTGCTGCAGTCCTCTCAGTTTTTTTGTATAAGGTACCCTGGCTTGTTGTCCTGGAACAAGCTTAGTCGCAGGAGTATCCTGCGACTGAGATCGTGCAAGCAAGATTCAGTACAGGAAAATGACCTGACCACCGTACCTAATAAAAGCTATTTTATTTATACCTCCTCAAACTTTCCAACTTCTGTGAAAAGTATTGAAGAAAACGTAATCGCCTATAAAGGTGACGCTGCGAAACTTTAGATTTCCACGCTTTGTGCGACTAAACGCAAGGAAAGCGTGCCCATACAAATATTTACGATTCGTCGCATTGTGTCGTATGCTGTCAATCAGTCCTTTGATAAACTCAACAATGTGTTGGGATTTTTAGATCGGGATACCGTAGGGTAGGTAAATACTGTAAGGGTAATCATTGAAATTAGTGTTGCCCAAATGCAAGACCAAGACAAGACCTTAGCCAGTCTTGGTCTTGGTCTTGCGTCAATACACCTGGTCTTGGTCTTGGTCTTGGTATTGCGCTCTCAGTCTTGGTCTTGGTCTTGGTCTTGCAGCAAGAGTCTCGCAAGTCTTGCGAGACTCTACTACTTAGACTAGACTACATTCAAATACCTATTAGCCTATTGCTCAGGGTGGCAGGGACATCGACGCGCAACCGCTTACCATGTATTCAGTAGGTACAGACGCCAGCACATCAACCTACTACAATCTGTCAAATTTCTTTAATAGATTTTCAACTTTATCGCTAAAGCATAAGGTTCAAAATTGATTGGGAAAATTTGACAGTTTCGGGTAGCTTGATGTGCTGGCGTCTGTACATGATTCTGGACCCCCCTGCGTTGAAATTTTTCGTCGGCTTTTTCTTAATTTTTACGTTTTTTCTGCAATTTTTTTACTCTAAACTGTATAAAATCATTATTTATATCTGACTCAATGAGATTTTTAATTAAAAAATAGTAAATTCACTTGTTTCACAACAGCAATGTAAATAAAACTCGAAAGGGCTACCTGATCAGCTGTATCGCTAAAGTTAATTTGTGAGGTCAACACTGTCTTCGTACCTACGCTATTCGCTTTCAAATGCCGCCACAAAGGGACCGCAGCGCCAAGCGGTCTCCTCGTATTATAAACGCACTTGAAAATAAACTTTAAAATTATTACAATAAAGTGCATAAATGCTTGAACCTGACAAAAAAATGCGGAAGATTGCGGGAATCCCCGCGCGGCGTCGAGTCGGCCATGAATCCCAATGAATCTAACAGACGCGTCACATGAGGCATTTTAATCATCTACTATACTACTACATCTAATTGAATGACCCATTTACTACTTTTATTTTAGATTCGTTATGAGGGGATAATTATTTTTCTAAAGCTTCATCGATTTAAGGGGGAAGCGCTAAGGTAGCCCGCGAAATTAAAATTTTCTTACGTTTTTTGCAATTTGCTGGTCAGTGAATTTCGCGGGCTACCTAATACCGCTTTCGCCTTAAGTAGAGAAGATTAAAAAAAACGTGCAGAAGTGTATTGATAGTCACGTAATTTTTCGATATTTTTTTATTATCAACAATAATTTTAGTTTTGAATGCAATTCAACAATGTAATTTACTGTTTCATAAAAAAAATACATCCATTTTCGCATAATCGGGATTGAAACCAAATACCTACTATAACGCCCAAATCTCAGTTTGACTTAACTGCGAGACGCAAGAGTCTTGCAGGCTTAGTCTTGTTCTTGCTCAAGTCTTGCAGGGTTCAGTCTTGGTCTTGGTCTTGCTAAAATAAGTCGGTCTTGGTCTTGGTCTTGCAAAAATGCAAGAACAAGACCAAGACTGCAAGACCAAGACCGATTTTGGGCAACACTAATTGAAATCAAATGTAGGTACCTACAAACGAATATGTAGGTAGTATTGAACTATTTTTTCTTCTAGTTTGATGTTATGCAAGAATAGAGCAATTTTCATTAACAAAATAATCAAAGATCTCCCCGTTCTTTTTGGTTTGGAATTCAATTCATGAGACTTCACTGAAAACTTTTCTTTGCAAAAAGTTATTTTCTATGAAACGGTGATCGAACGCATAACAAGAAAAATATTTTTTTTTTGTTTAGCCAAACTGTCCCTATGCCCTGCAGGTCAGAGGACTCCCCAAGTCCCCCAGCACCCTTATTGCGTAACACACGATCGATAACAACCTGGATCATTTTGAAGGATATTGCTAATCCATTGCTTCATATGTCTGAAAAAATTGTCTGCTCAACAACGTAAATGACGCAATGAATGTTGTTGAACTGTCAAAATGAAACACATTCCTGCTGTTAGTGTGTTACGCAACTACCCCACAGGAACTCTTTTCTCGAAAAACTTACGGAAGAGATTTTTTTTGTTTTCTGTTCCGCAGTTTGCCGCTCGAGGTCATTTGAACCTTTGAAGCACACATACGTTCGGCACCACATTGCCATCTAATTAGGCTAAATGCTTTCATTATAGTAAAACCAATAGGTATTGAACTGTCGGAAGTGACGCAGTGCTGTTGGTGCTATTGTACGCGCCCCATAAGGCGAGTCGATTATTTTAATAAGCTTCGCAACTGGGTTAGCGAGGAAAGGTAATGCGATTGATCGTTATATTGCTTTCTATTCAAGCTCGCAGTTCATTATGTTTAGTCGTATTAGTACAATAAGGAAATAGTAGATTGTTATACATACAAGGGTCGAAAGGAATTGATGACTTTCACCCGTGTTAAGCACTCTACTTTTCATTTCGAATATAAGGAAAGTAAAAAATAGTAGTTTTTCTAAAATATTTATTGATAATAATACCATGAATAGTACCTATTAAATAGACTTTTTAAAATTTTAAATATAGAACACACCGCGTTACCGCCGCGGGCCGTATGTATTTTTTTTTAATTCACACTGGCTGTTTATACACTCACAAGACCGCAGCATTTTTCTTAATGTTGTAAAAAAATCGTTCCCGGCCTAGAGAGGGAAGCAAAGCAATTACTATGAGTCTTTTCCGCCCAAAGGTGGGAAGCAGCGTCTTCTACCCGCTATTCGGATCAAACAAACTCTACTTTCCGAGTGAGAAATGAAAATGTGAAAATCCCAATGTGGTTGCGGATGTAATGGTGGTAAATCCATCACAAAAGCTCGCAATGCGGTAATTTTTTCGTATTTATTTGAATTATTTTCAACTGAACGAAAACAAGCTGCACTTATTGGTTATACAACATACGAAATAATTATAGACTTGAACCTATATAACGCTTTGTTGATGGCTATTAGTCGCTTATTACTTTTTCAGATGTTATTCCTGTAACTATCCTTTCTCCTCGTAATAGCCTGGCGCTGTATATCAGGCTTCCAAAAGTGCTTCAACTATCATCATTTATTAGCACATTTCCATAACTACCAGGACCTGAAATCAAGATAAATCGATCTACATGCGCTAACAATACCATCCCCCTAGATCCACAGCAAGATAAAGAACTCTATCGCCGTACACGCCTCGGAATTACGCGCCGAACAATCGAGCGCTTTTATTTTCTTCTATTGTTATTTTAGCAACAAAATTCTCGAAAGCTATTCAAATTCTGCTTTGCCTCTTATTCAAATACCCTCACAAATCGGATTTACTCGCAACTTGTTAAGACTGCCTTGTTTCACTTCTACCTTTCTTTTTTATTTATTTTTCATCTATGCGGAGGTAAAAGGAAACTTTTATTTGTCTCTTTATATACCTTTCTATCTGTATTATATGTACATACTATATCCCTCGCTGGGGCATTTTTACGCTGAATTTGGGTCAGGACTTCGATTGTGTTCGGAAAATTTACTGCGTATAAATGTATTTGGGTTATATGTGCCCATGTATCGCTCGTTCTGTGATGTGGGCACTTTAGTTAAGTTCCCAAGTAATACAAATAAGACGTTGATTGATTGTAGCAAGATGGCAGAAACTTGTGCGTCGAAGCCTTTGAGTAATCCACCAAAGAGCCCTGTGAACTTCAAAACCAGTTATATATCGGAGTATCGTCATATCAGAGAGGCAGGTTATGTTGATGATGACTCATGGTGGACGAACCTATCAGATAATCAAGCTGTCTATTAAGGGACCCCGACAGGATCAATTGCAATTGTCAATGTTTATGTGATTGATACACATTGATGCGCAAAATGATCGTCTACCAAGTGCAATTGAAGCGATGGACAACATTACTACAATAAATTGTAAGTGATCGTTTCGGGGACCCTTTAGGAATACGATATTTAACTAAGATTATGCTAACCTTATGGTACCTGATTTATTTAGGTACGTTCCTGTGAATTGTCTTTGTTTATGACGACAAATATTAAAAATAATGAAATCCCACAACATTTTAACGATCCTTAGGTTCATTATCATTAGGTTTGATTCTAACTTTCAATACGTGTCTACCTATCGCTTAGGGGTTCACAAATGAAAGGTGTCGAAGTGAAAATTATAACCCACTGTTTTGTTTTGGTATTTTTTTATAATGTTTTTCATTATAAAAAGAAAACCCAAACAGTGGGTTGTAATTTTCACTTCGACACCTTTCATTTATCCCTCAAAGCAACACTACCTCAAACCTCCGCACTAAAATTGAGAGGTAATAAACCGTCCTCCACTACCCTCTTTTCAAATATAATAAAAGTAGCAAAGTAAGAAACAAAAGGTTCCCACAATATTTTCGTCAAATTACGCGCTGTATCGATCCTGGCGAGCGGCTGTTGCATAAATGCATTAGTCTGAAGATAGGCACCTCGCACTATTGAGTCGCGAGGTATAAGCGGTAGCGGGGAACTCAGCGTAGAGGTAGCGGGGCGGAATGCATTGGTTGATATTGTACAATCACTTTACTAAAATGTTGGTCGCTATTGAACTTGGTCACATTTAACTCGTTAGTCGTAAATTTTATGGAGCTGTCTTTATGACTCACATTTGGGTCAAATGGTCGTCGGTGCATCGTAAATATAATAACAAGGTTCTAGGTGTGAAGAGGTTGATATAGTACAATTACGTTACAAAAATATTGCTCGCTATTGAACTTGAAATGAGAGTCACACAATGAAACTGTTTCTTATCAATTTGATGTAGCTGTCTTTTTACTTGCTTAGGGCAAATAATTGTCATCGGTGCATTGTATAACAAGGTCCTAAATATGATCTAGTTTTTACAAGCTTTTTTATTATATTATCTATATATTATTATTAGCCTGTGATGTCCCACTGCAGGGGAGTGATATACGTAAATATATTATATATATTTTAATATTATTTTATTTGCATTGTTCGTATAGAAGTATATGTGTCGGAAATACGTCATTCGTTTGATTATTCGGAACGCCAGCGCCATCTAGTGGCGCTGGACAGAGTCTAGCCTGAGTCCGTGGGGGGGTCGAAAAGAGCGAGCAGCGAGGTGCAGCGGCGGACTTGACCATTGGACATCGTACGGACAACATGTGCTCAGAAACTGTCCCGCATTCCGTATCTGGTTGTGACGTGTACCTACAGTGTGTAATTTGCTAGTGTGATTAAATTGTTCGTAAAATTATAATCTGATTTGAACTGCAAACGGTTTTTCTATTGCGCAATAACCAACACATACCCACAGTAGTTAAAATATGGCTGACAATAACGACACACACTATACCCACTCCGTAATATGTATAGGTACGTATGTAAGTTGTCCGTTCAAAATTAGCAAACCATTTTCGACCATTTGTTGGTATCCGATTGAGCTGAAATTTTGCATACACCTTTAGTTCTGGTAACAATATAATAGACAATACTCAATATTGTAATAATTTTAATATGGCCGCCGCTCCAAGATGGCGGATTATATATTTTTTTCAACCCCTTTATTATGAGTATCAAATGAAAGGGCTTGAAGAGTAGAAAGCGATACGTGAACAAGCAAAACGATTAATTCAATTAAAATATAAAACATACAGGTGGTAATATTTAAAGGAACTAAATAAAAGTAGTGGTATAAATCATGTAAATAGTGTCAATTATGTAAGTAATGTTAATATTTTTATTTATTTTATTTTATTTTATATGGAAAATAATGTCAATGGTGTTAATCAATAAAATAATGAAAGTAAATTAATGATTACAAAATGGTCAAAAAAAAGTTAATAATAAATCTTTAAGACTAAACAGTAAAAAATTAAATGAAAATAAAAAAAAGTTTTTAAAAACAAGCTTTTATTTAAATAAAAACGTAACCTAAAAAAAGAAAGAATAACGCGAACTAAATAGAAAAGTATAAATTTAAGTGACATTTTATCGTCAAATCGCTCATCTCCGCTTGCTTTGACCAAACGTGGTCCTCTGCGTCCTCCCTAAATTTATTCTTAATAAAGCGCGGAGCGGCCGTCCGATGTATTTTTTGATATCTCTCGCTTTGCGCTGAAAGCTCGCAATCTACCGGTGTTTTTCTTTGGGGATTGAGTTTGTTCAACGTTTTGATCACGTACTATACAGCGTGGCGGTACAATGGTGACATTAATTTAACACACATATACGTTTTCACATTTTCGTTTCATGAAGAAATTATGTTTCCATTAAACGTTATTATTTGCGGATTTATTTAAAGTTTTCTAAAATAGCATTTTGGAGCAACCTGTACTTAAAGAACTGTCGCGCAGCGGTCATTTGCCGGGTCACGGATCATAACATCGCATCAATGAAATTAAAATAAATAAACAATACTTTAAAGTAACGTGATATCCCTTTGTCGGCGAGCGGGCGGCGCGCGGCGCAGGCGACGCGTGCCCCCCCCCCCCCCCCCGCCCCGTCGCGTCGCAGCGAAATCCAATTCTTTTTTTTGCATTTCTATTCTAGTGCTAGCCTAACTCGTGCCCTTGACACACTTCTTCACAGTAGTGCACATAATTACGTCGACTAATTTTGTGAATGTTTCCGCGAAAAAGACGCTTACCTATTGTTTTATTTATTTATTTTTGTGTAATGAACTAATGAGTAATTAGATTATGGTACTGCGATAAAGACGCTTTGTTTTGTTTTCGTTTTCTAATTTAGTAGGTACGTTGACATCTCTTGCGATACGGGCGCTTTTATTTGTGTTATTAGTGCTTGTGTAAACTTGTGATCGTGATGGCAAATACACATCCGAACTACACATCAGCTGAATATGCAGACATGATCCTAATTTACGGAGAATGTCGTGAAAATGCCGCTCTTGCCATAAGGACATATCGCGAGAGATATGGCGGTTCAAGACAATGCCCTACTAATCCTCGCACTATTGTAGGAGCTCTTCAGCGCATCCGCGAAAACCAGCCAGTGGATCCTAGGTCTCAACGCCCTGATCGACCACCTACACGACAAAACCCAATCCAGTTAACTGAAAATGTGCTACAATATTTCCAAAACCAACCCAAAACTAGCCTCCGCCAGAGCGCTAGGCATTTTCAAGTTCATCACAGTACCGTCCATACGATATTAAAGCGCGAAAAGTGGCAGCGCGTGAAGCGACGCGTTGCCGCTCCGAGATAACGTAAGCCAGCGTAACGTAGTAAGTAATTTCATGAATGATTTTTTGCAAGGGTGATCCCAATTTTAGTTACATTTTTATCATTTAGTTTGTTTGAAAAAATTTTTTTTTCAATTTACGAGTTATTTTAACCTACTAAAATTAATATGATTAAAGGGCACTAGCCCTACACGTGTGTTAAATTAATGTCACCATTGTAGCGCCACGCTGTAGATGGGCGATCCTACTAAAACATATCGACTACCTAAAGTATTTTTTTACTGCGTTTGAAGTTTATCTTTTGAGGTTGTTTGTTTTGGCTTTTCAAAGAGTTGGGAGTTCGAAGGTCCTTTAGTACCTACCTACCTAGTGAAAGTTTTGTAATGTAATTAAAAATTAAATGGAATATATATACAAACATGAACAAAAAGTTGACGATACTGTTAACCTTCTGTTCTGTGAACAAAAGGATAACGCGCGACCAGTTAAATACTTTAGCTGTTCATTAAACTTGCAACAGTCAACTGTTGCTCAGAGGGCTTCGAGTAATTCCGAGCCCTTAATCCCTGATCCTTCAGTACCAGGATTATCTTATGCAGTACCAGTATCTATAACTGTTATAGGTTTAGTGGCCATTCATAGCGCAATAATGTTATCTACTGCCAAAATGCCAATATGTTTTGAACTTTATCAATTTCTTCAGCTGTTGACCCTTAACGTTTAAAAAGCGATGGCTGATATTTTAAAGGAACAATTATTTGGAAAACAATTTGCGGTGTTTGATATGTCCTGCTTGGCTTACATTTGACTGCGAGACACTGAGTAATTCTAATTTACTACAATTGTTAGCGAATAAAAGGAACCTATACGATGCGATTGTTAAACGGTTTTTTTTAATACCTGATTTTTAGAGATATATTATTACACGTGTAAGCCATTAAAAAAAATGTTGGTTTCGGGTCAAATTAACAGCGTTAGGACACTGTCATGTTAGTTTGACCAAAGGACTAGGATAAAAAAATATGATCGATAAAAGAGGAATATGTCAACGCATCACAATTTTCCGACGGATTCATGACTACCTATATCTAGTAGGTACCTATATTGTTATTCTCTGATAGGTTCTTTTCACTGTGGGCTGTTATCATTGTCAGTTCAAAACATAGGTACTAAACTTTACTTTAAAGATGCTTTGCATATTTTTTTTGGGAGATGGCATAAGTATGATGATTATTTTAACGTAGGTACTTATGTAAAATTTGATGCTGCTAATCATTTATATTCATTTCGTTGTATACATATCATACTCGTATGTACCTACATGATTACCTACCTTGAAAATCTGAAATCTTACTTTTACTTATAACGTTTGAGTTTCGTCTTAAGAGTCGCGAATTTGAACCTAGGCTGGAATATATTTCTTTTGCTGTATTAACTCAACTTATTTCTTGAAAAGATTTCTTTTAGAACTTTATATTATATTCATTTTGCTTTAACATCCCCGACATTTCTATTCAGCAAGTCAATTTCCCGACCAAAACTTAATCGAACTACCCGCCGTGGCCGCCATCAGCACCGAAACCTGCCAAGACAAACTCCAACATTAACTACGTTGTGAAAGTAAACAACTTTTATATAAAATACACCTTCCAGTGAGCCGATGTTAGCGGAAAACTAATTCAGGAGTATTCAGGACTAAGATAACTTTACTTAAAATATACAGAGTAAGTTCTGCGGGAAAAAGTGGAGCCAAGATGGCGGGGCGTGGCATGGCGCTGGGCGGGCGGATGGGCGGGGCCGCCCAACTGTGTCAAGTGTTTTCAGATGGATTATTTTTCTTTGATGGCTCTCACTGAGAAAGCTCTTCGTTGTAATGGAGTGGGCTATACTTGTGTAGATGTCTTGCTGGCTTTAATAATGGTAGTGTCTTTTATTAAAGTTGGTTTTAGCTGGATTGGAGGATTTTATTTTGAGATAGCTGGCTGTGGCTGGTTGGAGAACTGGGCGTGGCTGTAGTTTGTCTACATAATATGTAAGTTGTTAGAGCCATGGTTATTCGCTATAGCACTACGCAATCAATCAGTTAGTGATTAAAGTCGTATTACGAGTATTTAAAAAAATGGTAGTACTTAGTGTTCCTTCCTAAGTTCATTTCAATTTAAAAATCAATAGTTGAAAATTCCTGATATACCTACATGATAAAAATAAAGTTGTCAAGTTTCGACCAATGTATTTCATTTGGCTCATACAAATTTCATAGAGCGATTCAGCTCGGAGTACCTGCCTACCTGTGAGAAAACAAGTTAACAAACAGCTGTTCCCCTCTTTATGTTTTTTAACGTAACTTCATCTTTTCAAAGTGCAGGGGTACAGAGCAGGGTCTCTTTGCTTTTAATCTGAATATATCCCATAGTGAATCATGAGTAATGTATATGGTATGGTTGTCCGATATTCTCATTATTGTTTTTTCCGTCAGGAATTTTTCTGCCAGGCGGTTGGATTTGTACCCGTTTGATGTCAAAAGGCTCGACCCCTGATACATTGGACTTAAACATAACTGAAATGTGAGTGTACTAAGTATAGGTAGATACACCCCACAGGGCAAAAAACAGGCGTTTACGGTTATCTCAGTTCACCGACTGTGCTAAGAAAACTGCTGAATTAATGAAATCTTTAAAGCGGGTATTAAAGTTATAGTGTAGTATGTAGTATCTTATAAGAAACTGAGGTTGTCCACCAACCCGCACTGGGCCCGCGTGGTGGATTACAGCCCACTCCCTCTCACTGCGAGGAGGCCTGTGTCCCAGCAGTGGGAATATTATAGGCTGATTATGAATGAGATTTTATAAATCATCACAAACTAAGTACATCTTTCTCAAATCTACTATAAAACCTATCGTGTAGGTCGAAGCAGCTTCGTTAATTTAATCAATAGATACAAGGCAAACTCAAATATCAACAAAACGACGAAAAAAGAAAAACAAATGCAAGTAGGAAGTAAGGAACTTGTACAAAAACACATTTCATTTTCCCACCGTACGTTGTAAGACAGTATATCACACAATTTCTCGGGAACAAACCGCTCCCCGGCGTAATTCTTTCAATTTCATCATGTATATTTAAATGAGTTTGTATTACAGAACGTCTGTAAGAGCTCCACGCTTTAATATGGACGGGGACACTCTTATTATCTTGCGAGGTGACTGTTTTCATTGTTATAGGTACGGTATACTTACTGAAGGCGGGTTGAAGTTACGACACGCAAAGTCTAGGTAATGCGATGGATCCTACTAAGTTACTTAACTTAATATCCGTCGTAGATATATATCATGTAGATGACATCACCGCGGAAACTCACACTAAGACACTAGTTTTTTAATTTTTTAGTCCAAAAAATACATTTTTTGTAATTAAATAATTGCTTCATATTTGGTAATAAATTACTAGCGTTGTGTCATCGCGCTTCTCTTTCTTTTCTATGCAGTCCGACAGTCACCGCGCTTTAGGTCATGTACAGTTCGTGCCACGTAAGAAGAGACTTGACCCCCGGTCGCCCGGTCCCCGTCCCGCACCGGGCGTCATCGGGGCGGCGGAAAGAGGCGGGGGTGGCGGGGTCAAGTCTCTTCTTATGTGGCACGAACTGTAAGCCCCTTAAAAATCTTACAAACATATAAACGATAAATGATAGCAGATAGGTTGGGCGCGGCTGTATTCAAGCGATTCATCTATCTGCATGTGAGAGGTGCGGGTTGATGAAGCGACACCGTTTTCCACTTTAATTTTTGTACCTACTAACATAGTTTTTAAGATTTTTTTTTGTAACTAACATTATGGGCCCTGGTTGTCTGAAAATAAAATATTTTTATAATAAGAGGCACAACAAAAGAGTATCGACTATTCTCATATTTATCGTCATTCTCACGCCAAGTTTCAGTTAATATTCAAATGTCTTCATCGAGAAAGACTAGTTAAAAATTTTACCCAGTTTTCTCCATCAAGAACTCCCCTACAGTCACGTATCGTACTTGGCAACGGGCACGCCTCCTCACCCGTGTCGCTGTAGATTTTTTCCAATTTCGTCGCGTCGACGTGTCGGGAAAAATCCTCTTTTGATTTATATTTTAATTCACAGTCTCATTTCAATTTATAGGCAAGTCGATAGCTTTGTAAAGACATTTGTACCTGTCTAATGTCATATACATGCTAATGTGTTGCGACTCAGTGATATATTTAAGTAGGACTCAAAGGAATTAGAAATTGGTTTCACTGCGATCAATTTTTTTGTTACTTGCTGTTTTGAAATTTGAGTAGATGGTATTATTAATTAGTTTCTATTAATGTAATTTTCGCAGCCATTTTTATGATGAATAAATTGAGTTGTCGGGTTTTTTCAATTTATAATAGTGGATTTGTTAAAAAGGTAAAGTTGTTTTTATGTAAATGGAAAAGTGTTGGCAGACCAATGGCCAGGCGGGTGGACGAGCTACAGAACATCGCTGGGAAGACCTGGATAAGACACGCACAGACCAGGGAAGCTTTGGTACAAATGGGAGGAGTACTGTACGCATCAGTGGGTGGGTGGAACCAGGCGAAAAGGCGATTAGTAAACTTATGATTCTGATTTGCATAATGTTAATGATGGTAGGTACTGCTAGATGCACCTATTTTTTGGTCCTTAGGTCTAATTAAATAAACCACTGAAAGGATGTACCTACATAATTATGATGGATGAATATATACTTACAATCAGTTATAGCAATTAGCTGACCCACCTTTGCATGTTTGAGATTTTTTAGAATACGAATCGATAGAATTTTATAATTATTTTAAGGCTCCTACAAACAGGCGCGACACGCGATATAATCGCGCGCGACACAAAGACACCGCTTGTTGCGCGACTTGCGGTGCCTTTGTGTCGCGCGCGATTTTATCGCGTGTCGCGCCTGTTTGAAGGAGCCTTTATATTTAATTTATTTGAGCAAAAGTAAATAATATAAAATATTTATAAAATTCTATCGATTCGTATTTTAAAAAATCTCAACCATTTATGCAAAGGCGGGTCAGCTAAATGCTACCTATATCTGACTGTACATAATCTACCCTCACACATTCACTGTGATTTTATGTCTATGCAATTTAAACGTGCATTCTGAATAATTACGGGTTTCAAGAAGAAAACCTTTTCAGTAACACGCAGAATCGGTTAAACTACATCGGCAATCACACCATCTACCCGTTGACATTGCTGTGTCTTATTGAATTCGAATTGTGATAGCTCCTGAAAACTTTCAAGTGTAGCACTAAAACGATTGTCCCATCACAGTGAGGAGTATTATAAACAGTGTTGTAGGAGGCACTAATATCGTCGCTAAGTGGCGCGCTGGCCGGCTTCGATCCGCGATATTGACTCCGGCCTGCATCTCATTGGCACGGTGCGCACGGGGCGAGTTTTCTTTTTTGTGACGCCTATATTTCTAAGGAAATACAGCCCCGAAGTCGTAAATTGAGCCACTGCGCATTTCCACTTTAGGTATTCAAACATAGGGGTACATTGTGAATGTATCAAAAAAAAAGTTTTTATGTAGTTTAGGAGTAATATACCTTCTGAAAAAAATTACAGAATGGCTCGATTTAGGAGTCGGGGAGTGTATTTAACATTTAATCTCAATTGCATCGTTTGACTGTTGATCATTGATGGTTGCGTAGATAGAAATACTTGTGAACTTTTACTAAGAATTTTTTTTTAGGGTTCAGTAATACAGTGGGAATTCGTGACCGTGGTGGACAAGTAATACACTGAAGTATGTTGTAAATAGTAACGATTAGTTCACAAAGATAGTATTTTTTCAAAGCTGTCTAACGATGGCTTGGACGATAATTATCGTCCAAGCCATCGTTAGACAGCTTTGGAAAAATACTACCTTCTAATACATGATCTATTCATCAATACCTACAGTTTCATGATATACTTAGCTTTCACACAAACTGAAACTACAACTGTGTTAGATAAAAAATCTATTAGAAAAACTCGCCTGCTGTGTTCCAGCCCTGGGTAGGTACTCGAAACAACCCCAATGTCCCTAGAAAATATTTAAATGAAGATCATCTGTTACTTGCGAAGCTTTTTGCTAACGCCGTCTTGTCCCCTTTATAATGTTGTTGTAAAATAAAGTATTTCAAGTTATTTTAGGCCATAAAGTCTTTGTAACGGCCGCTGTTGGGCCTTGGAATACGTTTTGTTTTATGCTGTACTTGGCAACGTTTATAAGTTAGAATATTAGAGTATTTCAGCCACTGAAGGACGTGAGCCAATGTTGGATAGAAGAAAAAAAACTGATGCAAGAAATGTCTATTCTAGTGGTGTCTACCAGGTTTACTGAAGGGAGGGTTAGGGTGAGGTGAAGTTTGGGTCATACATTTTGAATATTTTGTTATAACCAGAAAAACTATGTATGTAACTACGGTAAGCTTTTACTACTTTTACCACGTCATAATGGGACCTATTCCAGACATATTTTGCCTACATTCATCAGTTTCAGATTTGTTATGTAGGTACAGACAGATGTGACAGATTTTGTTATGTAGGTGTAGGTACGTTTAATTGCATGATAGCAGCTAAGTTTAATTGCACCTTTTTCAAGTTTAATTCCCTTATATGCTTACAACTAGGGTATGATTCCAATCTTCAATTGGATGAGACTTCAAATGATCTTAGTAGGTGACTTGTGTTATTACCAATAGCGCACTCGCTCTAAGAATGTCCTTATCTTTTCTGTGTGTTACTGAGTGTGCCTATGGGTGGGACTCCTACAGGTTATATAATGGTACAGACATCTTTCATTACTTTTACGTGTGTTAGGAATAAGGAACAAAATTAAAATCATAAAAATACCATCAAAACTTTTTATTCTGTATAACATGTCAAGAGTATTCCGTCAACAAACTTTAACAAGATGCCTAGTGATACGGATGACCATAAGAAAACAACTTACATCGAGAGTTCAGTAAACAACACTATCAGTGACTTAAATTAAATATAAAAAAAAATAACAAATTGGTTTCACTAGTAACTAAATGGACATTGCTGACTTTGAAAGGAAAAGGAAACTTATTTGTATATACACGATTTATATTATAACTCCCGCGGTGGAACTATATTTCAACTTAGTAACGGAAAAGTGTTTGTGATATTGTGCCTGCCTATGTCCACAGGAACGGATGACATCAACGTATTTTCTATTACACCACCACCGAGTAAACTAATCTTATGTTTTATTAAGCCACGTAAAAACCTGAAACAAAACAAAAACAATCAATTTGTGAAAATATTATTATGTGCTGTTAAGCTTTTACAGCTATGTAGGACTTGAAAAATATGAGTTGGCTGTGGCTTTCTGTAAATAGTTGTCTTTACTTGTCCTTTTAATTACCTACACTAAATTGACTGCTTCTTCTAAGAACAAATATGAGCACACAATTAAAATAAAATCCACTTAAAAATTAAATAATTGAATAAATGTGAGCACGGAACGTTGAGCATGACAACATTTTAGAGATTAGTAGGTACTTAGAAAAGGGGTAATAACATTTTCTTTTCATAGAACAAGGTTCTCTGCGCCCTAAAAGATGCAACAAGGCTCGCTAGATAAGCTTGCAAGGTAAGCACACATTAATAGAATCGAAATATGTAACAAAAGTGCAAAAACAACTCACCTTATAATAGAAAAAAATAAAGAAAATGGCGCGTTGTTACTGCACGGGGCTCATCCAGAGCTGCGTCAGTCGCGCTGGCCAGAGGCGCGGGCGGGCGACGTCAGCTCACGTTGTGCGACGTCGGCGACCGCGGCACCGGGCGCGCCGGGCCCTGCCGCGGTTGCCAGGACCGGCTGATACGGCTCCTGCCTATAAAAAACGAACCAATGTCACTGAAAAATAAATCTGTACAAATGCATTTTATTGGAGCTAAACAAAACGTTAAAAAATACAAGTTGGGGAAAATCTATCAGCATATGCCTGGAAACACAGAATTATATTAATCTATCAGCGTGTGAAGGTTACTCAAGACCACGTGTTTGAAAGCACGTGCAAAATTATTCTAAGGATCAAAGGCTTCTGGATGAAGCTACACTAGGGTTCATCAATCAGCTTATTTAAGTCCAATGTTTCACACAGGCAGCTTTTAGGAAAGTAGAAAAATCAATAATTCTGTTACAGACCATTCCTGGATCTGGATGCAATATAATTTTAGCAATAAACGTCGGGCACCGCAGGGTTGGCCCCAAGTTGAAAGCTGTAGACTATGACGGCAGGTTGCTCTAGGGAAATACCGCGCGATAGGGAAATAATGTAGCGAACGCCCTATGCAAGTATCAAACTCAAAGCATTTATTTCAATTAAACCATTTACAGGCACTTTTGTATTGTCAAGAAGCCGGTCAGTCAGAAAATATAAAGTTAGTTGCCCATTCCAAAGCGTAGCCTATGGAGAAGAACGGGCAAGAAACTCCATGGGCACTCTTCACAAATCAGAACATTCACAAATCAGAAGCTATTATGGCACATTGGGCCAAGCTACTTGCACAGTTTCAGCTAGTAACAAATTCAAATTCCGGATCCAAGATTCTCTTGGTTCTGGTTCAATTAGTTGATCGTATCCTACAAGCTGGTGACCACGAGCCAACCCTTGGAACTTGCCTAGGTTGTCAAGTTGCTTATTAAAGAAAAAAGGAAAGAAAAGTAGGTTTATTTGTCACAAACACGTGCATACAGAAGAGAAAAATATATGCACAAATAAGCTCATTGTTGAACATACCATTGTTCTTATACATACGTGGTGACAAATGTAGGTACTAATTAACCACGAAATTAGGTATAGGTCGGTATAACTACTTGCTCAAGTAAGTTGGGATTTTCTTTGAGGAAAAATTTAAGCTATTGAACAACACCGTAATTTATGCAACTCGCACAGACAATTAAAAATTATAGCAAGTAACTTACCATACTGCTACAGGTCACGGTATTTGCGGGGACCCTGGCTCACTGCAACAGATAAAACTATATTAATACCATTTCTTTAAATGAGCACATGTTGCTGGAAAAAAGATAATACGACAATGCTTGATTTTATTTAATATTTTGTAATAATCGAGGCAACATGTTGATGAAATGGAAAAGTTTCGAAAACCACGTGGTTACGACTTTTCAGAAAAATACTGCGCTGATCGAAGAATGCAGAATGTTAATTAATGATATTTAAGGGAAACCGTAATACAATATCATTGGAAATGTAAAATATCAGTCGTGGTAAGTACATTATTATAGCACATGGTAAACGCATTACAAAATGGCGGCTCGGATTAGGAACATATTCAGTAGGTACAAGGCTAACACCTGCAGGAATACCGTAAATATTCAAGAGAAAGAAGAGTAACGTGATAATTATAAGCTAATAAGTACAGACAATTGAAATAATACACAATTAAAGAAAAAAACATTAATCTAATGTAATTATAATACTCACGTTCCGCTGCGACGCCCGAATGCGACGAGAGTTTGCGCATGTGGTCTTTTATAGTCTTAAATTATGTCTATGCAAAGCAATAACATCGTAAGTGAACATTGCATATTTATTTATTCACGAAATAATATTATAAGTACAGGGACTGAACATTGTCATGTGTCGAATTTTCTTTTAGCTTTTAAGCAAGTAGTTATTGTTTGAATGGTTTTTTTATGTTTATGTAACAGTCAAAGAAAAATATGGAATGTTACAGCTGTAAACAGCTGTCGTTTTAATGTTTTTCGGAATTGACAGCTGTTTGTTTTGCGATGACGAGTGATGATGGGTCGGTTATTATGATAAAATAGTGCAGAAAACACGCAAGCAATTTCTACATACGTAATGTAATAACTATATAGGTATGTAAACAAAAAACTTTTAGTGATAAGGTATATGTATGTACCAACTAGTGAATGCTGGGATTAGTTAATTAGGTGCATACTTACTTTTTTATAATATTTTTTTTTAATCTCCTCTTTCAGATTATATCAGTTATTAGCTTCTGCCCGCGACTTCGCCCGCGTGGTAGTCCACTATACTATAAAATATACCATACCCTACGATAGGGTATGGCACTTTGCAATAGTGTAGCTTTCTGCCAGTGACAGAGTTTTCTAAATCTGATCAGTACTTCCAGAGATTACCTCTTATATCCATACTTACAAACTTTACCTCTTTATAATAATAATTAGTGCCGATGAAATTGGTACATCTAGTAAGTAAAATAATAATGCTTCACCATCGTTGTTTTGCTAAGGATGGTAACTCCTAAAATACAGTAACATGGTTATGATTGACTAACGTATGAAGTATTTTTTTCTTAATACCCTCAAAATATTCATTATAATTTCTAGAACATTCGATAGAAGTTGAATGATTTTACATTTATATTTTTTTCGAGTAGGTAGGTACTATACTTGTTTTAAAAGATAAGGCATTACACGCTTTAGATGAATTTAAATACTTAAAGGGCTTACACGACCTAAACATAAAAAAACTAAAGTTTTAGAAACAATAAAAGTATATTTATTTATTTATTTATATGATCGACTACAGTAAATAAAATCAGAAAAATATATGATATTCTTCAGGATATATGCTAGATAGATAGTGTGTTAAAACTTAAAACATAATACAACTAATTTGGTACTATAGAAAAAAATCATGAAGATACCTCTAAAAACTTTCTTTTTACAATAAAAACCATACTAATATACATACCTACAATCATTCTGTTTTTTTTTGTCAGATTATTCTACAAGCAACATACTAAAACACTAGTGTTTTTTTTTTTTTTTTGAGGATGGGAAATCATCAAATGACTCCTCCCGCTCTGGGTGGAGCGGAAGGGAGTGTCAGACTCTTACTGACTAAAACCCACCCGTGTTCCTTCCTTAGCCCTTTATGTTCCGGGCCAGCGGTAACCCTTTCGGACAATCCCGCTGACTCGGCAGGCTTCGGCCCTTACGGGCCCCTTCTTTAATGCTGACATCTCTTTGAGGCGCGCGTGGAACACGTACGCGCCGTCCGGCATGGGCCTGGTCCTGATCGGACGGTGAGCTACCCATTACTCTCCGCCCGCAGGCCCGCGCCTACGGTGGCCGGGAGTCGTCGCGCGGCTCCCGACGCCCGGAGCGTCTCCCGCGGCGGCTGGGACGGGTGGCTCTCTCCCTCAGCCGTCCCGGAAATTAATCTATTACGGATCTATTGAGTAAATACTAGTGTTTTAGTTTTTTTAGTCCAAGCAATAGACTTTTTGAAATTAAATAATTGTTTCATATTTCGCAATAAATTACCAGCGTTGTGTCATCGCGCTTCTCTTTCTTTTCAGTCCGACAATGACCGCGCTTTAGGTCATGTAAGCCCATTAAAGTATGTAAGTTAGGTATTGTAGTAGTTTTAGTACGAAAAGAGGATACATAGTGGTAAAGAATACGAGTGGATAAGACAGATTGAAACGGAAGATTAACTAGATCCAGGGGAGGGGGTGGAGGGGGGTTCAGCGGATCACACCGGAATTAATCGATAGGTACATCACCCACGAAAGAACGACACAGATTTGAGAGGTCCAGTCCAAACTGATTATGCTTCTCTTTAAAGTAGAAAAACAAGGTATACCTACATATACTGTACCTATGTGTACATTATTTTTTTTCTCTTTAGGAAGTCACAATCAATATAATATTGTATCGAAAGTATATAGAATTAGTTGATTTTGTCAATGAGAATTTGATTGAAGAATAAAAATAAGTTAAGTAAGTACTTAATTACTTCTATAATGACCAGTGATCGGACTAGGTAGATTGATTTTTGGTACTTGTATCACAAATGCCCACAGAAAGAATAACATGGATAAGCCGTTTTCCCGGAAAGTAATTCCGGTATTTCCGGAAATTAAATTTATATTTTATTTATTTATTTGTTATATTTATATTATTATTATTTCATGCTGTATTTTTGTTTCTGCTGCATGTATTGTATAGTTATTAAATTGTAAATCCGTAATTGGCTGTAAGACTAGCTTATATATCTTAAGATAAAATTTCAGAGCTGTGCATTTTGTGATTAATAAATAAATAATTTCCGGATCTAATTAAATATTGTTATTGTTGGTAGTGATATTATTACTACTCAATTCTAAAATAAATAAAAAAATTAAAGGAAGATATTAAAACTAAATTAATTTATTATTTATCTGTTTTCACGTAACGTTTTCACAACATAGTAAACAAAGAAGCGCACTTTACGAACCGAAGTCGTCATGTCGTCAGTGAGCGTACGCATTGCTTCGATAACCCGTTAGTGCACCACCCATGATCCTTTGTTCTGGTTGGTCGTTGGGTTGTGTCAAATCGTGAATGTGTGCCATAAAAAATAAATGAAGAATAAGATATAGCTCATTTTAATACAACTCCAACCTAAGTTCTGGTTTTTTTTAATAATCAACCAATTCCGAATTTCCGGAGGAATGTCCATATTAATATATACGTTTCGGATCAATGACCCCAATTCAATCTACCTACTCCGATCACTGATAATGACCAATGGGAACCGTGCACCTAGCTTCTTAAGTTTCAGAAGTGCCCATGTGGGCATAAGTGGAATAAAACATTTTGATTGATTGAAATAATATAACTTTTGATTCAGTTATCGGCTTAAAGATAGTATGGCGAGAAGTTATTGAAATAAGATAAGTACCTTTGTTTTGTATACTTACTGGGGCCGCCTCAGTTTATGTATGACACAATGTGTAAGTTGATTTTTTTTTTCGTAAATATCATAGTTATGACTCAAAGGATTTGTGCCCAGTTGATGGTAATTGGATACTACATGGGACTTAAACCTAACTAGCTTAATGAATGTACTACAGGTGAAGCTCTGCCTAACCGATTCTTCGAGGAAAACAGGCGTGATGTTATGATGCAAAGGGTATTTTATGTTTGAGACGAATTCTTGTTACTTGTGCACTTGTAAACGACGAGAGCAAAATCAAATCAAATTTTATTTATTTTATAGGTACTAATGTCATAAATTCGAAAGTAACTCTGTCTGTCTGTATGTTGCCTTTTCACTAAACCACTGAACGGATTTCGATAAAATTTGGCAGAGAGATAGATTGCATCCCGGGGAAGGTCATGGAATAGTTTATATCGACATACCTAGCGTGTGAAGCCGCGGGCGGAAGCTAGTAGGTTATAAGGTGTGACTACATGAATGTATCTGTGTCCTGCCACAGTCAGGGGGAATTTCGCCAAACTTTTATGTCTAGAACTAGCAGCGCCCCGCGGTTTCACCCGCATAAGTGTCGATCACGTGGGAATATCGGAATAAAAACTATCATATGGCCTTCCCCGGGATGCAATCTATCTCTATGCCAAATTTTTGCCTTTGTGTCGCGCGCGATTTTATCGCGTGTCTCACCTGTTTGAAGGAGCCTTAATATGGCGATATTAATTCTTCTTCTCTTGTTAATGATTCGGTGATCATCAAAGAACATAATAAATTGTGTTCAAATGGAAAATGCTTCTTTTAATCTTGTTTATGAAATGCTTTAGAAGGACGACCAGGCCAAGAACAGGCGACAATTATGAACTCAAATGAACAAAACTGGAACCACCTTTGTTAGACTCCAAATAACTTTATCAAAAGCTTCTCCAAATAAAACTCAGTAACACAGACCCATTCTTTACAGATAAAATATATTCTAAGAACTCCTATAATACCTAAACCACTAAATCAAAGTACATAGCGTGCTATATAAAGTACATAAATCGTCCGCCATGTTGGTTCGGTAAATTTAATAATCCTGGGAGCTCGTCCTTAGTAAAGACAAATGTCCACCCACCACCCTGGAGGGAAAATATTACATAAGTTTCCAGGAAAAACGGCTTGTGGGCGAGGCTTGGGGGCGTGGCCGCACCACGCCCTGCCGAGTAGGAGGAGCTTGGGAAAGCTATATGGATCCTCGGTTTGGTCTAAGATTTGGTCGTTTTATTAAATGAAGGTAAATAATTTGCTCTGAGTGCTGTGTTATAGAAGTAATATTGTATGGAGTAATGAGTTTGTTTGTGAAGCTTGTTGTCACGTAGGTAGGTCTAGGTACCTGTGTGGGTGTTGCTACCTAAGCGGGTAAAGAAATTGGGTTTCGTTTCACTACACCTTAATAGATTTGCAAATTGGTACTTAGGTGTAGACAAACTTAATTTATTTTGCAAGGCATTCGATTCTACACACAATAACCTAATAACCTTTCTTAAACTTGGCTCATTGATTGTAGATAAGATAAGTTAGTCGATGGAACTGTGAGACGGATTCATACAAAAAATCCTTTGAATTACAAATGGGTTTTGATTTTACCAACGTGAAAAGCTATCTTTTAATTATAGAAAGAAAAATAAAGAAAGAAAATTAGTTTATTCTGCACAAACAAAAACGCACATTACAAATAAAAATTTAAAAAATATTAAAAAAGAACATAAAATACACACACATAACGTAGTCAAAAGCCTCGTACTCAATCTTAGAAAATGTTGACAATTTTGTCCATTGTTTGATGTCAGGGCCAGGACCTGCTATATAAATGTCACTTTGAAGAAAATCCAATAGGTCACATTTGCATTCTAAAAATATTAATAGTAGGTAAGTAATTAATATTAATTGACAAACTACACAACTAAATATATCTTAATTATACAAAAAACCGGTCAAGAGCGAGCGGTCTGATTCGCGCACCGAGGGTTCCGTACAAATTTGTAGGTATGTAAATAAGTAATCACGGGTTTAAAAAAAATGTAACTACAAATTTACGAATTTCGGATTTTTTACTTTACTTGTGCTACATGACCTTGCTTCTTGCCAAACTTCATGATTATAGGTCAACGGGAAGTACCCTATACATTTTGATTCCCTTGATAGTGTCGAAATATACTTTTTTTGCGGCATAAACAGCCATATCTTTTTTTTTACGTTATCTTAGAAGATTGATTTTTCACAGCTGCAAGGGACCGCAACTCACGCTATACCGAGATAAAGCGTTTTGACAGACAGACGGACAACAAAGTGATCGAATAAGGGTTCCGTTTTTTCCTTTTAAGGTGCGGAACCCTTCAAACCAAATGAAATTATACCTAGTGGAAAAGGTAATCTGGAAAGTATTTCATACAACAACAACAAGTAAAACGCTTAAATATAATTATCATACCATACTCATAAGTATTCTAATATATATATATATATATTATTGACATGAATCATTTGGATCAAGATCAATGAAATCAATGAAATGAAATGTTTCGTAAACCGAGAGACGTTTGACAAAAATAATGGTCATTTTGAGTATAATTTTACTTAATGCAAAACCAACAAAATATGGCCTGTGGTAACTACAAATTGTTTTTTTTAAATGTAATATTGTTGGTTTTGTAATATCTAGTAAAACCTCAGTACTTTCAATACTTAAATTTACTCATCACCATTCTGCTGCCCCATCCCAATTTATTTTTTCATAATTCTTTATTAGTCGTCATCTCGGCAGCCACTAGCTACCACCTTTCTAGTCATAGGTATCATCTATTCCACAGTCCATCTATTGTTTCTTTGGTTTTGCCCTAATCGTATTTCAATAGCTTAGTAACCTATATAATATGTGATATCTAGTAATAACCAACATTATATATTGTATTTTGTTTATAATAATTAATATTTTGATTTTGTATGATGATAATTTAATATTTTGATTTTCAAAAAAACGTCATCTTTTAGTTTCGGGTGGTAATTTTTCTCTCTGTGTAGAGCACCATATATGTCATCTTTGATTCTTGTGGTTGATTTCAAATTATTCCAAAAAACTGACATCGTAATGGCTTTAAAGTATTACCTAGTTAGATTTCCTTAAATACGCTATTTCCATTAGCACGCTCTAAACAAAGCGAGTTTTAAACAAAACGAACGCTTTAACCAAATTGCCCTAAAATGGGGAGAAAAATAAAAGAAAAAACAACAAATTAATGAGCCCCGCTAACTTCCCCGGCCCAGGGCGAAGGGACCACACAAATGCTAATTTTTCAACTACTAAACATTTTTCGGTACGATTTCCAAAAAGAATTTGGTACACTTGAGGGGCAAATAAAGTATACAGCGGAAAATGGCTAACTAAATAGAAAAGTTTACAGAAAATTTCGTTTTGCACAATTTACTACTTTTAGTCTGAAGTTTTATTATACCTATATATTATTATTACTCAAATAAAAATCGTATGAAAATATATTTTCAAACTAGGTACCCAAATAATGTCATTATTGTGGAATTGAACAATGAGTTTTGGTAATTTGGCAAGTGTTTGTTATGTCATGTCTGATTTTGTAAGAAAACTGAATACATACTTAGTACAAGTATTTTTTTTTCTTACAAAATCAGACATGATTCTATCAATAGAATAGGTATTAGCTTGTAGGTAAAATCCACAGTGTAAATAAAAAAAGTTTGTTACCGTTATGATGTTATTTGAGCACCTACATAAAAGGTTAATTTCCGATAGATTTTCTGCATAAAATTAACATGTCCAACAATTAGGTATCTAAATCTAAAACATTTTTCTCATGGTTCATCCATTTATCTGACCGCCAGCGTATTCCAGCTAGCCCTGCATCTGGCGCTCAATTTAAAACAAAAAGGTAACACACAGACCACAGGAACTTCGGGAAAAAGGACCATCTCCACCCACTTCCTGTTGTTTGTCTCTGGTACACACATATTTTTTAACTAAGTGCCTATTTTGAATAAAAATGCGTCTCCCTTAACCGTTAAAATGTACGAAGCGAGTCCTGAAGATTTATGTCGCTACGTTCTCTTTATTTTAGAGATAGCGCTATTGTTCGTAATTTTGGTCGGTCGTGTATTTTTAGCCTGTCTCTGTAGGGTATTGTGTGCGGGATATGTCGGAGTAATTGAAAAGAATTCGGAGGTTTACTGCTGATACTACAGGTAGCTGTGTGGAATGAATTTAAAACGAATCATATTGAATTTAAATGTGTTTTAATTACAAAAGCATGATTTTTTAAACAGAAAGTTGCCAATAATGAGTAATGTAATGATGGTACATAATAATAATATGTTGCCTGCACCATTCATGTCGATATTTATGATATAAATATTCATTTCAGAAAATATCATTATTCATTTCAGAATAATAATCCTACAGTTGTAAAGATTTTAGATGAAGAAGCTGACAAGCTGTGAACACATCCCATCCCTTCAAATTAGGATTGTTTTCTAACGCCATCGATACAAAATAAGGAAAGTTATGGCGCGTATCGGTTTTTAAATCCAATAAACAACACCACAGTTCAATAGCTTTCTGACTGTAGAGTAATGCGACCACATAGCTTAAAATGTTACCAATTTACTAGATACCATTAATATTCTGATCAGATGTCAACAAAGCTGGTAGTTCAACAACCTCATCCGTAGATGGATAGAAAATCATCATACAAAAGTGCAATAGAATCCTACAAGCAAAAAAGAACATTTCTAAAACGTTAGTTCCACATAACTGCAGTATCGTAGCGGTGGTTATGGACTGGTTCCCGGTCATCGCCGCCCGCGCATCGTTCGTGATCACCGATCTTTACCGATCGCTACTCGATAATCGCGCGCACTGTGCAAACAGTCGCTTTCATGTTCACGAATTTTTGCAATCGATTGTTATACAGGTTGTTGTTAATTATTGGGATATCTTGGTCTTACAGTATGGGTATACCTACGTCATCATCATTTGGTTTTGCCCAGCCTTGGGGACAAGGCTGGGACAGTGTACTAGGGATAGTACACTGGGAAAGGATTGGCATGCAAGAAGGCAAATGTTATTAACTATTTACTTTAGAAAACCATCATGAATGTCCTGGCATAAACGTCACCCATGAAGTTAATGAATGTGTTTTTTTTTTATTTTTCGACAAATACGATTCTGCTTCAATATTTATTTTTTTCAATATTATTCTTCAACATTCGAACGCAGGTCAGAGGTATCTATTTACTATTCTCTCATTGAGAAGAAAAGAGTTTAGTAACGCTTGTTAACTCATCGCTGAAAAAATGATGTCCCGATTTTTAATGCTATTTTCTAGCTACAAGTTCGTCAACTGTACACTAAATTTTTAATTTGTCATTAGGTACTTACCTATCTGCATCTTTAGTATGTCGTCAGTTACAAAATATTGATCAAGTAGAAATACTTAATCGAAAGATAATGTTACTCGGGTGACTACTGATACAACCCAAGTTCGGAATACCAGTATCTTAAGTTTAGACTTGCTGTCTAGTAGTAGTTCGACAAGTTACCGCCAGACTCGTTTCAGTTGGACTGGCATTGATATTTTCTTGTTCAATGTGGCGAATAAACATTAGTTTCTTTCGTAGGCCGGTTACTACGTCGTAGGCATGTTGCTAAGAATCTATCAATTGTTTAGTCGAACATTTAAATGCAAAACAAGTGAAGGAATTTAAAGAAATAAGTATTTTTTTATCGTAATGTACCCGACCCGATGAATAAATAAGATTCTTCCTAAAATATGAAGGGCCTAATTCGTGGCAAGTCAAATCGAAAAGTAAAAGAGGCATTGTTTGTCCAGGTCTGTGATCGCAATTTTAAGATTTATACATATTCTGGAAGAGGACTAAACCTAACAAAACTGTCTTGAACCGTGTGACCACTGCAGAGCCTGCATATAAATAATTCTAATTTTAGATAAGGCCTTGTTTGTTTTGAATCAGCGAGTTGATCAACTTCATAATCATATCATAATCAGCCTATAATGTTCCCACTGCTGGGACACAGGCCTCCTCTCGGTGAGAGGGAGTGGGCCGTAATCCACCACGCGGGCCCAGTGCGGGTTGGTAGATGTCACATGTCTTCGAATTTTTGGTTCTAGGACATGCCGGTTTCCTCACGATGTTTTCCTTCACCGTTTTGAGAGCAGTGGTGATGAAATAATTTACACAAAGTAAAGCGCCTGTCTGGGTTCGAAACTACGACCTACAACTCGTAAGTCGCGGCCGTTACCACTTGGCCACCACTGCTCTCATTGATCAACTTACTTAGAACCAATTTGAGTTCTAAATGTAACATAGCTACTTTAAAGACGTCTGACGACGATTCTAACCAAATAACTGGATTTAGGAACTAGGAAGTGTGTTCTGAAACATAAGGTGTATGTCAAAGCTATGTCTCGCATAATAATTTTAGCAGAATTATAACATAATATCCTAAAAGAGCTCGTCCTGTAAGTAAATGAGCGTGGGATCGCTTGCTTGCGCGTGCGACGGGCGGACGCCTCGGGCGCTGCTCGGTGCAACCTTCTATTAGCATGCCAGCTCTCACTGGATCCGCTTAGATTCTTCTCTAGGGTTACTGCTGCCTACATGCACTAGATTTGAGTTAACTTCTGATAATCCCGTCTACAAGTAAAAGAATATCAAGTACCTAGATGCAACATTTGCATCAGTTAATGCATGCTTGTTGGTAGTAATTTATTGTTTTAAAAGTGACTGAATGAGTAAGGAGCTGTAAGGATCGTAGCAGATGGCGCTCTATAGTTTCTGCCTACCCCTATGGAAAGAAGGTGTGAGTTTATGTATTTATGTATGAGTACGTAATTGCTCACTGAATAACCGCAGGCGCACGAGAGTTAAATACGTTATTTGACTTCTGCAGGCACGTCGAAATAATTCACAAGACATTAAAGTGCATGCTAACTGCTTTTGACTGACTGACGTAGTTTAACACGTCGTTTATATGGTGTACATAGTAAAGAGTAGGTATTCTATTTTTATTTTAACACCCTTCATCATTATCACTGCTGTTTGGCTCTTCCCTGGGTCTATGCGTGTTTCATTCAGGCCTTTTTTTTTGTTTTATTATTGTCATTTCTATAAACAGCCTGTGCGTTTACGTTAGACAGTGGCTATTTGAGTTTTGAAAAAAAAAAACATTACAAATAAGGAACTTTAAAAAAAATATCTGTTGAACCACGTCCTACATCATCCTGCCAGCCCTACCACCGCAAATACTGAAGCTATGTGAATCGTCAGAATTGGTGTGCTTACATCGGTCAGGGGTCAGGTCATGCTGAGCTCACTCCAATCTGTCGGGAGGTAAGTGAGCTAACTATCCGAACTGATCTTAATCGATGATTAGGAGGCAGGCAGAGAGGTGTTTCTATGATTGCTGGTTGATTGGCGGTGAGTGTAAGTGCAACAACGGGGAAAGTCCGTGTGATGACTTCGGCTAAGTGGCAACATGCAGGTCATTGTAAATGTTTTAACTATATTTGCCTATAAGTAGGCTATGGCTGATGGATTCGGTTACGATTAACGTTAACGTGGATGTCTGTTTTAGATGCTTCTGTCATATTAAGTTCAATATTGTTAATTAGAAGTTAATCACAATTTATTTCTGAAAAGGGCTCTTGTTAAAATGATTATACAATATTTAGGTATATTCAGGGTAAGTAGATTCCAGTGCATGAAAAAGCATCCACGATATGAAATAAAAAATAAATAGGTATGGAATGAAATTTTATCTTACTTGCAAGAATTGAAGTACAGACGCCAGCACATCAACTTACTACAATCTGTCAAATTTCTTTACCAGATTTTCAACTTTATCACTAAAGCATAAGGTTCAAAGTTGATTGGGAAATTTTGACAGTTTCGGGTAGCTTGATGTGCTGGCGTCTGTACGTTACAGATGGTTGGGTTTTTTTTAACAGTTTCTTCTAAAACAATAACAAACTGTGACGATACCAAATTATAGTCCACCTCGTAATTGCTTTACCACTTTTGACAACAATTTCCAGTATGTAAATTGAAACTTCACTAAAGGTAAAAATATGGTAAGTAGGTACTTGTCAAAAAGATAAATATACTGTGTCGTGTTGTGACGTGCAAGTGATATTCGACCTTAGGCTGATAAAGTGATTGCGAGGTCAATTATACCTAAATCTAGCCGCCTCTAGCTAGATATAGGTATAATTGACCTCCTATTCTGCCTCGATCCTCGAGCATTCTAGGTACACCACTACTAGGTAATTGCTGTCTGATCGAGACATGACAAGATGGATGACTTATTATAACAATATATTACTGGCTAATGCCCTTATTTCTTATACCATAACCGTAATGAAGAAGCCATTTCTTTTCGTTCTTTTCGTATACAGCGTTCGTGACCGACGCCGTTTCAACAAGGAATTGTTATATGACGTGAATTATGACGTCACTTATTACCTATGTTGTTAGCTAGTGTTGCTAGATGGAAAAAGAACAATCATGGGTAATTTAGAAAGCTATAATATTGATGTTATATCCTATTGTCTGGTACACTATATATCTCCGTCACGTGTTGATATTCACCTAGTCGATTGATAACAGTTTTATCTTTCTTTTCCTTTCATTTCGTCATGTAAGAATTGTTTCGTTCTGAAAAGCTAATTAACACAAAAGTAGCTAACAACATAGGTAAGTTACTGCTATGGCTGGCTGACCAGAATAACAACAGCCAATGAAATCACTTGACAACAGTTTAACAGGCTGTAAACTTGTGGTGTTAATGATGATCTTTCAGAAACAGAGTGTTAGACCGTCGGGCAGTCGCGCTACTATGTTGTATTAATTTGTGATCATTTGGTTCCTCTTTCAAGAAACTGATGTGCGGTAGGTACACGAAAACGTGTTTATTAGTTATCCATATGCCTAGTACTTACTTATTCCATGCCTGTCCATAATTTAATCAACTGTAGATATTGAGTCAAGCCCACGACCCAGGCGATCAATCTGCTGAATCCCTGTTAGGCATCAACCCTTTTCATTCATCTCGTCTCTCTCATCATCACGTTACCGCTGGCCGGTGTTCATCTCGTCTCTCTCATCATCACGTCACCACTGACCGGTGTTCATCTCGTCTCTCTCATCATCACGTTATCACTGGCCGGTGTTCATCTCGTCTCTCTCATCATCACGTCACCACTGACCGGTGTTCATCTCGTCTCTCTCATCATCACGTTATCACTGGCCGGTGTTCATCTCGTCTCTCTCATCATCACGTCACCACTGACCGGTGTTCATCTCGTCTCTCTCATCATCACGTTATCACTGGCCGGTGTTCATCTCGTCTCTCGCATCATCACGTTATCACTGGCCGGTGTTCAATTCAATCAGCGAGTCTATTCTGTAATCTAAACCCATGGTTACATAACTTCTCTCTTTCACCCCTGGGACATGACAGTAGCACATGAGCAAGAAACGTAAAAAAGGGAGGTTAGTTCTATAAATTCTTTGTTCTTAATTAGCCACATCGTTAATAATAAGTGACGTTCGTGTACCCCACACATTTATAATTGTGAAAGCCATTAACACGACATTCGTGTGAACACCACTGTTCGTTACCTTTGTGTCAGAAGTGTCAAATACACGGGAATGCAAGTTTCATTAGACTTGTTTCAGTTTTTACCTATCTCATAAACTCAAAGAATTTTGAACTTTCAAATGTAGTGAACTTTTAATTTTTATTTCTGTGTATTTTGATTTGAAAGAGTTTCCATGGCGTCCTTCTCCATAGGAATCTACTACACTTTGGAATGGGTAACTAGTTTCAACTTTCTGGTTGACCGATTCCTTGTCGATTCCTGACTTGACAAAGTGCCTTTATATGGTTTATTTAGACCATTCAAAAATTGTACACAAAAAAAATCATGCCAGACAATGCATCGTAGCTACTTCTCATTTAAGTGTAAGTCCGAATTGATGTCCTTTGAAAACCTCTCAGTTTAGTGGACATATGTATTTACACGATACAACGATTCTGAGCTACCTACTCTCCGGTCTTGGTACGAAAGCTTCCGCTAAAGATTCCATTCAGATGGCGGTTCGAGGGTTCCTTTCACTGCATACAAAGAATAATAAAACTATTAAGTTCTCTACCAACAGATACCTACATTTTCATAGTACAATACAACACAACTATTTACGAAGCATTCAATATAAAACCAACATGCGTGTATCACACAGATTGGACACCACGTCATGACCTGACATCAAGACAAACATACCTCACACCACACACACAAATACATCCCATTCGAAATTGCACCTTGTTTCCTTGATATAAGTGTTGTGGTGGATGATGCGGTGATAAAGTAAAGCTGGTTCAGAATAACCCTATATTTGCGGGTGACATATCCAAATGTTGATGCACTAGCGCGGAAAATGACGTGTCACCGTGTTCGCAGCGAGTGACGTCATATTAACACCTCGATGTTGACACGAGAGGTATTAGCTTTTAGCATTTTTATTCTTACTTTTTGGTCTGTCTGTGACTCTCTGGTGTAAAATTTTTGAATTCAGAACGAGTGAACATTTGAATTTGGGATTCCTATTGTCTATTTCATATTTGATATGACAGCACGTTAACAATAATCGAAAACACTGTTCGAATCTTTATCTATAAATACTAATATCATGGTTCGAACTTAGAAAACAAGTAGGTACATAGGTACCTACTTGTTTTCTAAGTTCGAACCATGTACCTATTTTTTAAACTGAGAATATAGATTCTCAGTTTAAAAAATAGGTACAGTCAGCCTCAAAAAGATGTAGGTATACAAATCCATCGGCCAACAAAGTACCTGATTCAATATGCTAACTTGTAGTGAACATTATATCATCATTAGGTACCCATAGCAGGTCGAGAAATGCTTCTTACTGTTGTCTACCTATTTATAATACGTAACAACTACCTATAATAGATTTGTACAATAACTTCCTAAAGTGATGGTCTAGGGGAGTAATTATTAACTAGATAATCATTATTGAAGTATTCAAACATACTTACAAAAAAGTTGTCGATTAAAATAAAACGTACCTAAATCTGAACCGAACCTGCTGCCTGTTTGTGAAGTAGTTCTAGGTTCTATCAACCTTATTGATGCAGATACGATCCTTTCATTCTCAAAAAAGAAAAGTTGCAATCTGCCGGTCGATTCTGTAAAAATCTCACCGTGAAAACTTAAGTGAAGTGAGTTTGTTTTTGCTAGGAATTGACACTATTGACAGCTCACTCCACGCTCACTTCACCTAAGTTTTCACGGTGAGATAGTAACAGAATCGCACTGCTGATCGTATTAGGTAGGTACGTTCTACATGCATTAAGTATCGTGATCAATGTACTGAAGGTACTCAATATTTACTGGTATCTGTCATTATTGCGAGACTATAGGTACCTAAATATTATTCGTGCAAAACTAGCAAAATTAAGTACTTATCAAGTTATTTTAAGAAGATAACCCCAATGATAAAAAAGTCAAAATTAATTCAAACGTACCACGCCTATCAATCCTTCCATAGCACAATAGAGTAGGAAAAATAAACCAACTAAAATAAGAAATTCATAACCATCACGTTTATTTCCCCAGAAAAACTGTCATAAAACTCTACAAAACAATCGTAAAAAATAAAATATTTGCAGATTCCATGCAAAAATATTCAAAGCAGTGAGTTAAGGCGGCCATATTATTTTGCTACACAATGCGACACGCACGCCGCCTGGCGGTAGCTCGGTACTCACACGTTTGACAGCATCCCCAAGATGGCGGCCGCGGAAAACGCGGGAAGAGACCACGGAACACCGCAATGCAACAATAAACTGCATTCCGCCACATAACACCAGTAAACATAAACACTTGGACACTTCACAGAACACTGGCACCAGCGGACACCACTAATCAGGGTCACAACGCATGTCCAATCAAGTGACATATCACTAATTACGATGACGGAGCTATGCCTTCCCCGGCAGCGGATCGTCGAATGAAAACCTCCACCATGTTGTTACTGAATTTTATACTCCATCCCAGTCAGCAGAGCCTCCAAGTTTGCCTCCTTCAAATTCGTTATGCATACAGCACCAAGGGCTGTTGAATACCGTTCGCGTTTATTTATGAACAGGCAAACTTCTGGTGGCTGGTGGGACGTACGAAATACGTTATAGGCTCGCCTCCCCCGAGTGCCGGCCACCGGCGCCGCACACACCACCAACAATGCATGCGATCGCTGAAAAAGGGCTTTTTATGTATTCAACTTCACAACTCTGTAGCTCATCTGCAAGTCGTATTATGGACCTAATTAACAAGTTAATATGGGCGATCCGGGGCCGCCGCGTCTGCGCACACCGCCTGGATTCCATTCTGGATTTACAAATTTGAATGTCGAAGTCAAATTCAGGTTCATTCGAATAGCAGGAAGCCTTTGTGATTTCGGAATACACGAAAATTTAAATTCACCTGCGCAGAAAATGTTTAAAAGTTGTCCTGAGCATCCGTGTGCGTTTTGAAGCACCCGCGATTGCGACTTTGCAATGGTAAGGAGCGTTCAGAAATTCCGCCCCGCCCGACACCCCCATCACAAAGTATAATGATATCGTCGCCGGCGTTATTATGGCAGTCGTCATAAATATTTCATAGATGTTGCGAGGGCAGTAATGACCGAGTGACCGCCGATCGCCGAGACTCGTCGCCATCTTAGATTGCACATTATACCCCCGGTCTACGAGCAGATCCCCCCGTGCGAGTCATTATACCGAGATGTTGCAATATCAACAGTCATTGACTGTCTTCACTTTACGATGTAACGGAATCGCACTGTATTAGGAACACTTCTATACTTTCTAGTAAAAGTTCTTATTCTTCAAACCACATGTGCTTAAAACATAAAAGAAGTTTCAAAGCATTAGCTTCCTGTCTTAGTTTAACATACCTACTTACATAAGCTGCCAACTTACAGGTAACTACACTCGTGTACTTCAAAAGTCCCCTAAGCAGTCGGGACTTTGCTCATCCATAAGGAAATGTCCCTGCATGCTACTGGAGTTCCAAATCTTGCATTCTACACTTACTCTAGTACAGGTTGGTTGAAACCTCTTTGTGATGTCTTCCATGAGTATGACAACATAGTACTAAGGATCCGTAAGCCCACATATCAGTTGGTCAGTGAGTGATCAGTGTTATTATAAAGAATAATCAATAGGTGCTCTAAAAATCCTTATTTTACAAAGATTTTTAATGAAATTTCCACATTTCCGTTATAACTCTGTTACTCGTGGCAGCGGCACGTACCGCCCCCAGACGGCGGTGTGAAGGTGGCTAATTACCTCGTCCTCGGCCGGACACCGGCGTCCTTTGATCACCAGCCTTTGATCGGCCGACGACACTACGTAAAGGTACGCAGCTTAGGAGCTTGGCGGACATTGGATTTGGTTAAATTAGTAATTTTAAAGTTTGAGCTCGATTGCAAGTTTTGTAAACACCACATGCTAATTCTGCATTTGACTTTCTTTTCAAACTTTTAAATAAGCATGTGAATGTTGGGTTTACAATTACTAATGCAAATCAAACTTGCACGATGATGCCATCTAGCCGCTTTCGGCCACACCGACTACTGGCTGCAGAGACTTTCGAACATACTCATTACTTATAAAAACCTTACCTATTCGTAAACACCACTTCAGTGAATTTAACTATGGAAAAGTTTACTTCCCATTCAGTGATCACTGTACAGTAAACTGACGCTGTTGATAGACCTGGAAATGTCTAGTTGTTATGAGGAAGGTGTCCGTTACACTCTCCAGCATCTCGTCCGCCGAGTTCTACCGATCTCCTTTGACTGAAAACTTGTTAGAGGTCCGTATTAAAATTCAAAAACGACGTACGGAACTCAGTCCTGATTCCTGAAAACATTATTCAGAGGATTTGAATAATGATTTTGTTTTAGTCCGTACTCACACCTCTCGTTAATGTATGCGAGAAGATTGGAGCCCCGAAAGTTCGTAACGCGATTTTTGGTTGGACTTAAATGGTTTTCAAACTTAATTTTGTGGGCACTCGGCTTTTTAGTCGCAAAATGTGTTTATGCAAGAATCCCTTTATGAACAAAGTTGTTGTAATTTATTGCGTTTAAACTTGCAAAGTGTTGAAAGGATTGGACGCGAGACTTGTGTGACAAAGTGCACTTTATAATTGGATGTTTTAAGTGTTATATTTTAGAATGAAGTTAGTGTCTTATGCAGGTAGATAATGAAATGAAAATTAACTTTAGAACTTACCTCGATGCATAACCACAGTTAGAAACTGTGGTTATGCATCGAGGTAGGTATTGAAAAGGCTGTTGAAGTTAATACAAGAGAGCAATCGATGGATTTGCCTTAAATATTGCAAGTTTCACAGAAGTTATGCTCTACTGTGATGAATTCAATTACAGTGTCCAAAGTTAAGGTAAAATCCATTTTTAATAAAAGCTCCTCTGAATTCTCGTTCACAGTCCGTCGTTCTCCAAACGAGCTCATAAGTGCTCTCTCCAGCGACTTCAGACAGCAACAGTCAAAGTAATCTAACAGAAAAAAAGAACTTGCCATATTTTATTCAAATTCCGCGTCGCGAACAGTTGAAGCGGAAAAAATATGAATATGATTTCCTTACGCACTTTAGAGAAGTTGCCTCGCGCCAAATGAAGCATATTTCGAGCCATAACACTCGCATTATTCAGGAAAAAAACTTTGTAAAGAATGCTATTCAGGATGCGACTTTTTGTGCACAATCGCATGAAGCTGTAAAAAGAGACTGATTTTGAAAGCGAGACTTCAGAAAACACCTAGAAGTTATAACGAAATGAACAATATTATGGTATTGTGCCAAAGTAAGAATAAATAAGTAAGAATAAGAATAATTTAGTTAACCATTGTTACAGGCATTTCCTTAACCATACTTAACATTATCTGAGTACACTCCTATCCATTACTGTCACTATGGATGGATAATGGATATACATTCCATCTTCTGCTGGACATGAGAAATGGAAACAGGCCACTATGCTAGACATAATGAATATTTCTGTTGTTCGCAATAGTTGTGTTCTTAGGCGACTATTTAGTAAAAATATAATTTCAGTGAGGACAGTATTTAAATACCCCGAACACTGAAAGTCAGTCGCAGAGCGAACAGGGCGCTTTATTCAAAGCAAGTCTTAAGAACAGTTGAAGAGGGAAGGGCCTTAACTTTTTATATACATTTTGTTCGCTAAATGAACTGAAACTGTATTTCGCAGATGCTAAGCAAACTTACTTTTTGGGTTAAGTATCGCTGGAAAATGGACTGTTGGTTTTGACTGGATTTTGTAACAAAAATACGCGAGTTGACTTTGTGATGGGCGAATGATGCTATATTAGAGAGTACCTAGGTACATTTGATGCTATATTAGAGAGTACCTAGGTACATTTGATGCTATATTAGAGAGTACCTAGGTACATTTGATGCTAGGTACATTTTTAAAGTAGAATGTTGGGAGCTTTAGATAGGTAGGCACTTATTTTATCGCCGTAAATATGAATAATTATGCAGTAGACATACCTATTAAGTTAAGATTTAAACTTTTTTTTAACGTTTTATATGTATTTGTCAAAGATGTTTCTTTGACAAATACATGTGTTTCAAATCATTGCCTATGGTTTCATACTTCCTTATTCTTTATAATTAACGATCCATTAGGTAATGCTGAATCACGATTACCTTTTCTAAACTTACCAAAAGTTATCATTTGAAATCTTTGTTATAAATCTTCGGTTTGTTTTCAGTACGACCTTTCGACATCGTGTAATATTACCAACATAAATTCATATAGCCATAACACATCGTCTACAAACGACTACAGAACCAATTTTTCAAATTAAACGAACAAACGCGTTGTTTTTCCTTCACCCTAGAACTTCATGTAAATTATGTTCAGCGGGGAGAGATCTGCTCACCACGGACCCCGTGATAGCCTAATGATGCTACGAGATAACGTAAATGTTATGTTATTATTTATTGTAGTGTTATTTTCAATAGAACGTTTCTCTTGTTTATTTTACACCGAATGTCGCGAGTTTTTGAAAAAGTCCTTCTGAAAAATGGTGATTGGTATCTAGTAGTTGTTCGAATATACATTACAGGACGAGTTTAGTAGTTGAACTTTATGTTCCCTATCAGTGTACGTGCTAGGTGTACTCTTGATAAATGTAATTATATGTATGTAGCAGTTAAGTCATAAATTACACTACTTATCACCAGGTTTCTGTAAGGTAATAAGTACATAGATTACAGACTGTCAAATTCTTGTGATGTTTGACTTTCCAATATAGTAATGTACAAGTATATAAAAAAGGAAATAATCATAGGGCATCACAAAATTCGTCCGTATCGTTGTCAACAGGAAAAGATGGCTAAAAGGCTGGCAGCATTGCCATGTCGTATGGCAATGCTGATTCTTTGACCAAAAAATTGGTTTTTAGGTATAATGTAGTTTCTGAAAAGCCTGAATTTGATTAGCTGTTTCATATTTCAGTCAGGTACTTTGGTTTAATTATGGAACGACGAATGTAGATTTTCAGAAAGCACATACGTACATAAAAAGCCGAATTGGTGATAGCTATTCAAATGCAAGTGCTCATGTGACTCGTGCTCTGTGTAAACCTGCCAACAAAAGCAATGTAATTAAAAGAAAGAAAAAAGTGAAGCAAATTAAATTATTCCAAAACAAACCTGCCCTCATTTCAAATACAAACGATCCCCCGGTTCTGTCAATGCTTGACTTTTTCGAGCCGGCTCTCAAATCTGCAAGACAAACAACTGAATCTATGGAGTTAAACAAACAACGGTGTACCTACTACGGAGAACTCAGATATTGGATGGAAAGAATATCGATTGAAATCTTAAGACATTTAGAATCAAATACACGTATTTTGTATCATGTCTACTTGCTTGCAGATAATTGCTGGGCTCCGGTTTCCAAAAACTGCACAAAAATAAAACAAGATGACGTAATATTGCTAATTTCAGGCGAAACCATTATTTTTGTAATTTAGCGTAACTAAGTACAGTGGTGATTTCAGTTATAGACAAGGCGTCTGTCGACCAAGGAAAAACTTTTACAAAAAACTTTTACCCAAAGGATAAAAACGAGATCATATTACTAAGACTCCACTGTCCGTCTGTTTGTCTGTCACCAGGTCGTTTCTCATGAACCGTGATAGCTAGACAGTTGAAATTTTGACTGATGAAGTATTTCTGGTGCCGCTATAACAACAAATACTAAAAACAGAATAAAACAAATATTTAAGGGGAGCTCCCATACAACAAACGTATTTTTTTCGGCGTTTTTGCTTTGTTGTACGGAACCTTCGTGTGCGTGTCCGACTCGCACTTGGCCAGTTTTCCTTAATTACACTAACTGTCGCATACGCAAAGTAAAAAATAAGAGTTTAAAAAAAGATAAAGAAATCGACAATATTTTTCAAGCAAAAGTTTTCAATCTCATTCCTCATTACCCTTAGCGATTTCCAAACATGTTGATTCCCTAAATTCTATTTGATCTTCATCCGCGTCTAACATAACGTTCCACACACCGTCGTAGCCGATATCTGGCTCAATCAGTGAGGCTTCGCCGCTGAATTTTTACACGTTTCTTATTCATGGACATTACTTATGCATGCAGCAAGCGAAAATATTACAGCATTTTAATGAAAGAAATATTAATTTTGAGGCAAAGTTTTCTTTGCGGTCGCGACGGGCGGAATTAAGTTCGGTCTGAGCGAGTTCGCGACCCCCCCCACATTCTAAATGTGCTTCGCTGAGTTTTAGTTGGGGTTTTGAACCGTTCGTTAAGACCTACATTTTATTATTTGAGTAAATAAATTAAAGGGCGGAGAAAATGCGCCGTCTGGTAAATGTTTTCTAGAATGCTGGAGTTAAAGAAATATATAATTTCTCTTTTGGAGAATGGGATTTACCCAAATGTGTTAAATTCATCTTGGAATTAAATATCACGGACAGATTATTGAAATATGTAGGTATAAAGGTTTAGAACTTAGTATCGTGTCTAGCTATATTGTAGGAATGCGTTAGTGTATTAACGTTGAAAGCTCAAAAGAAAATTGAAGTAGACTCGGTAACGACGGCAACATTCATTATGTGTCTCGTCATTTTTTTCTCTGGTCTTCCATCAAACGTTACCCCATCAACTAAAAGCTGTAAAATAAAAATACCTACTTAGTTGTAGAAACGGGTTTTAACGCTGTAAAATTAAATCAACCATCAGAATCAAAACAAACGGTTGTTCACAGACACAATTATTTTGACTTTTCGAGCACTCATTACGATTCCCTAACAAAATATTGCGCTACCATCAAACTCATTGTCAATGGATAATATCCCTTAAGTAATTGAAACAAGGTTGTGCCTTTTAAGTTTGTGGTACAATTAAGTTGGTACACTTAGAGTAAGTGATTTCTCTCAGTTTAGTCATAAAAATGTTAATGTTGCAAAAACAAATAGCGCTTAATATATGCTGAGGGGAAGAGAATTAATAGGGAGCAGACAACTCACTATTTTGCTACATTTCTGCTGTTGCTGCACTTGAAGGAGGTTGATTCATAGATTGAGTGAAACCTCTTTGATTATGAAGTTCATTATTTTAATTGGGTTGAATTTAGCTACCTTTGTTTTGTCCGTGGCTAAAGGAAATGGTTTCTTGTGTACCTATATCGACTTTTTAGTTTTTGTTTTACAAACCTTGTCTACTGTCTTTTGAAGAAAGATGAAAAAGTCAATTATGTATCTACACATCGCCTGAAAACTTAACATAGCTTGTCCCCAAAGTGCAATTCATAAAAATGATGAAAGTAGATCTAACGTTCTAACAGTTCAGAAAACAAGTTGATGATGAAGTGTTTCTTTTGTATTATTATCCTGTACCTACTGTTTGTTTTCCCCTCTAAGGGCGAATCCAAGGTAAAATATACTCATAAGTCTGTAGGTAGCTTGCTGGAATTGATTATCGCCGGCCGATAACAGACCCACCGCATCCCCTGAACCGTTATTTTGGCGGGAAAATGATGGATGTTCCAGGAAAATATTGTGCTTAAATCTACTGGAAACAAATACACAACACCAGCAGTATTTTGGACTACTCGTATGTAAGTAGGTATTAAGTATATGATTTTTATTTATTTTGTAATATATGGCACTAACTTTTAGTAAGTTGGTGCAGATTGGTTTTGCTACCCTAAAATTTCCTCACCTTTTTTTCAAAAGACTACAGGAGATGAACTAAATGAGTACTGACAGTTCCCAAAATAATTTAATAATTTGTAAGTTTCTTTAATGTCATGTTTGGCTTACTAACTAATTTACTATGCAATGACATCTACCTACATCCGCCTAATTAATATTATATGGAATAAACTGCAAGTTCTTTTTTTATATTAAAAAAATAATAATTAAAGGAAGATAATCGTAGCCTACAATCTGAGAATATAATATAATTTATTTTTTCAGACTCAGCTAACGAGCGCCATCTGCGATACGAACACACCGCAAAAATGATGGATTTCTGTCAGAAAATACTCGCGGAAATTATTCAAATGAATGCGCCCACTACGTACCTACGTTGTTTTGTTTCCCGCGTTTTCTTGTTTCAAAACTGTATAATTTGCGCGGGCGTTCGGTTATCGAGAATTTAGAATGTTTTATTTTTTAAATGCGTGCCAAAAAAGACTTGTTGAAAAATGGTTTGAAAAACACCGCAGTAAAAATGGTTTGAAAAACACCGCGGTATGTTTGGTTTGGATATTTTCAAATGATAATAATATTTTTTTTACTGTTATTTGTGGTAAAATATTTTCTTTTAAATGTAATGTTTTTTTTTTTTAATATTAACTCATTTGTTTTGCACTCAACAATCTATTGTTAAACTACTACTAATCTTCATATACTTGATTGAGACGTAAAGTGTGATCTTGAGATCAGTATAAAAAAAAACACAAAAACGTAACCTTATTTCCATATCACAACATATGATTATCTAAAGTCAAAATCAATTTAAAGTTAAACAAACAAGAAGTTTTTGACTTAACAAAATCCGGAAAAATCCCTTTATTTGTCGGAAAAATAAACAGTAAGTTAATAAAACAGACCCCACTTTGAATCTATTATACCTTGGCATGAAGGGTTGTTTATTAATTTGGGAAAATATTCTTTTTTAAAGGGGTGTTTTTCATCAACTTGCACCTGCGGACTTGTTTAGTTTTTTTAACGTCTGGTCTGGATGAAAAGCTTATAATTGAGTGGGAAAATTGAATATTTTATGTTAGTTTGTTTTGCTTTTAACTGTAGATATAAGGGTTAAGTTTATCGTCAAATAGGTACCTACTTAGTATTGCTGTGATCTTTGAAGGATTAAAGTTAACTACATATATGGAACCTCCATCAGTTGAGCGATGATACATTGACAAAATAACAGTATTAGGTATGGCAATGGCTGTTGGTATGACCCGTGAGACCATAGAGTAAATAGGATTTCGCTTTGCCAAAGAAGTAGCTGTGCCTATAATATGATTCCCAGTAAATAACATGTATCCACAAAGCCGACACTTCAAGCTTTTGTTCGTGACACGGTTTCCTTTCTTTATCGTCTCACGCCACAGAGTGACTAAGAGAGACAGAAAAGAAAATATTGCATGAATTTGTCTTAAAGTGCTAGAAAAAAAAAGTTATATTGGTCTTTGTCTTTTCCTGTCAATAAGTACTCTTACTAAAGCTAACAAATTAATTCAAGTAAGTACACGTGAATGGTAAACTGTACGGATCTTAAGGGGGCTTAAAGCTAATAAAATAGATACTATGATTTGGAAACAATATTGAAAAAAAAGAAACACTTTCCAAGATAATCTTTAAAGAACAGCGAATAAGAAAAGTATGTCATCTTTTTTCTGTTCTACGTATCAGTGTTGCCACATTATCCCTCGTCCCGCGTGTGACGGAGTGCCCTTGTGACGTAAGCTATGTGCATAAATTTCGTTGAGAGTTGTGACATGGCAACCCCGCCACCTTTGTGATGTCAAGGGCTTTCGTCTGACGGTTCTGAAGAGTGTTGCTAGATGCGATTTATTACTTTTTTATTTTGTTTTCGTGGTGTTTACGACTTAGGACGAATCAAGCTTTTCCATTTTCTTGCTATTCGGAGCGAATAGCAAGAAAATGGGAAAAGCTTGAAAAGGAAAAGAGTGAATTTGTTTTGCTAGGAATTGACACTATTGACAGCTCACTCCACGCTCACTTCACCTAAGTTTTCACGGTGATCTGATGGTTACAGAATCGCAGTGCAGCAGTACATAACGAATTTTCAACTTGTTATAACTTAAATTACTGCATCATAACTACTACTACTATATGTTACTAGCTACTACTATATGTTATTAGTTCATGGTGGTTTTAATATTAACCTCGGGTACAAGCAATAGATATTGGCGCCGATTCCCTTGTTCACAAACTAAACTAAAATTTAAGTTCAGTGCATTTTTTCTTTAAATTTCATTATGAAAAGGACAGAAGATAAATCTTAGTATAGTCCTGTCAAATTAGTCAGCGTCTGATGTAAATAGACGTATTTTTAGTAGGCATTTTTTTAATCACGTCTTAACTTTTATAAAGAGTATCTTAATTTGACAGGACTAAACTAATATTTATCTCTGTCCTTTTCTTAATGAAATAGAAAGAAAAAGATGCAATGAACTTAAATTTAGTTTAGTTTGTGAACAAGGGAATCGGCACCATTGTCTGTGATATTCCAAAGAATCATGGTTTGCTTGTTTTCACATCAGTATGATAAAAATCACATTCAAATGCTTTTCTTATCCTTAACAAAATTCTTGAATTTTTATCCTGATCGCGAAGTTTGTTAATCAAGAGTCATTCGATAAACAACAGAACTCGGAGGACACGTTCTTTTCAAACTTGATTGACGTTTGTTCGAATTCGGAACGCGGACAAAAAAGAAAAGTTTGTCACATCTCGGCCAGTGCTCCTCGTAAATCAAAGAGGTTTTATATAACGTTATTTTTCTCTTATTAAAGCGAAGGGAACGGGTTTAAGGGTGGCGTAAAAAGTTTTTTTCTTACTTTTATGGCGTGAGAAAAAAAGGGCAGGTGAATGTGGAGGGCCGATATTAAAATGTTTCATGTAAATTTCAGTCGTTCAACGAGCTATATTTCAGGAGTTGTTCTGTCTGTCTGCGAATTTGGTATTCATAGACGACTCTTAGTTTAATATTGGGGTTAAAGCGACTTCCTTGAGTGTATTTTTGTGAGTTTACTTTAATCTTTTTAATTTTAATAAAAGGGCTAACTTTAAACCCCTAAAATGACTAGGATATGAACGAGTAAAAGTAAACAAAAATGATGTTGCCAAAAATATTATGAATCTTCAAAGATAAATAATTATTACCTACTTATGTCATGAATGATTGTTTACATTCAAAATACTTAATTAAGAAGGACTTACCTAAGTTGGTTAGTACCGCGAAACGTGGCAAACCAAGACCATTTCGTAGATATCTATTCATCCAACCATTACCTATATATAAAAGAAGTATAAGATGAATAAATAAAACTGAGACTAGTATGAAAATGAGTTTACAGTTGAGATTAATAGGTGAGGTTTTTATTAATCCCCACCGGTTTATGAAACACTGAAGGGACGGACTACCGACCAAGTGGGCAGGCACGGATTTAAATACTGCACCGCTAATGACGAAAATGTTTAATGTATTCTCAAGGCAAGAGAAAAATGAATATTGCTTTAATTAGTACATATATAGAATTTACACACTAACTCTATAATAGAAATAAAAATAATGAATGAATGAATTATTATTTAGGACATATAATTCCTGCTATTAATGTGCTTTTTAATAATACAAGGTCGACATCCAAGTGTGGTGTGACATAGGTAATTTAAGCATCAATTGATTAGAGTGACAGTTCTTTTATTTTGATATTCCAAATCTATGTTAAAATATATCATCACATCGCCAGTTTTAATTAATTGAAATTGATATTTAAACAGCGGCCTAACTTTTTCCTATTGATCTGATCCAAATTTAAGAGGCTTTCTTTTTATTCTAATCACGATCTTCAAACACAAATACAAGACAAACCTGTCTCCTTAACATCAATAACAGCCATCTTCGAATCCATCCCTGTAAATTAAGCCGTTGAGCGGCCCTCAGTTTGTTTTGATTGTATTAATTAAAAGTAGATCCCTCAGAGTTTCAAGATTAACACCTCTCTTTTCTTCAGTTCGTCCATATTCATGTACGGCGCTGGTTCGTTAAGAACTGAGGGTTTTTCAACGTATTTACATACCTTTGCGATTTGCTGAGGGAACATTCTTTTGGTGGAAGTGAGGATGGGATTCTTTTGAGTTGGGGTTAACTGTAGGTGTAGTTTTATGATTTTGTGTTGTTTGGTTTGTGAAGATATATTTTTGAGAATATTTACTTTTTAGTCGAGAGAAAACACTGTTTCACTAAGCTGTACTCAAAAAGATTATGAATTATATTGAAGATATCTACTGGTCTTTTTTGAAGAATAATATTTCAGTTGTTTTTCACCTGGCTGCATATTGCAACTTTAAATTATAATTTAGTGACCTACTTTTTAACACTATTGAAAAAAAACGGTCAAGTGCGAGTCGGACTCGCGCACCGAGGGTTCCATACAAATTTGTAGGTATGTAAGTAGTTATTAAGTAAGTACCTAGTCGTAATTTACGGTTTTTCTGATTTTTTCCTTTACTTGTGCTACATGACATTGCTTCATGCAAAATTTCATGATTCTAGGTCAACAGGAAGTAGGTACCCGGGTTTTGATTCCCTTGCGAGTATCAAAATATGCGGCATAAACAGAACATAACGTAAACGCTCGTATCTTTTGATTACGTTGACTTAGAAGTTTGATTTTTTTACTGCTTCAAGGAATTGCAGCATTGAGTATTTGATATTAATTTCAACTTGATAACTCTACGCTTTCCTGAGAAAAAGGGTCTTGACAGACGGACAACGAAGTGATCTTATAAGGGTTCCGTTTTTCCTTTTGTGGTACGGAACCTAAAACCACATATTATTTTCAACCAATATACAAAGAAAGGAAAAAAAAAAACAAAAAGATAGACAAAAAAAAATTGAATAACATCCTTTTAGTTGATTCAAAGAATAAATGAGATTCACCTACGGAGGAAACCCTAGGTATAGTTTCCACATCTCCGTACTAAAATATCAATTGCTTTATCCCGCGTTTATGTATTCCATTCCATCCATTCGCACGCCATCATATTCCCATAGCCCATACATAAAGACATAAACCGTGGGCCGGATATAAAACCTTATTACCTACACCTCTTTTGTATACAATTAAAGTGAGTAGATACCACATACTATTCGTACCTAGTAGGTACACACAGGTAGTTTTTTTTCATACAGGTTGAATAACGTTACGTAAACAATATTTGGTAGGAAAAAAGAAGTAATACCTTTTAGAAGGCTCGTTCGAGAAAGAGGTATCATGATACTTATTTAAAGCACTCATAAAAACTGTTTAGTATATGAATACTTTGTCTTCATGCTTCGTGTTCTAGAACGATACTACATCATAATAATATGAGCTTGGATATGTAGGTAAGCAATCTGTCAATTCTTACTGAAGATTCATGCTTGCATTGTAACAAGCTTTAGGCCGCGGCATGGACATCGATGCGCAAACTGCAACTATGAATTCAGTACATGACTCTAGATCCCCTATAATAGCGTGGAAATTTTTCGTTGGTTACCAATAAAAATCTGCTGTTTCGTATAAAAATTAAATATTTACGCGGTCAAAATGTATGGAACAAAATTATTTTATTAACCGACTAAGATTCTGGACCGAAATTTCCACACAGGGAGGCTTGTGTTGAAATTCGGTCCAGAATCTGCCACCCTGTGTAGAGCCTAGGAGCCGACGGCCTAATAAACAAAACTATAACTTGAAAAACAAACCTTCTTTAATGAGTGAAAACTATTGATTTTCTTCGTATTGATCAACTAGAAATTTTAACATAACTGAATTTAAGAATCTTGTATAGACTTTTGTTTATTATCTTAAAGTTATATCAAAGTAAAGTTACTCTCACTTGGCGCGTGCGGACTTCTATGTTCATATAACCAGTTCGGTTACTTGCCAGTTACCATTGCTTACCATAGTCTTATGTGGGCAGTTGTGCTTTCTGTAGTGGGTTGTGGATGATGCGTGCGTTGGATGATCGATGTCATGTAGGAAGGTTGCGAAAGGATAGAAATGACAGAAAGCTTATGTTAAGGCTTCCATCAATCAAAATACAGAACCTATGTTGTGCTGTGGCCTAAGTTTTAAAATGTTGTCCTCTTGGTTAGAACAGTTAGTCAATTTGTTGCCATAAACTGCGGTGACATCTTTTGAAGTAGCCAAGCGTTAAGTGAAAAGATCGTAAGGCTCACTAGAACCCTAACAGCGGCAGCGTATAGCTGGTTGTGTAATATCTTTTTTGTCTCTGAAGATAAATTAAAGCAGGCCTATTTATTAAATATTTCTCCATTCTGAATCTTTATCGCTGATCGCTGATTAACACAGAATGGTACCTCCCGGGAGATCATACTAATCCTTTCGCTCATGTCTCACAATCCTCATTCGCCGTCAACGCTACTAAGAAACCTTATCTCAACCATCCAAAAATATCTGTCCGTATATTTTTACACGACATACCTAAAACGAAGGCTCAAATAAAAACGGACCACTTAAGGCCGAAAGAATATCACTCAATGCTCGCTATATTTTTCAAAGCTTCTCTTCACATTCTGTTTTTATCCTACTTGACTCTTAATGTGGTGAATTCATACATGAACAATCGCTATCTCGAGTGTTCTTGGGTTGTGGGGGGTAGGGGGGCAGAGGGGCGTTTTTCCTTCTTTTACAACATTTGGGGGTGGACGGTATACCGTGGATGAGAAGGGAGGTGTCGGCTACAGTCGACCCGCCCGGATGTCTTTAAGGCGCGGTCATCCCGGATTATGTTGCGTCAGGAGTTTATTTCAATGTGGTTGACCGATTTAATTTTAGTGGCTGCGACTGGGGTTGGTTTTAGGGGTTTTTGATAGTTTATTAAATGTTGGAATGGACGGTGTTGTCATACAAAGTTTGGTACTTACCTGATGTGTTTTAGGTACCACTGAGCTACATAAAAAAACGAAATGAAATTAAACACTACTGATGTTCGAAACACTTTGGCTTATTGACTCTTTCATCAACCGATGTTTGGAGCATCTCCAGCAAAATTTACTTGAAAATTGACAACTATGGTGGGTGTACCATGGAAGGCCACTGTAACAAATAAACAGTTATTATTCGTTTATTTACTGGATAAATAAAACTAACAAATATTTAAGTAATACTTTGTTTTATTACGTAACATATAAACCACTTCTTTTTATTGTAGATTTAATCGCTGTTCAGTAACTTTTAGTGTTAAATGACTGATTTATTATAATGGCCTTCTAAGGAGCCTTGTTTTTAGCAAGGCCATTTCAAGTTTCATTGAACTCTTCCTTGGCCAAGGCCAAGGAAGAGTTCAATGAAACTTAAGTTCAATCAATATTGATTAAATCTGCAATTCAAAAAAGTGGTTTATATGTTATATAATAAAACAAAGTATTACTTAAATATTTGTTAGTTTTATTTTTTCCAGTAATTAAACGAATAATAACTGTTTATTTGTTAGAGTAGCCTTCCATGGTACACCCACCTTAGTTGTCAATTTTCAAGTAAATTTTGCTGGAGATGCTCCAAACATCGGTTGATGAAAGAGTCAATAAGCCAAAGTGTATCGAACATCCTTATGAAATGCTGCTAATGCTTTACTAACAAAAACCAGCCAATTTCAAATCAATTCGTTTTATTGAATCATGAACAAGCAACGAACTAAATTCAAGAAACTAAGCCCAGTGTTGGTAACCCTATATGTTCTAGACATAACTTAGCTTCTATGTAGTATCTAAATTTTGAAGTTTAAAGTACAGACGCCAGCACATCAAGCTACTACAATCTGTCAAATTTCTTTAATAGATATTCAACTTTATCGTCAAAGCATAAGGTTCAAAGTTGATTCGGAAAATTTAACAGTTTCGGGTAGCTTGATGTGCTGACGTCTGTACCTAAGAGCCATTGTATACAGCGACAGTTTAAGTTTAACTGTATGTCGTAAAGTAAGTAAGTAGGTGAAGTTACGTTCAGTTACTTAGTTTTATTGTTTATTTTCGTCTTTGTAATGTTACTAGCTGTTTAGAGTTCCTTTTCTCTGTGTGAAAGCTTATACAAGATATCTCCAAATCCTCGGATTTTATTGACTTGAAGAAAAAATCAATAGGAGTTTATGAGACTCGCAAGATAGTGTAGTTTTTGGGATTGTATTATTCAGAAGTCAAATCAATTCAAAACAATTTATTTGTGCACACAGGTTACAGGGTGTTACAAAATTATAAGGTACTTATATCAATATACAGGCTGGCAGGGATACCGACGCACAACCTGTTACCATGGATTCAGTAGGTACACGATTCTGGTCCCCCAGCGGTGAAATTTTCCGTAGGTTATTAAAAAAAACAGTCGTTTCCTACAAAAGCGCAATGCCTACGCAGTCAAAATGACAGCATTTTTTTATTACTGACGAAAAATTTCAATGCCCTCTGCATCGACAGTCTAGAAACATGTAGGTACTGAATCTATGGTACCAGGTTGCGCGTCGATGTCCCCGCCACCCTGTATAGTAAATATCTGTGTCCTGCCTCAGTAAGTGGAAACCAAAGAAATTAAAAAATAATTTAAGATAAATGTACCGGTTACTTTTTGTAGTTGTTTGGGCTTTTAAGATGAGTAGGAGAACACACATTCACCCTTAACGTAATAGATATAAGTACTTCAGCTACATAATTTTTATTACCCTTCCCGACAACATTAATAAAATGAAACATTCACATCTAGTGACCACATATTGTAACATAATGTTTCAGCCACATTAAGCACAACAACACAAGTTGTGACCATAAAATTAATTAACTAGAGACCACTTGCTACCCTGAGTGACCAGCCACGGGCCAATTACATTAACGGCCGATATAAAAGTGGAATGATAACGTGGGTGGAGGCTGTGTTGTTCGAGAGGTCACCGTATCTCAATGAGATGGGGTGGCGACGAGAGGAACGTGGTATGTGGCAATGATGTAATAGGATATTATTTTGCCTGTACCTACAAGGTTTAATTGAAATAAATGCTTTGAGTTTGAGTTTTTTATGTTCAATGCGAGTACATTTTGAATGGGGACTTTTATAAGGACTGAAAAGCGTTTTGATGAAAACAAGAGAGAAAAGAAATTACAGATGTTCTATGTCACGAAGTCCGTTTGGCTATGAATGTTGTCAAGCGTGCACATGCACTAAAACTTTCTAAAACCAAAATTTTATTTCGATTATTAAATCTCGACTTGAATAAATATCAGATTTCTTTGTTAACGTTACCCACTTTTACACACACAAGCCTGCTTGTCGGGATACGTCACTACTACAATCAAAGCCGAACGGACTTCGTGAAATAGAATATCTGTACCTTCTTTAAAATCCCAGGAGGTAGAGGACTGGACTGGACGTAGTATCAAGTACTAACGATATGGGCAACATTATCAACATTTTACTGCTTATGAACCGAATACATCTTAAGAGGGCTTATCTTAGAGGTGGGGCGCGGTCCAGCACGATCTTTATCCCAGAGTTTTATAATGTTGCATTAGAAGGCGATCTATGAGAGGAACCCATGCTCATTAGTTATAGTCATTAAGAAAAGATATGAAACGTAACTTTCTCCCAATGTAAAACTGAAATCCCTTTCTTAAAAAGTCTTTTACCACGTTCTTCTTCAACTGAATAGTGTTTTCAGCGACTACAGCGCTGGTAGGTAGGTAAGCCAGCGGCTAAGTGTCATGACTATTCATGGAAAAACCGCGGCGTTTCATTACAGAGAGTCGAGCCAACGTTTATTTTAACTTTACGGTTTTCACCAGAAATAGCTGGCAGGCGCAGGCGCCGTGTGATATTTGATTTTTGTCAAGAGGAATGAAAAAGAAGAGGTTTTCTTTTCTTGTATTGTGTAGGCTGTGTGTTCTATGAGTATCTACCGTAATAACGTCATGCTTTGGGTTTTCGTTATCGTAAAAACAGAGGCAACCTGTGGTACTTATGTAGGCATCTAAGATTCACCAGTGATTGCAATAACGATATGCAGATGATTTAACATTCCTTCCAATGGTCAAACTTGATAGAGTGAATAAAATTACTGTCAAGATAAAATAAAACAAAATGTGCAGGAAAATTGAAGCGATTCACAACTCAATAAAGCTGCTAAACTTTGTCAGCTCGGTCAAACTTCGTGTTTTTTAAATATTTTTCGGTTACTTTTTTATTTTCTCTTTCCAAAGTAAACAGCGTAGTTTGCACAACACATCAATCCTTCTAAAATCACAAACTATTCCGCGTGGTCGACATTCGCAGCTGAACACGCTATTCAAATGGGGATGAAAATACAGGGGATGAAAGTGCGGGGGATGAAAGTAGCAAAAACCCGAGGCCCGCACCTCATTACCATAGTCTGTGGCAACTTCGCGAGGGATGTTAGAAGCAAGACTTTGAAGAAAATTGCAAAATATAGTAATTTAAAATATAAAGTCTTCTTAAATCTTTGCGCTTGGATTGGTTTTTGAGATAAATAGCAATATTTTGGTGATCATAACAGGGGTGAAACTGGCACTTGATGAGAGCGGGATTAAAATGGTTGTTTATCTCAAGACTTTTCACTATTTGCGAAATAGGTTATTTTTCGTTCCACTAAAATATTTAAATACAGAACCTATTTTTTTCCTTTAATATCGATAAGTAGTAACTCGACATCGACATAATTAACTAAATTAATATCCACATGTGATAATGATCGACGAATTACTAATATCGAAGTAAACTACAGTTATGAAAAAACTGTAACGTCTTCCCATAAGAAGCTATCATAAGTTTCAACCAATGTCGTCTCCAAAATCCGTGTTATATACCTCCTTCCTCGGAGGTGCTCACAACTCAGTAAAAAGCATCTTCAGGCTACTGTCGGGGACAGGCCACTTGTCATAAACTAACTCCATGATAAATTGACATCAGCGCCATCTCGCGCCTGTTACTTATTGTTCCCTTACACACTGCTACCAACCTTAAATACGAACCTTAAAACTAACGACAAACTAAAGTGAAGCTTATGCAGCAAGAAAAAAGGTTGGGTGTTGTGTTTATCAATTGTGCGGGTAGTTGGTAAAACGCGCTACTTTAAGGGTGATCCTGTGGTGAATCTGCAGTAATGGCTGTGGTTATGTCATCGTTATGATAAATACAGTATTTAATTATGTCTGGTAGTAAGGTGTTTTGGCTTATGCTTGTTCTTAGTTGAGGTCTTGTGTAACAACAGTCTTACTTCGAGTTACCAGTTCGAACAAAAAGGGTCAATTTTGTGTGGTTGGCAAAACAAAAATTCATGCAAATTGATCAAACCAAATAATTGGATACGGACCATTTTGTTATTAACATATTGATATCCATATTTACCAACGTAAGTTCAGTATGAATTCAGTTATCCATCACTATAAGGACGACCAAAATTGGCTAAATTGGCCGTTACCTCCTGCGGCCAACAAAAAATCAACAGGAACTTTTAATAAGCCTTTCGTCCAAATATGGTCCTAACAATACTTTTTGTAGTCTAAATGAGAGAAACTAAATAATAATATTGAAAACAAAAACTAATTAAACCCTAATTATGAAATAAATCTTCCAATATTCTTAGCAATAATTAGATATTTAACTTAGGTACTCCTAAAATGGGTGCACACGTTTTTGCTACCTATGAAAACAAAACTCAAACGAACCCGATTCTAAATGATTACAATTCCATCAGTATAATATTAATATCAAATAAACAAAAACGGAATCACAGCTCGAAACCATTCGTTACAGCCGCGCCGTAATCCATCTCCGATTCTCCGTATATTTTGCCCAACCATTATTTAGTTCCGCCGTTCGCCGCTAGATGGCTCTCTACCTAATTTATTATGCATACTGATGACCTGCGGTAATGAGGCCCAGGCTTTATTCCAGAGGTTTTCCTAAAGAAAATTTGGCAACACAAGTTTGTTAGATTAAGCGAAAGAATGGCTTGATAAGAACGGTTGGTTTTCTGTGGAATGGTTTTGTTAGCGATTAAGTTTTACGTTTTAATTTGCGCGGCGGTTGAGGACTAGCTTGACCTATGTGTGGTTTTTGCATTTCAAAAAATATTGGCGGCTTATTTTACTGGAAGAATTCCTGTAGTAATTTAGTATAGCGTTATGGTGTATTTTTAGGAGTGTTTTTTAATTAGACATTAGCGGTGCTTGCTTATAAATAGATAAACGAAAAGCTCACCTCCAAAATCATTTTCTAATCGAGTACTTAATCGAGGTATTTGACTAAAAATGACAAATAATAATTTATATTACCATATTTATGGCAGAAAAAAAGCATGGCATAAGAAAATAAACGCCGGACGTATCCCATAAAAATGTAAATAATAAAACATCATTACCGTTCATGCGTTAACATTGAGTCTCTTTGACAAACGGCAGGGGATGTTGCCAGAGCAAACACTTGGCCGGACACGGGGTGGCCATAAATAAAAAAACAAAAATATTTACACGTCAATAGATACTGTTTGGCTCAAAGTATTGCACCGATATCAATTTTATACGGACCTTTTTACTTTTAGATGGTAATGACTCACGAGTGAGCGGAACAATGTTAAGAAAACAGTGGGGGCTAAAGGGAAATATAAAGCAGTTTACGCTTGCAGTATCGGTATTTGTTTACTGCAGAAAAACTGTGTGTTTTTAATGTGTACCTACTTTTGACAAAGGGATTCAGAAACGAGTGTCATATTCTTATGAAACACAGAAGGAATCTTGCTGAATTAAGTATTTTCCTTTTATCGAAATAAAATAAGTAGTGCATAGAAGTAATATCTAAGAGCAAGTTTATTCGTTTATGAAGTAGATAGACTAGATTAACACAATAAATTGCAATAGGTATAATAATTGCAGTAATTGCTACTATATTAGCGTAATCATCATATGATGTGGTGGGTGGGGTGGAACGTGACGCTTTTTTTACAATTACCATACGTTATAAGTATCGTACCGTCTAATCATCTTTAGAAATAAGACGTTATATAGATATTATATTTAGCAAAAGATCTCAATATTACCACTGCAATTTTAAAATCTAATTAAATGTACGATTACACGCTACCATACGTTACACAAACCATAATATATTTACCCTAACTTCCTCTGTAACATCCCAAATAACTAGAATAAACAAAACCACAACAATGCGAGTCAATACTTGATAAATTACACGAATGCCCAGACTCCAGAGCCAATCCATCTTGTTTCCAAATTAGAGAAACACTCAGTCCCCCGTGTTACGTATGCACCCTGCCACGGTCTGCCACTGGCCACGGGCCAGGGTAAGAAATAAAGGAAAATTTATACCAACCGTTATATTTTATTGTTATTACCTTATTCTTTTTATTTTATCAATTTTCCTTCGGCCATTTATTGATAAAACTCTTCAGGGGATGAGGCGTCTATTTTGGAAATATAGAAGGGTTGGGATGTGTTTCATTTGCATGGATTATTTGAAGTGGATGTATTAGTTTCAGTAGTCGTGAAACATTGCTTTTAGATAAAGGTATGCTTACTTCAAGAGATTACAGAAATACAATTTGTTTTTGCCGACGGAACTTTTAAAGCTTAAATATTTTTAGGTTTAAATTCAATAGATAAGTACTATAGTTGGATTCGAACCCAGCTGGGTTATGGAGGTCCAACAGGCAGTGGCGCCATGTAAAATACTGGTATTCAGCTGCATTTGGTTAGACTGGAAGCTGACTCACCACAGATCAGCTAGGCAGATTATGAGTTGTATTCGAACATGAGAAATATTTTAGCTTTCAGACGTTGCAATATAATTAGTTCTAACACATCATTACAAAACCATTTGTTATTGTAAATATTTTTGTCAATGTATAAAGCTGAACATTAAAATATAGTCATTTACTTAATGCCAAGTTTTAAGCTTCCCGGAGTTAAAGTTACATTACACCTCAGTGCAACATAAACCACCCACGGTAAGTATTGACAGCCAGTTAATTACCACCAATTAACAGTTCCCTGCCTCATTCCCCTGCAGCCTGTAGCCCTGGCGAGCCGCAAGCTGCGACACTCTACTAATCCTATTTCTTATCTTTAACACGCTAATGTCTTGCCATTTGCATTCCGTTACTTGCAAAATGCTGGAGAAAATTTAAGGTTGTGTATGGTGTTGCTAGAGTTTGGCTGTTACCCCTGGATAAGGGGGTAATTTGGAATACCTATGCATTTTTTGGTATTTAGTAGGCTGGACCATGCCAAACTGTCATTTTAAGCATTGTTATTAGGAAAATTCTAATAAATATAAATAATATAAATGACGTGTTCAATCGTTTATTAAAAGCTGTAAACTAACAGAGAGGGTACAGAGTCAGATTGTCTTTCGGCAATGACCCAGCGTTCAAGTGTAGACTTGTAATCAAAAGTTCGTGTGTTCGAAATACATCATTGCACTATTTACCTCACTCCTAGTACCTATCAGTGTGAGAGAGTTGAAGAGAAGTCACTGAAAAACCAATTTAATACTAATTGGAAGGAAACCTTCGGGCACGTTGGTTCATGATTGTATTGTTGAGCAGTAAAATACTTGCTGACCTAACGTACCTTCCTACATAGTTAGGTTTGTATTAATTACTCTGAAAAGTAAGGAGAAACCGCTTCGCTTTCGTGGGTAACCCAGAAACAAATTAAGAGGATTTAACAAAAAAAAGCGTACATTTGGCGAAAGCAAGCGATGCTAATTGCGGTGGGGCGCGACGTTGATATGGTAATGAACAGCGCCCTCTCTTAGCAAGTAGATGAACTAGTAATGCACTTTGATTTGTTTCGCGCCAGATTATAAAGGCTTGTCGAGTTGGTCGTTTGTGATTTAAACATTGTGTTGAAATTTGTTTTTGTTTATTTTTTTGTTATTTGTATGATTTGCTTTGTATAGAGCAGTTCGTTATAGTACTAAGTAGATACCTAAATAGTAAGTATCTTCTCATGAAATCAGTTAGAATTATTAAATAGATATTCAAAAACACCTACTTCGAGAAAATATTGAAAGGACGACTTTCCCCGTCGCATAAGAAAATTTAATAATGTAAAACCCAAATTACTGCGTCAGTCTACCCAAAGCTATAGATAAAACACATTAGACATCACATTTTTACTTTTAATTATTTCGGCCATTATTCAAATTAGGAATACGTATCAATTCGCGCGCCGTAACTTTTCAATTTTGGAACGTTACAGAATATATTACGGAGCCGTCAAGATGGAAATTAATAAATGGGAAAATTAAAAATGGACCAACCTGAGGGACAGACAAACAGAAAGTTTTTAAAAATTACTCTAATGTATTCGAGAAATTAGAAAAATGGCGGAGTGAACAGTCGTCGGCCGCCAATCAAGTTGGAGTAATGTTGAGGTTTTAAATTAAAATGGGATATTGAGTATCAGAATAAACAACGCGGTTTCTCCTGGTGTGAATGTTTTACAGATTAGCATTATGAGAACGTACTTTTTCATCTTTATATTTTTTGCCAATCTGAAAATTTTATTAAGAAAATGCGCATGATAAATTATGTAGAAAAAAGACTGAACTAGACTTGACATCCAACAAACAGCAACGGATATCCGGGACATATTTAAAAAGGAGAAGAAGTTTAAAAGGGGGGGGGGGTTAAAGGGATTTAAGTCCGCCTCTGTACATTTATATGCTTGAAGTATTAAATAAATAAATAAATAATAAAAGGGTTTTGTTTCAGTTTAAGTAGGACATCTCAACTTTCAATTAAGGAATAAGTTTTTATGACTACTTCAACTTTAATAAGCTTGGTAGACAGCTTGTTCTTCATCGCTTGCAAGTATCTCAATCTGTGCTACCAATAGAAGTGCTCTTTTTTAGGCTATTAATTAGCAAGGAAAAACCAAACTGGTGAATAGTTTCAAAACCCAAAATCAGCTGTTCAAAAATAAAGCCAGTTAACAGACGTAAGACGTAAATCCAGCAGAGCGTGTCCGTAATAACGGACAGTCGAAACCAAACCGACTGTTTTATATTCACGGCGAGTGCGACCACTAAACTGGACGGCCATAACCGTAGATTAAGAATACTTAACCGTTTACTGTGCAATCGGGCGCTATTGTTTGGAATTCCTTCGCTTGTGTCTGGTATTACTGTGATTAGTGCGCTTTGAACTATACAATTGGGTTAGTTGGTTATTGATACAAAGTTTATGTATGCTGAAGTTTTTCAAAAGCTGTCTTCTTCTTTGTGGCCATAACAGCCTGTAGACGTCTTACTTTCTGGGTTTACACTCCTGATACATTAGCTGTCTGCAAGACAAGTGATGTCTTCATCTTTATGATTATCCCTAGGTTTGGGTATATGAAGAAGATTCATAGTAGCGGTGTAACTCTAAGTTAGTTGAGTTTCACGTTCTAATTAGCTTTTTTAACCGTAGATTCAAACTAATAACTACAGACCAATGCTTCGCGTATTCAATGGACAATTTGACACGATATAGGTACTACCATTCATTACAACAATTCTGTTCTATTCTTCTAGCCAAGAACGCGTCGACAAAGATTGCAAGCATGCATAGTCTCCTATAACATCAGGGAAGATAATGGTTCGACGTCAGCCTATCTAGAAACCAAATCTGCCGAGCGATTCTGTAAAAATCTAATCATGAAAACTTAGGTGAAGTGAGCTGTCAATTAAGTGTCAATCCCCTAGAATCAGGGGCATGACAGCTCACTTCACCTAAGTTTTCACGGTGAGATTTTTAAGAAAAGACCTGGGGGCCTAAAAAGGCCACTTTGGCAGAATCGTAAAAGGATAACGTAATGAATCAAAATAATTATGGCGAAGACAGTCCGTGTTTTTCTTTTTTTCGCTGCACTACGTAGGTATAATCAAAGCGCTAGGGATTAGATTGATTAGTATTTTAGCACAGACAAAAAAATAAATTACTGAAAAATCCTTCATCAGTGGGATTTGATTCGATTAACTTAATAGTTAACTCTCCATTACGATTCATAATGTTATCCTTTTATGATTCTGCCAAAGTGACCTTTTTAGGCCCCCAGCTGATCTTAGTTAATCACGGCACCTTACTATTAAACCTACTTAATTTCTCTTATTTTTTCATAAATATCATAACATTCAATATTGTCAATCGTAGGCCGGTCCCACTCGGCCTCACACCGGCCGTTCGCGCGGCGCATAAATTTGCATATGATTTCATATCCAGTGAACAAGGGAATAAAATTAGACGCACATGGCGAGTTTTTTAAAACCCTTGTTTTTACTTTTGTCGTATTTATTTCGCTTTCCAACGGTCGGTTGTGCTTACGTTTTTGTTTTTAGCACTATTTTAGAAGTTTTTTTTTTGTTTTGGGCGATTAGTTCTAATTTTAGGCCATATCGGTATCGATACGACCTAAACAAAAACATACAACAAGTATCCAATTACAAGGGATAAGTGGTATGCCAAGCGACAATTCATTCAATTGTCGATTGTGTGGATGTTTGCCAGAATCTCAGATAAAATAATTAATAACCTATGTAAATTACCTCAGGTTCACTGATAGCTTCTTGAAACTAACTTAATAGAAAGACTTATGATAATAAAATAACTATTTATTTTAATTTGTGATTATTGTCTAAGATAATATTAAACGGTTTATAAACATTTTTACGGTTGGTATTGTTGCTATCCGACGATAGATGGCGCTAAACTAATGTATTCATGAATTTCAATTTACATTTTTAAAAACACCATAAGAATAATATTTTTTTTTCGAAGGTCATGTAGGTTTTAAATGTTTAATGTTCGTGTGCAAGTCGGGTACAGTTCAATATTTAGTTAGGTACTACACTTAACTTTTAGTGATACCTAAATTATTGTGCCTCTAGTTCCTACAAGTACGGTGCTAGGGTAATCTTATTATAGGGTTATATCATTCAATAATTACAATTTTTTTATAGGATTTTAAAATGATCGATTACTGAACAGTATTAGGTACTGAACCTTCTCAAATGTTAGTTGGTATACTTATGTAGGAATTGTGCCATCAAATTAAAACATTATTTCTTACTTGCAGTCAACATTATAATTCACAAAATGATTGACACTTGTTCCGCATACCCATCTTCGTAACATTTATATGTAACCCGCATGTATCTCACGTCACTGTGACGTCACGACTACGATCGCGTGTATTTAAACAAATACCGTTCAAACACAATGTTTAACACTCGCGAGCTAATACAAGCAAATTTATTCGTCATACTACGCCACATAATGAATAATTAATCTTGAGAAATTCTTATACGCGCCATTGTTGAGCTTTGTGCTTGTGGTCTATGCTAGGCTTGCGATTGTTGCTATTTGTTTACGAAATACTGTTTAAAATAAACATTTTATCTTTTCAAATGATTTTTTTTCCAAGATCTTTGATGTATTTTCTAACTAGGATAACGGAATTAGTTTTTTACAGAATTGATAGTTGGTCTGTTTAAATGGGACCATAAAAAATACATGCCTAGATATCGAATAAAATTAATTTCCTGTAGTTTGTATCTAGTCACGTTTTCATAGAAGATATTTTCATTGCTGACTAATATCAAATCACAGCAAAGAAGTTTGTTACCTACCGCACTTCTTCCAGTGTTATAGTAGAAGCAAAATGTAGATTCCCAAAATCAACTGTCAAGAAGTCTGATCCACACTAAATACTTTAGATATAATCTTTGGCAGTCCTGAAGTACTCCGGGTTACTTAACAGTATTTGCTCAATCGAACTTATCTTCTCTCCCAATCGGCAAACTACCACTAAGAGTCCACAATGTCTAGTCATGGTGACCCCAGAAAAATCCCCGTCGGTTCCCATCGATACTTCGACCACAGCATATGGGCATTTCGTTTCCTCATGCATATTTATACTCTGTGGCGAGTCGGCGACCCCTCGGCTCGATGGCTCCGTAACGAACAGACAAACGAACTAGCGTTAGCTTTTGTTGATACGCGTACGATATTGATATCTACTCGTGTGCTGCTGTGATTGCGATCTTTCTGTTGGGATAGTGCCGCTGGCGAAACTTCTCGGGGAGATTCGGTTAGGTTTATAAATTAACGTAGAAATCTCTTTGGCGAGTATGTAGGGATCTGATCTAGATGGAGTAATTATAGGAAATAGAGCAGTCAGCACGCCTACGGTAACATTTGACTGGGCTAGGACATATTTTCGTAGCAGTAAGTACAGTTTTTAGGCGTTGTTACTGATGTGTGATGGACCGAACAAAACTACTACTGCCGGATACCACGGGAAGGTTAACGATAGTTTATGTTATCATCGTCATAATCAGCCTATAATGTGGAACAACTGCTGGAACACAGGCCTCCTCTCTGTGAGAGAGAGTGGGCTGTAATCTACCACGCGGGCCTAGTGCGGGTTGGTAGATGTCACATGTCTTCGAATTTTTGGTTCTAGGATATGCCGGTTTCCTCACGATGTTTTCCTTCACCGTTTTGAGAGCAGCGGTGATGAAATAATTTACACAAAGTAAAGCGCCTCTCTAGGTTTGAACCTACGACCAAACAACTCGTAAGTCGCGGCCGGTACTACCGGGCCACCACTGCTCACATTTTTAAGCTTTACCATATTATAAATGATGGATATAAAAGTAAAAATATTTTTTATAGAAATAAGTAGTTTTTTTTCATAATCGACCAAAATAGACATAGTGTATATTATGCATTGGAGCTAAAAGGTGTCTAATAATATAATAGCAGTAGGTCGACAGATATTTTTAACAACAGACTCGGATTTGTAGACAAAAGGAAGACCGCACTGAATGGAAAAACCTTGGAGTTGACACCAACTGTACGAGTATGTGTCAATAGATCATTTGCTGAAGCTAAAGATAGAAGTGATTATATCTGCAGCTTCGGGGAATAACCAACAATAACCCAACAAATGATTCAACAGAAACTGTTTATGGTTACCTAGGATAGAATTTTATATACCTACTGTACAGGTCTACTGTTGGGTGGGTACCTTTGAACTTATTTCCGTCATATTAAAAATATCTATGTTTAGAGATTTTGTCGTTATTTTGGGTAAAGGTAGCTTTAGAGCACCTACTTGAAAGTATTGAGATAATATTGTGGATGTGTCGAGATTCCAATCTTTAACACATCCTTCCCTAGCAAAATAGGAATACATTTTCTTTCTATACCTTCCTTAAATTTGTCACATGGTACCTACGTAATGTCAAGAATATATAAATCAAATAAGATCTATAAAACTATTGAACGTGGTGAATTGGTTATCACGATAACGAAGCTACATATATGCAGTATTTTTTTAAGTACCTACATGCACTGCTGAATAATTCCTACATATTAAGTACAAACATACACGATGAAGAAATTAGCTCCCACATGCAATATATTTTATATAAAAACAAACTACCACTACCTATTTATAAATGCAAAATACCGTCAAAAAAACGTTACCAAAAACCTATGGCGTACATAATAACCGCAATAGGTGGTGACCCATAAAGCATGGTATGGCGGCAAACACCAGTCATTATATGCCATTACCGTATTATAGAGTATACTCGAGGCACCACGTCACGGTGTTTAATTACCGACTTTTGTTCTAACTGGGGCACCGGTGAAGCTGAAATGGGTTTTATGAAATTGCGGTTTTTGACTTAGGAAAAACTTTTTTTGTAAGGAAAATTCTAGCAACCTGGAAACATAAGTGTATAAAATTTTCAGGCAGTTTACGTATCGCGCTAATGTAAGTTAAGCTAATGCGATTTCAAAAAATGAAGTTTAGTTTAATTTACAGGAATTTTAGGGTGAAATGTGTGTCTTATTCTAAATGAAAGAAAGAAAATTCGTTTATTTGCGGTCAACATAACGCAGAGAAGAATATAAATACAAAAAAGAACAAATTGAGGGAAAAAATGCGTCACACACACGTCTCGGCATAATACTACGGACCTATGAGAGACAGTCTCAGAGACCAGAGAGTATTCTTAGTTGATTTTTCTGAAGTCCGGTTGATTACTCTTGATCAACGCATAAGTAAAATAATTTCAACGAAACCACTTTCTTTATTCACTTGTGTGAGTGTTCACATGACAATAAAGAGGTTGGTTTCACAGGAAGAGCAGTAAAGTTGGTAACGGGGCTGAAATATAAAAATTGGGGCCAGAACATTCAGCCTATTAATCAAACAAAATATTCTGCTTAGTTATAATTGGAATACAATTTTTCACAGCTAAACTCATGGTCGCCGGTCGCATACTAACAAATTCGGGCAATGTTTCAGTAAAATAGTTTCAGTGTTACGTCCATATTTAACTGGCCGCTATTAACTTAATATCGGATGACGGTTTTCCGTGACGGAACGGAATAATGTTGTAGTTTTTATTAATAAGGTGAACGGTTAACTGGGTGGAGGGGGATAAAGGTTTTGACGTTTACATAATACCTACTGTTTTGACTTTATGAAAAGCAACGTAGGTACCTATAGGTGCGTGTGTGTGGGCTATGAATAAAGGCAAAATAGTTCATCTATTTCAAATAGGTATGATTTTTTTTGCTTTACTTTCAAAGTCAAAGTAACAACTTTTTTAGTGTTTAATGTACTCTTAAAATGGAAAATGACTATTACTTTGGGACCCAATAAAACTTCTGACCTGACCACTGATTTACAATTTCTTCCTCATTTCCTCATACTACACATATAATTATCTACTCAAAACAAATGCAAAACCATTTCATAAGCAAACACATTACATAACCGATTTAATAATAAAATTACGAACACTATCTATCTAAACATCAACGATACAGACTAAATATTCAAATAGCATTCATATAACACAAATCGCACTGCATTTAAATGGACACTCCTTGTAGGAACCACTTCGTACCTCGTCGAAACAGGTTGAAAACCCACCAGTTTTCCTACAACAAGGCCGCTTGTCATCTGTCAGGAGTTTACGCTATAAATATTGGCTTTATAGCTGTTGCAAAGGTATTGATAGTTTATTTATATGCTAATTGGAATAGTGAAAAGTATTCAAAGTTGTGTCTTCCTGTTTGAGAGGATGTGATGTGATGGTGTGATATTTTATTAGCAATGGCTTTCATTTTGTTCAACAACATTAATTGCGCTATTTACGTTGATGAACACATTTTTTTCGAATATATGAAGCAACTGATTAGCAATTATCTTTCAAAATGATTCAGATTTTATTCAGCAATAGGTGCAGGTCTAGCATATCATCACCAGCCTACGAGAGGTCCACTGCTGTATAAAGGCCTCTCCAATTGCACGCCATTCAGCTCCATTCTCGGCAACTCTCATCCAACTGTTACCAGCCACCCTGCGAAGATCGTCGCTCCACCTAACCTTATTATTTTTGCTCCATACCACCACAAGGAAGGAAAAATTACGCATCATTTAGATTTATTTATTTATTTAAATAAATAAATTATTTTATTTAAATAAATAAATTTACTAGACTTAAAGATCACTAAAAATATTGTCGTTATAGCTATAATTCAGTCCACACCTTGTGTATGATAACTTCCCATGCATTGTAACAAATTGTCGACAACTATTATCATAATAGCCGTATTTTACATTAGCAAACTGATTTATTATTGCAATATATAGTACAATATTTATTTGATGTTCATTTGAAGAAGATAATAATAATCGTTTATTTTTAAAAAATGGTGTCCTCCTTTTTAGGGTTCCGTAGTCAACTAGGAACCCTTATAGTTTCGCCATGTCTGTCCGTCCGTCCGTCCGTCCTCGCTTAATCTCTGAGACCGTTAGCACTAGAAAGCTGAAATTTGGTACCAATATGTATATCAATCACGCCGACAAAGTGGTAAAATAAAAATTGGAAAAAATCTTTTATTAGGGTAGCCCCCATATGTAAAGTAGGAAGTGATTTTTTTTTTATTTTCAACCCTAACGTGTGATATATTGTTGGAAAGGTATTTAGAAATGAATAGGGGTTTACTAAAATAATTTTTTGATAATGTCAATAATTTCGGAAATAATCGCTCCAAAAGTAAAAAACAATGTGTCCCCCCCTCTAACTTTTGAACCATAAGTTTAGAAAATATGAAAAAAATCTGAAAAGTAGAACTTTATAAGGACTTTCTAGGAAAATTATTTTGAACTTAATGGAAACAACAGTTTTTGTAGAAAAAAGACAAAAAGTTGTACAAAATAATTTCTGGACTAAGTTTGTAGTATAATCGTATATGCAAGCATTTTTTTAACTTCGTTTACATAAATCTTATTGTGACGGACGGGAAACTACGAAACCCTACACTGAGCGTGGCCCGACACGCTCTTGGCCGGTTTTTATAAATAAACGATTATTAATTTTATTATTCATTTACAATGAATAGCTTAACAATTAAAAAAAAAATTGGTAAAAAAGCTTTTTCAGTTAAACGGTTTTATGTTAAACATACATTGCAATGTTTAAGATAAATGTACTAAAAACCAAAAAATAATAAAATAGATACAGTCGTGGGAATTATAAACATATGCATAGACTAGACTAAAATAAAACCGTGGGGCACGTCACATTAAGTCGATAATTTGTAGACAATTGACGTGCCCCACGGTTTTATTTTAGTCTAGTCTATGCATATGTTTATAATTCCCACGACTGTATCTATTTTATTATTTTTTGGTTTTTAGTACATTTATCTTAAACATTGCAATGTATGTTTAACATAAAACCGTTTAACTGAAAAAGCTTTTTTACCAATTTTTTTATTTTCTAGTTTTTAGTTTTTATTTCGCATTCTGTTTAATTCATTTAGTGCTTGAAAAAAAAATTGTTATCAGCCATTTGGTAGCGGCGGCCATCTTAGATTTCAATTTTGCATAGTAAATTGTATTCTACTTGTTGAGACCTTTCATTTGATACCCATGTTGATGGGATTGATAAAACCTAAGTTATCCGCCATTTTGTAGAGGCCGCCATCTTGGATTTTAATTTTATATAGTACATTGTATTATACTGGTTGAGCACTTTCATTTGATACCCATATTGATGGGATCGATAAAACCTACGTTATCCGCCATTTTGTAGCGGCCGCCATCTTGTATTTCAATTTTTTATAGTATATTGTATTCTGCTTGTTGAGCCCTTTCATTTGATACCCATATTGATGGGATTGATAAAACCTACGTTATCCGCCATTTTGTAGCGGCTGCCATCTTGGATTTCAATTTTTTATAGTATATTGTATTCTGCTTGTTGAGCCCTTTCATTTGATACCCATATTGATGGGATTAATAAAACATAAATTATCCGCCATTTTGTAGCGGCGGCCATCTTGAATTTATAATGATAATGAATAAACATAATTGTATTGTCACCAAAATCCAAAGTGTATACAAAATTTCAGATTAATCGGTTGACAGGAAGAGGGTGAAATTAGAATTACTAAATATGACCCAAGAATAAAGAATAAAACAAACGGGGTGAGCTAAATAAAACCGTTTAATTAATAATAAAATAGCGCACAGTTGCTAATTTGCCTGAACTAGGTTGAACCTATGCTTCAGGCAAGAAAGTGGATAATACTTAATGTAATAAATTAACAATCAGTATAACGTAAAAACTAAATTAAAAGTTAGGTAAATAAAGTAAAATAGCATGTTAGCAGTTCTATTTGCAGACAATAAGTAGGTCTTCTGTCTGTGAATAGTTGATGGTTGATAAATATTTAAGTATAATTTGTTTACAGCTATAGTAATTCAGTTTATAGATACTTAGTTTTCTATTTAATCTATTGTACAGGAATGGGCCTAAGAAAGTTAAAAATCTTTCTACAAAGACAATGTTTTGAGGTAGATATGTATACTAAATCATTCCGTCTCTTGTTAGTGTTGTCGGCATTGTAGGCAAGCATGGTGTGCTGTTTTAATACTAAGTGCATAGTGAAAAGCTGGCGAACAGTAAGTACATTGCAGGATTTATATAGCAGATTTGTAGGAAAAAAGAAGGGATGGAAGTTTGCTACCTTTAAAATTGCTCTCTGAGCTCTTTCAAGAGAAAGCAAGTTAGTTTTTGGTGCGCCACCCCAAGAAGTGATACAGTATTGAATTATAAGATTGACATAGGGCCAAATAAATTGTGTGATTAATTTTGAATCTGCTAATGTTCGCAATTTAAAAAAAAAATAACATATATTAGTTAATTGTGCACTCTTTTAACTAGAATGAATTTGAAGAAGATGAGTGTTCTAAGTTTCTTATAGTTAGCTGAGACAAAGAAACGTTTACTTTCGGCATGTAAGCTGACTTCCCTCTTTAGGTAATTATATCTTTACACATATTTTTTAAACCATATTCTTTTATAGAAACTATCAACCCATGCTTGCGTCACCAACATTAAGGAGATAAAGCCTTAGGTACTCAAAGTAATACAATTTCCATGTAACTTTACGAACGCCATCTAATCCACAGTATATCTGTTATCTCATCACATATAGTTTTATGGGGAATTTGTTCGTAATTAGTTCCATGTATATTAAGTAGGAACGTGATACGAATCTAAAGGGAAGATACAGCTCTGTTTTATATTGTTGTGTCTTCTAATACTTAGGAATTATCGGCAGTTTCACCATGCCATGTGTCCCCCAGTATGTATCTGGTCTGTACCTGTTGGTATGTAATTCAAAGTATAGTACAATCTCGGAACTTGTAGAGTTGTAAAGAGCGAAATAAAGTCCATGCCAAATGGTTTGTCAGTTGCCTCTCCTTGTCTGCTTAAAACGGCATGGCATTCAATACTTACTGCAGTCCTGTTAAGTATTGTGGTGGTTATAAGTTGTCGTAAAGTCATTACTTGTAGGGAATTTCGTTTAGATACAATCTTAGTTAATATTCGGAATATTGAGGAACTCACGTCCTACTCTAGAACTTCAACCACCTTCGAATGTTGGATGGCTTTCAATTTAAAGCATGAAGTAGATCAAGCGACAGCCGTTGGAATTCTTCAAACTAACAGATGGTATGCCGATACCCTGACATCCAGGTTTCTGGTATCAGCACCATTAAAAATATCGTTCTAACCGTAAGTGCAGTGTAACTATCTCTGTTTATCATTGCGACAGGCGTCACATACCCTGCGCGCACGCATAATTACGTCGGAAGGAAGTGCGTCCCCCGCGATCGAGCGATACATGCATTTGCATAGTATTTACATAAGTACCGGCTAAGCGCCCACAGCTTTTGATATTTTTAACCGACTGTCTTTCGAAACGGTTACGGTAAGCCATGAACTCATTTTGGACGGAAGAATTGTTGTAGGAACAACCCATTCAAGAGTGTTTCGTGTCCCACAAACTTGTGCTATTTAGCAGACATATTGACGCATTTTTGGTAGACTGCGAGATGGGATCGTTGGTCTTGGGAACGGTAGCACAGAATAAAGAAATACAGTATTGTTACTCGGCCGTAACCTTGATGTAAATGCCTACAGCCGCGCGGTACGTAAACATGCGATAGGGCTGCCCGCCTCCAGTATTTTAATTACATTTGCCTACTTTGTGTTTCCATTTAGTTTTGTTATTGTATTTTACTGTGTGTACATAAATAATTTTATATAAACAAATAAAATACTTTGTGAATTGAATAGGAAGTGTTTAATAAAAATGCGTGTTGTTTTGATCGCCGCCGCACGACTCCAGCTAGTGAGCAGCAGCGCGCTGTTGCTATTCAAATTTCGAACTAATCGCCGCGCGGCGCCAGTCAGTAGGCAGCGCTAGCGCGCTGTTAAAATGGCGGGAAAGCAAGTGTGCATTCACAGATTGATTTTATTTAAAATTAAAAAAACAGTTATTCGGTAATTTAAAAACTTGGCTGCATGCTCTAGTGTCTTTGCCAACATTTTCACGCAGCCACGGCAGAAAATAATCCTCGCGCCATTTTTCTCAAATTTTCTTTTCTTTGTACTTGTATTGTGAAATGTTTTTTTTTCTGTTTCCTCGCAAATGTGTTAAAAAACGTCGTACGATATACGTGCGTATTGGTTATAACATCTTAACGCACTAATATCGTAATGTACTATTACAGAATTATAATCATTAAAGTCATCAACACAACTCTCTAAGACCATGTAAGTCCAAAGAATGATGATTTCATGAAACAGTTATTCTTATTACAGTAACAGTTATTCAATAAAAATAATTAATTTTATTCATAAAAGTATGCAATCATTTCATTAATGTTTTGTTATGATGTTGTCACGTTAAACTATCGTCCGTAAATCGACTTTACAGACAACCAATTTTTTTGTAGTATTATTCATACACACAGTACAATAAACAACTATTATTAATAATAAAAACCACGTCTTTACTTTGAATTATACAAACTAACAAAACACACATGCGCCGAGGTTTTAACACAAGCGTACCTACCGTTTAATGATTCATGAACCGCCTATAACTACCTACCTCACTCGTGTTTATCACTTTCCTTTACTCTATTCACTTCATTTATTAATCCAGACATCTTTTTTTCGGGAGATAAAATGAAATACTTATCCATTAAAAATACACACATTATGTACCTACCTACAAGTAAGTAAAATTATTTTATAGTCTTACCTTTCAGAGTTTCCAGGTAATCTAAAAAAAGTTATCTCTGGATGCGTTATTGACGAATTCATGCAACCAAAAACAGCACAATATAGCCTACTCGTCATATTAAATATGTACTTGAACTTATTTTTAGTGCAAAAATCGCGCGGTTATTGTTAAAAAAAACAACACACCGTCCGTTCGTCACTGCAACACAGTCGCGACTGTCTGCATGCTGAGCTCATGCCGTGGTCGAGGCGCGTAGGTATAGCTCGCGTTTCGTCCGTTTGTATGAAGACCTCGTACTGTATGTCTTTATACTGTGACGGTAGTGTATCGAGCTACTATTTCTCCTAACAGAACGACGTTCTTGAGTACATAGTTTTGGTATTTCGTTTACTATTACATTTCCATTTTTTTTTCTTTTATCGTTTCTTCAGATTGCATATTTTTTGCAGAAAGTGGGCATTTTACTTCTACCAGTCCTGTTTTTCCATCTTTGTATTTATAAATACCATCGGGACTGGCTCCTAAATATTGGACTGTTTGTTTAATATAAAGACCGCAGCTGGCAATTGTGACGTTTTCCTGCAGAGATAATGCTTTTTGTCCATTATCTCTACTATAAATGTGATCGAAACTTTGGTCTATCGTCTGTTTCTGTAGTTCATCTTTTTTTTGGTCAGAAGGTTCCGTTTATTTAAGGAGTTATTTTTTTGTCATCTGAAAATCTTCATCGGTCGTAACTTGTTTTTTGGTATTACTATCTAGCATGAACGAATTTATATAAAAACCGAAGGCGCGAAGGAAGAGCAACCCCCGCCAAGGTACCATTCAAATATAAATAAATATTGATTATTACTTAGTAGAGCAACTTTCCGACCGTGTCAAATATCGCTAGGTAGGATGAATGCGGGGACTGCAGGGAGCCCGGGTGCAGACGCACGGCGCGTGGACTCGCCGCACGCGATTCTTAAATTGTGCAATAGAAGACTAGGCCCTTAAGCAATTAATTATTTATTCAATAATTTAAATTACCTATTCATTAATTCAGTAATTTCCTTCTTATTAGTAGTACCTAAGTGTTTTCAGGAATCTAATTTTCCACTATACATACGGTCTACGTGACTGTTAAGCTTGTCATTTAATCAAACCACTCCTAAGACGTTATTGACTGAAAATAGCTCTAACAAACACTTAACATTCGCCCGCACGTTGCGTAGGCGCACGATGTCCAAGATGGCGGCGCTAGCATCATTCTCAGGACATCACACATGCCTTGAATTTGTTATTAACATGTGGGCTCCACCTTCGGAGTTTACCGTTTGATGTGACCACTTGAAATGTGTAGGTATGTGAGTTTTGAGGTGTTATTAGACTGTGGAGCCTGCCTTCCAAAAATGTTAAGCCTAGCGATACTCTGCGATAGGTTGAGTTCGCTTGTGTAGGTAAACTTATACAAGGAAATCTTTTGGAGTTTTTTTTTTATCACGTAGCTTTACATGTATGTAGTATGGTCGACTTACGAAAACCTTATCCATAAAGAACCTTTTCATGTTATAAGTACAAATGGCAACGCCAAAAATGTGACAGGTATTACATTAATGTGATAAAGTCGAAAAGTGATCAACGTTTTCGAAACGTGATCGTGCGACCGCAGTTAAAATTTCCATCGGTTATCTTAGGAAAAGCCATTAGATAATTATTGTTTAAATATTCGCAGCTGCAACTTGATTGTTTTCTAGTAACTTGAAGTAATCGGAAAAGGAAACGCATCAAACCTGCGTACATTTCCAAACGCAAAGGAAGAGGTTTTCCAGTGTTGCCACGCGTAATGCGTCTGTTAGCTGTCTCATTAATATAGCAACACCGTTTGTGTCGTAAAACGCACGCGCATTAATATTGATGACTGTTGGCTAAATTATACCTACGTTTATAATTGGTTTATTTTTTGTTGAAGCTAATAGTTTTTGCTTGATTTCAAATGCTGTTTTTAATTCAAACGCATCACCTTTAAATTCATTTTTATAACACTAACTCTTGCTAGGGAATACCTAATAAATGCTATTAGATTATCAAGTGTGTAAAAAATTTGTTTTTATTTAAGTTTTTCATGAGATTTAATAGTTAGAAGGCTCCTGAAAGAGTTAAGAGAAGTTATTTTAGAGGGATTCTATCTACTCTACACAAATGCCAGAGGTACCTACTATTTTATTTTTCCGCCGTTTCCTTACAAAATTAACTGATACCGCTAAATAACTATCAAAATACCTACATATTTAATGACTGTAAACATATACACAGTCGTGCATTGTTCACATCGATTTGCGTGCGTCGCCATGCGTGAAATGAACGAAAATAACCACCCATACGCACACTATCACGTGCCCGGGGTACTTATGTACCCGCTGTGTACTTATGTACACCTATGTATAGTGGTACATAGAGCTGTGACATTATTATAGAGGTTTTTTGTTGTTCCATCGGTAGTTGTTAGTTTTTTCTATATTAAAAAAGAAAATTGATTGAGATTTAGTTACGTATGATTTTCAATGATTTTCACCTACGTATATTTATTTATATAAGTATTATGTTCATCCGCTATTTAATTAATACATTCCTACTAGGACGGGTTGTGCATGTCTTAATAATTAGGTCATTACAGTGTCAGGGAAGATTGACTACATTATTTATTATTTTAACTTGGTTTCATCGTTATTTAACATGGAGCGACTAATACACCTACTGGTATTTAACTGCACCCACAACCGGTGAGACTGGAAGCCGACCACAACGTAGCTGGGAAAAGGCAGATGACGTAAAAATGCATTTGTGAAATGTTTATCAATGTGCTAAATCCACATGGATCACTGCATAGCATAGAACCTTACTCCTCAACAATATACAACAAAGTGCATTTAACTACTGACCTCATACGCTCATATACGAGTAATATGTAAGTATGCTCAGATGAGAAGTGCAGTGTCGTTTGTTGGTAAGTCGATGCGTGAAATGAGACCACGGCGGCAGTCGCGGCCGACGGCGCACTGTCCTGCGCCGTGTGGAGACGCCTTTATTATAGGGAATTACAAGAATTTGCTTAATATTATGACGCTGCTTCTGATTGTATCGGAATTTTATCGTTTCTTTATGCCTAAGTAGCGGTTTTGAAAGAACTTAACTGTGTTTTTAGTTTTAGAAAATTAACAATCCATTATCACAACGTACATGATGCTTAATTGTTAGGAATAGGAAATAGGACATTGTTCTGTTGGCATCAAAGTCAAAGTCAAAGTCAAAGCATTTATTTCAAATAGGCACATAAAAGGCACTTTTGAACGTCAGAAATTACAAAAAATAGAATTGATTCTAGTCGCCCATTCCAAAAGGTAGTTTTCGTATGGAGAAGAACGGGCAAGAAACTCCACCGTTACTCTTTTAAAATATTTTACAAAATTTTGCATACATTAATTATATAATAATAATATGTGAACACGATGCACCTAAAATAAAATTACTATACCACAATAGGTAAAAGACATAAAAATGAAACCATGACATATAAATAAATTATCTGATAGATACATGGTGCTCACATATTTACAAACATGGTAAAAGTAAACGATTTTCATAAAATTAAAAAAAAAAAAAAATTACAAGTAATAAGTCAGTGTGTGAGTTGAAAGTAGTTACAGAATGTAAATCAATGTCAAAAAAAGTATAAATTTACAATTAAATTAGCAACCAGTTTGATTTTGTCTAGGCTCCAGATTGTCCTATGGAGCAGGACCAGCATGTTTCCAAGCGTTCTTATCTTGGATATAATCTTCTAATTATCAACATATATTATCAACATAACATCGTGTTATAGATAGGTACATATAACAAAAGAATGAAAAAATAGGAAAAGATAACTTAACTACTTTCTACCTGACAATAGTTCCTCAACTTATTGCTCCCAAACATAGGCAACACCTGAAAGCCTGAAACCCGTCACCCTTTCAGTTCAAAAACCGACCAAAACAATGCAAATCAAACCTCTACTTTAAAAGCGGAATACGATTATTTTCCAGCTATACGTATAATATAAGTATGTCAGTAATAAATCCGGGTGTTTCGGGGAATACAATTAAAACGATCCCGGCCAATCCGTGCTGCATCGGCGGCGAAATTATAAATTCCGTGGGAACGACGGCAGGTGTCGCCGTAATCGCATGAAGCCTCCCGAATCATACCTAGCCGACCTGCGCCAACTATACGCAAAGAATATTTAGATATGCAGATGAGACAACGATATGATGATTATATTACAAGTAATTTAATTACTGAGATATCATAACATTTCCGTGCCGATTGCCGTATCTTTGCGCGTTGCAAACTGCCTATATCTACTAAATACCTAAGTACAACTTTAGCTTCCTTAGTGACGACCAAAAATTGTCAAGTATACCTCGCTGAGCATTGTAAACAAAGAACATTCACCAGGACTGGCCACTGTATTAGATTTATAAAAAAGTATTTGCATTTGCAAAAAAGCTCAATGGGAAGTGCAACAATTTGTAATATCTAGTGTCGAAGAGCTTAAACTTTTCTCTTTTGAAAGGTTCCTGTACTGTTGAAATTACAGGCCTGTGCATGAGCCGTCTCTTCATCACGATGATTGACAAGGCACCAAGGGTTACAGGTGTTAGCCACAATCCGTCAGTCCTTTTATTAATCTAGGTACCCTTGCCCATCTACTGCCACATCTGTAACCAAAATAGTCTCTGGTATGAGTACGTATAATTGTGGTTGCTCGACTATTTGCACACCGCGCCGTGAAATAACACGCGGGCGATAGCACGACCCGTCGCATACTATTGTTTTTGCTGCCTCCCTATTATTATATGTTGGTACTCACTTACAGGTACTTTTGTAGGCTTTCATCGGTATGTAAAAGAAAAGAAAGAAAGAAAAAAAAAGTATCTATTGCGACTCGTACAGGAAGATCACAAACTAAACTAAACACAGTAAAATAAAAATCCATGTTATATAAAAAAAAAAGTAATAAAAGGAAAATGAAACGGAAAGTGCTATACGAAGCCAAAAGGCTCCTATCTCAGCATGATGCTGCGACTTTAAAAAATAAATATGTAGTAGTACACTACACACACATGTGTAGTGTGTAGGAGTATGTGTTGGCAGGAGCACATAGGTAGTAGAATCAGCCTGTACTTACGTGTCTCATGGCAAGCCATTGACCATCACGCTTGCTTAATGCTTGTTGCCGATTTCAGACCATTAAATAAGCTTAAGACAGTTCGACGACATTGTCACATTGATACCTGCAGGCCAGGCTATAGAGATCTTCGAATCCACATATTATCTACTCTGTCAGCGTCAGGTGGTAGACCTTGTGTTGTCATCTAACATTATGCTGAGCTGAGGTCCTTTTGGCATTACAATCATTGTTTTCTTTTTTTTTAGTTTTAAGGTAAAATACGATTAGATTTCACTAGTACATACAATTAATTAATTAAAACTGCACGCTAAAACTAAACGTGTTTCTATTGTAAATACTAAATTCATAACAATAACACATAATTGTTTTCATTTAGCAAATACTAGTAATTTATGTAAGGCACGCGTGCTGGAACCTAATAAAAATATAGCTACTGTTTTAATTTTTATAATTTTATAGCCTACGACGTACTTAACTAATTTTGCTACAAACTGTCACAAGGGAAACACTGCCGAATTTGAGCTGATCGTCGTCGAGGGCCCTTAGCGTTGTTAGCCCTTCCATTTAATTAATAAAATACTTTCATTCTAATTGCCAAAATCACTTACTAGCCAACCATATCGTTCCACCCTTGGGGTCACAATCAGATCGTGACACCACCCTGGTACGCCACTTCCGGTCTACGCGGCCGCTGATTGGCCGGCCAAGTGACGTAACTTCCTGTCATATACAATGGGGTTATGACGATGTATTAGGTTCGATATTATTGTGGACATGGGAGCTTGACGGGCGTTTTATAATGATGGTTGTAGCTAATTGGTATTTTTCGTGTTTTATACTTGCTACTCGATTAGACTGTTGAAAATACAATTTGAGTCGTTTTCCAGTCATTGGTAACTACAACACAATAAACACTGACTTAATTATTTCATTATTCAGAGATCGTCTGTGATGTTTATTCTAAAATTACGTACTAAAACAAAAGAAACTATAAACAATGTAGATCTTTCTGTAATATCATTTATTAATTTTCCCGGAAAAATTACCACAGGTAAGCAACTAATTATGAAAACACCTACCCGTAAAAATACACAAAAAAAACAAGAACTACTCTAGCACACAATATGGCCACATCTAGAAATTCACCGGCTCACTTGGCATTACACAAAAACAATGCAACACTATCGAGTTATTCTTTTATTTCTCAAAATCATAACGCATGGCGAATTAGACTACACTGTGTACTATAACTGTTTTTTCCAGCGTTTTTCATGCTTGCTACGCTTGCATAAAACGCGTGTATGTAACTGGACTTTACTGTAGCCTGTACTGTACCCTCACACCCCGCGTTGAATTGAGAATTTTATGTTGACAAACGCCCAGCCCATTATGTAGACCGCGAAATTCAAAATTTCTTTGCAAAAACGTAAGACATTTTGAATTTTGGCGGGTACTAGAAGTACCTACCGATAAAGTAGAGTTTGACAAGACCTTAACTTCAAATTCTCAATACAAAAACCGAGAGTTAGATACGGAAAATACGCGACGGCAAGTTTGGCGTGTTTACTTCTGCAATGCTTTTTGAATTATCTATTACACATCAAGTCGAAATTACATTGCGTAATTTGCATACGCACCCGGAATTTCCGTCGCATAATTTTCGGTTGTGTCGTACTACTTAAAGCTGTTTCAGTCGTTTTCAGGTTTTGTCTATAGATAGGTATTTATCGTGTGTAAAATATTTTTAGGCATTTTTCTACTAACAGTATTTGCATGTTTCAATAATTAATGTTTATTTTCAATGTGAGTACACTGTTTGGGTTAACTTAGAACAACAAAAATACAAATAAAGATCAAAGAAAGAAGAACATGTCCTACGTGAAACTATTAAATGAAATACAGGTAGGTGCACGTGTAACTTACACTAATTCCTGTGTGACTTAATCACATAGGTACACTCAAAATTATGGGTCCTCTTTAGACATATTTATCCTGAAAAACGAGTACTTTTAGGACTTTATCATATCTAATAAGAAACATACCGATTATAAAAGAAAGGATCTAACTAAACTGAGAAAGATAAAGCATTTATACGAAACTTCTCTAGCAGGTAAAATACTTCTACATCTCAGCGGGAAGAAACAGGTGAAGTTTAGCGCGCAAGTAAAATAAGTAAGTTAAGTTGTGTTTAAGTAAGCACACGGCACCGAGTCGGATCACTCGCTCTAAGTAGAATTTACGACGGTACTTACATATGAGTAACTTTAAGTTATGGCTGAATAAACTAGTTTTTCTCCAAGATTTTCTTTAAAAATTAAATCGTTTTCTTTCTTAAATGGTATTTGACAAAAGGAATGAGTCTCAACAAAAAAAGAAATACATATCTATGTTTTGTTTTCAGGATTATCATAACGACAAGAGTTAATAAAATTTAATATCTACTAATGAGTGAGATGTAATTTTTTAACACACTAAAAATAAAGAAAGTTAATTGCGACGATTAAATTCATAATGAAATAATGTTATGTTGAGCACACAATATCAATGATTGATTACATTCCAACGTTATTAAGTGCTAATAACGATAAAAATATTCCAATAATTCAATTCAACGCAAATAAAGTATGAATAAATAAATGCTGCTTGCTTCTTGTAATTTGTAAATATATCAGTCTATCAACATGATAAATGATACTAATCGACCATTTAGAATAATTACCGCGTATGAATGAAAGGCTAAGCATGCAACTGTGGGAACATCAGCACTAGCACCAATGAAAAAGCTGTTAAAACTTCAAACAATGATAATGTGCCTCATGTATTATTTATGGCACTCCGCATTAATGAACCAAGGTCATTTGAATTCATTTCCTTCGGTAATACAGACGTACGGTTTCACTCCAACATTGTTACGTTATCGTAGTAACGTGTTTCATTTAATAAAATTGTTTATTTTACATACCTATTTACAGTTATTGCCCCACTCGACTTTTATGCGAACCATAACAGTTCCGCTACTCGGTAGTAGATGGCGCTGGCGGTATCAAAGTTGGAATGAGGAAGTTCGGCACTTCGGCGCTCGTTTTAACGCCGAACACGTAAAGCGGCTCGTAGACGTTTTAATAAAAGTTTGTTTCGTGTTTATTTTAGGCCGGCGCTTGTCTGGCGGGTAGACTTACAACAGTTTTAAATTTAAATAATATAATGCATTCGTTTATTGTGAATGAATCGGCACGGGAGTGTTCGCGAGACGGGTTTATGTTTATTTGGGTGTCGCCGCATATTACGATCGATTATTTTGTCGTAAACTTGTAATGTTCTGTAAACTGCTTTTGAGTTCTCTTTTTAGGTTTTATTCACGCCCCTTAAAAAATGGTACCTAGATCATAATAATATTTCAATAAGTGCCGTAGTAGTAATACTAAAACATCATTCAAAGATGATGAATGTGGAATAAAATTATTGTACTTACCTACTATGATAAGATTTTGATTGAGAGCAGTGGTGGCCTAGTGGTAACTGCCGCGACTTACGAGTTGTAGGTCGTAGGTTCGAACCCAGAGAGGTGCTTTTCTTTGTGTAATTATTTTCATCACCACTGCTCTTAAAACGGTGAAGGAAAATATCGTGAGGAAACGGGCATGTCCTAGAACCAAAAATCCGAAGACATGTGACATCCACCAAACCGCACTGGACCCGCGTGGTGGATTACAGCCAGCTCACTCCCTCTCACAGAGAGGAGGCCTGTGTCCCAGCACTGGGAACATTATAGACTGATTGTGTGTATGTGTGTGTGTGTGAGGGTGTGTGTGTGTGTTGACTATGACAAGATTATTTAAACTACTTTTCAACTCAAGTTTTTATTTATAAATGTGGAGATATAATTCATTCCTTGAATTCAAACCCAGTACCTACAATAGTTAATTAAGACTGTTGACTTTTATACTTTTCTCTTACCCTTAGCTATCGTATGGAAACCTTAGTTGCCTTCATTACCACACAAAAAATATGAATTTACCTAGTAAGTAGGTACATATGGTACTCGTATTTGCACCTAGCTCCCATTATAACTACCTGAAGTTTAATTTTGCTTACCTAAGTGACTATATAAAATAAGTAATAACTTTATTAACGTGGCAGTGATCCGTGAAATCACTACAGTCCTCAAGCCTCCCCATCAATTAGAACTGACAAAACAATCCGCGGATCCCAAACTTCAAATAAGAACAAATTAATATCGAGCTGCTTATAGATGACTTAATTAATTATTTAACTTGTTCTATTATGGCTTATTTATATGGGATTAGTTTGAATTGATAATAGTCTAGGTTGTCCATAATGATATCAGGTTGGTTACTAGTTAGGTACGCATTTAGGTAGTAGTTAAGTTGGAAAAACATTCACAAAACACAACTAGATAAGGATTCAGGAAACCAAAACGAAACTTTTGAAAACTTTTACCTTTTATATAATTCAGGTTTAAGTTAGTAAACTGGGAACAAAACAACATTATTTACACCTCGGACTTGTTCAAACTAAACTTCCTAATTTCCATTTTACTGTACATCAAAAGGAAAACTCGCTACAGGCCGTTTTTCTCACAATCTTGAACCAAAACTCTGTCGTTAAAAATAAAGTATTAACAGCCCTTAGAAAGACAGCGGATTCATATCTTGCATGACAAACGCTATCAACCGGGTACCTACATTCATGCTACGAGCATTTCCCGTACACACACACACCTTACCTCACAACACACACACAACCCTAAGCACACACACCGTGGAAACTTGGACTTATGTGTGCAATTTCCCATCTCTACAGTGTTCGATGTTTCTTAGTGTGAGTCATCTTCTTTCTCTGTCTCCCCTATCTCCCCGACTCTTTCTCCGGCTATAGTTATGTTGTCCCGTGTTCGCCGGTCCATTATTGTATGTTTAGTCTCTGCTTTTTGTAAATATTTATTACTTGTATCTGATTTACGTAGTTCTAAATGATTGGTTAGTGTTACAGTTTTATTGATTGAGATCGTTCGTACGATGTTTAGTTCAGATTTTGAAAATGTAAATAATGTTATGAATGTTAGATATATGGGTTTCTGACGTTAGGGAGTTAGAAGGCTTATGTGATATAAGGAAAGAGACTTTATCCTTAGAATGTGTTTTGTTCCTACTACGTTGAGTTTTTACTTGCAACGGAAATTCGTTACAAAAATAACTTAATAAATCACAAATTAATTTATTTTCATTATGTCTTGTGTAACCTTTATTATTACCAACAAACGTTTTCAATATGTAATTAATTAATTAAAACCAACCAACATTTAATTCGTTGATAAGCTGCAATTATGACAATTTCCATTTATCAATAGTTTATACATAAATAACTTGAACAATTATGACCAATAAATATCAGTGTATGATCAGATAATTGAACATTTATCAAAGCTACCAATCAGACTGTTAACGTAGATGTATTCAATGAGCTGATATTAAAATAATGTTAAATTTATTTAAATTAATTATCTGTTTTATAGTTTTCAACTTATGTAAGACTTCTACCTATTGCTGGACTAGTGTGCGTTTTCATTTCAGTGAGTTTTTCTTAATAAGATTCATAATACATTAATTGTGCATCACTTATATAACAGTAATTTAAAAAAACTCTACAATTTATTCTGTTTACATTTAAATTTTCAAACTTAAAGTCATCAACGGCAAAGTTTACGATAATAACGTAATTAGTGTAAAATCATCACCCATTGAGGCAGCAGACTGCCCAACAGAAATGAACCAGAAACCCCGGCAGAAGGAGACATAAAGTTGTACTTAGCGACACCTATTAAAGAAAAAAGCAGAAACCGCGTTCGGCTCAAAACGACTTATCTTCAATGACCAATCATACAGAATAGATTCACTTCCATACACTTAGTAGTGCTAAGTCTGGTCTAGGGAGGGGGGAGGGGGGCTGGTGGGCGGTGCCGCGCATGCGTCTGGTTGCCAAGACGACGGCACGTAGCCACTCGCATGTGTGCGTGCGGCCTGTACGGACGCTCTCGTAGAGACTAGCGACGGATCGTATTTAATAATAGCTAAACAAGTAGAATTTCTATATTTGATTTTGTCAGTTCAGTTTTGTACATGTGCTTTTTAAGCCTGAAGTTAGTTCAGATTTAGTTCGTATCTTATTGAGGCTTAATGTTTCAGATTTTAGTTTTGGGAGGTTATTGTTCTCGGTTCATTTTTACTCGCTAAGAAAATTGCTCCATCATATTCAAGGAAGAGAACCTCTTTTGTAATATTACTGTACTTATAGGCTGTGCTCCGTTTCATTCTTCATTCACCTTACCATGGTATCTTTGTAATACTTACCAACCAAATTCATACTTACACCAGAAAAACATTCTTAACGCATTTCGTAAACATCCTGTGACGTCACCAGCTTTTCATTTTATCGCGAACGCATCATACCGCGTACTCCCGTGTACCGCATTCCACGCACACAGTGCCACGGCGCGCGCGGCGGTGTGCGGGTGTCACGTCGCACGCACACGCGCGCGCGCCTTCACCGCCCCGCACTACCTACTATATCTTCAACTATGTTTGTACTTCCAACACTCTTTACTTCTACTCGAAAACTCCTTCGAGACCTGAAAAGGAATTTTACAAGGGCGCCTTTTTCTTTTGAACGCGAACCTTTGGCTGTAAAACGGGGGCTCTTAGCCGTTATAAAGGGATGTATTGATAGTTAGTGGTTCCTTTGTAGTTGGCATCTCGCGGGACGCTCCCGTAAACGTAAAGATAAAAAAATCCATATAGTTGGTATACAGCCTAAGTGCGTACTTTATTTAAAGTGGCTGCTTTTGGCGCGAAGTTATTGCTTAAATATTTTATGTGTGATAGTCATTAGGCGGAATGTTTAGGTAGAACGGCAGCCTTGACCCAGTCTGTGTCTTTATATTCCGGAAAATTTGGTTCACTTATTCAAAATGGAGTCACTTTTCAATATTAGGTAGGTGCTATGAATAGTTGTTTACTTAAGATACCTACAAACGGTGTCTTAGATTATCTGGGAATGCAGATTTTAGAGTGCGAAGGCTATCAAGTCCATAATCTTTATGTCACGGAAATTGCCAGAATTCTAAAGACTGAGAGCCTGATAGAGTTTCAAATCTATATGTCGACATAGCATGACATGTAGTCATTGCTATCGAGGCAGTCATCGTTTAGCAAAAAACGGGGGTTTAACGACACGGGGGTTATTTCCGTGTTGATAAGAATACTTTCTCACTAAATGACTATAGCAAGGATCCTCGTTTATTTTCGTGTAAGTAGGTAGATATTATGCCATGTAAGTATGTCTGTAACTGGAGCAATCAGCAGCATTGCTTGGATAAAACTGATAGCACTTTTTAAGCACTTTTGGTCCTATCAGTGTACAACTTTGAAAAATATGTTCAAAATTTCCCAAATTTATAAAGATTTAAGGAGTCAAATAAGATCCTGAAGTTCAGGGTCAGATTGAGTTACTTATACCTGAAAAGTTCAGTAACACGTTTAGGTTTGTAAAAGCCCGTAACTTCATCATGAGCGACTCTCCAACACTAGAATAACTTCGAGTACGAGTTTGGTGCTAGAAAAAACTTGAAAATATGCAAAAACTGTCTTCGTCTAAAATAGCAAACTTGTTCCGAAAAGGTTTCAGCAAAAATATGGATTCAGGAATCACGTTACAGTCAGTGAAGGTCATGACCATTGCCTTTCAGCACAACACGAGATTAGTCTTCACTATGGAGCCAAACAGATTACCGCTAGCAGATCCTCAAAAAATCGATCCAGTTCCCAAAGATTCCTGCAAAAAATCGATTCAGGAACCAAATAAGAGGCACTGAAGGTCACGGCCCCATCGATCCGGCGTAGAAAGTGAGACTGGCTGCCACTACTAACACCGTCCCGTTGGCTATGCAGCCTGAATTAATCGCGCATATATTTGAATACATTTGGAGCGGCGCAGTTCGGGCCGCGGTGTCGTCGGCCCCTTAAGTTTTAGCGATTTTGTTTCGGGACTGTATTGGTGTGGGTGCTTCGTGGAATCGGTGCCACAGTTGTCATCAGTTCGTCAGCTCGGGGTTGACGAAGTAACGTTGGAGGTCTGGCTGGGTAAGCCTTCGGTGTACCTAAGCTTAATTGTCAAAATTATTACTAAATGAAAGGATTTGAAGAATACTGGCGTTGTTTATACAAAATGTAAGAATATTAATATCATAATGATGATCATAGACATCATTGCTAGGTTCAATTTTTTCCGTAATTTTAAGCCTGCATTGTTTTGCAGCTGGTATTATGCAAACTAATTCAGCAAGTCCCTGAATATTTTAATTTTGACCTTGCCCTTCTGGTGTAAGCAGTATTCACGCTCAGGAGTTATTTGGGTACAAGTTAGATTTATTCATGTATCTTATGGTAGACAAAAGATTGCTTGTCGATATCTTGCGACTAACTTAATGACTATTATGATAACTATGTTGATACGGTGAGCTCAAGCTAGGTTTGGAACTTCTGATTGATGAGTCTCTTAAAATGTACTAGGACAAGTGGTCACCGGCAAAGTATAGAATACCTCTTCTGGTGGATGCCTCCTCCACTCAAGGAGTCTGTCAAGTCAAGTGCACCAGTCTTATAATAACCTAAGTACTGCAATCGCTAATCCATTCGACAAGTGTAGGGGTTGTTTCACAAGCTGCTCCTGTAAGTTTCTGAAATTCTATTGCTGAGAATTTCTAATAGAGTTATTAGAAATTTTGTGTAGCGAAAGTGTTATGACAGAAATATTCTTTAATTATGTACTCATACTAATTTTTCAGAACATTAGACACTTAGAATTGTTTAAAAAAACTTTTCACAACATTACTATTGATAGCATTTCAACAATTCGTAAAACAAAAGCGTCACCGTCTCAAGGCCCTACATTTGGTCACGTTGAAGCCCAACAATTAGTTTAGTAACACTAACTGTATTAGTTTTAGTGCTGACAGCCGTACCGACAATGTTGTAGTTTGGAATTAGCTCGGACTTTACAATTAATTCGGTTGGATCTATTCATACATATTTTAGGTGCATGTAGCTAAATAGTGTTGTTTAACGTTTCACATGAGTTCAGATTCCTCTTCTTTCTTTTTCTTTCACATTTCGCCAGTGTCATGAATAGTACTCATAGAAGTATACTACTATGTGTATTTCTATGATTACTAGCGAACGTTGATTATGCTGACTGGCATACTTAAAGTATTAGTATACTTTGACTGGCCTAATACTCGTAACTTATTCATTTAAATTGTATTGTATCTATTAGAGCATTTCAGCACTACACAATTTATATTCTTGTCTGTTACATTGAATGACATAGTCTACCCATTCATCTGCATTGCCATATATGTATACAATACAATCATTTTACACAACTTTCTTTATTGAAGTTTTTATAATCAGTTATATTAGTTTAACATTCTATGGTACAAGTAAATATGCTTTGCGCAAAGCAATAACAAAGTAATTTCTGGTTTCTTATAAAACAATGCCGTTTTATTACTAGAGGTTAGATGTATCTTTTATTTAATAATTTTATGTGTTTTAAGGACCGTAAAAATAATTTGATGACCTTTAGTCGAAAGCGTTTGTGTGTTTTAGCTGTATACTTAAGAATGGGTTTCTATTACTCGGACGCACTAAGGTCATCCAATTAGATAAGTACATACTTTTCTGCAATCCTGTCAGATTCTCCGTCAGTTTAATTAATAAATAGATTTAGATATTTACAATGATGCACTTCCAGAAACAACTCTTCATTAATATATATCTTAGGGTCAGCAATGAGCCCCATTCATTGTCAGACTTTTCTTCATAAAATATGATCCCCACATCACCGATCCGCCATAACACCAGAACCTGGAAATCAAAAAAAGATAGCTTTTAATAAAAACAGCGGGAAGCAATGCCCATGTCCGGTGAGAAGGGGGTTATTGTAGCTCCTGAGGCATCCGTCGAATACGTAATGCGGATGGAAAGTCGAGCGATTGTCACAAGAGGCCTATTACTATGCCAGCGACGTCACACACAAGCAGATGTCCTGCACACACCCGTCCCACATTAGTGAGCGTACAGTGTGAGGCACAGACACACGGGAAACGGACAAAAACTGTATGTAAGTAAGAATGACCGTCTTTAGTGGTTTTAAAGTGTCGTTTGTTCTAAGAGAAGCGGGATGAACTTTTTTAAACCAAGTATAGTTTATCGAAATTGTTAAATATATTTAGTAATACCAACGACTAATTTCAAGTTTTGGTCAAGTAGATTGTACCTTAAATTCTGTTGAGTTTTACAGTTTTATACAATTCTTCTATGATGTCCAAAGAAGGCATTCTCATTCTTCGAACTAAACATTGGTTTGAAGAACTTAATGACCCCTTATCATTTGAAATACAAGCTCTATACAAAACTTAATGTGCTCAAAAATCTGCCATAAACCATTATTTTCCGAGACCTGAAAAGCGTTGACAATGCGGTATTTTCCACAGAAGGGACTGATTACCAGTTTCACCGAAGAAACCTAGGTAGGTGACGTTTACGAGGTAACAAAACTTTTGAATGGAATCCACCACACCAGGGTTTAATAGTGTTTGGTTGTGGCAATAATGTAATGGCTTGAAAACCAAGCACTGCCAGACAAAGGTTGCGAGACTAAGAAAGCCTTAATGAGTCATTTCCCTCAGTTAGTTCTTCCATTTTGAGATGGAAATTTTATTAAGTATTTATATTTGTATGTTTTTGTTTCGTTTACAACTTGAAAGAGACGTTCTTAAAACTTACCGAAACTGTGAACAGTTGTTTTCTTGTAGTGTTGTGAGTTTGTGTATTTTTTACAAATCTTGCTTACCTGTATATTAGATTTGTCTTTTATTATTGGGTATTTTTCAGTTCAATATTTTATATGATTATCTACTATTTGATAAATTAGAGTATTATATCCAAGATAAGAACGCTTGGAAACATGCTGGTCCTGCTCCATAGGACAATCTAGACAAAATCAAACTGGTTCATACTTTCATTTATATTTTTAAAATTTTTGTGACATTGATTTTTACAATCTGTGACTACAGTAACTCACACACTTGTTAAAATTCTAGAAAAATTATTCTATATTTTACAATATTTGTAAATCATTTGTAAATATGTGAGCACCATTTATCTATCACATAGTTGATTTACCTGTAATTGCTTCATTTTAAATTATTTTTACTTTTTTGTGGTAGACTAATTTTATTCTAGGTGCATCGTCTTCACATATAATTATTTATGTAGGTATACAAAACCTTGTAAAACATTTTAAAAGAGTAACGGTGGAGTTTCTTGCCTATTCTTCTCCATACGAACACTACCTTTTGGAAGGGGTGACTAGAATCAATTCAATTTTACTGTAAGTTTTGACGTTCAAAAGTGCCTTTAATGTGCCTATTTGAAATAAATTATTTGACTTTGACTTTGATATTAATAACCCAATTCCTACTATATTCAAAAATATTCAAAAAACAATCCAATTCAATTTTATTCAAGTCCTCATCAACCATACCTTCGCCATTTGCTGCCAAAGTGTGTACACGCACAGCGTTACGGACGGCCATTTTCACAGCCTACTTACGTGCCGAACAGCCGAACTGTTCCGAGGCTATCGATGTTATCTCCTGATATTGGCTTTTTAGCCGCCACCCCGTTAGCCTCGCGCCATTACCAAGGATTAAAACGGCTGCTACCCTGAATGCAAGTTTTAGACAATTTTCAGGGGTACCGACAGACTAAGATATAAGTTAATTTGGGACAGATCTTCGATCTAGGTTTCAGGTAATTTCTGACTTACTTTATCTTTTTTGCGCAGTTGAGGCGATGTGTATCTGACACGAAAATAGGAATTTTACAGCACTGGTATTTTACTTTCAGTCGATGAATTATATCTATCAGGGTATTATAACTTAGGACTTATACTACTAACTCTGTGTAAGACTGAAAATTCCAAATTGTAAAGTTCTACAAATTGTTTTCTTAGTTATTTAAGTTTTATTTGGTACACTGCATCAGAACTCTAGTATTTCATTATTGTTTTCAGTGGTTTTGTGAGTGATGAGCTCTTTATATGCATATTTATATCCATACTTTATATCCATGGTGTTTGTTAAGTCTCTTGTGCGCTCAAAGCACTTACGCTAGTCTCATGAGCTGCGTCTACCTCTAAGAGTAAATCTCCAATAACATTAACATCACAATTTTTTCGTTTAAACGCGACAACATAATCATCTCCCTCGATACAACAATTTCACACGCGGTCGTACCTCCGACCTCCAGCCAAAACAATTTCCAACATCTGAACTTTAATTCTTATATTTCAGGAGCAGTGTTGTGTCTGAGGTGAGAACAATACCGGGGGGGGGGCGTCACCCTCTTCAAGCCCCCTCCCTGGCCCCCTACCCGGGACGTCGACCTTGCTATTGCAATGCGCAACACGCGCTATACTTTTGTCGTTGCCTGAATAAGGTCACGGTATTCCGTCTCCAAGATATATGGGTTAGGTGGAACATATGATTGGTGTTCAAGGATTTTCAGCTGTTTACAAAGAAGGTTACAATCACAGGGATTTGAGAGGGGAAGCAGTGGACCTCGAGCTATTTGTTTTCTTAAATGTAGCTGAAGAAATAAATAAGCTGCCTCATCTTTAGTGTCAATAAGATCCAGTATTTTGTAAAGTTAGCATCGACAAGATCGCAACATTATATTTGTAGGTTAATTGATATTCGGCTGTCAATAGGGGAGATAAATGTTTTGCTTTGATTGCAGTATTTAGTGTGTAGGTGTTAGCAAATAATTCTCTATTACGAATTATTGTAGAAACAGCTTTGGTTTGCTTTAATAAATAAATGGTTATTTAGGAACATGGATTTATTATCATCACTTAGGAAATCACAATTTATTACTGCTTGTACATTATTGCAGTCAAATAATTCGATAAATTGATTGCTCATATGGCTCTTATGCAATTGATCGAATTCTTTGACTAAATTGAGTTCATAAACTTTTAAAAAACGGCATTCAAGAAATCGATGCCACTTATTACATACTGGCTACACTGGCGGACAAAATTGATGGGCCTTTCATTAGGCACTGGTCAGGTAGACATGTGCGTACTGGCGTACATGTCGCCAATTAAATTAATTTAAGCTTTTTATTTTTATGTGCTAACAATAGGTTAAGATTTTACTAACATATGTGGATCAATGGTCTGAAATAAAGAAATTATTATTATTATTTCAGTCTCCCAAACAGAACGCCACAACCTCCTAAGGCTTAACCAAAAACAAACTGTAAGTAATTTTCACAAAAATATTTCGTACTTTCAGCTAAGTTTCACGGCCACGCAAAAACCAGCTTTCACCGAACATCTGTGCGTAGTGAGACAAACGCGAGACGCGACCCGAGCCTGTATGAAAGCGTATCTTATGCATTTTACATGAGCTGTGCCAGCCATCAGGCCCCTTACCTTCGCCTTCACACAGCCACAGCGCACGCACACGTGCGCAGGCGCGCGGCCATTGTCAGCGAAACAAAAACACGCACACAACACTGCACTCGTTCTAATTAGTTGTTTGTAAACACATGTCACTGAGCTGTGCTTGTGTGAGTGTAGGTGCGTGCAAGGTATCGTCCATGAATTATGTAATGCAAGTTTGTTGTCAAGTGAAAAGGTGACAAGAAGTGGAGATTCTTTTGGAGGGTATTGACACAGATGCTGGCTCATCTGCAAGTGTAGCTGAAGACCATGCCTTTTCCAAAATCTAGTACTTACCATTTTTTTTGGAAACTGTTTGGATAATTACCAATCGGCAAAGAGAATCTATATAGGATCTCGTAATGAACCAACAATGCTCTCTAAGCTTTCCACAAAAACATTTTCTTAAGACCACAATAGACTAAGTAATGTGTCTGGTACCTTTTAGCTGTACATAACAAATACATATGTACCAGTAGCATTGTCCGAGCGTCACTTAGCAGAGACAAACGATCTGGAGGAGTGCCAGCGACGGGAAATTAAGATTGGTGACTACGTACGGAGATATTTCAATGTATTACGTTTGGACGATGGATGTTTCAGTTTGCAGAATGAGATTGAGGTTGACAAACAGTGAATGTCACCTTTCACGTCTAGAGGATCGAGATCATTGACTCCTTTTCTACTCAAAACAATGACTACTATCACCAATCTTGTTTGTTTGCTTGGTGATGTTGACATTATTATTAGTTGAGCTTATGATGATAGCCGAGCTGTTAAATGCTCCACTGTCTTAATGGAAAACGCAAATTCTTAGCCAAGAACGACGTAGTTCTTCATACCTTTTCAAAGAAAGACAAAGCTCAACATCAACAAAAAGAATCAGGTTCGACAACACTGCTAAAGAACTCAAAACAATCCCTTTGCATTGGCGTTTTAGATTTAATGTTACCCGAAGTATTTAGGAATTTAAGTTTGGAGTTTCTTTTTGGTCTTTAGAGTCACGAAGATAAGCGGCATTACAAGTACCTAGGTACCTTAGGGTTGCAGAAAACCTGGTTGTTATGATCCTCTCTAGCAAGAAATACGCCAGAACCGCATATATTATGTTCCCCCTCCTAACGGGTATTGTTTTAACTCTATAATGAAGTCTTGAAGTAGGCGACGCGTCAACGGCCGTTTGCATATTTTAAATATTTTTGTTTGGGTGCTTGAGTTGTGAATGTTTCGATACGGTTGGTAAAGATGCGGCCTGTAGGGAAGGTATTTTTATAATATCTTTTATAAAAGTTTTTGGTTCCTGGTGCTATACTTTATGGTCTTCTGTGTAGAAATCATCTTCAGCCCTTAGTCTTATAACAGGAAAAAAAAATACTTGTCCTTGATAGGTCCATGAGCGCTGCTTACAGGATCGACACAATTTTCCACATCTCAATGGAAGCTACTATCCTGGTTTTGATAGATTTGTAGTAATTCCATAACGGTGTAGGCAGATTATTTATTTCATCTAGGCACAATGCGATCTTTTCTATGCAATAGCTATGAACCAATTGCGGGTTCCTATTTTTAGATAGAGCAACTGCAGTCTAACCGCCACTAAACATAGACAACCCCTATTTATTTCGTACATGAATCTCCCATTTAATAATCTAGTCATACTAGTTCCTCGGGGTAGCTGGATGTGCGCGGGGGTGGGGGGTGCGGCCGGTGGGGCGAAGGGGGGCGCGGCGAGGGGGGGGCACGGTTAATGAACCCGCAGGGATGCAACTCGGCGGACATTTCGCAATAATATTAGTTCAGCGCTGAAATGAAAGCCTCGCGGGGTGTTTGTGTGCCGAAAGATTTTGAATTTGCTGATGCAGTTGTAATTTAACTTGGGGCCTTTAGTGGAGGAGTTGTGGGAACTAGGTAGTCAGTCAAATCGTGTAAATGAAAGTCGGCTGTTATTGAAGGAGTTCTAGCTGTAACCAGGCCACAAGTCGCCTGTTACTCGATACTTGTACTGTTTGTATAGTTCCATTATCGCAGAGTCTAAACATTATGATTTTCCAACGCAGAATGAAGGTAAGATCAGACAGACTGTGGGCAGGTCATGCTCGGTTAGAATCTACCGTGCTCTCGCAGCAGATGAATGTTATGTTGAAATCGTGATTCGGTAAACGTAGTGCACCGACTCGAATAGTTTATTTAAACGTTGCCTGACTCTAGTGAACTCCCATATCGTGGTTGAGTCTAGACATAATTATTATGATGATATATTTATTTCACGTTCTTAAAAAATCCAGTAGGTAATTTATTTAGGTAAATCAAAGTTAATGAAAGTTTAAAAATGAATAATGTATTTTACCTATAAACTACCTATACGTATAAAATATATCAGTTAGAAATATGACTTAAAAAGTATTTATTTATGCAAGTGTACCATCACATCCATACTAGACAGAAAAGCTTACAAGAATTGCGTTTTATCCAATTACGAATTGGAATATTTTCCGTAACGAATTAAAAGAAATCCAATTAACATAAAACGGAGTCAATAAAATCTCTCCTAAATTCCAATATGGCCTATAAATGTGTCTAAGTCGAATAGGAAAAATTGCAGCACACCTGTTACACGGTTCGCTAATTGTGGAACTTTGAGAGATAAATGTTTGGATAGTGGTTTGTGGCTAGTGAAGTTTTGTAGAAAAGTGTAGACACATTTGCTGTTGGTGATTAGTAAATTACCTATATTCTACCCGTAATCTAATTTAGTTTATTAGAATCTGTATTTTCACACATTGCTTAGAATGGATTTTATTGCAGATTGACTAACAGCAGAAAGGTTTATGAATTTTATTTTCTGGTATTTTGATTTTGAACATCTATCAAGTTTTATTCTATAGTCTCGGGCTCTTTCTAAGAGTAAAATACCCTCCAGAGACTGCTTGTCCTGTTGGTACATCATCGGATTAATTCTACCTCCTAGGGGTGCACAATTCGCGACCGCCGTCACCGAGCCGGCGCCGGCGCCACGGCGCGCGCGGTCTGAATCTTAATGCCCATTAATCAGACATTGTGTGGAAGAATCCCCGTCAGTCCAAATGTGCGCTAATCGACGCTCCAGGTTTGGTTTCCGAGTGATGCAACGAAGAGTCGCAGGTGTCTCCTCTTTATGGTAAGCAGCACCTGAGCAGATGCAGGAGGTTCGGTCTGAACTGGAAACACCTTCGCTTCTTCAGAAATGTAGCCACCAAGTCTAATCATAGTTCTTTACTTTTGCTGCTTTAGGTTTGCAAACGACTTGCCAATCTGGCTTGCTAGCAATTAAATAGAATTTGAGTGGTTCAAAGACCCCGAAGTTCAAAGTCTCCATATTATTAGCCAGACAAGTAAAATATTTCATACTTCGACTTCACGTTCAAATTCAGAAATTAAAGCAGTTTTAAGACCAAATCAGCTTCTCATGTGACAGGCAAGCAAAGCGAGCCACGGATTAACAAACGAGGCTAGTTGTCTCTTCTTAAAAACGCTTAAAAATCCCAATAATACCGATTATTCTATTCTCCAACTATCGTCCGAGATGAGCATACAATGCTTGCGCGGTGACGTTTCAATGGGCGGCCATACTGGAAATTTGTTCAATACTCGACGCCGGGCGCATCGACGCGCGCGCAGTTTTGTCAATACTGTCCGCGATTGTACCGTTTAATCAGTTCTGCATTCAACTGTACCGCCTTTGACGAGTAATTGCTTTCACCGATTGAAATGTTATTCCTGAGTAATGCAGAGATTTTTGTGTTTTAATGTATGAGTTGGTATGCAGATGATTTGAGGCGGAAATACGAGGATGTTTTGAAAGTTTTAAGAAGCTTTTTTAGTTTTTGACTTAGTCAGTAACATTAACAGTTGGCACCTGAAGTGGAAAAATTTTAGAGTAAGGCAATTTAAAAACCACGAACATATTTTAACCGAAAAATAAACCCACGCCTTCGACTACAAAGATAGTAAAATATTATTAAAATATTTAATGAGAATACCTTCCATTGAAAACAAACGCTTAAATATACAAGTTGAACAAAAACACTGGAAACACTTCAATCAACAAGGCGCCGCAAAAACAGAGGAGAACCAGCCAGCAATTAAAATCGAAAATAATATCGAGAACTCGACGGACAATAACGAAGCTAGCCATTAAAATAAGAGGCGGAATAATAAATGAAGCTGTGCTCAAATTAAAAAAAAAGAACGAAAAAAGAAAATTCCCGACGCGACGAATGCATAGAATATGGCGTAGGTACGGACCAATCAAAATTCTTCGTCAATTAAGTGGAGATCGTAGCAAAAGGAAAATTGAAGGAAAAACTGAGGGTGGCTTCGGTAGTGCTGGACTACGGTCGATTTACTTACGATGATAGATTCATTGATAAGGTATGTGTTTTATTCAACGAGGTTCCTATACAAGGTAGTGAAAAGAATTAAGGTAGTTGAAACTGATTTTTGAGTGTATCTACAGAAGTTCTCAGTGTCAACTTCAGGGCAACTGATAAATTGACTATACTTTTCTTAAATTATCCAAATATGTTATCGTAACTATTTTGTTTAGCTTTTGGGAAGTTTGCATTATGGTTATGCCATATTTGCTATTGAGTGAAGTGGTCTACTACTCCCATAGCTTCTTACTATTTAAAACTACGCTCCAAAGTTTTCATTCAACCCAAAACAGACTGCTTACAAATTTAAATAATTAAAGCGACAACGCAACGAGAATACGCCATAAAGCATCGATATTTTCCCATCTCTACCTCCCTAGATATGAAAGCAATGGAAATAAAGTTTGTTCGCTCCGCATTGTACCGGGTTCGTCGTAAATGGATTTTATCACTATATAAATATCCCCCTATCTTCACGTTACGACGCTAAGCTATGTCCCGTCACCGTGGATTTTCCTATAAGTATGTTGATACTACGTGATTTTTAGTATAACTTTGTTTTTATGTCGAGTTTGCTTGGGTAATGTGCGGAAAAAGGGTGCGATGTACGAGTATTTAATGTAGGTGTATGCTTCCATCAGAAGGCTTTTCTTCTACGTGTTAGAACCCTGAATTGTTTACAGTACAGTATTACTTATTTCTTATTCCAGGGACGAAAGATATCAAGCTTTGCTGAAGGAAACTTTTCAGAACTGTAGATAGGTATTAACACCTACCCAACTGTTAAACTAAAGTTATGTAATATAATGCGCACGTTTATCTTAAATGTATCATATGTATAGACTCCTTTTGGCTACATATTTTAAAGATTCATAATACTTATCATTTACACCAACATTTTCTCCACCGAGCCGTTTCCGCTGCCAAAACATAAACAGGAAAGTCGACAAGTTCATTCAACCCCATTATTTGGAGCAGCAGGCTGAAACCATTGAACGTTATATTTCATTTACCACGAGCGGTCAATAGAAAACCTACACCGGATCCATAAAGCCGAAACGGTTGATATTGCAAGGTCCGGCCGGCCACCGCTTTACGACGAGCACCGAGCCTGAATTATGCGCGAATGGCCCACGGCTCATTTGGTCTAAACGCTGCATCTTTGATGTAAGGGTCTCCTTCCCAAATTGTGTTAATAATACCCTTCCAGGATGACGGAATATTTTTGCTAAGGAATTTTTGCGATTCGGCTCGAAAGACCAAATTGACATAACGGGTCTTTGGTTTGGGCCTGTAGAAGGGCAAGAAGCTGGTCCTTAGAATTTAATATTATTTCATGCAATAATAGCGTAATCCATCGGTTTAAGCTGACGATTAAGAGATCACCGGTTGTAATACTGCTCCAAAATTGTCATTTCAGTTTCATTACCTACTTCAAAAGATTTAACTTCTTCAGATTTGCAGGCAGTTATGAGCATAAGACCATCGTCAGTTTTCTTAGAAAGAAAAAACCGAACTAAATAATAAAACCCAGCTTGTCACGTAGCGGATAAATGACAAGAACGATGCCTACATGCAAAAGAGGCACACCACTGCCAGCCCTAAAGTATTAGTCCAGCTATGTATAGAAATATGCCTTTGAAGACAAATATGAAGGGAGAATATCTCTGCCTCCAAAACTATAATTTTGAAGGGTAAGCTCAAAATATTCATCCGAGATTCTTCTTCAAAATCAAACTCGAGCCTTCAATATGTGCACTCAAGTCATTAAAGCTACGACGCGTCCTTCGGTCCGTAAGTGATAAAAGCCATCCGTGTTTATGATATATCTGAAGGCTTCAGGAGCGCTGCGTTACGGCTTCCACCCCTTTCATGGCCGCAATCCTCTTAGCGAGTCCCGCATAAAAATAAAGCGCACTCCACCTGCCTGCCATCCGTGACCTAACTGCCTTACGTATTTAGGCTGCAGCGGTGCAGCTCTAACAACCTCGTACTAAAACAGAATATCGATTACTTTCGCTACTATAATGTAATCCCCCGCCCACTTTTCGTTTTTTTAGCTCAGGATAATAATATAGTGGTCTCTGTCTAGCGCGCGGTATCCCGGGCGTCGCGGCGGTCCCCAGGGCCGGGGCGGCGGCCGTCCCGCGCCCCCACCCCCGCCGTATGTAAATGAACGTCTCATCGGTTATGTGTGCGAAAGCCTATAACAACACGCCACCAGCAACACACCGATAACTCGATGTTTGAGGTTTACTGCCCTGACAGCTTTTGTCCTATTTTAAATACGAATTTCTGATTGGATGCGTCCCGACGTCCTTCATAGATCCGCTGGTCTTTTCTTTGTTATTTACGCGTACCGATGTTGATATTGTAAACAGTGGTAGTGCATAGTCCTGGGCTCCTGGCGGAGGAACACGGCAGACATGCAAATGTTCACTAACTGATGACAAAGATAACAAAGCGGGGGCAGTTTGAGCATAAACAATTTTCAAATACGTTTAGTCTGACAGGTCGTTTGCTGTTTACGGGAGTTTATGTTTTACATGAATGTGTTTAGAGTTTGTTTCGGTGTGCGTGTTGTCGGTACGTGCGGCGTTACGTCGTGCCGGTGACGTCACGTGTACGTCGAAAATGACACTTTTACGAGCAATAATTTACATTATTTCGGTGTTAAGCTTCGCGTGCCCGCCGATTGATTTTATGTCGGTCGCATCTCACATTTGCGTTCAGTTAAATCGAATCACTGGCTACACGACCGAGTTATTTTGTAATGGTGGTATCGCGTGAGCTTTTTTGACGTTTTTATTTGTTATATATTTTGTTTTGTTGTTTTTTTCAGCGGTAAGAAGTTTTGATTCAGAGGTTCTATCTTAAATCTTAAGGTAATTGTCATCGTGTGCAGCGCTGACATGTTTATGAAGAGACAGCGTTTCTTTTGGTAAAAAATATACTGAAAAATATCTGCTTTTTTGAGTGACTGCATTTTATAAAAACCTTAATCAAAGCTTCTCCATTATCAAAGTCATGCTCGATTCTAAGGATCAACAATTCAATCCATAGATTACTGAAACACAATAGTAGAACATTATGAGCAAATTGCAGAGTATTTTTCCAATCATATAAATACCGAAGTATGGAGCATGGCGATAAGGCTGGGACACACGCGCGGCACCCAATTAAGATCTTCATTAGGCGCCTTCCTCGAAGGATGCGCTTGCGCCGCGCCGGTGTAGCACGCGGTTTTGTTGCCACACAATAAAATAAATAGATTAGCGAGACTGAGCGTTTGTTTTCAAACTTGATTTCTTATGACTGATGAAATTTGTCTTGAAGCGTTTGTCATTTTTCGTCATCATCATCACAACAACCTAAACACAATGCTGAATAATGATGGTTCATGGTCATTAGGTTCCCAATAACCATTAAGTGAGCACATCACGCAAGGTAGACCGTACGAAGCTGCTACCTATGTTGCTCACTGGCTACTGTCAGCCTGCATCACTCACTGCTGGATGTTGCCTCCCATGACTGCTGCAGTCATGAGTATATTACATACCTTATGGCACTCACAGGTAGACTTAGAGTACTCCAATCTTCATCGAACTAACAACGTATACCTTCTTTAGATTTCATTCGAACATTGCCAAAACTTTATTCCAGTTAAGATATAGAAACAGGAGCATCCTGTATATAGCACTAGCAGACAGCGTCTACAGGGTGTGTGTTAAACTTACTGGATTCCTATAGATATGAGCTCTGTACCTGCCGTCTGTGTAAATCTCCACCTGGTACAGATGACGACTAAAGTGTTTTGTGGATTTACGGGGTATGCCTATAGCTAATCCTTCTTTCTTTTCTACTACACTCTATGGTTCCATAGTCCCTCTTTCAGGTGTTTCCTCAATCCGGATGTTGTTTGACGATATCGTCAGTTTACCGCGCTTTTGGATGACCCTGGCTTCTTTGACTTATTCTTGGCCAGGTCCACCTTTCAGTAAAAACCTGAACATCATCAAGAGAACCTTTGCGAAAGAGAAAAGCTTTTCATTTTCCTAAAACAAAAACACTTGTCTCCGTACTTGTACGCACATCGACTGATTTATCATATTGCAGCGCAGGTTGGAGCGACAATTGTAATGTAAAACCGGGGCCGGATTCCGAACTAACTCCGTGTCGCTAGCGGCGCTGACGTCACGTACCTGTGACGTTCACGTTTACGTTACGTTTGCGTTTACGGGATGTGATGAACGCGCCAGAGATAGCGGGTTTTGGTTCGTGAAATAATGAGATTTTTGGATGTTGTGTAACTGCTGACGCTAATCTGATATCAGGCAGGCTTTTTAGGGCTGGATGGAATTGAAACTCTACTTTGCAAATAAATCTAAATGCCTTTTTGAGCTAACTTAATTTATTGCATCCGGTATTAAAAAATGAAAAATCTGTATCAATCCCAGCTTTAATGACATTAAATTTGACCTCGTTTCACACTATTTGATTTGCAATATTTAAATTTGAATTAGTTAAATTATGATATTCTTAAAAGCATAATAATATCAATAACTTACATGATGTGAAATGTTATTTAAAGTGGTGTGGTTTATAAGTTTTCATAAACTAATAACGAAACTTAACTAAGCTAAAACAAATTCTGACTAAGACTATTCTAATGAATCTCCAACCCGATCAATCAACGAGAAATAACGAACCAATTTTTGTGCCTAGCCACATTCACGACTGCTTGCTTCACACAAAACTAATTACTAAAGCTATATGCTTAAAGGCTATATTAGCGTGGTAGTAAAGTGTCGTGTTGTTACAAGGCAGTCGCAGACAGGTATCGCGGCCAACAATGATGTACCTCAACCAGTCCGATTGCGAAGGGTTTTTTAACCAGTATCCTCTGAGGGTTACGTGGAGGTAAGAAGTTCGGTGGACTGGACGATATTTTTACAGACACTTGATATTTATGAAACTTTAACTATCTTTGTTGATAGTTGCAACATTTTAGTTAATATTTACACATTGTAACATTGTACTATTGTCGTTTACACAGATCATCTGTCAGTGGTTTTGTGTCACTGCCTTTTGATAGTGAGAATAAAGAAGTCTTCGGATTCGTATTCAAGGTAACAAGTGCGTGTTATTTATCGTTCTTCCTATCTCTCATTTCCTGGAAATCAAACCAACCTACAGTCCACTCTAACAAAGGGTAGTCGTACAGTTTTACTGTATAATGTCACACATCAGCATTCCGATTTTCTTTTATGAATTGGAACTTTTCTTCATGAATGTTTATTTTTTTTTCTCACTTTTACAGGACTGCTGCGGGATAACTGCGTAACACACGAACAGTAGCGAGTAGTAGTAGTAGCAGTAACGAGTTTCGTTTTGACAATTCAACAAAATGAATTGTTATTTATTATTGTTAGTTCAACAAAATTAATTATTATTAATTGTTATGAAGCAATGGATTAGTAATATCCATCAAAATGATTTAGTTTGTGATGGATATATAGTGTGTTACGCAATCAACATTAAGGAGGTTATTTATAAACGTTGATGAAAGTTAGAGACGTGTAAATGTCAAAAATATTAATAGTTATACAGTCGCTAATTATTACTTAACTTTAAGCACCGTTTATAAGTAAAGGGGGAAGTAGTTAAGGCGCTGCTCTTTATGTCCAGCCGGTCTTCATTTTATGTTTGACCTTTAGGCAATATTCTTGGACATTATGTAATTCAATTTTAGTTGATGGTATACAAGGGAAGTGAGAGCTTCTCCGCACCCACAGATGATAATCATATGTTATAAATCAAAATGTTACTTTCAATCCTAAATCCGACATTAACCCACATATTGGATCTATTAACACACCTAGTGGAATTAAAATACCAAACTATAATTTATCTATTACTTGCGAAACTCACTAATTGATTTTGACAACTGCCTAATGTGCGTAAAATTTATATTTCCAATATGATTTTTTAATTTAAATATTGATTTGGTTATAAGGATCATAAATCACCATTATCACCACCATATGACCATTATGACCAATTATCGTTAAGTGTTGTGAAATCAAATATGCAGCAACCGTACCGGTTTTAGCAACCTCATTGGGATTCAAAGGTGCTGGGTTCCTCAACTTATCTGGTTCTTCGCCTTTAAAGGGACAATAAGAACCCACAACGAATTTTTTCATGGTCGCAAGTTGGATTGCACCCAAATTGAGATTTCCGTGATCACTAAACGTTGATAGATGACGATTATTGTTTGGACAATATAGTTTAACACAGAAAGTATTATGTTATGCTTAAGGTACTTGTACTGGAGGTGATGCGCATAACTGTCAGGGTGAGGTGGAGGTTGTATCGTGTCGAAACCAATGTATATTTACTTTGAAATGTTTAGAGAATTGTTAAACTTTACTCACGATGAGGATAAAAATGAATTAACCATCTCTTAATCAGATTTTAGTCATACACAGAAGGAAGGTAGGCTTGTAGAGCTGCATGTTTTCAGTAAGAGTGCCACATCCACGCGCAGTCGGTGCATGTGTTCGGAAGACAATGAGCGCGGGCCCACACCGCGTCACTCCGTAAACCTCTTCGCCTTATTTCACTAGCCTTCCTTTTGTTTCGAGGGCATTTCTTTATTTTGTTGTGCGATCTTATTATTTCGCTACCGTTGGCCGCATTGCAACGTTCTTATAGTTTTTGTTCGCATGCTCCGAGCCGCACAGAAGCTTCGAACGGAATGGAGTAATACTACCCAAGACTCCTCGGTATTGTGTATTTGTGTCTCGTTTTTTTTATTTTTCCTCAATGCCACGTCAAGTTTTTGCTCTGCAGCAGGTTTTATTCTATGTGTGTTATGTAACGTGAGCCATGTGATATGATCTTGAATGTGTATGTAATTATTTCTGCGTTCCAATTTGAGTTGGTATGATTGAAACGGCGGATGTGAGATAATTTGTCATTTTCGTTTGTGTTCTTGTTCAGCATTGGGAACGATTTGGTGATGATTTGCTTGATACCATTATGCGTTGGAGATTAAGCTGTCAGATGTTTCGTTTCCTGCGTTTGTGAACTTTTGTGTTGAGGCTTTACAGAGATGGTTGAAGTAAGACTGGTTGGTATTTACGCACTTGTCACCTTATTATGAATCTCATTCTGTTTTTAGGGTTCCGTGCCTCAAAAGGAAAAAACGGAACCTTTATAGGATCACTTTGTTGTCCGTCCGTCCGTCTGTCTGTCAAGACCCTTTATCTCGGGAACGCGTGAAGGTATCGAATTGAAATTAAAACCAACACTCAGGTCTACAGTCCCTTGAAGTTGTGAAAAAATAAAACACCTAAGTTAACGTAAAAAAAAGATAATTATGGCTGTTTATGCCGCAAAAAACGTATGTTTCGACACTCTCAAGGGAATCAAAATTTATAGGGTACTTCCTGTTGACCTAGAATCATGAAATTTGGCAAAAAGCAAGATCACAAGTAGCACAAATAAAGGGAGAAATCCGAAAACCGTAGATTTTTAGGTACCTACATAAAAAAATCCCGTGATAAACTATTTACATACCTACAAAGTACGGTACCCCTGGTGTGCAGTACGACTCGCACGTGACCGGTTTTTTATTTTCTGCCTTTTGGTTCATCTGGCCATCTTTGATTTTCAACTTGCAACGAAGAAAGAAAAGACACCAACCTCTACGAACCCTATGTTCCCAGGCCCTATTTCTTTTAGCCGACACATAAATAAGGAGTAGCACCAAATAAAGTTTAATTAGGTACACATTTAGCGCGCTTGTAAACAATACTCCGCGGTGTGAGCTACATAAAATACCAACATGGTACCAACAAAACGAACGGTCGGAACACTGTCGACTACTTAAGGCTAACTGAGATCTCCTTTTTAGGGAGGGGGGGTGTGAACACCGCATGTCTGTGGGCTAATTAACTGAAACATGCGCGCGCGCCGGCGCGTTAATCACAGCGCTGTGGCGCCCCGCGCCCCACGCCCCGCCTGCGCCCGCGCAGCTACACCGAGTTGCTTTTAGTGTGAGATGTTGGCGTAATCTAAGGAATTTCAATTAATTATATTATTTCGTTAATGAGTTTTGGAAATGTTAGCTGGAGATTTAGTATTGTACGGATGCGGATGGCTTTATTTATAAAAGGCTTTTGTTTTGAAATGTTTTGGTAATTAAATGGCTTTAATGGTTTATTGGAAATCTACTGCTATTTAAAAAGACACACTGAATTTTGAGACCGTTAATTCATAGGATTGTATCTTAATGCTATAAGTTTTCAAAGATGATCTTCCGTAAAGGTAGGCAAGGTAGCTGACTTAAAAATTACGTAATATTACCCTGAACTTATTATAACACGTTCACAAGGACGTAATTCATCACTATTGACTTGTACTATTTAATTGTAGCTACAATTTTTAAGACAATATCTACACCCCGTAAGTAATCCAGACAGCTAAGCAACAAACTCCTATTAAGATTTATTAGCCGAACAACGTGTAATAAATCAACATGGAGCATCATTCCACCGGATCACCGGCTCCGATACCGAAAAACGCCGATATGAATCCAAGAAATTGCTATTAGTTGCAATTTATATTCAGCCTGCCTTGTCACGAAAAACTTCAATCTAATTTAGAACCAGAAGAAAAAAAAATTGGTTTGTGCCACGAGACTGTTACTGGCTGGCTGGTTGGACTTTTTTCAGTGAATCGAACAATCGGTGGCGAGTTAGGAATTTATTGAGTCCTGTGCAAATAAATAAAAGGGAGTGTATCGTGGTATATGTAGGAGTGAGCGTGGACCCGTCTCGCCGGGACCGGAGCCGAGGATTGATCTTAGACATCAGCTGTCTGTCCCCAATAAACATTTACGACGTTGAGTAGACGTGTTGGTGGCAACTTAATGTTATTTATAATAATCGTATAAATGTCATAAGGACGTTTACTCGACGGCATTAGGGCCCATTTTATTCAACTTAAGGCGCTAAGAGTTTCGTGTAACAGTCATATAAATACCTACTTAGTCGCATAGTAGTCATATACACGTCGGCGATTTGACTACATGTCGTGTAATGATAGCTGTTGCGGCGTGTATTCGACTTTGTGTCACAAAATATGACTTTTATATGATGTAATCGTTGTGTTATTGTCATTTAAAGATGATATTGAACGAATTATTATAAAATATTAATTTAATTTAGCAGTTTTTGACAGCTGAGTTAATATTGCATTTTTTCTGTTATTTGAGGTGATAAAACCATTTCATCAGTTGTAAACTATTGTGCAATCAAGTTTACTGATTAATGTGAGGTTATTTTGTAACAAATTTTTAATGCGCTTTTAAAATTTTAATGTTTTCACATATTTTTATTAATAATTTATTATGTGAATGCGTTATAAGACAACTATATAACTTCCCGACCTATAAACTGCGAGTTCATGTATTAAATGTTTACGCCATGATAGTTAGAAATGGTGGAAGTGGTATACAAGGTTATTATAAACCTTTAATATGAGTATTAATTAAATGGCGGTCGTATTATCATGTTTGTGATACTTTAGGATGTATAGAGGTCGTTCGTGATACTTATATTCGAATTATATATAATGGTTACAAATACTACGTTTAAACAATTATTATCCGTTTAGCAAATGTTTAAAAGGTAATTATATGACAAAATTGACAGTATTATGACGTTTATACTACGAAAACGTTTACACGACGAAAAGTTGTATATGTAAGTTTTATAGATGTCGTCGTGGACGCTATTATATGACGATTGTAAAAAAAAATCGAAATAACGTCTATATGACATTATTATACAACAAAAAATGTATATGACTATTCGGACACATAACGCACCAGTACATGACGAAAAGTTAAAAAAATTACTGTAAAATAACTTTAATAAGACTCAAGGTCATATAAATGTTTGATTATATGACAAAAATGTTTGCTGGGTCGCTGCGTCTCGGACTCTGTACAGGGTGCTGCGTTTGGGAAGGATTAAAATTAAGCGAGTTAAATTTGGGGTTATAAATGTGTGTTGTGAATTTAATAAATGCATCAAATGAATACAAAGTGCTGCCTGCACTTTGTATTCATTTGATGCATTTATTAAATTACCAAGTTTTAGTAGTTCTATATCTTCGTAAGAACAAAGTGATATTTAAATTCCCAAGGGGTCAATTACGGATAATTTATCACGAATTGCACCTATTTGTAAACTGCATGTTACTTTGAAGGTTGTTAAATGCTTAATATGCTTATCTTGCCTACCTTTAACTATTACTACGTCTATTTGGAGTGAGATTCGACCAAAATACCCTTAGCTAGGCGTTTTTTTAAATGCAGGGTTCACTAACTGCCATTGAAAGGTTCGGGATGGTATATCATCAAAAAGGAGCTAAATTAAGTTACCTGCAATAAAATAGAAAATAAGTTCAGAAGTTCTACAGCATCCTGTATACCGGCACGGGATCACGCGAGCCAGTCAACTTAATGGTATCAGAGGAACATAACTAACACATCCTGTCGTTGGACCGCGGCTGATGTGACTGCGCCAGAGTCGATACCGAACGGACTGCGAGTGCCAATAGCCACTGCACCTATACTCGGAAGTTCTGGCCAGTGGCTAGACAAACATTACAGTTTGATATTGGACCACAGAATTTAAAGGTCAACAGTCGACAATGTACGGAGGCTGGTAGGTATAGCTTCCTCGAACGTATTGTCATCCACCTACAACAATAAGACCAGAAATGAGACTTCATGCATGCCTTAATGATCATGAAAGTGAATAAAGTCTTGCTGAGAGGGCTCAAAGAATATCTCTTTAGCAACAAGTCTTTTAGTACATACTCGTAACTTAATCAGCTCGACTACCACATATGTCACTCTTTTTGAAAAGTTGCTATGTTTGGCTACTGCAAAGCCTTCTTGACAACGGTCTGTATGTTGATCAAATATTTAAATTAAGTTGGTAGCCATGATTTAAAACTTCCTTTTTATTAATCAAAGAGACACCCACTATTTTACTAACTGACACGTTCCATGTATCCTTCCTCAAATACAAACCAAAGGTCAAATCCTCCACAAACATTTCTCCACACTTTCTCCTTCATCCACCGTAATAGCGCATCTCTTCGGAGTATTTATACCAGCATAATGTATCGGCATGTCTATTTGAAGATCCCCCAGTGGCCTGTAGGGCACCGTTTACTAAGGTCAGCGGCGACCAGGGGACCTCCCAGAGCAATCAACTTGTGTGATTGGAAACAGGTATTTATATACAACGTGGTCTCTTTGGAGTGGGTGTCCTTAAGAGGAAATGCTTTTGCTGGAAAGGATTTTGCTTTATGTTGAGTTATTTTAATAAAGGTTGTTTTCTATTTCACCCACAACAGTTCACACATACACAAAACTGCAGTGTGAGAATAATCGTTGACAATGTGCGATGATTATCATTCCTAAGCTCTAAAATTGTGTTTGAAAAGGATTCATCACAAATCCAAAGGTATTTCGGTTCGGTATATCGCACTGTAAATTCGAATGTCTTATTGACTGAATTTCAGCAGACCGCGTACCAAAATATGAAAGGCAACCAAATCTAGGTACACCTTCATCAGCATAAATAACTAAACACAGTCCAATTAACATTGCCAACCTCGCAAATAGTCCCAAACATTGGTCCCAACGTCTTTGCACCCTATTTCTACGGAGCCGTCCCAAAGCAAATTGGCACTCATCCAAGTGTTAAGGGCTTGCGACACGCCTTTGCGAGGCAGGACGAAAGGTCATCGGGTAATTAAGAGTCCCTCAAGCAATCAGAATGTGAACGGCCTGTGATTGGTTGCAATTTCGTCCGCCTCGACAGATCAAAGGCGATGTTGGTGTCACTTGTCAAATGGAATATTTTAGGGATCGACGTTTGATGTTCGCTCGTCGATCTCGGATGTATTTTTAATTTTGTAACGATTTTTTTGCGTCATACATTATGTATGTTGTGTGTCGAACTCAAAGGTTGGGCCGGGAATGCTAATGTGTTCTGTTTTTAAATAGATCGGGGATGGACGAGATTTTGATGTGCAAGGCGAAGATGTTATCATGGGTACCTACAGTAAAAAGGTCTCCATTAATATATATCGAGGTTTCCAGTTCTTTCTAGAGTCGATACTGTTTTTGATAAAAAAACCATATAGTATAAGTCCTCCTAATTTCAGAAAACGTGCGTTACGAAATTGATTACCAAATCAAAGAAATGAACTTAGAAAAAGCTTTGCACCTATCACGCTCTACTGTTCTAGACGACAGCCTCTTCCAGTGTTAAACAACTGAAATATATTACTATTTTACTACTTTTATTTTACTAATTTATTTCATCACCATTGCTCTCAAAAACGGTGAAGCAAAACATCGTGAGGAAACCGGCATGTCCTGGAACCAATAATTCGAAGACATGTGACATCTACCAACCCGCACTGAGCCCGCGTGGTGGATTATGGCCCACTCCCTCTTATGGGGGGGGGGGGGCTGTGTCCCAGCAGTGGGAACATTATAGGCTGATTATGTATGTATGTATGAAATATCTTAGATTATTTAATTATGAAGCGGTTTAATTATCTTTTTCTCGGCCTTTCAAGCCTACTACCAACCTACACATATCATCATCATTCATCAATGTTTTTCCTACCTAAACCTAACCTTTTCAATCCTCAAAATATGTGTTCAAGAAATACTCGCGATCTTCGAATGTACCAAACTTATGTAGTGAATCCACCTTGGTTAATACTTCAGACGTAAATATATAAGGCTCAGTGATATCTCAGGGTGTAAACAACCCTTTTAAATAGTTTACTGTCAAGAGGGGTACGCGGGGGTGAAGTTGGCGGGGCGAAGGAGGGGGGCAAGGGACGGCTAAATATCTTTTAGTATCTGCAAAACGTCTAATTTAGTAGCAAGGCTTTGATGTTGTCTCTTGGATTTGGGGTGCGGTGGAGCTGTGTTGTGGTTAGAAAAGTGTGAGCAAAACTTTGAAATTGTTTACCGTAAGCAAACCTTGCTCTTACACCTGGTTTCTGGAACGAAAATAAACGACGTGTCTTAAAACTCCTGTCAAGTGATTCAATTGGCTGGCGATAATTCAATCAAACGATCACAGCAGTTTACATGCGTTTGTTAGATAATGTTTGTGTTGATTTTCATTCCAGAAATCGGATGTATGAGCAAGATTATTAATAACTTTTTTACCTAAAAGCCTATCTTAACAAAGGATATAATAACGCTTTAGGTTAGAGTCAAAATGTTATTGTTATTATTCACCTTAGCTTTCATCGACTTAATAAAAGTACCGAACTGTTTCGTTACAAGATAGGCTTTTTGAGACCTCAAACTATGACCTTCGTTGCCTCTTGAAAATGTGGAGATTTATTAAATGTTCATGTCGTAGCCGCATAAGACTCTTAACGAGAGCTCTAATTAAAATGAGCACGTCATGAATCTACCAAAAAAATGATCATTCAAGACGACTCCACAACTTTCAGTATTCTCCCGGTTGTGTAGACGGTCCCAGAGGAGCGTCCTCTCGCTTACTTATCCATCTCTATCTGATCATTGTCCTCGACAGGAGATTCCAATGTACCTACATATACTATACTTGTATGTATAGGTATTCAATGTTCACACTATGCCAGTTAATGGCGGCTAGAAGGGGTCTGACTTTGAGACTGTTATTAAGTTGGGTTTAATGCTATGTTTATTACGTATACGGTTAGCAGAAGCGGTTTGAAATTGTGTCAGCCTCTGCTATCAAACAACCACATACCTTCAGTCACATCCATAACTTAGGACTCCTAAGTTGTGATTGGTGGGCTGTATTGCATGTAGACACCTACTTCTCGGAGACCTACCTACTTCAAGACATTTAGACTGTACCATGACAAAATTATCATTATGATCTGAAATATAACTTCATTTAATTCTATTTATAATTATTCTTTTTAAGCTTTTCTCCAGTGCTGATACTGGGTTGAAAAGGGCCAGGAAAAATCTCTTGCTCATTGAAAACTTTAACTACTTAAGAAAGTGTTTTATATTCAGATTAACCCGACATCTTTCTTGACCCGAAGTTGACCCGAAGTCTTTTATTAAGCTTGTTGAGGTCAGTGTCCAATCAAATCCGTTGCAGTCAAACTGTGAGATATGTCATATCTTTCAACTCTATATATTTCAATACAGTTTCCGCATCACTTGCGTGTTTATCTCTTGTTCCTCCAACTGTTCTTATTCCCTGTAATTCCTGTTCCGCCATTAATTATTCCCACTGGCATGTAACCATAAATACAGTAATTAAGACGTCGGCGTGGCGTTGCGGAGGATTGCGTATGTTGCGTGTGGTGCGGTGCGTTGCGGCTTTGTCTTCATTGCCAGTTGTTTGTAACTTAAGTTTAGGAGATAGACTGAATTATGAACACGGAAATAATAATTTAGTATATGATTTTGATGAGATCCTTATGTATTAGTAGCTGTTACCTGACAAAAACTTTTTTTGCGCGGAGCCCTATCTCTTTTTCAAAAATACATAAATGTTGTAGGTACTACTTGTAACATCAGCTACCAGTGAAAGTCGTGTCAAAATCGGTCCAGGCATTTTGGAGATTAGCCAGAATAAACAGAAAGACAGACAACACTGGTAATCATCGGTAATGGCCATGTTTTACAAATATACTGGACGATTTCAACTTTATCTCTATGAGTCCTACGAAATTTGATAAATTTTTTCGCACTTTCGTCTTATCTATTCTTACTCCCAGTTATATTTGTAAAGTTAAATGGTATATTGTTCGCACGAGTGTGGTAGACGTGGAAATAGTGATGTTTCTTCAATAAGTTAAATGGTATATTGTTCGCACGAGTGTGGTAGACGTGGAAATAGTGATGTTTCTTCAATAAACAGTGATGTTTTGCCACCGTTAGCGTCGTTTAGTTTGTTTGTATGAACCGTGTTGTTTGTAGACGAAGTAACAGTTGTTTGAAATATGCGGCTGTTTGGGAATATAGGACAAAGTTTCAGTGAAAATGTTGTCGTGTTTTTGTTGCTCGGAACTACTTTAACAAATACTGTACATTATTGTATTCTGGAAGTCCTAATACCTATAAGGATTCGTTGAGAAAGATTTCATTTTGCGTTAACAATCATATCATGCAATACAATCATTCGAACAAAGCAATTGCTGGGAAAATGTATGTAGATTCAGCTCTACTATAACCTTTTTTAAGAAACAAGCAACAATTATCTTTTAAAACTAAAATTCAAATCCAATAAAGGCTAGGTCCAGGTGGTGTTCTGTATCTACCTACCTCCATTGGAAAAAGGCGTGGTTATGTGTATTTTTCGCAATGCGAATAGGTAAACAATAAACAACATTTTAAAGCGATATTCAAAACAGCCAGGTAATCCATCTGTCGTTAAACACCAGCGGTTCGAGCAAACACTCACGCGCAATCCGATGTGTACCCAGCAGAGAGGTAGCTCTTGAAGGGCGCCCATTTATTTGCACTTACCCTTAGTTCGCGCTGGCTCAGGAGTTTTGTTTGGAGGGTACGGTGTCGTGCACACTATGGTGCTGTTGATGCTTTGATTTAGAAATGGTTCACGATAAATGTCCTGGAGGATGGGTCGACATGTGAGCGTTTGAGTTCAAGCTGGACCTTTATTACAATTGTCTACAAGAGCTATTCCAGTTATTTGACCCTATATTAATTAGCAATCTAAGCTTGTAAGCGAGCTTCGACGAATATACTAAGTAAAACGTTTAGATCTTTAATTCTACTGAAAATGATCTGTTACGAAGCCATATAGATTAGGACGACATCAAAATTGTCAAGAGCGTTATTGTGAAAAGTAAAACTAAACAAACCCCCAGAATTTGGCGAACTACAAATATCTACTCTCATAAGTATCAGTGAGTTATGATTTAAAACTTCGTGGTTCCGTATAATAAACATGAAAACTTGTACGTTTGTTTCTTAATAACAAACAATAATAACATATAGGTCCATCGACTTAGTTGTTTCAGTACCGACTCATACTTACAAACGGTTCCTCTCTCATTATTTATGTCCGCGATTCCTAACTTCTTTCAACTCGTAGACTATGAAAATTATCGTTGTTCTAAAACAAGATCTCAGTTCCGACCGCGACCCAAACTTCCCTCTACACTGAGATTAAGAATTATTACCTCTTATCTCTGTCCTGAGTCGACGAGTCGTCGACTATTTGCGCGTACTGCCTCGCACCCGATATCTGAGTGAAATTATTTCGACAAACTTTACCTAACGGTTGAACACCCCTGGCAGGACTCCATCACTCACCATACTAAATTCATCTTTACACATACAATAATAAAGTTTAATTTACATTGGAAAATCACGCAGCTTTCGGGACACGTGATTAACGAAAAGCGGGAAACTGGGAAATCATTTGTAAATTTCCGAAAGGGACAGGTGACGTGATATTATGCAAATTTCCGGCGAGTGCGAGCGAGATAGAAGCACTGTTGAAGTTCAGCCGAACAGACGCGTCTCCGGATAAAATTTATTCGCGGATGAAACGATTTATTACAAAAGCGTTGAGTAGGTACTCGAAATTAATTACACTAAGTTTTGCTTTCATTTTGTACCATTGTGCGAGGTCCGGGGGATTTTCCTTGTCTTGTCGAGATATCGGTGGTTTTTATTACATCCTCGACAAAGGGGATTTTGGAGGTGGATATTTATGACAAGTTTGCAGCGCTTTATTTTCTTTATTTTTGTTTTTTCTGTCTATGAAATATATGTGGGATGCTCGATACTTACGCTTGTTGACTCAGGCATTAAGCTATCTTATAGCTGCGACGTGATCGAGTTTGTTGGCTCGATATGTTTCAATATATTGCTGTTGCGTCGGCAGTAATACATAAGGGCTTGTTTATTTGTATTTAGGAGCAAGTTTAGGTAATTGCTGTGAACATCATGCTGGTCATGATATAGCCTTAAGCATACATAACATGAATCTTTTTCGACATGGTTATGACCTGTTAAGATCAAATGAGAGAATTGACGTTTTGACTGTCTAAGTTTTGATTGTAGGTTCGAGGCAGAATGAGTGGTAACGAGACTGACTAACATGAAACATAGGTACCTAATTTGTAAAGAAGAAAACATATGTAGTTGATGAAAGCATGCTACCACTTATACCTATCAGTGAAAATCAGTCCTAGTAGATGGATAATTCACGACCAGATTGAATTGATGCCGCGTTTCGTCTGGCTACCTACCTAGGGGGTACCTAGGTAGGTAGCCAGACGAAACGCGGCACTACGAGGTTGCTGCGAATGCGATACAAATTGCGATCATGCTAACATAAACAGACCAGACAGCGACTGTGCACTCACTGAGAATTGCGATCTCAATCCTTGAATGTTCCGGGTATAGTCGTAATGAATGGCTAGTCCCATAGGAATAGTTATAACAATAGCTGACCTCCTGAAAAATAACTGAAGGGTATTCAGTGCCACTGGGACTTTCAAATAAGGTCTTCTGATTTTTTTTAAATCCCTGTTCATCTCGCATGTTATTCTGATTTCCATGTCACCTAGATTTATGGGAAGAAAATTCGCTGTGCGATAACCACTTGCACGTCGGCGTTCGCGAGCCGTGATGTGGGACTTACGTCGCAACGCAACCGATTGCCAGCGCGTCAAAAATGCCGCGGATCTTCCCCGATAAAAACGTTTGCCAAAATAAAAATATTACAGCAATTTAAAAAAAAAAATGCCATTGATTACGTTAGCTTAAAGAGAATAAACTTAAATAAAAATATATGCTGCAAACATACATATCTATACTTAAAAAAAATGTTAAAGTTAAAAAAGTAAATATTTTTTTCCGATTTCCCGGCAATTTTATTTTTCGTGATTAAAATATGCTATCTGTAACACTTATAAAAATTATAAATAAAGTAGACTATATGTCCTTCAAAATGATTGCAAAAGATTTGTATTTCATTCATGGGAAGTAGATTAAATAAATTGTTCAAAACAAGACTCCTCGGCCGGACCGGCCGGAACGCTGCGTATCATATTATTAATTTCGTTGAATCTGTTAAAAATATAAACGTTATTGATTTGTTATATATAACTAATTATTATAAATAGTTTATTTTATGAAAATATGGTATAATTTCTCTATTTCTCTTACAAATAATTTCTACAGTCCGTAAACAAACCAGAAACCGAACGTAAACAAACACAAACATAATTCGACAACTTCTTTTGCTAAATTTATCAACTTTCGAGAGTTATAGAGTATGATAATTATACACCATTATAACGTGTATATTGTCTAGAAAAATTTAATATATTACATTATTAGAAATATGCAATAAAACACGACATAATTACGTTAACACTTTTCACATACTCACACACGAAAGTTCACGAAACACGCCTGACTTTAAGTCGTTGTTACAACCACAGGATATTGAAAAATGCACTGCATTTGGTTTCAGAGCCATCTATATTTGTTTCTGTGTATTAAAAATTACAGATAATGTATGAAGGAGCCGTAGTTCAACCGTAAGTTCATGTTTCCGAACGTTCCTCATAATGGCACTGTAGTACCACTGACGTAAGTCCCTAAAAACTTTTGTGGTACTACAGTACCCAGCGACGTGCAAGTGGATAAAGGACCCTGCTAAATGGCAATGTACCTTAATATAATAGCTCAATAATATCATCGGTCATTACCCTGGCAAAGCGGTATCGTGCGTTGTGGCGACGTCCGGTTCCGGCGTGCGGCGCCACGGTCCACTTCCGGTGTCCTCGGCCGCCGTGACGTCACAGCCGGTGCGCGTGTTACGCGCTTCCGCCGCAAGTAGCTGTAAATAACAGCTCGGTTTCAGGAATTTTTGAAAGATAACCTCCGTACGTGACTAATATGGTGGTGTCACTGTAATGTCATCGTTATGATTGCCAAATGACGTAGGTAAGCAAGAGATACAATAGTACCAGAAACCTCATTTTGCATGAATTTAACAGTGAATTAAAATTGACTACCTAAGCACAAGGGGTCAAGTAACTCAATGTTGCTGTAAACAACTGTGTATAATCTTTCTTTTTCTTTCCTCCATTTGATTGTAACTTTTTTTTCTTTCCTCCATTTGATTGTAATTACACTTAACGTAGGATTTAATTTCATCACACTATAATAGACTCGATCAAACAACAATTAAAACCTATCTCAACAAAACTTACGCTTGGAACAACATCAATATAACAAAACATATAGTTTTGTAAACTACACCCCTTTGAACTGAACTTTACACGGACGTACATTTATTACTCGCACGGAGTTCTGAACTAACCCAATACCGGCTACCTGCCGTAAAAACTGCCGGAATTGGGAAAACTGGGTGGCTCTCTTTGAGATTGATCTAATGGTTTTGAACGGCGGGAAATTCGGGTTTGGAAAGTATTGGCTGGCCTTGTTATAAATAATAGCTCCATTCTGTTGGTGATATACATACACTAGTTGTAAAACGGACCAAAAACGGTGAACAAGTTTGACAACAGAGTGATGCAATTTTCCGGATAAGTCATTAGGTACACCATAAATTATTCATTCCTTTAAAATCAAGCTCGTAGACCTTGTTTCAAAGTAGCAACCAACCTACTTCATCACGACATGAAATTTTAAGAATATGATTTTTAACAACTTAAAGCTTTTCATTCCTTCTGGTTCTTGACTGATTTGAATCCCACAAAGTACGGAGCGTTTTTCTTCATAAAAATATTTTAAACTAGCGTTCATGCACGAGTGACTCCGACTGAAGCTTATCTCACCCCAGGGAAAGATAACACAGGGAACAAACGTGACGATAGCTCATGATCCCGATGTGACAGCTGATGACACATTACATTATAACATTGTAGCCAATACAGTATGCAACTAAGATGTAGATCAAAATTAAAAGCACATCAATATCCAATAACTTAAGTTACGCTACTAACATTTCCCTCCTGCGAACTCCATCCAAAGATAATCTAAAATATTAATACATAAATCAAGCGCTTATGAAGCGCCGCTAGTTGCTGAGGTTTCAGTACACAGATCGCACAAATATCGCTACTACGTAAACGACTGTGCACGGAGAAAGTGTAACGGAGGGTGGGTGCATCCGATGAATATGTATGAGGGGGAAGAGGGTCGCCGGGAGGACGCCGGGGAGGGGGCTGTCCGCGTGTAAATGGAAATTTCAAATAAAAATACCTCAAATATTAACATGAGCCCGATTCGTGTTGTTCCGCGTGTTTTTGCGCGGCCGGCCGGCCCGGACGGGACACGTATGATAACACGCCCGCAATAAAAGCAACGTTTTTAGCGGAGATTCGTTTTTTGAATTATTGGACGCCTGAATCGTTGGGGCGGGCTTTGTAATGAGTTGTCGTCAGTGGCGTGGCGCGGGCTCAGTGTAATTGCGATCACGGATTTTCAGAAGGTTGTTTAAAGTGTCTCTGTAGTAAACCACGCAATCTATCAAAATCAATCGCAATCTATCTCAAGAACAATCTTTTCAGGTGTTCTACTTGTTTCCTACCTCAGTCCGTACTGGGTCAGGAGAACGCAGTAAGAACTGTTGATATCGCGAGCGTGTATGAATAACGCATTAGATCTGAACTTCACGGAGCTGCCGGGCTTGCACGGGGGGCGAACGTCACTGCTTTTGTATACAAAATGTTCATCAGTCACATGTAAGTGATCTACACTTAACTGTGTCTATTTCTTTACTATTTCTCAGAAGCAGTAGAGCTCTCAGCAGAAAGGTTATCGGGAAAAGGTTTACGATATTAGGCGTGAAGCCAAGCAACTTTATTTGTGGCTTAGCTTTAAGGTTCATACAACAGAGAAGGTTTCAACTTTGTCTCTGTAGTAATGTAAGTAACCCAAATGTGTTCATATTTAGGTTTGCACTCATAAAAGGTGATAATATTCTATCCAAGACAATCCAGCACACCTAACTACAGGCAGGCTTGAAGATTATTGGAAACTGCTTTTGCAAATTGTGTACCACTTCCTTCCTGGAATTTTCCAGTAGAAGTTATTCTTTGATAGTCGTTACGGGTAGTCAGAACCCCAAAAGTCTGACAACCAGTCTTAGCAAGGAGTATCATGTTGCCTAGTAACTGGGTTGTGGTGGTCAGGTAGGCAGCGGCTCCATGTAAAATACTGATATTCAGCTGCACAGCATCCGGTTAGACTGGAAACTAACCCCAACATTGAATGAAGTTCTTCTTTTAAGTTTGCGGCACAGATTCATATATCTTATTCAATTCTCTGCAAGTGTTGCAAGGCAGGTCCTTTTTCCGAATTCTGTATGACATTTTCGTCCTGAATTCGTTTTTGTAGTAGGTCAGGAGCACACGGTAAGTACGCAGCGTTGATACGCGCGCGACTATGAATAAGGCATTAGATTTGAACCCGCGATGGTGCACTGGGGACGACTTGCTGAGCTATCGTTTATGTGTATCATGGTAGGTATGCGATTTTGTCATGTTGTTTTTGGCGTTTGAAACACAGATATATTGTGTCTTTGATTTGGATTAATGTAGGTACTGAATAAATAAATTTCCTCTAACCATGAATGCTTAAATCATTTTGTAAAGGGATTTGCAAGTATTCGAATCACCGTTTGTCTGGAAATAATCTGGAAGTGACACAATGCCCAAATATTAAAAGAAATGCTACATTAAGCCACCTCGAAAGTACAGGTTTTTTTTTTCACAGCTTTGTCGTCCTTGGTTGTTTACATCTAGTTTTGTTCAATATAATTATGTATTTCAAATGAGTTCCTTTCATTAATAAAACATCTGAATAATTGCTATTAGCAATACATAACAGTTGGTATTTTATAACTAAAAGCTGATTGTGTACCGCGATACAATCAGCGAAATATTTAAACACATTACTTAGTTGTCGTGACGTCAATAGCCACTTAGTACGTACTAATTATTTTGTTTTATTTACATTACCGAATAATTTATAGTACGAACAACTAACAATTTGGATAAAAAATAGATTAAATTGTTTCAACAGTACCTACCTAACACGCTTGTTAGCTCAGTTTTAGTAAATCATAATAATTTGTAACATTTTAATTAAGTTTACTTTATTCAGCTGTTTGAATTAAAATTTTGATTTGGCTGTGAAAGCAAATCTTGTGATGTATTGTCTCGCTTTGTTAAATACAGGGTGTCTAGTTAATAGTGCGACATACTGCAAGCTGCAAGGGTGATAACTTGCTTTAGTTTAGTTAATAGTGCGACATACTGCAAGCTGCAAGGATGATAACTTGGGTTGGTTTAGATAATAGTGCGACATACTGCAAGCTGCAAGGGTGATAACTTGCTTTAGTTTAGTTAATAGTGCGTCATACTGCAAGCTGCAAGGATGATAACTTGGGTTGGTTTAGATAATAGTGCGACATACTGCAAGCTGCAAGGGTGATAACTTGCTTTAGTTTAGTTAATAGTGCGACATACTGCAAGCTGCAAGGATGATAACTTGGGTTGGTTTAGATAATAGTGCGACATACTGCAAGCTGCAAGGGTGATAACTTGCTTTAGTTTAGTTAATAGTGCGACATACTGCAAGCTGCAAGGATGATAACTTGGGTTGCTTTAGATAATAGTGCGACATACTGCAAGCTACAAGGGTGATAACTTGCTTTAGTTTAGTTAATAGTGCGACATACTGCAAGCTGCAAGGATGATAACTTGGGTTGGTTTAGATAATAGTGCGACATACTGCAAGCTGCAAGGGTGATAACTTGCTTTAGTTTAGTTAATAGTGCGACATACTGCAAGCTGCAAGGGTGATAACTTGCTTTAGTTTAGTTAATAGTGCGACATACTGCAAGCTGCAAGGGTGGTAACTTGGGTTGGTTTAGTTAATAATGCGACATACTGCAAGCTGCAAGGGTGATAACTTGGGTTGGTTTAATTAATAGTGCGACATACTGCCAGCAGCAAGGGTTATAATTTGGTTTAGTTTAGGTAGTAAACAACACCAGAGCACACATGTTCCTCGAGAACTTAAGGTTTTTAAGTTACACAAAGTTATCTAAAATATAACCATACCACCATGCATTAGCTTATCATCAGCTTGTTATAAGAAATCCGTTTCTAGTATATTATTATTTTTCACCTACATCAGGTTGTTTGCTTAATTAGTTGGAAAGTCATTTTCATGAAAAAGACGATCGACTTCAAGTTAATTAATTATACCATAAATTTTCTAAATTTTTCACTAAATGGTTTTCTTATCTCAAACTTTTTAAACTCTTGTAGAGAAAAAATAATGCATGAGACCGCTTTCACAACTTACTTAAATACAAGCTTGTTTAATGGTAAATCTGGATTAGAGGACCCAAACGCAAAACACGCAAGTTTTATAATACCTAAAAGTATATGATCGACTACAGTAAACAAAATCAGAAAAATATATAATTTTCTTCAGGATATATGCTAGTTACCTACATAGTCTGTTGAAAACGTAATACAAGTAATTTGATATTTACTACTTTCTTTTTACAATAAAAATACTAATATACATACAATTATTCTGATTTTTTGTCTAATTATTCTACAAGCTACAAACTACATTTTTTAGTTCAAACACTAGATTTTTTGTAAATAGATAATTGCTTCATATTTTGCAGTCAATTACCAGCGTTGTATCATCGAGCTTCTCTTTCTTTTCTATGCAGTCCGACAGTGACCGTTGTTTTTTGCCCTCTATTTTATTTACATTGCAGTCAGTTAGAAAAGTAAGACCAAAACGATAGAAAATTAAAATGAGATACTCGTATATTCTAGATGTTCATTTCTTTTTAAAAGAAAATTATGAAGATTTTCTTTAAAATTCTCAGTAATTTTCTTTTCACAAGAGATGACTTTCACTAACCTTTTTACACCTACACAACTTGGGTTTGTTATGTTCCTTAGAAACGAAATCACGACATTTATGAATACATAATCCACACATCCTCTATCTACCACAGATTACACTTCAATTATTTACACAGAGCACGCTCTTCCATGCTAGACGCGACACTTTTTTACATGCGAGCGTGTGTTTTATTACCGGAACGGATCTCAAGTACGCCTGTCAGCTATCGACCCTTGTCTGAAGGACACTTCTAGGTGTTCTTTAGCCGTGGCGCTTTTTTGTGGAAAAATTTTGTGATTAATGATGGGATGATGGGGATGAAGTTGAGCGAAGAAAGAACGTGTGTTATTTGAGGCTGTTCTAGGATTATGTGATCTGGACATAGAGGTTTTATGAATGGAGTAAAATTATAATGAATGTATTTATAATTCACTATCGGCCTATAATTATCCCACGCGGGCCCAGTGCGTGTTGGTAGATGTCATAATATATGTCTTCGAATTTTTGATTCTAGGACATTCCGGTTTCCTCACGATGTTTTCCTTCAGCGTTTTGAGAGCAGTGGTGATGAAATTATTTACACAAAGTAAAGTGCCTGTCTGGGTTCGAACCGACTCGTAAGTCGGGGCCGCCCCCACCGGGGGCCTGAAAAGGCCACTTTGGCAGAATCATAAAAGAATAACATTATGAATCATAATATGGCAAAGACAGTCCGTGTTTTTCTTTTTTTCGCTGCACTACCTAGGTATAATCTAAGAGTTTGGGATTAGATTTGGATTGGATTGTTTGGTATTTTAGCACAGACAAAAAAAATTACTGAAAAATCCTTCACTAATGGGATTTGATACGATTAACTTAACAGTTAACTGTCCATTATGATTCATAATGTTATCCTTTTATGATTCTGCCAAAGTGACCTTTTTAGGCCTCCTGCTCTCAAAGCGGACTCAAACGTTTAAGCCAAAACACATTCCAAATCGTCAATATACGCTCTCCTGTTCTGAATGTATTGACAGAACTAAAACAAAAATAAAACTAAACTTCCGGAGAAGGAGAGAACTAGAACTTTCAGGTAGATGAACAAAACAACTTACTTAAAGTATGTGTGGATACATTGAACTGCGGTCTTTCATATAATTCTGCATTACACCATACCATTACACTATTATGGTGTAAGAAGCAACACCAAACGACCTTCAAGAACTATCAAAGGTCTGCAAGTACCGTAGCATGTTTCAGTGCTTTTAGCCTATCCCCATGGGGCGATAGGATGATATTACGCATGTATGTTCTACAGGAGAGATTTAAGTCTCCCCAAATTTCACCATAGATATTATCAAGGGACTTTTAATTTTGCAATTTGTTGCACTGACACCCCTGTGGCCTGGGACAGACAGACGGACAGATGGATGATGTGACGTATGTAGATTTTATTTTAAGATAACGCGGTATAGAGTTGTCTATTGTGCAGGGGTGTGAAATTGAGGTGTGGGGAATCACAACATTTGGGTGATCACTATGATCACTACAAAGAATTGAATTGGAGAGTTAGGAAATAGTTTTAAAAAGTCGTAGGTACGTGTGGTAGTTAAACTTGTTCAGTTTACATATATCCAGTGTCCATTTGAGGAATGGTAACTTATTGTTCCTTTAATTAATTTGTCACATTGAAAATAAAACAAGTATACTGATTTTGGTTTAATCTTGTTTGATTCTCAATGCGGTCTTGAGAATGTGATTAATTAACCATCATAATCTAAGCATCACAAGTCGTTTACTATCTGCTAGACTGGCATTTTATTGGCGAATAATACTTACAACTAAAAATACTTCCCTTTTCGCACCAATTCCCGTTCCTTTTACCAAGATCGTATTAACCAAAAACGAGCCAAAACCCATTAAGTACACATATAGGTAAACAAGCTTATGTAAATAAGACCCGGAGCCAATGCACGTTGCACAAAACACAAAGTAATCCTCGCTGAATTTATCTTTTTATCTACAATTAGGATTTTGTCACCTCCCCTAGAGCCGGGGGACCATCAAAGGCCGTTCTCATTATGCGAGGTTATTGAGTTATCAAACGCCACGGAGGGAGATTAGTTCATACTTCCATACACAAATCCTATCACACAAGCTGACGCCTCTGAGCAAGCCTCATGACGGTCTACCGCAAAACATTTGTACTAGGAAGACCTTCAAACTTTGTCACACAACGTAAATTCAACTTAAAAGTTTTGTCAATAAAGTTCTCATTCACATTTTCTGGAAACTCATGTGACAATTTTCCGACTAAGCAAACCTCAGCTTTATAATTCTTTTACTAAAGTTGTTTTTGCATTATATAGTATCCTGCCTGAGTGTGTAGTTTCCCCACACATTGATAGTTAAGAAGGAAGTTGCCAGCCTGTTATTTGTCAATGCAAAGGGATAATTTGGTCTCTTAGTTTAAAGCGACCGATAATGAGATGCGTATTCGATTATTTTTCCCATTTCACTTTGTTACTCGATAGTTTATTGGGTTTTAAAATTGCTTTTTGGTGGTTGACATTGTGGTTCTTTACCTCTGTGATATATATTCGGGATGGAAAGTATTTCAATAGTTAAGACGAGAACAACGTTTAAAAAAATGTGATAGCAGTCTGTTGCGTGGTCTCGTAGTAGAAGAAAGTTTCTTCATAACTTCTTGCGATGATCATGGTGATTTTGGAAATACATACTTAAATATAATTATTCCCATATCTTACAAAACCACTTTTGTATGCAGCCAAGATCATGACATGTTTCTTTACTTTACAAGATGTTCTATAGCTAATAACTCAACCGATTATATATGAACACCTAAAACAAACTTCTATTAATTACCCCCAAAAATCAATTAACAATCACAAAAGTATAAACGTAAATCATAAACCGTCAGAAACACAATTAACACTAGCGCTGCGACCCTCCCTTTAGGAGGCCTCCATTGGACGCGGGGGCCTCACAGACCCCGTGCAAATTTCAAATTGAGATCCGTTCATATCCTACGCCATACCTAATACCTACGCCAACAGTACCTACACAGAGGGCGAATGATTCGTTAGGAGTCAGTGAAGCGTTCATTCGTGAACAGGGTCGGGGTATATGCGTACCTGTTATGTGCTGTGATAGTAAATATTTGCATACATATCAATGTGGAGTGCTTAGGGCTTGACGTTATAAAGATGAATTGTATTGACGTTCTGTTTTTGATGAGTTGGCTCGTTGAGGTCTTTTGCATGATGGCGTTTTATTTGATTAAGTTTTTTGATGAACTTGACTGTTCTCTCTTTGGGGTAATTGCGTAATACTCTAACAGTAGCAATTACTTTTATTTTAACAGTTCAACAACATTAATTGCGTTGTTTACATTATAGCAGACAAATTTTTCGAACATATGAAGCAATGGATATCCTTCCAATTCATTCAGATTGGGATTAATAGTGTGTTACGTAATTAGGGTTCTTACGGTGTTTGAAATGTAAATAGACCTCACATTTGATATGTGAACAGGCATGTGCGAAGCATAGAAGATACCTCTGTAATGTTACTTACAAGTGTTGTGAAACCATGGGGTAGCAAAATACAATATTTCGCTGTATTTCGCGTGATAAGTAACACCCACCCTACTGAAATCCGATCCGCGAATTCTCTTGGTAATTAACTACCAATTTCATTTCTTGATGCATTTTTAAAAGCGTCCGACGGCTTTTTAATGGTTATTTTATGGTGACGGATCGCTTATTAAGTTTTTATGGCGGCCGAGCAGTGACAGATGGGATGTAGTTTGACACCAGATTTGAGGGTTACTTGGCAGTCGGTGAAGTAACGCCGAATGGCTACTGCGCAATTGAGAATAATTAATGTTGTGATTTCAAATGTTGGATTGAAATACAAATAACGTTGGTTCTTGCGATGAAGCCGGATATCTTAGGTGAAGTATCACATTCTTCTGAGTTTAACTGAGTAGCCAGATTTTTATAACGTCAGACGTGTCCGATATTATTACATTCTAAGAGCGGACACATCTTTTGACGTGACAACGTCTAATAAATCGATGAAGCTGGCTGCACTCACGAAAAAACATGACTCATGTAGCGTTACCTCGCGGCCTTGCTCTGTAGCGTTCCATGGCGGCTTGAAGTGCAAGCGAATATTAACAAATGCAATGCAACTATTCCATCAGTATTTTCTTATGACGTTGTCACGTTCAACTATCGTCAGTAAACCGACTTTACAGACAACCGATTTTTTGAAGCCTAAGCAGCGTTCTATATTTTGGCATCGCATGTCTCGTCAGATAGTTTTGGTGTTCCTTCGATGTCACATATTTGTGCTGCCACCTGTATATGCCTTCTACAAATGATCACATGTATTTGTCGTCATCTTGACGACTGATATTAATGGATGAATCATGAAATCAGATATTATTCCCTTATTAGTTATTATACATATTTATGCTCGTAAATGTACGTATGGCTTATAAGAATATTATGCTCCTTAAAAAAATCTTGATTATTTCTATAAGAGATCAAATTAACTTGTTGTTTATAAAGCACCATATTAAAATCCTACGTGACAGTTCACTTCGTATCCTTATTGACTATTAAGGAAACAATCAGCATCCGATACGTCTCCATCACAATAATAAACGACGGTATTAATCCAGCTATTCACATATAACACTATCCTCTCCCCAAGGACAGTGAGAAAATTAAAACAGATGATCTAGCGGAACAGTCGACGCTGCGCCATAATTAAAAAGATAAGGAATATTTTCCTTTCGGAGCGTTATGGAGGAAAAACCCCTTCTGTGCGGCGTCCGGGCGGGCCGGTTGGGGACCGGTTAACCGGTTAGAGCCCCCCGGAGACCACACACCGAATCGGTTGCGCACAACGCTGATTAAGTAAACTAAGATAACATAGCCAATATAGTGAAACGTCAAAAGTCAACAAGGGCGCTGGATGTAGTAAGTAAGCTAAGTTGATTTGCTCGTATTCTCAAGGGTTGTCGGAGTATTGTTGTCTCAGACGGTTACTGTTTGAGATGATTGGATTGGCTCTCGAGATGAGAGCTTCATTGTTTGACTCATTGTTTGTGTTGGACGGGTTATCTGTTCGTTTTAACATTGGCTCTTAGATGTTCTGTCTCTTTTGGCTATTGACTGTCTAGATAGCTAAGTTACCTAAACACTCCCTATCTGTTGAGCGTATTGGCTCATGAATTTCAAATGCCAAACGAAAAGGTTAGAAGTGAATTATTTATTTTTATGTTATAACATATCTCGGGACCATGGGGTCCCGGTCCTTTGGAAGGCGTACGAGCGGCCGAAGCCAAGTCGCAGAGGCCCGTTATGACGTTTTCAATGAAATGAGGCACCAACCGACGATTGTTTGATTGTTTGCACTATGCAAGTGCACCCAAGTACAATCCCCGGTTAGTGTAGGACTATTGCAAAACATGGAAACAAAAATATTGGATTATGGATTTTGGTGGCTAAAGTGAACTGGTTATCTAGGACTATGAAAAAACTATAGCCCTGCCTGACCGATGTTCTATATAAATTACACAGATGTTCTATATAAAATGGAAGGGGGTGACTTGCACACTCAATAATGGCCCCCGAAAACGGTCGCTAGCACATAGTGTCGTAGCGACAACATGTCCTGAGATGCTTATGAGGAGTGGAGAAGTATTCCACGGCTATCACGACAATCCCGGAAGTACGGTCAAGATCCCAACCAGCATCTCGCTGAAATGAAGTAAATTATAATAACTTTAAAATTTAGCGTCGAGAACCGATTCTCATAAGTATCTAATTTTTTGAATGATTTTTTGAAATCTTCTGTAGCATCCTGCACTAATTGTTTATTCTTACAAACAAATTAAAAAACTTTATTAAACCTGAAAGTCAAATTCCAACTACACCCTTCGTACACTCTTAACAAGTGCACTCCTAAATCCAAAAATTAGTAGCTATACACGTCTTCTGAATATCGATGTGTAGGGTAGGTGCAGCACGTGGCGGCAGACGCAGCAGTACCTGGCTCACTTAGTATGCAGCTCGGGTCTCGCCGCGTATTGATTGCCTACCCGCCCGGCACCACTCGTAGGGCGGCCTTTTTCAAAACAATACGAACAAGTAATGATTTTTCCCGTACTCAGTTTTGTTTTTGATGCTCAAGACGTGCTGTAGACCGTTAGATAAGTGGGGCTTTCATAGAATCATTTTTGAACGATTGGAATGGGATTTGATTATTTTGTTCGATTGGCTTTTTAAGAAAAGTAAGAATAAAGAAAATTCTTAGCGATTTTGTCAATATGCAGGAAATGATATTTCCCTGCAAATTATATTATCTGCCTAGAAAGTTTGATCACATATTTTATTGAAAACGGATATTTCTTGTGTAGCTTGCGGTCAAGACAATTATTCTCGAATGAGTTTGGCTGCGGTCTTCCACAAATCTACTGAAAAAACATCTACTATTCAGTGAGAAACTAACTAATTACGAATTACTAAACTTGGTAATCTCATTTAAAGCTTATTTAAATGCTTACTCAGGGATCTTTGATTTTATTGATCACTATATAAATAAACTCATACAAATTTACTTACAACTTCAAACTAAACAAATAGCTCGTAAACTTGTAAGACTCATGCGCATAATTTTAAAATAAACTGACAGCATTTTGTGAGTCCTTTAAATACAAGTTCAAGTATGTAGCGGGAATAGAATAAGTTATTCAAAGTTGCGCCATCTAAAGCGTCGCGCGTCGTTGTACATTTTCTCAAAGACATTCCTTGATCTGATATTGTGAAGTGAAGGGGTCGCTTTGACCCGAGGCGGAATTTCAAGGGTTATGCGACACTGCATAGTGTAGTGCTAATGTACTACGTGACTGGGGACTCTGCCAAAGTACCAACTATTTTGAGATTATTATATCCTGATATAAATTGGCCCCAATTGCTGATCCAATTGAATTTTGAAATGTTATTAGGTTGAGAACGAATTGCTGATAAAGGAAATATTAACTTAGTTTTAATTCATTTAACAGAATATAGTCTGAAGCTATTCAAGTATTTCAAGATATTCAACTATCGCAAACATCGACCAGCCATAATAAAAGATGTCATCACATGTTTAAAACAAAAATCAGTAACAAAATCAGGCAATCCAAATAACAACTTAAAATGTAAAATTCAACGATCCAGGCTGATCTGTCCAGACGGTATTCACACACGACAGTCGTATAAAGCCGTGAACTGACAATAACGTAATAATACTGTGTGACGATTATCTCGGGGCAGTAAACGTGTCGTAAAATGGCACAAGATTTGCGCCCACGCCGCGCCGGGTTTGTGCAAGCCCTGTAATGTATGTATTGGTAAAGTTTCTCATGTTTGTGGTTACTAGGGCACATGGATAGTTTTTATTTATTCTCTTCACTAAACGCTGGGGAACTTGAAAATGGTTCACAGAAAGACTGTGAAAATGGAACTTTTTCTGCTTCGAAGTATAAAAGAGAAGTCAGCAGTTCGTTAGGCTCGGTATGTATGAATTAAGCACCTACCACACGCGTTCCGGAGTTAGTCAGGGCTCAATTTTAGGGCCTTTATTATTTTTAATCATGGATATTGATCTTCCCCAAGTTCTCCGTTATGCAAAATGTCTATTGTATGCTGATGCATTGAAATTGAACCTCGAAATAAACTCCGTGCGTGACTGTTTAGCACTGCAGCAAGACATAGACGCGATATACAAGTGGAGCTTAGACAATAAGATGGAATTAAATCCCTCCAAATGCTTTGTAATGACATTCGGTCGAATGCGGCACCCAGTTAATTATAAATATAATTTAAATAACAATACCATCATGAAAACATCAGCCATGAAAGATCTGGGAGTCACATTCGACCGAAAGCTCACTTTCCACGACCACATCGCCACGGTAGCTAACGAATCCTACCAAAGATTGGGTTTTGTTTTGCGTACTTAATTGCCGCGATTTTCGCTCCGCACATGCTATCAAAATTATCTTTAATGCACTCGTACGTAACAAATTGGAATCCAGCATCTGCGTGTGGAATTCACACGAAAGTACCGACGTGCTTTTACTGGAAAAGGTACAAAAAGCGTTCCTTAGGTTTTTCTGTAAGCGTAAACACAGCTATTATCCTTATCTCTATTTGACTAAATTTCTACTGGAATGCCTCGGATATAACTCGTTGAGGTCAGGCGAGCAAAAGAGCAGCTCACCATAGTCTGTAAGACACTCTGTGGCACTATTGACGCGCCTGATCTACATGCTGTTCTGGCTCGCTTCTTTGTGACAACTACTGCCGCGGCAGAAAGCACAGGCTGTTTGCTGTGCCTCCATGTCGCACAGATGCGCGTGCTAAGTCCCCAGTACCACGTACTCTGGCCGCACTTAATGATCTCTAGGACTCCTATCCAACAAACGATCTGTTTGTGGACTCGTCCACTCGACGAAGATTTTGTTGTACTGTGAAAGGGATGTATGAAAGTGTTGTTAACTGTTACTTGATGATTTTATATTTAATCTTATATGTGTTTCTTTTGTGTCTTTTTTGTGTGTATTTAATTCCTGTAATTGGTTTTAAACCGTTTTAATTAATTAAATAAATAAATCAACTTGCCTTGTTCGATAGTTTTAGAGTTCTAAACTAATTCACATTCAACAATTTCTTCAAATCTGCTCCGAGAAATTAGCTTTCAGAAAATTTTAATGAAAACGACTAAATTGTTTGATACGTTTTTTCAGACTCAATGTCTGCATTATTTTAGGTTACACTGTGCTACAAGCAAAACAATAAATCGATAGCACATTACCACAATAGGGTGAAAGCCCAGATTAGCGGACCTTATCCCCAATTTTATCTAAATACTGGCTATAATCCCGACGCGTACAATGGTGACAAAAATAATAAATACGGCCCTGGTACCGCCCACCGGCGTAGCCGCCGTAATAGTACCGGTGGTGTTTCAATATTTTCGTATTGGGGCCATTAATGAATAGGGGCCGAAAAAGCGGAACAAACTAACCCGCTATTGATATGACTAGGGTTATTGTTACGACGTCGTCCTTGTGTACTGTTTTATGATTTCTGCCATTGTGCTTGTGATGAATTGGCGATACCTATTTTGGGGCTTATTCATGGTTCATAGGCCCTGTCTCTTGTAAAGTTAGTGGTTCTGAACCTGTTATGCTTACTACGGCTCATTCAGTTACCGTTCTAGATACGATCGGTGTTGTTGAAGGAAGCCTAAATCTTAGGATTTGTAATGAAACACATAATTATATTTATTTGCAAAGGTGGGTATCGATTGAAAGCTAAGATACATCGGCATCGTGAGAACTTATGACAAGCTTGGATTCCCAGACTCCCAGCAACTTGGTGCACAGTAGGCGTAAGAAATTATGCGAAAATTTAATTTTACTGAGTGGTGTGAATAGAAGTTATCCAATCAATCAGAAATCATTACAAAGTTGTTCTCACAATACCCACGGATGTAAATGACATGGGTTATTCTCAGACAGCTTTCATCATTGCCAATTTGTTTTTTATTATTATTGTTATTTTCGGTAACCACGCACCGAAGCCACAACGGACATTTAATAAAACTTTCTAACAAAACGTATCGTCAAAATCAAAACGAAAACAAAAAGCGAGTCTCACACCTCCCCTCGCGCCTAATCTCCTAACAAAGCGTTGTTGGAACATTTTGGCGCGAAAATAATGAAGTGCACGTGTCGGAGCAGACCCTCGGGTCCCGAAGACCAGTGCACAATGGACGCGTGTCGATCGCTATCAATGGACCAGCTCCTATGGGTGACGGTCCAAACAAAACGCGCTTCGTAAAACATTACCGGATGAGTTATGGTGGCTGCAGCACGATTACGTTCTCATTGGCTTTATGGGACTGTGTTGTTAATTGTCGTAGGCGTGGTTGTGAATTTATGCAATAAACTTGGCTGATTCATTTATTGGTGCATTTTTGTTTTGCATGTTCTCATAGTCCTGAGCGCGCCTCAGATAATCCATAGAGGTTGAACTTAATAGGTAAGATAGCTTTTGTAAAATGGTAACACTGCATGCAAGGTGATTGAGTGGTGGTAGACCAATATGATTATGCAAGTGAACCAGTATATATATTGTAGTTAGTTTCAAAAAAAAAAAAAAACTAAACCAGCACTGTTTTACAGTTTCGGATAAAAATCATGATATTTTGGGGTTAGAAATGACTGATCTTGCCACTCTGCTGAAAATGGTCCCTTTCGAAAAAATATTCCCATAAACATAAATCAAGCTTGATTTAAAAAGACTAAATTATGATTTAAAGAATGCCTCAGCAGACAAATGCCGGGGACAGAACAAGTTGAAACAAAAAGGTAACACATATGAAAGACGACGGGAAAGCTTGAACGCATAAATAATGTCCTTGAATTATCCATATCACTGCAAAATATACGAGACGCCAGTAATTATAATTGCAAAGGTTGACACGATGACAATGAACGCTATTAAAGAACAAAAAATATCGCTTATCTCTTTACAATAAGGTGTAAAGTTAAACGGAGACATAACACAGTCAGCACAAATCACAACTGACAATATAATACGTCCTACGCTTCTATAAAACAATGAGGGACGATCAAAAGTAAAAACGAAAGCAAAAAAAGTGAGACAGTGCACCCAAACATAAACGATCATGACTTGCATTCGAATCGCGAGCAATAAAATAATAATTATACACATGTGACTTATTAGCTGTACGTATTACAAATCATGTGAAAATAAAACATAGAGTTTATGAACCCAATACCACTGGAAAATTAACCTTCAACTCTACATCTTTAAGTACAGAATTGAGTGATGAAATCTGAATGTACGATGTTTTACGATCACGCACGAGAAAATACGAACAAAACAACAAAAGATTTAACAATAGAAGTACGTCGTATCATTTGTTAAACGTCCCTTTTGATGACGAACACTATTATTTTATGAATGATGCTGGGGTGGATGTGGGGAAGTTAATACTCTGTTTTGTTTGATGAATATTACTTTCAGATTGTAGCTAAAACTGTAGGCCCTGGTGGACTATTTTTAGCATTGTAATGGACAGGTTCAATAAACGGCGTATATTCAAGCAAGTAGTGCTTGTTCTGCTAATAGCAAGCTGAGGAAGAATCTGGAATAGTCTAACATTAGGAATTTTGTAGAAATCTATTGTCTAAACAGTTGTTAAGCAGGAAGGTCTTGTCAAACTCAAGTTTTAATCAACAATAAAAGAAAAATTATGAAAAGTGTAAATGTTAATAAGCACTTCAATATTCATTTTTTGTCGATGCTTTATGAAAAAATCGAGTAAGATGAGAGCAAAATGCAAACCGGTAAGATATAAAAAAATCATAAAACAATTGGCTGAATTGCTGAAATAATTTATTAAATAAAGTAAGGCAACATCGTCACACGTCGACCCCATTCATAAAGATTTTATATTCTAAGTAGCAACACATACGGCCTATATGATACATTTTAGATTTCCAAAAGTATGCTTTATCTGAAGTGAATATGGTTGATTTTGTAATGGTAATGGATTTCGAATTAAGTTAGGGTGTCGAAAAGCAATGTCATTTGACTAAGGACACCTTAATGCCGAGTATTTAGTCAGAAGCGGAATGGTTTTATTGTGCGAGAGTAATGTATCGAAAAGTTTTAATTTTGGTTTATGGTTCGAGAGGAATGCACCCTCCTTAGTGTGGCAACCCTTTGCGTTGGCTGGTTGCATTTTTAGTAGAAGCGTGGGTTAATTTGTCACTTTAAGAAAAATGTTTAGAATGAACGAAAAGGGACTGAATAAATTGATACTTAGTTCATTATTCATTGTTGAAGGCTACTTGTCCTGATTTGTATTTTTTGGGAATATTTAAACGTCATCTATTCTGTGACTAAAGTGTGCATGATTTTGATTTAAATACTTGCTTCCCTTTTTTAGGGTTCCGTACCAAAATGGTAAAACGGAACCCTTAATATGGTGAGACTCTGTCTGGCTGGCCGTCTGTCACAGCTGGATATCTCAAGAACTACTAATGCTATCAACTTGAAATTTAGAATAGTTTTAGATGACGTTTGCCCAACTATTTTGAAAATCAGAAAGAAATAAAAATATGTATTTTTTCTTACGAAAAATATGTATTTTCTCTAAAGATTACAGGAAAAATAAAACAATGTCTCTAAATAGGTAGCACAGTTTTTCAGAAATCGTCAACAAAAGTTACATTAGTTCCAATATCGGTCAAGAGATGGCGCTGACCTAAAACTGCAATTGTCTACACCGCAGTGCGCAGTGTTAAAATTCTCTGACAAATATATATATTTATGCCTCGCCGATGAAAATTTAAAAACATATTATTATGATGGTACGGAACCCTAGGTGCGCGAGTCCGACTCGCTCTTGACCGGTTTTTGTAAGCTATATTTTAAAAGTGTCTACCTACCTAAGTGGTGTTTAGCTTTGTTACTATTCCTTTGCTAAATAACAAACAAGCCATTTAGCAGGCTAATTCCTCACCCGTCACCCATACAAATCAACCAGCATCTCCTCAACAAGATTAGCAGCACCGGACCTAAAAAGCAATAAAGTCGACACCCTAGCCTATGAGATTAACAGTTCTAATACCATAAAGAACGGCACCATTGCCGAGCAGCGCCGCGGGGCGTCTTTGTGCGTTTGTACCATTTTATTGGCGTCACAGGATCCCCGAGGTCTTCCATTGTTGCGAGTGGCGCGGCCGATGATTGCCCTCTCCACCCTAGCCGGCCGCGTGTAGAATTGATATGCCATATTTGTTAATTCTCGCACTGGGGCACGTCATTTGTCCTAATAACTGTTTAACGCCTTCGTTATGTATGTATTTGGTACTGGTATGAGTTTGTGTGCGAAAAATGGTAGGTTAGGGAAAAACGTTTCATTGATATTTTAGGCGTTTTAATAATTTCAGATACTTCAATTGTTCAAAATGAACACGAGTCACAATTTTTTGTTTTAATTTAAAGACAAAACATAAAACATTTTGATTGATGACTACAGTCTGTTACACTAACTTTAAAAAAAAGCTGTTTAATATTTTTAATAATAAGGAATTAACAACTTAGAAAAACAGATTATAATAATTTAATTAAAAGTTGTACATACGGGTACTTATACCTGCATCTCCTAAAAAATTGAAGTATTCATCATAACAATTTAAGCGGCATTCAGGTTCATTTTTCTGGTACTAAATAAAAGTGCCCTACGGCTACTGACACCACTCTGCCAACCCCGTTGAGTTAAGTACAAAATCATGATTGAAATATTTTCAAGTGGTTTTAAAACACTTGAATGTTTAATGCTACTTGCAAAATCCCTTTTGTTATAAGTAATATTTTTGGCAATTTCACATTTTATTTGTACAAACTGTAGACTTTACAAAATTATCTAGATAATGCAGTACCTATCACAAAGTTCGAAATAATAGTAGATTGTTTCCCAAGGGAGCAAACAACTATTTTGAAGCCGAGAGTGTTTCAATTCAAAGTATGTCACTCGAGCTTAAAATAGTGTTTTTCCCGAGGTGGACACTCTACTTTATATCACCCTCTATGAAAAAATAAGTAAGTGCAACTTATGATAAGAATAATACGTTTATTTATTTATATACAATCACATGATGAAGACATACTCATTTTTTATAAAACTAAGTAACATCCTAATTTGAGTAGGTAAACAATTACGTACGAAGGCTTTTCGCGCGTTTTTTTATATTTTTTTTTTAATTTGACTCGCGCGCCTTTTTCTATATATAAATAATACAGCCTGTTACTTGTTCATACAATGTTCGTGATTGATCTCTTTGGTGATTGGAACTTTTACTAACAATAAATATCCACATTCCAAATACAAATCACTTTTAATCCCTAAGGATTAAAGAGCTATTCTAGTCCCTGTTTACGATCTAGCTCTTTTTGAATAGATGTGATAAAAAAAATACAAAAAAAAAACAAGCGACTTCCAAAAAAACTTTACAAAGTGAAAAATAACTAATTTCGGAAGTCGGTGTCGTTGGATCCGCATTTTCGTTTTTAGACACCGATTTCCGAAAGTGTTTTTTTCCAAGTCGGTTGTTTTTTTGTAAAAAAGTTTTTTATGTTTTAATCGTTTATCTCGTCAAAATGTAAGGAACAGCTGATTATTTTTCGCCATTTCAGATTTGGTTCCATAGTAAGTGTTCATAATGATGAGTACAACGACCTCTTGGTTGTTAATGTTTTACCAATAACCCTGTAGGTATATTATACAATAACCAATCCAATAACCCTGTATATTAGATATAATATACAGAATAATAATTATAATATCTGAATTGAGAACCTCCTCCTTTTTCCTTTTTGGAAGTCGGTTAAAAATTATAACACAAATGCTGATACGAGTACCTAGTAAGATTTTTACCTCAACATAAAGTGACAGTCAATTTACCCGTAGATAAAACGTACACAGCTATTTCGCATGCACCGTCACTAAGCAGAGTGGCGCAGTGGAAGCGTGCTGGGCCCATAACCCAGAGGTCCGTGGATCGAAACCACGCTCTGCTAATAATCTCTTTTTGCATTTTTCACTATTTTTATATAACTTTCTGTATAATTTTAACTATAGTATTCATGCTTGTTTTGTTATTTTTACATCTATTACGGCGCCGTGCAGTGGTATCACATAGTTTTGTTTAAAAACAAAGGGACAAACACAAACAGCAGTGGACTGCGAGCGCGTTTGTTTTATCATGGGATATTGATAATTTATAGCACGTGTTCTTCCTCCGCTCCGTTCGTACCGCCAATGTTTTTTTAATTGTTCGCCGGCGGCTCTGCCGTTCTGTGGCCCTTTTATATTTTTAAAACAAGGTAAATAACATAGTTTTTCGGGTGGTTAGTGGACTGTGAGCACAATGTTTTTGTATAGAAATGTGAAAACCTGTTTTTGTGTACAGCGACATCTGTTGGCGTGAATAAATACATGAGAATTTTCCTTAACCTTGGACTAGAATTTAAAGATGATTGATTGTGATCTTGTTACTTGTAACAGGTTAATGACAGCGTTTCATGAGGTGTTGCTTGACTAATGTTTCTGTTCTCAACTATTGTAGCAGTTCGAAACACATTCAATAAAGAAAGGCGCTCTAGTATTTTCCTATGCTTACCCATTACAAAGAAAAGCTATCCATGAGGCAGTACCTACCTATTGGAGCTGCCATGCATTAGACATAGGCCCACCTACAACTGCAATATGTAATATGTACGAGTAGGTACCCAGCACATAACGTCAGGGCGCGAGACGAGACGATGAGTGACGTCGCGCCCCTCGCAACTTCGTTACACTACCCTACGCGCGCATTATTATGTAGATTCCAATTTAAAACCACTTGTTATCTAGTTAGCGACGAAAAATACCTAACTGCAGCCCCTAAATTAGCCGCCGGCAGCCTACTACACCGTAAGTAATCAATAGCAATTGACAAACGAAGCATTCGACTGTCAAATTCTAGTTTTGACAGTAACAAAAGGCTTTGCAAAGATATTAGTGCAGTTGCGAAAATTGTGCTGGCAAAGTCGTTGTTCGTGATTTTTGGGGTGGCAACGGTAAAGTTAAGGTGGTCCATGTATAGCCGTAGGTGCGTAATAGGGGTCTTGTTATGGTAATCGCGCCCCGAGGCTGAGGAGCAGTGAGGGTACTGCAGGATTCAATATTGGAGTGGTCATCGATTGGAGACCTAACGAACACCGGATTGGGAAACGTTCTTGAGTTCTTGCATTATGGTTTCGAGTGTCACGTTCGAATTTCACAATAGGCAATTTGATTCTCTGTTATATTCCTCAAATACAAATTGTAGCAATATCCGCCATTTTCTAATTAATGCTAAAGGATGATTTTCACCAAACGGCTCGTATCGCATCGGATCGGAACGGATTTTACAATCTTTAAACGATATTAAATCGTGTACATAGTATTTAAAGTCTATATTACTTACCAAGCCGCGCACAGCAGCTTGAACACGGGCGTCTTCCGCGACACGCGATCGTAGCCGAAAGTATGCTGCGACGCGCGTACGGCTCCGTTCGCCTGTCGTCGTATCCGATAGAATCCATTCGGCTGCAGTCTAAATTTTTCTTTTCCTCTTCTGTGTTTTATGATTAAGTATTTTCTTCTGCTTCTAATGCAATAGCCAACAACACCACGTCAACTTCAGCCATTTTCAAAAATTAAAAGACGTCAACACGGTAGGAATGAAACTATTTGACTAGGCGCAGAAAATGATACGTTCGCAAGCGACGACGCGGCGATGTACGGAGCCGATCGAATGCGTCGACATCCTGCCGCACGCGATCGGCTGTCGCCGCTACCGTTCGTATCGTATGGATACTTATTGCAATATCTAAAATTAATAGAACTAACGTAAAATAACCTACGTTCAAAATCCCTAAAATCTAAATACCTAATGTTTTTAAATACCTAAGCAACTAACACCTACCTACGAATTACCTAAGCTTAAGTTACTGATTGGACTAAATATCAAATGTTTAAAATATCAACAGTTATTACACCTACTATTGGTTTTTGAACAAAAACCTGATTTTGTCTGTTTTTGTGCTTTTGAACCAGAAGAAGACAGTCGACGTTACGGGCACCCCGAGGTTCGGTTTGGTTAGGTTCCTTTAAATCCTGCAGACAGAAATAGGAACCCCGCGCTGACGTCGTTAGAAATAAAACGAGCGCGCAGCGAGTCGTCCATTAGGTATTTCATACATAGTTGAAATATCCAATATCTTAGATTAATCGTTCGTTAGTGCAATTAGTTTTAGTTTAAGGCCAGGACTCTCGGAAATCTCGGAATCGACCTATTTTTGATTCAACATTAAACAATCAAATATTCTTTGTTTTAATCTGAAAAAAATATATGGCATAGTTTAACTAACATTCTTGATTATTCTATGGTTCAAAACACGATATTTACAACTTCACTCGATCATAAAAAATCGCAAACAAATCGAAAACAGCGAAGTTTTTAATCGTTTTTCAAGTCGCATTTGAAGTAGACTTAACTTTTACTCGCAAAAAATATATGAAAAAATAGGCAATGATGTATAGTAGAACATTCTACGGTTAATTTTTCTCAAAACTGATTTTTATTGTCTTAACTAGATATAATCTAAAAAGGCGGCCTGCGCGCTTCACTTCAGTAGCCCGCCGGGCGTTACCGAGGTAGGACCTGTGTCGCTTTTGCTGGCTCGCCGCGTTCCCGCTAATCGATCGAAATATACGTTATAATATTGTTAGTTAATTTCCGTGTTTGTGTATTAGTTTCAAAATTCAGTCTGTAAATATTGTTTAGGTTCTAGTATTAATAATTAAACTAAATATTAGTTTGTTATAATATAGTTGTAATATAGTGATAATTAAGATTAAATTATGGGGAATAAATACAGAAGAAAGAAAAAAAAACGTTCAGCATTGAACTGCAAAGCTTAAAAAAAAATAAGGTAATTTTGATTATTATTTTTCTACGTATTTATAACTACCCACTTATAAGACGACGCGACAGAATAATATTGTAGTTGTATAGGTTCTCTTGCTTTCGTCACAGTACTAGCAGTAGCAGGTCGGTACCATAAATTTACAATTATCGTAATATCTGTAATAGATTTTCAACTTTACTACAACGGAATAAGGTTTATATTCAATTGCAAAATTTGAGTTTTTGAGTTTGTGTTTCTAGTTTTGTGATTATATAGGTAAAATATTATATTTTTTCGAAGTGAAAACTTCTTTAGCATTATTGTGATTTGAAAATTTTATGAAACGAAAAAGCTACAGTAGAAAAAGCTACAGTAAAAAGAGACATAAGATTTAACGTGGGAGAAAATGAGATAGGAAGCATTATACAGTGTTTTTGTTTTTTATTATTACAAATGACATCACATTTAATCCTATGCTACTAATTTGTGATGATGATGGTGATGGTGTTGGCGATGGCGATGACGATGGTGATGGCGATGGTGATGGTGATGGCGATGATGATGGCGATGGTGATGGCGATGGTAATGGTGATGGCGATGGTGATGGTGATGGCGATGGTGGTGGCGATGGTGATGGTGATAGCGATGGTGATGGCGATGATGATGATGGTGATGGCGATGGCGATGGTTATGGCGATGGTGATTGCGATGGTGATGGCGATGGCGATGATGATGATGGTGATGGCGATGGTGATGGCGATGGCGATGGTTATGGCGATGGTGATGGCGATGGTGATGGCGATGGCGATGATGATGATGGTGATGGAGATGGTGATGGCGATGGTGATGGCGATGGCGATGGTGATAGCGATGGCGATGGCGATGGCGATGGTGATGGTGATGGATGGATGGATGGATGGATGGATGTTCTTTAGCATCGTTGTGATTTGAAAGTTTATGAAACGAAAAAGCGAGAGTAAAAAGAAACATGTAAATTCATAAGATTTAACGTGGGAGAAAATGAGATAGGAAGCATTATAGTTTATACAGTGTTTTTGAAGGTTTCACTTCTACCACGTGTGAATTGCACACTTGCTGTTTTTTTATTTAAAAATATGAAATTCGTTGTGAATGAAATAGGAAGAGTTCAATAAAAATACGTATTGTGGTGTTTTTGATTAGTAGATTTAATTAAAAAAACTTATTGACGAATTCAAGCAACCAAAAAAAGTGTTTTACAAAAAAAACAACCGACTCAAAAAAAAAAACACTACAACGTGAAGAATATATTTTCATTTTTTGACACCGACTTTCGAAACTAAAGTTATTTTTCACTTTGTAGTGTTTTTTTTTTTGGAAGTCGGTTTTTTTTTTGTAAAAAAGTTTTTATTTTTCACTTTTTAGTTGTACTTACCTACCCCAAACAAATTCATATGTCACTACTTGCTATGTGAATATCAGTAACAAAGCTATTGAACACATCTGCTTTACCCTTTGAAGGGTACAGGCGTGATGTTATGTTGTGTGATTGCGATTACATATGCTATAGCAGCAATCGCGGTTGATTTGCTGGCATTTATTGAAGAGTTCCGTTGTTCTTGTTTGTCTTTGAAAGTCATCATCAGATCTTTACAAAAATAAAAAAAACAGCATGTGTGCAATTCACACGTGGTAGAAATGAAACCTTCAAAAACACTGTATAATGCTTCCTATCTCATTTTCTCCCACGTTAAATCTTATGAATTCATGTCTCTTTTTACTGTCGCTTTTTCGTTTCATAAACTTTCAAATCACAACGATGCTAAAGAACATCCATCCATCCATCCATCCATCCATCCATCCATCCATCCATTTATCCATCCATCCATCCTTCACCATCACCATCACCATCGCCATCGCCATCACCATCACCATCACCATCGCCATCACCATCGCCATCACCATCGCCATCGCCATCACCATCGCCATCACCATCGCCATCAACATCGCATCACCATCATCATCATCGCCATCACCATCGCCACCACCATTGCCATCACCATCGCCATCGCCATCACCATCATCAACATCACCATCGCCATCACCATCACCATCGCCATCACCATCACCATCGCATCACCATCATCACCATCGCCATCACCATCACCACCACCATCGCCATCACCATCGCCATCATCATCATCGCCATCATCATCATCGCCATCACCATCACCATCGCCATCACCATCGCCATCGCCATCGCCATCACCATCATCCTCATCATCATCATCACCACAAATTAGTAGCATAGGATTAAATGACTGTGATGTCATTTGTAATAATAAAAAACAAAAACACTGTATAATGCTTCCTATCTCATTTTCTCCCACGTTAAATCTCATGTCTCTTTTTACTGTTGCTTTTTCGTTTCATAAAATTTTCAAATCACATCACAACGATGCTAAAGAAGTTTTCACTTCAAAAAAAAAATTGCAGATCTGTCTATTTATTTACGATGGAGTTATGCCCCCCCTAACATACATAAAAAAAAAATAGAAATATCCGAATTGAGAACCTCCGCCTTTTTTGAAGTCGGTTAAAAATATAATATTTACAATCACAAAACTAGAAAGAAACTAAAGTAGGATGATGAAATTAAAATACTGTAGACGAGCAGCCCTATATTTCAAGAATAGGGCCGATTCACAATACTATTACTTATAAAAATAACCGTGACAGGGGTCAGCGAGTTCATTCGAACTGCGCTTTCGCGGCATTTGCCACGCGAGGACGGAGGTAACGCTAAATGCCTACTACGCTCGAAGATCCTGGCCTTAATCAAAATCAAGTAAGTAAACCAGTAGTTCAGTCGACAAATTATATTTGGTAATATGTGAATCAACCGTAGTTATATCGAAAATAGCTATAGGTAATAACTGTAGTTATTATAATACGTAATCACTTAGATCGGTATTTTTCATTTTAGTCAATATTAACGGTGAGGTAAACCAATTTAAGGAACTTTGTACAGACGCCAGCACATCAAGCTACTACAATCTGCCAAATTTCTTTAATTGATTTTCAACTTTATACCTAAAGCTTAAGATTCAAAGTTGATTGGGAAAATTTGACAGTTTCGGGTAGCTTGATGTGCTGGCGTCTGTACATAGGAATTTCAAGTTTTAGGTTTATGAACTTCAGTAACATAATATATCCATATGACATTTTAAGCTTTCAGTACTTTGAATATAAGCGAAACAAGCATTAGGTATTTAGATTTTAGGGATTTCAACGTAGGTTATTTTACGTTAGTTCTTTTAATTTTAGATATTGCAATACGTACCCGTTCATATCCATTCCGAACCGATGCGATATGAGCCGTTTGGTGGAAATCATGCTTTACAATGTATAATTCATTCATGTCCCTAACTAGATTTCTAACTAGATTTTTTAACTTGTGTATGCTCCTTCAACTATTTTCTTGACTTTCTTCTAGGTTCGCCACTCTTTACCCACACCATGATGGGCTAGCAAGAAAACATATCCGATAAGTTGGCAACTTGTGTAAACTTTATTTCAGCAGTGTTGAAGAGCAGATTAAAATAAATTCGTCGTTAGGCTTGGGAACCCTCCTAGGGGCGGGGGCGGGGGAAGGGGATACCTTGTGGTAAAGAAAGGGTTGGTTATACTTAATTATAAGAGTGGAAGTAGCTATGCACGAGCGGATCAAGGTATCATCTCGCTTTTTCTGTGATACTTATTTCGGACTATCTGATTCCGACCACCGAAATCGTCCAAAAGACCACGAAAGTCTATTCACTTGCTTGCAAAGCCGACAAACCACTAATTAAATAGCATCACAATAATAAGACTCCGATTAAAGAATTAGCAAGCAGCTTGAGATGGACAAAATATTTGGATACTGTAAGCTGATTTTCTGCTGCTCTGGGAAAGTGTGCACCATGCAACACGGTTCATCACCCTTTATTGAATTGTTCGGCTCGCTCTTACATAGCGCAGTTCAATCATGTCTCCACTCAGCGCATTGCCGTTTAATTAACAGACAGTTCGCAATTTATTGCTTTTCATATAGTTCTGACGCTCATTTAAAACCATTCAGTGAAGGAATGTGGTCGATTATTCTTAATTTTGGGGTTAGATAATCGTTCAAACGAGGCGATGAAGCGAAGACTTAAAGTTATTTTACTTTCCATCTACTAAAAGTTCTGGTTGTAAAGTCAGAGAAATTAATTGTTAAGCAAATTGACAATCAACTTGAATATTTGTCATATTTTTGTATTTGTACTTATAATTATTTAAAATAAATCACAATCTGTCACTCATTCAATGACAGTTGTATGCAATAGCAATAACATAGCAATTTGACGTAATGTGTCAATTTGATAAATCATTAATTTCCCGGACTGTATTTCAAATACTAAATAAGTACAACTAACCCGTATCTGAAGTGTGGTCTGTCTGCAAAATCTGTGAGCCGTTCGAAGTCCGTTACTAAACATTGAACTCGATGGTGACTGCTACTGTGTAGGTGGTTTATCATTGAACCAGTTCTTGTAAGACTGGTCCTAATTCCTGTTCGGCCTCGAAAGATATTCAATGTACCTATCCAATAAAAAAACTGATGCTGCTGCTACTAATAATTCGCTTCTTATCACCCTTGGGACAAGATGGGGTGGTCCCTAGGTTGCTTAGTATGGGCCATACTGGGCTTCAACTGTGTTTTAATTAATTATTTTATATGAGTATAAAATAAACATTATTGTTATGCTGTTTCCGCCCACTAGTAAAAGTATCAATACATCGGTTTTTGTAAAACGCTATTAATAGAAATAGGTCTACTTTTAAAGATATTTAAAATATCAGAAGATAAGTGCGATATTAGATATAATAAAGATATCGGAACGCGAACTGGGACGACGTCGTATCACGTCCTCCATGACGCATACCGAATGCCATTCCCGCAGCGTGATGAGGTCATTGTCTATGAGTTATCGCCTCCCGCTAAACACACATACCTCCGCTTTATTAAAATACCACATAAAATCTAAATACTACCATTTTATGATGTCTCACATAATAGGAGAAAGTGAGATTAGGTGAGATTAGAGGTCATTTGATTTGAATAATTTGGTAAGAATATTTTCATAATTGACTACGTTTAACTTATTGAATGCTTCTGAAAACCAGTAGTCGTCTTATTTCATGTACCTACGGTCTATAATTATATGCAACCGCGAGGCAAAGTTCAATTTAGTATCGCAGCTATAATTATAATGATTACCTTACGTTACGGAAAATGTAACATGCACGCGATCACTCCGTCCCCCTCCAACGTTATCTTCTATCTCTTTCTCATTTTGACAGATCGAAATATCAAGTGACACGTCACTCGTTACCGCTTATCGTTTGCCGTCATAACAACCGAGCAGAAGCGAACCAATCGCAGTCCTGCATGTACGCGCGCTTTTTGACAGATCAAAATGTCACAGATTATAAAACAAACACGTTTGCGCGCATTTTTGACAGTTCAAGTAACAAATTATCATAACAACAACAGCACGTGTAGATAAGGAGGTTTTACACAGCGATATGTATTTTTAAACCTTTTATTTGCGTGTTACGTTAGAGAAGCAGCGAGTTCGCTGAAAGACGTGGCCGCACTGGCTGAATGTCGGCTTACTCTCGCTCGTTCAACTAAATTTTCAATTCAAACAGGGTCTTTATAAGGGTAGTGACGCTGTACAAAATTTACATATCGACGTAATAAACCAAGCGGGTGTCTGATTTGAATTCGGAACGTGCTTTTTGTTGTGTTGTAAAGTTTTCTAATTGTGATATTGTTTATACAAAAAATATGAATGTACAAGGGCTTTTATACCTGTGCATAGTATTAGGTATTTAATTACAACAGATCATTCTATTCAACATTTTTGCAATGATGAATTCAACATTATCTACTTGAATGATACACGATAACATCTATTACACCAGAGAAAGCAACTATTCAAAGTAGTAATTGAGAAGGTTTTTCTATTTGAATGCACGGCAAAAATCCATCACTTGTAATTATTTAATATCCATTTTTTAAGCGGCTTGTGCGAGATTGATTAACTCGACGCGTTGAACGGTCACTCAATATTTATTCAAGCAAGCAAGTAGCCTCATTACCAGTGATCGGACTAGGTAGATTGATTTTTGGTACTTGTATCACAAATGCCCACAGAAAGAATAACATGGATAAGCCGTTTTCCCGGAAAGTAATTCCGGTATTTCCGGAAATTAAATTTATATTTTATTTATTTATTTATTATATTTATATTATTATCATTTCATGCTGTATTTTTGTTTCTGCTGCATGTTTTGTATAGTTATTAAATTGTAAGTCCGTAATTGGCTGTAAGACTAGCTTATATATCTTAAGATAAAATTTCAGAGCTGTGCATTTTGTGATTAATAAATAAATAATTTCCGGATCTAATTAAATATTGTTATTGTTGGTAGTGATATTATTACTACTCAATTCTAAAATAAATAAAAAAATTAAAGGAAGATATTAAAACTAAATTAATTTATTATTTATCTGTTTTCACGTAACGTTTTCACAACACAGTAAACAAAGAAGCGCACTTTACGAACCGAAGTCGTCATGTCGTCAGTGGGCGTACGCATTGCTTCGATAACCGGTTAGTGCACCACCCATGATCCTTTGTTCTGGTTGGTCGTTGGGTTGTGTCAAATCGTGAATGAGTGCCGTAAAAAAAAAATGAAGAATAATGTATAGCTCATTTTAATACAACTCCAACCTAAGTTCCGGTTTTTTTTAATAATCAACCAATTCCGAATTTCCGGAGGAATGTCCATATTAATATATACGTTTCGGATCAATGACCCCAATTCAATCTACCTACTCCGATCACTGCTCATTACACAAACATGTATGCTGGGGATTAACATTTCGCTGCTTATTACGCGCCTGCGGCTGCGGTCTCACGGCGATGGTGTAGCGATCACACGACGACGGTGTAGCGGTCACACGACGACGACGACGGCGGTGTAGCGATCACACGACGACGGTGTAGCGGTCACACGACGACGGTGTAGCGGTCACACGACGACGGTGTAGCGGTCACACGACGACGGTGTAGCGGTCACACGACGACGGTGTAGCGGTCACACGACGACGGTGTAGCGGTCACACGACGACGGTGTAGCGATCACACGACGACGGTGTAGCGGTCACACGACGACGGTGTAGCGGTCACACGACGATGGTGTAGCGGTCACACGACGACGACGACGACGGCGGTGTAGCGATCACACGACGACGGTGTAGCGGTCACACGACGACGGTGTAGCGGTCACACGACGACGACGACGGCGGTATAGCGGGCTGCGAGTCTTGTGAACGTCACATAGGCCATCTTTTTTGTCTATTGATTCATGCTGGACTACTTTAATATTATTCATCTTTTTTTAATCAGACTACAATGGTCTATAGTGTTAGTAACAAAAATAGCTCAGCCTATGTTACTACTTAATAACTAAAACAGAACGGGTCCGGTTTGTAATCGCCCACACTAGCGGGCTATCTGCCCGGGCGGCTATTGATTGCAGGATAGTCTCGGGACTGCCACGCAGCCTGCGGAGTAGCGAGGCAGATTCCTTACGCCACAGTGCATCAAATCCGTCAGTGCGTGCGTCTTCAAACATTGCCGAGGCAGTACAGAAGCGTGGCAATCGCAACCCTGAATGTGTTATTATATTGGATGCGCAGAGTATTGTAAGCCTTTTGGGTATATGTGAACCATAGGGCTCCAGAATACAGTGCTGTGCAGTATGCCTTAAAAAGGGTTATTTTAATTGCGTCTGTACATCGAGAAAATCGGCGGGCGGCATATTCGCCCTAACTGACAATGATCCGCGCTCCCGGGATCTCTAGATCCATATCATATTTCAGGTGATCAGTAACCAGATGGCCCAGGTATTTAAATGTATATACTTTAGGAGTACAAATATTGTATAACTTCAATTCCAACTTTTCTCGATAAGTTACAACTTTTGTTTCCTTCTGCAACGGCGACTCATTTAAGTTATTTCTTCTTGGTCTGTCTAGCTTTCTCTAAATCTTTATTTTGGTTTCTATGATTTATTATTATCTTATGAAGTGTAAAATTATTTGACTAAACATGGAAAATCAGGATATTTTACTGCTGTAAGTGCTCTGAATAGAGAACTACGTTTGACGTCTGTTCGGACCACATTTAAATTTGCAGAATTTGTATGAAATCAAGGATTAGTATTCCCTTTACGACAGTTTTTTTTAAATTTACTTTCCGCTATCAGTATGACCTCGGGTCTGCCCACTTACAGTCGGCATGCGCGTACGCCGCTCGATCTTAAAGTGGAGTCATTGTAATAGGTAACATTTGACAATTCATCAAATATTCAACAACGTAACCTTGTAACGGCGGGCATAAAATAACATATTTTTTCGTTTTGTTAGAACTGCACAATTGCTTACCTTTTTTCAATTACGATTACATATTTTATTTTATTTTATTATTTTATTTTATTTTATTTCTTAAGAAAACTTACAGCTAGGATACAGATATTTGAAAGATAGTGAGAGAAGGCCAATTAAAAGTTTTCACTGACATTATAAGAATAGCACAAGAAACAGTAGACATGCAAGAGAAAGTAAGAATTAAGCACTCGTAGAGAATTAAGAAAAAAAAATTAACAAGTTTTAGTGACGTTCAAAGAAGTTATTACAAAGATTTTTTTTAAGTTTTTGAACACTGGTGGAAAATAAATCAAGATCATCAACACTCTGACACATTGAGTTGTATGACCTGCTAGCTCTTATCACATAGGAGTTTTGTCGATAAATGCACCGCACAGCGGGAACATACAGAGGTTGATGGTTCCTTAAGGTGAAGGATGGAACACGCAACCCAATTTTCCCCATCAGTTCGGAACAGTCAGTTGCACCATTAGCCAAATTGAACAGGAATACCATGTCGGCAATTTTTCTCCGCTCTACTAATGGAAGAATGTGGAACTTCCTGCAGCGGCTGTGGTAATTAGGTAAATAGGTTTTGGATCTATACTGAATGTACCTTAAGAATTTCTTTTGAATGCTTTCAATGCGATTGATGTAAGTATTGTAAATTGGATTCCATACTGGTGAGCAATATTCGAGATGACTGCGCACAAAAGCGCAATAGAGAACCTTGAGTGTTTTGATATTTTTGAAATCGGCTGAAATCCTCAAGATGAAACCTAGCGCCTTAGACGCTTTTTTAGTAATGTTATCGATGTGTGTGTCAAAAATAAGTTTCGAGTCAAAAGTGACGCCTAAATCCCTAATAGTATTAACTCTGGCTATAGAAGTGTTGGCTAGTTTGTAATCGTAAGTAATAGGTTTAAGTTTACGAGTGAAGGTACATGTATAACACTTCGAGACATTTAGATCCAAGCGGTTGGCCATACAATACTCTTGGAATCTGTCCAGGTCATGTTGGAGACGTTCAGCATCTTCATCAGTTCTAATTTCACTTAGAATCTTCATGTCATCAGCAAATAAAAGAACTGTCGAGTTCAAGAAACATGAAGAGACGTCATTGATGAAGATATTGAATAATAATGGTCCCAAAAGCGATCCCTGTGGAATTCCGGAGGGGATAAACATAGTTTTCGATGTGTACCCATTAAGAACAACAGTTTGACATCTGTTAGCAACGTAAGATGAGAACCACCTGTAGAGATTTCCACTGATACCCATAGCCAAAAGCTTACGTAGAAGTATGGCATGATCCAAGCGATCGAAACACTTGCTGTAATCTGTGTAGACTACATCTACTTGTGTGCGATGTGCCATACATTCAGTCAAATAGTCCCCACAGACAACAAGATTGTAATAATGACCGATACGAGTAATTTTACGATTTGCTTTCATTAATAAACCATTCTAAACATAATAAACAATTTCTGATCTAAAGAACTGAACGTCGTTACAAGGTTACGTCAGTTAACCATTTTTCTTTTTAAACACTAGGGATGTTACTCTAAAAATCGAAAGCTGATAAGTAGAATCGAATGCAATGATGACTTGTGAAGAAATATCACCATAAATTAATAACCACGTTGTGATTATAATAAAACATTTATTTATTATTCTTTTAACTAACTAGGTATAAAAATACAAAAAATAATGAAATAGAAAAATCATTGATGTTAGGTACAATTTAGGTGGTATGTTGCTGGCAACACCAGTGCCTGTCGATGACGCCATGTCATGTCGCCATTACATGACGCAGTCTTTTGTCGTTGTGCGAAGTGACTGTGCGTTTTTGGTGTGCTCTCTGTTATTTTCTTCTGACCCGGCTTTTTTATTGGACTGATCTTACTGACTACGTTTACCTGGCTATAAATTGGACTCCGATTGCTTAACGATTAGTAAACAAGAACAACATTACAGTCTTACCATGTCGAAACGGGGGAAAACGCTAAACAGTCAATCTCGCGAACTAGTGGTGAAATTGTACAATTATTTTGAACGGGAATCAATTAACGATGGGCCTCTTTTACCATTGACACAACCGAGAGAACGCGTTGCCGAAGCATTGGGAATAGGGAAGAGGACAGTAACTCAAATTCTGAAAGAGAAATACGGACCATCAGGCTCAGAAGATAATACTTTACGTACACCGAAAAAAAGAAAGAGGGACAAGAAAATTGTTGGCATTGATAATTTTGATGCTGCTGCAATTCGCAACCACATTTATGGATATTACTCGAGAAAAGAATATCCTACACGGGAAAAGCTAATAAGTTCGTTAAAAGACGCAGGCTTATTTTTTGGCGGTAAATCGTCTCTATCAAAGGTTTTGAAATCGATTGGCTTTAGTTTTAAAAAATCTGACAAGCGGAAAATCCTGCTAGAACGCTACGATATTATTTTGAAGAGAGTAACATTCTTACGTCAAGTAAATAAAATTACAGATTGGGACAATGTCGTGTTTATTGACGAAACATGGTTGAATGTGAACCATACGGTTTCGCGGACATGGACCGATGATACAGCGGCGTCCACCTCAAAAGTTCCACCGGGAAAAGGAGCCCGACTTATTATATGTCACGCGGGATCAGCTTCTCAAGGTTTTATTCCAGACTGCCTCCTCGCATTCGCCTCTAAAACTACAAGTGATTACCATGAGCAAATGAACTTTGAGGTTTTTAAAGAGTGGTTTGAGAAGCTGCTAGTCAGCTTAGAAAACCCATCGAAAATTATAATGGACAATGCACCGTATCATTCTGTACAAGTTGATAAACCACCAACTCAAGCAAATAAAAAGCAAGAAATTGTCTCGTGGCTGGTAAGAAATGGTGTGGATGCAAGTCCAACTTTATTAAAAGTTGAGTTGTTAAATCTAGTAAAAGCAACTAAGCCGTCCAAGCTCCGCTATGTAATCGATGAACTAGCCCTAGAGCATGGACACGAAGTTATTCGATTGCCTCCCTACCATTGCCAGTATAACGCCATCGAGCTTATTTGGGCACAAATAAAGGGTTATGCAGCGCGGAACAATACTGAACCACCCTTCAGTACTGCTAAAATGATGTCTCTGCTAAAAACTGCGTGTGCAGAAGTCACTACAGAAGACTGGAAAAAAGTCGTAGAGAAAACAAAGAAAATAATTTTACAAGATTTTGAACGAGATGTGAGAATAGACAATATTATTGAAAATGAATTAATAATATCTCTGAGTGCTGACAGCAGTGATGAAGATGACAATACTTTTAACAGTTCTGATAGTTCAACTGAATAAATGCAATTTTTTTGTTAAATTGTGTACTTGTCTTATTTTGCTCCTTAAATTTACGAAAAAAATAATAATAATGGGACAGGGATTCGCCTGATGATTTTTAAAATTCGCATATGTTTCAAGTCCGTATCGATTCATTCACTTTAATCGATGTTTATAAGCAGGTCACCTCACTATGAGGATAAAACTGACAGACGTCAAATGTTACCTATTAAAATGACTCCACTTTAATCACCGTTTCACACGTGTGACTTTGAAAAATGATCCGCCATTTAGTGAAAATTTTGCATATTTGATAATTAATAGAGCCGTAACGTTATTTTAGTTAATTTGCTACTACTGCATTTAAAATCTAGAGTAAACAAAATTATACTTATTTATGAATTCTATTTAAATTAGAATAAATAATCGATTTATGATTAAGATCTATCGCCACTTAATCTGGAGCTTTAAATATTATCTGTGGTTTTTTATTTTTTGTATGTCGCGCTCAACTAACTAGTTGAAACTGTTTTTTATGCCTCAGACTAGTTGTTGTATTGTAAACATTTAACAGATTCTGTAGAAAAACGTTTGTTTTAGTTATTTGCCATCGGCTACCATGCAATATTTCAGTTCTTTGGAAACTCCAACATCGTACCTACTCAGACATAATGACTACTAACATTCGACCACTAACTTAGCTGTTCTACTCTTTAATATGCCAACTAAACTACATTACGTACACAAAATTAGCATATCTGATTGTCTAATGAAGTAATGATTAAATAATTTACGTATCACCGTGCGTCAGCCGCTACAACTTGTGATTAGCACTCATTACTGACAATACCATAGTATTATTTTAATTATTTATTCAATATTCTAACGATCCATCAGTTTTTTATTGAAAGCGATAGCGTGTTTGTTTTGTTAACTACTTAATTGTTTGTTTTGTTGCTCTAGTGCCTTGTCTTTGAATGTCCAGTTTCAAGGTCAGTGATTTGAATTAGACTAGGTAATAAAAGGTAAAGTACTAACTACAGAGAATTCTTAGTTCTTGAAGCTAATTTTAAGAGAGCCCCCTTACATAAATGTGATAAGTGCACTGGGCTCATTCTATAAAAAAGAACTAAGTACGCTACAAGTCTGACAATTGATGGAAATCAGTTGCCCGATAAACAAAACCGAAACATATGTGCATGAGATCTGGTTGGACTTAGGATATTAGTGCTTCCACTGATTTTTTTTTCTGATTATTGATAATGAACAGCTGCTTCTACTAAAAATGGACCTGAATATATTATATAACATACATAATTAGCCTTTAATGTTCCCACTGCTGGGACACAGGCCTCCTCTCGGTGAGAGGGAGTGGGCGTAATCCACCACGCGGGCCCAGTGCGGGTTGGCAGATGTCTTCGCCATGATGATGACATGCCGGTTTCCTCATGAAGTCTTGATTTCCTGAAGATATTAACTAACCAATACTGCTTCATAATTATTATATTCAGCTGCATTCAGTTAGACTGGAAGCCGACCCCAACATAGTTGGGAAAAGACAGGCAGGTGATGATGAATACTGCTTGATAATGATAAAGTACTGCAAGTTAAATCAGCATCTACCGATGATACCGAAAACAGTACGTTACGAGCAGTTTGTTTTAGCCGTTGCATGTGTTTGCAGTTTCACTTATTTGCATATTAACCTACATCTTCTTGTTCTTGCGTTGTACAATGGAATTCCTATGTCGTTGTAAAGTATATGGATATTGTTTACAGTTAACATTAAAGTATACTGCAACGTTAGTCTCACGAACTTTTTCCTTTTATGGTGTAAGCCTGTATGTTTTGGGTGTTAAGATTGCAATTTGGAATAGCTATGGTGGCGATAAGGTCAAGTAGTGCTACATCAAAGTTTGAAAATACTAGAATAGTTTTAATATTCACGTGAAAAGACCCTTGGACAGTTTTCTGACAAATCTAAGAGACGACTTCTCTCGATGAAATCTAGGCAAGTAATGATGAAATCGTCTTCGATATTAAAAACATTCTAAATTTAAAATTGAGACGCGAATTACGGGAGACAAGCGGCGATGATCGGAGGCCTGCGTTCGTGGCCACTATCGATTTTTCCGTCCGCCCCCAACTTTGTTGACAAAGGCTGGTTCTTAAGCCAAATGAGATGCACCCCAAAGAATATTATGGGCAGACATCGCTCCACTATCGCTGGATATATTGTTGTGAGCGTAGATATCTCGGCTGGCTCATATCGTCTCTTTATTGATCTTTTAACCGTTCCGTGTACGGCTGTACCGCTGGTTTATTAAAATGTTGTGTTTGCTCATTGAACGGTAGCTAATATTCGTTGATTGCCGCTGTCGCCATTGGAACGGAAAACATTGTTGTTGAAACAGTTGCTTATTTTCTTGGTGCTCACCAGTACCTATAATTACAGGTAAATAAATACTTGTACTTATTTTGTTGCCATGAAAATGTGAATGTGCCTATTAGACCTGAAAACACTTGGTCGTATTGGATAGCGATTATATTATGTTAACCATTTTAGGCGCCTCCGACACTGGAATGGAAATGAGGTTATCAAATGACCGTGAAAACACAAGTTTGAAAAGAAGCAATGTTACTTTTGAAGAAACGTTTAAGAGCCATTGTGAGTTTTAACAGATTTAGTATGGCAAAACTGACAAAAATCGCATTGGAGAGACCATTGTAACGTTTGTTAGTAGACTTGGCCCTGTTTTGCTATTAAGCCTGTATGAACCATGGCTAACAGAATGTGTTATGTATCTTGCGAAGGAACTGATCAACAAGTTCTTAAAGGTAGCCTCGTTCTATAGTTGCTAAAGGCCCAAGTACTTGTTCTTCCTTTTGAAATCACCGACAAGTGATGCAATCCGACTAATTTCGGTCAGGGCGATTGCTTCAACTCCGCAGCAGCTGCCGTTCGTGAGCTCGCATGTGGCTTATGTAGCCAATCTTCTTTAAGAAAATCCTCGCACAATGTGGGCACGTGAGCTCACCATCTATGAAATTATACCACCCTCCACTCAAGTCTTTGAGTTGCTTGCTGCTCCCACCGAGACGGCTCCAAGTCGCACCTGCTAAAGTGACGCTTAAGCACATCTTACCTGAGGAGCTGTCCGCCATGCTTGAACTTACCCTCCTCAAGTTCACAATAAAAGATACGCTTAGCCACTCGCTGCGCTGTCATCCGTGACACTTCACCGCACCACCGAAGTTGACGCCGCATGGGATAAGACTCAACAATGAAATGACAAGTACTCATTCTGGAAGAAAAGGTATAGGTATAGGTAGGCATATAATTTAGATTGTATAGTTATAGTCTATAACGTCCTACTCCTACCTGTACATCAATTATTTAGAAATCACTAACTCGAACAGATCAATTACCCGATCAACTGCAAACAACTCGTTCAACTCCCACAACTAAATCTCACTGTTTATCATTATTTATTTACGTGTTGACGAATACATTGGCACAATCCGCGTCCCACCCCGCGTATGCAAAACACAGGCCATGCAGATTCACACACTGCAATAACAAAGGGTACTAATGCTCTTAATGCCGACGCCATTAATATTTCAAAATAAACTAGATAAAAAAGAGGAAAGCCGTTGAGCAATCACTTTGGATGAGAACTTGCTGCGGATTACGGCTGCTGTACAAATGTTGGCGTGTTTTTTACGTACATTGAAGGGTAAGTAGCTGCTTGTAAGTGTCTTGTAGTCAAATGAAGCAACTGATGCTGAAGTAAATAAGCGATTTATCAAATGTTTTTTGTACGTTTTACGTGTCTTCTTAAGACTTTAATGGAAGATCAGTGAGAGTAGCTAAGGAAAGTTTGATATGTGAATTGAATGTGCACTTGTTAAGGGTAAATTTTGCATGTAGCTCTCCTAAGGCTGAATCGAATCTTAGTGTCTGTCTGGTATATTTCAGTAATAATTTATCAATGCAATTGTTAATTTTATAATGGCAAGCAAACGCTTGTAATAGGCGATGACCCTTTATCATTTAGTGAACCACGTCTCATCCGTAACACGACCTTCAATCCTTTACTTTCTCACCACCACCATGGAACATAAACCACAAAAATGGTCGCAGCAAAACGAAACCAAAAAATTAATGAAATCGCACACACAAGTCGTTGGCCGGCCGATTAAAATCTATTAGTGTGCGAGGGGAGGTCACATTATTATTCACATCACGCACGAATCATATACGCAAATGTGTAATCTTTTTATCGACGCGGCGGGCAGACGCGGGCGTGAGCGGACAATGACTATCGATACTCGATACTGAGCTACGCGCATCACTAGTCTGAACTTTGCTTCGCTGAATTTTGTGGTAAATTCGTAGGTGTAAATGTCTTAATTCCAGATACATACATATTTCCGTTTTCAATAAGTATAGATTGCCTTCATCTAGCTCTACGTCAGTCTACCTTTGCTGGTGGGTGCCTTTTTGTTTGGTCGTGTATTTGTAATCAAATTTTTCTCCAAGTTTAATATATTTTCCTGTCAAGGCAGGATCGACTTTTGGGTGAAGTTTAAATGCTTAGGTACTTAGTTACATCTTCACAGCAGAACCTACCGTACTACGAGTAAGTACAGTTTTATTGAATTTTCTATTCTAGTCTGCTATAGGTACGATTGCCATCTTGTCAAAGGAAGCAATCATGCTAGAGATATCCGTTACCATCCTTATTCGGTCACAAGTACATTCCTACCTAATTCCGACTGGATCCGCCATCACGTTGTCACCTCGGAGCCACGATCAAGATTACCGAACTTGGGCGGTGGGCGATACAAATCCTTGGCCCGGATCCGTCTGTACTTGTACCTGTTCCTATAACTACGTACCTGTAATACTTGCACATACCCACTGTTATGATATAGACAGGAATTTACTTAAAGACGTTTACTGCCGGGAATGTTGGCGGAGGACTGTTCAGAGCACACGACTTGGTTGGTACGTGGATTATTTTCTCAATATGTTTTACAGTGGCCTCCAAAAGTTAGTTGACATTTTCCCTCTTCAGCTGTAATACTACAAAATGATAAAAAACAGGTAATCGAAAGGGATTACCTGATTATTCGTTAGTCATAGGTAGATGAATTAGTCAATAAAAACGTTATAGAGTCATTTGAAACTACAATTTTAAATCATAATGTGGCAACCCACACATACCCAATATTGTTGAATGCTACTAGACTATTTATGACTTGCCAATTCAGTACCTGAGATGGACATGGGCAACAGTAAACCCGTACTGCAACTGGTGATCTCGTTTTAAGAAGGTTCGCATAGAGTGGCAGTTCCGAGAAAAAATCTGAAAATTAAATAAAAACTCGAAGATTTATAAACAGAAGCCTTACTGAACATCGACTTTCAAGTGATTCGTCGGAATCGAATCGTGAGCTATAAACGTCTTGAAACTTGTTCGCGGGTTTCAAACAGAATAACTTAGAACTGAAAACTCGATTAGTTTCAGCGACTCGACGCGTGTTTATGTACTGCGCTACATATCGGTTATACATACATGTATTATGTACTACCTGATGACGAAACTCTATATTTGGTCTATCGATGAGGCATACAATTGTATGATTATTCGTTTCTCTAATTTCAAAGTTTCGTAGTACTATCACTACGAACTTTAGTTCTGTTCATGATACGAGGCATCTATTACACATATTTAGTACATTACATTTTAATCAAGTCAAAAGATACAAGTATACTAGATATCTATTACAAATTATCATCATATTTTTTTCTTTTCAAAAAGAAAAGTTTAATAAAGATAAACTTCAACACTAGGAAGTGCTGAAGTATAGGCGACTTGTAGACTCTATTCTAGTTTTAATCGTGAAAAAGTGTCGATAATCATTGAATGAATTACTTTTGATTTTACTCCATAAACTTTTTGGAAAAGGTGTACCTACAAGCTCAGAACATAAAAAGAATAATATAAAGTTCTACTTGTCACTAATACATTTAAGTTATAGGTACACAGATTGATACTGGTGTGTAGCATTGTATCCTGAATATCATGTGCAACATATGGACGTCACGTAACCAATCGATATGATGAATTGACAGCTCCATGTAGGCATGTAGTAGCTTCACGTAGTAGGTACGTGGAAAATGATGGAAACGTACCGTTACGTATTTTCTGTTTTTTCAGCGATAGTTTCTTTGATATCAGTTTTCTTTAGACATAACTTTCTGAGAACTGTCTTTTTCAGTGATTCAATTCGTGACAAAGGTAAGTTAACCACATTATATTATAACGTACGAGGTCGCATATCAAAACTTTACTTGAAGTAGAAAAATTCCATTTTCATTTGTTACAACCATCCATTCTAAAGTTGACAACTCTTTTACAAACTGAAAGCCTTACATCAAAAGGCGTATTATCTTGATATAAAAACGGAAGGCCATATGGGGGGTGGTCAGTCGCCGGGCGGACCGGACCGGCCGGGCGGCCGTCCGAGTGCGTCCGCCGGAACCGGACGGCTGCCGGAATGCCGGCCCCTTCCTTCCCTTGTTAGCCGTCTTTAATTTATGTACTATGTTAGGAAGCCAGTCGATTGTCCTGCTTTCATTCCTGAATTAACGTTTTTGGAGGTTTGTGTATGGAGGAAAATTACGTGGGAAATTCTGCTTATTAGAAAATAAAGAATTGGAAAAGTATGGTAGGTATTCATGAAAAATGACCTAAGCGAAACCTATGCATTCATTTCAATGACAAAATATCAAATGTAAATTTCTTGAACAATCATTCAAAAAAATACTTTTGATATATTACTATTATTAACTGCGTAGGTAACTAGGTAGGTAGATACAACGCTTAAATTGTTCAATTATTATCGATTGAGTAATCTTTACACATAATTGTATTTGGGAGTTTTGAACAGTTCCGTGTGTTCTGGTTCTGAATACCTATAAATATTTAATATGAAGGGTTACACGTGGTTGTTCGTACACGTGTAACGGAGCTATTTCACCTACACAAAATAATAATAATTATTATTTTACCGTAAATGTTGGTATCTGTTCATTTGCAAAATCATGTAAGTAGGTACATAGGTATTGTATATTAAATTACTTTCCATCTTTTTATAAATGCATAAGTTTTTTTTTCGCTCCTGTCTGTAATCATCCATATTAATCTGAGTTTTAAAAAGGTCCGGATAACTGCGATAATGATACCTTATCAGTAAACTGTTTGTTAGTAATTTCCGTTTTCTTGTCTAAGCTGACCCGCAGGTAGATGTAGGTATAATATACAAAGCCTCCGATTATATTCTTCCTCATTGATATCTCTGTCTCTTGTTTTCGCCGGAAAATCTCTAAGAATTTGCATTTTTTTCTGTTGGTCTTAGTTTATAGGTAACCTAAACAGTTGACCTTTATAATGCGCACAGCAAAAGAGTGGAACTCTCTACCTGCGTTTGTGTTTCCGAGTGCATACAACCCGAACCTCTTCAAAGTAAAAGTGAACAGGCTTCTTCTGGGTGAGCTCACTCCATCGCAGACTTTGTCTCTGTCATCTCTGACCTAGACTAGTGTCAAGAGCAAACCCATTTCAAATAAAAAAAAAAATATCCTGGTCTTTTAACGCGTACGTCTTTTTTACATGGTTCTCACATATAATTATAAATTCAACATTAATTATGTAAGTAATATTTTTGTAAAAATATAATTTAAAAGAATGTCCTTTGCAGTTTCTTGCCCGTTTTTCTCCATAGGTACCTAAGCTTTGAAAGGGCAACTAGCTTCATATTTTCTGACTGACCGACATTTTGACAATTCATAAGTGCCTGTAAATGGTTTACTTAATTGAAATAAATGCTTTGAGTTTGAGTGTTTGAGTCTTCAAAAAACAAGTTTAAAACTTATCCCATTGAAAAATTAAATGTAACTTTAGACAAAATGCTCGTTTTTAGTTTTTTATTGCAATTGACCTTAGTATAAAATCACTTATTATTAAATATAATAACACAAGGTTTTTTGTTGTTCTGTATTCTCGTTTCGCGCCATGAATTTTTATGTGCGCTGAAACATTTTTATTTATGCGCCTAATTATATGAATCTTGGAGTTATCGGATGTCAAGATAAGGTTTCTGAGATTGCTAAAAACACTTCACATTGTGTAAGATGTACCTAAACTAATTAAAACGTTACTAAGTCGACTAGCTGTTGTGCATCCCTCGACAGGTTTTGTTCAGATATACCTGTGCTCGGAAAATAATTTTCGTGCATCACAATATCTATTCATTACAAAATTATTCTTTAAAATAACTCATTAACCTTAAACGTGTTTTATTTATTAATTTTGGTTAAAAAATCTCCACTGACTTTTGACTTTTTTGCGTAACTAGGTAATTAAAAATAAAATTAATTACTTACGATAAACTAAGTTGTTAAATTCGGTTAACAATACCATACTTAGGTAGTTAACTACATAAATCTGGTAAAGATTCAATGGACATTGCAAAGTATAATATTTAATTGCTTAGAAACTGAAACTGTATAATAACTTTTTTTATCTATAAAACCATTATCTATAAAACATGTGCCCGTTACTTTTCACTCGTAGGTACCCATAAATATGTAAGATTCCAAAAATAGAATTTATTAGTGATTAACTAAGGCTATTAACAAGCAGTTTAACAGTTTTATGCTTTTCGATAACTTTTAAACTTGTTGGTTTCTGATTTAAAATGCGTGATAGAGTTGTTTATTCATTTATTAGTTAACTAGCTGTGTCCCGTGGTTTCACTCGCGTTAATTTGTGGAAGAAACTTACTAAAATATATTCCATTACTTTAGGAGTATTACTTAAGATTATTACTTATACCCGATAAATGGACTATCTAATAACACGAAAAGAATCTTTCAATTCGAACCAGTAATGTCTGAGAAACAAACATACTCTTCAGCTTTACAATATTAGTATAGATACTAATAAAAGGCAGACCGTCCCTAACAACAACTGAATTAAGCATAATATTAGCTGTTCAGAGTGTACGGTCTCATCAACCGTACATTTACTTTGCAAACGCAGCAACCTACTTTGGTGGCGTGCGTCACAAAATATTACGCTATAATTATAACTTTTCACGCTAAGCAGAGCGAGTCAGACAACAACTGTGGAACTAACCACTTGTCAAGAGAAAGAATCGCTACCACTCTACCTTGTTAACTACAACCTTTAATATAACCGTAAAACTCTACTTGTGGTTCTTTCTGTGTACTCCGCAACTAAACCAACATCAACAAAGTGATAGTGTACGGTGCCTACAACTATTGGCCCCTACACAGAGATAATATTTTATATATATAGATAGATAAGTTCTGCAGAAATATTAACTTTCATGGAACTGCTTTTGTAACCTTTTCAGGTAAAAGTTGTAGGTCTCTGGTGGACGTAGTGTGGAGTTCATAAGCAAAATGTTTGCTTTGCGTCTTACTTTGTTTTATTTGTAAACCTAGCTATTAATGTAGACTATAAGGAAACGTAAACACTGTTTTTGGCAAATAAACATTATCTTATCTCACAGATATATTTTCCTATTACTCATTTTTAGGGTCATGTACCCAAAGGGTGCCAACGGCATTCTAATACTAAGGCTCCGCTCTAGCGTGTACTACTATGGCCGCTATAACAACAAAATAATAAAAACAAATTACATTAAAAATAAAAGGGAACTCCGACTCGCACTTGGACGCTTTTTACAATTAGCGTTTTCGTTCGTATGTTTTTTTTAGTTTGTAGGTATCTTCAGAAATAGACGCCATACCCTCGTATCAAAGTCCATGTATCATCACAGGGCAGCCTCGGCCCCTCGCAGGGGGCGTATGTCGCCGGTCAAGTGCTCCACAATATAGATTGATAACACGCCCCGGACTTACAAGCTTCCTCTTATCTCCTCCTCTGACGTCACAAGTCACTGGACTCTTTTTATTTGCCGTTTGATGCTCGTTTGTCCAGTTTTTCTTGCAGGGGTGAAGTAATATCCTTGAACCAACTGTTTAAAGTTGTTCGCAAAGTAACGCCTGATTCCATAACTGAACTTGTGTAGATCACCTACTCTTTTTAAAAGCTTACTATGTCTAGATGTGGATCGAAGTAACTGATAACTTACAGCAGTACGCAGTACTTTGGGCTGTAACTTTTAGATCCACCGAGTTATTGAATATTTTTACTTCAGCATTCTGTCTGACCTTTAACAGGCTTTTAAGAGAAACGAAAACTAACACCAAGATTGGTGTCAAACACCCTGTATTACACACCATTTGAACTTTGTCTTCTTATAGTATTAGTTCACCTCATTGCCTCATAAAGATGTTCTCCCCTCGGCTGAACACACCTAACAGTGTTGGTCAAACACAGTGTCAATGCAATTTAGATTGATAAAGATCGACTATAGACACCGCCCGCCCTCGTGTAATCTTGAGACGGTGCTGTTTTATTTGATAGAAGTTACAAGAAAAATGTTGTTGGCTTGCATAGGAAACATCATTTTATAAATGTTACGGAAAGAGAATTACCTGGGTGCATTATTTCATCGGAACATAGCCTTCAAATCGGAACATAGTAATACAGTTTGGTGCCTAAAATACTAGCTTTTACCCATGGCTTCGCCCGTGTCGAAAATATCCTATTTATACATTGTTTTCGTACAAGTAACTCTATTGGTTTGCGCGGCACACTCCAGTCAAGCTCCCAGTCGGCATGATTTTTTCCGACTTCTTAGACAATCATTATCGTATTTCAGCCAATTTACACAACACCTTAACGCATTATACACCTAAACCTTCCTCATGAATCACTTCGTCCATTGGTGTAAACCATAAGTTTTTGAGTTTATCGCGTTCAGACAGACAGAAAGACGCGCCGGCGCGGGGGGACTTTATTTTACACGATGTAGTGATATAGCGGTAGTTCATTTTCTGGCAAGCTCTTTCATAAGCATCTACCAATTACAACCTCATTACAAACCATCTAAGATTCCCTTATAGAACTAAACGTAGCATTTAGTTGTCATCAAGTTTTATTGCATTATGAGATCGTTCTCGACACTATAATAACAATGATCCTCTCTACATACAAACGCCCATCGTCTCACACCACAGGCCAGCAAACAAAAGCTACAGTAACCTTCTTAGGTCAATGGCAAATAAAAACTGTCCCCAAAATCCCGTGTCCCCATTAACCAATAGGGCGGGGATCAGCAGAGCTAGTGTATTTAGCAGTGGACTCGGTATCTGCCGCCACTCCGGCCCCTGACGCCTGGAGCCCTTTACTGCCGTTTAAGTGCCTCCACTTACGTCCCTTAGATTTTCCCAACGGGTGAGTTTCATTTGGAACGAAGATTTGGCGTTTCCTGGAAAAGTTAAAAAAAAATCCCTAACATTCGCAAGTTGTTTTGCCGTGATTTAGAACAGATTGCTTTATGAACAACGTGTGACCAAAATTATAGAAAATTTTACTTACCTCTATCAGGGTCAAGCAGCTCAATTGCTTATGCAACCGCTACTATTACATTTGTATTCCCTAACATTTGCACACCCGTACACTGGTAGGTACAACCTCGCTACACATACTTTTGTAACCTACACCTTTTTTCTGCAAATAAAGACTGACTATACCCATTAAAATTTGCAGTTTCCATTTCAGGGGTGAAAATTTCTACGATATTTTATCTCTGTTACATCTGCATAATAACTTTGTTAATCAACTTCACTTCTGTCTTAAATACAGAAGGAGAACAAGGATACTTTTTTTCACCCGCATCTCTTTGTAGGTACCTCCCAACTACTTTACCACATCTAGTAACTCCTAATTCCCTGACGAGTTTCCCAATGAGGGATTCCAGTGTCCACTAGAAAACTTACGCGTAAGACTCTTGAAGACTCACACGACGCAATAGACGTTTTATGAACCATCGGCGTATCAGGGACGAGCCCATCACACACTTGACGAGGCTGTTATTTGGAGCCGGCAATTAGTTGCTGAGTCGGCTGGAGATCGCAAGGAGGAAAGTGCGTTGGATTCTTGAATTGTCGAGTGTTAGTTAGATAAACTGAGATTTTAGTTTATAGTTTATTTCAGATTTTTAGATAAGAATCCTATAATAATATAAGATGATTCATGTGAAATATGTAATTATGTGATAGGTTCCTACAGGTAAACATTTGGAACAACATACCATAAATGAATAAACTATTACAAAAATGTATAATCATTTTGTCAACCATCAGACTTATTTGTTTTTTTTTGACACCTTAATCATTTCAGCTACTCATCGCCTGCCTCACCTGCCTCATCTGCCTCACCTGCTTCACCTGCCTCATCTGCCAAGCCTTTTCCCAACTACTACAACTACTACTTTTTTAAACTCATTTCACCTACTCATCCACCAAAATTAAAACTTCTCTTTCAAAGTAATTAGCATAAACAATACCTTCGATATCAATCATCGCTTTCCACAAAGAGTTCACAAAACAATGTCACTATTAATATTAACGCACTGGGTGTGTGTGCGCATTGTTACGCACTGCGCTCACAAATTAGTCCGAGTAATTACGTTACACGGCGTAAATTCAATTTCATGATTGAGGAAGTAGCCTTTGGGGTCTAATTGTCACCTCATTGGTAGGAATCGTCATGCTTGTGGACACCAGAGGGTCAGGCAGAAGTGGTCAATTAATGTTTCATTTTTCAAAGTGCATTATTTTACTAGTTGTATTTATTAAAGATTGATTAAAGTACCAATCGATCTATTCTGTCAAAGCTCAACGTGAAAACTTAGGTGAAGTTAGCTTGAAGTGAGCTGTCAATAGTGTCAATTCCTAGTTTAGAGGTATGAGGAACAGAGTGTAAAGTTCACTCATACTCTATAGAAAAGGGAGGATCCTCCGACCAGACGGGTGTTGTGTCTGGCGGGCAACTGCCCGTTGATTCATGTCGGGCCGTTGTATCTATGCTAGTTGCGCGGTAAACTCTGCTTGCGCGATGCAGGATTTGCGTGACGTCAGTATGACGCGTTGTTTGCATGTGGCGTTGTAGATACCGCTACACTAGCATCAGGTGGAGTGACAGCTCACTTCGCCTAAGTTTTCACGTGAGATTTGTACAGAATATATCGGCTGGTCTCTGTGGATACTGTGGGCCTTTACCTGTTTGGTACAGTCCAATTAAAGCTAAGACGAAAACAGAGAAATATGATGATTATACCTACAGTTTTCTATTACAATGTATGGAAATTATGCTCACACTTTTTTATCCAAAAGATCTCTCATAAAGAAACTATTTTGAACAGCTTATGCGGTACTTAACAGTCTGTAAATGATAACCCGATATATGCAAATTTTCTGTTACCTCATAACTATTCTTTGAAAGAGAAACTGTGGAAAGCGGGACCAAGTGAGTAATTCAGCTGTACTTACGGCGAAAGTAATTCTGTGTCGTTCCGTCTCATGTTTTGTTAAAATTTTAATAAATTAATATTGTAAATAATATAAAAAATAGCACCAATAGGAAAGGTGTAAGATAAATCACGGTATAGATTCATTTTGTTTGGCTAAGAAAAGGTTGGCCCTTTTCTGAACCAATTCTTGAATATCGGACTTTTTCCATAGGTTTTTCCGTAGGTAATCGAAAATAATGTAACAACATAGTATTTTATAATTGGCAGGTTAATATGTGTGTATGAGTATGTGTGAGTGTATATGTGTGTACTACCTACTCTATTTTTAGGAGGGTCTACGTAATTTCTATCACAGATAACAACCATGTCCGTAAGGTCAAACATAAAACCAAACCAAAAGAACATTTGACGGCGTCTACGATAATTTAGGCATTGCACAGCACGTCCATATTATTATTAAGATGCAATAAATCGCTGCACGGGCTCAGCGTTGCGCATGCATCGATACTAGTCGCGGCATGCGGCACGACTCGCGCCGCGACCACATTAAACGCGCGGACAATCGCGCGCCACTCACAGAGGTGCCGATAACTTATAAAACCATACACGAGAGACCAACTAAAAAGACCTACTTTTGTTTTCCCTTTACGCGGCACATTTTGTCATTATTCGTGGCACGTGGTCGCGAATATATAATGTTTTATTATTAGAGGTTACGACTTCACGCCTTTAGCGGCGCACTCCGACTGATAATACTTTCATTTGTTCCGAGAAGCAGTTATCTGCGTCGGCACCGCGTGCTGGGCCGTGTGTGTGCGCAGTTTCGTTTGTCCGCAACTTTACGGACGATAAACGTTGCGTTGAAATAGTCGCGTAAACACGTCGCGGTGTCGCAACTCACTTTACTGCCTACATCACATACGTGTCTACTAATTGCTCGGTTATAAATGTTATAATACATGTAATACTCATTCTAATTTTATTCTCGCCCATAATTTCCTTAAAATCGTCTTGTGTTTATGTCTTGCATATATCATCCTTAAATATTCGATTTCATTTCAAATATTATGTCTTGACTCAATATCAACGTATTATACAGGGTGTGGCGTAAATAGTGGTCCACCGTTAGGAATTCGATATACCAGATAATTTACTATGACATATTACAATTTTAACCATTTAGGTAAAGTAGATAGTAATTTTTTTTTTACAAAAATCGCTCTTGAATTTGCATGATTATGTGAAAAATTATGGTTAAAATAGAGAAGAACTAACTTTTTCTTCAAAAGCTCTAAATTAACATAAAAACCATAATTTTACACGATAGCTCTAGTATTTCAGCAGTAAATAACAGAAATCAAAATGAAAATATAATGGTTTTTGTTGAAACTACAACCAAATTTGTAACAAAAGGTAGAAATCTCATAAATAAAAAACAAAAAAATTATATTTTCGGAACCCTTGGGTAAAAATGGTTAAAATTGTAATATGTTACAGTAAATTGTCTGGTATATCAAATCCTTAACGGTGGACCACTATTTACGCCACACCCTGTATATTATATTCTGGTAGGTACCTACTTATTATCACAAATTACGAAGAAAAACCAGGAAAACTTAGCGGAACCTTTCTTCTAATCGCTATTGTTTTGTTACCTATAGGGCTGTTTGTATTCTGTTACACATTTCCCCTATGTTAATGTGGTGAGACGTTCGATCTGTTTCAAATATCAATGAAATAAATAAAAGAAATAACTTTATTTTGACTCCGCACTGAACATTGAAATTAACCGCAACATCAATTCCCACAATGGTCCTAACGATGGTAGAATTGTTCAAAAAATTAAAGTTTGAACCGTTTAATTTGGGCATTACACGCGGTTTTGGATGGAGAAGATTAGCATCAATCATTCGGCGTCATTCGGCGTCACTCGTTTGTTGGGCGCAAGCGGAGCGCGGAGCAAATCATAGTGCTGGCGCGTCACACTGACACCCACATCCCGGTGGTGACGGACCCCTCACACTGTTATCATGTAGATGGGACAGTAGGCAGAATTCTGTGAAGGGCTTGAGACTGCTGGGCCCTTGACTTTCCACATATTGTAACAGCAGTGACGTGAAGGACGTTCATTCTTGACGACCACGTAAACATCTCCAGGTGGGATGGGACTCAGTTCAGCAAAGCCCTGAACAGAACACAAGAAGCTTAGGCAATATCGGAAAATAAAGAAAAAATAAAAGCAAATATACAAACTAAAGTCATTAATGTGCTTATGTAGGTAGCGATTTTCTTAGTTAGAAAATTCCTTATTGACTGCATTCTGGACACATCACTTTTTACAGGGATCACTTGTCATTTCTGCGCAAATTGATCAGTGGCTGCCCAGGCGCAAGTCAGCATGTTGTGGGAGACGTCGACAATGCACAGGAAGTGTCGACCAAACCGAATCACACGCGGACATGCCACTAATTTTCTATTTATACGCTCCCTCTCCTATTGTTCCAACCATGTGAGGACTTGTTGTATTGTTTGGTTGCCTGACGGAAAATATTACCAAATCGTGCCTGTGGCTCCATGGAAATTAAGAGATTGCTACGCCCCAGAAACAAGTCAATAATAGGTACCAAAGGACGCATTAGAATTTCAAATCCAAGCATTTCGAGTTTCACACTTTCGTAAAACACAACTTGGAGCTATAACCCACGTTAAGAGCCCATCACTTGTAGTGAAATCAGCCTGTAAATAAAGCAATGAAATTCAAATATCAACACCTCTCAATAACATTTATCTAGTCGTAAACAAATTCGATTATACAACATCATCAGAACACTATGCGCGTCACAGTGCAATATGTCCTGCCCACGTTGGAAAAGCAATTTCAGCACAAAACGAATTGCGTACAAAGGGCCCAGCGATAGAAGTGGAGTGTTCTCCGAAGACAGCAGGCGCGCCTTATCGCGGCTGTAAATCAATATATGATTACAAATTTAATGCTACTGTTGGACTATAAATCAGAGATTTTAAATTACGAGGTACAAGCGACGTATCACGACGCGTGAGGCCCCCTAGTGGTGCGCCGTTGTGTCGACACTCGATAAATCCGGATCGTGGAGCTCGCGTGTTAGGGATGGACTTATAAATAGAATCGAGCCTGTTATAATTGTTTAATATTGATAAATCATTGGCCGCAAACTGGAGTGTTAAATTGAAAATGACTAAAATGTTTAAGATTATTTTTAAGGGAATATTTTTATTGATTTATTTTAATGTTCGTCGTCTGCAATTTATTTTAAAATTCGTCATCGTGTAATTTTGAAATACTTGCAAACATAGTAGATGGACAAACGCATACATTTTTTGCAGTTAACCTGACATCGTTAATTTACAAGCTATCGCACATCCCAGAAAAGTGTTTTCGTTTTAATACTTTTCAGTTCAAAATAATTATAAGCATAATACTGTTTTTACTAAGAAAATATTTCAGTAATTCATTTTATAGTAAACCAATTCTCTCGATAAGTGTAAGTACGTCAGTGGCTACTCCCTATCTGTCAGCAGTATTTGCGCGTCACGATGATGTAGTGCACAATATGCACTGTTCGCGACTGTACCGTTTATGTGTCTACCATGTTCTACGATACCATATATTTCCGTTTTATTGCTACGAGCGATCGGGAAACAGACGCGATTTCTGACCCATAACACTTTTATACGCAGGAGAGTAGGCACATGCAGATTTTATGTAAAGATTGCGTCAGATTCAATTTGTCTTGTTAGAATCTAGTAGGTTATTTTTATTTTTCCGAATCCGTTTTCGTCTTAGGTTTGTATGGCTAAAAAGTACATTAATACCTATCTGTAAGTTTCAGCACTTACATTAAGTTATATACTTACATAAATAATTGATTGAGTTTTAAGTAGATACCTACCACGATTTGTTGTCAATAAATAACCGAACAACAAGCCCATTAAAAATTCACTTTTTAAGAAAATTCTCAGTTACAACTATGCGCTGGAACTGCAGCAGATAAATAACTTGTAATATAAATATCTGCCAACAATGGACAGCCTCTATAATTTACTGCACAGTGCGCAGTACGCACTTCTGTCCGCGACTGTACCGCTCATGTGGCTCGCGGGTGTTTGTACGTGACGATTTAGCTTTATTTCCATTACCGATCTAGTTTAAAGCGGCTAGGCTTGCACCTGGACTGCTGACGAGTTCTAAGAGCTTGTTTCGATTCTCGGAAAAACCCAAAAGTGTTAGTCAGATTATAAGATTGAACTTAACTTTTAAGGCCAGCACAACCAGTTCTATGTACAGTCGGGGTGCCGTTTCAGTGTCCACCCAATCAAGGCTGTGTAGGGAGGACACTTCACCTGTCACCCGACCTTCATCATCATCCACAGCCCGACTTCACCCACTGCTGAGCATAGTTGAGCTGCGAAAAGTTTCTCAAGGAAGAGTTCTGGCCGAAAGGTGTTGTGTACCGCCGGTTTCGTGGCCTGCTACATGACACCAGTCAGCGAAACACGATGCCGACACTTCGTGTGCATTAGTTTTTAGTTAATATAATTTTAATGTTGTATGTATTTATAGTATTTTTAAGTTATATTAATATTGTATTGTATGTGTTTTATATGGGCCTTGACGCCTGAAATAAATGGCTAAATAAATAAGTAAATAAATAGGCTTCTCTTTTCAAGTGCCATTCCCCCCGCCCGCGCGCCCCTGTGCCAGCCTCATCCAGGTTCTGCGCGCGCTGGTAACAATGTCTTCCGCCTATCTCGCCGCCGGACGACCGACATTTTGTCTTCCAGTCTTTGGACGCCACTTGTTCACTGCCTTTCTGCACCTGTCATCACTGCGTCCTGCCAAGTGTCCTGCCCAACACCATTTTACAACTAATCTTTTTAAATGAATGGAAAGCGATGGATGAGGTCCACGTGTGGATGTAGACCTTATCCACAGTTTTCAACTACTCTTCAAACCTATGAGTGATTGAAAACTATTTAGGGCATTTAGATACAAATATGAATAATGTAGCAATGTAGTATTTATATCATGTATTCCTTCATGTTCATACCTTCAACACCTAACTATTCCACGCTAGACTAACTACACAATACACCCTGACATATTTATAAAGCTTATTACACATATTAAATAAAGAGCAGCTAAGTGAGCCGTAAAATGGTTGTTTTAACGTATTAACAAAGTAGGGTAGGCAGTAATTACAGGCAGTTCATCACGGTTGACAGGCCAACACTGTGGTTAAAGTAATACACTTAGCTGACCTCGAGCGTCATGCTTTCATGTAACCAGCTTAATTTTATATATCCTGTACTCGGTTTTTAATTCAGGAAATATTGATTATAAGCTATAAATTAAAATGAGCAAAGAACAACTACGTAAGTGTAATCAAATAGTGTTAAATGTATATTCTGTCTGTACACGTTGAAATGGACGTCGACGCACCAATTAGCGTGAATTCAAGTAGGTACATGATTATAAACCTCCCAGAGATTAAATTTTTCGATGGTTATAAAAAAAAGGCGGCTGTTCGTTTTGAACGCGTTGGCATTGCACTTTTGAATGCATTTTTATTCGTCGTGGGTTCGAACCCAAGCAGGTACTTTACTTTATGTAAATTATTTCATCATCATTGCGCTCAAAACGGTGAAGGAAAACATCGTGAGGAAACCGGCATGTCCTAGAACCAAAAATTCGAAGACATGTGACATCCACCACCCCGCACTGGGCCCGCGTCGTGGCTTATGGCCCACTCTCACAAAGAGAAGGCATGTGTCCCAGCAGTGGGAACATTATAGGCTGACTATGCTAACCACTATAAAAGTTCAGCACTGAGTGCACGGCAACAGTTGGCGCGCTGATTATTAAGCTTTGACAATGAAAGCTCTGAAAGATTTACTTGTCTTTTTACATTGAAACCAAACACTAACCAAAACTATTCATCGCCAAACATATCAATCAAAATATCAAATTTACTTCTACATACACCCAGACATCGCAAAATGTCACCACATTTCCTCATAACACGGCGCTCGCGCATCCGATCCCGATAACACCCGATAGTAGCCGACTGCTCAAGAAGATTGATATGAATGCCGCCGAATTAATTGGGCAAAGGGATTCCTCTCTGAATATTAATTTGCTTGCGTTATAAGAATATTTATTTTGATTGAACACTCTTATTTCGTGTATTGGTTGCTTGTTAAATGGCAATGTTGATAAACGAGACTTTTTCTTAAGATAAATTGATAATGAAGCGCCTGTGGTATTTCTTCTAATTGACTTATTTGGTTCTTAGTGGTAGGTTTTATTAGTGGTAGGTTGTATTGAAACGAGATGAAATATGCAAATAGAGGAAAGTGGAAAGGATGAACAATAAAGGAAAGGATAAGATAATATAGATTTTATCATCATCTGTCGTAGCGATTCGAAAATAAAGTTTTCTCCATACTTAGTTATTTATTTCGTGGTTATGAAAACGCTATTTCATGACACTTCATGTGGCTAATCCATAAGTCTGGACCAAGGGAGTAGCCGCATCCATTGAAGTGATCATTAATGGATCGCTGAACCTAATAAGTTGGTGTTGCTCAGAGACGACGGGAAGCTAATGCAACCGATCTGCGCGTTCAATGTAGCACTTAAGTAGGGGCAAATTCGTCGTTAAATCATCGCTTGCCCGAGGCAGCGACAATTTGTCCGCGTCCTGCGTATTACAGCATCGGCTATTTATCCACAACCCACTTTCGGCGCGAATCAATCATTGCTTTAATACAAAATCATTGACATTTCCCCTGACGTACGAGCACAGAAAAGCAGAGCCGATGCTTTCATCGTAACGAGAAAGCAATATGAATTATATCAGATAATCGGTCGGAATTTCGCAGGAGTTTGAGAAAAGGTTAAGCTCAAATTAAATTTTGATTTATGAATGCCAATTTTCCCTTCAATACGGTTTCGGTAACGGTTGCAAGTACTGACGCTTAAAATCATCGGCAGACTTTATTGATAACTTCTCTCTCCACAATGCTTGGAACTTGGAACGATCACTGTGGGTTTATCCGGAAAATGATTAACTGTTTTTGAAAGGTTATGTTTAACGCAATAACTCGTGTTGGTGATTCTACGTATGCTTGCCATATATCACAAATTTTTTAACAAAATCAGCCTGCTAAGGAAAGATTTAAACGGTTCTTGTAAGAATCCAATGGGATACCATTTGCTGACACACCATTCGAATGTTTGGACACAAACCATTGTGTAAAACAAAACAAGGGCTGTCAAATAGGAACAATAAGATTTAAAAGCGAGAAACACGTCGCTGGGGCGCAGGCACGGGCGCGGGCGGACCACACCACTAATGACTTAGCGAAACCAACCAGCTCCTTCCAAAATTAAACAAGGTAAAAAAGCGAACAAACGATCGATCACCGTTCCTCTCAAACAAAACACAGAAAAAACCACGTGAAACGATGTATGGAACAAATTAAAAGCTCAGCGTGAGGCGTCCTGCCTGCCTGCCCGGTGCCCGGCTCACGGCTGCTCCGCGGCCTGCGGTACACGGCTCAGGGCAAATATTAAAGCTGTCAGTTTTGTGTAATTTGAAGGCTCGTTTTCGACTTATAAGTTATATTATTGAATATTTTGGGGGCATGTGCGCGCGCGCCGTGTGAACCTCCTTCACCAATAATGAGCTTCGACTCAACACGAGAAAGTCCCTTTATTTTTATTGGAAAATTGAAATAATATCGATACAATCAGTGTCTTTTACGATACCCGATGACCCCTATAAATAGCTCTAAGTATCTCTTCAAACACGCATTGATATTCAATCCGTATACTTAAGTATTTGTTCAACGTATCGTCTACAAACTGTGGTACGCAATAAAAATACCATCGGAACGAGCTGTCATATTCTAAAATGCCATGCATTACGATAAAAACTGTTAGGTTGCTAATAAAACGTTGGAAGTGATGGCCGATGCTCCGACAACTCCATTACTAGATACTCGTACGTCGCTAATGACAGCCGCGGCGACGACGTTCGCCGCTCATTTCGCCAAATTGGACTCAATTACTGAAGTGAATTTTAAGATAGTCGCAGATAAAGTGATATTATGCCGTCAGGTGGGTGTGTGCCGGTGCACTCGACTCACATTCAAACACTTTTTCAATACAAAGGCAATAAAAAACTGCTAGTCACGCACTAAATGCCTCCCCGAGCCGACTCACGAGGCGTCGGCCAAAAGAAACAAACAGAATTGTTAGAAGCGCACACTCATGCACCCACAAAATTATTTTCGCTTCGTAACACGTGTCAAATTTCAATTTTACTAACGTCGAAATTAACAGTGGGCGTAAACAGATTATTGATATTGTAGACGATAAAAAAGTAATCGATGATCGCATAGAGCGCTCTCTTATTGTTAGGAAAAAAACAGCTATTGTTAGGTGTTTAGAGGAATCATTTTTTCTTGACTTCGATTAAATGGATGCTAGTTTTGTTGAAAAAAAAATTGACTTCATCAATCAGAGACGGTGTTATTGGGTACAATAGTGGTTCTCGCAATCGCCACGTGGAATCTGCCAGTTCCTGGAACATGGCACAATTTTTCACTTTTTTAAATGAGATCAATTTAGTGACTTTTCAAATTGTACGATTATGTTTTGAGGCGATTCTATCTCTTTAAAAAAATTGGTGCCTATTGAAGTTTTGACATATTCTAGTTGATGTTGTGATGTGGTTATTCCCAGGATGTTCTAAATTCTCTGGGATCAAGAGCCGATAAGTGCGTATATATTTTATTTTTTTTATTTGGAACCTTCTTGGCTAGAAACAGCTTTCCCGAAAAGGTTGACAACGAAAATTTAATGCTCTAAACAACATCCTAAATTCCTATGAATTTTCCTAAAAAACATATTTTCTGGTTTCTCTGTTTTATTTAATTTAAAGATAAAATATTAGGTACAGTATTTCATAAAAAGACAAAGAAATAAACAAAAACAATACATATTTAATAACAATCGTGACTTCAAGACGAACGTGCAACTGTTGCGGACGCGACGTGCGTGCGACTGCGACACACGGACGACAATGTTCCGCAAAACATTATTAATTTTAATGAAAGCCTTCGTTAACTTTGATTAATTGAGGCGACGTCCGAGTACAGGCGAAGTATACGAACTTGTCTGAAGACACCTTTACAAATGTTTTCGGTCTTGCTGGAAGATTCTACAATCAATATAATCTATATTCTATAGGTACAGGTAGTCATTACACTGTACAGCTGGCTTTCTTAATATATTTTTTCTGCTTCTGATGACTGCATTCCAAAATTTTCCACTGCCCAAATATTCGAATTTACGACCAACTTTTGCCTGAGTTTTGTAGAATCACTGTGACGCACTTAATCAAATGCAACACTGTATTTTGCACAACTTACTATCAAATGACTTTTTAGATTTTGACTACTCCGGTTTTATTTTTCAAGAAAAGTTTCAGAAAAAAAGAACAAAGCCCCTATTTACCAATGGCACGTGCCCTTTCTTTAAGAACAGTGTTAACGTAACGGAAAAATCGATTAGGCATTCTGTTTAATCGATGAAAAAAGCAGGGAAAAAACTGGTGGCCCTTATACGTCAACAGATTCCTAAAAGGATCCAGTTTGTTATCTTTACGGTTTAAATATACTCAAATAGTGACAAGGTACGGTTATCAAATGCTGTTAATAACAGTTATTACACTATCTTAGTTATTACATTCTTATCTAGTCAATAGACCAGACAAGTAGGTACCGTACCTACCTTCATTTGATGTTGATTGTGTATTTCTTTCAATCATCGGGTACAACTCCAAAATGATAAATACTTATAACGTTTATTCTAACCTTAATAATAAATTATTGAAATTTTCGTGACTACGTATAATTTATATATTTGCAAAACCTATAATTACAATTCCGTAATTATTTCTTATAGCGAACGCCCACAATATTTCCAAAATGTCGATGTCGGTCAAATCATATTAAATGTTTGCTCAACGACAATACTCTATTTAAACGCGAACTGCAACGTTTTTTCACCACAATTGTTCCCCTCTCGTAATAATGCTCTAATCATAGGTTTGACACCCCGATGCCCCTTACTCACAAACCGTAGGCCATCAATATAACTTGCTACACAACCATTGCTTCTTTGGTTCTAAAGCTTTATCAACCGTCTTTACATTACATGCAATGTATTTATGTATTAGCGATAGATTCCAGTCGACATGAGGAATACCTCAGGGCGTAGACCAGAAAGGCCAGTGTTGAAAGCCGAGGCTGCTAATACGAGGATTGTGGGGTAGGCAGGGGTAATTACAGCAAATGTGGCGCGTTTGTGTTGACAATACGAGTCGGTTATCTCAAGCGTGTTGCTGTTGTTAGACGGAGAAAATAAGCTTCATTAGGTATAGAAGCTATGGATTTTATTTAGATTTTTTGAAGGAATGCTCACTGTGGTATGCTCACCGTAGTTATGTTATGCGCTATTTAGCCCTCTTGGTCAACACCACCCCCACAATCCATTTAACTTTCAAGAGCGTTGCATGCACCAATACCTGCAGAACGTGATTGAGTTAACATAATTTTGCCTGTGTTCTCTCTGTCATCTCCACCTATATTGACTGGTACAATCTGTTTTGGTTCATAGTCCTCAATGCTCAAGTAAACAACAGTCTATTAGAAGACCCCGCCTCTGGCACTTGCTCTCTCCATCAACTTCCTTCATCATAAACTCTTCCTCCAGACACCATTTCCTCTCTTCAATTATAATTCATACAAATTAATCTCCATCGCATCGCACCATCATCCTACCTGCGTATGTCATAACAATTGACAATTTTTTCTCCGGCCCACTGACAGGATGCGCGCGCGCACGAGACAAAGGCATTAGCATACCTCACGGGGCGCGGGGTGTGGCTGTATTAATCATGTCCCGCTCGTGCCTTGCGCGTGATTATGGATTTGTTTTAGGTATTGGTTTATCTGGGATGCTTTTGTGCCTAAAGGATTTGGTCCTCTATGAAGATTTGTATAGTTTCATAAAATATTTTGCATTCTCAAGATAATAATATATATGTAACGCATCTCGAAACAAGAACTAGAGCGACGAAAAACTTAGATGGCATCCCCTAAAATCTCTTGTGTTGTATTGCGATGTCAACTCGTTCGAGTTGATGTTTTATAATGATCGACCCGTGTTATTTGACATTGACTTTCATATGTTAGGAAGTGGAATGTAGTCATATATGCGGTCACCATCACCATAACGTTTGTTTTCCACCAATTAGATCATCAAAAACTCCTTCATGGCAAGTTGGCAACTAAAGTACCAAAATAATAAGCCTATCCTTTATTCACTATCCTTTTAGTCTTTGGTGGAACAATATGTACGCCGAGTCATTCGAAATATTATAGACTTAAATCAAATGTTGTCTGTACACACATTATTTCCATTAACCGTTTAAAAGTAGGCACTTAAAGCCCTAATAAATATTGTTACTTACTATTTGTTTAATGATTATACTTTTCCATACATATTCTATAGGGAACATTGATTCTTAGATAGCTCTGAATGGATAGCAGTTACTGATTCAATGATGTTTAAAAGGCTAACACATGATGACGTCGGTTCATTATAGTAGGTACTTATAAGTTATGAATGAACGTCCATACATCGAATCTCTCATTCAAACATCAAATCAGTATCAAAAGCATGAATGGTAAGGTTCGTGAATGGGGCACATGAAAGACTATTGATGTACGTATTATAAGCTACATTGCACTTACGCTTACTTATTTGGAACTCGAATGAGGAAAAAACACACGAATATCAACCTAACCTACAAATCAATACGGAATTATTTTTACTATTCCATGTGCATCATATATATTGGTTAACGCTTCATTTGCAAACTCTAATACAGTTACGGCATACCAATATGAATCTTAGTCGTAAAGATATAAAGTTCGATTAGGATGTAAAGTATCCGTGATCTGTAGATGTCAAATGTGTCAAGTCATCAAAATATGTACTGGGTGATGAAGATGATGTCTGATATGGTCTTACAACGGTTACAATAGGCGTTCGGAATCGATTTGAGATCTCCTGATTAAAGAAAGTGTTATAGGATTGTATCGATTGAAATATTGGAATTATTACAAGCTCTTAAGCTGTTGAGGTGCAGGGATTTGATTGAATCGGATCTAAGTCTAGTTAAGTGATAAATAGATTTTGATTCAGTAAGTTTTGTACTTAGTCATTCACCAAAGTTTCTTTTTCCAGCGCTACTACCATATTTTAAAAACTTCCTAAGATCTACTTAAAAGAATAAAAGAACGTCACCTTTATAATAACAGAGTAGATTGCCGCAAAAATTTCGATCCTTTATAAGATCGGGCTGTCATTAAAAATAATTCCTGTGAGCCCTTTCATACCTTCACAAACTCATTGTTTATCGATCTTGCGGGCGTTTATTAGTAAAATTTAAGGGCTATTATGTTATCGGCGCTTTCGTCGTCGACAGATCTTTGTTCCCGTAAATACACAGGAACAATATGGCCGCGTCTTGTGCGGCCTGTACTTTTTGCCTTTGTCTCACGTTCGCGCCGTCCAGCCGGACACGATGCACGAATCCATGGATGTATGTGACTCATAGGTTAATGTTTTAATTTCTGTGCTTACTTTGTGTGCACTTAAAGCTGGTGAAATGCTTTCTTATACTTGGGTAAGTACTGGCTGCAGTTCTTTATATTTTACATCTTTATCATTTACTACTGTAATTTGTTCATTGTTATCAGTAGTTTCAGAAATGATTTGATTGACATATCAAACTCTTTTTTATTTTCAAAGTTGAGTATGCTTCAAAATAATTTCGCAGTAGATGCTTTTTTTGGTATATGAATATTTTCAAACAACTCCGCATCATAAATCAATAAAACATCATCCAAAATATTGTTCCATTCTTAGCTGAAAGTGTTGGCAACGTTTTGTGCATTTGCAGGCGTGTCTGCGTTGTCGCGTCTCCGAACAAAGACGTTTAATTGTCGGTTATCCACCGATAAATCCATGCAACCACTCATTACTTGACTATCGAAACGATGTTAATTGAAACTTTTTGCTTTTTTACAGCTCGGCTCGCGACGTGCGAGTGTCTTACGTGTCCTCACAGGTATGGTGCATTGTTACATTTTGGGCGAAGGAGATTGTTATGCGATAACTGATCGTTATACATCGAAATGCAATTTTTGATTTACTTCTTACTCAAGAATTAATTTCTTACTGCATGGAGAAATAGTTGAGGAAGTGCGTAACACCACTGGAATGAATAATATCCTGTTGTAGTGTTTCTTGATGATTTTGGCAATGCGATAAGAACCTATTGGATATTTTTGCATTTCAAATCTTTGGATATATCCAACGTTCATACATATTATACAATTAATATTGTAGATCAAACACATACACCTTCATAGAATCCAATTAAACCCACACTGCCTTACATCACTCAACAGCACACTCCACAAAAACTACAGAAATAGCAGCATATATCATTCTCACCTCCTCGCCAATCGGACATTGATTTATATAGATGCTTTATTTGATTCGATTGTATCATCAGATTGTCATAAATCGGGACCCCGCGGTTCCCCTCCGATACCGATATATTTTCCGATACGGCTCAAGTTTTTCCTGATGTCATTATGTTTGTGTTGGTGATAACTGAATCTGTGGCAGTATTAAGGAAGTGTTCAGTTGTTGCTGTTTGATGTGTTGATAGTGTTTGGTGGATTTGGGCCAGATTTGAAGTGTTGGATTTAACGCAGACTATAAACTTTATCATCGCCTTTAAAGAAAGTTCCTTGTTTTATGGGTCTATAATTGTATATTATGTCTTGTATATTGCAGGTAAAAACTGATATGACCATAATTTTGATGTAGAAGTCAGTCGACATACTCGTACATAATTAAATTATCGGTAATATCTTGTTGTTTAATCCTACATCCTGTAAACACTTTATCAGACAAACGGTGCTAATGTTTGCGTTTGTCACTACATTAATCATGTCCATCTAACATTTGCAACCTGTCACTCTGAGAATTTCTTCAAACAATACATTGTAAAATATCATTCAACAAATGCAAACAACGATTTCTCTAAGTTAGTTCCACGGTCGGTTCCGCAATTCATCCCCATCTCGTCACAACGTTCCCTGACCGCGGCAACATTTTTTCTTGTCCAAATAAATTAATACAGGCGTCTTGGGACCTCTCTACCCGGCGACTTGTCAAATTAATTTCTTCTCGCAAGACAATTTGTCTGCCGCTTGAGGGCAGCGGAAAAAACTTCGGTATCGATTGCTTGGCGATTAGTCAAGGGGCAGACCCTAGTCGAATTGGTTCTGGAACAACTTGGATCACAATCGTTTTAACAAGATTTATATGGCATTTTGGATCATTGTTCATTGAAAGTTTTTGTTATTTTTTACTATCCAAAATGGAAGCTTTTCCTACAGAAACAAAATTATGACCATAGGCTAGATCATCTATGTTAAACGATTTTTGACGCAAGTTCGCACACAGACATTCTCAATGTCACCCATTCCACTGAGTTTCACCCTCCCAAATCTTCTATCCCAAATTTTCTCAGTTCCGTAAAATTAGCATGAAAACTCAGACATCTATTTAGGAGGGCTGTCAACCTGAGACCTATCCTAGGAAGATCAAGAACTGAAACGTTCAAAGAGAGGTCGCAAAAACTTTTTATAGCTAATAAAATAAATAGGCGGCCGTCACGCACGGCCGCATCCAAGCCGCCATTGCCGCCCAAAATTAAAGTGCGCTTTTTTGAAAGCACAATCTCCTCGGTCACAGTCGATAAAACCGCTTCGTGCCGATTGCGGTCTTCCCGAGCTACGTGGAACTGACGCGTAGGGTTAGGACGAATGCTGCTGCTGTTTAAAATGGCGGTTTTACTGTTAATTGCTGAATTTTAGCCGTGGTTTATATATATTTATCTTTATTGTTTTGAATGATGAGACCAATCAAAGTTATTCAAGAAACATGAAAACACATAGATAAATAAATGGGTTAAGGCATAACCTTCTCCTTTTTTGGAAATCGGTTAAAAAGTGTTTGGTTCGTTGTCCCCAACTTCAAGCAAAATCATTTACCACAAATTCTATCGGTTACCCAAACGGTCGAACCGCAGCGTTTTCTCTCCCGATCCGACCGCATCCTTACTCCAGTTGGTATTGGGGATCGGTAGCGGCTCCGGGGACTGCGGCGCTTCACAATTAGCCCCGCTAATAGCTAAAGAGTTATCTCCCAGGACCCAAGCACACAACACGAATAAGAATTTACTTACTGCAATCCTAACGTGTGCTGGAAATTGCTTTCGGGGATTAGAAAATATTTTGCAAAAGGAAAAATGTTGTAATGTTTGAGATAAAACTTAACTGTCTGTAGGTATGCAAATGTTTTGATTTCCCCTCAGTATAAATACACTGTAAGGCAAGTGACATACGTCATTGTGTCTATAAACCGGTTGAAGGAAAACAATAATGAATCATTACTTTTTTGAGATGGCTTTACATCAAGTTCTTTAACTTTTGTAATGAAAACATAAAAGGTTAAAGAAAAACCAGTCACTGAGGTTACATTACACTTTCCACAAACCCACAACACAGCAATCTAGCATGTTATTGAGAATAGTAAAAGAACGAGTGCTGTATAAATCAAAAAGCGTGTCTGACGTGAAATGTGATGCGACGCGACGTCAATATGAGCGGACGTCAGTTGGCGCTGACAGCCGATATGAACGAACCACGATGTTGTGGCGTGTACGCTGAAATGATACTTTACAAACTGGTGGTTTTCTGTACGAGAGTGTTATTTGCTTGAAGTTGTGGTCATGGTTTCAATTCGGTGTAAGTTTTTATTTGTTTTGGATTCTGTAACGCATTTAAAAAAATGAATGAACTATTGCAATAGAATTCTATAGAGGTGAAAGATACCGTAAAACCTTAAAATTGAGTCAAAAGTAAAAGCAATTTAAAACTCAAACAAAAATGAAAACCATTTAAACAAAAATTGGATCAGTCAAATAAACAAAACAGACCTAAATTGTTTCAACCAGAGTTAGCAGCAGAATTTGAACACACATGAAAAACCGCGAAAGTCTCGTTACACACGTAACCGACCCCAGAGCAGGGCTGCACTGTGGGGGAAACTTCGCGATCCAAACACGACGATTTGGACCACGGCATGACAATTAACTGTGCTTGCTTGAATTATGGTGCTACTGAAGTTGTTGAACTGTTGTAAAATTATAAATTTTGATGCTTTTGAATTGGTTTGGTGTAGAAACTCGGAACGATAGTCTACATTCCAGGTTTCCTATGAATTAATTTGAAATTTAAATATTAAAACACAATATTGTTTTTAATTCGTCTGTAGCTTCTCATTTAAGTTATTTAATTTTTGGTTAAAAACATAAAATTATTATGTTCAATATAACATTTTATTCACCAATCTTATACTATTATAATATTGGTGAATTACGCCGGTGATGTGGTCATGGGACTATTCCCATGACCACATTTTATCCACACGAAGGCCAAAATAATCTAAGACGCTATGCTATTCCTATCAAATACATTGCATTCCAAAAATAATTGCATTTCTCCACGCCGCTGCCGTACATTAGTTCCATAAGTCTCCCATATTATCCATTCCGTCGCGTACCACGTAGTTCTTCCATCCATCACTCGGATCATCTCGGTGTACGCGTTGTTCTCGCTGCACTCGGACCCATCCTCCCTATTGTCCCCTCCTTTATTTATAATTTGATTTCAACAAGCTGTCGCCGCATAGAGGTGCCTATTGTGTGCTCTTTCATTTTAATCAAATTTGATTTTGGTTTTGAATTAGATGTTTGGAAGTTTAGCTGTATTTTGGTATGAAACCGTTAGTACTTATATCTCGATGTATGAAACTATTTATTTCTGTTACTTCTGACTTATATTTGCAAATATTTGACGTATTAATTTTGGTTTCAGAAAGTGTTTGAAGGAATAAACTTTAATTTATCTCCATTCATCCTATGAAACTAAGCAAAACTGCAGAGTTAAGGTCATTAGTGGATATTAATAAAGTTTCTATGATTTTACTTCTTATCACTTTACTTATCTCATATATCTAAGTATCTAGCCTGAGAAGTTCTAGGTATTTTGCAATAACCAGACTTTTTGCATCATAATTATTTCAATCATTAATATTTATTTGTAACTCACTCTTCCGTGATTGATGCAGCAAGATAATGTACGTAGTTAATATTGTATAAAGACTTCAATAAATAATACTCCTTCTCAATCTTTTGTTTTAAATAATAGGTAGGTACTCCAAAACGAAAAATCAAATCCTCGAAGGATGCGCTCCACCCGGCGATCGTCTCCTCAATCAGCCAGGGGTGCACAACGAGTAAATTAATTAGCCACGGGCCCGAATCAAGGAAACAATAACCGCAAACAGAGGGCTGCGGTCGCAACATTTGTGTCAATACCTTCAACCCTTATATTGTCAACGGGATGAAATTAGACAGCCCTGTACTAGGGATATTGCGTTAGATATTGTAACGGTTATGTAACTTTGAAGAGGAGAGCGTATATTGAGGAATTGGGATGAGTTTTGACTTGGAACTTTGAGGTCAATGAAAATTTATTGTTTTTGTCAACTTCGAGAATTGTAGTGGCAGAACTGCTGTAGTTATATATTATATGCAGTAAGAGATATTCCTATCCAGTTTTAAAGAATTTATTCCAGTTATTGCGATTTTTAAAGAAATTATTAGTATTCCTTGATGCATGCTTGATGAGCCGTACCAAAAAGCTCAACTGCCTTATTTCTTATCGATTCTACAAAAATCTAGTGGCCAATCTTGTTTCCAAATGTGCTTAATAAAGGTCCTCAACCGTACCCTACGCGTATTATAAATTTTTCAAACATGTTCTGTTCACATTATGGCCAGGATTACGGGTAATTCGGCGTGTCGACTTTAACGCGGTCTTATATTGGGCCCATATGGCGTACTTTCTCCCCTGTATGCCGCACGCACCATAGCCCGATATTATTGGCGGATTAATTATTAATCCCTTTCTGTATCGAAAATAAATCAACGGTGAATGGTCACATCGGGTAGATTTTGGAAAACAATATAGTGCTTGCTACTGAACTGCAACAAAGCTTTTTTAGCGAAAAGCTTAAAGTTGGATTTCGGAAATAAAATGGAGTTGGTAGCATTAGCATACATGAAAATCTCTTTAAAGGCGCCAGGCTGCGCTATTTCTTGTTAACCTCGAACCTAACTCAGTAGGTATATTCAAGCGATAGTTTGGAGATCCGTTTTTGTTATTTGTGGAAGGAGTAAGTAGTAAATTAATCTGTGAAAGATCACTTGTTTATTATTTTCATTGACTCCATGTTGTTTTATATCAGCAGAACTAACTCCATTGATCTCCGTACTCAGACCTTCCCTAATACTCAATGTTACAGTGAGAGTGACACGACACACAAATTCAAGATCGCAAACTTTGCACTCCTACCACCTTACAACAGTCACTCTACCAAACTTTATTGCTTTGTGATAAGGTTTTAATTCCAAGTTTATAACTTTAGGATAAGGTTGTTGAAACTCAGCAGTTTTTGAATTCGTCACTTGACTGATGTTTCGCTGACTAAGTTTTAGTTAACTAAAAGGGTAGGATTATATGTGCTTTTAAACACTAGAAGCTGAAACATTTACCTTTCGAACAGTTCTGATCGTTCTGATCTGATCTGTCTTTTTATGGTTTCGTACCCAAAGGGTGCCAACGGGACCCTATATATTACTAAGCCTCCGCCGGCCGTTCGTCCGTCCGTCTGTCTATCAGCCGGGCTATATCTCCTGGACCGTAATAGGAGCAGTAGCAGCAGTTTCAATTTTCACAGTGTGTATTTTAATAAAAATTGAAAAAAAGTTATAAATTAAAGGGGGTCTTCCATGTAAGAAACGTGTTTTTTTGCCTTGAATTACGGAACCCTTGCAAGTCTGACTCGCACTTGGCCGCTTTTTCTGTTCAATAGCCGTACAAAAAAGGTAGGATAAACATGGCCTTAACTCCTTGCATCATCCAGACTATGTCATTATAACTCTTATTCTGGTATTCTTAAGGGCACAGAAATCAGATGGTATTCTGGAACGTGACAATTATTGGTTTCTAATGTAAATAATGAAAACCAGTTGCTTCATATCTGCGCAATAAATATTCATAATAAACAGAGTAGAGCTGCCCCACAATAAATAACGAATTATAACTTATTCAACGATATAACTGCACGTGTTTCTATCACTACAATTACATTTATAAATAACATCTTATAAGGTAACGCGATAAAAGCAGAAACGTTATTTTATCTTGCAGATAAAGATACTGGTCTGCAGTTTGATGTAATAGTGCGACTCGTTCTATTAAGAAATGTGGAACTAACTAATAGGAAAAACCATACGATATTAATTAATATCTTGGTTTATCACACACACACACACACACACACACACACACACATTAAAATATATACAGATACGACATATAACTTTTGAGTACAAGGGTCCAGCTTATATCTTAAGAAATTAATTTCAGCAGACCTGCGAAAGGAGAAATGAAAAAGAAATATTGACAATAGTTTGGGAGAACATACTTAGTTCGAAGGAGAAGAAGGGGGCAGGGGGGCTTTGGTTAGAAGTTTATCTTTATAATCTTTTGATTTTTATTCCGTTCCCTCGCACTAGGGTTGGGTTAATATAAAGCAGTATAGGAAAAAATATTCAAACTTAACTAAACATTAGTCCAAACACTCATCTTTTAATATTCAAATGCGCTGTAAATATTGACCCGTCTCACACAAAACCACTGACTTCGCTAAAGTTACAATGCACCAATTTGTTTACACTACAAACTAGTTATCCGTCTCTATTGTTGATTTAAAAAGTATATTTTACCCTCCGATGTAAAGGGTGAAATTAAACTGGCGCACGTTTTTTTTAGTTCCACAGAGTAAAACTTTCCAACGCTCTTTTTTGTGCATTTATGCAGTATGCTAAGGTTTTGTTGGGCTATGTTGTTAGACTGTAGTGTCGTATGGGGTTGTTCGGAGACAAGCGTGACAAAATTGTGCATGGGGTATGTGGTGATGCAACCCTTCAGCTTCGCACCGCGGTCTGCGGCCGCTGAGGGATGTTGTCTAGTAGGGGTAACAAGTGTTGATACTTTTGGGTATGAAGTAAGTTTTTATGGTCATACCTAAGTACGCATTAAGTATATTGACTTACTAGTCTTTGAGTAGAGCTGACATTTTCTTAGAACTTTTGAGACGTTACAAACAATTTTCTTGTCTTTCCAATCACTAGGTACATGGAGTTTCTAACTGATTTTAGCCCACATTCACACCAAACGTAACGCGCGCTTGCAATCCGTCGTCACAATCAGCACTCACTCGGCCATTTTGAACTTGACGCTCATAGCTGAATGTTTGGTTTGAACGTGGCCTTACGGTGAATATTATTGATCCTTCTAATAGAAGGATCGGCCTATGTCGGCTTATAATATAAGCCGACATAGGCCGAAGAATTGCCAAACTTAAGTGGCAGTGGGCAGGGAAAATTGCTCGCAGAACAGATGGCCGATGGGGCCGAAAGGCTCTGGAGTGGCGACCGCGTACCGAAAGACGTAGCGTTGGAAGGCCTCCCACAAGGTGGACCGACAACCTTGTGAAGGCCGCAGGAACCCGTTGGATGCGAGAAGCACAGAACCTGTCGAAGTGGAGGTGCTTGGGGCCTATGTCCAGCAGTGGACGTCTTTCGGCTGAAATGATGATGATGATTATTATAAGAACCTTACTACCAATAACACTGTTTTATTTAAAACATTATCTATGGAGTTTTAATATTTTTAGAAAGGCACCCAGCAATCCCGAACTATCAATTTGTGTTAACGACAATTTAAGAAAACTCACAAAAATTTATCTAAGTATCAATCGCCTAGGTCGCGCTACACGCAACCCCACGTGGAAGCGTGAAATTCGTAGGTACAATAAATGCCTTTGTATTGCCGTCGCGGCACCCTGTTGACTTTTGGACACGCCGATACCGCCGTCACAATCAATAGGTATACTTGTTCAAGGGAACACTATACGTATCTACTCCTAGACCAACAGATACAATTCCAGGAATTCTAACTAATCTACAGAAGAAGGAGATAAGCTTTACACAAACGTATAACTCTTTAGTGAGAACTTACCTCACTTCTGAGTTCTTCTTATGTTTCTTTTTTCAATTCTTCTGTATGTACCGCACTTTTTGAAATAAATAAATTATATTAATTATTAATACTTTAATTCTGTTCGTCAATGACGAATATTTCGATTTAAAACTTTTGGTTCTTGATAAGTTGATATCAAATCAATTTATGATGATAACTTCGCAAATAACGACCTAACATTCCAACCGCGACTTGATGAAGTGTGATAACTACATATGTAATCATCACTAAATAGCAATTTATTATATGAATAACATGTAGAGTATGTACAGCCAGAGAGATTATTTATTTAACAAATTGACACTACGTGCCGTCCATACAACTGTCAAAGAAAGGCAGCTATGGTTCGAATACACAGACAAACGATTTACGTTTGATAGGTTAATTTGATAAACTAAGTTTCTAGTCTACTAACAGGAAGACTAATTATTGTAATCACAAGACCCCACAGCAAACATCACAATATTTATCATCACATATACACGTAATTACAACAAGCTACAAAACACATGAATACAAAACGCATTAAGCACAAACTTACTGCGCGTGATTGTCATTTATTTAGCACATAAATCTACCTTCAGCAACTAAGTTACATAGTCTGCTTAATGAGGAGTCTGCAAACTAGTTCCCAGCACATAGCGCTTATTGCGCTTATTGCACTTATTTGTCGATATGTAAATAAGCGCTATTACTTATTGCCCGTGATTGATTTAGCTGCTGAATATTACTGCGTAGTAGCCCGTCTAATAACTATGAATTATATTGTTATTGTGTTAAGTATGAATAATTAGTTGTATGTTTATGGTAAATTGTTGATCGCTGCTCATATTTTCGTTTAGCTGTTCAATGTTTGCATGCTAGCTGTTTGAATTATTTAAGTTCTAGATCAGCGTTGTCGGGTTCAAGTGTTTTATTATTAATCTAAGATGAGTTTTCTTAATATTCTTCCATCAATTGTTTTTTATTCATCACCATCTTCCGCTAACTTGGTCGGGGGCGGCTTCCAGGCTAACAAAAGTTTTAGACCATAGATAGAATTTTTTTTTACCTAGTTATCAATACCTGTTTGCATAATTTATCATGATTGTGTGAACGTGTCGAATGATTCAAAAACAGACGTAGGCATAGCGCAGGCGGAGCGAGGGCGGACTATGTTCCGCGGCAGACGAGCGGAGGGCGGACTGTGTTCCGCGGCAGACGAGCGGAGGGCGGACTGTGTTCCGCGGCAGACGAGCGGCTTCTAGACATTTAAAGTTCAGTGCAGTAGCTTAGTGCTTCTTCTTTTAATCTTTACATTGAATAAAATTAAATAACTGTGCAATAGCAGACGATAAGATTCGAAGCGGGCGGTCGATGCCCCCTTGCATACGGTGGGTTTTGTTGTTTTATCGTTGATGTTTAATAGAGGTAAAATCAGTGTCACTGCGATGTAATGTAACAAACAATATTGACAAAAATAAAAACATCACATAACATCACGCCTGTAATCCCCGAAAGGCTAGTACGGTCAGCATCAAAAGTCGATTAACACTTCAGTTTTTTTAATCTCAGTTATTGAGCAAAATATTTGTTCGAAATTGCAGCAGAAGTATAATGCGATTTTGAACAAATATTTTGCTCAATAACTGAGATTTAAAAAACAGAAGGGTTAATATTTTGCTCAATAACCGAGATCAAAAAAACTTAAGTGTTAATCGACTTTTGATGCTGACTGTACCTATACTACCCACATTTTGCCAATTATGTTTAAGTCCCATGAGGCGACCCTGTTGCCACCAACCCGGCATTAATCCAGACTCTAGGCTGCTACGCTATTGAGAAATTCCTGATTGGAAAACCTAAAAACCCTTTGTCCGACTTGGAAATAGAAGCCAAGAGCTCACGCTCAGCAGCAGCGCTTGCGATCACTGTGCACTGGACCGATGAGGCAATATTAATTGTAATATTAACAGTTAGTATTACAATAAGTATAAGACTCGCTCCAGCCGCTAGTCTACCTAAGTACCATTAACTACAAACTGGCACGGGTGGCGCAGCCGCGCGCCGGTCTTCTGTCTTATAATTATAATAATTTCGCTTCAGAATGTGACATAGTTCCAAACAGCGAGTATCGATAATTACGCTCACTTAACTTACCCACTTGATGTGACAACTCGATTGATTTTATCAAACGCGCCTTTATATAGAAACCTGCCGGCACTCCGGCAGGTGCAGGGTTCGGTGCCCGATTCAGTATTATCGTTAGGTAATTGAACGAGGGATAATACGCCTGTTATTACGGCGAGTTAATTAAATTTTTCGATTGCGAAATGTATTGGTTTCTATTTTTATATTTTGTATGTTTGTTGCTTTTATGTTGCGCGAATACTCGTTTGGAAATTGTTTGCGAAAAATATTGTAGAAGTGTTATGTTTTAGTTTCATATTTTTTGATGTTAAACATACATTTCGAGCGGCAATGAAATATGTACTGATGAAATCTAGGTACAGTTTGTTTCATGTTATTCAAGATTTCATCAATATTTTATTGCGTATTCAAATGTATTTCCTTTTTTTTTTAAAATTAGGTACATAAGAAAACAAAAGAAAAAATAAATTTATAGATATATAGAAGAACTTTATATGACCACACCCAGAATATGCGTGTTGCATTTCTTGTGTACAATCACCTGCAATATGACAGTAGCAATCTTCTGTAAGGTTCTCGCTGTGGGCATGCCGTTTTGATAATTACCGGTCGGCCATCACACTTTCGCACAACACCGTAAGGAATTAACAAACAACTCGTAAAATTAACCGTTCATTTCTTAATTTGATCCGTTGAGCTCCCAGTGACAAACGGCTGGTGTTGCGAGCCTCAATAATTTGCCTCGCTCTCTCAGAGTCGTGGAATTCAGTCGTGATTAATCAACGCTAGCAACACTTCATCGCGCGATTATAAGCTTTTAAATATAGGCGGGGGTGCGCCCGGCCCTATATAAATTAGCTAGCGATGAAAACGCACTGGTGTAGTGAAGAGGAGGGTTATATTGGCGTTTTGTCGATTGTCTTCTGTTGCGCTCTCTCTGTAACAAAAGCCCTGTTTGGTATATAGCCTTTTTAGATCTAGCAATACGTTTTATCGTGTTAGATGGCATAAACACGAATTAGTGTTGTTTTAATTTTTTTCCGTCGAAGTGCAATCAAGACGGAATGTACGAACTTGACTCAGAGTACTTAATAAAAATCAACTAACAGAATATTTTAAGCTTACCTGCTTTAGTCAATAATCGTAATGCATCCTACAAAATGATCGACAAACGCATCCCATCACTATTCAACCCTTTCCCCAGTCAGCGGGCTGCAGCCCGGGGCGCAACAAAACAGTTAACTAAATTAAAGTGAGTGTGAAGACCGCTGCAGGGTTAACTATTCCATTTCGTTTATTGCGCACAACTCTGTTAACCCTTCAACCCGTTAATAAAGATATAGAGGCCTATTAACTGCGACTTAAGTTTACTTTTATAATCATCCTTATAGTTTCTTAATATCCGAAATATTACAATGAGTTCGGATATTTATGCGGATATTAGAAGCTGTCAACAACACTTACCTTATCATGATTTATGTACCTAATTAATGATTAAAGATAGTGTGATAATTAATTGAAAATGTTACTGAAAGAACATTAAAGTTTACGTTTGAATGAAATATGGCAACTGTATATACAACGACTTTACCCGGTGCATCTGCATAATACCAGTTTTTATTTGCTCTAACTCAATTGGCTAGGTAGGTACTACCTAACTGATAGATGACCGGAAAGTTACTATAGAACAGGATGTTACACATTTGTATATGTAATTACCCAGATGATTGTGTGCAAAATATAAAAAGGAACGTTTTAAAAACGAAAAGGTATTAAGCAGCTGATGTCGCTACTTCTGCGGGTACTAAATAGCCTATTGCTTATTTCCTAAGTATTAAATCTATACAAGTCTAAAAAACGTAATATTGCTAGTTGTATTATTCATGTAGGTTCTTATTTTACTACATACCTAGAGGCATGGACAATTGGACAGGCTAAATCCAGACGCATAATCAAGAAAATCTGCAAACATCAGAATAGGTTCGATCTCAACCCTTTCAAATTCATATGTTTTATGTATTAGTATCAAAATATCTAAAATGACACGCGGCTGATGATACTGAAAGCTTCATCGGAATTGTTAATGTCAACACGCCGGCTCTGCGCGGATATTTTGTTTTCAGTGCCCATCACTACGGCCCGCTGTATTCATACCTCGGACTGCCATGATATCCGTATTGTCGGGTATCCTGAGTAAGTGACACGCAACGACATCCGATAATGGATTTTGTTTTGATCGGTCATTTATTTACATAAATACATAAAACATTGTCATTTGCGGAATGGAACGTGTCATGTTGGCACGCCATTACCCGGTCTAGCCGGCTAAAGTGTGTAATTTTAACCAATAGTCTGATGGAGCTTCATTGAACAGTTAATAGATTCAAAAATATTCGTCTGCTGCCGTTACAGAAATACTATGTCCAAATCTAGAAATTAAGTAAGTAGATAATAATATTAATAATTGAACTAAAAATGTTCGTAACACGACTTTTACGACACTCTTTTTTACGAGGTTTTCGTCGTAATCACCAATAACCTTAATCAGTAGCTAATACAATCTGGTCCTGCGTGGGCAGAGAGGACTCTAGATCGGTACTTGTACAAGAAGCACCCGTTCACCTACACTAGCACGTATTACAGCGGCGGCATCCTAGCGGTCACACTCGTTCACCTACACTAGCACGTAATACTGCGGCGGCATCCTAGCGGTCACACTCGTTCACCTACACTAGCACGTATTACTGCGGCGGCATCCTAGCGGTCACACTCGTTCACTTACACTAGCATGGATTATTGCGGTGGCATCCTAGCGGTCACACAAGTTCACCTACACTAGCACGTACTATTGCAGCGGCATCCTAGCGGTCACACTCGTTCACCTACACTAGCACGTACCAGAAGTGGCATCCTAGCGGTCACACTCGTTCACCTACACTAGCACGTACTACTGCGGCGGTATCCTAGCGGTCACACTCGTTCACCTACACTAGCACGTACTACTGCGGCGGCATCCTAGCGGTCACACTCGTTCACCTACACTACCACGTACTACTGTGGCGACATCCTAGCGGTCACACTCGTACACCTACACTAGCACGTACTACTGCGATGGCATCCTAGCGGTCACACTCGTTCACCTATACTAGCACGTACCTGCGGCGGTATCCTAGCGGTCACACTCGTTCATCTACACTAGCACGTACCTGCGGCGGCATCCTAGCGGTCACACTCGTTGACCTTCGCAGGGTTAAGTGACTGTTGACACTAACTCCGTTTATTATTTGCTTTCTATTAACCCTGTGATAAGACGGTACTTGTACAAGAAGCACCCGTTCACCCACACTAGCACGTACCTGCGGCGGTATCCTAGCGGTCACACTCGTTGACCTTCACAGGGTTAAGTGACTGTCGACACTAACTCCGTTTATTATTTGCTTTCTATTAACCCTGTGATAAGACGGTACTTGTACAAGAAGCACCCGTTCACCCACACTAGCACGTACCGGCGGCGGCATCCTAGCGGTCACACTCGTTGACCTTCGCAGGGTTAAGTGACTGTCGACACTAACTCCGTTTATTATTTGCTATCTATTAACCCTGTGATAAGACGGGGTATAAAATTTTATTACAACCGCAATGAAATAAGGTAATGTTGCGGTATGAGGCGGCGGTTCTGTCATCGACGCCATCTTGGGTATATCTTGGGTATTTTGCAGAATGAGCGGGAAATATGTATAAATTAGGATTATATTGCTTTCCAATTGAAAGCGTTGTGGAAATTGTTACAAAGTATTATATAGTATCTATAGCATTAAATCTAGAGATAGTTTGGTAGTAGATATGGCCACTCTTACAATACAATCATACTATATCTAAACGAATAGGTAGGTAATATTTTTTACAAAAAGTACCCTTCTTTTCTCAAATTTGAGATTTAAATCTTGTTGTAAAATTGGACCGCTTAGTGCTTTCTTGAATAGCTGCTTAGTGATTATTGCTTTAGTTTTGCCTTAATCTGTACTAATATTATAAAGAGGTAAAGTTTGTATGTAGGGGGTAATCTCTGGAACTACCAGTCGGATTTGAAAAATCTCTTTGTATTTGATAGCCTAATTCTTGAGGAAAGCTACCTATAGCTTTCCTCAAGATTTTCGGCTCCTAAGGGTCAGAGCGTGATGTTAAATAGCCTACTATTTAACATCACGCTATGACCCTTAGGAGCCGATCAAAAATAAAAAAGTCAGAAAGAACGCTAAGCAAAAACGAAGTAACAGCGCGGGCAGGCGATGAGATGCGACGGGGTGGGTCGGGGGAACAAGAAAATTCACGCGGAAGAAGTCGCGGGCAGAAGCTAGTATTCAATAAAGTAATCTAAAAGTTTGGTATTTGGTATCTAGGCGGCAGGCACAGCTAGTAGAACAGGAGTCTTGCCTGAAGGTCGTCACGATCGCTCTAAGATCGGCTTGCTACAGTAGCGTTATAACGATAAAGGACAACTAGGAATGTCATCATATTCATTTTGATCGCATTCTAAATACCTCCGAGTTAACACAAATTGCCAATTTAATTTAATTGATTTAAATACCTGTGTGTGTAAGTACCTACTTAATACTTATTAAGGTAACCGACTTCACTTAACACACAAATAGCCGTTTGGACTCTTAACGATAGTTACACTTTTTCCGTTCAGTCATCAGTAGATCTTCTGTTAATAATGTGTGACCATATAATTATGTGATCGTGTATGAATAGGGGACTTGCTGGTTTATATAATTAGATACTATGTATTGCATTATGGTAGGAAGATATGTGGCCGATAGCCTGAAACCTTCTCGACTAATAATAAGGTATTTTTAAACCTTCACTAGGAAGGTTTAAAAATACGTTATTATTAAGAAAAATCAACTCCACCAAAAATTATTTCATAATTAATGATGAGCAATAATATCATTGGTCTATGGAATTAATTATAGGTATTACTAGGTACACATTTATATACCCTTCCGGGGAACACTGGCGTGACGTTCTGTTACTTTATTGGAAAGAAAGTAAGAACTCCCAATTCAAGAGACCTACTCTCTACAACATATTTGACATCAGAAGCAAACAATAACCCTACATACCCCACGACAGGAAATAGGTACCTTGACACAGCATGGTTTACTGTTAAGGCACATCCAAGGAGTATCGATTCAACCCACTTCCAAATGACACGACAGACAGTGGCTGCCCCTCCCACGACAAGACACGCCATCACAAAGACATGTTCTTGGTGTCACAGTAGCTGAACTACTTAGTAGGAAACATCGATAGTTTTTACTAGACACTTGACCTAGCCTAGCTTGACCTAAAAACTCGCTGAAAATTTCCAGTTCTTCTTTGGAAACTTCTTTCAAACTAAACAGATCAAATGAAGCGGCGATAAAAAGCAGAGAAATGACTGCCTGGAGGACAGCAATTGTCAATAATCCTGTTTGAGTAACAATCCAGGAAAGACACATTTTCGAAGACCTCAAGGCAGAAACTATAGATTAGCTCATGGTATAAGCAAAACGCGCGCTGGGGATCTGTCTTGCGTAGGATCGCAGCATTATGGTGAGCGATGGCCGTTTTGCGTTGATGTGACGCATATTTCCCTCCAACTTGTCCTTTTTTGTGTTTGTATTCTTTCTCTGCATCATGTTTACCGTAAATAAACGTATTTTCTTTCAAAAGAGAATAAGATCTAGGGGTCTTACAAAAGTTTTCTTGCTAATACCTTAAATAACCGTTTTTAGACTGAGCTGCAAACAGTCAACGCTCCTACAAAACGTTTTTCAACTGTTCACAAACCTGTATAACCGAATATCGGCGTCACCTTCCTGCGTCCCACGCAAGGAGCGCACGCGTCGCCTCAGTTTTTTCCCGGTAGTTAAAGGTTAATAGAAAGTTGGTAAAACAATGGTGGGCCACAATGGGCATTGTGTTGCACGTTGAGTCACGATGGCTGGCCCACGTCGCGTTGGTGTCTGTTGCTTGTCACTTGTATGTGCTTTTCATTTTTTGGGTGTCAATATGTTTAGAGGAAATGGAAATAAACCGAAAACTGTGCTCTTAACCTTCAACACAACCTTTTTTTATTTTATTTATTAAGGACAAAAAACAACACATGGCAGGCTTCACTAGAGGTTCTTAAATTAGCACAATACTTAGAAATACATTTACTCACAATCTATTCAATATTTATGTTACCACACATGTAACCTACAACAATGTCCGCGAATTCACAAAAAAAAAGTTAAAAGAAAACAGACTAATAGTGTGCATCGTAAAAGATTAGTAAGAAGAAGAAAGAAAAAAATATACTTATGAATTTAGTAACTCTATTGCTCTTACCTTGAAACAATCTTTGGAAAGACATTTCAAAGTCATGCTACTAGTTTGTGAGTAAAACCCACCAGTGATTTTCACAAGCAAAGGTTTTGCTTAGCTTTTCACAAAGTAAAAGGTGCAAGTAGTTTTAAAACTTCATAGAATATCAGACGCAAACACAAATGAAGAGCTTTATAACAAAACCGGAAGCTCATTAAATTTGGTCAATAATAAATAAAACTAAATTCTTAAACATCATACCAACAGCAATCAAATTAATATGAGCAATCGATCAGCCATCAATACTCATCGTGTACGGCAGTACGGGTACCGGCTAGTTTGTTGTACAACGTACTGTAACGAGTACTCCAGTAGCGACGGCAGCCGTCGATCTATCATTTGTTTACACTATAAAAACCAGCAATTATTCACTGGTGATGAACTATCGATGATTGGATCGCTTTTAGAGGTGCTTTACACTGACATAACGTAAGGGGCGATAAAAAATTATGAGCAAGAACTTAAATGACAACTAGGGCAATCAGTAGCATGCTAAAATTAAATAGCATATTATAGAATTATGAGACTTATATGATTCCACGAAATCAAAATTATGATTTTAATATTTTGAGGTTATAATTAAATCTAAAGTTACAAATACGTTGATGGTTTCGTTTTCCTCAGAGTCCGAAAATCTTAATAAACAATCGATTTGGGAACAAACAAGCTCGAAAATCGACTGAGTGTAGACTCTCCCTAACGACCGATGAGAATTGCTAGCCAGTTATTAAAATGAATAACAGATAGATTGCTCATTGTTCGCGAGCCACCGGTGGCATCAGCTCGGCGGTCAGCTGATCATGCTGCTCATTTGTAACCTTCATGTTATTATCTGATAAGTAGCTGTAGAAAAAGGTTAATAAGCTGTAAGTTCCCAGCGAAAATAAAATGAGGTAATTGGGTGTAGACCTACAATTTGCTGCCGGTATTAAGTGTAAAATACAGAGTAAACAGAATGCAATTTAGGTAAACATTGCTAACGCGGCTGCTTTTAAGAATTATCTATCACTAACAGCATGTCGATTCTGTAAAAATCTCACCGTGAAAACTTTGGTGATGTGAGTTGGTTTTTGCTAGGAATTGACACTATTGACAGCTCACTCCACGCTCACTTCACCTAAGTTTTCACGGTGAGATGGTTACAGAATCGCACTGCTGGAAATTATTCATATTAGAATTCTGCAAAATAGTCAAGTGTCAAATGAACGAAAGGACTTGACAAAACATCCACATTAGTTACATAAACCTTCCGGAATAAATACTCATTGATTCATTCAAATTATGGCGAAAACAACATCAAAAAATGTTGTGTAGTTTAGAAGAACCCCGTGGTCACACAGACAGGCACGAACAGCGACTTTAATGTATAAAATGTACAGATGCTTCATATTGGAAAACTTTACTTTCCCGGATCCATCGAACTTAACACCGCCCAGTAATTGTCCTTGCGAAAGCTCTAGCAATGAAACAGTTTGTGAACGAGTAGGTAGAAGTGATCTTTCGGATCATAAAATAAGAAGTTGCAATAATTTAACTGTTAGTCTAACGTATTTTTGTAATCTTCCTACGATATCTCGAGTTGTTGCCAATGTTTATGGTTGAGCTCCAATCTAAACAATATGTCCGCTGAATAACTAACAACGCTGTATTTTACGTTGATTTATTATTGTAACAATTTTTTGAATGTCGCTTTATTATCTTTCATTCTCTTCTAATAATAGAGGTTAACAATTTTCGGAGGTAAATTGTATGATGGAAATAATTGGTTAAGATTTTCTAAACCAATCTATTCAGCTTTGCAATTCAGCTATAAGTTAAAGTAATCAACCCTGAAAATACCTACATTAGTAAAACATAACCAGTAGCAAAAACTAATTTATTAAAACTACTACAGCTCAGTTAATTACACACCATTAAACTGCTTATCACTGTATCAAAATAAATAAATCATAAACAAATAGCAAGTATATTCTCATTACACCAAAGCGCATGCGTTGTCAGTCAATCATAGATGTTTTTGTCGGACATGTATGACCCCGACTAGCCACTCGAAATACACAAGAACAGAATGTAAACTCCATAAAATACATATGTGATAGGATTTTTAGCCACTATATTATGGACATTGTTATTTGGATACTGTGCGGTGCTTGCTAAGCGTAACCAGTCTATAATTTTCCCACTGCTGGGACACAGGCCTCCTCTCTGTGAGGGAATGGGTCGTAATCCTCTACGCGGACCCAGTGTGGGTTGGTAGATGTCACATATCTTTGGATTTTTGGTTCTAGTTCGGGACATGCCGGTTTCCTCAGGATGATTTCCTACACACTTGAGAGCAGAGGTGATGAAATAATTTACACAATGTAAAGTGCTCTACGACTCGTAAGTCGTGATCGTTTCCACTGGGCCACCACTGCTCTATGTGGGCCTTCTGTAATAACCATGTGACATAGTGGCAGCTGTCAGAATTCAGTGGCTATAATTGTCGACAAAAAGTATCGATAAATAGCCCGCGTCGATCGATAGGTGCGAATCAATAAATACAACCTTATTGTGGACGCGCGGATATTTGATCTGAGTCCAATTGAATGGGCTGAATCGATTCTAATGGAAAAGTAGCCAGATTGCAATTGTTTGTAAGATTATTATTAATGTTTGTTTGTCAGCATGGGGTCTAGTTAGTTTTTTGTTAAGATTGTTTTGTTTAATATGAATGATCCAATATCATATTTCGCTGATAAGTCTGTAATTGTCTTACTGCAGAACAAAGGCCTATTCGTATTCCTATGTAGCTACAAAAACTTGCCAGTAAGAGTGACACTCCTAGTTTTGAGATTATGTAACTCCCGAGGGAATAAAAAAGTGTTCATCGCTTTCTAAGCGTTTTGTATTTCTATAGCACACTTTAAAGTAGCTTATGTCAGTCCTATACATTTTTCCATCATCCGCTGATAGAATGTCACTTTGTCCAGGCCCTCTGGTTTGATAGAATGTCACTTTGTCCAGACCCTCAGGTTTGATAGGATGTTACTTTGTCCAGGCCCTCAGGTTTGATAGAATGTCACTTTGTTCAGGCCCTCAGGATTGATAGAATGTCACTTTGTCCAGGCTCTCAGGTTTGATAGAATGTCACTTTGTCCAGGCCCTCAGGTTTTATAGAATGTCACTTTGTCCAGGCCCTCAGGATTGATAGAACGTCACTTTGTCCAGGCTCTCAGGTTTGATAGAATGTCACTTTGTCCAGGCCCTCAGGTTTGATAGAATGTCACTTTGTCCAGGCCCTCAGGTTTGATAGAATGTCACTTTGTCCAGGCTCTCAGGTTTGATAGAATGTCACTTTGTCCAGGCCCTCAGGTTTGTTCAGGATGGTATAGTCAATAAATGGCAATAAAACGTCATACATTCCTAAGTGAACTAACCACCAATAAGTATAATAGTCGTAAAACACTTATAAAGTTGGAAGCCTTTTCTGAAAGCCTGCTTAGATAAATATATCGTCATTGTCGTCCAGAACACATTACATGTCAATAGTCGTTACCCAGGGATTATACATGAAGAACGGCCGGGGCTGGTGACTGGCGTGGTAATTGTTTCCCTACAGCCGGGGAGGCCGGTGGCAGGATAAATCACTGTAAATCAGATAACATGGGAATAAAAGTGTGTGATGGACTTTGCGGTCGCCGGGGGCGGCCACTAAAAAAGCTTTCTTGTGTCAGAGATTTTTCTAAGAAATGATAGGATTTACTCACAATCGTGATCAATAATTGTACCGTATTTTTTTTTTAATCGAACTCGTCATTACTTTACTACCTTTGACAACAATTCCCAGTAAATTAAAACTTCACTAAGATTTGAACTATCTAACTGTCACTTTACCACCTTGTCGTATTATGAAGTGCAAATAACATTCAACCTTAAGGTGATAAAGCAATTAAGGTGATAATAAGTTTATCACCTCCTATCATTTAGCAAGAAGAGGCTATATAGGCTAATATTCAATGAATCATATTAATATGATTCATTGAATATTAGCCTATATTTTTAAATAATAAATCGTAAATATTTTAAATAATAAATATAAAATATTAAATCGACGATTTTAATAGACGATTTAATGTCAAACGAGAATATTTTATTTGTAACAGAAGTTTCATATTTGTAACAAAATATATATTTTAATAATATTGCAATTTTTATAATAAATATAACTAAAAAACTTCATGGAACAGTCACAAAGTACGAGTTGTCCGATATCCGCGTATTTCGTGGCCACTCAAGTTTCAGGCATAAGAAAGATGTTAAGGCGGGCGGACACTGGTTGCAAGACAAAAGGTGGGCGGATGTCGATTACTGACCGGTGTGGGGAACGTAGGGGATGATAGTGAGATGGATCTCCTATTATGTCATCTGAAGTGAAAAGAAAACTGTGTTAACAAGAATTACTTTAGTTTGATGATAACTTACTCTATAAACATTGTCGTACATTGACTGCATGAACTTACTCTATAAACATTGTCGTACATTGACTGCATGAACTTATTCTATAAACATTGTCGTACATTGACTGCATCGAACCAACCGTTAGGTATCATTATATGACAATAAAAACAAATATTAGTCTTACAAGACAATTATATAATTAATATGTAGGTAATAATCTACTCAAGAGACGAAAAGAAAACTGAAACTCATTTGAATAGTTTTTTGTCTTCATACCATAATACATAAATCACCAACCAAAAAAACAAAGACTAAGGTGTTTTTCCTGCCGTCAATCGTTTAAACTAGGACAGATTTAGCTGCCAAATTCAGATCCACCTTTTCAGGGGACTCTCGTTCTTATTTGTAAGTAAGTAATGCATATAATCACGTGGTGGTCACATTTAGACCGCTAACGGCTGGACCGAACCGGAAAGCCGGCTCAAATCTCGTGGGCGGTTGAATTTGTGGCTGATTGGCGCTTTTTGCGAACACTTATTGAATACGAGCCCCTATGGGATTATATGGGGATTTTATATCTACCATCGGTGTTTACACGGGATTTCTTACAGGTAGTTTCCTTGGTTTTAGGGACTTTTTGTTTGAAGAGTAAAATTATGTCCCATTCAGTTCTACAGGAGAACTAGAATGATTTCAAAAAACTTTATAAAATATCATAATAAAAGAGTGTTCTCATTGACACTTCCCAAGCCAAATAATAATGATTAGATAATGTTCATTAGCCCATTTAGAGATGAGCAGAATGATGTACCTAGGTAACTACTGTAGTCATTACACAGATGATGTAGGTAACTACTGGATATTAGAATATAAACAGGAAACATTTATTCAGATTTCAGTGGAGCAAACTCCATCACTCACTGCACCGACACACCGACAGTCCACAATTCCACACGCCACGTCCACTTCACACTCGCCCATCCGAAAAGATTTAACTTTCCTAAACGTCCGCGGTTTAAGAGGACGTTGCAAAAAACAAATGAATCAATTACCGCCCGCCTGCGAACAAAAACGCAGGGCATTTCGCCCGGCCACTAATGTAACCTCTAATTCCGCTCATTTGCAGGCATTTGTAGCGCATTTGCCATCGGTTTTGCGGCCAGCTCGTTTTTTACGGCACTCAATGCGCTTGCGGTTTGAACGTGTGTCATTTGTAAGCGTTGTTTGTGGTCACAACCTTTTTGCGGCTATTGTGGTATGTTCGACAAGTTTAGTTTTTAGAGTTTTTGTTGAATGTTGGTTAGTACGCGTGTTGTGAAAGTGATAGGTTTCACCGGGCAGCTTTTTTATTTTGAGAGTTATATTTTGTTAACAACTGATCACTTTATTTGTTAAATTACTGAAGTATTCAATGACAAGCTATTCAAATGATTTCATGACAACTGACTATCAAGAATCACCAAGTTTTCCTCGTAATCTTACACCTACAGCTCTACACCCCACCGCACTCATTACACATACAAACATTATCACAGCACACACCATAAACAATACACCGTAAACAAACTTAATTCCGAGTAACACAATAAATATGAGGCCGAGGTCCAACTTTAAACAGTACCATAAATACGGTCGCTCGTAAAGAGGAACTAGACCTGAAAGTTTGTGCGGCCAGCGCATAAATCATACAAAGTAACCCTCCAAAACTGAGGATTCCGGGGAGTGTATGAGACGCCCACTCCCCCATATGTCATTTCGGTCAAGCAGCCGCTATTTGTCTTGCAAAAATTCGGAGAAACATGTGAAGAATGTCTTGTCCCCTTCGTCCAAGAGCGGAATGTAGGGTTACACACCTTACCGATGTTGTGCCAAGATTAAAAGTTGGGTTATTGACGAGAGGAAATAGACAGGCGAATACTTTTGTGAGTTTTAGGCATTGGGAATGAATACATATTCGGATATTTGTTGCTTTCATTCCTTTAGTGAGTTACGCAGTTCGGTAGTTGATATTTTTGCGTCTTTTGATCCAACGCTTCTCCCTGAAAACACTTACGTGTCTATTTGGGTCACCTCTAAACCTCAACAAATGTAACATCCAATTCACTGAGTATACAAAAATTTCCATCCCCTTATATTATTTTTCGTTTTATACGTAAGACAAATACTTCACAAATCAAAGTCCAAGACGCTGGGCTGAATAAATTGCCCCGTTGCCCACCGCCCTGATTGCGGGCTACGTAAATATCAACAGAAAGTACGACAAACAGACAAACAGACCGACAGAACGGCTCTGTTTATACACTCACTCCTTACGGGACGCTTTTCGGTGAAATCTTGCGAATACTTTCGGACTCGACGTTTTAAATATTGTTTGGTGTAAAGTTTTGAGAGTAAATGTTTCAGGCCTATTGTTGTGACCTTCAGGTAATATAGATATAATAATAATATAATTAATTTATTCAGACAACCAATGATCCATTACATTACATTTACATTGTTAGTATGAACTTAAAAACTATGTTAGTACCTAATAACTAAGAGAGACTTAGTCCTCTGGGTGAGGCTCCACACCAGTGGGCTGTCTAGCTTATTGCTTATTACCCTCAGGATGCTGTTACTGCTCCCACGCAATCTGCTTAGCAGTGAGGCTGTCTTTTTGCGCCAGGTGGCATCAAAGCCGTCTGTGCGCGACTCAGCAAACATTGTTGACGCACTGCAGAAGCGTGGCAGACGTAACAGCGCGCTGTTTGTTAGCCCGGACTGACAATGCCCTGCGCTCCCTCTCCATGTCTACATTATCTCCAAAGTTTTCAGTAACCACATGCCCAAGATACTTGAACTGGTATACTCGATTAAGAGGAATACCATTGAGTAACACTAGTGGAACAAGAGTTGGGCACTTTGTGCACTCTGATTTTTTAACATTATAACTCAGACCGTGTGTGGCCGCATACTTTTCACACACGGCAAGCAACTTCCGCAATGTACAAATCGAGGGAGCCAGCAGCTCCATATCATCGGCATAGCTAAGGTTGTTCACACTGACACCATCCACGTAGCACCCAACGGGAATATTTACGTATAGGTTAAAAAGCAAGGGCGAGCTCTACCCCCCCTGCCTCACTCCGCAATCCAGCTTCTATTCACTCGACAATTCACCTGCCCACTTTACATTATTTTTCTGATTTACGAGTAGGTACCAATACCTAAAAAGTGATGTTAACTCTGGCGGTAGGCCCGTTTCTTTTAGCTTCTGCCATAACATATCATAAGACACACACAGATATAGCTTGTTTGCTTATTGCTGGTGTGAAAAGCACTTATTTTTCATTTGTTCTAAAGAGTACATACTTCATCCATCTTGACAAATTAGCAAATTATTGTTACTATTACCAAGTTTTTCCGAACTGCAGTTCTCAAAGTACCGTTTAGCGTGTCCAGTCTAAAATCCAGTTAGAATTGTCAAAGGAAAACTGTTATTTTTTAATTAAAGAAATCCTTGAAACTTCAAAAAAAGATCTTCAGGAAAGGCAAAATTATAACCATAATTTCCCTGTAAATCTTCACCAAGCATGTAAGAAATAGCCCAACCATTATGCAGGATCGCAGTCAGTTAGCGGGCGCGGCGTGTGACCGCAAGTCGCGTCCCACCGACTAATGGGCCGCAAACGGGCCGCAGTTAGCACCCGCGCGGGGAACATCAAGTGAGTTGCTTTATTATAATGTCGTATGTTTAGTTTAGTTCCTACATTTTTTCGATGTCTAATTTCTTAGAAAATCTAATAAGGCATTACTTACGTTACCTTAGACTTTTGTTTGAAATTGTCAACTCGCACTGAGCCTGTGTATCTGATCTACAAGCAGTAGGTGTCGTCGCTTTCCCCTGCTTGTATTTTTTCTCTTAACTTACATACCTATCAGACTGTTATTTTAATCCGCTCAACAATTTTTACTATATATCTAGCAACTAATAGGGCCGTTTTTAAAATCGGCTCAGCGCGCAGGTGGCGTGTCCGTTCCGGTCCGGTGTCCGGTACAATCCGATCGTATTTGCGTAAGCCGGCCGCCGTCCTAATCCGCTCCGGATTATTGACGAGACGTCCAGCGACCACGCTTATTAGTTGAGGGTTCGTGGCATGAGATTCTAGCGGGATCGGACTTCTGTTATCGTTTATCAGCCGTACCATCTATTTCTGTTGAAGCTTTCTGTTGAATTAAAATAATCACAATATGTAATCGATCGGAATGTTGTAAATCATTATGAATATGGATTTTTAATCTTCAAGAATAGTACGAATGTCCATGTTTTCTTGACTAACGATCAAAATTGGTATTTGGGTCAGTTCCTTTTCGACACATGCCTAAAAACATCTCACTACCTTGCAAGTATTGGTCCAAAGTATGTCGATTTGTTATGTTGCAGTAAGTTTTACATTTTTCAGTAATGGACATGTGATGATAATGATGAAGTTGAAAAAAATTTAGTAATCAATTCGTCTAAATAACTTTTTCGTGTGCTGTTCATCTTGTAACCTCTTCCGCCTAACTCTTGGCCCACTCTTGTCTAAGACGATGGTACAGCCAACAAGCAAGGGTCAGCCGAGGCATGCCAATTTGCTTTGTCCTTACTCACCTCGGATAACGCTCTATTATACGGAGACCTTTGTGTCTGTAGTTTAGAGGCATTTTCATTGGCTTTCCCTAAATGCCTGTTGACGATAGTTGTTCATCAAATTGGGGTTTTGATGATTTGGGAGAGAAGGGGATAAATTAGTACGACATCTTCAAACTGCATAATTGTTAGTTGTACTACCCATAAAATGGTTGGCCGATATGGCATTAGAAAATCCTCCGTATTTGGTACGTTCTAGGTAGCAAGTCTGAAGCTCGCTTGAACACTTTGATTGAGGAAATTAACACAGTAGCATCATTAAATAAGTTTCGCAATCTTCACAATTTGAAAATGCCCATTTTCTTGACTCGAAGCCCTTAGTCACTTTTTAATCCACTACTTAGAAACATGTGGCATGATAGTAAATAATTACCGACACGACTTGTGTAGCAATTTGTGTCATAGACTTACACAGACTCGATAGTTATGTACCTACCCACCCCAGCTACATGACTCAAACATTTCGTAGGTAAGTAATTGCCATTTCCTGTTCCATGGTTTTTCTTATTACATTCTATGGTGAGCTGTAATTAAAGGAATTCACGGCCACATTTAAGCTTCGTACCTACTTAACGTGTTTGAAACGTGCATCCGCTGTTAATATCCTTTTATTGCAATAAGCTATAAGAACTGAGAATGTATTTTTTTTTGGTTTCTCACAGGATCTTAGAAAAATGCATCAGTTGGAACGTGATAAATTATTAGCTGTTTCTTCTGTGCTATTATATCGAACTTAAAAAGTTATTTTGTTTATGTGCTTGCATGTATTAGCAATAAAATGTATTCTTCAATACCTATCTACAAAAAGTGTGTAATAGCTGTTTCTGAAATGCCACCTTACCTAGTCAAAGTTTATCAGAAACATTCAGCAGTACACATTTAATCGAAGAAGATCGAGTAGCATCAGAAAGTAATGTGAAGGGACGCTTTCAAGGGGGCCGTAATGATGTAGCGGACAACTCTTTGGCACGAATATCTCAAGAAACATGACATAGAGTTGTTAATTCCATAAAACTTGTATTTATTTGTTGGCTACCGGACCTATAACAATAATAATTTTATAGGAGGTGCGCAATGTGAAACTACTTTCTCTCTTTGTTATTATTATCGGCAAGGTGCACCACAAACTAGCCCTGAGCCGTAATTGTATTTCATTTTAACGTTTACACTATCAATATTATCGTTTTACTCACTTTATAGTTGTCAACATAGCCTTTCCGGTAATAAAGCGTTTAATGGATACAAATAAGCAGAAGAATATTACTTCAATTAATTAGTAAGAGCCAACAGTATTAGAAAGGCTTTTTTTTTTCTATTTAGGTCTTTTTTTAGAAGGAAAGTAGACAAATTTGCTTTTTTAATGACTATAGGATCGAGTAGCTCGTTACGTAGATACGAGATTCATAACAGTAATATTATTTACATGCCTTTGTCAATTCACCGACTAAACTAGCTTTATTTTTAGGTACTTTAACTTTCTTTCAAATAACCAGTGAAACTGATTGGCGGTTACAACCACTCTCTAAAAATCTAACGCGAAACGATCTCTTCTAAAAAATGCGAGTTGTAGTAAGTGTGAAACTTTGACATTTGACCCTTGGGCCCCACCGCCATCCGTTGTATCTGATGCCCGGGCCAGCGGTTATCAGGCCGTTTAGCGAGGATATTGCCAGCACTGTTTATTGCCAAGCTTTAGTGGTCTATCAAGAAGTTATTAAATCATTGTCTCAGTTTTGAACGTCGATATTAGTTGGTGATTGTTAAATAATTTTATGAACTCTGTTCAGATTTCAAGTCGATACGCTACAAAAACCTATGTTTTCAGTTTTTCATTTTTGGCGTGATACTTTGAATTATCGTTCGGTTATTCTACTGCCTCTGTAATACTATCCTTTCAAAAGTTATCGCTGCCCGTGGACCCGTTTCATCGTCTAAAGCGAATATTCTAAGACGGTGCTGAGTCTCATTTCTACAAAAAAAAAATACATAAAAAACATAGATAAGACAAAGCTAATGACATTTTATCAAAAAACAAAAAAAAAAAATAACTGAAACATAGCTTATGCAGATCTAGATTTCTGGGACTTCACTTGGGTATTCAGATAAAAACTGTAAAAAACTAAACCAGTAGGTACTCATTTGCGCTCTACAATCTAGCAAATATAGTAAATGAGTCTGTTGTTCTAATTTCTTACAAAGCCTATGTCATATCTACACTACGTTTTGGAATAATATTAGGGAAATTCCAATAACAAAGACATTGCGTTTAAGGCCCAAAAACAATGTGTGCGTGCTGTTTAAACTGAATCCAACTAAAAGCTGTATTCCACATTTCAAAATATTTTAACTCTTATTATTCTGTATGTACATTTTTGAGACAGCGGTATTTGTCAAATCCAACTTCCATCTGTTTAAAACATTGAGATCTACAACTACGCAACAAAGAGATACCTATGTGCTAATCCACGTAGCACTGCTCTATAAACCATTTTTTTTAGGATTGGTACCTAGGGTCCGTAATAAGATCCCTAGACGAATTAAAGAAATAAACAACATACACGGTTTTAAAAAGGCTTTACTGAAAATATTATATGAAAAAACATATTATACAGTGAACGAATACCTAACCGACATAGTATAATTACCTTTTTTATAATTTATTGATTTGAACATTTATACTAGAATTTATTATTATTATATTTTAATAGAATGTTTTTTTTTATTGTGTCGACAATTTGAATAAGAATTATTTAATACTGTGTGATAATTGTTTGATAATTTATTATAAGTTTGATGATATATATATGTTTGCACCAAGATAATAATTATTTGAACGCAGATGACGGATAGACATAGCGTTCTTTAATAATTACAGCATCTGTACCTAACCTACCTATGTTCAATAAAAAGTATTTGTATTTGTAAAGTGTTGGAAGTCTCTCAAAGTTTGGACATTCCACCCCGGGGTGAGCCGGGGTCATTTATGGCGATCGGTTGGCATCTGATAGTCGCCCTATGTGCCTGTATGAACCCCTGAAGATGTGTTATCATTTTATTTAGGACTTTTAAAAGGAGTAGTTCCGGTAGGGGTGAAGTAAGGTGGAAGGATAAAGTTCATGTGTGTAGCGGAATAGTAGTTTCTTTTGTCTCGATGGCTAAGACAGTAGTTATGTATGTGCCCATTATAAAGTCTAGGTTCCATGTTAAAATATTGTTTATATTGCAGAGTTAGAGTTACCTAATTTTATATGATTCGTTATGAATTAAGAATGTGGGCAGCTATTACTTAAGTACTACAAACTGCTGTCGCCAATCTGTCTGCTCAGCGTAGTAATTATGGTGAGTTTCCTATCAGAAACTGTAGTGATCATTGTGAAACTTATGTTTAGCTATGAACGTTTCTGAGCTTTACGCCACTGTCTTGTTCTTACGTCTAGTATGACAATGGTAAAATACGTTCGAACCTTTACCCTCTCTTGCAGTTAAAACGCTGGCTATAAATAACTAGTTATGATCTACTTGTAAACAGTCCTCAGTGTCGACATGTCCTCATCGGCCGGCTCGGCTAACAAACGCATACTGAGTTAACTGCGTCGTAAACCTCACGGGTTGAACGTAGGTGGGCCGTAGAATACTAGCATGTGATAGGAAGTTGCAGAAGAGCCAGTCCTTATAGTAATACTAGAATGTGATAGGAAGTTGCAGAAAGGCAAGTCCTTATAGTAATACTAGCATGTGGTAGGAAGTTGTAGAAGAGCCAGCCCTTATAGTAATACTAGAATATGATAGGAAATGGCAGAAGAGCCAGTCCTTATAGTAATACTAGCATGTGGTAGGAAGTTGCAGAAGAGCCAGCTCTTATAGTAATACTAGAATATGATAGGAAGTGGCAGAAGAGCCAGTCCTTATAGTAATACTAGAATATGATAGGAAGTGGCAGAAGAGCCAGTCCTTATAGTAATACTAGCATGTGGTAGGAAGTTGCAGAAAAGCAAGTCCTTATATGTAGTAATACTAGCATGTGATACGAAGTTGCACAAGAGCCAGTCCTTATAGTAATACTAGCATGTGATAGTAAACTCGTAAGCAACAACGCGAACATAAGCAAGCACGAACTATTACAGAGGCAGAATGCCAAAATAATACTATGGTAGAGTTCCTTATAGACTCATCTAGGATAAATAATTCCTTTAGGCACCGTTGGACGAACTTAATTGCTGTGTTTCTATTTGGAGTGTACATACCAGGGGCGGTACCTTCATAGAAGCCGAAAAGCCCGGCTTGCCCTAATAAAATTATAATTCACAACAAAAAACTTACTTAAACCTATCAATAAATAAATATATTAAAAAAATACCAATCAATGAACTCGAACACAAACATTAATAACTGAAAATCAGCCAATCCCTCAGTTGGGCGTTTTTTTATACGTTGAAAATCTGTGGGCTTGCCCTAATTTTGACCCCTAGGCACGCCACTGGTACATACTGGTGTGTTAGGTCGCTAAGTTCATCAGCAGACTCCTTGCATGATTTTGTTGCAGGTTTGTATTCGGTGTCTGTTTGAGTGAGATCGAATGCAGCAAACCTTCTGCACCTATTCACTATCGTGTGTAGATAAACTAGTATTTTTCCGCATCACCAGTTTTGAGTGCTCCACAACGCTTTACAACCGTAGGTACTGTTCAATGTTAGACTGTTCACGTTGCTAATGCAATGTATCGGTCGCGCTTTCCACAGACCAGTTGTAGAAAACAATGACCTGATCATTGTAGCTAAGGTTTTACGAAGTTTGGTATTGCAGGAATAGCTGATATAGGTTTTAGTAAAGATAGTTTGTTATTTGATTAATAAATTATGGTTTGTTTTGAATATCATAGTCTAACGGCGAAAGCAACTATCATGAAGATCGTCGACACAGTGATAGCTTTAAATGAAGCAGTGATGTGGATCATTGTTTGTATAAGATTCTTGTTTCGATGAATCTGGCCTAACCATCTACCTGGTTAGCGTGGCCAGTAAAGATGGTGTGGGATGCAACGAACTGCATACCTACTAAAACATAACTTACTAAGGGAGACAGCTGTCAAAAGTGTCAGAATTACTAGCATAGTAGCATGCCTAATTAGCTAATTGTCGGTTAATTTCACGTTAATTTACAACTCAGGCGTTGATTAGCTAACTGCTAACACAAGAAACACTAAAACGTATAAAGTCTCCTATAAAATTATTGCAGCCATTACTTACACTCAGAATGTAAAGTGCAGAAGGTTCGATCTAAACCAACAACAAGACTTCTTCGCAGAAGTTAGAGATGAGTGTAACTGATCGCACTTAGTAGCTTCAAACGTGATTTTATAAGTGGTTTAACTTAGGTATTCAAGTGCAAAGCCGTTCATGCTTTTAACAATTTCCTGCTGACATTGCCTTTGGACGAAGAAAGTATTGCCAGTTTTTCTGTGACTTTCGAGCTAGCCTTTCCAACCAAACGATAAAAGAATCTGTGTTATTTTTGGTGGTAGTTCGAGTTGTATATGCATAGTTTATACACTCTCTTATAAACTGTATACATAGTAACAGGTGTGTAATCCACGAAATGCGTTTGCGCGTATGCGTAAACATGCAATTATCGACTGAGTAATAACACGCTCAATTTGCTAAGAATTTATTCAACTGTATTCGTAAAAACTGCATTTTAATTATAGTGCGCCTAATAGTAATGAGTGTCTACATTGTTAAAATTGTCAACAGTTCTGATTAGAGGTAGATTGGTTGAATTAATTACATTTGGTATTGAAAGAATTAGTTTCTAGATGATCCTATCGTCATAGTGATTTTATATGGGTTAACCTTTAATCATCATCATATATAGCCTTTTTCCAACTACACACATCAAAAGTGTCTAGGGATCAACATATATTTTTGCAATAACTTTTCTCCTGATTGATATTAATTAAAATTTTCTTTAAGGATTCATCAAATAAAGTGTTTTCGTTTGTCACAGTAACGATAAACCAAGTCACCTTTGCATTAATAAAGAAATTTGCCATTTTCCTAATAAAGGGATTTTTGACATTTGAACCAGTAAAATTAAAGTTCGAAAAAAAGACTGAAATAACAGTTTTCTTTAAAATTTTATTGGGTAACTTAAACAATTAATAATCCGTGTTTCTACCGCGAACACTAACAACACAAGAACATCGGTTTGGCATACTCAAAATGAGTTCATCCAAATCACGCTGTGGAATGGCCGCCCATGTTCGTTGCAACAACAAAAAAAGGTCTTCTTGCGACTGGATACCCTCCATATTCGGCAGAGCTCTTCTCTGTAGCATATCCCATGCATATGCTCAATCGGGTTCAAGTCTGGCGACTGAGCAGGCCAGAGCAGGACATTGATGTTAGCTGCGGCGAGAGTCTGTCTTACAACTCTTGCGGTGTGCGGTCGTGCATTATCATGCATTAACTGAAATAAGGGACCGATTTGCACTTGTAGAGGAACGATGACGTCAGATACAATCGTCTCAGCATAAATTTGAGCGTTGAGGTTGCCTCTGATCCAAATCAACTCAGTTCTTCCGCCGATCCAAATACCCGCCCATACCATGATGGTTCCACCACTATAAGGATGGACTTCCTGGCAGGATTTTAATCGCTGTTGGCGTCCAGGGGTTCTCCAGTGTCGTATACGTCTTGTATCCGGTCTCATACCAAAACGAGACTCATCAGAAAAGCACACGAAACGCCATTGTTCTTCTGCCCAATTTCTGTGTTCAAGAGCCCATTGATATCGAATCCTACGATTGTGCATTGCTATATGTGGTACCCGTAGCGGTCTTCGGGAATGAAGGTTCACTTCATGCAAGCGGTTTCTGACTGTTTGGTCGCTAATTAAGTTCCCTGAAGAGTGATGAAGCCTCACGGCTAACATCATGGCGGTTATTGTTGGAGCTCTTCGAGTTAAGATTTGAATGTATCGGTCTTGTCTCCGTGTGGTGCAGCGATACCGTCCTCCATGGCGCTCAGCCACGGTACCAGTGCTTCGGTAACGTGTCCAAAGTCGACTGATAACACTCTGACTTGTATTCAGAGCTAAAGCCACAGTACGTTGCCGGGAACCAGCTTCTATCATTCCCACGGCTCTGAGCATTTCTTCCCTGCTTAAATGACGTCGCCGCTCCATAATAACGTTGGTTTTAATCAGTAGTAGGGAAACAGTAGCACTAATAATGTCTTCAATGCGTTGTATGTTTTTATAGGGAAAATATTGACAGCTGATTTTCATCTTTTACTCGAATTTGATTAACAGTTCCTGTTTCAAATTATGAAATGCACCAAAAAGGATCCATATAAATTTATAAAATCATAAATTTATTACAAAGCCACATCTCAATCTCAAGAAATCCGCATAAAAATGCTTGATCCCTAGACACTTTTGATGTGTGTATGTTGGGGTCGGCTTCCAGTCTAACCTGAAGAAGCTGAGTATCAGTGTTTTATAAAGAGAGACTGCCTATTTGACCTCCACAACCCAGTAACTCGGTAATACGACGGAACCCTTTGGTAAGACTGGTTGTCTGACTTTCGGGCTAGTGACGACACGTACCGACTGTCAAAGATCGACAAATGACATCCGGGCCCTTGGGCCCGGATGTCATTTGTCGATCTTTGCTTAACGTACTTTCCGAGGCATGGAAGAGTATTGGTATGTAAAGATGGTCACCCATCTACGGACCAACCGCGGCAAGCGTTGCTTAACCTGATCGATCTACCCGTGCGGATGTTATTACTTAGCCACATTGAAACTTTAATATTTTCCTGTTAGTATTCCTGTTTTTTTTTAATTCAGTAAGGAAGAGAATATTATGAGTCATTTAGCTAATTAAATGCAGTAATATAACTTGACGGTAAAATAAACAAATCACTTTCTATTCGAAAGAAATGAAGAGTTTAATCGTTAAGGTATCCCACCTGCGTCCAATCTGACAGCAGGTGGGATGCACTCGCACATAAAACCTCTCATCGATCTCTAAGTCTATGGGCAACTTTTAACTTTTTTGGATCTGTTATTGCATAAATGACTTCCACATTACGTGCAAAAAATGAAATGGCGATTATTGACTTGTTATTGGTAGCCGACTACCACCTGCAAATATACAGAGGAAATTAGGTTAGCTCATGGGGGTTAATCGGGACCTTTGCGAAACAGAAACTCCACCAGCTCATCATATTAAAAGGATTTTTTGCATCAAACCATGACCAATCATGACCAAAATTAGTTGTTTGACCATGATGAAATATTACACTGAAGAAGATGTTCACGTTATTCTGTTATTTAACCGCTTAGTAGGACCATGATTAAGCTTCTCAGAACTTATGTATTGACTTGGTGCTAATCAAGTCATCATCTTCCCCACCCATCAACTTTCTATCGCACCAAATTGAATAATCACCCCATTCGAACCCGGAAGCAGCTCATCACGAGCTATCTGTCAATAAATCTACTACGATTGTCAAGTGGAAAACTGTCACCGTTTCGTTCCACTAATCAGTTGGTTCCGTGGCCGTGCGCCGGTATTATTACCGCCGGCGGCCGAGGAAGGTGCGCCAACGGTCGCCGCGCACCTTGCGACCGACCACCTTGCGTCTCGAATAACGTACTGTGTCCAGATACAACAAGATATCAATTAGCACAATTCATAAAACAGCATAAGAAATTAACTTTATGCTGGTAACATTAGACTTTATAGTTGCGGTAGTACGGTTGGAATTCTAGTGGTGGTCTACGTCAGGGGTGAAGGCGGAAAGATGTTACCACCCTACATTAAGATTAAGGTTATTTAGCTAAATATAAAGCGTGTTTTTTACTGCTTTATATTAGTGGACACGGCTGTCTAGTGAAATTAGTTGGATTCTAATTTTGTTGTCTAAAATCCGTTGAGATGGGCGATAACCCCGCGGCCGCCGTAGGGGTCAGTGAGACCGAAAGTGACTCAAATTGGTTTATTTACGTCACGCTGTTGGTTTTTCTATTGTTCTATTGACGTGCGTATGAGGCAGATGTGTCGGTTGTTAATTAGCGCCGTACGCGCGTACGATATCAATGGTTCGTTATGATTCAATCTGACAGCAGCTTCTTCTTTTGTTTTATAATTGGACCCGCGTGATTGATAAGGTTATGTTTGATTTCCTATTATTCAGCTTTTGCTTGGTGTCACTAAGCGGTTCTGTAATGTTGTTCCTGATTAAACATAAGTTTTCTCTTCTCTTTTTTTTAGTGTTGCTAATGACTAAGTAGTAGCATCAAAATCATGAATTGGCATTATTTGAAATAACGCGATAACCAATTAGATTGCTAATGAAACTTTAAAAAACTTCTTACTAGCCAATCAACAGCAGAAATCTAACAACAGGTAGCAATTGAACCTGCCAACCCTCAAAAACCTGATGAAGCATCACCATCTGTGTGCCCGATCAGTCGTGACGAAGTGACAGCATAATACACGTGTTTAGTAACGAACTCGCACGCACTGTCCGGTGTGATGCAACTGATTTGAATTGTGCCATTGTAACCAACCAGTGGCGATGTAACAAGATGATCCAGTGCGTAACTACAGGTATTGCTTATGGAAATTTTTGGCGCAAAAAGTTGATAAGCTTTGTTTTTGCTGGAGCAGGAGAGGGGGAGTGTGACCGAATACTACTCCTAGTCATTTATTCTTGTATTTAGGGTTTCGTACGTCTGAATGAAAAACGAAACCCTTATAGGATCACTCGTGTGTCTGTCTGCCTGTCCGTCTGTTACAGCTTTGCTCGGAATCTAATAGACCGATTTAGTTAAAATTTGGTATACCTATAATCATAATGAATTTCTGTGACCCAAACACGGACGTGTAACGTAATACTTAAATAAATTTTGAATATCCATATTCATAATTCACTTATTTACGTTACATTTCGTTAATTTTGGGAGGCAAACGAGAAAATAAAGTTTTGGTACAGTTTGCAAAATTATGCAAAACAAATGAAAGGGCTTACCTATAACTGTGAGGGTCTCAATTTTTTAGTTTTAATAATCTTAAAATTAATCGTTTTAAACTTATTTAAGAAATTATATGAAAATTCACCATTCACCAAACTACTAAGCCTATTTTTTATTTAAATATCAAAGTTAGTTCTATACATATAGATTCCAGGGAAACCTATAAGAAGTCTATGATCTTAAAATAACATGGTAAATCTCTCAACATTGTGCGTACAAACTTACATTTGCAGTTGGAATGTATGGGAGAACATGTTTTTCAACTTCAATGTCAAGTTTCTTCTCGGGATAGATTCATCCCAACTACGGAACCATTCATCGTGGTCCGACATGCACATGGCCGGTTTTTATGCAATCTTCAATGAACTAATTGCTTTGTGATTTATTGGATTCTAATTGAAACTCAGCAGTGGTGCAGCAAGAGCAGTGGGTTCCCAGCGGTATCGGCCGTGACTTACGAGTTGTAGGTCGTAGGTTCGAACCTAGAAGGGCGCTTTACTTTGTGTAAATTATTTTATCACCACTGCTCTCAAAACGGTGAAGGAAAACATCGAGAACAAATCGGTACCTACGTCCTAGAACCAAAAAGTCTTAGACTTGTGACATCCACCAACTCGTACTGGGCCCGCTTGGTAGATTATGGCCCACTCCCTCTCACCTAGAGGAGGCCTGTGTCCTTGCAGTAGGAACGTTATTAGCTGATAATGTTATTATGCTAAGCTAATTGAAACCCTACTTTTATTGATAAAATAAGTAAATGTGTTTAGATTTATTTATTTTAGTATCTTAATAACACTTGAAACACACACCCTGTCGTGCTTTCTGTGCAACGATGCCAGCTCTACGAAAGTCCTTTGCAAGGCCAATGCTGTCGAAGTGGTTGATTTCTGGTCGAAACTTATATAGATATGTATAATCATCGATACGACGAAAAAGAAGAAGAAGAACTTGTTGGTAAACACAAGAAAGTAAAAGATTGTGTAACTAAATGATTTTGTAGTTAGATAGACTGCCGGACTGATGTCTTGCCACGCAGTGTTTCTTTCTCCTTACTCAAAGGTTACGACCGTGACTATTTACATGCCTTGTAGTATTCCCCGGTGCTTTAAACCGCTTAAGGTAACAAATATAATGTAATATGCAGGTATGCAGGTAATGACCCGTTTTCCAAGGCTATCATCGATGTAATCGCCATAATTCAACCATAAGCGTAATTAATATTGTTAGATATAAATCTATTGGTATTGCATGTTTTGCTAACGTAGTCTTAGTCTTTACTCGCTTCATTTCATCAGGTAATAGGGATAAAGTCCCGGAATCTTGCGAGTAAACAGACAGTAAGTAGTCATCTACTGCGTCGTTTTATTCAGTGATTAAATTAATCGCAATCATTTTACTTACTGGATGTAAAAAGGAACAAGAGCTCGAGCTGCCATCAAATCAAAGTATGAATTATTGATTGCTTGATGGATGGACTTACAGTAGCAAAACCCGCAATTTTTTTTTCTATCTCCCGAACAGCGACTTATGGTGGGTGAATGTTTTCAAATGTGCTCGAACTTATCCGAAATACTTCAAAAATAATAATAAACTGCACTTAGCTATCACGCGTCGATACATCGTTACAAAAGTAACAGTTCTCAGCAACAAAAAACCAGCATAAAAATAGGTTTACAACCAAAATAACATAACCTTTTTATAACGTCCATTTGCAGCAACGGTGGTCAACGCAAAAAGTGCAGTAATCGTACTAATCGTACGCATGAGCGCACACGCATGAACGCTAAAATATCGCGATAATTACCATATTATACGCAACGATATCATCTGCGTATCGACTGCTCATAAAATGTATCTCATGCTAGATTTCCTGATAGGTACCAGATGATTGGGTTCATTCGTTTCTTTGCAGAGTAGTTTTATCTAATTGATTAGTTATCTGGTTATCTAGCAATTAGCTTATCGATTGATGTGAGATACAGATGATGGAGATTTCAATTGTTGCATATTTATTAGAAAAGTGGAGTATTAATTAATCCTAGTATCAGTAAAGAATGGTGTCTGTTGCAGAATATTTATTTTAGACTTCAGAGGAGCTTTGGAGGGCTCCTCGTACTTATACTGTGTGAAAGAGTGACCTATCTCCAGTAACCTGGTCGGTAATGTGTAGCGTCAACATGACTGAGAAATCGATAACTTAGCATGTAATGATTGTGCCCGAATAGTGCCCGACAAAAATTTGTACAAATGTTTGCCTCTAATTATGACTGTGTGAAAGTCGACAGTTGGCGAAGTGTATTTTCTTAATTTCTACTTCCAATTTAGGGTTTACACGCGCTGTGCGTACTTTGCACTATCTTGAAAAAATGTCATGATATTTAAGACATGGTGCAAATTAAAAAGCCCAACTAAAATTCCTTCTAGTTTGTTAAGCACAACCATTAAATGATGGCTCATGTGCCATATTCAGCAAAATGATATTAAAACTTGAACTGCCGTTTCACTTGTGAACACATTATGTCCTATACTCATAAACCATCAAGAAAAAAATGCCGATAGTTTTATAACATTTTACCTTTTTTGCAATCAAGTGTACTGTAGAGTGACGCAATTAGTTACACTTCAACCTTCGTACACTGGAGGCCAATTTAACGTATAACTTTTCTTCATTGTCCGTCGTAGGTACACTTGAGGCCAATTTAATGTTCACGCCGCGGGCTAAAGGTGCAAGCGCACATGTCCGGCCAGTAAACAGCCGCGACATTTTGGCAAGATTACCTCCACGCACATCGAGTTTTGTCATTAATACGCATAAATATTCAATTAATGAACGGTTGCACTTGTCAACGATTTGCACTGAGCTTAAGTATGTAATGATTTCCTGTCATTATTCATTAAATAAGTACAATTAGGTTATTCCTTTGTCCAAACTGATCGAATCCTTATGACATGGTTGTAAAAAGTAATTGAGGTAAACAAATTACTTCGTGTTTTGCTTAAATTTGCGAATTGTAAATACTTAAGTGTCAGCAAAGGCATGCAGTATTTATCACTTTCGGACAGGTGATGCTGGTGGGACTTTCAAATTCAATATATTATTACTACGTAATAGCAAAGTTTTTAATAGCAATTATCAGCAATTTTATTCCGAAATAGTTATATAAAATAGCATAACTAATGCACACCGGATATACAAAATTATGATCATCGTTCGACAAAGCAGTGAAAATTACCGAGGTAATCTCATAGATACAGCAATAACATAGCAATTACATAGAAATTCAAGTATATTTGCCACTTTAAACACCATATCACTATATCAAATCAACATAGCCCGTAAAAATGCGCGTACGCTCACTATTTCACGGTTTAAAAGTATTAAAAATACGGTGACCATAAACGTCGGAAGTGGGCCGTGGAGACACCGTTTAGCATGGGACGATCCTGCACATGGCGTCGTGGGGTCACCCCAAATGTCAACGGTCTCTTCTTGACATTTATTAACGGTTAGAAGGGTTGGCTAAAGAGAAATTCCTAAAGGCCATTTTCTTTTCCCACCGAGGGTGTTTTTACTGGGATATGATCGAAGTAACGGTGAATAAAATCAAAAATTTTCGTCGGATACTTGTCGTCTCGTGTTGTGTCCTTAGTGGCTTCCATACTGTTCGTATGTGTGTGGCGGAACTGTTTTCCTTTTAGAAAATAAACGGAGAGATGCATTTCACGCTAGTGAAGTAGGTTGAAGTCGTTGATTTCTTTTCATATACTGGTTTTAGATCCGTATGCTCCCAATATTTAAGAAACAAAATAAGTATATTTGCACCTAATATGACGCATAAAATTATAATACAAATGGGAAAAATTTGCGTCACATCCGTGCAAAACGGCCATCGTCACAGAGAACAAAAGCCATAGCACTGGTTATCAGCGACAGCTGGCGTTGACTTGATGACGTCGACCGGTACAGTTTATAAAGTAAGTAGAATCACAATTTAAAAAAATCTGAGTACGATAATTAGGATATTATAATACTTGTACAAACTATAATATGTGAAATGGGAACATTCCGTTTCGCCGTCATCGACACACGCGCAGAGGCAAAACACTGGAAAAGTTGTTTTTGAGTTTGTTATTTGTTAAATAATAACTTAATTACCCACCTATATTTTCAGTGTGGTTGTGATCAGGGTTTGTGACTTTGTGTTAGAAAATGTAAAAAGCAAGTGCATGTGCACGATCAATAATTAATGTCGTTACTGCCGTGATTTTAGGCCTTGTCCACGCTTGTATCATTTTGGTGGTACCGCGATCGTGTGAATCATTTTGTCTTGTGTGACTCTGATTTAAAACTCCCAACTTTCTTCACCAGATCTTACCACAATCCGATAAGCCATAGCGTAATGTCCGTGCAGGCGCCGCAGCGTACAAGAAGCATCAGGCGGTTCCGCCGGCTGCACTCCTTATTATCAGCTGTACGAACCACTGCGAGACGAGTTAATTGTACAGTAGGAGTCAATTGATGCTATCGCGGAGTTTCACACTGCTTCTTATATTATATTGGTTTGTTAATTGTTTAGTGATGATGTGTACTCGAAGTGTACGGGCGAGAACGATTGCTCTCGATGTTTCTGTTGTGGAAAATGTTTACAACGACAAACCGGGATCACAATAACAGCTGTTCATGCAATTTTTTATATTTAGCTCTCTGAAAATTTATGGATGATATTTATACAGGGTTAAATTAAGTTAGTTAGCGAAACTCCGCCGGCGTGATTGGCGTATCTATATCTAAAAAAATATTTGATGATTTTTTTGGGGTCATCGCTTCTTGGTGGTACAGTCACTTGAAATATCAGTTTAAAAATAACAAGCTTTCTTTTTTTGTAAACTTTACAGACGTGATGGGTATCGAAATCTAAAAACGATAAAAAAAAAAGTCTAACTTATTCATCAAGTACTACCAGCACCCCAAAATATTATTTTATCAAAAACTTATTTTCTGACTTTATCGTGTGTAGATATCAATATTTACTCATTTAGTCTGCGGAGTTTCTCTAGCTAATTTAATTTGACCCTGTATATGCTAGGCAAATGTATCAGTTAAATTGATTAATACATTTCCTGGTCTCACCCTGATCTGACCAAAAGCAGCATAGTTTAGTACTGTAAAGATTTATCAAAAAGGGGAACCAATGGGAAAGGGGAAACAATGATCGTGGTTACATTCGATTTTCACTCAAGCGAATTTAGAATCAGTTTTTTAATAAAATGGTGATAGAGTCGTTTATGTAATTTGATATAAGTATAAAATTTGCAGTGTCTTTACAGGGTACATGCAGAGTAATACTGTGTCATAAAATTTGAATGCATGCTTCAAACCAGTGTTTTACATGTTAGCAAATAAATAAATAAAAACATTATTGTTGTAGGCGCGTAAAAGTCAAAACGTCCTCTTAAAATAAATAACTAAAATTGAGGATTGCTTCTTATTTAGCGGTTTCGCCATATCTCTCCCGGCACCAGAGAAGAGAGAGGTTGTATGAGACCACAGTATCTATCCTTCTAACCTATCATTAATATACAGTCCATGGAGTTTCTTGTCCGTTCTCCTCTATAAGAACCGACTACGCTTTGGAATGGGCAACTAGCTTCACAAGACAATCCATCAGACAATTCAATCAATTCAATTCAATCAATGAATCAATCAATTCAATATGTCAATTAGACAATTTTAAAAGTGCCTGTAAATGGTTTGATTGAAAAAAAATGCTTTGAGTTTCTACGTATAGTTTGATTAATTTATTTATCTGAAGACAGCTGGGTGTTGTGAAGCTATCAATCAGTCTTTATCCACCTGTGAACTGCGACGGGCATTTTCAAAATCATATACGTAGTCTCAAATTATCATACGAACAATATCTTCATCTCCCTCTAATAAGATAATTCTCAGAATGAAGACTCAAACGATCACTTTTCATTACCTACAGCGCTATATGCCTTAAACTGGCCCACTAACTTTATTATGGACATGATAAACTTTAGCGATCTGTTTACTGACCGTAACGACTCTTTATTGTTTAATATTTAAATAAACACCCCACTTGCTTGCCTATTAAACTGCAGCACAGATTAATAAAATGGTCTCTATTACAGTTACAGCCAAGCTAAATCTAAATCGCAAGAGTGTACTGAAATAGTTTATGGGATTTGGAACTCAAGCAGTGCAGTAATCTTGACTAAGTAGTTTTAGGAGACGACCAGTTCTGACAGCGGTTGTGATAGATAACATTTATCTGATAGATAGCAGTTCTGACAACCGTTAGCTCAGATGAGCTAACGGTTGTCAGAACTGCTGAAGTCAGAAGACCTTGAAAGAAAATCTAGTGACAGGATAATAATTAAATGATATTAATTAATTAATAATTAACCTTATGCACAAAATTAAATATTCACAATATTTTATTATTGAAGGAAACTTACTTCATAGTTCATTTTCTCCAAAAACTATGCTAAAAGTGTGTTAACAATAGTTTCGGAGTATTTACTGAACAAACTATTGTACAAGATGGCCGACTATCACGACTCCTTTAATAGTTGTTTAAGAATTGTTTCACGACACTTTGATTTGTGTTCACCAAGCTTTTATTGGCGGCATTCATAATAAATTGCGAACACATTTGAGTTGACCCATTTATCTTAGTTTGTGAGGCGAAGTATTAGAAAACAACACGACATTTTTAAAGGTCAATTGGTGTTTTTATATTTTGTTTCTTAATTCATTAATAATAGGTAAACAATAAGCCACCACTAATATTTCGTGGACGACATGTGATTTAAAGAACATGTTTGGTTATCCAAGCGACAATCTCACCCTACATTACTATCTTAGAAGGCAAGAACATCGGCCGTAGGACATATTTGTGTTTCGGTTCGTAAAATACTCATTCGATGATAAGTACCTGTAAGTTAATACTTTGCTATCAGTAATGCATAATTTAATTCAATTTACAGGTTTACCTAGTATCAGTCGACACGATCGCTAATCGCAGTTTAATTGCAAGCCTTTAATCACCCGCCATCTTTGATCGTGTGCGTAAAAAGTCCCGCGGATGTGCGCACGAGTCCATTTGACAGACGGTGTAATTGATCGTTTTGACGCCTCTGCTTCATAACTTTAATGCATAACCATTACCAATGCTCATTTACTCCACTTTTTGCCTACCGTTACTCTAACAAAGTTGTGTATCTTGCAGCAATTTGTTCAATTGTCTGTTCTAACAAAAACTGCAACACAGGCTGCCTTCGCCAACCTAACACATACAGAATCCATAATTATACGTCAATACAACACACTCGTTAAGTTTTTTAGAAGGCAATTTTACGCGCAGTTTATCTCAAAGTAATGGTGGGCCGTCACGATAGGAAAATGCATTATTGAACCCCATAACCGCTTCCAATATCCTAGAGAGTAGAGAGGTAACACCATAATACCCTTTCGCGTAACAACAAAGCGATGGTGTAAATGACTGGGAGAGAGGCTCATTGTCCGGCCGCGCCACCGCACCGCCGCGCATCGGCCACTTTGAGGGTGACTTAAATCCGAAATTGGGTATTTCGAAAAATGTGCATGTGTCATTTATCACGACCCTCGCCTGGCGGAAAAAACCTAACCCTATTTAAAAAACTACCCCCCGTAATCCGTCGGCGGGACCGACGCGGCACACAAACAGTATTAAATTTTTCGACTATTAATACAAAGGCGTTAGCGTCGCGTCAATATTGGATGAATGCAGGAGCTCTGCAGATAATCCTTATTAAGAGAGGTTAAACAACCCTCCGTAAGACAACGGGTTAATCAGTAAAGTATGTCAACTTAATGCATTCTTTGTATTTATTAGTTTTAAATTAAAAATTACCCGAGTTTTTCTGATGGCAGATGATGTGATGCTGGACAATTAATGGTGTTCCCTCTAGTCATGAAGGTTTCGGAGTATTACGAAAGCGTAGCAGGTATTGTGTAACATTTGTGATTGGTACCTATATTTTTCATTAATTTACCCAAGAGTATTTCAAAAGGTGTTCGTATTGAGTCATGTACTCGTGTCATCTCTTATAATTATATTACTGAAATAAAAAAAAAAAAATATTATAAAAAATTTTAAAAATCTAAATAATAATACCTATTTATTTTTTATCATCCCTTCGTGCAATATTTCGTCGGTCATTCATAGCCGTTCACAGAAGGTAATTCAATTACAATTTCTCACTTTAATTGATGAAATTAAGACAGTCACGTGTCACATTGAACGGCTGCCTGCCGCGGTGCCGTTGCCGTGGCGCGGTACAATAGTGCGGTTAAACTTTTCAATATTTTGGTTGCCTCGCGAGCGCCGCACGTGCCGCCGCGTGCCTCGCTTTACCCCGCTCTACCCCCGAACACTTTACTTTTTATTATTTTCATAATTCATATTTCACAATAACAACTGAGAAGGCGTTTCGCACGGTTAGCTTATGAAACCACTTTTGCGATTCCGCGTGGGGCGGCTGAGACTTGGGCTTACCGCAAGGGCCACTTATGGGCCCGTTTTTATTTATATTACAGCGTTGCGCTGCGTCGCGTTTTGTGATCCACTTTATCAAACGCTTTACAGAGATCGCGGCGCGCGGGGGTTCCAACCACTAGGATAATAATGTTGGTGGCATTCTTCTTGTGACGTCACGATATGGCTTATTGTGTTTTTTGACGTAGGATTAGTGTGCCGCAGGCGGTAAGCCATAAAAAGCCTCTGTTTTCAACGGCAACCAACAAATACTAATCCTGGCCATTTTTGGTCGACCATTGAGTCTAATGTTTGCATTTATGTGATTTCGCAATCGCCCATCATTCCGGTATTTATTTGATTTATTGTATGCTTTATTAAATATTGAAAATGAAATAATGATTTTAAAGATCAAGCCCCTCATGATTTCATTTTAGCATTTTGTATGTTATCTATGATTGTTTTATTATAGTACAACTCTATAATAAAACAATCATAGATAATTCTATTTTCATTATTTCTATTACCAAACACGATTACGAACTACCCACTTACGACAATCATAAAACAGAATACGGAACAGCGGTTAAGAATTGCAATTGCAAAAACTTCACCCCACAGGACTGACTCACGTAAAATGTAATGGGAAATTACTGTAAAATAAAAAAGGAAGTCTCCCTTAAAGTCGAACCCTTATTGTTACGGCAATTTAGGTAACACTCCCTCGCGGGGAACTAAGAATTCTTATAGAACTAGCAATATGCATGGCTTCCCCAAGTACAAGGTCATAAAACTTGAACGATTTTAATCGAAACGTTCCTTAAGAATTACTGTTTCGTTTACATTGTCTGCTCGAACGTGATCAGATTACTGATCGTCCTTAACAATAGTTTCATGTATGTAGATGTGTGTAATCGATTCTGCTTCGATAAATATTTTTATCGATTTTGCTTAATCAATTAGGCGTAGGTATGTCAGTGTCATTAAACTAAAAGACGAGTCATCAGCTATTTGGCATTCAAATTACCTACGTAGTTGATTTTAATCATCAATTATTATATGATATGGATATTATAAGCCTATTGGAGTGTTTCTGATCTGTCCAGGTGTTACTGCAATTATTTTTTATATTACAAAGAAATAGTAATTAAGTGTCGGGTCGTCGTAAAGTTTTACAGCAGTATTTTAGACTTCTCAGTGTGATATTATCTTGGAGATGGCCACACCAAACTTGGGAATTAAAAACATTGATCTCATAGGTAGGTATATGTTTTTAAATAAAAGTGAGAAGGTTATTGTCGTTAAGATCGAACTGAGATTGTTGAGTGGGTCACTCTATTTCAATGAGTTTGAATTTCTCATGGTGATGAAATTAATCGTTCAGAATAACGGTAGGGTAATATGTTTTACCTACCTACGGTTGTTCTTCATCATCTTGGTTTTGTTTTCCAAACAAGACATATTGTGCTTGTGATAATAATGGTTTAAGCCTTGGCTAACCGTCAAGGAAACTTGGTCGAATGGAGACGCGAAACGTTTATTTAAAACGATCACGATTTTTTTTTATGATCCCAATTTTTTCGATAATTACGATACGATTTAATGAACACACGATCAAATCACGTCAATCCATTTAATGTGAGAGCTAAGACTTAATCAATCATCCAACAGTAGCATCTTATCCAAAAGTCTGACGATATCCCATACTCAACTTATCAGACGCACCAGAATAATAAAAAGTCTTTCAAAACTTAATCCTTAAGCAATTATGTTTTTAATTGTATCGCTCAACTTGCGCACACGCCGGTAGCCGCGCCCATTGCGAACAAAAAATGTTGATTGAGATCGCTACGCGCTTCTGTTGCTACTCAGATGGATTTAATTGAATTTTTGTTGTGATAGAGTTGATAGATTTCTGACTAGGAGATGATAATGAGCTTTTTTATGGAGAATATTAGAGTGTTTAAAGTGGAAATATGTTTTTTATTGCTTTATGATTGTTGAGTATGACGAGGATACAGCGCCCTATTTGTGCAACACATTTTCAATCAAATCCGAAGAATTTTTAAGCAAATTGCTAATCCATTGTTGCATGTTTTAAATAATCGTCTGCTCGACAACGTAAATGACGTAATGATTGTTGATGAACGGTCAAAATAAAAGGCATTATACCGTTATTACGCAAATACCCCGCAGATGTACAGGAATAAGATGATGTGCACTGAATAAGGGTAGATTCACGGTATGAGTTTGTTTACAAATTCAAACTTGCAAAGTTTAATATATTTGTATTAGTTTCTAAATTAGGAGGTTATCCATACTTTAAATAATTTTGCTATTCAAAAGGGAGGGCATTGTCATATTTTTTATTGCTTGACTTCTACTAACACAGATCCTCTCAATGTGTGCAAAAGAGTGCCATCATCATTCACAACTCCTCTCATGACTACAGAGGAACCGATAAAAGAGTCTTATCGATAAAACGTAATAAATATCTCTCGTGATTGCGAAACTACAAAACATTTCCGCGAGACGAGAAGAACCCTAGCGCCGCGCGTGCATCCCTTGCGTACGTGCTACAAGGAAGTATTAAAGTCGTACAACTTAACCCCACGGATGCCGGGGGATCCACTCTTTAAATACATCCGATAAAAAACTAAACGACACCCCTCGCCATGCAAAAAACATCCCCCAGAAAACGTCCATAAAGGAAAATTTATCCACAAATTAATTTGTAGCGGTACGAAATAAAATTAAAGTGAAGCGCGCGACTTAGTTTATTCTATTGATGGCGGAAGCTTTAATTCAAGTGAAGTCCTCAGGGGACACAGATATACCTAAGATAAGATAATAACATAATAAAACTTAAATTAGGCTTTTGATTAAACATTGTGCTGCAACTTTACAGTCTTACTTACCAAAGTGAATCGACTTCCTGAAAGAAGGGCAAGACTGTAGCGTTTGCTACAGTCTTGCCCTTCCTTCATAAGCTTAAAAACATCGCGAATTAATTACAGGATTAACTTAAGTATAGTTTATCCGTAAATATAATACAGTTTTTAATGGCTTAAGAGTAAAGACGACAGCTCTGAGCTCATCCTCGGAATAAACATGACACTAACAAAGAAATCGTTTTGACTTTGAATGCAATGTGGAAATGTGCGAGTACCTTCGAAGTTTAAATCGGACATAAAAGCTGCAATACATTGGCAATTTCAAATACACTGTCGTAAAACGAAGTATGAATATTCACATCTATAGCTGCTTTATCACCAATCTCTACTTTCTTGCCGTTGTGTAACCTCGTCTTACGCAAATGATGACTCCTCAATCCGGAATCCCAGAGGCATCCACAATCTGTCATATAATTATGACAGTCGCATATTTATGTTCAAACAAAATCTTCTGTGGGAACGCTATGACGAAATAGTAGAATTTTCGCCATTAAATTCGGCCTCGACTGCCGTCTTATATCGTACACATTGAGTGATTTATTGTACACAAACGTACATTAGATTTTTATGTTCGTATCTCGTAGGTTGTAAATAACATCGGTGGTTGTTCCCCGACCCACTTGAAGATTATTACTGATTTATTTATTATTTAAACGGTGTGATGGATGGTCCCAGTCGGATTGTTACTTAGCTTGGTGAACTTTGCCATCCGTAACATTTTGTATGTGACCTTTAGAAATGATTAAAAGAATGTAGGTTGTAACATTTTGACACCTCGTAACTGTTTCGTTTCTCAATGTTGTTTGCTAGTAATTAAACTAATTGTTTTAATTTGGTAACGATTTTAATTTTGGTAAAGTATCGATTTGCTGATTGCGTTGGTTCATTAACGGTTTCTTCGTTCTCAGGGCTTACTTAAAAGCGTCTGATATTTTAAATTCCTTTGTGGTTTTCGATGAAATCGATGACAAGACACTCGCCTGTTATAAGTTTCATAACCCACGTCAACGTTACATTTCAAGCCCCATCTCAACCCAACAACACGGCACACTTGAATCACCCCCACAAGACTATTGAAACTCTAATCCAATTCTTTCATATAATTGCCTAATCTTTCCTCTCTAAATAGGAGGTGCTTAATCTCGGCCGGTGCCCCAGCAAGGTGAAGTAACCGAGCCTGAAATGGTTATTTTTTAACTTCCCCATTATAAGCTGGGAAGTGGAGCGGATTAAACAAGGGAGACTAGATTTAGAGCCAATTTGAAAGCGTCCGTATTGATTGTAACGTTCATGCGTCGTTTGGCAGATCAACTAATGCTGGGATCTGTTGGGACGTTTTGGAAATATTGGTAAACATTAAGCTGCTGAGTTTTTTGGCAATGGAGAGGATTACTTCGTTTATTGGGATTGCAATTTCAATGAAAATCAGACTCAAACTCGCGGTGAACGAAAAACAGAGTCATTTTAGACTCTAAGAGTAATAAAATGATAAGCATGCTTAAATTTACTCGTAGTATAGAATTAGACAGGGTGACCACAATATTTGAATATTTCAACCGTAACCATATTGAAGAACGCTTTCGATTTTTTCCCTGGTTAGAATTCAGTCCAAAGAGACAGTTTAAAAGACGACCATTTTAAGTAAACCACACCAGTTAGCACGTGTCGTTTTAATCAACATTCCGTAGTGTGGGAATAGTCGTTAAGTCCACTGGTGGAGTTATGGCGCCGCGATACGCATAATTAATGCCTTTATGATCATGTAGCGGTATTTTGGGATTATTGCTGTTAGATTTTAGGTGATAGTGAAAAAGAACCTGTTAATGCTTTTATGATGTACACAAAATCCAGGAGTAGCGAAGATACTACGTTGCAAATACGTGAAAAGTAATAAATCATATGACAGAAATCAAAGGGGTTGAAAGGAAATCATAGAATAGGATAAAAAAGCTGTGATAAAATATTCGAACTTGATAAATTATGGTAAAGAACAAAGAAAAAGGTAGTAGTTTATGAAGTTTGGCGTGTTATAGGTTCACAATATGGTGTATGAGCATTTCCCTAATTACAGGTTACCTGGGCTACCTCAACGAATACAACAGCATTCGTGATCCGGCCTGCATTAGTCACATCTGTCACGTCTGTCACCAGTGCATTAAAAGCCTGTGCTTCATAAACTATCTGAAGGACACCATACTTCTAGATTTGAACAATAAACTAAGTTTACTTAACCATCAGCGATAAATCTCCTTTTAAGACTGTCGCTATGTCCATCCACATGGCTATCACAGCAACACGCGGTATCTTAAGACCATGCGGTATCTGTGTCACATATCGCTATTGCCTTTCACCGCTCTATCTCCAGATCTGGCCAATAAAAATAAATATCTCCGGCGGTTATTTACGGGTTAGTTCGGAACATGTTGTTCTTCGCGCTGTACCGTTGCTTGTCACTGTTAAAAACATGTTTATGGAAAAAATGATTTGTAGGATCGCTTTCCGGAATGTATGGAGAACCGTATGGGATTGAATTTGTAAGTGATTTTGAGATTTTCAATGGGTTTTGGATTTAGGGTTTTGTTTGTTTTTTTGATGAACGGGGTATGGGGTACGGATACGGGGTAAAACTCCGAAGTAAGTGAGTTCGATAGACGCCATTATGTTTAGAATTAGTATATGCTCTGATGGTTGTAAGGAGTCCCTATCTCACCTTACCTTACCATACCTGCCGGTCGGTGAAGTGAGCTTGAAGTGAGTACTTATTCCACCTGATGCTAGGGATTGACACTATTGACAGCTCACATCAAGCTCACTTCATCTAAGTTTTCACGGTGAGATATTTACAGAATAGATCGACTGTAACACTTTTCCCGTCAGATGTGGCGATGGCAAATGTGATGATTGAAGTTTATTGCAGTGTTCTATATAAATGAAAAAGTCACGTTCAAAAGTTAAAACAAGAGCTAAAACAAGAGTTAAAACATAAGAGCTCGTGTTTATATGTACCTCGTGGTGAAAATGCTCTCTGTGTAACCAGATTTAATCAAATGCAGTATAGGTAGGTATACCTAGGTATTTTTGAAATGAAAACTTCTTTAGGCATTTTTTGAGTTGGGAGAAACCATTGAACTCGCAACACTGTTACCGTAACCGACACCTCTGCTTTAAGTTTTGGACATTATAAAGACGCGCGGTACATTTTCTTTGGGAAGAATGACCTTCAAACATATTTACATATAATATTACTATGCTTTTTCAAATTTTCACTTGTGTCGGCACTCCCTTGCAGTGGCACTGTTTTTTTTAAGTATTCCTTCAGATATTTAAGAGCAGTGGTGGCCCAGCAGTAACGGCCCCGACTTAGAGGTCGTGGGTTCGAACCCAGGCGGCGCTTTTACCATGGAGGCTTTGAAGGCGGTATGATTTTGAATTCCTTGGGTAGGTATGTTGGAAAAAGCATAGTTGTCGTTTGCCGACGCCATGCCTCGATGCATGGCCGTTATGCAAATGGCCGCCATTGCGATCCCAATTTTCCATGGTACATTCAAACTAAAAAATATGGTGTGTCAATGCATATTTCTTTACTTAATTATGGAGTATCGAAATTATAATTACTAAGATAGTATATATATAAATAGAAAAACACACCACACTGTACACAACGTCTAGAGTTATTACTTACTTAGTAATTTTGTTTTAATAAAATTGTATTATGGTTTTTGTTTATGAATTTTTTAACTTTATGAGTTACGCATAAATACAGATATATATTTTTCTTTATTTTATTTATAAGTACACACTATGTTCAGTTAGAATCACACTTATTTCTGCGGAAAACTAGACTTACCCGATCTATGGAGGGACGTATTACGTCATTCGAGAGGTAGTTTCTGAAAATCAGCGCTGTTGACGATAGGTTCGTCCGAAGTCACAGCTTTTTGCTGAGCAACGACCTGTTCTTGCACAAATGCGACACACGTCTTAATTTTTCTTATTATTGTTGTTTGTTTGTTACAAAAGTAGTTATTTTTCCGCACTGAAATTTTATTGATATTTTGTTTTCATTTTGACTGTTGTTGTTTTGTTTTCATTAACATGCCGTTGTGTCGCGGGGACTTCATGGATTAATTTGTATTGTTAATGTCAATTAATGTGTGTCGTCTTTGGTCCCTGGCCCTGATATCAAGCAACGAACAAAATTGACAACATTTTATATGCTAGAGTACGAGGCTTTTGACTACGTTGTATGTGTATATTTTATGTATTTAAAAAAAAAATTACAAGTGCGTTTTGTTTGTGCAGAATAATAAATTTTTCTTTCTTTCTTACTTTGTGTAAATAATTTGTCACCACTGCTCTTAAAATGGTGAAGGAAAACATCGTGAGGAAACCAGCATGTCCTAGAATCAAAAATTCGAAGACATGTGACATCTACCAACCTGCACTGGGCTCGCGTGGTAGATTATAGCCCACTCTCTCACTAAGAGAGGCCTGTGTCCCAGTAGTGGGAACATTATAGGCTTGCTTGCATCATGCTTTCAGATATTAATATTTATTTTTTGCATTTTATAAATGATAAACTTTTAAGATAACAACTTAACTATATAATTAACACACATACCTACTCACATCACAGAGGATATATAATAATTACTCATAAATTAATGTTTCTTGTAGTATTAGTGCTTTTGTATTGTACTGGGCCAAAGGCACTTCGTGACCCCCTTTCCAAGTAAAGGCTTATTTTGAAACTATGCCAGCTATCTTTAATTACATTCTTCTAAATAACATTTGGGCAATTTTATGTGCCAATATCAAAAAGACGCGGCTCGCATTCTCTATAAGTTTTATTGTACAAAAAACGGCCTTAACCGACTTCCGATAGACTATCGGCTACAATTTCGCGGACATTAACAAATTAGCATATAAATTGTCTACAATTAACTCTATACACATGTAAAGGAGTTTAACTAACTATATGGCCAACGTTTGTACCATATCGATTAACTCTTCAATGTTGACGGCAATTAGGCAATAATAGATACCAGTATTAGAGTACGTTTTCGAGTGGATTATGAGGTAGGTATTGGGTACCAATATGTTGGAGGTTGGCGCGGAGTCGGGCGTCGCATTCCACAAGCCTACATTCCTGCGCTGACACGTGGTGTAGGAAGTGGGCGCTCGGGGCCTGGCACCAACACACGCCCTACATTATGTGTGCTATCTACTGCGTCTATGTATTGTTGATAAATCATTCAAGTTTATTGTTGTTTATTCCCATATAAGGTCTGACTACTTTTGTATTAAATGTAAAGGTAGCATAGTTTCTTGGCAGCGAACAGCGGTAAATTTCCTTACTCACTTACCTAGCAGGATTCACGAGTAAGAAAATTGTTGTTTACATTAATGATCACATTAATATCGGGAGGCTAACAGCTCTAATGGCGAGTCGTACGAGTATCTGTAATTGCTCGCAAGGTGGATTTAACACAAAGTAAGTTTAATTAAATATCACCTCATTACTTACTTGAGGGTTAAATAATCTTACATACACATGCTCACGAGATAAACATTATTATTAATGATACTAATCACCGATACGACATAAACACATTGATGTTTGGAGTTAAAGATTCCGACATTGCATGATTAGTGTCAGCTGTTTGAGAGCATTAGCAGCAGTGACAAGGTTTTAAAGATTGCAAAGTGTATTAAATGGAACAGGTCCTCTCCTACGATTAATGGAACAGTTTAGTTCTGTAATTACGGTGCAACTTCTGTAAAAAACGCCGACTTATAGTATTTATGATTTTCTTGACATTAAACATAAGATAATGATTTTTCATTCCAAACAACCTACAGGGACCCGTAGACCTGCATGCCCAAGTTCATCGCCTCGTCATTAGCCTATAGACATCATAATGAGCAACAAACCAGCTCGCACCTATTTGCTGGACGTAAATACAATTGAAATATACACATCCGTAATAAGTCAGCCGCGACCGATACCAGACGGGTACCAATACCAGACGGGTACCAATTCGCGTTGGACGGGTTACAAATAATGTAATGCGATTTGTGTGGCGTCCTGTGGGTGTAGGTTATGACGCGTCTCGTTAAACAAGCTTTATTGTTTTTCTATATAAGCAAGTAAGGACGTATTTTTCCTTATTTTAATGGTAGTTGACGGCCTCGCGATTTTATTGGGGAGTTTGTTTATAAGTTTTTGCCTTAGAGGGAAGTAGAGATTTAGTTAAGATGTTAGTCGGTAGGTAACTTTGCAATGTTGTATTTAATGAAAATAATGATGCTTCATATTGTTGGCTGGAGAATTCAGTGGTTAAAAACCCAGGAATCATCAACTGAAGAAGAACACAATAGTGTTGATGTTCTGATCAGCCAAATGAAAACTTTTAGATAAAAATAAAACAGAAAACTGATCAGTCACAGGAAAACTCGGCAAGTCGCAGTTTCCCTGTGACTCACGGATTAGTGTTAAATTAATTTCCATTTTAATAGTTTTATTTAATTAAATTCTTCATAACACACACATATATCTGCATAACAGGCAGACAGCAAACAGTGGATTAGGGCGATAACACACCGGCGGCAATGCGTCAAACCGCGACGGGGCGCGCTGGCGCGGCTCGCAGTCGTAGGAGTCCGTCAAACCGCCAGGTGTGGCTGCGGCCTTATTTATGGCGCACCGTGGGCCCGAGGATTTATAACACCAGAGAGTTAGTACAGGAGATAGGTTAATGTTTGGATATACGTTGGGATATTGGAAGCTGTTTCTTCATTGAGTGTAAGTCTCTATTTAGATGAAACTTTTGCTGTTCTTGGATGTGATGCAAAACAGGTCTTATTAATTATGGTTATAGACTTTCCTAAATCTAATGCATAAGCAGAGTAAATTCGATTTTACAGATTTTATATCTCTAACAACCTCATTGTACCTACTCTTATTAACCTTTATCAAAAGATATAATTTACCTAGAAAACTAAAATTAATAAATTAATTATTTGCTAACTTAATGAACGTACCTTACACACGCCTTACTTACTTCTTTATCACTCCTTATCTTTAATTATAATCACCGTTATTTATCAAATTTATTTACTTAATATTATAAATGAGATTGGTATCTTGCGATTAGCTAATTAATTATAAAGTTATGGTTTTGCAATATTTTCAACTCAGATATGTATGTATAAATATTCAATGTCAAAGTCAAAGTCAAAGTCAAATCATTTATTTCAAATAGGCACATTAAAGGCACTTTTGAACGTCAAAACTTACAGTAAAATTGAATTTATTCTAGTCGCCCCTTCCAAAAGGTAGTTTTCGTATGGAGAAGAATGGGCAAGAAACTCCAGCGTTACTCTTTTAAAATGTTTTACAAGGTTTTGTATACATAATATAATTATATGTGAAGACGATGCACCTAGAATAAAAGTCTACCTCAAGAAAATAATAAAAAGAATTAAAAATTAAGCAATTACAGGTAAATCAATTATGTGATAGATACATGGTGCTCACATATTTACAAATTATTTACAAATATTGGAAAAGTAGATGACCTTTCTAGAACTCTAACAAGTGTGTGTATTTTACTGAACATTCAGAAATATAAAATAAACATTATTATTTATGATATATACCTCCCTCTCACCGAGAGGAGAGACTATTATGATATTAATCATAACAGAAAATTGTGTTAGGTACTCCTAACTCAAATATATTTCTTTTTATTTCATGGGATTTCAATTCCATATTCTCACGATCAATAAGTAGGATGATGGATGAACAGGTACACAGATTGAAATCGCGGTATCAGCATAGTTAGTTTATTTAATTGATCCTATAGGCACTAAAGCGATGGGCAGAATCACGAGAAATGGTGTGCACATTATTTTGTTGTCGGTCTCCCGGCCTACATCTCTCATCTCATTATAAATTAGTAGTTTGCGTATTTACAACATGGAGAACGCACAGCCACGAGCCAGTTACTGTGATCACTGTTAATTAAACTTAACTTTTGATACCCCTTGTATGTGCTAGATACCGAATTACACTAAATTACTTTTGTACCCATCGGCCATCTATTCTGCGAGCAATGTGCCTGCCCACTGCCACTTAAGTTTGGCAATTCTCAAGGTTCTGGAGTGTCGACCTCGTACCGGAAGACGTAGCGTTGGAAGGCCTCCCACAAGGTGGTCCGACGACCTTGTGAAGGCCGCAGGAAACCGTTGGATGCGAGAAGTACAGAACCGGTCGAAGTGGAGGTGCTTGGAGGAGGCCTATGTCCAGCAGTGGACGTCTTTCGGCTGAAATGGTGACGTTCATGACTTTTGTACGGCCGCGACTTACGAGGTGTAGGTCGTAAAGTCGAACCCTGACTGGCGCTTTACTTTGTGGACATTATTTCATCACCACTGATCTCAAAACGGCGAAGGAAAACATCGTGAGGAAACGAAACCGGCATATCCAGAACAAAAAATTCAAAGACATGTGGCATTACAGTGTGGCATCTACGAATCCGCACTTGGCCCGCGTGGTGGATTACGGCCCACTCTCTCTCACAGAGAGGAGGCCTGTGACCCAGCAGTGGAAACATTATTACTATCGTTTATGAAGGACTAGCTAGCTTCCGCCCGCGGCTTCGTCCGCGAGGTATGTCGATAAAAACTATCCTATGTCCTTCCCCGGGATGCAATCTATCTCTCTGCCAAATTTTATCGAAATTCGTTCGTTGGTTTAGGCGTGAAAAGGTAATATAAATACAGACAGAGTTACTTTCGAATTTATAGTATTAGTATGGATTCATGAGACATAAATGATTGCAAAAGCTCTAAACTGTTCTACTTCGCGCAAAGAGCTTTCAACTTTGGTTGGTATATAATACTAAATGGTTGGACAAGCAGACACACATCATGTGACAGCCCATTTCTTATCAATCCTTATAGATAGATAGATAGATAAATCGTTTATTATCTTATCGTCATAGATTACCTGCCTACATATATATTCAGTGCTAGTCGTTAAAGTCGACCAGCCAATCGTAGGCGAGCAGGTAGCTAATCTATTCCCACTTGAGTGATAACTTGATAAGATAACAATACTAAGTATATATGTTTTTTACATGTGGGCGAATTAGAGATTCTCCAAAAAAAAAACTAATCTATGCCAATTAAGATATACTAAACTTATCATTTTCATCTTAGAAGAGTGGTAATTATAGCAACTTACCTAGTCTATGATCGTGTAACGCAAGCCTCCAACCTCTATCAATTGCATGAGGGTCTTATCCAAATTCCTTATTCAATTTCTCCATTCCATCATTAAAGTCTAAATTTCGTCATATAAAGATCGCTTCATTACTTTCTAACAAAGATATTAGGCAGCGCGCCAATCCTGTAACCCTTAGACTTAACCCTTCGCGGGTTCATTCGCCGCTCGTTACAGGAGGGTTAAGATTGAGCTCGGAATTATAACCCGATGCAGCTTGCAGCATTTTAAGCCGAATTAAACGAAATTTACTTGGTGAGTTATTAAGCTTTTCATAAGGGGTTATAGAATGGTGATTTGATTTTCCTCGTTTACTGTTAACGATGGTTTAATAAGGATTAGTTTATGTTTTCGTCTGTTGTAACAGTAGTTGTTACAAGTCGGTCATCAAAGTTTTGGGTATGATTTATTGGGCAAATAGTAGTAGATAGTAGATATTGCAGTAACAATTCTTTTTTTTTCAGTGTTGGTGATCTTATTTCGAAATTAGACCATATATGTATAATTATTATTATCTGTAGATATTCTTGCAACAGAGGTTAGCTCAGAATGGACTTAATGACTATGTATGACTTGAACCCTGCCAAGTGCATCGCTATCACCCAGCATATCAGATAAGGTGCACTATTAGCGGTATGTGACGGCGCCCATCCATCACCTATTAACGCTAAACTCTTCCGTATTTGTGCACCAACCTCAGATGTTGAATGACAAACAGATGTTATCGCACTTGTCTCATATTAGATCGATTACATCGCTGAGATTGTCATTAAGATAGGCTTGTTTAGTACTTCCTCTTCAGAGGTATTTGAATTGATCGTAGTGTTAGAATTATATCAAGTTTTCTAAAACGTGATAGGCATATTTCCATATTGGGAACGGTAGGTGACATGAGCACTTGCGATGATCAGATCCATTCCGAGTCCTTTGTACATTCTAACGCAACTGAGTCTAGTTTGTTGCAACTGAATTGTATCAGCTTTTCATTATAATACGGGAAAATAAACTGAACACACAACAATTGTCACCTATTCATATTTCCTTGATAGGTTATACAGAAAAATATTTTGACCAGTGCGCCAACGGTAACCTAAGGTAAGGTATGGTCTAGAATTCAGCGTATAATTCTAGACCCTATTTCTATAGCGTAGAAATTTTTGTCGGTTATAAAAAAAATGTTAGTTGTTCCATACATTTTGATCGCGTAGGTCAATACCTAAAACCAATCATAATTATTTGCATGCACTGTGCAATCACAGTGCATGCACATAATTATGGTTGGTTTTTGGTAGCTAAATGATGGTTCTGGATCCCAGTGTAGAATCATAAATAAGCTAAATTCATGGATACAGTTTGCGCCCTGGTTAATTTTTTTACATTTCAGAATTTTAATATCACTTATTTAATGCATAATATGTAAATAGAAAAAAGTTGTTGTAGTGATAAAGATGTGGCAACACATGGACACACAGAAAAAGACATCATAAAACCACAAACAACTAAAAAAGCACTAATGATTTCATCTGACATTAATACCTCCTAAATCTCAATCGTCGTAGCCTCACAAATTACGATGTTTCGTTAATTGTGCTCATATGGCCTCAGACACTAAAAATACTCGAGACCCGTAATAAAGTCTTACAGCATCCTCGGGCCGTTATCTCTACATGTTATTAGAGAATTGATAGATCAGTCGCTGTTGAGTAGAGGTGACATTTGACTGACAGTCACGACTCTAAGAACGTTTATTATATTATTAAATTGTCGACGTGATTGGTAAGTTTTTAAAATGTTGCTACTGTTTTTTTTTTATTTTGAGAAAAAAAATGTGGTAAGTTATGCTGATAATTATTTTGTTTTGTTTAATTGGTAGAATGTATGCTCATGTTCCGAACTTGTGTTTTTCCTGCACTAGGTATTGATTTGTACAAGGGCTGGAAACAACACACTAGCTTATTTGAGGTGACACATCAATAGGAACACACATTTTCGATATCTATTATTTCTAGTAGTTTACTCCTACGATCTAAAATATGCACAGGTAGCCAATTAATAATGAAACCTTAACCTCCCCCTACATACATAGCTAGAACTGAACTAACCGCTGCGAAAGCTAAAGAACCGTATTATGCCTAATTTCTCCTTAACAAAATTAAAATCTTTTCTGTGTTCTTCTCCCGAAGTGACCGCCGCGGGCGCATGGTCCGGGCGGTCCAAATAATTTAATTAGCGTCATAATTACCGCGCACGAGCACGTGACGTGCGCGCATGCGTCCACTAACGCTATGGTCGCCTTGTTTAGTCTCTGATGAGGTGGAGACAGGTTGGGGAAGAGGTTTTTTGTTTCCAGATATCATATCCGACACAATTGTCATGCAGGTAGCTGATGAAGACTGGGCTTGTTTTTGCTACGTCGCGTCACGTTGTAGGCAGGTTATATTAAGGTAGCTACGGTTTATAATAAGCATGAGTATTATCATAAAGCTTTATTGGTACGACCTTTATATGCACACTCCTTAGAATCTAGCTATAAAAACTTCACAGTGACTGCAACAATAATATATACCATAAGGCTCCCTGTATTGTAACTGCTACCATACATTATACACAAATGACATACACAACACTACGCACATAAACAATACTTCAAGTTGTGCCTACCCGATCACAAAATAAAAGTATGAACATACAAAACAAGTACGTTGTAGGTACACTTATGCTGTTTATCATCCTACGCAGTGAATTAGATTGGAACGGGTTACCTGGGTGTAGGCGACAGACAAGCGCGTACTACTGGTGCGGCGATAATTATACCGAATTTATTATACTAATGTAACGATTGATGGCGAAGAAACATAGCCATGAAGGTAAAGCTGTTATGCAGCAAATTACAGTGTAGAGAGGTTCAGAAAGCAGTTTCTCACGAGTCCAACCACGTGTTCAAACATGAAAGCCTACGTTAAAACTTGAGTCTATGCTAAATTAGTTTTCCAAGTTCCCTAGCTCTAGGTATTGTGGACTTCCCAGGGATGTGCCTTACAGGCGTTGCACGGGGGGGTTCCGGAATTGGTATTTTAAGAGGAACAGGGACCACCCCTATGTGCTGATGGTAATCACCAGAGCGGTTTTAGTGAGGTAAAACTCCCACACTCCCCGACCTCCCCCCCGGAGGACGGGTGCCTTTTGAAGGTTCCCCCCGACAAAAAAAAAAAAGGTATTGTGGACTCTGTTGATTACATTTAAGATCTATACGTGGACCAATTTCTTCCCAATTTTTTTTTAAAGTGCACCTTTTTTCTTTACAGTTGCGAAGATGAAACAGTTAATATCCAATCTAAAAACTTCCTGTTTATATTACACAATGCACTTTAACTTTGAGCAGGATCCGCAACCTAATTGCATAACACACTATCAATCACAATATGAATGATTTTGAAGGATATTGCTAATCCATTGCTGCATAAGTTCGAAAAATTAGTCTGCTCATCAACGAAAATAACGCAATGAATATTGTTGAACTGTCAAAATGAAAGCCATTGCTACTGCCAGCCCGCTGCTGGTAGAATTATTTTGCACATTGAAGTGGGTAATGCGAAAACTAGACAAATTCCTTTACTTAAGCACGGATATCTGCCTAGTCTTCATCTTCGACTCGGCAGAACTACAGTAACTATTGTCACTACACACTGCTAATAAACTACAGAACTACATTACATTACAGATGGTATCAATAATGACAACAAACGTAAGTACATTATGTGGTTGCTGCAGGACGGCATTCTGCGCCATGTTAATTACCAGCTCCGCCTTATCACGAGATATACGCGCATCAATCACCCGCTATTGTTGGTGCCTTGTTTATTTCTAAACAACCTACTTGCTACGTTCTGTTGAGGACAGATTAACTGATTTACTTGAGAAACCTGTTCGTATCTTTGATTTGGACTTCTGGTTCGATGCGGTTAGAGTTGCTTATCTTTAAATTAATTCTTATATTTAATCAGAATGGACAACATACCCGGCAAAAAATAAAGTAATTGTGGCACTCCTAAGCCGATCAGAGTCGCTCAGTATATTATTTGGTAGATTGATATGGTCAGCACTGGATACCTCAAGTTGCACTTTAAAGGTTTGTCTTCAAGCAGGTGCAGTATTCAATGTGATACTTAACTGTGCATTTCTTGTGTGAACGTTGTTGCTAATGACCAAGAAATGAGCCGGAGCACTCACTGGCCTGCTTAAGTTTGTTGTAAAGTTATTTGGTGTCATCAGTTATTCAGAAAGCAGTCTTTCACGAGTCCAAACTCGTGTTCAAAGGTGAAAATACTCTAAAAATCAAAGCTATGCATGGTCATGAAAAAACCATAACGTAGAGTTCAATCTCTGTTGACTTCCCATATCCAATCGATTTATTGTCGTGGATGCACTAAATGTGCGTAGTCAATATATAGGTATGTACTGCAATAATAATAAAGCACCGCGAATGTGACACAAACAAATAAATTATTATTAACCAATGACGGACTGCTGTTGGGGACCTCGCAGCAGTAAGGGTGATTTGGTGATTAGAACTGGCGCTCATACAAATATTAATTTTCTTTGACATATGTTATATTGTGGTACTACGGAAGTCATAAATGACTACAAAAGAAAAGAAAAGTATAACTATTTTTTTTAAGTTTGTATGTGAATATTAATTTTTTTTTAATTTGTGTAACGTCGTACGTTACATTTTGCATAATTAAACACATTTTAACTAATTTAACAACAAAATCACAGCAACATTCCAATGTTTACATACATTCAACTGTCAATGAGCCGCAGGCGTCAAAATATGACAACCACAGATCATTACAAATAGAGCGGTTGTAAATAGTAATGACTAAAGGCACAATATGTTCAGCTATCGGCGCGCGAGTGAGAATTTGTCTATGGGCACGCGCATGTCCGATCTCTATCCAACGCGTCTATCGTTTGACATTAGGAATTTTGGTTTTTCCCGAAGCGGTCACACGTCTCACCAGATTAATTTTTATCAGTGATTTCACACGTGTCTTAACTCGCCATTATCCGGGCCTAAAAACAACTTCCTAATCTACATAATTCTCCGCCATCGAGCATTTAAATTCGGTGTCTTTGAAACCCCCATACTGGGTAAGTGTTGGATAGCATTTTCATGAGTGTATTTTGTGTTCTTTTTCTTACAGATTAACTTGGCATGTATGCTTAATTTTATCTGATTTTATTATACGCTAAATCATGTAATTAATTCATTCTAAGGCCTTCAGCTTAATGCATTTTGACTTTTCGTGCTTCACACTCAAAATGTATTGCATCATGCCTTTTTTCACTCTTCCCATTATTGTAAACTCCGTCTGATTGTGACAATCCACCATCACCTTCATTAGCGCACTGTATTGCTACTCGCTCTGCTTAGCTTGGTGTCGCAATCAGCGGAGTTGACCAATGGTCATCTCGTGACACGCTGGACGTCATGTTCCAGGGTCCAAAGTTCCGACTAGAGGAATACCTCAAGCTCACGGCAGCACAACAGAGCTACGCGGCAGATTACGTCGTGCGTGCCTGTAACTACCGGCATCGGACTTCCCTCACGTTGGCCATCCTTGCCACGAGGGCCGAGCCGAGTAACGACGGTCGGCGCGGACACCTGTCGACCGGCACCCCTACACATCCAGCGTGGCACCTCGCTGCGGTCATCGCCACGCCGGCTAACAGGGCAGTACGGCGCTACCCACAGGGTGGACTCTGGGAAAATTGTGACCTGTAGACCTACCCACACCTTTTTACTTAAATATATTTTTTTTATGTTGACAAGGTTGCGTGGTCTTATTTTTATAACCTGCGCCACGCAAACCCCTTTCGTCACATTTGAATAAATATTCAAAAAAATATTAATATTCACATACGAGTATTCAAAAAATACGTAAACGTCAATCAATAAATAATAATTAATCGATTCATTGTTGTTAATAGTCATTGAAATCAATTAATTGACCGTTTATCAGTCGTTGGCTAAATATTTATATCAATACACAAATTATCACATCAAGAACGTAAATTTTCATTTTATGCGAACATTTGAATTGGAACACTTCTCGATATGGTCACTAACACCATTCCAATATAAAATGTACACCCGCTGCGTTGTGGTATGGAAATGAATAGACCTGGACAATTCACATTTTATTAAATTAACAAGTTGAACTGAAACCATTACTTTGCTTGAAACCTCTAGTTATTTATAGTTCTATGTAAAATTGTGTCCGGGACAGACAGAGGTGTTGTTATAGCCACTGTAACGGCGGGATTGCGACACTAGAGGCGGAATTGATTTAATAGTGCAATTAAATAGTAACAATGTAAAAGATTACTTTTATTAATGTTTATTTTGTTGATTATCCTATTACGATCATAAGAGATTATCAGTATTGGACTGTTGTTTGTCGTATCCAACTGGATACGAAGAAATAAACTTATTAGGAAGGTATAGAAAACAAAAACATAAATCTTGTAATTTCTTTTCGCAGAGCAACAACATGAGCTTCATCAGTAAAATAGGCAACAGACAACCCACACATACTCACAAAACTAAGGATTATCTCCACTCTTTCTGATAAATTCTACACTCAAATGATATGTTCACGACCCAATTCAGTAAGAGTATTGTGCGTCAGACGATAACTGTAACATCGCATTATTATGCGCCGCGGCGTCCTCACATCAGAAATCACTAGGTTACCGACACCACTCGATACATCCAATAGATTTTTTCTTCTACAACTGCATGATATATATGATAGTCATAAAAAGCGGCTAGAGTATCGGCGAGTCGTAAAAATAGATGTGTACGTAACGCTTTCCGCATCAATAATTCAAGATTACGGAGGGTGCGTCTAGCGTTTACTTAGATCTGTGGCGCTGTGACGCCGCGCTACGGACCTCATAACTATTTATTTGTCAGCTCTTGTTCGTGGATTTGGGACAACTACTAACTGCTACGAGTAACTGCTGTTTAAAAGAATGCAGTTTATTTAACGTCTTACAGAAGTCGAAAAGACGCAAATTACACGTACTGCTTTGCCTGAGCCTCGAACGGTATGCATGAAACACACCCTTTTGAAATAGCTGTTCAAATACAGAAATCTCAATATTCAATATATTTATTAACATTCCACAGTGTGAACTTATGTGGTAGGTTTTCCAAAAACATGATCATTGTGGAAATGTGGACCCTGACGGCCACCAGGAGAGTGGAAGAGGACTTTCATTTTAGTATCTTGAAATAGACGCACTACAACACGCACAGCGTTTGAAGTGGAAATGGGCAGGACACATTGCCCGCTCCCCTGAAGAAAGATGGCCTAAACGAGTAACAAGATGGACAGGTCCTGGAATTAAAAGACAAAAGGGCAGACCAAAAGCCCGCTGGATAGATGATATAATTAAAGTGGCAGGAAGTAACTGGATGAAAACAGCTAACGACAGGAAAAAATGGAGGCAATTGGAGGAGGCCTATACCCGAAAGGGACGATGACATTTAATACCCTTAAAAATACTTGTTTAACAATTTTTTCTTACTGTTAATGTCTTGGAAATAAAAAAGGCTTATTATTATTTATTATTATCTTGAAATGTGATTGATCAGTCTAAAACCACTTTTCACCACTTTCATTTTCTTAATTTTGTAAACAAAACTATCATTAAGCCAGAAAAACACATTTTAAAAAGAAAATATCGAAAACGTGCTCGCTATCTAAGAAAATTCTCAATCTTAATCACTGTAAAATTTTGTCAAGAGACCAGACCACAACAGATCCCCAGTAACAACAATTCGAACATACCCAAACTCCGCAACTGGAAGCACAGCACAGCACAGCTCTCCGCCCAGCTCCCCACAGATCCACGCGGCACGTACGCCTGACATTACTGTGTATCTTTTTAAACGCCACGCGTTATTTTTGTGACAGCCCCGGCTCTGTCCCCTGTGCGGTTTTATCGCGTTTTATTGCTAAACATTCACATATAAATATAAGTAGAGCAGAGCTTGTTATTATAATGCTTCCGAATTTTGGATGTATCTTCGTTGATGCACGCAGTATATCAAGTGTGTATCTTTGCACTTCCCCACTCACCCAAAACTTAAGTAGTTTTATGTATCATAGATCTATGGTATGTACGTGCTATCAAAATATGGTTCAAACAAAGCTATGTCAACACACAGTATTTCTAGTGAGCCGGTAGGATGACAAACCTGCAAAAGATTAATTTAAGAAAATATTAATTACACACACACAAACTATTTTTCGATAACATTCATGTAAATTTTTTAACACTGTAAACACTGAAAACTTTTGTATGACCTTAAAAACTTTTCGGTATCTTATAAACTTAAGATCGCACCTTATTTACACGATTTAAGAATATTCGGGATCTTCTACCTCCATATAGCTGCAGATACTTGTACGAGTATAGTGGGCATGTGACAAACGTTACATTTAAAAACCAAACAATTAAACCATCTCGTTTGAGTCCAAACATCTCAGTACCAGGAAAAAACGCGTCGCTACCGGGATCCATTCAATTTCGCGTCTCTGGCAATAAAGCGTGATTGTCACGCACGTACACATTGCATAAAGCGGTATTACTGCCGATGGGCGGCCAGGGGACCAGCCATGGAGGCAGGGGGGTACACCCCCAGGGTGGCGTTTAACGCACGAAGGAATTTTTTCAAAATAACATTTTTTTGAGCGGAGAAGTTCTTGGTTTTGACTTTGACGGTTATGACCGTTTTTTTTTGTGGGTGCATTTTCTTGGACAGGGGTGCTGTTTTTCCTGCTACGGTCTGGGATAAAATTCTTTAGATATCCATTTCGTACGTGTCTTGATGTGAGTTTGATCCATTTAACTTAAAGCGAGAGTTTTAGTGCCAAGATGCAATAAGATGCAATAAAATTGTAAGGCCTACACAAAGCGTACAATTGCATTCACTGATAGTCATAAATTCATAATGGAACTTCAATTTGACATCGACATTTTATGTCTCTACGCCTAACCTTTGCATTTACTCCACTAGGTATGAGTTTATAGTGTTACAGAGCGAGTTTGGAACTGACCTCTTGCCCTTCGCCATTGGCACATTGCATACCAAAATTTAATCTTTTATTTCAAATCATTTTAGATATCCGAGTCGAAGATGGAACGTTGGTATTTGAACACTCATACTGCTGGAAGGGTTGGATAGCTGAGATTAATAGTCATCAATTAAAACTCTACGGCAAAAACGTTTAACATCAAGATGGTAGTAACAATGATTTAGTTAATGTTTTGAATCTAGATCGTGTCTCACGTTTTGTGCCGGTTATAGGTTATGTGTGGCGAATCTCATCTATTGTAGTTTCCTAGTTTAGGAGATGGGAGCCCTGCAATAATAAAATAGTTAGACACGTGTAGTTTGATATTAATTGAAATAAAATACATTCGGTTGTTTATTCCAACCCTATCATTTGTCCCGTTATCATCTGATCCTCATCATAGTCTGCCACATAATTATACTATCAGCCTGTAATTGTCATTCTTCAGGGGAAAGGATTAAGAAATCAATTTATCAGTGTAAAAATATCCATCTATGAGAGATGGCCGTTCGCCGTTTAGTAGAAGTAGGGAATATTAGCCAAAAAATTTCGTTTAATGGTAATTTTTTTTTCAAGTATTAGCCATACGACAAAATCGTGTTTGAGGAATTATGTTCATAAATTTATAATCATCATCATCTTCTAACCAATCTTTTAATGAGAAGTAGGCTTTATAAAGTGACCGTGCTACGGTACTAAACGGGAGTAAGGGCCTTTAGTGACCTGGTTGCTCACTGCGTGGGGATCATTTTCTGTTGAAAACAATCTTTTCAAGTGAATCAAGTTTAAGAAGTATGTGCGTAAGGCAGTAATCCACAATTAGTACATTTGTAGTTTCACATATTTTCAGCCACTTTGACGACTCAATTACATTACAACAAGCATTAGTTTATAGCTCAATCAGCGTCCGGTCGATATTACGTAATGAGTGGCATTTGCTTAGCCCAAGTGGATGGAGCATTCAAACCAACTAATTGAGCTTAAATGACACAAGATTGCTCTACTCAAATTTATTTATAACTGGAAGTGGAATATTTTTTTTTCCGCGTTTTTAGCGTGTTATGTACGTTATTACCTAGACTGTATGTTACCTTTGTAGGAGAAAAATAAAATTAGCTACTCACCTGCGAATGATAACTACATAGGTGATAATGATGCTCTTCCTGACCGCCGCATTTTCCAATCCTCTGTCTTCAAATATTTATCTCAAATTCCTCTAGCAATTATAAATATTCGTCCATTTAAATACAAGATGGGATGCTGGCAAGTTTGGGCCGTGTCCCGCGAGCCATCGATTGACCGAATCCGGCGCTGCGGGATCGACGCGTAATTCCTCGCGCGCTACGTGCCCCGCGTACGTAAATACGCGCAATCGCTCACCCCATTACGCTACGATACGCTGGTAAGGCGCTTAAGATACGGGAGGCAGCGATTATCAAGATGGATCAAAAAGCTTGTTATAAGTTAATAGTCGAAAGTTTCTTGCGTCTGTAAAAAGATCACCGTGATAACTTAGGTGAAGTGAGCTATCATTCCACCTGATGCTAGGGATTGACACTATTGACAGCTTACTTAAGCTCATTTCACCTAAGTTTTCAAGATGAGATTTTTACAGAATAGCATTTATACTTGAAATAAAAAACGTTCTGTAATTAATGGAAGTCTGATAAACTCAATTAAAAAGTTTGCTGTGTTTCAAGTAGGGTTTTATAGAAGGCATAATTTTAATAATTGAATCACCTCTCCGCTTTTGCTTCACTTAAGGCTTGTGGTTCTAGAAAGTTAAACATAATGCTCAACATCATTAGCTGTTTGGAAGGCGCCTTTTCTGAAATAAAATCTGATTTCGTAGTAACCGAATCGCCTCAGCCCGCTGCCTCGTCTGACTTACGCACCGCTTCAACGCATTACACGGATCGATGTCGGATCGAAGGCAGCAATCAGCCTCCTTACAGCTGGAACAGCTTACTATCCCCATTGTTTCACCCCCCCCCTCCCCTTCCTGCAATATATTGCCAGCATTTTTCAGCCACCGCCATGTAACCTCCGTTAATTTATGAAGGTGGAGAGCAGTTGCTTGTTATTTCTTTGCAATTAAGGAGAAGTCTGCTTTGTTTAAAAGTTTTAAACCATTGACGGCGGCTTGTGGAGTTTCTATTGGTGAGTTCAATTTCAAAGAAAGAGCTAGTAGATTCAACCACTAGAATAAATTTAGCTTTAGTACCTATTACTAAACTCTTGGGTTTTAACCGACTTTATACTTTATAATATACTTTAGAATATAATTATGTAAAATTCTGCACAATCATGTTTCGTTGTTGACAAACAACAGTTTAAAGGTTATTTATGCATCATTTAATATTATGTCGGTCAACAATAGTCTTAAACATTCAATTTGCAAAAACAACGCAATCAATTCTATCAGTGTTTATTTTTATAGCTTTGTTATGCGCAGGAGTCGCGGGATCGTCTGCGACCTTGGCGCCGGCGCTTGAGCACCTCTTGTAACTGCGTAGTAGGTTAATACACATGTACGTCATCACCAGACGTGATACCTTGTCTCCTTGGCATTCATCCAAGTAGTTCAGAAATCAGCAAGATACCTACTTTTTCCTGTTAATCTGTGAAAACTTTATTTATTTCCTTTAAGCTGTGATTAAATTATCATTCTAACGTAACATAAGATACCTGATTTACGATAAAGGAAAACTAGAACTGAAAATTACTAAAAGTAGTTACGTCTTGGAATTAGTAGAAGACTTTGCCATTACTTTCATGCACCATTATAAACTGCAAATGTACTTAACAGACGTAGCTAGCAGTCGCCTGCCACCTGAACAGACGTAGCTAGCAGTCGCCTGCCACCTGAACAGACGTAGCTAGCAGTCGCCTGCCACCTGAACAGACGTAGCTAGCAGTCGCCTGCCACCTGAACAGACGTAGCTAGCAGTCGCCTGCCACCTGAACAGACGTAGCTAGCAGTCGCCTGCCACCTGAACAGACGTAGCTAGCAGTCGCCTGCCACCTGAGCGTAGTAGCTCAACTGGGATACAGTCAGGTTGTTTGTTAGCGGACATAGGTGCGGGCAGTTCTCTTTACTTATTCTTCTGAATCGAAATCTATACTCTATACTATATTATATATATATATATATTATACTATATAAAGCTCGTTAATATTATAAAGCTGAAGAGTTTGTTTGTTTGGTTGAAAGCGCTAATCTCTGGAACTACCTGTGGGATTTGAAAAATTCTTTTTGCATTTGATAGCCCAATTCTTGAGGAAGACTATAAGCTATTTAACATCACGCTATAACCTTTAGGAGCCGAGCAAAAAGAAAAAAAGTCAGAAAGAACGCTAAGCAAAAACGAAGTAATAGCGCGGGCAGGCGATGCGATGCGACGGGGTGGGTCGGAGTAACAAAAAATTTCACGCAGACGAAGTCGCGGGCAGAAGCTAGTGTTCCAAGAAAATCAAGTAGTAGGTACCTAAAGTATTTTACCAGGAACTGAGATACATTAGATAAGCAACGAGACGTAGGTAATGCTTAACACCTATTACAATTGTCTCAATAAATCTCAGCACTCGTGTCTGAGTCAGTAGGTATGCTGACTCGCTACATAAATATGTCAATAGGTAATACTGTAGGACGTGTGTGCTATTATATGAATCTACATTAAGTTGCTCTCCTTGCGATAATCTATGAACTTACGATGCGCTTAGCAACTAGTTGCCAAGCGCATCGCTAACCACTAGCTATAATGAGGTTACAAAGCTGCTGAGGGACCAAAATGAAGCTGTGACTATTTTTTATGGCTTTAATGTCATAATTTTCTTCCCTAATTTAAATTAAAAAACACAGATAATGTCATTTGTATTGTTTTAGGTAAGATGAATATTTAATGAAGATCCTGAAAGGTCGCAAATGCGGTTTTTCTCACCTGAAAAGTTAAAATATCTCGACAGAGAATTAACTACTATAGGTAAGTACTTCTGCTTATTATATAGAAGTAAATGATTCATATCTTATAAATTACTAATACAGCCATGACTAACTAACAGTGGTGTTAAGTGTTTGTTTCAACTCTTTTAATTACCTACTAAAATGAACGAAAGTGATTACTGCGTCAACACTCGACTCCAATGTATCATAATTGGCGTGTAACATAAATAATAAACATTTAAATAATTGATAAATAGTCCGTATAATTTTTACTGCTAATTATGAATAATTTTACATATAAAACATAAATTCGGAAGTACTTGTTACACAGTTATTTGTATTTTTATGTATAGTTGTACATTAATTGGATATATTACTATTCGTCGGAGCTCCTGAATAGCACACACGAATATTTTACCGATGTTGCCACGTGGATAGATCGCGAAACGAATTTGTTGAATAATTTATTCATGTATTCATATTTTTCATTTGAAATATGATTATTTATATTACCTACAGGTTACACACATGTAAATCGCCAGTTGTAGAAACAAACAATATAAAAACAAGTTTTCATTGATGAATACTTTGGCTCTGAATATTTCAATAATTATTTATACTAGAACTATTAAGACATTGTGTGTGAAACTGGAAACCATTGAAAATAGTTCATCTGAGGGAATATATAAACAGGCTAATTACCATAATTCTTGCTTCTGTCAAGCCGTGCTGTAGGGTACGGATAACTCCTGGAGAAAGCCTTTCAGCTTTGTCTGTAAGATTGCTATCGTTTGGGATACCCCCAAGGGTGTTGCAGGTGCTCGTCGGTCTTTGGTAACCAATTTTCACCGGGCTTTTCAACCCTGTAACATAAAAACACTTATAGCAAGATATGTGTTGTATCACATTTATATCTAGGTAATCTCCTAGCACAATCGAAAAGAAGTTGGTACTCTTTTAAATCTCCCAAAAATCCACTTCCTCCCAACCAATTTATAATTATTAATTAAGACAAAAATCTAATCAAATGCGCCGAAATCGTGCCATGTCGTGCCGGTCACGCGTCGTGGTACGCGGAAGCGATTGTGATCGGCGCGTCATTAATCTGCACGTATCACGAGCGGCGTGACTGCGCGCTACCGGGGCCCGGTGGATCCAGCCGGTGACGGACGGTGCTCGTGGAGGCATTCTCGGGAACTTTTTAGGTAGGTATTAGTAGATCGAGCAATTCAGGTAGTAACACCAATCGAGCTTATTGCCAGGGCAAGGCCACACCACAGCAGCGAAGCAACAGCAGTGTATTAACATGATTCTTAAGTACCTACATACTAACTATATATGGATGTTGTTCTCCGAAATAATTAAATGCATATCATTATATTATTATTAAAGCCACACATGATGATTCTTATGAAAATAATTCTGTAAATACATATTGTTACGACCGCGATTCACATATTTGATAAATATGTGATTCGCGGTCGTACAACCTGATACTGACCTGCAAATTACAAAAAAAATAAGAAAATTTGATTTTCGCGGGCTGTCACACAAGTGCCTTAAACCTTTTTAACATGTTGGTTTTAAGATCTTGTTGTACAACTGGATCGTTCGTAGTGTCTTAGAATAGTTAGTGCAGTGCAATTTAGAGACCTAATTAAGGCTCCTACAAACAGGCGCGACACGCGATATAATCGCGCGCGACACAAAGGCACCGCAAGTCGCGCGACTTGCGGTGCCTTTGTGTCGCGCGCGATTTTATCGCGTGTCGCGCCTGTTTGAAGGAGCCTTTACTCCACGCTCATCCTTCGACTGGAGCGAATACAAAAGAGATTCCTCTGGCAATAGCCTATACCAGTGGAAATGCAAAAAGGATACGATCGCATAAAGTCCAACTATCTTATTTTAAGATGGTCCCACTGGAGAAACGTAGAATAATCATGGATTCCAGCTTCGTATTTAAGCTACTCCGATGCAAAATTTATTGTCCCTTATTACTTACTATCCAAGTTCCAGTTTCGGGCACTTGCTAGTCTCCCTCGTGCTCCTATTACTCGTGTGCCACTCCGCAGAACAGTAGGTACTTGGTGCAAACTCTGTTGTTCCTCGTCTTAGCAAATTGTTATATAGCTGCAGCGATCTTATCGACGTGCATTTTGACTCATGCCAAGTTTCACAGAACAACTATTATTGCCTAATGTTTAATTTCATTTTTTTTTTCCATTTTGTTGTGTCTCTGTTTGTTTTGTCCTATTGAATTTTACTTTTACTGTTTTTTTTTAGTTTTGTATTCCATCACGTAATTTTAATTTAAACTTTTTAATTTTCAATTTTAGTTAATTACAAATTCATTTTAATTTTGAAGTATAGTGCTTGTGGCACACCTGATATTATGTTTATGGATCATGCGGTACTAACCTGTTAAAAATTGTTACACTAACCTTAGATTATGGTATAGTTACGTTAAATATTTATAGTGTAAACAATTGTTGGTTGGCCAATAAAGGAAAATAAATAAGCATTAGACAAAGAGTATGGATGGGGAATCATTAGACAGACAAATGATTATACAAAAAAACTTGGGTTCTGTAATTTATTATCTACGGAATTCCTTATTGAACTCCAAAACCCCGACAGCATAGAATTAAAATCAAAATCAAAATATTTTATTTCACATAAACCTTCATGGGTACTTATGAAACGTCAGAAGCTAGGTGCACGGTTCCAATTGGTCGTTTCCTATGGAGAAGAGCAGGCAAGAAACTCCATGGTTACTCTTTTTAAAAATAATTGGCGTTTACAGTGTTTTAAAATTAGAATTGTTATGGAAGGACAGCATAGGCCATATTTTTATTAAAATAAAAAAATGGTCTGCAGATCTAATGTCTAAAAGGCCTACAAAGTCCTCACATTCACAAAATAAGAATCTATCAAAAGGAATAAAATATAAAAACCTACTAAAACCGAGTGATATGATTGCCATTACAACCACTAATAAAGAGGTGAAAAATTAGAATTATTTGTATATAATGTCAAATAATAAAAAGATTAGGTATGTCACAGCTAAATAAAAAATAAACATCGTAATTTGAGAGCAGTTAATGGACATTTACATAGTTATGCCGATACATAGTTATGCCGAATATATATGTAGTTTCCTCGAAACTTTGCTCTTTACAATTCTAATCTTGACAGATAGCATCGTGTACAGATAACTCGCAGCGCCGCGACGCGCGGCGGGCGCCCGCACTCGCTGATCTTGAAGTGTCGCCGAGCTATTTATTTATTGTTATTTCTTTAGCATTAATCGTCTACTTCTAGCGAGAATTGTTGCATTCCATCGTTTAACAGTAGGTATGTAATGCACATAATGTACGTGGAAATAGCAAAAACTAGCAGTACCAGGTAGGTACCTACTGCTAATTGGCAATAGAATTTGACCATTTGAATAATACAATGGTATTGGTCTTATTTTTTTGTAACAGTGCAGAGCCGTTTGTTAAAACAACCTACGATACAAGTAACTTGACAAAAACGTGACAATATAAACCACACGTTAGTTGAAATACATATAATTATGTGCTACCCATGATGTCATGAAGTTTAATACTGATATTAGAATTATGTTATCTCTTCCTGCCATTGTATTGACATAAATCACATTTTATCTCTTAGTTGGTTTGCGTTTTCTTGTAACAAATTAAAAAAATATTATACGTCTACAACGTAACCACGTAACAGGATGCCCATCTATCATGCAACATACATTCACTTATATTATCTTCTATAGCGTTCTACCTAGAGTTGTAAAAAGACGGTTTTTTTTTCTGAGATGAAAAAAACGTTTATAAAAAACATGAAAAAAAACAGTTTTTTTTCTGGAGTAGGTTTTTTTTCATGAGTAGGAAAATAAAAATATGGTAAGGCGGTTATCGTATAAGATTGAAGTTGATGTTATTATTTTTTTTTGTTCAATAAGAAAATACAATTTGTTTTTTGTTAAATAGTACATATGTAATAGATAGACAAATGACACGGCTAGAAAAATAGTGTACATTGCGCACAATTTAAGATTGCAATCAGTAAAATCATCAACAATATTAACACAAGCAGAAGGTAATAGAGTCCCTGATAGTATAGTCGTTGATTCAGAATCAAATGAAACAAATACAGACACAGAACATTATTCCGATGCTCATAAAATAAGCGTAGCCGCAGCTACTGACATAAGTATTTTTTAAGTTCATAATAATAGTTAGTCATAGTCATAGTCATAGTCCATTTATTTGTCAGAATATTGTTACATAGTTGTTACATACTTTTAAAAGTTCATAATATTCTGCCGTTTCCGGCGTACAAATACATTTTCAGGGTTTTGGTTATTTTATTAGATATAACATTGAATTAAATAAATTAGAATAACATTCAAATTGTCAATTAGTCAAATAATATATTAGGAATGGAAATGTCAAAAAGATTAAATTAAGTTAAAGAGATAATAAGAGCAAAATATAATTATTCTAATATTTAAGTCAACTTTTCATTTCATTCATTCATAAAATCATTAGTCGAGTAATAGCATTTACATAAGAGATAATTAAATAATTTAGATTTAAATGTCCTAAAGTTGAGAGTTTTAAAACAGTCTGGTAGCTTGTTATAAACTTTGGTCGCCATACAAAATACATTATTAGAAAATAGTTTATTATTTCGTCTAGGCACACGAAGCATGTGGACTTTATTTTTAAACATAATTTGACTTGCATAAAAACAAAACAATCAAATTTAGTGTTTTATTCCACTTTAGTTATAGTGTTTCACTTTTTCTGAAAAAAAAAAACCAAATGTAAAAAAAAACAACGGTGCCAAGATTTTTTTCATGTATTTTTTCAAGAATTTACATCTCTAGTTCTACCTATTTTATTTTTTGCCCAACGGTCGTTCAAATTCCTAACAACGACTTAACATCTGGACCCTGGTCACTTTTACATCCAACACAACACGCAGACCCTAATGTCCCAACCTCAAGATCACCCTAATCCCGGCCAAATCGAACCCATTCAAAATTCCGAGCATTCTTGGAAATCGCGTGAACATCTTCGTCCGAATAGTTATAAAGCACGGTAATGTTGTCCGGAGGCGGTCGCTTGTCCGGCCGCTGACCGGCTGTCGGCTCCTCACAGGTGCATGGGCTTCATGCACGGAATCAGAGATATGCGGAGGAATTGCAAACATCTTTAGGTGATGGCAACTTTGTGGGGTTATACCGCAAAAGCTTTGAAGCTTTTGGTTTTGTAGTAACATTTTTGTAGCCTTGTGAATTAAAGTGAGCTGGAAAGTAATAATAATTCCATTGTTACAAGTCAACAACAGAGTAGGTAGGTAGATGTTAGGCCCAGCTTGGTTAGTATTGAGATTCTTTTGTTAAGTTCATCATCATCATTTCAGCCGAAAGACGTCCACTGCTGGACATAGGCCTCCCCCAAGCACCTCCACATCGACCGCTTCTGTGCTTCTCACATGCAACGGGTTCCTGCGGCCTTCACAAGCTCGAAGAGTTGGAAGAGGTTGTTGAGTTAGACTTAACAATTTTATTGTCTGCGATGCAATGTATAAGAATAGGTGGATTAGGTGGCAACTTATGGGCTGTTCAAATAATCAAAAACGAAGACTTGTTGCAGTCCTCATTTTCAATGGATAGCCTCCTCTTTTATGACGATATGAAATTCCCAAGCCACCCAAATCCTGGAGATACCATTTTCTTCGTGAATTATTCACCAGATCCACATCCTAAGTAATGCCACACGAAGTTCAAGTTGCACACGCGACTGATCTGCGTTAACTCTGTCGCATCGCATGTCGCCGCCATCGCCGCGGGGCTAGTGTTCTACATGCGATTATATTTGTGTTATTCTCTTTAATGTCTTAAAATATTGTACGTCTCCCTTTTGGAGTGGGTCTTAATTTTAATATAAAAGTTTGTTGTCATGCCATACAAATTTGAATTGTAAAGCAATTATGGTACTGGCTTAGGGTTAGTTGTGCAGACTGTTTAGTCTGAACCTATGCTGATATCTACCACCGTGAGGTTTTACCAGTTGGAGTCCCAAATGATGAAATACCTGTTTTGTATTTGAACTTATTCATTATGATCATCCTGGCCTAGCCGATTTGTTTTGGCTCTCCATTAGCCACCATCTCAGTAGTTACCCCGTTCTAGCGTTATCATCTCGTAAGTTCCAATACTTTCTCTCCAAATGGATGTTACGACTAATGGAACAGCTGTATCGTGATCTGCTTTTAATCCACTTTGCTTACAAAGTTGCTTATTGCCAAAATTGTGACTTGAGGCATTTAATTCGTTCGTGCTTAAATTACAAGTTTTCCTGAGGATAAGCGAGTTGATCTGGAAATGAGTATAAAATAGCGCGCGCTATAATATGTGGCGGCCTGGGGCGCGCGGCTTATGAGCGGGCGACATGCGACCGGCGCCCGCGCAGCTTTAGGCACTGCAACTAAGTACCACGACACCTGGAAATGCAGGAATCATGTTCTTTTTACGTATTTTTATGATTTTTCCAGAAGATCTCGCAGTGAAAGAGCTCGATTAGTTACCTTTACTTTATTACGTTATTACAAGCACATGCAGCAAGGTAACTAAGAGGTAAAACCCCTTTAAGTGCAGAACTCTACGCAGGCATTGGTAACCAACTCCCATCAGTTAGGCCATTTCGATTTGTTTGTCAAACGATCACTTTACCGACAAGGTTTTTCTGACAGAAGTATGTAATTTATTAAATCGATCAAGAACGACGCCACTCACATTCTTAATGTAATGATATCTAAGAACGTAATAATTAATTAGGTGTCTAGTTATTACGTTTGTTGTTACATGTGATATTAACCTTTAAAATAAGACAGTCTATCATCTATTAACGAATAATATATAGATGTGATAGATAGTCTTCTGAATTTGATGCTATCTAAAGATTAGAAATCGAGCTATTTGTGTTTTTATTTTCGTAGTATGATTTCAATTCGGTGGCAAAGAAAAATGCAAACGAGTTGAATAATACATAATAATGATGCTGAGAACTGCTACAGAATTAAGTAGGTACTGTACGATAACGATGATGGTAACACACCATAAACAACAACTAAACCATCATGGAAATCTCAGTAAAATATAACCACTGCGTAAAGAATAATTCAAAACCGATAATTGAAAATCCAAAACCACTTTCAATATCCAATAAAGGTAACTACCAAAACGGGTAAAGTCGCGGGCCGAAACTAATTTCCCAAAGCCCGCTTGCCCCAAGGCCGGGCAGCGTCCGTAAATCAAGAGGCGTCATGTGGACTCCGGTATTTATGCTCATACATCGCGATTAGACTTACGAAATCATATTTATTGGCGCAGAGAGAGCTCCGAAGGTTAACACTCACTAATTGATTGTTTGTTGCACTTCACAATGTTGAACATCATGTTTTATTCCGTGAGAAAATAGTTAATCAATGTTTTTGGTGAGAACTTCTCGTCACAAATACGATCTGCAACCTCATTTAGCAATCGTTAAGTAGTAGAAAGATGGTGCAGGAAATTTGACCCCCACTAAAACTGAACTAGTCATGTTTACCCAAAAACGAGCATTAAGACCCTTTCCACCTACCAAAACTGTTCAATACAGAACTCCAGTCGGCCAACGATGTCAAGTACCTCATTCTAGACAGTAAGTTAAACTGGAGTGTTAATTTGCACAACAAACTGAACAGGGTTTGTGTAACCTTCTGGCAGTGCAAGAAAATGATAGATAAGAAGTGGGGCCTATGACCGTGACCGGGTACCCAAACAATTAATCTTCGATAAAAACTTCATGAAAAATGAACTTCATGGGGATCGACGATGCGAGGGGTTGCGCCCTCTTTACGGATGGATCCAAAACAGGTAGTGGCACACGTGCTGGAATCTTCTCGGAGGACTTCAACATACACATAGCCACACCGTTGGGGGTCCATAACACAGTGTTCCAGGTCGAATGCTTTCTCCATCCGCTTCAGCCATCATGGCCAGGGAAGTTAAGGACCGCTCGAGCGGCATACTCTTAGACAGCATGGCTGTCCTGCAAGTGCTAAACAGTTATTTCTGAGGTAGTATACGAGTGCCACCAGTGCCTCAACCAGGCCGGCGAACTTGCCAGAACGGGATCGAGCATGGCACCAGTGGGGACTGAACCCATCGCGCCACTCCCCTTCGTGTACTTACGCTCTCTGGTAAGGAAACGCACCAAACTATGGGTGGACCGACGTGAGTGCAGGCAGGCTAAGCAAGTAAGCACTCCCTACATTTCTTTTTTTTATTGCTGAATGAGCCCGCTTGACCTCGCTGATTTGATGGCTGGAAACCGCATGGTATGAAAACAGATTCTTTGACTAACTATACAACAACTGCGTACGGTTGCTTTAATCACAAACAGTCCGCGTGCAGGAGGGACCCGTGGCTAAATAAAAATAGCCGCAAAGGTCGATCGATAAGGTTAAGCTACGCTTGTCGTGGTTGGTCTGTGGATGGGTAACCATTTTTACATACCGAGACCCCTCCGTGCCTCGGAAAGCACGTTAAGCTGTTGGTACCGGCATTCATACGTGGATCTTTGACAGTCGTTACGGGTAGTCAGAAGCTCGAAAATCTGACAACCAGTCTTAGCAAGGGGTATCGTATTACCTAGTAACTGGGTTTTGGGGGTCAGACAGGCAGTCGCTCCATGTAAAATATATTCAGCTGCGTCCGGTTAGACTGAAAGCCGACCCTAACATAGTTGGGAAAAGGGTAGGCAGATGATGAGTCCGCTGTGCAGGACATTGACGTGGAGTTGCGGACACCAGGCGTATTACCTACTAGCGTCACAAATAGTAATTAATATACATATATTACTGAATATAATTATGAAATAGCGATGTGTGTAAAAAAAGCATTTGGAAAGTTGCCAAGTGCTTTGTGTACACCTAAAACTAAATATTCAGTGTTACGAGCAATACTACTTAATTGTTGCAATTAATATCAATATTTAGTGCACTACGGAAGGATAAGTACACTATTTTATTATGATAGTTGGGGTAGACGTGTTCTTGAGTGGAGACCGCGAATCGAGAAACGGACACCCTGAGGTTAGGTGGAGCGACGATCTTCGCAGGGTGGCTGGTAGCAGCTGGATGAGAGTTACCGGTAATCGAGCTAAATGGCATGCAATTGGAAAGGCCTATCTCCAGCAGTGGACTGCTGTAGGCTGCTGATGATGAGAAGGATATTTCATAATTTCATTTATTATTATTAAAAATTAAACATCGAAATATTTCACAGATGTTTGCGACGTCCGCGTCGCCAACTTTCAGAATGCATCCTCTTGACTTCATACTCACAGTGAAAACAATCCGTTGAATAAAATCAGAAAATCAATTAAGTAAAATACTTTTGGTAATATTTTAATAACCTATCTGTTGTTTCAAACTAAGCTATAAAGTAAAGAGACATTTCCTTTTTTTATGTATACTTACACAGTATGAAAAGTTTAAAAACCTTTGCAATATTTTCACTATGATCCCCCTTCAGGGTACATTTTCCATTAAATTTTCCATTGATACAGATCAAACTTCATAGTTCCTATTACTTTACAATAATCAATACGGTCTGTAGCTTCAAAAACTAATGTCCTATTTCGTGTATCGCGAAATCAATTATTTTGTGGATCCATAAGCCGGAAGGCATTAGTCGGCCTTCGAGGATCCTAGCCACTAATAGCGCAGTAAACCTTGCAACGTGGCCATTGATTAGCTACGGAGCAATTACTGCCCCAAAAAACTGTGCCATCGTGAACGGAAATAGACGTTTGTCCATCATTTGTGCGAATTGCGAAACTACAAGTAATTGTGTGCAAGGAAAGAATATACAATTTGTTTGTTCATTTGTAAGTCGATGTTGTTTTTATTTTGTAACTGCCTACTTTTGAGGATGTAAGCCACACCTAGCAAGGCATGTTCTGTCAAGTTTCTCAATATTAATCTTCGTTATGTTTAAACATGAGCTCCCCGCTCCGTCCCTATTACATGGAACTTAAACATAACTAGTGAAATGTAAAAGTACACCTCTGCCGAAGCCTGCATGGCTCACAGGCGTGACGTCATGCTGTGTTGTGCTGTCATTGTTTTAAGACTCATTCCGGAGTTCCTGAATTTTCTGCATTCTTGTCTTTTTGACACGGGTGTTGCCGGGCAATTGTTTAACCATGCCAATAGATTCATCAGTTTTGTTACAAAAAGCTTACGATTACAATAGCAGAATTGTGTTTAATGTGTTGTTATTCGCAATCAGTTGATCGAATCCATCAGAGAACATGGCGCAAAAGCAGTTAATCTTATAAAAAGGCTTCTTTATAACCGTATAGCAGAGGTTGCAATGGTTGTTATTCAATTATGAACATCGTTTAAAGTACGATTTTGGGTACAAACTGCTCGTATATCACCGTTTGGCTGTAAAATTTACAGTTTAGAGGCTTTTTGTGTATTTCAGAATGTTATTGTGACTTCATTAGGTTAAGCTCCGTTCTATATAATTTTGATATGTCAAATCAGTTTCCAACTGGTATGGAATATTGAGTTATGAACTGAGGATAACTTCAATTGGTTGCAAGACTTGAGTATATGCCTACTCCTTTTTCTTGAAGAGATTCACAACAGGTCCTCATGCATCCGTTGTGCGATCTATATCTATTGTATGACATGTCAAGTCGCTTACATAATTCAGGAGGGATTTTTGAGACAAAGCAATAATGGCAGGCGGGTATCTGAACCATTACAGGTAAACATTCTTGGAAGACGTAATGTGTGAAACATTTTGCCCTTACTGCTCCGTCTCAAATAGCCACACGGTATAATGCAAACGACTTCACATGTCAATATACGAGTAGGTCGCCTTCCCACTCGGCATTGTTTCTACTAATCATTTTTGCTAGTGAATCACTACGTCCTTTATGACAGTTAATCATGCGTTACCAAAGACTTCGTATTCAGCAAGAAATAGACTTTACCTCCATAATGTGTCATATCCATAATGTGTGCTAGCTTAGCCTAGCTGTTTTGGTTCCTGTTTTGGTGTTATTTCGCAACAGCAAAACGGTGTCACAGCAGTCTTGTATTGTTGTTATTGTGCTGCGCTGTCGCAATAGCATGTCTGACACGTTGCGCACTAAACATGTTGTTCATCGAATAGCTGCGGTTTTTGCAACTTATAGATTTTGTGGTGGCTACTGGATTGTTGTTCACGTAGGGTGTATGATGTGGTTAATGTTCACGTAGGGTGTATGCTGTTGTTAATGTTCATATATTGTGTATGCTGTTGTTAATGTTCACGTAGGGTGTATGATGTTGTTAATGTTCATGTATTGTGTATGATGTTGTTAATGTTCACGTAGTGTGTATGATGTTGTTAATGTTCATGTATTGTGTATGATGTTATTACTATTCACGTAGGGTGTATGATGTTGTTAATGGTCACGTAGAGTGTATGATGTTATTGATGGTGGTGATTTTGGACATCGTCCGGGATGAGTGTTCAATTTCTCTGGTCTAGGTGGTAAACTGGTTATGGTATTGCCTATTTAGATATTTTATAGGATCTGTCCATCTGATATTAGACAAACTCTCCTAAAACTTTTAATTTTTTTCTCATTCTTGAATTAAAAGTCTTTGATCCTCTCTCAATAGATTGGCGAATGGTTAGATAAAGGCTTGGAGCAAAACAGTTTGAATGAACTGACTCAGCTCCTACATTGTATGGCAGCCACGCCGGGTCAACAGAAATATAATAAGACTAAACGTAAAGTACGAGAAACATAGCTGTTATTAATATCTAAAAGGCGCATAAAGGCGACACACAGTGTAAGCGATTTGGAAGATTTCCCCACCCGGGCTGAGTTTAATGCCGATGTGTTTGAGGTAATGACCAAAGTTACTTACCGGTGGGCTATGATGACTAAGCTGTAGAGGTGGTATTCCACTTAAAACTTGGCGATAAATTAGTGAAGGTTAAGATCAAAGTGACACAGTCAATAGTAAAATGTTTGAATATACTGAAAAGCACACGGTTAGACACTTAAAATACAATAGAAACGCGGTACATTTATTTGACTAGGAAAATTCGAACTGACAAAAAAAATTTTCGAAGCGAATTGTAATGGCAACTTACATCTTACACCTCTACAACATTACGGAATGCAACTAAATATGTGAATATATTTTTATAAGTGAAGCGAAATGATGCGTATTAAGGTAAAAAGCAGAATGTGAGAACTTACCTTAACTTAAAAGGGCGGCCAGCGAGAGTAGAGATGTGCGTTTGATGAAATAAATTCGGTATCAAAAGTAACGGGTACCGGTGCTAGATACCGGATACCGGCCACTCGGCAAGTTTATGGGCCAATAAAACTTTGAGCCTGTGTCCCCGCGGTGAACATCGCGGAGCCGTACCGATAGCAAGCGCGATTAATTATACTTTTTATGTTTGTGTAGCGAGCGTCTCTACATGTGGAACGTGTGAAAAAGACGTCACAAGTTACAGGTTGAAGGACATAAAGAAGAAAATAATGAGCATGACTAGAAATTAGCGGGTTTCAGAAGGAGTAATTAAACGAAGAATGTATGGATTATTTACCTACATAAATCTTAGGTTTATTTAGAAATTGGAAAATTAAGAACTTGTATTATTTTATTCTTCTTTAGACAAAATCAAACTGGTTCCTAATTTAATTTATATTAATAAAATTTTTATGACATTGATTTTTACAATCTGTGACTACGGTAACTCACACACTTGTTGAAATTCTAGAAAAATCATCCACTTTTACAATATTTGTAAATAATTTGTAAATAATATGTGAGCACCATGTATCTATCATATAATTGATTTACCTGTAATTGCTTCATTTTTAATTCTTTTTACTTTTTTGTGGTAGACTTATTTTTTTCTAGGTGCATCGTCTTCACATATAAATATTATTATATACAATTTATGTATATGTCGCAGGTTTTTCATAAAATTAGGTTTTTGATGAAAAACCTAGGTTTTTGATGAAAAACCGGAAGATGACAAAATTATTACTTTATGTTATCATAAGCCTGAGAAAATCCAGTTTTTTTATCAAAAACCTAGACTGTATTAGTTTTATGATAAAAAAAGGTCAGGTCGACGGAGCCCCGCTGCGCGGGGCTCCTATTTCTGTCTGCAGGGTTTAAAGGAACCTAACCAAACCGAACCTCGGGGTGCCCCTGACGTCGACCGATTTCCTTCTACATTTTTAGCCAAGGGCCTGCAGTTACACTTAAGTTTAGTCGGAAAAGATAGAAGAAACTAACATTAACACCTCGTCGAAGATAAACCTAGGTTTAACCGGCTAATCTTAAGTTTATGCTCACACCTACCTTTAGCCGTAACATATATAACATTTATACCCCTACCCTCTACCCATGTTGGCAAAAAATAAATGATTTGATTTGACCAGCGCTTATATTTTATCATAAACCCAAACTAGTTCAGGTTTTTGATCAAAAATCTGGATTGGTAGAGGTTTATGATGAAATTGAGTTTGAAATGTGTCATCTTCCGGTTTTTCATCAAAAACCTAGGTTTTTCATCAAAAACCTAATTTTATGAAAAACCTGCGACATATACAAAACCTTGTAAAACATTTTAAAAGAGTAACGGTGGAGTTTATTGCCCATTCTTCTCCATACGAACACTACCTTTTGGAAGGGGCGACTAGAATCAATTCAATTTTGACGACAATTGAGTTTTGACGTTCAAAAGTGCTTTTAATGTGCCTATTTGAAATAAATGATTTGACTTTGACTTTGACCTTGCTTCTCAAAGCTTCCGGAATTTAATAAAAAGCACCCTATTATTAGTTGATTTTCTTTAAATTGTTGATGTTGACTTCACCCACACATTTCTTTTACCAATTTTATTTTAATTTTCCATTTTTCATAACTTCCTTGTAATTAAACGGTATCCCAGTTGCGCTGCGTTCGGTACCGCTCGTTTCGTAAAGAGGACTATAAATTCAAGGTTATTTCGTTATTACAGTGAGATTGTACAACATTTGTGGGTGATAAAACGTTATCATGGCACTAACTCGTGCTACAATAACTTCATATTTCACACGTTCACATCCGCACGTCATGACGACATTACTTCACTCTCATTTGGCACTGATAACGTTAATTGTTCTAAAAAGTTAATTGTTTGATAATTGGTTGATACCTACTGACGTAATGTAACTCAAGAAAATATTTTGTGTCTATACATTTAAATTTAATATAAATACAAAGTTTCCTAGGCCTGCTATCAAAAGGGGATACGCCCTGGTGTGAAAAAAAATATAAAACATAAACGGCCTGCGAGGACACCTGCAGATAGCTATGAATCGGGTCGGGTGGTCGCTAACCTGACCTCACAAGACAAATAAATATACGAACAGTCTAATATTTTGTTATTTAAACATATCCCCATTCGTTGCTTTTTTAATTAGATTATGTCGCCAAACAGGTATTACAAATTCAAACAACAAAAAACTTTAACAATAATTGTCAAATTAAATCATAACTGTTTCTGATTATTTTATTCGTTTCAACAAATAAATTGTATTTTCAGAAGAAAAAAAAATCCTTATTTCAGCTATAAATGTGTTTCGCAATAACGTATTTACAAGAGCGAATAAATACGTTTTTATGGTTTCTGGTATCCAGGCCCGTGACCCAACACTCGCGACCCACCTCTAATGAAAGCTAGCAATGATTGTCATCGTAAAACTTGGTGGGTTTATTGTACGCCGTTAGAGACTAACATGTCGCTGGACATGTTTCTTAAACTTGACACGCCGATCAATAAATAAAAGATCATTACTCAATAAGATAGAAATTAATTAACTTACGTGTATTTCCGTGATCGCTTGCTTAGAAAAATACTGCAGTAATTTTCCAAGATTTTGAATTTTTAATCTTTAGGTGATTTATTTGACAGTTATTGTCAATAATATTATAAGGTGTTTGGATGATGATCTGGAGAGTATGTGAGCTAAAGTATCAATACTTTACTAACGTTCAGTGCTTGTTTTAGAGAGATTTGGACGATTGCTAAACATTGCAAGAGAGAGAGACCACTACTCATGTGGCCAGAACTAACTGTGGTGACAATGCAGCTCGATTAGTCCCACAAATGATTGATTTGTCTTGGAATCCCAAACGAAGGTAACCAGAAAATAATAGCGGGAGATGAGGAAAATCCATAGTTTCTACGTTTTGCCAATAGACCATTCAATAAGCTTGTAAGTTAGTAAATATAGTATTAGAACAACAACGTAGTTCAGAAAGCTAGAAATGACATGCGACGCGCTGGACGTTGCCTAGACCGGCCGGCTATTTATAAATCCTGATCATTGGCTACTTTAGTGTTACAGCCAATAAAATGGATGTGTGGACAACTGAAATCTAACTGCAGGAAAGTTGAGTGGTGACGGACTTGAGATAAGGTGTGTGTGGTGTGTGTGGGTGACGCATTCACACAGGTTGCATGTGTATTTGTTTTGTAAAATGGAAGAAACACCTCAATGCATTTAAAGATGATACCTAGAGAAATGAAAAATACCATCTTAGAAAATATATTAAGATTTCGTTCACTGATTTTATTGAATATAGATTCGCGGTTGAGTAGGCATTGAACTAGTCTTAATTACATGAAAAGACACGAAGTGTCCCAAGTCTTGTAATTAAATCATTCTGAGATCAATCTAGAATTCTTCCAGCTCGCTGCATGTGTTACGTTTAATCCATAGCAGAATTTTAATGTGTTTTTAATAATCGCGTACATATTCCACATCTTCATCCTCCACAATTACAAAATTACACGCTCCCGTACATTCGTCACCAGTGCAATACACTATACTAAACAATTTGTACTTATAATTAGCGAACCTATCTGTTGTACGTAATTAACGCAACATGTCCATAATTATAATAAAATTTATTTTTATTCCATTGGGTAGCCGGTAGCGGGCCCTTGCCGCACAGATCAACTGTGGCCAGCAATGTAATTTATGTATATGTATGCAGAAATGTACAAAGTGGGCGCTCGTTTACGATCACGACAACGTAATCACCGGGAGGTGTTAACAGGAATTTAACGTCCCTAATTATATTGATTTACAAGCCAAATAGTACTTTATGCGTGTCAGCGGCCAGCATCATTCTTATCCTTTCATCTGAGTATTAAGATGTTCTTTGTTGTTGTGTGATTTAGAAATTCCTGCTGCACAAGCTTTAAATGATAATCGAGATGCAAAATACTAAGACTTAGAGCGTATAAGACGCTTTATGGCAACAATGTATCCCTCGAAAAATAATGAATTTAAGAACTTGAATGCGTAGATTGGATCACACACGAAGCTGCCCTTTTCAAGAGAATCAGCTGCTTAGAGTTTATCTGCTAGTAATGCGCGGATTATACCTTAATGAGAGATAAATCCGCGATACTCTACTAGCGCAAGCACTGGTAGCAAGATCATAACTCGTCCTATTATTTTACTGTCGTTACTAAGCTCTGCCACTCAAACTATCTTATCAGTTGCAACTCGTTCTATTGCCCTCAATGATTGCGTATCGATGGTTTGTCATCGGTCAACTTGATCATTGTAGGGTGTAACCGGTAGACCTGATGTTGCCCTCAATCCGATTTGACAGTTAAACGGCTATGCAGGTCTTCTTTCGCAAGTGTCTTGACTGTGGACCACTTCTGGTTTAAGCTAGTATGTATTACTTAAGTGTTACGTTACCGCATTTAAGATGTATGTCCAAATATGCCAACATATGGAAAGCAAATAAAGCATCTTCAGTAGGGGGACACTGATTACTGGAATGTGACTAGCGGCCAGTACTGGTATAGCCTCCAGACCAGAATAGCTCTTCAAACAAAGACATTACTTATGATAGTGATGCTCCAAACGCCAGCAGAATTATAATACAATTATAATTCACGTTTAGAATTTTCGCTTTTTTGTTTATTTAGTTCAGGCCCTAATTGTTTTTGTGTTCAGCCAGGATGGCAAAACGCAGGTTGTTTATTTCGCAAGTGAGTGGACTAGTGGCCAGCGCTGGCATCAAGCCGCTCTATTAGTCGCCATTCGACGGAGTGACCTGTCGCCAAGGAAGGTCGCCCGGTACTGATGTCTGACCAGTATGGCAACTTATTGAAACTGGCACGTTGGCATCTATGTGGATGGGACTGTTTGTATGTTGAATAGTGAGGAGGTTTTTTGTTCCAAGGTTTGTTTTAATCCCTTAAGTTGGCAGAGTAGTTTTTGTTGTCTGTGGTGTATGACTGACTCTGCAAATGATCCTTTGTTAAATATCTTATCTTATTTGTAAATATCAATCCGATTATACAATTAATAACTAGCCGTTTCTCTGCATTGATCCTATCATAATCATGTCTGTCATATTATTATGCGTTTTTGTTTCGTTAAAATTCAACTTAATTACTTTTTTAATTTCTAAGTAATTTCTCTAAAAAACGTTGCCATATCATCTTTACGTAATAGAATTCCTTTCTCGATATACGCAAGTCGAAGACCAGTAGTGTATCCACGTTAAGTTAATCTCACCAGTATCTCACGTGCTCAACTATCTCTATCTAAAACGTAAACAATCTGGTTCGCGTCGATTTCAACAGCAACGTCGTCGGAATGTCCCCGCAAACAGGTAACATTACTGCTGGCTTGTCTAAAACATGTGTAGGCGAGCGAACGAGGCGCGAGCGGGCGCGGGAGCGGGGGCGACTTGAATGTCGACAGTGGAACGTCTCAGGAAACAAATGAGATGACTGTGACTGATAGGAAACAAACGAAATATACTGCGCCAAGGACACGGAAGTAGGTTTGTACATATATCACACATCCTGTATAGTTCATGAAGTACTTAGGTACCTACTTAAGGTCTGCTAGATGTATCGCCCGCGGTGTCAGTCGTCAGTGACAACAGACGGCGGTGGCCAGCACAGGCACCCGCTACAACCCGTCACTTTACCAGCTTCCTAGACTAGTGATTTGGCGCGACCTCGGCCCGCCTTATCGTCAATAACGATTTGCAGATACTTTATCCTTCTGCTTCGTATAAGGTGTCGATTTAAAATAATTTTAGAGTTATTCCGCCATCTTATTTCCTAACATGTGGAAAGCATCATCTTTATTTTGTAACTATGATTTCGATATGCTGGCAAATTATTGTAGAAATCGATGATCGCCGCCGACGAGTGTGTGGAGTCACTTTGTGATAGACTTGCGATCTTTATGTTGGGTTTGTCCAAGTTTCTCAGAAACTATTTTCATATATCACATCGTAGACAAGTAGGTGTAACATTAAAAATAATTAAGTATGATTGTTTATCACTGTTAACTTCATTTGCACAATAAATGGGTATTTAAATCGTGATTATTCTTAGTAGCCTCCAATATGTTACTTAATGTTCTAATATCAATCATTATGGGGCATTTATAACGTGTTCCAGCGCACGATCTAAATATTCGCGTTTATTTAGCTGCGCGGGCGCACCACATATAATTATATACTTTATGTATTGTGAAGATCATTATGAACCTTTACGGTCGGAAAGTACGTTAAGCCGTTGGTCCCGGCTGTCTTTGACAGTCGTAACGGGTAGTCAGAAGCCCGAAAGTCTGACAACCAGTCTTAGCATAGGGTATCGTGTTACCCAGTAACTGGGTCGTGGAGGTCAGGTTGGCAGCCGCTCCATGTAAAATACTGGTATTCAGCTGCATCCAGTTAGACTGGAAGCCGACCCCAACATACACATAGTTGGGAAAAGGCAGGCAGATGATGATGATGTATTGTGAAGAACGTTGTGAGTATAGTTATTGTCCTGCCTATCTATTGTCATTACTTATAACTAGTATGTGTGCTGCAAACCGTTAATATAAGTTGGTTATTAATAAATAAATAAACTTCACTTATTTATATGATCTTTATCTGTCAAAGGATCAGTAGAATTCCAAGTTGTATCAATTAAATGTTCATCTACCTACGCATAAATTGGAATCCAATAGATTCCAATTTATGCGTGTATCGGGGATATGTTGTGAACAAAGTTGATTGCTGATATAAAATGCAACATATCTTAGTTATGCAGGACGAGGAGAACCAACGACGAATTATTACAATATCGAGGCCGAAATCAAACATCAAATTAAACCAACGATTACTTCATCTAATAACCCCTTAAGAAGGTTGTTTTTGGCGATTATAAATTATTACTCCAAGAAATTGGTCAAGTGCCAGTAAAAGTAAGTCAAGTTTTGTGCGAGCAAGGTCTCTAGTGGAGCCGCGGGCGCAGCCTAGTCTCATGTACCGTTCTCTATATGGAGATGGACCGGCTTGACTGATTAAACCGATTATAGCTATTAACTACTTAAACGAATATTTGCTAAGTTTACATTTTTTGTAACGCGTAATCGTTGGTGATTGAACGCATTTCGCTATTAGCTCGTAATCGACGAGCGTTCAAAACAAATAACATTAGAGAATTCTCACTTCATTAAACACGTTACATCGACAGCTGCAATGAAATGGCATCGATATCGAACGTGATGCAAGCGGAGGAAAAAGTTGACCTAAGTTAGAACACCCACCCATACCCATCACCCACTAATCTTATTTATTCTAGATTGTATATATTATACTTAATTATAGACTAACCTGCAGTACGAGTAAGATTCAAAGCTTTTATTGAAAAGTAGTAAACAACAATATTTCGAAATCAAAAATCCTCATTGAAATTGTTCTTCGTGAACACACACATTTGGCGCATCTTGATTTCGTTCGTTGAAATCATTTATTCTGTTCGCTCGTACAGTTCCTTAGCAAAAACATTGCGTTTCGTTACACGTGATCTTACAATGTACCAGTTGAAATAACTTGTGTTTTTTTGTGCAATTAAATGTTTGTCGATTGATTTTTTTGTTTATTTGAAATTCCTCGAATACCTACTTTATGGTTTATTGAACAGAGAATATCAACACTAAGTAAAAATATAAACTAAATACTTTGATTGTATCTATTTGTAATTGCCTCTTAAACACATTTGAACGACAGAGAAACAAACAAACAAACACTAGTTCAACTCAGGATTAAATCTAAGTCCATTCCGAGGCGTTTACATTATAACATTGTAAATCATTCATTCATCATACTTTAATCGAAAATAAGATCAAAAAGCGATCCTGTATGAGCTTCGATTATTGAATGAAACAGAGCGAGAGAGAAGATGTTTTGTTAAGGAGTAAAGGGATGGGAGTGAGATTACTGCGTCGTTCGATTTCAAGATCGATGCACAATAAATCTTGAATCGTTTTTTTGTAGTGTGAGTCAGGATAAGCGGTGTTGCGAGTGTGTGAGAGACAGTTCGCGGCTACCGGGTAGAGGGTTTGATTCTTGTTATTTTATTTAGTGCGCGTACGATTTATCGTCAACATTTACGGCGTCAATTGCTTTGAATGTATCGTATTAATATCAATGGAAGGATTTTAGTTTTATTTCGTAATGGAGACTTGTCCGCGCTGTTTGCTATATTTCTCTTGAAATGAAAAATGTCAAGTGTCACCGCTATTTCCATGAATAACACAAAAACATAAAATTTATAGAGACTGTTAAATGGGCTGATGCAGGCGCTTGTAGTAAAGGTCATGGTGATAAAAGTGACGCGCAGACGGACATTTAATCAAACAATTGGATCTACAAAGATCTATAAAACTATACAAAAGGATTCAAGATCTATGAAATTTTCAACTGGTTAACTCCAAATAACCCTGTATAGCACTAAACTTAGTAACCAACAAGGCTTAGTAAGATGCCGTTTGGGTGCCTATGTAACCCTAAACATGTAACATGTATCATAGAAACACGCTCAGACCTCGACATCTAATGATGGATGGCACGGTTCCGTAGATACGCAGCACTCACTCTATCAGCCTTACAGCTAGCCGGTGACAAACGAGCAGACAGGCTTCGGTAATTAAAACACCCATCAATCACATAGTGACGAAATATTTGGTCAGTTTGGTAACTAAGGTCCGGTTGGTGGTGACGAGTATATGTATATGTAAGAAAATAGGACACATAATATGAAGCCAGGAATCATCAGACAAACATAGATAATCAAGAGGTTTTCACTTTTAATCCTTTCGTATTACAGATCCACTTAAAACTTAAAAATCTACATTAAAACTTAAAAACATTATCCGATGTGAATGACCTCTTTTTTTGTAAGCCCGTTCACACTATTAGCAAATATAATTACCAATTAATCAACACTCAGACAGTAATAGGCATAAATCGTAACATTACCATATGTATAGCACTATTAATATTTAACATATTATTCATTGACGACCGCACCCTCTAAATTATTAAAACTGAATTAGACCACACATAGAATTGTTTAACATAATCACTTGGCAAAAAAGTGTTGAAGTTTATCAATATGGTATTGATATTTTGTGCGGGTTATGATGAATGATTCAATGCATTTTTATATAATTTTCATTTAAAAGTCTGATTTAAAATAGTTGACAGAGGTGTTGGCACGTTAATGTCCATACGTCGGAGGTTTCAGACCGTATTAGTCTACTTCTGTGTATGGATACAGATTACCTAATATTGGTTTGATATCTGTAATTCTGCTTTGTATTTGCTTCTACTTCTAGTCACAGATTATTCAAGTACTTTTACTTGAATAATCTGTGACTAGAAGTAGAAGCAAATACTTATCACAAAGATATCTCCTGAAGCAAATACTAATCACAACGATATCTCCTGAAGCAAATACTTGTCTCAACGATATCCCCTGAAGCAAATACTTATACCAACGATATCCCCTGAAGCAAATACTTATCACAACAATTCTAGTAGCTAATAACGATCAAATTTGCAAAACACGTATTCGTTTGTATGAAACTTATAAGTGTCAAGAACGCATTCTCTCGTCGGCCGTACTGTAAGACGTACCCGTGACTCCAATAACAACTCTTTCTTTTCTTAAATAGATCCAGCGTCTCACGACTTGTGACTCCTATGAAATTATTCAGTGTTCTCCTAAACCAAATGAAGAAGTATAAGGAGCCATACATTATGATGTAATTTTCCAATAGAGAACCACGGGAAAGTTAAAGGTCGTCCCATAAGCTCTCACGTGGGAAGAGAAACGTAAACTCACTTTCACTATAATTTAACTGTAATTTTATATTGACATTAAAAATATCAATTTGTGTCGTAAAAATGAGATTAGTTTAGAAACCAGCTGTTTTCTGTCAAATACTGATTTATACTAATCGATTTCACGAATTAGCTGATGTGTCCTTAATGGGTCACGGTTGGTCACCGAGCGACCAGATTATTATGATTGAAAGATGGTGGGAATTTCTTTTTATTATTTTAGTGCTTGCTTTGTCGAATATTTTATTGTTGCATATGCCGCTGCGATTTTAATAAATGAACCTCAAACGGCGAACATATTCCAACCTTATTGGGAGTTATATGTTCGAGCCATTTGGGCTTGAAACAAACAAGCACTAGGGCCATGGGGTGAGTGCCCACTTAGTTTTTCGAGACATCGCCAAGCGATTGGTCGACTCTTCACGTGACCAGAGGGCTGGCCTGTGTTTTGGCCAAAGAATCAGCATTGCCATCACTGCTGCCAGCCTTTTGGGCACTTTTCCTGTTGACAGCGATGCGGACGGTCTCTTAGCTTATATCATGTAAATATTATCTTTTTGAAAGTATAAAAATCGGTCAAGTGCGAGTCGGACTCGCGCATCGGAGGTTCCGTACAAATTTGTAGGTATATAATAGTTTATTACGGGGAAAAAAGACAGTGGCACTCCGGGAGTGCCGACAGAAGTGAAAACAAAACACAAACAGAATACTTTGCCATCACTGACTGACATATCGGATTTAAAACCGAGTACATCCCGAGGTGAGCAGTGGTGGCCAAGTGGTAACGACCGCGACTTACGAGTTGTAGGTCGTAGGTTCGAACCCAGACAGGCGCTTTACTTTGTGTAAATTATTTCATCACCACTGCTCACAAAACGGTGAAGGAAAACATCGTGAGGAAACCGGCATGTCCTAGAACCAAAAATTCGAAGACATGTGACATCTACCAACCCGCACTGGGCCCGCGTGGTGGATTACGGCCCACTCCCTCTCACTGAGAGGAGGCCTGTGTCCCAGCAGTGGGAACATTATAGGCTGATGATGATGATGATGATGATGACATCCCGAGGATAGCCAAATGTAGCGCGGTGTCGGTAAAAATGTTTTTTTCTCATCTCAAAAATGCCCAACGCGCCTAAAGAAGTTTTTACTTCAAAAACTTTTTTTTGTAATGTAACTACAAATTTACGGTTTTTAGAATTTTTATCTTTATTTGTTTTACATGACCTTGCTTCTTGCGAAATTTCATGATTCTAGGTCAACGGGAAGTACCCTATAAATTTGGATTCCCTTGAGAGTGTCGAAATATACGTTTAATTTAGAAGTTTGATTTTTTCACAGCTTCGAGGGACTATAAATAGTACTCAGTATATGGTTTTAATTTCAACTCGATACCTCTACGCGTTCTCGAGATAAGGATGTTGACAGATAGACAGACGAACAACAGAGTGATCCTATAAGGGAGAAAATTTAGATACGGAACCCTAAAAATAAAATTTTTCTAGAAACCGTCTGACTGACCAACACGGTACGATCGTATGAAGACGAAGACTTGGTGGATGGACCACTAGCTAGACAACGGATTTTCTAAACAAGGTTATAAGTAAAAATAATAAACCTATAATGCTTACGCACTGTGTCTGTCGGTGTATGTAATTACTTATAGTTACTTACCTATCCTAGAGTTTTTTTTTGTTTTTCATATCGTCGAAAACTATAGGTCCATGTAGAATTCGTACCAAGGCATGAGCAATAATTGCTCATGCCTTGGTACGAAATCAAGTTGTGTCAGAAAACCTTTTATATCGTTATAGATTATATTGAGGACAAAAAGGCTTGGGATTGAGCTGTTTCCAATTTTTGCATTTTGAATGTTTTTGTTTTTTTTTTATAATACACATTGACATTAATGAATTTTATTTATACAATGCCATTTGCTTACTTTGCAAAGTATTATATTACTTTAATTATTGTGAATGTGAAGACATTATGGGTCATTTTAAACCAATTTATTTTTTATTTTTATTATTCTCTCTGTTCTGTTAGTTTTTGTCATGGTCTGGCAGTTTGAGGGATTTATGTGGCTTACCCAAATGGCCTTGGTATTGTTCGTCGAATCGTTGAGCTCCTTAAGTTTTGAGTTGAGCTGCACGATTTCTGACAAATGCGTGCACTGACTGGACAGGTCCTCTCAATCTGTGTGGTTCTTTCCTCAAAAGACCATCTCAGACATCGAGATACATGGTCTTCATATAACCTGACCAAGATTATGTCTGGACTATTATAGAGACTGTGATCTCTGAGTTTGTTTCGGCCTTTCTTCTCAGAGTAGTCAGATAAGAAACGCCGACCTCATCTAGTTTAAAAAAAGTATGATTGACGAGTAAAAGTGTTTGTGCAAACCTACTTACAAAAATATTATAAAATCATTTATCATTAAGCAATGCACCAAGCGTGACCTACCTACTTAATTAACTCCATTCGTGAAGCGCCCACATTTTTATTTAGTTTTCGGCCTGAAACTGGAGTACGAGGTTTTTTTATTTTCTAAAGACTCGGATGTCTCAGCACGAGTTTGCCCATCCTGTACACTGACATTTAACTACCAACTTAATAGTGGAAACCTACTACCGCGGCTATTATTGTTAATACACGAAGATGAAGCACTTCCTCCTGACACGCGGCAATGCTCATCGGTGATTAAAGGTTAGTCGTAATTGCGAATTAAGATAATAACCGTCGCGGCTCTGCCGCGGTCGGGTCGACCCGACACCGGCATTTATCGGGTTCATCAATCATCCCAGATGCGCTTTCTTTGCAAATTTATAATATGAGAGTGATTGGTAAAGGGTCATTTGTTCGTATCGTAATAAGGGATTTAAGGAAGAAAGGTTTCAAGAAAAAAAAGTAAGAGGTTATCATCTTATGCGTATCTATAAACAAGAAGTGGATTCAACAATCAACATTTTGTTTTCTGATTTGGAGTACCAGGCCGCAAGTGTGGGTTGGCTAGTTAGATCTTTTAAAAATTCTCTTCTAATAAGAAATATTTTTACAAGGTGTTTTTCTATTATCTATCCTATGTTTCACAAATAAATTGATTTGATTTGATTTAAGACTGTTTTATGTTTCTTTGTATATTTTCATCACAAACTATTGTGATGGCAACGACGAAATTCTTACCATTTTGCTATGTGTTTTTTAACCAACAGGTCAGTCACTCAGTAAGCTTGCATGTTTCCAAAACTGCGTACAATTCAATAACTTCAGTTCGGATGCATTTTTAAGTCTTTTGTTTTAGTTATGTTACTTTTGGTATAGTCAGCTTTTTTTGGGAGTGTACAGGTACACGTGCTACGTCATGTATGGCCAGACTAAGGTCCATTTCTTGCCCATCTCGGTTGATCACCATATTTGCGCGAAGGAGACATCCAGAGTAAGTAGTATGTACCTAATTTTGAGTTATGAGTAGAGGCACTTGAGCCTACACTTCAACATGCAACTTTTACAGAAGAACACTTAAAAAAAAGAAGTGACAAATGCCGATATCTGTGCTTCAAGTCCTTTAGCCTGATCTCAATGAGCTCTCAGCGAATGTCTAAACATGTTGTACTTATTCAATAACAATATTCCTTAGCGATTTAACTGCAATGTGTTGTGCAGTTATCGTTTGATGAATTTTAATGGTTCACTGAACAACATAGAAGTTCCAATAACCAGCCTCCATATAAGGAGAAACGTTAGTTAGTAACATGTCAAATACTGCACTGAGCTTCGCATAGAATAGCAGCCCTCGTTCTGTAAGGAACACTATTAGTACGTACAAGTTGTAGATGGCCACTAAGTAACTGGTCGCTAATTGCTACCTACACTACGATTTATGACGATAAAGTATCGCTAATTATCGCGCTGGGCATAAACTACCGCAATCTAAATGTGTGGGATAACTAGCTATCTATAATGTTCGCTAAGTATCCAGATTAATTGTACATTGGTGACTATTTGTCTGTATCCTTCCTTGCTTGACTACCTGCATGTGCATAGTATAGAGCCATTCTGCATAGGTTTAGGCTGCGGCGTATGACCACTTAACTACTTCTAGAATCTAATTTATTTTTATGTCCAAGATAGCGATGATATTGATAATAATAATGCGATCGATACGCCGGATTAATTCGCCTCTCCTCGGCTTATTGAACACATTAATCGTCCGACAAACCACCAGTGCTCCAACAGTAATAATAAACAGTAATAAATGCTCCTCAGTTTCGCCTCTCAACGTTTATTATTAGCACTAGTCGCTTTCGGCCAGAGGCGGTACCCGGCGACCAGAACACGACAGAGCTACCGTATAATGCTATGCGAAATTATTCTCAGCTACTGGGTTTCAGAAAATTGCCAGTCAGACCAGAGTAAAAAGGCCGCACCTACGAGAGATCGTAAATAAACATCACAAAAAATATATAATACGTCCATTTACGTCATATTCCAAATGCCGAACACAAAGAAACGTGAATGAAACGACTTTGTCCACCATTGTATTGGTGACTAGTAGAAGGAAATTGCACTTTAATTTCATGAAAGAAAGGTATGAATTGTATTGCGAGATGTAATTGACAGATGGACTAGGTAACATGCCATCTCAATAGCAACACAAACATAGCGAGGTGCATAAAAACAACACTCGAGGCTGGGTGCGCGGCTACCAGGCGCGCAGTGCGGCGCGGAGGTGGCCGGTAGCCGACCGGTCGGGTAATGATACCACTGCCTTTTAGGGCGCGTGTTATGACGGCCCAGCGGCGAAGTGTGGATACGACAGACGTATAACTGTAAACCGACCCTGTTGAAGTAACGGTAGCATATTATATGCCTTTTGGGGAGAAAAACAGACGTTATTAAGGTCTAAATGTGTACTCAGATCATAGACTCAGACGTTATAATATTTTCTCCGTGCCTCTTGGCAACCGTAAAACGCGACTATAGCCCGAGGAAGTCGTGAGAGCTGATAAACTTACCTACAGACGGTTAAACATAATACGAACTAAACTCATTTAGCTAAAACTTCAGTGATAATTTAAAGCGTAGAGCAAAGAAAATACTAAATGACAAAACTATTACTAACAACAAGAATTGGTCGCCCATCTAAGGTTGAAGCAAATATGTTTTGTAACATTTCCAATGACATAGATGCTAGGGGATAATCTGCTGGCGATCAATGACTTCTTGTTTAATAAAACAAGAAGTCATTGATCGCCACCAGATTATCCCCTAGCATCTATGTCAACTATTCTAGACTCCTGCATGTTGCTAAATTACAGATGCAACTTTACTATTGCAGTGGTCTGTCTTTCATGACTATATGACTAAGAGGCTTTTACTGTTGTTTAATAGTCATGAACATTCCTCTTCGTCGTCATCATCATCATTGGCAGGCTCGTTAATGCCTTTGCTGCCTTATAATTATATGTATTTTCTTAACCAAAAAGTTAGTACCTAAAGGTGCTTCTAAGATCCAAGCCTATAGTTGCAGTGTAAACGCAAATCCAACTTAATACAGAGCGTGCCATGTCCTCACAAATCGAACGTGAAGGCCCTTCGCCATCCAGTTTGTCGACTCTCATTAAGACCGCAGTTAGTACATCTGAGTTTTTCCATCAGTTGACAGCGCAACAAGAGCTCTTCGCGACTTCTGTAATCCTGGTACACAAGCCTTATCTAGCCGATAGCTATGATCATAGATAACTGTATGTGTGTCTATCTGTCTTTACAAAAAAACGGCTCAGAAATGTTCTTCTGTATTTTTTACATATTCTCCGTACTGGTATTATTGAAATTTATGTTGGTAGGGTTTAGCGAAATGGCAAGTAGAACAGGCCACCTGTTGAATCTGGGATTTAAAGATTGCATTGTGCAGTGAATAATAAAACTTTGTTGCAATGAAAAAGGAACCAACTAGGAAACATTCCAATAGGACGCTCTTGAAGTTGAATCTTGAATTGGTTTTTGTGTCACACTTTATGAATTCCATCTAGCCAAGGCTAATGTTAAGATTTTATTGCTTTGATTTTCCAGTTAGTGTTTTAAATGGGTCCCAGAAACCTGATTTCACTGCACCTCGATTAACGATTAGCATTGAAGGTAGTTGATATATTAATTACCCACATCAGTTACAGTCACAGGAATTCAACAACAAAGCCCACGGCTACCACTGACTAAATTGTTTTATTATATCAATGGGCTAACTGGTGCACACGCAGATCTATAATTCTATAGATTTGATCAAATATGCTAATTATGGAGCAATAGGTACAAACAGCCTTCTTGCAAATATGTATTTCAAGTTGCTAGTCAAGGAATTTATAAAAAGGTATAATAATTTTAAATTAACCAGGTTCCATCGATTTAGCGAGGCTGCCTTTGAGTAGTTTCTTAGTGTAGAACAAAAGCACAGTTTTTCCTGTGCGACTGATGGTGACAACGAGTTCTTATAAGGAAGATCGCGGGCATTTAATGGTCATATTGGTATCCAACGGACGACGCTTGTTAGCACTATTCTTGTATATTCTTATTTTTAGTTTAGTATAAAAAGTGAAGCTTAGTTTTTCTAGGATTTTATCAATAATTGCGTCAGCTATGGTAGTTTTATGCTCTTGAAGTTCATTTGATAAGTTGTTTTCTGTCATGATTTGGTTGTTGTCATTACTCCCTTTGAATTTAGTACCAATATTTTTATTATGTATTATAATATTTAGACGCAACATATTCATAGACAGACTCGTATCATTACAGAATTCCATCAAGTTACAGTACAGGCAGCTCGAACGTAAACTCAGCTCTATTAGAAGAAGATTATCAGCTTCTCGTATCTAGATTAACGGCAATCTAAACAATTTAACATCGCCGAGCAGATTAAGTTCGAGTGTTGCCAGATCCACCAAAAGTTTATCTGTCGAAACTTTACCCTTTGAGATAAAATATATTCAATTAATGAAATGTATTACATCCTTGATAGTATTGTGGAGGTCGCCTACTTATTATAAGGTTCTGAAGGGTAGGGTTTATCCGCCAACTACTGTACCTATAAGGTTTAGTAATTTAGCCAAAATATTGACGCATTTAAAATCACAGGTCTCATTCAGTGGCATACCTAGGCCGTATGATCGACAATCGTGCTTGCTAGGTGGCCAATAAGATTTATCTATCTGAAACGTTGAATCCTCTAGTAAGTTCGCGCAAAAGTCGACTTCAACGGCTTCCACCTACAATCCGAACTTTAAATCGGCTCACTCTGACTTTTATAGTGCAACCCTGTGCAAAGCCTCGCAAAGCATGTACAACTGATTTGCTCGTAGAAACTTTGGATCCTACCGGACTTGCAACATCGCACAAGTGCATTACGGTACATCCCACACACCTGTTTATCTCCGCATCGCACAGATAACGCACCGCGTCCGAGCCCGATCAAATGCATTTCTCTTGTAGTCAGTAGGAGCCGACCTTGAGCCATCGGGAATTCCTATTGAATTTATTGTAGAATGATGCCCGTTTAAAATAGAAGCTGTGTTCGGCTGTGGGAAATGGAGTTGCGTAAGCTTGACTTTCTTCAAAATTGTGTGTGTATGTTGAGAGTGGCTCTTGGTATATACCTACATATGTACTCCTGGTACAAGTATCAGTCTAGTATTATTTGACTGTTGTGTGCTTCTACTGTAGGCGACAGACGTGTTGTTGGAGAAAGAAAGTATCCCAGGACACAACATTTATATCATCCTTTAATTTATTTTTAATTGAATGTTTAAAAAAACCAACAAATTACTGCATTTCAACCACTTTCGGTATAACTCTAGAGCAATAACCCGTAATGAATAGCCCAGAAGTAGTAATAGTCGCGATAATAAGCGCGCAATCAACGCGCAGTATTTCACTGCACCGCTGCGCGCTGCACCGGCCGCTAATCAGAGCGCACTGAAAGATTGTAAACAAATAAACCGAATACCTTACCGCCTGAGCTTATATGTGGACGTGTTTCTGTTGCATACTTTACAATCCCATCTCAGTCCCAGCATGATTCAACTGAAAAGTATTGGGTATACAGTAAAAGCTCGTTATTCGCGCTTCCTTCATTCGCGTTTTCACTATTCGCGGATTAAAAAAATGCGACCCAATTCCTATATTCGCGGCTAAAAATTTCTTTATTCGCGGATCTAATTGATCGCGCCGCCTTAGCACTGCCGCTTTAGCACTGGCGCCCCTTGTCAAAGGATGCCGCACCCCGCTAACGACACTACCCAATAAAATAGATCTTATTGTAAAATAGCAAATGAGCTCTGCGATTTCTTTATGAACATTGATCCGTCTATGGAACGAAGTCTTATTTTTAAGAGGCAAATTGCTAATGCGACTGCTGCATATCAGTCTGAATTGAAGGAGCTTTTAAAAACTGCCAAGCAAGAGAAAATTACAAAATTCTTCAAACCATAAGATAATTTAATCAAAATGTTCAAAAACTTGAATTAAATTGATTTTTTTATACATTTGCTTTTTTTTATTTCGTCACCTAGGAACGTATCCCATATAATCCCATATAAATTACCATTCTGTATTCACGGTTTCTGTATTCGCGGCATATTTTTGGAACATATGCCCCGCGAATAAAGAGCTTTTACTGTACTTAAATGTAGCAGTGTAATTAGACAACGCAAAAATTTTCAGAAAATATTCACATAGGGAATTTACATGAATACATAAGTTTCGTATTGAATTCCACTACGTAGACAGGAGTTAGTCCCATCCTTAATCTTTTGTACATAATTTCAAGCAACGGGAGAACTGTAGGAAGTGGATTCTAAGCGGTATATTAAAGTAGCGGGTAAAATACATGTCATTCTTCAAGACCAACTTTACTGCGTCCCGCCGGTCTAACGTCCCAGTAAGCCCCAAATACACTTGGTAAAAATCGTGCATCTAGAATCTAAGAGCTTGCTCGGTATCGCTCGGTGATCGTCGGGTCACGAGCGAAGTTAGCCGAACGTCTCTATACGTTCGACGTTCGGGCAAGTTCGCGGGTAATTAGCAAGTGGGCTGTGCAGGCGCCGCGGTAGACGATCTCGCTGATAACCAAGCTATTTGCTGGACATTATGGGAGCTAGATTTTGTTTTTTATTAATAAGACGTTTCTCATGAAGTTATTGTTATCGATCAGAAGCAGACATTTTGGATTCCTTATATTGAGAAACTGTAATAGCTTATTTGGCTAAAGGTGCACAAGTTATTGCGATTAGTTGCAAATTTGCGATATGTTATCGTTTTTCTTCTTGGGATTATACGAAGTTGTTGTGGTAAATACTGGCTTCTAGCATTGTCAAGCTTCAATGTCATTGTAAATTAAGTATTAGCTTTTGCACTCATAAACTACATTTATACAGCCAGTCACTTTTTCAACTACCTACAGAATTTGTTATCATAATTATTATTTCATACTTAGCCACTAAAATTACAATGTATCAGCTGCTTATCCCCTCGTCGCAAGTTGTCAACTGATAGCAGTGACCAATTAACAAGCCCAGCGATGCTCACGCGGTGTCTTGTCCTGGTCTAAACGACGTCAAACCACGTCTATGTAATATGTCGCCAGTGGCTAGCGATAGACGCAGGCGCAACTGTCGCTTGTAGGCAAAACGACGACGGTTTAATTATGATAGTCAAGTGCTAAATTATATTGAAACTAGCATTTGCGATAATCGATAAATGTAATTTTGTATGAAATGAAATATGATTTAAGCAAAGATGTCTTACATAGGTCAGCATTACCCATCCATCTTTTGGATAAAAACTTCAGTCTCACTCATACCATTCTAATAGAGAAATTCATTCACCTTTGCGGCTCAAAATAAACATTACACATCAGTCTGTTAATATACAGTTACTGTACAGAAGTTTCCTCACGCAGCTCTGATCTTTAATCCCATGTTACACTTATCATCCACACATTCTGAGAACCAGCTCCGCTCACCCACTAATCAAAAAGACCAAAGAAACGCCTAAGTATAAGTATAAAATATCTAAGTATATAATATCTAAGTAAGAGTCACGACCTATGGCCTCTGGGAACCGACTGTTAATTCCTATCGGAATCCACTCGGCCCAATAAAGTGGGAATCTAACACGTCCATAATTAATTCTCACACGTCTTATGACGAGTGACTTGATGGACGGCGTCGTAAACGTCCGGACAGCCTGTCCGGGCAGCCGGCCACTTGGCCGTCATTAACAGTGCTGTAAAAAGGTTCTAGGTTGAGGAGGCAGTTCAGGTTGTGGGAAACGGAGGTCTTGGGGGTAATGAGGCGATGTAGGGATGGATTATTGATCAATAACTTTATGTAGTAGAAAAGGACAATGCTCATGGATGTACGGAATCCCGTGCCATGCTGCATCATTGTTTTTTATAGATTACACTTATCATATTAACTCCTACAAAAGTTCTTTTTGTAAATAAAACCGGGGTTTCGGAGATTAAAAAAATCGAATTAACCTAAAAACTAGGGACTTTATTTTGTTTGACACGATAGGCCCTTGTTGCTCTAAAAAACAGCCTATTCTATTCTAATTATTTTTAACTAATTTAGAATCGACAATGTATAATTTTTTACATGTTTTTTGAAAGAAATCATAGCACTTTCAAAATTCAAGGTCTTATCATATCATTTGAAACGGAACGTCATGAGGGAATAAAACAATATCAACACATTTTACTTTAAATTCTCTGTTCAAAAATTAAATTCCCGACGCGTAATTTCGTCAAGAATTTTATTATGAAAATAATTACTACAATATTTTGATCTTGATGCATGAGACTTTTTGGTACGATTTTTAGCCATTCTATTTTGCTATATTAACTTTCATTTCAACTGAAAGTAGTTAAATCGAGTACCGACTTATAGAGATGGATTTATTGTTTGAGAAATTATACAAAGTTAAAAGTCACAAATACCCAGAAGTATCACCCTCCTCCCTCCTAGTACCTACCTCTAGGCAACTATCCATCGTAATCATGTTCTATCATAAACTAACTTTCCCCAACTTTATAACAACTTATCAATTTAATAATTACTTAAAATCTGTACTCATTTGATCCTTGACTTCCATATAAAATGTCGGCTATTTTATTAGCGGTTTGTTCGGTGGCGCGAGCGCGTGTAATTGACCACATAAATCTCGTCCGGCGATTGATCCAAAGAAGGCGATTAAAAATTTTGTAGTTCAACACTTTGAGTGTCGAGCCGGGTTCTGTAGGTTACAGAGTGTTTGAGGAAAATGTGGTTCGAATATTTTAAATGAGAAAATAGGGATTCTTATTAGAAGCAACCCATGCATGACGAGATCTTGAAGCAAATTTCCTCTAAGCATGTTTAATTTAATGATAAAACATGAGAAAAGCCATTCGAATGAATAAAATTAAAAAAACACGAACGAAAGGGCAAAAACAAAAAAAATATATTTGAGAACACTTATAGCCGTTTAATTTCAAATTGTAACTCACAAACTACTTCACGCTCTTTTTATTCTCCATCTTTATGGACTTCTAATCTCCCAGATTCCACACCACGAACCCAAATCCTCCATATCGCAGAACACAGCTTTCTTCCATTAAAATTCATCAGCCGAGGTCCTCTAAGCCTCAGATAAGTGTATTCATACGTTTTTTATTTGCCGCTCCATCCTCAGGTTACATGCGACACGGAATAAATTAAGCTACCGGACTTTGATATTCTCGTTCTCATTCGGTAGTTGTGTCATTATATTTATTGGACTCTTTTGTTTGAGCTGAATCAATTCCGTTCAATACTTTTATGGCGACTTTTAACGATTTTGTATCAGATTTTGTGTTTGGCTATTTATTTATTTATTTAATACTTCAAGCACATAAATTAATGTACAGAGGCAGACTTCATGCCATAGGCATGGGTTATGTTGCTTACCTACTTTCTTTTAGTTTTGGATGTTTGGAATTCTTAATTCTGACTTCATTTGTGGGATAGGACAGTCCTATCCTTTTATTTTTATGTTTTTGTATTCCTTGTAGTCGGCAAATCGGTCCCTCTTGGCTGAAACTATCATCCTGTGTTTGCAGTTAGTGTACTTTATTGAATTATTCTAATCTTTTATCTGACTTCAAGCTACTCACTGTCAGTCCAGTCTTTCTTATAAGACATCGCATGCCCATCCATCAATGATACCAACAAATCTTCTCCGCAACATAAAATTCACGCTTCCTAATCACTGGATCATAAAATACTCTATAAATCTCGTGGCTAGTACAGCACTTAGTTTTCAGTGTTAGTGCGGTGCTAATGAAGAGGTTAATTAGGCCCTGTGAACATAAGTCGTCGCTCGTGGGCCGCTTATCTGCAGATAGCGATATCACGCACCGGCCGTATGGGAACGTATTATAACCAGCTATTGAACAATCCCGATGTATGGCAGCTTTAAAGGTTGGTATTGGTGGGATTGTTAGCAATGATATAGAATAATCTAATCGTTATTGTTTGTTGATAGCTTTACATCGAGTGTTCATTCAAACTGCGGTTTAAGTACCTACGTCTAGCTACACATATCATTGAAAAAATAATCCGTCGATAACGGTGGTCCAAGTCTAAAGAACTGAATACAGATCCAGAATCAGATGTAATGTACAGGTGTAATGCAGATTAAAAAAAAATAAACGATTATTCTTAAAACACTCCACTATACCGTACTTCCCACATAATACTAATAATATATCTAACCTAACGGCTCCAAAATTCTCTCCACAAGAATTTTAATACACCTACTTCTGAACATATGGAAAGCAAAGCAGAGCGTAACGTTAAGTTCTAATTAGATAAGTATCTGGACAATATATCGCTTCCCCGAGGTGATTGGTGGGCGATGAAAATTTCACGGTAGGCTCTAGCCATCGAAATTATTTTATTGACGGAAGCCGGCACTCATTAAGGGGCTACCGGGCGAGCCGGTGAGCCGGTGCCACTAAGGGGCTACCGGGCGAGCCGGTGAGCCGGTGGTGCCACGAAGGGACTACCGGGCGAGCCGGTGAGCCGGTGCCACTCACATAAACACCGCCTATCGGACCCAATACCACTTCTTATGCACAGGGTGCGCGGATTAATTTCCGAATTATGTGGTTTTTGTGATCGTTGGCCAGTTGAACAGCAGAGTGTTTTGCTTTATCTTACACAGTACAGTAATTTTAACGATAGTTTGGCATCATGAAAAGGTAGGCCGGGCCTTGACAGACTTAAATTTTGGGTAGGTACACATTAATGCACTACATCAATGTTGGTGTGGCGCATACTCTTATTGGAACTATTCTTACAGTTAACTCATACTATTCTGCTCGCAGTAGGCACCTGTGCGGAATATCATGGCTATCGAGTTTTAGAGCTGCAAGTGCCAAGTATTCAAAGAACTCGATGATAGCACGGTCATCATTCATCCTGGATCTTATTTTCCAATCCAATATCCCTACATGCGCAGCATGCACTTTACTAGAGTACTGTAGCATCACCCTGTGCCTGCAGCCGACCGTGCAGGGCGCGGGTGGCGGGGGGCACGGGGAGCGGAGGTGCGCGTACGCCGCGGATTGAGTTAAATGCCTCCTTATCTCGCCCCCTAATGGCCCCGGGAACATGTCAATTCATCACACGCATGTCTCACACGCTCTTTTCTAAATCAACCTTTTTTCCACCGCTGCATACTTTTTGTTGTGCGGCTGTCACGACGCTGATACCTTGGTGACACCGCTGACAACAAATGTCCGGTTTTTATGTCTTCTGATAATAATATGTAAATTATCGTGTGTTTAGCGAAACAAACGACGCTGTAAAAAGGTGTCGGCGTGAGTTTATTCGGTCATAAAAAGATCCGCAAACTTATGCTAAATAAACACAACTGTAAAAATCTTTTAGTTTTACTTGGAGCCGCGCTTAAGTCTTTTTATGATAAGTTCCTATTTGATATTTGTTCTCATTTGCGTCGCAAAGTCGATGTTTATCTTTTAGTAGCTGCAGCTCCCAACATTTTAAAACCTAGCAAAGCATTTTGATCGTGGTTGTTTTTCCTCGGAGGATATTTCCACTTTGGAGGCTCTTTCTGAACTTCTGTGGGGTTTGTTTGTGACAGTGTTTTGTTTTATTGTTCAGTTTTAATATAAAAGGATAAAAAGTATCGGTGGCAGCGGAAGCCGCTACTAAGTCGCTCGATAAGTGTGAGAGCCGACAAAGGCACTAATACGTTTAAGAGGCATTATAAATCAGTGAGTCGAGTTATCACCGGCCGACAATTAAGATGTCGACCATCTGAGGGAACGGCCGGCCGGCACGCACTCGCGGGCCCCAGTGCCGGGGATTTTTGGAATATCATTGTCCATTGCCTTCATTGTTCGAAGGACATTGGAAGGAGAGGAGGAAATGGTTCTATGAAACGACAATTATTTTGTCACGTTTTTCTCTTTGGGTTCGGCTCTCAGTAGCAACAGAATGATATGAGTATTAACGTATAGGTACCTACTGTACTTATCGATGTCGTATATAATTATCATACACGATAGTGTTGCCCAAAATCGGTCTTGGTCTTGCAGTCTTGGTCTTGTTCTTGCATTTTTGCAAGACCAAGACCAAGACCAAGACCGACTTATTTTAGCAAGACCAAGACCAAGACTGATCCCTGCAAGACTTGAGCAAGAACAAGACTAAGCATGCAAGACTCTTGCGTCTCGCAGTTAAGTCAAACTGAGATTTGGGCGTTATAGTAGGTATTTGGTTTCAATCCCGATTATGCGAAAATGGATGTATTTTTTATGAAACTGTAAATTACATTGTTGAATTGCATTCAAAACTAAAATTATTGTTGATAATAAAAAAATATCGAAAAATTACGTGACTATCAATACACTTCTGCACGTTTTTTTTAATCTTCTTTACTTAAGGCGAAAGCGGTATTAACCGTAAGAAAATTTTAATTTCGCGTAAAATAAACGTAAGAAAATTTTAATTTCGCGGGCTACCTTAGCGCTTCCCCCTTAAATCAATGAACCTTTAGAAAAATAATTATTCCCTCATAACGAATCTAAAATAAAAGTAGTAAATGGGTCATTCAATTATGTAGATGATTAAAATGCCTCATGTGACGCGTCTGTTAGATTCATTGAGATTCATGGCCGACTCGACGCCGCGCGGGGATTCCCGCAATCTTCCGCATTTTTTGTCAAGTTCAAGCATTTATGCACTTTATTGTAATAATATTAAAGTTTATTTTCAAGTGCGTTAATAATACGAGGAGACCGCTTGGCGCTGCGGTCCCTTTGTGGCGGCATTTGAAAGCGAATAGCGTAGGTACGAAGACAGTGTTGACCTCGCAAATGAACTTTAGCGATGCAGCTGATCAGGTAGCCCTTTCGAGTTTTATTTACATTGCTGTTTTAAGTGAAACAAGTGAATTTACTATTTTTTAATTAAAAATCTCATTGGGTTAGATAGAAATAATGATTTTATACAGTTTACAGTAAAAAAATTGCAGAAAAAAACGTAAAAATTAAGACAAAGCCGACGAAAAATTTCAACGCAGGGGGTCCAGAATCATGTACAGACGCCAGCACATCAAGCTACCCGAAACTGTCAAATTTTCCCAATCAATTTTGAACCTTATGCTTTAGCGATAAAGTTGAAAATCTATTAAAGAAATTTGACAGATTGTAGTAGGTTGATGTGCTGGCGTCTGTACCTACTGAATCCATGGTAAGCGGTTGCGCGTCGATGTCCCTGCCACCCTGAGCAATAGGCTAATAGGTATTTGAATGTAGTCTAGTCTAAGTAGTAGAGTCTCGCAAGACTTGCGAGACTCTTGCTGCAAGACCAAGACCAAGACCAAGACTGAGAGCGCAATACCAAGACCAAGACCAAGACCAGGTGTATTGACGCAAGACCAAGACCAAGACTGGCTAAGGTCTTGTCTTGGTCTTGCATTTGGGCAACACTAATACACGACGACTGAAAGCTTTATTTATCAAAGAGTAACAAGCACTAAAACGTCATTTCTTTCTGAGTTATTAAAGTGTAAGTCTTCTTTACCAATTGGATTCTTATATCATCACGAGATCTTATATTTACGAACAAATTTCAATTATTTTAATTAATGCGTATACGGAGACGTACCATTAACAAGTCGCTGTAAAGTGTAAATAAAGTTCAATGGCATGACATAAAGTTAGTAATCCGATTAAAAAGTTAACATTCCCAATCAGATTGTGAATACTAAGGAGTTCGTAGTAAAACTTTGTAACTGTGAAACCGAAAACTTTCCAACTTGTTCAAGGCGACTATTTCGCAACAAGAAAAACGAAACAAATAACACGAGTCTCGATAACAACACTCGGGAATCGATTTCGAGAGTAACCATTTAATTATTTTATCGATAATCTCGCATCGAGTGGCCAGCAACAAAATAAGAAGAGCGGAGAGTAATCGTCGCTTAGGCCGACGCCCAGTAGCCGGCGGCGGTTGCCGGCCGATTTTATCGTCTCATAACAGTCTCGATTTATAAGTATCGATTATATGTATCGATCCCTTGATACGATGCGTTCACGGTCATTTGGCGCGTTTTTTTCGCTCCGCTCGGGACGATACATGTTCTCTAAATAACAATTTTGTTCGATAAGTAATTAATAATGGTTTCTTTTTTGAAGCAACCTTTATTTAAAAGATAAATAAATTGGCTTGTAATTGGTAAGTACTCGTGGACTCCAACGAGAAACGGTTGAACTCGAAAAAATATCGTGACAATGACAGTGTGTGTATCAGATAATTAAATTCTATTGTTTCCTTTAAAGGTGACCTCTGATTCTCTTCGATTTCATTATCGATCCCAGTTTTTAGTTGTTCCGTGTTAACTTGATACAAGCCATTAATTTTTTTATAGCGAATGAATCACGAGAATTAGTAAAATGTTTTACAAACCGTAATTTTAAATTGGCCCTGGGCTGTTCGTAAAACTTTGCCCTACCTTTAGAAGTAATTCACTCAGGATAAAAATAGACTGGCCTTTTGTGTGACAAAAGAGTTCATTGAACGAAATGTCACTAATAGCCATTGTTTCGTCGGGACTAGGCGATATTTTTACATTTATAGAAGATTGTGCATCTTGAACTAAGTTTATTGCTTACAATACAACAGCTATCGGTTATAAATAACTGTAGTCTGCCTTTTATTTTATGTTACCGAAATACTGAATATACTCTATTTCATTCATCAATTGATACACACAAACACACAAAAATATTAGATAGATGTTTATTTGTACAATTGTTTTATTAAAAGGGTACGATGTCATTTCACTATGTTATAAATGCGTGCGGACGGGCCAAATGGTCGGAGGCCGACCGGACAGTCGGACACCGACCGTACAAAATGTCACGTCGACAATAATCATTAGCTCGTTAGCGCAGTTGCGCGGGTTCCTCTGAGCAACATAAAGTTCATGATAGAAAGGGATTACTTTTTACACTGAGGGTTTATTGAAGATAGTTAGTTATGCGTAGGGGCGATAGATAGACTGATTCAATGTGCTGCTGATCCACCAGTGCATGTAGTCATGTTTTACTGCTGGACAGGGTGTTAATTAGTAGACAGGTGATAGACGTGCAAACAGCTTATTTGTTTTAAACTATCCATTATTTTAATTAGTGCACCAACACCAACAACAATTATCAGCTTCATGCTTTTTCAGTAGATTACCTACCTAACTATATTTTTTTAAACTATTTCATCTTGGTACACATCATCTTTTCATCTATCATTCCCTATTGTACATTAGAATTTATTCAAAAAATTAAGTAAAACATTACCCTTAATCGATTCTCATGATATGTTCACAGATTATCTCCAGCGATCGATACTCTAAAACTCAAGATCAATATGGGAATAAACATTAAACTGCGGAATAACTCCGGCGCCTTAACCGAGGTAGCTTGGCATCGCGTTAAGAACATATTTAACGCGAGATTCAATTAAAATTTGACATGTATACGGTATAAAGTAGGCAGGTTATATCTCGGTGGGATTATCTCGTCCACGTCACGTCGTGTCGTGTCGTGTCGTGCGGTGACGACACGCGGACGGAACGACTTGCTATAATACAGTGTAGCGTTGTGTTTGAGTTCATAGATGTCTGTACTGAACATAAGGAGATTATTTTATTTTATGGACAGGCTAGGGGTAAGTGTTACTTCTCAGGACAATAAATTATGAGCTATTTTAATTAGTAGGTACCTATGAAATGAGGTGTATCTTAAGGCTATTTTCTTCAAACATATGTACCTAATATATTGTCGTACGGTATTCTATTGTGGGGAAATGCCGCCGATATTCAGACTATCTTTGTTTTGCAGAAGCGTGCTGTTCGATCAATTTATAAATTAAGTCCGAGACACTCTCTCAGAGACAAATTTAAAGAGATTAATGTAATGACTGTGCCTTCTCAGTATATTTATGAAAATCTTTTATATGCCCATAAAAACATAAAATTGTTCAAAAAATACAGTGATATCCATAATATAAATACTAGAAACAAACACAAATATGTTGTACCTACAACAAGGCTCAAGAAAATAGGTGGCTCGTTCAGATGCCAATGTATACACTTTTATAATAAACTACCAAGCCACGTTCAAGATCTAAGCCTTAATAAATTTAAATCGTTCATTAAACGTAAGTTGTGCCAGAAAGCCTTTTATACCGTTAAAGATTATATTGAGGATACAAAGGCTTGGGATTGAGTTGCTTCCAATTTCTGCATTTTGAGTGTTTTTGATGTTTTTTTTTTTTATATACACATTGACATTAATGATTTTTTTTTTTTTTAACTGACATTTGCTTACTTTTTAAAGTATTATATTATTTTAATTATTGTGAATGTGAAGACGATGTGGGTCATTTAATTTAGGCATTTTATATTATTATTATTCTCTCTATGGTCTGGCAGTTTGAGTAATTTATGTGGCCTACCCAAATGTCCTTTCTTTGGTATTGTTCGTCGAATCGTTGAGCTCCTTAAGTCTTGAGTTGAGCTGCATGATTTCTGACAAATGCGTGCACTGACTGGACAGGTCCTCTCAATCTGTGTGGTTCTTTCCTCAAAAGGCCATCTCAGACATCGACCTACATGGTCTTCATATAACTTGACCAAGATTATGTCTGGACTTTAAAAGAGACTATGACCTCTGAGTTTGTTTCGGCCTTTCTTCTCAGAGTAGTCAGATAGGAAACGCCGACCTCATCTAGTTTAAAAAATTTATGATTGACGTGTAAAAGTGTTTGTGCAAACCTACTTACAGAAATAAAATCATTTATCATTTATCATTTATCATTTATCATTTATTTATTATTTAGAAGCAGTATCCAAATGATGAAAATATTCCCATAAAATTGCTACGAGAAAAACTGAAACGTCCTTTCTTTATATTTATTTACAAAATAACTTCAAGATTCAAATGCTAATAATAATACCTAACCAAAAATAATTTCCTGGAACCATTTGTTTGAATTAACAACAAAACTTTTGACAAATAAAAAAGCTTATTTTGGAAAGTACGGAGTTATAATAGGTAGGCTTGGGCAATCGGCTTCGGGCCAATTTGTAGGGCAATTTGCATAACTTAACCCTTCAATGGTAGCTGTGACGAAAGTGTACGTTTATTGGAGCAAAAACACAAAACACGGGACACGTTACTGTTTGCTGGCGATTTCTTTACGATATTTCGTGAAAGCCTGCAACTCAAAAAAAATCGTAGAAATTAGTGACACTAAACAGTGTGATGTCATTTTGGATTGAAACAAATTTGAGTTCGAAGACTCGAAATAAAAAATGCAACATTGAATTTATCAGCACTGGTGTATGTTTATTATTTAAATTATCATAATCAAAGCACGAGCTGTCGTCTCCCTTTATATTCCTTAAAGTGTTAAATAATTTAATTATTCATGAATGGATACAGTCATCAGTAGGTACTTTGTTGTCTGCAACAATGATAAGACTAAATTAACACCCCTGCTTGCTGTTTAAGAGGCAGGATCCATTTTTTCACTTCGCACCGGTACAACACGCCATATAAACATGAATTATAATAACCTAATTACGATAGAAAATATTCCCCATGCTCACAATTATTGAATTATGCCACTGCCATACTTATGTTAATGTGGATATTATGTAAAACTAACAAACCCAATTAGCTATAATGAGGTCGTTAAGTACATAATTTTGACAGCTGTAATGATGTGAGGGTGGTTTAAGTTTAATTTGTTATCTCACTCATGGATAAATTAGTAAGTTCATGGTTGAAGATTTTACGTATGGATGTCAAATTATTTTTCTGAATTAATATGCAATATTTAGAATATCTTTCTTTATTACATAAAACACTTTTAGTTTTTACGTTTTAATAATAAGTTTAACAGAAATAAATGCAGGTTTACATAAATTAGTAAATTAAACTTAAAAGGAGCTTATAATTATAGCTGTGCCTACTTGTACAATTCATCCTAGAACATATTATTAGAATTGTATTAGGCGCACAAAATGTGTAACTAGTAACAACCTGTATAAACCGCAACACTTTAAAGTAATTAAACTTTACGACGCGACTTTTTGCCAACTCTTCCCCTTTGTCCGTCGTCCGGGTGTGACGTCACAGCTTGTCCAATGCCGACAATATCGACATCCATTACACTATTTGTTTTGGTACAAACAAAAACTAGACCAAAATGCTTTTTCGAAAAAACATGCCGCGGTCGTTGCGACCACTATTCACAAAAAAGGGTTACAATTTTGACATGTTTGCATAGGTAAAGCAATGTAACTGTGCATTTTTTATATGTTTTACCCAAAAGAGAAACATTTTATTATCAATTTTGTTTTATTACATTTTGTTAAATAAATATAAAATTATACTTAACTCACAACGTTATTGACAGTAAAAATTAAAATGATCATAAACAATTTATGTTAAGAACTCTGTACTAAAACATTCTGCTTGTATACAAATACACACTTAATTTGAATGTTATTTCTTTATTATTCACTCGTAATTCTCGTTTATAGAACAATAAAGTCATATGCGTAGTACAAATAAAACAGCTATCTGACATCATAAAAAAAGAAAAACTCTTAAAAGACACCAACGGTTACTTTAGACAAAACGTGGACAGTAGTCCGAGGATAAAATTGTAACGGTCTCATTTTTTAACGTTCACTAAGAACCCTTCAACAAGAAATACCGTTATGAGCAAACAAAGCATCCTTACGTCACGGCCACCGATAGATTATGCAAAAACCCTACAGGGTCTTCCTATTCAATGTATCAATTCCCAGGCACTATAAAAGGATCTCAACGGCAATCGATATTCAAGGAGATGACATCTTGTTTGAATATTCACATATTTCCCATGAACGCGATTGAATCGAACCAAAGGGTTGCCTAGGGTGGATGCATCTATAGGCAAATTCGATTATCTCCTAGCATTCTCACGCACATCCCGCGGCTCTACAATAAATCTTTGCATACAGAGCATAATAAAAAAACGCTATTAAAAAACGAACTATCTATGAGACGCTCCCTACCGAATATGCATAAGAAAAGAACCGTACACTCCCAAATTATACGCCAAGGTGACAAGTGCTGGGATCCATCAAGTAGCACAATAGTCTGGAACCCTTTGTGCAACAATAATTGCGGAACTTTATGCGCGCGCGGTGCGCTTGCAATTTTTTTTCTATGCGTTCGCATACCTGTGACCCTTGCGTAGATGTGGGGACAGTTTATTTGCATTTTTTTTATATTATTCCTTTTCAAAAAGTATCTTAACCCTATTCAGTAATGTCAGGGGTTAGGTTGCACTTAATATTCAAAAAGGGCAGGTACATTTCTCTTAATATTCTCGCATAAATTATAGTCAGGTACATTTTAGTCTATTGTGCATCGCGAAAGGGGACCGCGAGCAAAAAGGTAAAACGCCAATTTTATTGATTTGCTATTTTGTTTTTTATACAAACGATCTAAAGTTTATTTTTATTAGGTTGTACGTTTGAACTTTAATTTTTAAACCACCGTGCTAGCGGATCTACGACATTTCACTTCCTGAATGGTTTAACCCGTTTCCTTTGTAAGAGTTTATGCAAAAAAGTTTTTACCCATCCTATTTTTTTATTGAATAAAATTTAGGGGCTATGCACATTATGCAAATGCGCGCATAAATTTTAATATTACACACGAGGGGCTGCTTTTGAAAAGCTTCTCTTATGCAGTTGCCGTTAGACGTAGATTTGATTGTATTTATCTCGTTATTTTTTCAGATTATAAGTAAGTATGCAATTTTTTTCGTATGCTCGTCTGTTTAGAAATGCGGTTCTTGATGATTTTTTTTCTCAGGACCGGCGAAGAAAGAGTCAACCGTTAGAAGGAGGACGAATGTGTGTTACCTTTTTTATTGTGTAAGGAGTGACATATGAAGCGGGACCCTGGATTCGGATTAGAATATGTAATTACTTCCTTTACGGTTTTCGGAAACGGTTGTTTGGCCGTTATTTAGTGTTGCCACCTTTGCCTCGAACGTGAGGGTCGCGGTTAGTGCATCGTCTTATGTTATCGCGGAAACGATGTTTGTATGCTAATCAGTTTGTTGGAAGTAGATAGATTTTTTGTATGTGATTGGATACGGAAATTGATTTCTATAGCGATGAAGTTAATACCTGGTTCAACAACATTTACCTCATTAAAGTTGGTTATTATCAAACTTGTCGTATATATGCTCTGTAATTAAACTAAATATCACAGCGATGATGACATTGCCTTAAGTAGTTCTGAATACAATTTATTTTATTGACATACTGTTTACTTTTTGTATATTATTATTTTCCCTTATTTTTATGGGCAGTCCTACTTTTTATTATAAAATCCATTACCAATAATATTAGCCGACAAAATAAACAAACCTCGGGCCCGTTATTAAAAAAAGCTCCTACTGAAGGGCGGTGCACTGATTGTTGTCGAAGGAACGCTTTTGCAAAAAACCACCCATTTTTTTGAAAAAAAATAAGTTGGTCCCTTTTTGCGCCGGAGTCCATTGTCTCCACTCTATTGTCTTGGCGATTTGAAATATTTTTATGCTTTCCGGATGACGATAATGTTTTGGACTTATTTTTCGATAACTATTATTTAGCGAATTTATTGTTTACGTGTCGCAGGTCGCGCTGCCATTGTTTTTGTAACGAACGGTAGGTGAGTATCAACATCGATTTTTATCGTTTTAAGTAGTAATTTGTACACGGATGCCAGCGGCCGACGGCTTTCATAAAATTGCCTAATTTCACGTTACGTTGACAGTTTTGTTATTTTCTAATTTGATGGCTGTCTGATAATTCCGTGTTGAACTATTTGTGTTTACAAAGTTTCTAACTGTTCCATTTTTTGTCAAATAAAAATGAGGATTGTTGATTACAGATAACGAACCGTGTGTGACACAAACTAGCGGCATGTTAAACGATTGTTAATGTAAGCTTTTGTTTGAAAATATGTTCTAATCTACGAATATATTAATAAGATAATTTATTCCGTTATATTGATCGGATTATATATATTTAAATTTTAATCGGGTAATAAATCAAGATCACAAACAAACAATACCATTTAAATTTGCTTATACTTAGATAAAGACTAACAAAACAAAACATTTATTCCGACCATTACCTTCCGTAATGCAGTAAAAATTCGAGCAGCCACACTATGTAAATCAATTCATAATAATATCATCCCAAATGTTTGATAGTAAAATTAGCATGATTGCGCTGGCGATGATTTATTTTGAAATTATTCAAATTGACGCTCATTGATACCAATCAATGTGTTTTTGTCCAAACTCGACGGATTAGCATGAGAATGGCAAAGGTGTTGCACATGTAAATACACTGATATATTGTTTTTTGGATATCGTTCAGCGACAGCTGCCGACCGATCATCTATATCGAGCAAATAATGATATTCTAAAATATATAAGCCGTAGGTTCGTTTATATATTCTACAATTAATTTGCAAATTCGCAGAAACTAGAATCAAATATGAATGTAACAGGTGGACCAGTTTTAAGATTTTTAGAGTTATACCAGTTGTGTTATCCGTGCACATACATTGTAAAATATGTAACTATTTGTATGCAGGAATTCTTGATTGATTTGTTAAGATAATATTGTTGTGATAAAGCATGTTTTTCATACATATTACATGGATAAAAAATGTTACGATTTATTTTATCCGTGTAATTATTAATAAATTTGCTAAAGTTTATTGACTATTACGTCTTTTATGCAAACATAATTGCTGTAATGGCTGTGGCAAGTTTATTAACAGCCCCACTGTCGCCTGGATAAACCGACTCGAGCGACGGTGTGCGCGTACTTTGTATGTCATGTATGTACTGCGGAGGTATGTGCACGAGACAGCCATGTATACCTCGCAATTATTAATTAATCGTTAGAAAAACGCATCGTCACACCTTTACCAGGTGCGCATTATCCAGACAATTAACTAAAACCCGTAACCCGTAGTATGCAAATATGTAACCCATAAATAAAGTCGCATTCAATGCCATCAATAGTTTAGAAACGCTTGTTATTTATATGTTAATAACGCGTGACCCCAGCGCAGGGGTTACAGACTATCGACTACTTATTTGTGACATTGAAGGAATTCCAAATGATTTGCATTGCAAAGTAGGCATCGTTTCCGTTCGCCCTGCTATTGACAATCGATGATTAACTGAATACTCTGCTTTTTGTTATTTTTGCCTTGTAACATAACGGGGCAGATGTCGCCAAGTGTCTCCTGAACGCCGCTAGATGTCGCTACTTATATGATTTTTTTTTTCCGATCGATACGATCTACAAGTTTGTGTTTAAGATTGTTTTGTTTGCATGTGATAGATTTAATTGAATATTTAAACTACTTTTTCATTTCTTGCGTTGTACGAACGTAACCCATTGAAGGACACTGAATGAAACACAATAGAAAGTTTATTGTTATTACGTTTGGGGGCGGGGGCGTCTAGTGTCCCGCAAAATGTTTCGAAGCTTAAATATACATTTACTATTTAACCATGAAAAATTGAATACGCAGATAGGTATGGCAACCATTCTTGAGGTACCATTTTTATTTTTCTTGGTTAATTCGTTTATTATGTTATCAACAACAATAATTTAATGCACGTTTTTATAAGAAGAAAAACGCCAGTAATCGTGCCCAGCCGTTTAGTGCAGTTATTTATTTTTAATAATGTTTTTTGCTCCATAATAGGCGGAAGCGTTTATGTCAATTACCTGAGATAGCATTTACGTGGGCATTTTGCCGATGCATTTGCATCGTAGATGTATTAATCAGCTTAATTTGTAACTAATTAAGTAATGACAGTAGAGCTTATACTAACATCATTTATTAAAATACGCGGGTACTTGAAAAGTTAATATTATTATTAAAACAATAATGCAGCATGAAATCTTTATTGTCAGAATACTGATTAAGTTTTAGCAAAATCAGACTTATGCCATTTTATACTTTACAGCTTGGCTTACATGTTTTGATATATTATTTTATTTTATTTATTTATTTATTGACAATTTAAAAGAACAAACCTTACTCACAAATCACAACAATCCTGTGATTTGTATCTACTAGTACAAAATACAATTACGTATGTCTAATAGATACCTGTGTATATATATGGTGTATATGCGGTTGTTTGAGCTTAATTCACACTGACCTCCGTACTAGTAAAAACTGTATCACGGCAGGACAGTCTTCCTCGTTCACAAACACTCACACACTTCCACAACAATTAACGATAATTTGCATTAAACTGCTAAATAAAACACTGAATTATGAGTAAGAATATAAGAATACAGATACTTAGTGGGTTTTTTTTTATATTCGATGATTTGATGACAGTATTAGCGAGGGTAATTATAAAATATTAAAAGTACATATTATATGCAAAAATTTCAGACAAAAAAGGTTTGGAACTTATGAGTCACGGTTATGAACTTATAATACTAAAATATCAAAAAATAAAAACAATAAAAAGGAGATTATAAACATAAAGAAGCTGATCTATTTATGTGAAATGTAGATTAGCGAGTGCGAGTGTAGATGTGTTTGCATGGAATTAGAATGTGTATGTATTTTTGTAGATCTATTTATGATATGGATATTAATAGCTTTTCTGTATTAATATAGTTCATTTAGATGAGATATTCATTTAAAGTTTTTTTGCAAACAGAGAGGGTCGAATCACGTAAATTGATGGACTTTGATAACTGGTTATATAAATGAGGCCCCAGATGGTCAAAAAATTTATCTGAAAAGGCCGTCTTACGTTTAGGTATGGAGTACACCAGATCTTTTCTACGCCTAGTAGTGAAATTAGGTATCGGTAACTTGAAGTGCTGAAGTAATATAGCATTTTTTATAAATATTTGTCTTACTGTGAGCAAACATAAATTCTTATATAATAGATGCGTTGGATATCTAAATTTCCTGAAGCTCATTACTTTTAATATTGCTCGCTGAGCTCTTTCGAGATTTAACATCGTGGTTTTTGATGCACCTCCCCAAACAGTGATACAATATGATAATACTGATTGACACAATGAAAAATAAATAGTTCTAAGTAGTTTAAGGTCACAAATATTACGAAGATTTTTAAATACATAAATCATTTTCCTAGCCCGAGCTATAACGGTTCCGATATGTTCCCTCCAGTTAAGGTTTTGATCTACTATCAAACCCAGATATTTGATAGAGGATCCTTTTTTGATACTATAGCAGGAACATGCTACAGCACTTTTGCAAGTATGCAACTTTATTTGCAAGTTTTTTGGTGGTTGCGTATTATTTCTAATGCTGAAGGTATTCTGTTTATTTTGTTTTCTGCACATTCAATGTGAGAAGGTTGTGATCGAGCCAATACGTTTTTAATTATGTTTGAGTGCTATCTATATTTGTGCTCTGTAATTTTTCGAGTAAAAAGCTGTCACTGGTCTAGGCTGTACGGATAAGCTAAACTCAAAGCATTAATTTCAATAAAACTATTTACAGACACTTTTGAATTGTCAAGGAGTCGGTCAGTAAGAAATATGAAGCTAGTTGATAGATACGCTTTAAAGACAATAGAAAGCTAAAGAAGATATTCGAGTTTTAGTTTCACTATGTATTATTCTGTTAAAACATATTCCTCTTCTGTCTAGCATGTATACATCTCAACTACTCGGACTTCAACTCCACAACCATAAAATACTTTTTCAGCTCACCTCCTCAAGATGTATGGCCAAGGTTCCCCCCACTGCTAGACAGATACATGGGCCAGTGTGCACAGGCCACGTACCGTGTGTACAGCCAGTGGTAGTGGATGATTAGTCATACACACGCAGCGTTATGTCAGCCGCTCGTGTACTATTGTCACCGGCTGCGTCTGCGCAGCCGTATGTGCGTGGATGTTGATACGCACTGGGAATATTATGTGACGCCATGTTTAGAAACAGAGTTTCTGTATTCTTTTAACGTCTTCCGTCGTTTAAGATGGTTATGGAATGAAAATAATGTGGAAAAGTATATACTTTTAGCTTTTACTTTTTACGCTTAGTTTAAATCTGTATTTATATAAATACAGATTTAAACTAAGCGTAATGTTCCTGCGAAAAGATTTGATAATTTATGTAGGTACCGTGCAGCAGATGATGATGACAGTAGAACACCTGTGCGGCACAAGCCTGCAGCATCAGATGCACAAAAACTATGACAAGTTTCTTTGAATCTGAATATTTATATTTGACAAACCTCATTTAAATACCATAAACCATCCCTGTATTAATTACATCACCCTTTTCATCCACACCTAATTCAGTACTAGTTTATTTAAATATTTCTGTTTCTCCCGCTGAGCTTTGCATGTAACCGCCGCGTTTCTTTTGCCACTTGCGAACGAACGCACGAGACATGTTATTTTTGTCACATTGTCATTACACCAGTGTTCCGGCCAAATTGCAACGCCGCGATGCCACCATGCATATTCATCGCTGTTATTGTCTCATGCCATATTGTGCCCACCTTAGACATGTGCCAACCTAACCAGACCCCTCGCAAGACGTACACCACCGTCCTTGACACCTGCAGTTCCACAAGCAAGCGGAAGGGAAGAGGGTCTCGGTAGGATGGTCTTCTGACACAAAGCGTTCATAAAATGTCAAGAGACCAGGTCTGAAAGAGTGAGGCAAATGGGAAGGCAGGAGTTGTTAAGTTAATCGCAATTGTTTTGAAAGTGAGGAACTTGGGTGTGAGGGGTCAATACAATAGCACTGAGCTTGTCTGGGGTGAAACTTCGTTTAACCTACTATATGACATGAGAGACTACATGACCTAAAGCGCGGTCATTGTCGGACTGCATAGAAAAGAAAGAGAAGCGCGATGACATAACGCTGGTAATTTATTGCAAAATATGAAGCAATTATATATTTACAAAAAATCTATTGTTTAGACTAAAAAAAAAACACTAGTGCGTTAGTATGTTGCTTGTAGAATAATAATAATCTGACGAAAAATCAGAATGATTGTATGTATATTAGTATGGTTTTTATTGTAAAAAGAAAGTGTTTAGAGGTATCTTCATGATTTTTTTCTATCCATACCAAATGAATCGTATTATGTTTTCAACACACTATATACCTAGCATATATCCTGAAGAGTATCAGATATTTTTCTGATTCTGTTTACAGTAGTCGATCATATACTTTTAGTCATTATAAAACTTGCGTTTTTTTATATTTAGGTCCTGTAATCCCCTTAAATGAGGCACCAACCGACGATTATCGTACTGTGCGAGTGCACCCAAGTACATACAATCCCCGGTTGGTGTAGGACTTTTGGAGGATATGGAAACAATGATATTGGATTATGGGTTTGGGTGGCTAAAGTGATAAATGATTTTATTTTTGTAAGTAGGTTTGCATAAACACTTTTACACGTCAATCATATTTTTTTTAAACTAGATGAGGTCGGCGTTTCCTATCTGACTACTCTGAGAAGAAAGGCCGAAACAAACTCAGAGGTCATAGTCTCTTTTAAAGTCCAGACATAATCTTGGTCAGGTTATATGAAGACCATGTAGGTCGATGTTTGAGGTGGTCTTTTGAGGAAAGAACCACACAGATTGAGAGGACCTGTCCAGTCAGTGCACGCATTTGTCAGAAATCGTGCAGCTCAACTCAAGACTTAAGGAGCTCAACGATTCGACGAACAATACCAAAGAAAGGACATTTGGGTAGGCCACAAAAATTACTCAAACTGCCAGACCATGGAGAGAATAAAAAAAAAAAGAAATAATATAAAAATAATAAAATAAATGACCCACATCGTCTTCACATTCATTTACAATAAAAACATAACTAATATATATAAAATCATTCTGATTTTTTGTCAGATTGTTCTACAAGCAACATACTAAAGCACTAGTGTTTAAATTTTTAGTCCACACAATAGATTTTTTGTAAATAGATAATTGCTTCATATTTTGCAATATTATTACCAGCGTTGTGTCGTCACGCTTCTCTTTCTTTTCTATGCAGTCCGACAGTGACCACGCTTTAAGTCATGTAGTCCCCTTAATTAAAAACGTCTAACGGGCCTCTGCGAGTTGGTTTCAGCCCCTCGTGCGCCATCCAAAAGTCCGGGACCCCAGGGTCCCGAGAAATATCAAAAGCCGTAAAAATAATAATAATCATGCCTAATTTTCTAAAAAAAAATTAAAACTTTAAATTTTTTCACTGAAGACAACATTTTATTTTAAATATTTAGTTATTTGCCCGATTTTCTTAAACGATCTTATAAATTAAGCATTTTTGTCTAGACCTACGACAGCTGAAGTCTTAAATCACTGCTAATCTCTTCTAATATCCGTATAATAAACATGTAGTATAGTTTTACTATGCTAGATAAAATATGGTTATTGATAGCGATGAGCAGCCAGCTCTCTCCAGCTTTCGCAAACAATCTATCTAATATCACCGACCGACTTGACCCGCGACCTCGTAGTTTTGGAAGTTTGTTTATAATGTGCGATACGATTGATCGTATGACAAAAAAAATATAGGACCCAACTTGGCCTCGGTTTTAGCCTGTATTTCTAATAATGAAAAGCTTGAAAAGTTTAACAACAAAAAAAAATTAAGTTGTGTTTGCGATTCGGGCTATCAAACGACGAAATAAATAAGCTTTATGCGGCTGTTCGCAATATTGATATTATTAAGATAAAAGCATGACTGAAGACAACTCGTTTTGCAAATCAATCGTATGCTCTAAAATAGCTTTATCACAAAAGTCCGCATAGTTTTTAATCAATTGAATTAAATGTTAAATATCATATGTCTAGCTAACTGTATTATATCTAACTAGCGACCCGCCCCGGCTTCGCACGGAAACATTATTATTATTATACATATAAACCTTCCTCTTGAATCACTCTATCTATTAAAAAAAACCGCATCAAAATCCGTTGCGTAGTTTCAAAGATTTAAGCATACAAAGGGACATAGGGACAGATAAAGCGACTTTGTTTTATACTATGTAGTGATGGCGTGTCATGACTCACCTGCACCACCATTTTTACCGAAGACGATCCGACGTCTTAGCGTGATGATGTTGTTCACCACCACGATATATTATCACGCAATTTTAGACTTTATAACGTATTAAAAAAGGTTTTCAAGAATGATAATTGCTTGACTTTTTAAACAAAGTTAAATAAAGAGATCAAAGTTACAAATGATTGTGTTTGGTGAATGATAGTGTGTGATATGCGTTAGTTATGTAGTGTCTGATTGTAGTAGAGAAACATTAAAGTAGTCGCATATTGACATTTTGAGTTTCGATTTCTCATTTATCAGATAATGACTTCGCAATCTTCTATGGAACTTAAGTCTATATAAGAATATTGTTGACGATTCCTTATTGCCGTTATCATCACACTGGCTGGCGAGATTTTTTAGCTGATTGAAAAAAGTCAATGCCACTAAGTACTCACTTCTTTAGTTTCATGTCAGGTCACAAAAGAACATTCACACGCAAGTTGTAGGACTCAATAGTAATTACATTGTTGCATGTCCCCTGCCCGATGAACCAGTGAAACTCATTCCAGGCTAACTGGATATTCCATCGAAAAAAATGCTGTTGCGTGGTTACATCCATGTACTCACATACCCCTTTTTGCAGCCTTCCTTGGTTTTAACGCATCATTACATATCGATTGTATTTCTTTGGAATTATTTTCCAATGTAGTAAGTACTTCATGTTTACGATCTGGGAATTGTGTAAAAAGTCTGCCAATCTGTCTGTCTGCTGTGTGTACTTACTTACTTCTTCACGCTCAAACGGCTGGACCAATTTAGATAAAATTTTGTATGGAGGTAGCTGACACCCTGGATTAACATAATATAGACTATATACTTTTTATCCCGATATTCCCACGGGATCGAAACTTATGCGGGTGCATCCGCGGGGCGCAGCTAGTAATAATTAGTTGTAATTTGTGTGCTCAACAAAGTAAATAACGCAATGAGTGTTGTTGAACTGTCAAAATGAAAGCTTTTCCTATTGTTAGTATGTGACGCAATCCCCCGGGGCCCGGGGCCCGGGGCCCGGGGCCCGGGGCCCGGGGCAGCACGCCACACGAACACGTGAACTCACTTCACACTGGAAAACTTTAAAGCCTAGAGAATTTGGGCTCTTACAAGGTGAGATGGAAGAACAATGTGTAAGTTGATTTGACGAGTATCTATACATATTCTTAAGACGTTAGTTAAAAAATGTGCATTGGCAGGAACAGCATGAAAATGTCTAATTGTGTTGATAATAAGCAGGTACACCTAGAAGCGCTGAAGTATACCCAAACTAATTGTAGTGAGTGTTGCGTAGTGTGTGTGTGTAATTATCTTAATGAAGACGCGCGGGCGCAACTAGTATCGCTGTATGAGCTGTTATTAACACCGCATTTTAATAGGCCGCAGTCTAGTGGGGGTTTATTCAAGTTTATTGAGCTTATAGATTGGGTAGTTTATATATTAGTTTAGGAAGAGATGTTGTTCTTGCCTGTCTATAAGGATGGTGTTGCAAACTTGCAACAATCGATGGGTTAATTTCTGATCATACACTGGCCGCAAAGAAAGCGGGTTGGTTATAAAAAATGCAATAACTTTTAAAACATTTCAACCATCTTTTTAAAATAAAAACTAAATTTAAATTTTATTTCATTACAAATATAGGAAGAAGTAAAACCCATTAAAAACTATCAATAAAAAATAAAGACGATTTTTTGAATTTAAACAACTTTGATACCATTTGTTTTACTTTTCTTTCCGTCTATAAATATGGCAATTAGAATAGAATAGTATAGAATACTCTTTATTATGTACACCATATAAATTACAGACATAAATATAGAAACTGTACTGTGACACAATGGGCGGTCTTATCGCTAAGAGCGATCTTTTAAAGACAACCTTAGGATGGATTTAAAAAGGGGAAGAACAGACAAATACTGTAGGTAGTCCGTGGTGTACCATTTACATAATACAATAAATACACACATAAAGTATACTATACTAATCTAAATAAATATATACACATACATATAAATACATCCATATAATAATAAACATGAAACAGGAGCAAAGAAAATATAATGATGATGTTTAAGGAGAGAGGAAGTGCTTAATTATTGTGCAAGCATTAATTATTCTGATCAAATTCAATTAAAAACATGCTACTAACCCCTGATGAGTGTACCTGAACTCAGCGTTATACAGCGAGAACTGCAGGTGTGACGCTATCTACCGTTCAAAGAGTGCTCCAGCGATTTGAAGAGACTGGATCCAATATTCGCAGACCAAGAAAAGGCCGAACAAGGTGCACAACAGCGCGGGGGGGCCGATGCATGGTCTCAACAATTATATGAATCGATTTCAAACGGTTGTTGAAGTCAAAAATCACGTTCTACATGCTGGGGGGAGAAATCCGAGCACGTGTATAGTGAGGCGGTTTCGACGTCTTGCTGAAGCAAACTTGAAGCCATTTAAACCTGCAAATGGTCCAAAACTCTAAAGGCAGCATCGAAATTCAAGGCTGAGTTACGATAGAGAACATATGAATTGGACTCAGGTTGACTGGTCAAGAGTAATGTTTGTAGACGAGTCGAGGGTCATACTATACACGCACGATGGGAGGCATAGAGCTTACAGAAGACCAGGAGAGCGCTATAACCAAGCTTGCATACGGCGGCGGCTCCATACACGTGTGGACTGAAATTTCTTCCGATAGCCGCATCGTGCTAGTGGTGATAGAAAATAGACTTTAACTGCAGAAATATACATAAATGTAATTTTAAATGAGTATGTTGGCCCAATAAACATGGGCGAGAACGCCATCTTTATACAAGATAACGCTCGTCCGCATACAGCTCGGATAGTGTTTGTCTACCTTGAAGATGTCGCTAGCACACGCATGGAGTGGCCAGCACGTAGCCCAGACTTGAACTGGGATGACATCTACGGCAGGGAAATTCCCCTCCAATCACGCTTCCTGAACTGAAAGAAGCACTGATAGAGGAATGGGAGATTATTCATCAGCATCGGCTCAGAAATCTGGTGAAAAGCATACCAAAGCTTGGTGGTGGCAATACAAAATTCTAAAATGTGTAAAAATTGCATATTTGAAACCGTAGTACATTTTTCGAAATCTACTAAAAATGGTAATTTTTACTTAACTTACTTTTATTCAAAATCAACTTCATTCATAATCTTGAACTTTTGTAACATCGATTTAGGCACTATAAAATTGGCTATAATAGTCTTGATTTCATAAAGCTAGCTCCAAAATGTTGGAAGTTATTGAGGCTTATACCGACCCGCTTTCTTTGCGGCCCCATGTAGTTGTTATACCGACCCGCTTTCTTTGCGGCCCCATGTAGTTGTTATACCGACCCGCTTTCTTTGCGGCCCCATGTAGTTGTTATACCGACCCGCTTTCTTTGCGGCCCCATGTAGTTGTTATACCGACCCGCTTTCTTTGCGGCCCATGTAGTTGGGGTGATTCACATATTTTCATGTCATCATGTTTACTTACAACATCTGTTTTCGTGTGGATCTGTCCATTAGTGAAGTCTCCATTTTTGATAGATGAGTGTGTATGACTTCTACAGACTAAAACTGTACGAATTTCATCTTTAGAGAAGTTACAAGACCCTAAAAGTCATGCATCAATTCGCTAGGAATGTTGCTGTTGCAACCTTTCGGCACAAAAACACACTCCTAACAGCCCTTTCTTCATAGAGCTTAATATTTGCCAATACCACTTACTTCAGCAACTGTAAAAATGTTTTCAGGCGTGTGAAACCTACCGGTGACGTGATGCTCACGACGCAGTGCCGTGCAGACCGTGCTACCAACGGCCAGCAAAAACTTCGTCACGCCACGCCGGACTGCGCCATACGTTTTTGTTAGGCCTTCTTTCGTTACTATTATCTAGGACCTGATAATTGTAGATGCAGTGCCAATAGTTGATTGCGAAACCATAATTTCTTTTGACTTGCTTTAGTCCTTTAGTTTTGAAACGAGTTCTTGCCAACTCGAATCTATCAAAGTTGAATGTTGCCCATCAGTTTTTACTAACGGCTTTTTTATCTATGCTGCCTCACGAACATAAGTTAAAGAAGATGTTCCTCCTAATATTGTTATTTGGCTGTGGCATGTCGCAATGGAAAATTTCCAGCAGGAAACACGATTACCACACTCGTTGCTCATACGCTATGGAAATATAATGCTAAAATTACGCAAGGCGTCAATAAATTTCAAAACAATTGAAAGCGACAGCCACCACAACCGAATGTCCTTATCCGCCGTTGCCAAATGGGAACAGCACTACGTGACACGCTATGGCACGTATGGCCAATCAATCACTTGCCAATGGTGAATGACCTCACTATCCTGGCAACAATGCCAGGGGCGGTGACGTCACGGCGGCCAAAGCGAGCGGATTCAATACCGCGCTAATATGGCGATGCTGGGACAAAGGAGGAACGCATGAATTTTAAAGGAGCGCCTAAATAATCTGCTGGTACAAATATTTTGTTGAGTGCACGCCTTTATATAGTGTCTCCGGTAACGTTGCAAGACTTTGCATGAGCTCCTAGGTTTAGTTCGGAACATTCCTAAACGTGAACACGATGAACATCAACAACAGCAACTGGACGTTAATTTATTATATATCATTTAGAAAAGTTTAATTATTTTAGATCGTTATCTACCATCCAAATCAACAACATGTTTCTCGTTTATTTTCCGCCAACTTCTTGAGCAACTTGTGAGTTGAAACTAAGTGACAATGTCGTGAGGAACTGTATCACTTGTCACTTTGGTTTCATTTTCTCTATTTACCATCGTTGGCTAATGTACACAAAAACCCGCCATTCAATGTGCTCTTTGACAATTATGTGCACTTGTAGCGAGTGATTGACGCACTAATGGCGGCCAATTATCGACAACGCGATAATTGTTATCGACACTCACCGTCACTGCACGATACTTTCTAAGAGCTGACATTGATCGCCAGGAAATCAAATAGCCTAGATTGTTCTAGAACTTTCTTTGCAGTTTGAAGAACGTATAGATGGATAGAAAGCAACTCTTAGTACATTTCGTTAGTCACTCGAAATGTTAGATTACTTAAAATTTAACTAAAATTACCCCAAGCAGCTATTAGGAATACTTATAAGGCCTATATCGGTATGTTATATAACCGTGGAGGCTTGTTATTAGCAACTTGATAACGTGTTGTTGTAACGTATTATTTGTAATTAGTCTGTAAGCCTTCATAAAAGTAATAAATAAATAAATATCGTAGGCGCATGCAGCTGTGAGCTCCGATAACTTAATTAGTAAGCGTAATTATAAGAGCATCACAAAAGTTCAGAACTTAAAAATTATCGAAGTAGCGCATGTTATCAAGGTGATGAGTTTACAACCACTAAAACAACCAACGAGTACTTATCTGTAATGTTGACAATATTCTGCTCTTACAGTACTAGTTCATTGCCATTAGCACAATATTTTTCTCTAGTACGTTATCCCATTTTATTTCAATACTACGTTTTAACGGCCTTTTTTATCTCGTTCACTTTTGTTGCTTACTGTACCCGAGGTATCGTAATGAGCCGCTGAGATAACGATTGTACACTGAACGAAGACATTTAGAAACTTTAAACGAACAATTTCATTTAAATATAGATATAGACAAATATAAATATATATGGCGGTATATTCGGGAGTGAGGTAGATGCGCGTAGATTAGCGTACGCCGACCCACATGCGCACGCGCAGAACACATGCGCGTCATGCCGAACACACAGAAATACAAGTTCATTTGTGGAATTTTTACAAAATTAAATACAGAAACTATAAAAAAAAGTTTTGTGTTCTAGGTCTACAACTTTCTAATTGTTCTTTCAGTCATCAATCTCAAGTAACGAACCTTAAAAACAGTAAGTTCATTATAATTCTCAAGTTAGTCACAGATGGGTTAGTGCGTCAGTGCGCTCAAATACTTAACGAAACATCGAACCTGTACTACTTGCGCACTTGCTCCGTGGTAACAAACATTCACAACTTTTTATACGCCTCTTGCGTCTACAGCGGCCATATTAATTACTTAAAAGCGTTCTCTTTTTCGGTTTGTAACGGCGAACCATAGTTTTACAGTTTTAATTGTAGTTTAATGGTAACTTATAGATAGCATCAGAAAAAAGTAGCAAAACAGTGATGAGACTGCGCAAGGAAAAAAAAATAAAAAAATTTAATCCTCTATGGAGTGGAAAGCGGATCATAGTACTCTGTGCGAGTGGCTGAGTTCCACGCCGGTAGGTACCACTCTGTTATTACACACACTTTGCGGCGAATCTGGATCCCTCATCAAGTTTTTTAGCAAAAGTTTTTAACAACAATCTTCTTCTATTTAATACTTGTATGTGAATGTGCACCGCTTTGTACAATGTTTGTTTCTTTCTTTGTGTGTGTCTCTGGCTTACAACACACTATTTTTTCAAAATAACATAAAGGCAAACAAACGATTTGATTAGTTTTAATTCATGCAAAAACATAACTGAGCAGCACTCAACACGTTTACGTAATGTTTAATACGATAATTACAACTTGCCGTACATAATGAATTTAAATGAGAACTGCTTTTCATTTGCTGCACTCGTGTTACATGGCTGCATTTGTACCTGCGTGATTCATCGCTAGCTGTAGCTAAGCTTCAACGTACGGCGTACATAAGCGGTAGATTGAGATAATCTGTAGTTTATTCAGCACACTAGTTGATGCGTTCGATTCCTTTAATTACGTTGCTGGTAAGAATTTATTTATCTGCGGAGATTATTTTCATTTTAGTGCTGACGTTGACGACGAATACAATGACTAGACTGGACCCGTGGCAGTCGTAACAACTGCTCAATGTACTATATGGTTTCGATAGAATTTGAAGATAGAAACATAAATAGGTCTATACTAGTTTCTTGCGTTGAGTTAAGTATCTACTTTAGGGAGTGTACTCTAAGGAGGTAAAATAAATTGGTACCTAATTAGCCACGAATACAAACGCAATTTAAGAACTTAGACTATTGTCGTGGTGCAACAGAGTTCGTGATCGAAAATCAATGTTATTTGGTCGATAAATAAGTGCAGGACTGTAGGTAACCTTTACTGGGCGATATCATATCGGATTTGATAGGCTTAGCGTTATAAATCAGATACATTTAGCTATTCTGTCTGTTCGGGTGACGGGTCCTAGTGGAGACTTACTTATCTTAAGATATAAAGCAATTTTGATAAACAGAAACATCATTGCACAGAACAGTAATTGCCTTTATTCGTAATTTTAATACGAAATCCAATCCACAAGTTACGGTAAAAACCCTAAGTTATAAGTCCTCCTTTACTATAATTATGTTATCTAGATGTTAATTATTTACTTTAGTTATCCTCCGTTACATTTTTCAAGATTTCCGTCGTGTATTGGTTACCTACTGAGAGCAAATATTGTCAGGTAAAGAGCGCGTGCGCCGCGGTCGCGGAGTATCATGCGCGCACTCTGAAAGAGAACTGTATAGACCTTAGATAAGATAAGCATACATTCGTTATTTAAAATTTTTAAGAAAGTATTTTAAAGTTGCTCGATATAAAATATTTTTCGATCGCACGAAAAACAAGCCCTCAATGGCGGGTCCTAGACTTCAAATCTATTGTGAGTTTGCAGAGGTTTCTGTGTTCATAGGGTTAGGTAGGTATAGCCAGGCCCGTATTTGCTTTGCTACCCTAAAGTCGAATGTCACTTGTACGTTATAAAACTACAAGGTCTATTTATCTATGTGACAGTTAGGTTAGATAGGTAGTTTCAGTCTTGGGGAAATTACAATTTACTGGGTGTTGTTGTCAAAAGTGATAAAGCAATTACGAGGTGGACTATATTATTTATGTAATTAACAATTAGCTGTAATGATGCTTTCACTCTCAACTAATATTATAAAATCAATTCTGAAATGGTATCATCGTAGTTGCTCATACAAAATTAAATAAAGCACTCTTACAAAATTTAAAATAATTTCATAAATCATGAACATCCTACCACATAATAAATAGAGCATAAACGCAAATAATACCAGCGCCATAAATAAATAATTGCGTCGCTGACAGTATTCAATTAAAGATAATTTCTCCATCTAATAGTTTCATAAGGCTAGCGAAGTACTCGGGTACCTTGAGGCCCTGGGCGCGCGATATTTCACCGCGTGAAGTCTCAATGCTAACCAGAGATACCGACCTGTTACCGCACCGCACCGCACCGCTCCGCACCGCACCGCTCCGCACCGTACCGCTCCGCACCGCGCAAGCGACAAACTTCAACACTGTTTACCTGGTTATTAACTGGTTAGTATTATTATGTCCAAGTCAATATTATTTAACCTATTAATAATATGGCAAGGTTGAAAGTTATGCTTATTTTCGCCTTAAAACCTTATTGATAAAGTCTTACGTTAACTATCTGAAAGGCAATAACATTAAACTCGCATTAGTAAACATATTATATAATTTTTATTCGTGGAATAAAATTGACATTTGACAGTTTTTGTATGGAATAACTGTCAAAAATTCAAAATTATTCCTCGGATAAAATTATCTGGCCATGCAAAAGTCAGCCCTAAGCACCATAAAGAATTTTTTATTTACCTACCTATTTGCTTCGTATAAGTCACAAAGATTTTTTTTTTCATATTAAGTCCCTAAAGTACTGGCGGTCGAGTCGGATCTCGGTTCATTAGACATCAACGCGGTGCCTGCACCTAATAAGACACGAAATAGCGTGCGATTAATAATTGCTCATGAAAATAAGCGTTATTATTTTATTATTAATGTTACTTAATCTAATCAGACTGCATTAAAGTTTCTTTAGAATCAATTTTCCAGTCAATTGAAAGAGTAGTAGTAGTAGAATAATTACTGTTAAGGTAATTTTATTTACAATTTAATTTAATTCTTAGTTTTGTAGGCATGTCCACAATCACCGTAAAATGTACTTAAATGAATGTATCTAATATTGAACCCAAGTTTACGAGTGGCTACTATATAATTCAATTACATTCTACAAAGTTAAAGGAGAGGTCAAAAGTGGTATAATATTCCGAAGATTTTTAAACGCTAATGTGATGTACCTTATTAGAAAGTTTATTTATTTAGCTGTAGCTCATAAAAAAAATCATATTTAACTATAATTGAGTACGATTATAGCTAATTATGATTTTTTCATAAAATAATGAAAAGTGTTTCAGTACAAACAAAACGCACATAGCCTTTATTTATTCATTCAATGCACTATAATTATTTTTAATGTGGCTAAAGTTTCCGTTTATATTAAATACTTTGAGATTTTATTATAATTTTAGCTGCAGCTCCATGAAATTGAGACAAAAAATATTGATTATCATGACAATGCAATCAAAACGTGTCGAAAAAAGGTCAAATGTGTAAATGTCAGAATGACGTTGAAATAAACAAACGGCGTCCACTCCGCGAGATGGAGTCAATTATCATTGTCATTGACACTTCATTTGCCACAGGGCTGCCAAGCCAACCCTACAATATAAATAATGTTTGTAGTTAGTGATCGAAGCATTTTATTTTTCAACACATGTTTAAAAAAAAAACGGGCGGCTGTAAAACGAAATTAAATGCCCAACAACTTCAAAATAATTACCCTCTTTCATATAGCCCAGAAGGCTGTTTAAATTTTCAATTATTTTAGTGCTAAGCCACATACATTTATTGAACGTCTCTTTTAATCTTTCTGAACTTTTAGTGTCGCCCAATAACAATAAATTTACTAACGATAATTTGGTATGCAAGTTTGTGTGTCTGTCGTTTTATTGGATTCGTAAACTGTTTGAGTCATTGCGCATGGATGGTCAGTGTGCACTCTGAACCGAAGGGATCAGGTGCTCGAGACAACGTGATCAGTGACGTTTCAAAGTGTGTATCGTAATATAATACTATTATGTACTAATAGCTGAGATACTACTAAGCACGTCAAAGTAGGCACTTTACATAAAATATTTTATTTATATTCATGGCATCTTGAACCTATAGGTAACCAAGCAATATTAAACTTATGCATGTAGTTGTTACAGCAATAATATACTTGTGCAAGATTATCCAATATTTCAAGCAAAAAGTACTATGAGAATATGTTTTCTATTATTAGGTATTATATTTTATCAAACCCGAAAGCATAACCTTAGAGAATCCAGAAGTCATTCACCATCTGCATTTACTCAAGTGCCAGTAACATTCTCAACCTATATAGAGGTGCGCGTACGCAGCGTCAAGGCGATCCACAATAACATAAACAAGCCATCGGGACCTGTTCTACAGATTGAGCATTAAATAATCAGACACCGGTGATTACTGCTGGTGATTATTAACTATTTAATACTTACTAATATTCTGATGAAGCTGGTTATACTGGAAGTAGATATTATATTGAGGAAAAAGGCAGGCTATCAAAGGTAGACCACGAAGGATAGATGAGGAAACTGCTTTGTCGACAAGGGAAGAGTACAACAAGGACTTAGGTTTTATATTAAAGGCTACACGGGCTTATAAAGTGTTGCATTTTGTTATTTAATTAGATTTAGCTTCCAGAACATCTAAATAGATAGGTGGTACCGACTACACTGAAACTAATTAAATATCAGACTAAAAGGAAATTATAGTTTCCCAACATGGCAGCAACCAAACCAGTTGTTCATACATATCAACAAAGTTTCTCACTTCGCTGTATAACTCTCGCAGCCTGCTAAGAGGTCAAGCGGCCATCACACCACGTTTCCCTTTCGTTTCCGACCAGATAGCGATCTTAGGACAAACACAGGTACTCGCAAGTACTAGTACTAATCCTCGACGACCAAACAGGTACATAGACTCCGAGTTACATTTAGCAATTATAAGATTATAAACTAAACACCCAGACGATTGGTAAAGGTTATCACACATAACCGCGATATGCGAACGTTTTCATTGCGTTTTTCATTTGCCGTATCTTTGTGTAGCACTCTGAAATAGACCATTTTTCGCAAATAAGCTAATTCTAGCTTTTAGCTTACTACAACTATCGTATGTTACAAGAAATGCCCAACAACGCCTGTGGCAGACTGCACCGTGACGTTAAATACTATTACTGAAACCATTTTGGCACTGGCCCATTGTGATGGCTACAAGATAGGTATATTTTGCTGCTCTTTTTTGGAAGACAGTATAAACTCATAACCAACAACGAATTTTTGTGCGAGCTAGAAGAACATGAGTCGTTGACTCGTAGTGTACTGCGTAGCCGCTGCGGTGTAGTTGCGATGTCACTCATGTGACAGGTTCTAAGAGTCAGTTGATATGCGTGCGCGGGAGCAATAAATAATAATAACTTTATTTATTTTGCGATGGTTCTCGTGAGTCGCGACTGCGTGACGTCAGCGCAATATGTTATTTATATGATAGGTATCTAAGTACGGATGTTAGGCGTGCTCTTAGGTATTAATAAGACAAGCTCTCCTTTACTTCCCGTTTGGAAACTGCACATGTTTTGTAGCTCTCCCTTTATCTCTTGTTATTGTTATTTGTCATCATTATTGGTAACCCTTTGCTTTGTTGGTTTTCTTTGTATTATTTCTGTTTATAACGAAACCACCCTTATATTTCTAAAGGTGCTTTTGTTGTCTGAATCTTCATTCGTGTGCTTATTCTTCATCTCTCATGTGGCATCATTAGGAACTCTACAGCTTGTCTTATGTATCCGTCTAACAGGCCTAGAAGTGTTTAGTTCATTTATGTCGTATAATAACGTCGTATTAACCTATAAAGGTTTTATAGGCGACGCCTCTGAGGTCGTAAATAAGAGGTGATGTAATACGCGATAATAGATACCTACCCAAATATCTGCTGCTGCAAGCTTTTGTTCAATGTCCTTGGAGATTAGTATTTTTACTAGGTTGGTAGATAAATATACCTAATTAATATACAACAAACTTTACCATAAAACTCTTGCCATAGTGTTCGGTTCATTCGTATTGATATGTCCTGCTATTGGAGAATCTTGATGACTTTGACTATAACCCTTTGATGATCGGGTCAAACTCATTGAGTTGTTTAAGATTTTCTTACTTTATCGTCAGTCTATATAATGCAGCATGCTCAGCAGTTTTCTATTGATCTTAACATTACATATTCTATTTCAGAACCGCAACAATTTTCTTGAGTACATTTGGTCAGCTTTAAGAACTAGACATCACATAACACAATCCAAATAAGCAACCTGACGCAAGAATCAAACCCCAGATCGCTCGCAACCAGTTCCATCGCTCCACTTTCTGAGCTGCCAGGTGTTCTGATAACAAGTGCGCAGCGTATGATATCGTGTAGTCATCGTGTAGTCGTTGTGTTGTAACCATTTGTTGAAAGATGATGGCTGATTGTGCTCGCTAAGATAAGGTGATTGAGGCCCAGATTTGCGACAATTGCCTATTTAGTTTTAGAATGTTTGGATTGCGAAAAGAAACTAGATTTGTAGGCTTTATTGTCAATTAACACGTAACATGTAAAAGTCTCTATAATTGTGTAACATATGTTTTCACTTAAAGTGAAACTATAGACTCCATCTACACACTGCTTTTCTAGATCTAATCTACCCACTACGTAGCAGCGAATTGGAAATCACACAAACGCTACTCTACCGTGTTTAGTGTTGACACCAGTTCTAGTTTTATCACCGTTGTCACCAAAAGGTTACAGCACAACTACAAACTCCTGCATCTCAACAATGACTGAGGCGTAGGTCCGAGGCACGCGAGGCACCTTTCTAAAGCTCGACCTTGCGCAGTCATCGCGCGGCGGATTAATGTCCGAGCGACAGATCGACGCGATAACGCGGCCCACTTCCATCAGTGTTGCCAACAGCACCAGAAGAATGCGAGATAAACTCGTGCTTTGACAACTTGTAATAAATAGCGAATACTTATAATGAATGGTAGCCGTGTGGTCTACTATAAATAAAAAACTGACAAACTAATGTCTTCCCGTGGGGGTCTCGGAAATAACTTGTAAGCTACCTGACAAGAGATGTGTCGTAGATCTTGTCAAACTTTAGATGAGAGATTTGACATAATAATGGAGCGTGAGATACAAGGAATAAATTGAAGAGAGAACATCAACCGTTGGGACCAGCCATTTGTTTGGAACTCTAGCAACGGATCAGGAAAATTAACAAAGAAGAAGCGTCACCACATTCGAACGTCTTTTAAGGGCCAAGAATACCTAAAATAGTACATCGTACTACCCACACTATTGAAATAATTATAACATAAATCCTAAGCAAGTCTAGCCATCAGCGATATCGCACCATCGTCACACCAGGAACTGGTCTCCCTGTTACATGACGTTTAGCCCAATGAGGGTTTTCTGAAATGACGTTCGCTAGGTGGCAGCACTAACACGTCAGGTCCAGGCATCTGTCAAAGAACCTATATTTTCTTTAGTCATGACTGAATGATGAACGAATGAATGAATCGAATGATGAACGTCATCATATATTTTATATTGGAAGACCTCTTGTCACAGTGGTGCCAACTGGTGTCGTAAATTTTCACGAAAACCCTCATTACAGCATGTTCCACGTATACAACACTGGCCGGAATTTGGCGTTTGGCACGTAATTGAAGTATGCGCAGAATTCCGGACAATATTTGAATGAACTGGTTCACGTATTAGCAAGGTGCGGTTGTTGATTTGTGGTACACATATATGGCGTGACAGAATAAATTACTCGTGTAATTATTAAAAAACGATATTTTGTAAAAATGTATAGTTTAGTAAGAGGTCTAAATATGGTATTTTAATTACACAACGTTTAGGCCGTCCGTTAACGTTTAACGTTTTTAAACTTGTCTATGTCAGTCCGAACAGAGATCTATACCAACTAGTAAAGTGCGTTTAGTAGGCTTTTTTTGCCTAAAGACCCTTAACATTACCTCATAAGGCAACACACACGTTTGCAAGGGTTAAAAGGGAAAGCTTGTAAATAACACGATGTTAAGTTGGCTAAGCAAGCCTGCTCTCCAAACACACTATCTTCACAACAACGTCAGCCAATCAGTCATATTTATCTGCCACCCTCTGCCACCTTCCGTGGTCGCACCACCGATGGGCTCGCCATCAATCACCACAAAGCCGCTGCGACAGCTGAACGCCAGTACGTACAATGGGACCAAGTCAGCACACCCTCGGTGCAGAAGGGGATGCAGTTATTAGATTTTAATTATACCTATATGTGTTTGTGGTTTACAATGATTTCTCATGTGATATTGCAATTAAATGAAAGATATATAAATAAGCATACTATAAATTAGAAGATTATATCCAAGATAAGAACGCTTGGAAACATGCTGGTCCTGCTCTATAGGACAATCTGGAGCCTAGACAAAATCAAACTGGTTGCTAATTTAATTGTAAATTTATACTTTTTTTGACATTGATTTACATTCTGTAACTACTTTAACTCACACCCTGACTTATTACTTGTAATTTTTTTTTTTTTAATGATAATAGTTTACTTTTACCACGTTTTTTAAATATGTGTGCACCATGTATCTATCAGATAATTAATTTATATGTCATAGTTTCATTTTTAATTCTTTTACCTATTGTAGTAGAGTAATTTTATTTTAGGTGCATCGTCTTCACATATTATTATTATATAATTATTGTATGCAAAATATTGTAAAACATTTTAAAAGAGTAGGTAACGGTGGAGTTTCTTGCCCATTCTTCTCCATACGAAAACTACCCTTTGGAATGGGCGACTAGAATCAATTCTATTTTGTTGTAAATTTTGACGTTCAAAAGTGCCTTTTATGTGCCTATTTGAAATAAATGGTTTGACTTTGACATTAAAGATGCAGTGTGCGGATTTTAATGAAACTAATTTATGTTTCTAAGCGTTTGAACGCATGAAATGCATCACCATTTCAAATTCAAATATTGTATATACCTAAGATTCTGAATTTCGTGTATAGTAAAAATGAAATAGGTACTTATAAAAATCCTCATAGTAAAGCAATTTAATCATATGAGGCGACAGTTCCTTATATTGTTTCATATCAGAAGTACCCGATACCTGTCACCGGCCCCGGACTTGGAACCCGTGAAAAGTGATGACCATAACTTGGTCAATCATTTTATTCTCTTGTATCATTACTCTATGCCAACTGAAGAATACAGTTTTAAACCCGTTACAAAATTAGACCATCTTCCCCAGACAGTTGATATTATACTGCAGTTGAAATCCCTTACCCCACGGTGTCAGGGTGTGGGCAGATTCATCAGTGCTGATCGATCATGTTATGACAGCGGCGTCCGCGCCTCCCAGTGCTTTGTTGCAGCGCTGTAAGGGTTCAACTACCAACTGACTAGGGGACATAGAATATAGAAATATCGACGCGGCAATAAAAAAAAACATGTCTCTAAATGATAATTATAATATGCTTTTAAAAATTATAAGACAAGCTGGATTAACTTGAATGTTTCTTTCAACAAATATACCTGTGTATAAATGACCAGTTTTCTATGAAACGACTCGATCGTCTCAAACGACCAAGTTATGTATTGACTCACATTTAATATCAATTTAATCACAATCATTAAAATAGCACAACGTAAACAGTGGGGCAATAAAACAATAATAAACAGTAGTTAAGTAAAGTGCAGTAAAACATAACGACGTCATGCGGATCAGAGGTCAGCAGTTACGAGTGCTTATACCAGAATTTGTTATAATTTGATTCATCCGCTGTCAAATACGAGTGTATTCAATCGGCAACTTAAACATTCAAATGTATGTAGTGTTATGAAGTTGTTGAGATGAGTGGCGTGATGTTGTTTTAATGTACCTAGTATATAATACGTCACAGGCTTGTTATCATAACATAAAACAGAATAACCAAAAAAAAATGAGTACCTTTATGAACATAAGGCTTTCTTAGTTATATTTCTAATTCCTTCTTCCATAACCGTGCTATGGTTGTAGGTGTACTCGACCTTTCGAAAGTCACAGGACTTCTGATAAAAACACTGATCTTGGATCTTAATTCAGCTAACAAGGAATTGATGGACCATTGTTTTCATTTTGACCACCTGAGCAAAACAAATTCTTTCAGAAAAGTGAGAGTAATGAGCTCAAAATTACATCAACGGCTTCATAAACAAGTTGCTTGTGAATGGCGACATAATGGCCCTATGACAGAGCAGCGTTGCGCGTCAGCAGTTAGAGGTCAGCTCGTCTGGGCGGCAGTGAATGATTCACAACCTCAGAGGTCAGCTCGTCTGGGCGGCAGCGAATGATTCACAACCTCAGAGGTCAGCTCGTCTGGGCGGCAGCGAATGATTCACAACCTCAGAGGTCAGCTCGTCTGGGCGGCAGCGAATGATTCACAACCTCAGAGGTCAGCTCGTCTGGGCGGCAGCGAATGATTCACAACCTAAAAGATCAGCTCGTCTGGGCGGCAGCGAATGACTCACAACCTCAGAGGTCAGCTCGTCTGGGCGGCAGCGAATTATTCACAACTCGCTTCTACTTGGTCCATAAGTTGTGAGCAGAAGGACCACTTGACTTTAGGAGTGGTTACAAACTCCCACAGCGACATTCGATGTCGCAAAGCATTAATGTCTACCTAACTGTTATTAACATTCCTGATGAGTTATTTTTTTTTCTAGCATGAAAATGTTCATCATCAGTTCCTTGGGTGTTTAGTGTTTATGGTATTTATGAGAACAAAAACAGTAGCATGATCCTATGACCTCTTCACTAACATGCCTGCCAAATATATTGCGAGGAGATCCGTTAAGATGGTTTACTCCAAAGATATTTTATTTTGTCTTTCTGTATAACGCTGAGCAAGTGAAATGGACTAGACTCGAACACAAAAGTGACACTACTGAAGGACGTCACTGAAAAAGACTTTTTACAAAAATGTCGATGAGCTCGTGCTTGTGCTGCAGTTACATTGTATTTTTTTGAGACTGGACCTTCTTTATTTGATTTTTTCTATATTATGCTCACTTGATTCATCAGTTCATTATGCCAGCTAAGGCTTGAAACACTCTTGTAATTATTTATATGATGCTTTATTGTTTGACTGTTCATCTGTATAATTTCTATCGGATTGGTCTATCAAGTTATTTTATTAAAAAAATCGTGTTCCTCGTGCAGTTTGTTTGATAGATTTATTGCTATCCCACGCATGATATATTAATACTTGATTCCAGCGATTTCGAAGAATCTAAGAGTCTTCATGACATAGAAATATCGTTTTGTTCTTTGTAAAATAAAAGGATCTTTGACACGCGACAACAATCTATTTTCATGGAATCTTCCTATGGTAATAATTATTTACTTAGAAAAAGAAATTTTGTTTGAGTTAATGGTTTTTTTTTTTCATTAAAAATTTTTAAGTTGTCAGTTTTGCATTCTACCTACTAACATACAAAGACCCTACCCAATGGCATTCTATGTCTCTGTGGCTTCCTCATCTATTTTAGAAAGGTTACATTTTTTAGATGGTAAGTGCTTAGTGAATTGAATTAGCAATAATCTAACTGTTTTATTTTATTTCTTTCTACCACATCCATACATTTCTATGATCCTAGTTACTATAGTATCATGCAGTAGGGCAAAGCTTCCAGTAGAGGGATACGTCTATTGTACGACAGATCCGCGGACGATTGATGACCGGATCACTGATAACGCCTTATTTAATTCAGATAGCTCCTCCGAGCTCTGAAGACCTGGTACTCTTTAAAAGGGTAAAAGAGGATTTGAATGTTTGCTATATTTTTTATGACCAACTTCAGTCTTCGTTGAATATGTAAAATGTGATACTAGTGGTAATGGTAACTTATTACGTTGACGTATTAAGTTGTCACATAAAACTGAGTTCCATAAAAATATGAAATGATTTACTTAATGGGTACTTAACTAAAATTTAATCTCAACAAAAACAATACAATAATAAAATGAACAATGTAAAACTTAACATTAAATTGCTCTATTTCTGTCCCTAATTACCTCATTGATACACGAACAAACTGAAAGGATTTTTTGTAACACGTTTCACGAATAGCGCAGTAGTAATTAAACATCCGATGTGCACAAAAAACATTTAAACGAACACCGGAAACATAAAAAAACCACACATGTTAGTTATTAAAATAACGAAACAAGTTATAATTGCATGTAAACGCATCGTGACGGATTCGTGAGGTACTTATAAAACGTAATAAATGATGGGATGGCATTCGATTTTGGCTAATTCTCGAATGACCCGGGCCGCCGGGGTCGCAGGTCGGTATGTTTGATTGGATATTAATAGTTCCGTTTTAGAAAGTTCGTGATGTTTATTTTGAAACTCGTAATTGGTTTTAATTATGTGTATGGCTTGTGCTGACCGGAGGTTCTGGGATACAGAGGGCAGGATAGGAGGTGGAGCATGGTTCGACATAGCTCCACAACCACACCCTACTGCTATTCCGTCGAGGGAGCCCCGTTTAACTAGATCAGTTACATCTTCCCACTTGTGTCCGGAGATGGTTCAGAGATTTCAAAGTAGACCACGGAAGGTACACCTTGCAGGAAGATACTCCTTTGGTGGTAGATGGTAAGTAAGAAGGAGAAGAATATAGTAGAGGTCAAAGTCAAGTCCTGTCAATGGTTGTAGTTGTGACAGATGTTGCAACAGTCTGTACCTTACTAAAGGGTTCGTAGGTCACAATAATTCTTCTCTTTTAATTGTAGCTATATAATACCACAGTGTTCCCACTTCCGACTGTTTACGCTAACTCTGCCTAATTTGTCGATCACTATTAGGCAATAGAAGTATTTTAATTAGTTCGTATCCATGGTTCACCGCTTCCAGGTCAAGGCAGCCATTACCTAAGTCCTTATCACAACGCTCTGTTTCATTAACACAAAGTTCATTACCGACTGCTCAGTGCAAGGCAGCAGTGACGATGATGACATAATAAAACAAATGTACATTATTTTTCATTTTCCCAGACTTAATGCCATTCAACAATAAATAATAAATAGTTGTGACCTTCAACACAATGTGTTTTCTCTGAGAATTTTATTCAAACACAACATTTCTTACTATCAGCGTTCACACGGCGACGCGTCCTCCGGCCGTGACGTCACGATCCAAGGTGTTTCCTCAGTGCGCGCACGCAGCAACAAAGGATACGCCACGATATGCGCCTGATACGCGCCGCTTCCGTGTTTTATATTTGTTTGGTATTTTTCCTATTTAAGTGAAGGAAAACTTAATGTATTTGTGTTTTTTGTGAGGATGTGGTCTTTAACAATTGCAGTAGTTTTGGCCTCTGTTAGTGCTTTGTGTACCACAACCACAGTCAAGGAAATATGTTTTTCCAGCTGACAAAGAAGGTAAAATTAAGATTTGATAGTAGTGTAAAAAACCCAATTCTCCACCGCAGTAGTTTGCTGTGACTGCAATTAAGAATTGCAATACAACATTCAAATCAATAACCTGTAGCAGTGCCAAAACCTAAAATTATTCTATCTAATTTCACGTGAATCCTCTCAACAATTTCACTAATAACAGCTATCCCTTTACTAAGCGTGAAATAAACTTATCAATCAAGATCAGGCTCGGTATCAGCTGATCTGAGGTCATTACTACGCTACGGAACCGAGAGCACGTGGGAAATTATACATTCAAACAATGGGCACTACGATATTATGTGTAGATAGCCGACGGCGATACAACTAGTAGGTCCCACTCACACTCGCTGCAGATTATCTTACTAACACTGACCACACTTTGTGGTCTAGAAAATATATAATGAATAAATAATGGCCGCTGTAATAATGAAAAAGAGGGTGCAAACTTTGTGGTTATTCCGTGAAGTTGGAATAACCACAGACTGTGGTTGATGTTACAAAGAAAGAAATGTATAGGTTTTATGCGCGACAAGGATCTACGCTAAGTTCTTCTATAAAACATTGGATTTGTGGTTCAAAATAAGGCCTGACCACGAAGGAGAACTTCGTGCACCTGACTATAGTCCGCGTGGAACTAGTTGGCCGCACCTTAGGTATGTGAGCGGTGGGACGGAGCGGCGGGGGCGCTTTGTCATTACTCAGTACGTGCGTTGCGAACAATAGGCAACCCAGCCGCCCTCACCCCCGTCCCCACCCAAGGCGCGGCCAACTAGTTCCGCGCGGACTATAATAAACCTACTGATAAAATTCCCCCTCTAAACTAACTAAAAAATCAAAACTGACACGCGCTTTTTAACCACAAGGCCCACGAAATTATGGTGATGTTAAATGTTGCTTGGTATTTTTTTTGTTTAAGACATTTCTGGCTACAGCTAGATCAAGCCAAATAAAACGTGACCACATATGTTTAAGGAATAGGACAGTGTGAACTTTACTTTATCGCGGCTTGAATTTCAATTTGGATGTTATAAATATTTTAGTATTTTGGTACAATGATACCTTGTACCTAAATAATTAGCTAAAATCAGTTTTAAAAATGATTGTTGTGCCGTCAAGGTTCGACTTCATTCTTTTTTGCTTTTATTGAAATTCTTTAAGATCTATTTTACATTCAGAGGCGTGTCTTACGCATCGGTGGTAGACCGATAAAAGTACAAGAATGTGTATTTTATTTGAAATCGTAAATACCAGACAAAGAACATCTAACAGGATCTCAGTTCAAACACTTTTCCATGGCACCTGTTTAATTTTCGTGTATGGAAAGCAGTTAACACGTTATCAACCGATCAGAATGTCGCTTCGGAACCATTCGGCCATCTCCGGCGGTGTTCGGTGCGCGGCCGCATAAAACTTTTAATTGCCACAATTATGTAAGAGAATTTATTTGGTGGCGTTACAAAGAGCATTGTGCCCCACTCCCACGGTTTGGGACACGTTCCCTCGCATCTCGTCTGATCCTTATCTCTCGTCAGCTCTTGACCTTGCGTCGGGCGTGACCTTTTCGGCTTTTCTCACAATATATTCAAGCTATCTGACTTCCGAATCGCTAGCATTATTGATACTTCCGCAGAAAACTTGATGTTTTTAATCCACGTATGTGAGGTAGCACAAACAACGGATAGTGAATGCAATGTAGCTGTCAGTCCTTGATATAAAGACAGTGTTTCGCTTCATGGTAAGCCAATGAAATGGAATATGCAATGCACGCTCAAAACTGAGTTAGATGCTGGGCCACCACTCCTTAACCTAGTTCCTTGATTGAAATCTTTAAGATATCTGTAGTATCAACTCGGATATTGACCAGATTCGCTATGCAAATAAGGCTAACCTACAAATCTGTCCGGTGTACCCTAAAGGCAAGCTTAATTTACGAGACATACATATTGACACTGCCTAAAATTATATATTTTGTTGCGCTGTCAATTGAGCGAGTTGTTTATTCCACTAACAGAATCATTCAAGATACATAGTCACCACTAAATTCTGTCAAATCTACCAGTTTCCATATCTCGTCGATCATTCCGAGAATATCTGGTATCGGTCTATAATCATCTCACCTCTGTATCTGTCGCGTTTGGATGGCAGCGCGCAATAAACTAATGCATTTAAGGTACATTGTCGCACACCCGATACAACGAGCATTGACGACGAATCGAGAATTATCCTATCGCGCCTAATCGGGTCTTAGTACCTACACAATTCCGGACTTCGAACACGACAAGAGATTTCGAACTTTAGTTCTTGGTGATAAGGTCGTTGGTGGGTGTGTTGTTATGTTAGGGTTGTCGTGTGTGACAAAAGGATTTGTCTGCAGCGTTTAGAAATAAACGATATGTTGATTGCGTTATGTAAGTTGACGGTTTTAGTTTTGTGTGTTGTCATGTTGTGGGATTACTGAGCTAAGCTTTTTTATTTACCTTTGCGATACGAAGGAGACAATCGTAGTTCGAGTGGATTTGTTTGGTTTTGAGATGTCTGATTATGATATTGCAAAAGATATTTAGGTGTGGGTTTATCCTTAGTGAACTGTAAATATTTTTAGAAAAAAGTAAATATTTGTGAAAGGTAAATATTTTTAGAACTATTTTAAGTTTTTGCTTCTGTTGAAACTAAGTCTTACCAGTTGCTTTTCTTTGCTACAAAATATAACGCCTTCTGATTGTCATTCGTCATTATCTCTCTTTACGTACACTATTCGACATTCTCTCTACTTTTTTCATCCCGTACTAAATATGAAGTTATAGCTGATGAAGAATGAAACCTTTTTCTTCCATCTCCATCATTTCCAGCCTCACTTTACTCCAGCAATAAACCAGCTACTCTTGCGCAGTAAATACATAAAGATGTTTATCAAGTGCGATATTTTAAGGCTGCTATCTTAACACGGGCTCATTGTACGACAATTTGTTTGCTGCTGATTGGTCGCATCAAGATTTAGTGGCGTATTAACTTGTGTAGTTAATTTTGTTAATCGTTTGTGGCGGGTTTAAGGAAAACTTTTAAAATATGCAGATGATTGTGAAGTATCAGTAGCCGTAGGGCAAGGATGTTTACGATCAAAGGTCATGAGTTACAGAGAATCAGAGACCACTGACTACTGTTCTGTGAGTACCGCTATATTACTTATACAAGATTGGCAATCGTACCATCGTTTACCACTTGTCTGCATCAAAAACGTTGACCTCATCATTATCATCCCTAACTTGAATTTCTTCTCACTATTATTTATAGGCCTATTGGTTGTGCCTCCCAGTTCTAGTCAGATGATTATCTTTTATTTTCTCACTGAAATCAGTACCAATAACGGCAATACATGCACCAGCAGTAGCCAAGATGTTCCACACAAACAATACTAATAAACAAACGTTAGTTTTTATACAAAGTCTGTACACGTCGCTCGTCGCCCGGCGTCACTCCTAATACGGCAGCACAAAAACCTTAGGATAATATCGTGCAGCGCTTTGTGAGGCACGTTCTCTGTATCCTTCCCTTTGTCGTTACTGGGATCAACGCAGAGTTCCAGGGAATATTAATATGTTTAATGTGTTTAGTAATAGTTGGGGGTGACCCTTTATAGTTGTACCTACTTTAACCCTCTCGTTGGTCTGGTAAATGTGAGTTTTGTGTCAGACTGTCACGATGTGTAGGAAAGCAGGAAGCTGGCTTAAAGGTGAAGGAGCTGAGAACGCTACTCTGCCATTGGCTGTCCAGTAGGACTGTGTCCACAGCCGAGCCCCGCAGGTACGTGTGTGTTGGACCTGAACTAGTTGGCAGTTACTGTAGTATATTGTGATGTAATAAAATATTAAGTTACTGGCAACACCATTTTAATAAAGTAAAAATAAAAAGGTAGGGCTAGCACCCCGACACACTACACTTTTCCGTCCGCTTCACTGTACAAGTTGTAAGTTTAATTAAAACATATTTTCGTTATTCAAGTGTTTCATTTGGGCAATATTGATATACAAGGCGTATACACATCAGTTACTGAACCAGGATTTAACAGGGGTGTTTACAAGCTGATAAAACTATTCAAGGAAGAGAATTTAATGTTTATGTCGACGAAGTATATTAAGCAAAAATAAAGAGTTCCCTATACTTTTGCTGTTTTTATAACACGTAAAGTAGTAAACACATTAACTGCTACGCAAGGTTGTTCCTGCATTTTATGGAACTCGTCGCGATAAAACTGTGTGAATCATAAACATGTGTAATTTAAGCGTAAACCGCGCTCACCGAGATACACATCACTTAACCGTCAATGAATGCTGCGTTTTTATGAATGTGCGCCCGCGCCTCCGCCCCGCACCCCGCACCCCACAAGTCCCCCTCTCATGTCCGCACGTCACGGGCATCATTTACACACACATATCAATACTATTCAAACAAAAATTAAATTAAATCACAAACGTCTTCGAAACTGTCAATTACGCAGCGCCTCGTTATCAAGATCCCACATCAGTTAAACTAAATAATAATAAGTAATATTCAAATAACTATAACGTTATTAAACATTACAAAAAACGGTATGACGTTTCCGATAAGCTAATTGTTAACAACAAGCATCAACAGATCGAGATGTGATCAGTAGTCGGTGCTAACGAGCGCTATCAGCGATCTATTCAAATCGCCGGCGATTCTATAAATATTAATAATATGAAGCGTTGAGCAGCATTAGGTATTCACGAATTTGTTTAATGGAAACACAACGATTGTTTTCTTGTTTTTATTGTGAGGAGAATGTGCGCGTGTGATCTCGCCTCGGATCATGAGAATTGTCATCACAGGGTGCTCTGAATTTGTGCAATATGAAACATGCAACATGGATTCACAAGAGAGTTAACATAACATCGTAGCATTTACTACATGACTGTTAGTATGTAAACAGTATGTAAGTATAAGTTTGATAGACCCTGCAGATTTCCTAACCTCGACATGCAGCTTATAGAGTTCAAACTTCTAGATTCTTCATTAACATCAAGTCCAATACAAGTTCGAAAAATATAAGTGAACAAACTAGTTTTACAATTACCTGTCTCGTTATCGACTGTCACCATACTTGATAGCCGATAAATCGATACTAATCGCAGCCGTGACAATTCGAATAAATATTTAATAGAAAACTTGAATTGTCAACCGAGGTCAACACTAATGCGACCCGAGTTACGAATAAAATGGTAGTTGTAACATTTGAAATGTCATTGCCGCCCGCTCGAGATAGCGGCCCAAGGAAACGCCTATGCGACCGATAGAGATGTTAGTGGTTACGTAATGGCGTTTCGATAGGCAGATAGCAAGCATTGTTCTGTATCCCAGATAGCGACTCACTACTGACGTAATCCTGGCGCAGGGCTAGCGCAGATTAACTTGCGACAATTGTCATTTTGATGTCGCGAGTTTTTTGATGGTCTCCAATTTTAATTGATTTTATTTTAATTATCTAGTCAACCTGTGTATATTGTTAGACTTGGGGAACTTCTAAGTTTCGTTAAAGCTCCAGGTTTTGGTCCATTTGCATGAAATATAGCAGCATCCATCTTACGAAGTATGTTATCATTTATTTGAAGTTAAGCAGTGCTGCTAAATTCACACATATTTTATTTTGGCTGACGTGACGTCTAGAAATTATGAAACCTAGAAGGCTACGCTATTGATATTTCTTAAATTCCATAGTCATGCTCAATAAAATTGAAAATTAATGATAGCACTTTGATCTGATTCTAATAAAAATGTTGAATTTATTACTTAAAAGTTTCTTAAAATCAGTGAGCACTAGCCAGACTATATTTCAATAACTTATATTTCAAGTTATTGCTGTATTGAAAGTTACGTAATGATAGAGTAGCTTGTTTGACTGTTGCAAGTTTGGCAACCCTACGCGTTTGGGACATGCGTGGGCGCAGGCAGCCCGCGACTCAGCCAACACAACCCCGCTCACCTTGAACGTTTAACGCTAAACCTACCGGAGCTCGGCGTAAAAATATCACCTCCGCATCTAAGCATAATATAATACTATCCACTGATGAATAATATTGCTTTGATACGTGTGACGACAGACGGTACCGACACACGCAGCCCGGGGCTGCCGCCTGCGCCGCCGCGCCGCCCCGCGCCCGGGACGCTCCACCCCGAGGTGCGCCACAAGCAGCAACAGCCTGTATTACTACGCCGTACGAGTATTTGTTTTAGTAATGAACATACCGAGTTTTAAATAATAAAATTTATTCATAAGCCGGCACTTACCATATTTGAGTGTGCGAACCGCCGTCCATATGTATGAGTGGTTAAGATATTCTTATTTATGGGTCTATGTCAAGGTCGTTTGCGGCGTTTAACTGTGGTATCATCACTTAGCATAATATCAAATTATTTATTCGCGCCGCGCTAAAACTGTCTGGTGTATGTTCAATTTGTAATTCAAATAAATTCTTAGCATTATTCCCGAGGCGAGCGGCTGTCATAATTGTAACGTGCGAGATTTTTTTCTCTCGCTTATTTGAATAATTCGCGATCAATTAGCATGCGCGCGCGCCGCTTATTGTCATTATTAATTATTTGATGCTTTACACAGACAAGGGGTAGCTGCTATGTTTGGAGTGTTTCCATTATTTTACATATTTGTTCAATCATTCATGGGGTGCGGTAGGTTAGTTTTCGTTTATGTTAATGAGTTGTTAAACGAGACCGTATGCTAATGCACTTGTCTTGAAGTTATAACAGGTGTTGTTGTTTGTCATTTCCGGTGCTTTGCCGAATGCTTGCCAAATTGACAGTCACTAAGCAAAAAAAAATATATATACTTCCCATCCTTCTGTTAATCTCTGTTAACTCCAACACCTGTGTAAAAAGTAAGAAGTCGGACGTCGGCGTCGTCGCGTGCCAGCCGTGGCGCCGCCGCGTCGCCTCCGCGTCTACTCTCTGTATTTTGTGGCGTCGCCGCCGCGTCGTCGCCGTCACGTGACCGCGTGCCTGAAACTAATTTAGCCTAATGAAAACGTCAAATGGACATAATTCGCTCATTTAACATAATATATATACTCAGTGCAGTTTCATAAATAATTTTGTGTGCCTTGTGAATAATTACAATAGGCGTGGCGACAGTATCAAATAATCAAAGATTTAATGATTTTAGGGGAAAGTACACATTAAAAGGATTTAAAACACTGATTTAGTTTTATTTAAAAACTTGAGATTAATCGGATTTTCACTAAAATAAAAGATGAAAATACGGCATTCGGCCATTTTGACTGAAACGCCAATCACAGCGCATGACGTCATGCCTATGTAAACATCACTTGCGTTTTGTTGACTACTACCTATTACGCATTTGGATCGATTTTTTATTAATTTAAGTGTAATTTATCCACTCCACTTGACTCTACAACACGAATCTATAACAACATGGTTTCGCCTTGCGAGCTTTAACCATTGAACTCTTATTATTTGCTTGTTTGGGACATATATAAACACCTTGTTGGGAGTGGTTATTGATGTGTTTTTACACTGAGGCACTGCACACCACTTTGGAATTCATTTTTATCAGATGAAATATGCAATGTTTGTTTTGTCAACACGCGCAGTCAGAGGAAAGGTAAACACTAAACGTAAAATGTGTCAAATGTGTCAGCTTGACACATTTGACGTTTAGTGTTTACCTAGGCGTGACATCAGACCCGACGCCATGACACTGCGAGCTGTTTTCGCGCGCTATTGAAAAAAATATTAGAAAAATGTCTTTAAACTTCGTTCAACTTTATTTTATAACCGAAATATAGGTTTTTTCGTAAATAGTAAATGTGTATGTACATTACGGAAGAGGATTTCAAAATCATTCGTCATCCCTATTGCCTTACTTATGTCGCAATTAAAGTAAATCGCCTGCACAAGTTTATTTATGTCAGGTATTTTGGATAGATATTGCTGTTACTACTTTGTAGTTAGTTATAAATGGTTTTATTTTGCCAAATATTGTTCGTTTGTTTTTATCCATGTCTTTGTAATTAAATATCCTTGTAAAATGTCACTCATGCTTAGAGACTTTTAAAATCTTAAGGGAATGTCTGTCTTGAAAGTTATGAGAAACACTGTGTCGGTAGTAAACACACACATGGTTTCGAAGTCTAAAACAGTATGTAGAGTCAGTAGCGACGCATGGAACAAAGACACCACCAATGCACTATAGAATCAGAACCTTGTTTCTGTAAGTGGACCCATAACCTACGTGCTACATACCTAGACCAGCTCACTAACACGAGTAGCAAATTCGTACATTGAACAGTAAATTTTCGCTCTTAGATAGTGGCAGGTTGGCTGCGCCGGAGTCGTTGAAGCGTGCTTCCTTGAGCCAATTAAAACAAGTCCGACATGCCTTGCCCCCTCCCCCTCCCCGAGCGCAGACGTCGCTGCCCCCCTGCGCTTGCGCACTCACTGCCGCGACGCGCAAAAACACTGATAACACAGTTGATAGGTACTATGTAAGGTTATACAAGAATTGGTGGATTCAGAAGTATTGTTTCGGAAGATTAACAGATGCATCAAATAACTATAGCTATTCCCACACCTACTCGTATGTTTTATTTTTTCTGAAAATTTGATCAGAATAATGGTTTTGTTCTCTTTTAAAAACTTGCTGATTCCAAATTAACCATGAACAATGGTTGCCACAAACATACTGCACTGTCTGGACTGACTTCATGCGAACATGAAGTCAGTCCAGACAGTGCAGTATGTTGTATGTGTGACAGTGCAGTGCGACTCGAAAGTCGATGCACGATGCCATGGCGACGCATTTTGCTTCGACAAAGGTGGCCGCGACTTTTGTGTCGGGTAGCTATCAACACTTCTTGTCTACACGTGGGAAAATAATAGTTAGAAGGAGCGATGACAAAACGCATAACCCCATTATTAACAAACGTTACATAAATTAGCGGCCTACGTGTATTGTCATACTGGTAACACATAAGATGTTTTGTTCAGGTCCATTCACACCGCAGTACTGAATGTAAGCCTTACTGAAACACACCCGCCGCGGTTTTCCGCTTAAACTCACAAAGCCTTTCACAGACTAACGGTTAGATCAGCAAAAATGCTCTTTGAGCTGACAATGACAGCCCGCGTGGGTCTAACGTGTGCAGACAATTGGCTTGAAACATTTAATCAAGTGCAGTTCATTTCATCATAATTGCTGGTCGTAAGCATTGTTTATTTGTGGTCTCACATTTTCATAACTATAGCCATCTTAATTCGTGTGGCCCTTAGCTTAGGTAATATAGTTTTTCCTGTCCTCATCACATTTCATCGCGAAATTACGATTAGAAACTACGCTATTCATTTATATCAGATGACTCCATTCAAAAGAAATATGTGAAATGTCATTGAAGCGATGTCATTAAGAACACGGAGCGTTCAGCCACGGCCGGCTAGTTTTTTTTTTTATATATTTTTTATCTCGTAGGCAATAGTCGTGGCGGCGTACAGCCATCAACATTTTAGGTTTATCTGCGTAACGGGTACATAAAGATGTGGTTTTCATTGGTGTCGCGATACAGCGCGGTAATTATGTCCGGGGCGGGCGCACGCGGGCGTTTTCTCTTCATAAATTTGACATGTTTACGAGACGACGTGGCGGCGGTTTTCGCCACCACAAACATTATTCTGTGCGAGCAGACTGGCGGTTCAAACGCTTGAAGAAGACAAGAGTCTGTAACAATAAGAAAACAATTATGTGGAACCGAGACTTAGCTATAACTTAAAACCTCTAGATTATTCAACTAAATTTTTTCGTTATTGTTGGACGTTCGTTATTATTGGATGGCTTCTGATCTACCATGACATACTAGATCCTAGATGCATCATACTAGATGGCGGCTTCTAGAACGTTTCACGTTTTTAGTTTTTCTGCAACACACAACATGTGGTATAGATGATCTACTGCAACATGCATTAGCTTAATGCGATGGTTCAAAGGCAACGCGCCGGAATAACCGCAGCGTTTGGACCGTCGGTCTGCACAGTCCACACTACCTGCACGTATCGTGCAATCAGTATCTAGCGCTGCGGATCTTTGCGATACCGCGCCATGTTTATTGTCGCGCACAGACCGCGTGTTAGCCGCCCGTCTGCATCGACGGATAGGTACATTTCATGTGTATCTAGTGCGTAGGATCACTTGCGATACGCCATGTTTATTGCCATCGTCCAATAGCTACCTACGAGCTACGGTTAGAAAAATTGTGAAACTGACCCTCTATAGTGCCTATAGAGAGCGGCCATTGGGTAAGGGAAATTTATGAAGCCGTGGGCCGTGTAACGTTTTGTTGAATCGAATGCACTTCTTTGAACGCATGTCGATGTCATTGTCGTAGAGTGAAAAGTGAAGGTTTTAGTGGGAACATGATAAAATGGAGCTTCAAAATGCCATCATTGAGCGTTTTACGTTTTTTCCATCAATCATTAACTATCTTATCGTTCACAAAAAAACTTTCTAAATAAGCAGAGTAATAATTATAAATCTTTTGTATGCACATAAAAATATTAATCTGTTTAAAAAATATAGTGATATCCTTAACATAAATACTACATAGGAACAAATACAAATTTGTTGTAATTTGTTGTGCATACGTTTTTACAATAAACTTCCTAGCCACATTCAAGAACTAAGCCTTAAATTATATTGAGAACAAAAAGGCTTGGGATTGAGCTGCTCCAATAGGTTTAGACAGTGAATGTTGTTGTACACTTAAATTTTTTTTTAATTATCTATTTACTTAAATGTAAGTACATTACATGTACATTTACTGTATAAAGTATTATATTATTTTAATTATTGTGAATTTGAGGATCATGTGGGTCATTGTTTCCGTTTTAATTATGGTCTGGCAGTTTGAGTAGTTTATGCGGCCTACCCAAATGTCCTGCGTTTGGTATTGTTCATCGAATCGTTGAGCTCCTTAAGTTCTGAGTTGAGCTGCACGGTTTCTAACAAATGCGTGCACTGATTGGACAGGTCCACTCAATCTGTGTGGTTTTTTCCTCAAAAGACCATTTCAGACACAAATCTACATGATCTTCACATGATCTGACCTGGATTTTGTCTGGACTTTAAAAGAGACTATGACCTCTGAGTTTGTTTCGGCCTTTCTTCTCAGAGTAGACAGAAAGGAAACACCGACCTCATCTAGTTTCAAAAAATATGATTGACGTATAAAAGTGTATGTACAAACCTTACCTACAGAAAATAAATCATTTATCATTTAATAAGTCTCGAACTCTATCTATTTTATAAATAAGCATAGTGATAATAAGTCTTGAACTAGTAGTACTGGTATTCAGCTGCATCCGGTTACACTGGACGCCGATGATGATGATGACGATGAATAATAAGTCTTGAACTCTAGATCTACTTTATAAATGGCCACCAGTAAGCCACTCAGCCGCTATCATGTTAATTTAATTGATCTTAGCTATTTAATTTGCGATATTCGGCAAATTACTGCAAGCTTGATATCTTTATATTTTTACATAATTAACATTTGTACCTACATAAAATATTGACACATCGTAAGATTTTGCGAATAAGGTTAGCATAGCAAATTCGTAAGAATTTTTCTCTATCTGGTTTAATAAAATCATATTAACGTACTTTTTTTAACAGTGTTGGCCTTGTAATAACGGCCCGGATTTACGAGTTGGAGGTCGTGGGTTCTAACCCAGACAGGCGCTTTACTTTGTGTAAATAATTTTAGGAACATAGGCTGCTTATCTATCTTATATGTTAATTACAGGCACACAAGACTTTCACTAAGAAAGAAAAGCTACTAAGCTTTTCTGATCACCCCGCCGCGCCGCGCCGGTAAGAAATATCTAAAATGTATCTGACGATTCATTATTAGAACGGAACACTTACTAATAAAAACCAGGTATAATTTATTAGAATATGTATCCGTACACACATTATGTACAGATGAAACAATTTAAATATGAACAGAAACAAACGGCGAAATTACGCCTCTTCATTACCGAGTTTTAAATATTCATAGCTGAGCTCGCGTGTTAGATAATTTATATCAATACGCCATAGCTTGCGCTTTTTGTTGGCACCGCAACGGATGAATGTAACGAAATCGGGTAATGCGTGCGCCGATATGCATAATTATCGGGTGCGAGGAGAGGACGGTAGCGGGCAGCGTGAGGAGCGTGGACGAAACTCTTCGAAATAGATTTAAACATTAATATCAAGACAGAAGCTCAGACAAAAGTTCAGTAATTGGGTTGTGGAGGTCAGATAGGCAGTCGCCCCGTATAAAATACTGGTATTTAGCTGCGTCCGGTTAGACTGGAAGCCGACTCCAACATATTTGGGAAAAGGCTAGGCAGATGATGATGCTACTCATCTTTCAAAATTAATTATTAGCATTGAACGACTAGAAAACTGAAGCTAAGGTAGGTACCATAGCTAGCTAGGATGATGATCAGTAGTCGTTGGCTATGTATGCTGATTGCACCGGATGCGGATATAAAACATATAATAGAGGTAGAGCAATAATTACACAATAGTCAAGAATATATTTTCTTAATCACTTGTCGACATTTGTGCATACCTATAGACTATAGGTAAGTATTAAAATGTTCTTTTTTTTTCTTCAATTATAATTAAGACTCTTGATAACCGCCCAGACCATCTAATATTATTTTTACGAAATCCATTACATACAAGAAAAAACTGTTTTCAAGTAAGTATACATTTCTTACAGTTATTCATCCTCCCACACAAGTTTAGGAACAAGTTAGTGAGTGCCTTCAACTTGTGCTTATACCACCGTGACATCGCTATCGTTATAAGATTTTAAAGAAAAAAGAGCTCAAACATTTCGTCTAAAAACGGTTTTGATTATGAACAATTGAAATATTAATCTACGTTACTGAGCCTTTTCAACTATATATTTATTGGACTCCGACCGCGACAAAAAAAATTGGCTTGTTAGCCTATAAGGCGACTACATGACCTAAAGCGCGGTCTTTGTCGGACTGCATAGAAAAGAAAGAGAAGCGCGATGACACAACGCTGGTAATTTATTGTAAAATATGAAGTAATTACCTATTCACAAGAAATGTATTGTTTGGACTAAAAAATCAAAACACTAGTCCTTTAGTATGTTGCTTGTAGAATAATCTGACAAAAAAACAGAATGATTGTATAAAAAACATACTAATATATTAGTATGTTTTTTTTTTGTAAAAAGAAACTTTTTAGAAGTATCTTCATATATTTTTCTATCTTATCAAATTAGTTGTATTATGTTTTCAACACACTATCTACCTAGTGGTCCGGGAGCCACCAATCCTGAAAGCTCCGTGATCACGGATTCTAATATTTTTAATAAAAAATAAAAGTTAACGTTTAGACGAACAAGATTTGCTTGGTCGGCGTGGATTTGATTGGCCGGAAATATTTTAATTAAATTATTTATTATTAAATTTCCATAATTTTTTTTCCGTCATCACGGATTTTGATCAATCTTATATAGAATTATGTGTGAAATTATGATCAACAAGAAAAAATCCGGCCGACCAATGATTTTTAGCCGGAAAGGTCACGCATACCTATTTGAATGGAGTAATAAGGGGTAAAATTTATCCATTATCACGGAAACCTTTTTCTTTTTTTTAATTCACGTGTTTTAATGTCGCATTTATAATTATCTTGGTATGCGTGCTTACAAACTGCCGAAAGTATCGCGCATACCAAATTTTATTGTGTGAGTGAGGATTATACTGTTATAGATTTCACTTACTTGATGACATTTCTTTTAGGGTCTTTCTTCTACCTCTGGTCTCTTCCTTAAGTTTTTAACTATTTATTATACTAATTAAGTAATATGGAAAAGAGGAAAAACAGGAAATTTTTATTTGGGTTGATTATATACAATAAATGAAGGTTGATACAGAAAATTTGTTCAATTCAAGTTTATTAATCAATAATCATCTACATCATTATCATCAAAATTATCATTTCTCTCTTCTTCTGATTCTTCGCTTTCTTCCTCATTCTGTTGGCAACTTAATATTTCCTCAACCTTTAACGGTGCCGATGGGCCAATGTACCACAATGGTTCGAGTTTACTGGATTCGTTTACTTGCCATCCACATTCTGTTGGATCGTATAATGTACAAATAGGTTCAGTAGCATTTTGCCACATTGCGTTTACAAAAATGGTGCGTAATATTTTTTGCGTTAAAGTTTCCCAGCATGGTGGAATATTATTTGAATTGAAATTTATCATACCTTTGTAAAATTTTTCTTTGTCGGTTGTACTTGCAAAATTTTTTAAGAATAATTCAAATCTTGCAATATTAACATCATTATTTTTTACGTTATACATTTCATTTGTAAATCTTTGAAATAAATCTGTCTTTTCTTTATCATTTATGTCTTCCGGATTTGTTAAATGCTCGAACATGTTCTGATATTTTTCATTTTCTAACAGGAGGTTGTAGGCTTTAATTTTTCCTTTACGAACAAAAGCTGCTGTATAATCACAACCTGTAAAAGCATGGAAGCCCGGTAGAGCTATACAATACAATACAATACAATACAATACAATACAATACAATACAATACAATACAATTCATTTATTTGTCAGAATATTGTACAAAGTTGTTATGTGCAGTTATAGCTCGACAGACTGATGTGATGACAGACTGATGATATTGCAAGATTTGAATTTTTCTTAAAATTTTTTGCAAGCACAACCGACAAAGAAAAATTTTACAAAGGTATGATAAATTTCAATTCAAATAATATTCCACCATGCTGGAAAACTTTAACGCAAAAAATATTACGCACCATTTTTGTAAACGCAATGTGGCAAAATGCTACCGAAGCTATTTGTACATTATACGATCCAACAGAATGTGGATGGCAAGTAAATGAATCCAGTAAACTCGAACCATTGTGGTATGTACATTGGCCCATCGGCACCGTTAAAGGTTGAGGAAATATTAAGTTGCCAACAGAATGAGGAAGAAAGCGAAGAATCAGAAGAAGAGAGAAATGATAATTTTGATGATAATGATGTAGATGATTATTGATTAATAAACTTGAATTGAACATATTTTCTGTATCAACCTTCATTTATTATATAATCAACCCAAATAAAAAAAATCCTGTTTTTCCTCTTTTCCATATTAATTAGTATAATAAATAGTTAAAAACTTAAGGAAGAGACCAGAGGTAGAAGAAAGACCCTAAAAGAAATGTCATCAAGTAAGTGAAATCTATAACAGCCGGTCGATTCTGTAAAAATCTCACCGTGAAAACTTAGGTGATGTGAGTTTGTTTTTACTAGGAACTGACACTATTGACAGCTCACTCCACGCTCACTTCACCTAAGTTGTCACGGTGAGTTGGTTACAGAATCGCACTGCAGTATAATCCTCACTCACACAATAAAATTTGGTATGCGCGATACTTTCGGCAGTTTGTAAGCACGCATACCAAGATAATTATAAATGCGACATTAAAACACGTGAATTAAAAAAAAAGAAAAAGGTTTCCGTGATAATGGATAAATTTTACCCCTTATCACACCATTCAAATAGGTATGCGTGACCTTTCCGGCTAAAAATCATTGGTCGGCCGGATTTTTTCTTGTTGAACATAATTTGACACAAAATTCTATATAAGATTGATCAAAATCCGTGATGACGGAAAAAAAATTATGGAAATTTAATAATAAATAATTTAATTAAAATATTTCCGGCTAATCAAATCCACGCCGACCAAGCAAATCTTGTTCGTCTAAACGTTAACTTTTATTTTTTATTAAAAATATTAGAATCCGTGATCACGGAGCTTTCAGGATTGGTGGCTCCCCGCCTTATCCTGAAGAATATCATATATTGTTCTGATTTTGTTTACTGTAGTCGATCATATATTTTTATTGTTTCTAAAACTTGCTAAAATCCTAATACACATAGATAGCCAAAATGTCCTTTCTTTGGTATTTTTCGTCGAATTGTTGAGCTCCTTAAGTTCTGAGTTGAGCTGCACGATTGCTGACAAATGTGCTCACTGACTGGACAGGTCCACTCAATCTGTGTGGTTCTTTCCTCAAAAGACCATTTCAGACATCAATCTACACGGTCTTCACATTTTTATGACCAAAATTATGTGTACCTATAGACTTTAAAAGTGACTTTTTCAGAGTTTGTTTCGGCCTCTCTTCTCAGAGTAGTGAGATAGGAAACGCCGACCGACATCTAGTTCCTAAAATATCATTGACACGTAATAGTATTTGTTTTAAAGTAGGTTTGTCTTATCTTTTATCATTTACAGTAGCGGTAATAATGGAAGCTGAAACATACATTTAGGTATTTTTACAGGCGACCAACATTATTCCCACAGTAGGTTAAAAAAATCTACATTATATTTCCATAAGACAAAGAATCGCTATCAGCTTATCTCGTGTTCGTGTAATGTGCGCAGTCGACATCGTTTTTGCGCTCGCAATTACACTGAATCGATCGATATTCATTTATCGAGTGTGTGGAGAATCTCGCGCCGCGCTACAGCGTGTAGCGTTGCAGCTGAGCCACAGACATACAGGGGGCTGCTAATACTTCACTCAGATTACTTTAGTAGGGTTTAGTAGCTAGATTAAAATAGAGTGTCTGTAAGGTTTCCTGGCATTTCTTAAGTAATCGTTTTTAAATCAGAGAAGAAAACAAGTTCAAGACTTTCTCGTAGAGAGAACTCTTCTAGACTGCAGTACCTATTTACTAAAGTTGTGGGTAGGTAATTCTGCTGATGTCTGTAGAAGTTGTTGTGAAACTTGTGAGCATTTCTAGGCGCTTTGAGATAAAGTGATTGTATATAAAGTAGATTTCTGTAGGAAATTAATCAATACATTGTATTAGGTTTTGTTAGAATTAGCACCTAAGGCAAAGTGTGAACGCAGCAGGTCTTTGACCGCGCGGGGCTCAGCGCTAGGCTCCATGTACGGCTTGTCGAGGGTGGTGTATAATTACATAAGGCGTTCAATATTTTCGCAGCATACCCCAGCCCGTGAGCCCGCTGTAGCTCGGCCGCCGGTCCGGAACACGCAGCAAAAACACACACCGCATCACGGTCAAATGAAGATGTGTAATTACTTGTTTTTTATTAAACCTATCGGTATTTTTTACGGCCATATATGGTGGTGGCCGCAAGCCAACGCCCGTTTACGTTGGCTGGTCTTCAAAATAATAACTTGGCGTGAACTCACGGCTGCAAGAGCGCCCGCACACATAAATACTAGTTTTTATTTTCAACATTTCTATTATCTGGTCCCCGGCGCAGGCGCTCCGCACTGCACCGCTAACGAGCCACCATTAAATATGCGTATATTATAACTCGCCAGCGATAAGACCTCTTATAATTACTTTTAATTCTCAAGCGTCCTATCGAAAGAGTCCACTGCGATTAATTTTACGAATAAGTAGTGCGCACACTCGTAAACAAGCCACATACACGTCTATAAATGGTATCGAACGAATCGAAACAGATACTCGCAGCGATGCGCATTAAACGCCGTATCGCGACGGCGTATTATATTTTACAACAAAATACCAATTTTCCTTCAAATCGGCAATAAATTATTTCGCCCGGAGGTGCGCCCGCACCACCGACCGAGACGCGCCGCGTGTTAATGGCGGACGAAACGAAAAAAAACGTTGTTAAATGAAAACAGCGAACAATTATTATATAAGCCGGTCGGACGTTTAGGGACCCCCGCGGCGGCGCCCGCGCATCTAAATAAAACGGATGTCAGCGGATGACCCGCGGCTCCGCTCGCACACCGCTGTTATTAAGCGCTGTAATTGCGTCTTAGATAACTGATACTTTACTGGATTTTATTCAAGCTTTTTTCTGCGATGGCGTCGTATAACTATTTATTATATATAGCAAGGGCCCTCGTACCACGAGTACAACACGCCACTAGACCACTTCGCTTCTCGTTCACCTGAGCGCGATACCAACGTTGAGTTATTAACCGATTTATTATAATTGCTAAAACATCACTCATAATGTAATTAGAATCAATGTCTGACTGATTGAGGCAGGAGTCAGGACAGTTGTATTCAACCAAGGTCAAATTAAATGATTTCAAAACTAATATTATTAAGGTAGGTCCGCTCATAAAACTGATTTGCAAAAACATTATTAAAACCGGTTACAATAACATCATGGTATCACATTTGTCATTGACTTCACAAAAAATCTGGGGTGTGACCCTGTAACAGACACAAAAACTAAATGTTCTGATGGGCAAGCAAATATTATGCACTAAGCATTGACTTCCTTCTTCATTATTAACTAACTATAGTATTATAACAATCTAGGCTAGCAACGCACAATGGTAAATTAAATCATTTATATTATTCTTCACTGCACTTCTTCGGGACAATGGGATATGCTACGCGTAGGGTCTACGAAACGGTACGCGCTACGACACAGGATTACGAAAACTTCTATTCAAAAGTGTCAAGATATCTTTGCCTTAAAAAAATCTTGTAATCATATCTGCGAAATCTTAAATCTGGTGATTGTTGATACCTACATAAATATTACTAACAGAATTAAGTACCTACATTAGTAATTTTAACCGATAACGGTTGCTAATTTACAGGCGATAATCAAAACCGTAACTCATCATTTAACTATGAATAATTTTATTCCTCGACAAAACTGTCTTGTAGTCAATCAGAGCTGTTGCTTTACAACAGATATAAATAAAATGGTCTGGAACCAAGACCAAGTGGAAATAACTAGAAGTGGTTCCATTACCGCACGTAACGCGGGAGCATGCTGCGAGCGTATTAGCATAGGCCCGCAGCAGACTGGTGGTACCATGGGTGCGACGAGACACTGGGCTGGTGACTCGCTCTCGAATGTACAGGAAAGAGAAGTGATAGGTGAAACTACGAAGGTTTTGAATACTTTGTTTTGTGAGGAAATGTAAAATAGTCGAAACTTAGGTAGAATTCGAGTTTTGTTTTGTTAAATATTTGTGATTACTATGGTAGTGGTGGGAGTTCGATTAAGTCTAGATAATAAATATTTGTATCGATCACAGGTTCGTGCGGACACTTCGCGACCCGCGCTTTGAATAATCAAATCAAACTCCAGCATTCGCGACATCCGCACCCGGTCGTATCTAGTTACTATGATCTGGCACATTATCGTGCCTTTATACTTACCATTCTGTATAAAAAAAAAAATATTCACGCATGTCGTAAAAGTAATATCAATAAATTAAAGTAGTCCTTTTCGGCCAAGTATCCCCATGAGCCAGTTTTAAACACATTATTAATTTTATAAATACGAGTAGTACCTACAATTCTGAACTCACAGTCCAAAATCTCCATTAAGAGGTAAGTATGGCACCACATGTTTCTACATTTTATTTTTATAGAATGGCTAACGGACGTGCCACCTACCTGTCGGTATGTGGACTAATCATTCCGTAGTCATCGGCGACCTTCGCGTTGAGATTTCATAAAGATACTGCGGGCTGTGAGATGTAGCCGCTACCATTTATTTCATAATTTACCTTATAAAGGAAACGTTGTTATACTCTGGAATCATTATGACTTAAGACTGTCTACAACAGATTCACAAAAATACGAGGTGTGTATTACGAAATTTTAGCATCTGTGTGACAACATTGACGTCAATGTCACAGAACTTGACACTGCGGACGGCAAACATGCGCACACGGCAGCCTGTCGTCACAACACTGACAACAGCAGACAAAAGCCGTTCTGAGGAGCGAACACTAATATAACACTAAATGTAAACATTCACACAACTCGTAAAACGTGAAGCACAAAGCAACGAGTCGCTGGCGTGGGCGGCGGCCAACATTCAATTATACGCCTTTAACACTTATAAACCGACAAATTAACACGTCATGAATATTATTTAACTTTTTCTCAATTATGTTAATACGAGTGCAATTCGTAAAGTTATGTTGCCCTAGCATTAAATGGAGCGCAAAAACCTCGAGCGGATCTTTAGCAAAAATTTGCATACATTACAATACTTAATTCCTACTCACCGACTTGTGTTCACCGAGAAAAAATATACATACAGACAGACACACCCGGAAAGGAGGAGACGGCGCGTGCGCAGCCGCCACGGTGCCCAATGACACTCTAAATATTCAAATAGCCCACTTATTACCATTTTAAAACAGTGAATCATTTTATGATGTCAAAAACACAAGGTGTTTTATTAACTTATTTGTTATGAATAACGGAAGATTTATCCTAAAAGGATTTTAATTCGTGTTTTTGTTGCTACGCGTTATTATTTTTTGTTGTAGAGCGGTTACGCGTTAATCGCTGATCGGAGCCGGTGCGTGGTAGGGGCGCGATGTGAGCGATATGTTAAACACTCATATGTTTTAGTGGATTGGTTACGAATGATGATTGACGGTCTTTAAATTCAAGTGATGAAATCATTGTCCGATGCGTATTATCATATTAAAACAATGAATCAATTTTATACGCTAAGTAATACATTAAATAGTTTTACGATCGTTCTTATTTACTGTTGGCATCAAATTAAGATTTATTGCTGAATATTAATGTAAAGTTCCATTATCATACAAATTACGCACAAAGAATTTGGGTATGTAATGGACACCCTATTTGCTTCAAGACTTTACTTCATTGACAAAAACAATGCCATTAATTTGTATCGTTTCATTAAATAAATCTTCCCTAAGGAACTATGTTAGGATATATTTGGTCACATCTAAACTAACAGTTTAAAAGCTTCTCATAAATCACTCGTATTTAAAGGTTTACGTGGCCAATGTGGCCATGCGTGACTCTTGCGCAACGCAAAGTACGTTATTTATTTTCGCGTCACCGTCATCGTAAAAAACAAAACTATGATATATATGAGTAAGTTTAGATAAGACTGTCTCAAGAACAACCGATTATTTATTTAAAAATTTCGACGCTGCTCTAACTCAACTCAACTCAAGACTGAACTCCCTAAATCTCTTAGAAGACGACAAATAAAAACACAACAGCCCTGATCAGTATCCAACCAAGATAATCGACAACAGAGGTAAGTTCCAGACCTGTAGTTATCACTTGGTCATTCGACATATACCTATGCTGTTGTAATAGGCAACCTGGTGGCCACACAAAATGGCGACCCGGTCACTTAATGCTTGATATATGGCGCTGTGTTCGCGCGAACAGGTTCTAATTTGTCGCCCATCATTAGAGCACGTGACGATTCCTACTGATGCCTTCCTCGTGGGTGTGGCAGACGATCTCCTTGAACGCGTGCCAACCGCGGAACAACCCACGATGTAATCACAAAAGATCCACTTCGGATAGTTCATGAATTGATGATATGAATGTCAGAACACCGACTGAAAAGACTCCAAAAGACAGGATGTGTATAAGGGTTTCATATGGTTTTAAGAGGCTGTTTTTTATTTCCTACACAAACAATTTATTCTCCATCGTGTATAAGGTGTTTTCTCCAGAAAAGGAACTGGCCTCTTTTAGACCAAATTGAGAGGTTACCCATAGAATCATTCCTCACACTAATCACTGGTAACGGTGAAATGAACTAAGTCCTTGAGTCGTACCATACGCCATAATTGGAGACATGGCGGTTTTAGCAGTTGATCTTCTGTATATTCTTATTATGTGACACTGTTGTTCATCCAATAGAACGTAGAATGAGATACAAGGATGGAACACACACCTCGTACGCGTCCGACCCTTGGAACTCAATCAACGATAGAATTGGCCGAATTATTTTAATTTTTTATACCTTACTAGCCTCTGCCCGCGACTTCGTCCGCGTGAAATTTCTTGCTCCCCCAACCCATCGCATCGCATCACCCGCCCGCGCTATCACATCGTTTTCTCTTAGCATTCTTCCTGACCTTATTCTTTGTGCTCAGCTCCAAAGAGTCCTGGCGTGATTAAGCTTTCCACATGGATTGGACAATCTAATGCAAAAATAATTGATAATTCCAGAGATTAGCATGTTCAAACAAACAAACAACAGTTTGTTTTTCTGTTCTATTACCTGCTAAAGGTAACTTTATTTAATAATAGCTGTGCCCCGCCGTTTCACCCGCGGTAATTTCAGGAAAAAACCTACTAAAAACTTGTTGACAAAAAAAAAACAACCGACTTCCAAAAAAATACAAAGTGAAAAATAACTTTAATTTCGGAAGTCGGTATCGTTGGTTCTGTATTTTCATTTTTTGACACCGACTTTCGAAATTAAAGTTATTTTTCACTTTGTAGTATTTTTTTTGGAAGTCGGTTGTTTTTTTATTTTTAAGTTTTTATTTTTCATTTTTTAGTTGTACCTGCCTACCCCAAACAAATTCATATAACACTACTTGGTATATGAATATCAGTGACAGGAAGCTATTGAACACATCTGCCTACCCCTTTCAAAGGTACAGGCGTAATGTTATGTTGGGTGATTGCGTAAACAATGCATACATATGCTATAGCAGCAATCGCGGTTGATTTGCTGGCATGTATTGAAGAGTTCCGTTGTCTGTCTCCGAAACTCATCATCAGATCTTTATGAAATTTAAATTGGTCCTATTTAAATTTCATAAAGATCTGATGATGAGTTTCGGAGTAAAAATATTTCCGGAATAAAAATATTTCGAATAAAAAAAATTTTTGCAAATCCGTCTGTCTATACATATTATATGAGGCAGTTAAAAAATAGAAACATCCGAATTGAGAACCTCCTCCTTTTTTGAAGTCGGTTAAAAATATATTCCATTACTTTAAGATATTACTTAAGATTATCTACTATATAAAAATAAGTCGGGTTTTCCTTCCTGACGCTATAACTCCAGAACGCACGAACCGATTTCCACGGTTTTGCATTCGTTGGAAAGGTCTCGGGCTCCGTGAGGTTTATAGCAAAGAAAATTCAGGAAAAATTTCTTCACACTGAAGGATCTTCAGCGAAATAACAACATGTTTGGCGGCTTGATGATATTGTTGGCAGGCGATTTCAGGCAGACGTTGCCAGTAATTCCCCGTGGAACGCCTGCAGATGAATTGAATGCTTGCCTGAAGGCATCACCTTTATGGAATAACGTAAAAACATTATCGCTAACCACTAATATGAGAGTTCAACTTATTCAAAATGATCCAAGTGCTGCACAATTTTCCAAACAATTGTTAGCTGTTGGAAATGGAAAAGTCCCAGTTGATGCGACATCTGGATTAATTACTCTTACCAACGACTTTTGCCGATTTGTAGACTCTCAATTAGCTCCATTCAATCAAAAATTGCTGGCGATTTGGTGACATACAAATCCGTTGATTCCATAACAAATCCCGATGATGTAGTAAATTATCTAACGGAGTTTTTGAACTCTCTGGAGTTACCAGGATTTCCACCACATAACTTGCAACTCAAAGTTGGTACAGTTATTATGATATTGCGTAATTTGAATCCACCGCGACTTTGCAACGGTACTCGACTTTCGGTAAAGACTTATGCCGAATTTGATTGAGGCAACCATTATTAATCCCTTGTATGCCGGAAGCGTAGATCTACGCGAGACACAATGATTTTTAATTGTTTTCTGTAATTACGGCATACAACCGGTTAACGGAAAGTACGCAGGTGAAAATGTATGTATTCCTCGAATACCAATGATTCCGACTGATCTTCCGTTTGACTTCAAACGATTGCAATTTCCAGTTCGCCTGGCGTTCGCAATGACAATTAACAAAGCGCAAGGCCAATCGCTTAGTGTTTGCGGGATAAATTTAGAAAATCATTGTTTTTCACATGGGCAGTTATATATACGTTGCGTGTTCACGAGCTGGGAAACCATCCGCTTTGTTTGTGTTAACGTCAGGCCAAAAATCAAAAAATGTGGTTTACCAATTTCGGCACATAATGACTGTTTTATTTTAGTGTAAAACAGTCCTATTACTGTTGTGAAATGAAATAAAATTTTTCCTTTTCAAATATAAAACAAAAAAAAATTTTTTCTTCTTTCTGAAGTCCCCAGATAAACTCTCACTAGCTATGGATTCAATAAAGTTATGCAAAAAAAAAAAACTAGCAAAGAAAAAAAATTATCAATCTTGTTCGTGGTCGACGTGCATGTCTCACATTTTCTACTGCTGTGCGGCCACTTGAAAACTTTTTGTGCCATTCATACACTTGAGTTCTTGAAAGCGTATTCTTAGCAAACTGTAGAGTCATTCGACGGAAAATTTCGGAAGGTTTTACGCCCTCCTGCGCTTGAAATTTTATAATAATTCTTTGCTCAACAGACGTGTGCACCTTCTCCTCAGACATGATGCTACTGACGCGCAATAAACTGTAATGAGCTGGAGCAGCGTCCTCTCCTCCCCTAGACAGTCCCCTTTATCACGTACAGCAGTACCAAGCGCGTCACTTCTCTTAGCGACCAGTAAAAAAAACAGTCCGGTTTATATTTGATCCACCTTAGTATTTGTTCTATACTTGTAAATTGATAAGAAGAATCCTTGACCTATGTCAGTACTATTACTACCAAAAATAAAATCAAAATATACTATTTGTTTCTTCGATTTGTAAGCAAGTTCGCACCCAGTATCATATTATGAGCATGTCGGACCCAATCCTAGCACTCCAGTCAGCCTACCAATTTTCTCCATTTTTATTCTTCACATTCTATCATTTTTCTAATCAAGCGTATTTCTCCTACTGTTGAAACCTCGCTTCGCACACAACTATTGCAACCACTAAACGACCTCGACTCGTTGATGTAATAATGGCACTAGTAGGTACTGGTTTCTAAGATCCAGATTATCTGCGACGACCATTTGATTTCCTCTGGTTTAGTTAAGGAGATAGTATTGCTAGCTTATGTACATGTAGATAACTTGAGTTTAAATTATGAAGGATTTTCGAATTGGAATTTTCTATCGGTCGAGACAAAATTTTGTCAGTAGGTGATTATACGTGGGCCTCGGTAAGGATTTGAATGTAGCGTAGTTTTATAGTAAAGATCCTTGTTCAATAAATACCAGTCCTACTACCCGCGTTTTGGCGAGGTAGGAAGCGGAGGCGATTGCGCTCAGGGTGCGCCCGAACTGCTTAAGTATGGCCACTCGGTGAGGTGCGTACCGTTACAATATGTACATATTACCCTAGATTTTACTTTTTGCTAATCATAGTACTAACATCCATCCTTATCATCAATCATGTAACTCTTGCAAGCGCCAAGCACTCCGTTAGATACCAGGTTTCGGTGTCCTTTCAGTTACCCTTTCTTTAAGTCTATTTGCATCAACAACATTTCACTAATTCATAGTCCTCGGAGGTGCAAAAATAAGTGAGTGCCGCAAGCATTCCCGACGGGTCACGTCAAACTGGCTCCATTGAAAGTGCACTAGAGTACTCGATAAGTCGGGATCGACTGGCTAATGCGACGTAATTATGTGCTGAACCGACAATCAATCAGAAATTGAATGATGAGGATTGAATTAACAGATCGTACACCTAAGATAAATTTGTTGGATATAAATGACTAAAAGGGTGTGGGTATGATGTAACCATGATAATGATAGCTCTTGTGGAGTCTTATTTTTGCCAACCCAAAACCAATCTTGTTGAGAAAATTGATGGGTAGAGTCCTTTAGATTTTCATTTGATACCTCTGCCTTCACATTTAGGCACTATAAACTATCACGATGGAATCATGATGGTTTTTTCTTGTCTGAAGATACATGGTATGCGCACGTAGAGCCGACAGACTTCTAACATTTACCGCGCACCGGTTCAAGTGTACATTTGCTTGAAACTCGGGTAATTAAAACCATAGCCGTTACGCCAATTAATTTCTCAAAGTCAAAAGTTGTTTAGGTGTTTTCCAACTACAGTATTTAGTAACATTGTGGGATATAAGTTTACATATGCAGTGGGCACAGTCTGACACAGTGGGGCACACTGCTGCGTGAGTTTTTAGATAGGTAGTGCGTTTTGGAGACTCGATACGGTTTGGAGAGTTTATTGCCGGTGCTGGAAAGTGACGGTCAATTAATTCTGACCGAGTAACAAGCTTAGATTTACTGTATGGCGTACTGAATGGCGTTTTCTCTCCGACTCGACGATTGACGCGATTATTGTCTAATTGGCACGCTAATGTGATGAGATAGCGTTCTGAAGCGAGCTACGCGTATGCAGGGGCTACACTAGATTTTTTTCGTGAAGATTTTTTCAAGATAATAGCAGGTATAATTGCTGCTAAAATGGTTTTCATAATTAAGTCTTTGAGCCAAAACTTTATGACTGCGTATGCCTGCCCATAAATGCTAATTGCACTCGTGATACTTTTTCGAAGTTATGACCCAAACTATCAGACTCGAGATTTCTAAAGCTCTGCATGCAATCGTATGAGCCGCGTATATCATCACTACAACAGTTACAATTTACTACATTACTATTGGTCCTCGGTTAAAACGAGTACTGCTGAATCCATTGCACGCTGGTCATCAATCGTGCTGATCAGCATATTTTCAGCGGTCGATGCACTTATGTGATGCGATGCCGCGTGCGTGATACTTCTAATTAATTTGGCCGGCGGCTCGCAGCGGTACAGCGGCGCGCGTATCGTCTCGATATCGACGCGGCGTATGAACTACTTGTCTACACGAGAAGGGCTACCGTACGCGTATGAACGCTTTGCTAAGATTTGTGCCAACTCACAAGAGCTACTGTGCAGTTATAACGTGACTACTAATTCTATAACCAGTTGTGTGGTAGCTTAGAACATTGTAGTAGAATGATATCATAGACTTAATAATTATATTCTTACTCCTCCGCACAATAAAAAACCAAGCTATGAGAACACTATTACTTGGATGGAGTTTTGAAAAACTAAAGAAGATGTAAGAACATATTTATGTAGTACAAGTTGTGAGTTCAATGGAATACCATAACAGTTATTCCGAATTTTGAAACAGCATCATGTGATCGTATCTATCGGAGTTCTATTGGCAAGTCAGAGTCGCGTGGGCGACACATATGTACACACGTTGAGCAGTAATATTTGTCATGAAAGCATCGCACACCATTTGCTTTGTAACTTTAGATTTCAATCTATTTCTGAGAACATTATCACATTGGTAGGTACAAGACTAATACTAATAACATTATCATCTACATCACATACCATTGTAAAATCGTGATTTTGGAAATTATTGGTGATCTAAAATCTGTGTGGTGGAATGCGGTATCGGCCGTACCACAAAATGAACACACATGTTCGTGTGAGTTATCTTTGCCACACTATATCGAGAAGAAATAATATAATAATTTTGTTCGTAATATTATTAATTTGTAACGATTAAAATATCCAAAAACAATTATGTTCCACACAAATAGGTGTCTAAAATGTTGAAGCATATTTAACAACTTGTTTGTAAAGCACCTGCTTCCTTCATCGTAATTTATAGCCGATGGACTCGTTCGTAATGTTTGTCTACTATAAATATTGTTTGAATTTTATTTATTAAATATTTTTACAACTAATACCTACCTATTCTGGTTGTTTTAAGTTAACGATATTTTACGACTAGTCTAATAGATAACACCTACTTCGATTGAAATTGATTGTATATCTAATTATCGTCGATCAGCTGACTGACTCTCTGTAGTTAGAGTGGTCGTAAAGTATCTAATATGGAATCCAAAAGAAAGTTGAGTCCCCCGCGCCTAGAGGCTCGGTGATTTTTATTTTAATAATAAAGTTAATCCGAACGTTAAGCAAGGCAGAAGGCGTGACAAGCGAAATCGTAATTAACGGCTCATATATGTGTGTAAACACGCACGTTGGTTTGGGCGCGCGGGCGCAGGCCGCCGACCCCGCGCAGGCGCGGGCGCGTGGTCGCCGGGCGCTGCGCGCTGGTCGCTTGTCGCCGACAGATTTCACTCCACTTGGCCGGATTTTGGATGGCACTTGAAAGGGCATGCAGTGAACATGTTCAACGATGATGTGCTTTTCGCCGTAATGTTCCGTTGATTGATCTTGAAATGGTCTTGTTGACGATAAGGTCTCGTCTCAAACGTTCTTAAACGTTCGTCGTAATTGATTCTAAGAAGTAAGTTCACTTTCTTCTCTAAACTAATACTAAACTAGTCGCTGAGTCCTGAACGGAGTTCAGTTTACAGAAGCACTATTTATACTTCAACAACTATCCAAGCTGTGATTCGTGTAGAAATTGTTCGAATCGTACCAAAATTACTTTAATTAATTAATTCATTTAAATAATTGTAATTTATTCTAACATACAGAAAACCAATACAATTTCCATAAACTTTACGTTAGTAACGTTCAGCTAAGTATTTTAAAATATTAATTGCATTCATTGGCCGCTTGTCTTCACGATGATTCAATCTGGCACAGACTTAAGCGTGTTTTATAAAGGTTTAAGGCTCCTTCAAACAGGCGCGAAACGACACGCGATACAAAGGCACCGCAACTCGCGCAACGAGCGGTCCCTTTGTGACGCGCGCGATTATGACGTGTCGCGCGTGTTTGTAGGAGCCTTTAACCTTTGTACAAACTTTATTATTATCAAAGTTTGAAATGAGACCCTAAAAGTAGCTACATATATGTATTATTTCGATATCAATCAATAGTCAGTAATAGTCTAACTGTTCATATATATCAGAACTCAAAGGGTACGTACCTACCTTTACCTCAATCGGCCGAAGCCGTACCGTGACGGGACGCCATAAAATCTCCCGTTCACCAACATTATAACAAATGCTAAACTGTGTGTAAAGGCATTCGTCACTGGTCGTATAAATCAGTCGGATTGCGCCCATTACCGGCCAGCGGATAGGCCGCATTAAACCGTCGCGATGATTAAACAATATGGCGCTGTAAACCACGAGGAAACTGCGCTAACTAACCTTCATTTGGAATTTATAGAAAAATTGTTCGAGTGCTTTGAGTTGGAGGAAAGAATACTTGGAAGCTTACTTACTCTGTGTATGTCACTATCAGGTATTTGTATAGATTGATAACAATCTTATGAAAGTATTGTTCTTATTCGATAGGTGATAGGTAAATAAGAGAGATAAGATATAAGAGCGATAGAAGGCAATAGCAAACTATACTCCATCTTTAACCATCAACTTGATAACTTAAAAATGTTAAAGCAAAGTTTAACTTAATTAATACTAACACAATCGAATCAAACACTAGCTCTACACAACATAACCGTCTCAAAACCTGCGCAGCCGCATCTCAGACAATACACGCTAGAGACACTTCTAATCCAGATCGCGATAACCTCGGACAGGGCTGCCACCGCGCGGCGGACTCAGGCAGGATAGCCAGCGATCGCTATCGATATTATCTCCTCGATAAAGCCCTGTTCGGCTGCCTGTCAGCCCTTGTCACCGCTCACCGCCATCGCCAACTCACCGGCGCTAACGACTCTTATTTTTTTAACATGTAGCTCTTGTTAATTGCAATCTTAATATTGAGGGTTAATTTTGTAAAAGAATTTCTTGATTATGTTAGTTAAGATCTCATGAGATGGGATGCTGTGACATGACACGCAAAGGTAGGTACCGCTAACCACTTAAAGTTTTAAATTAATACCTGCAAAAGCTTTCAAACATATATTTTAGCACATGATCTGCATGTGTACTATTGTAGCGCTACACTCCCGCTCTTCATTATAATATTACTTAGATAACCAGGCGAAGCCCTCGATCTTCGTTTTTTTACAATTTATGGAAATTCCCTAGATAGGGAATTTCAGATCTCAGGTGAGAACCTACTATATTTAAGGCTATTTCTGTGTTCTTGATATCTCTCAAGTGTATATTGTACTTGAACACAGTCCAACAGACGGACTATCTCAAGTGTAACGGCGTAAGTTTTCTTGTAATCTTCACTTCTAGATAATCGTCTTGGGCGTAAAATATTTGTGATTTTAGGAAAACTTTTATCTTAACTCTTCCATTTTTATCTTAATTGTTTGAAACTTTTATCATTTCTTCAATTAAAGTATATTTTAGTTCTGAGACCTCTCGAGTACAGTTTTACTTACTTTCCTCGATTTCCAATCACCAATAGTTATGACCCAAATCGAAAATATCAATTACACACGAGTTTCTAATTTATAAACGGCAACAAATTACACATCGCTGGTGTACGGCTTCATTTTAGCCGTGACGCAAACATCGTATAAAACTGCTACATATAGAAAAAAACACAAACCTGTAGTAGTGGACCTGTGTGTTTCGTCAGAGTGGTGTTAGTGTCAACTGGCCGCAGACCGCATTGCTCAGTAATGAACCAGCATCGGGAATAAATAATACAACACGTGAGCGACGCCATGTAAGTTATGTTAATACATGAACAGTTGACGTAAAGCGTACAGAAGCACGTGGCACACGTTGCATACTACCTACAAACTCACTATTAACTTGCAAATCGCTACGACATTCCGAAAACTATTAAGAAAATCCGTTCAATACTTTATTAGACAAATCAAATTGAAAATAGATTCCAAGATTAAAAATTATTGTTGTGCACATAAAAACAAACAGTTGGAGCTTGAATGGGCTATCACTTTACCTTTTATTATACGAAATAATCAGAAAATCACGTCTGTAACATGGAAACAGTAAAAAAAAACAATAAAACCAACTTCAATGAGTTCTATAAAAACATCGTAAAACTCAACTATGTCAATGTTTTACGATCAAAAATAAAGACATCAAATGGTTATCGATAATTTAGTTTTAAATATGAGTGGTTACATGAGGCCGTCCTCCAGGCACCGCGCGCCCGACAGCCAGCTAGCCGGCCCGTGCAGCCGGTGACGGCGTCGCCGCGCGCCGGCGACGTGACCGTCACCGGACAACTCGTGTAGGTAGATATTTGATAATACCGATCAAAGAACTAATGAACTAACTTACGGTACATTTTGTGAGCTGACCCGTATGTATAGCAACTTAAAATTAATACCAAAGACACATTCCAATGACCGCCAATCAAAAACGGCATGCGTTTCACAGACTAGATTTCTATTTTATTTTAATCGATAATAAACTAAATCCATAACGACCTGAAGACAACACTAGAAGTATACGAAACAACTTTCAGAAATGTGCACCAAAAATATTTATTTATCTTGACCAGTTTAAATAACACTGCCTGCACTCAAGTAGTGAACTTAATGTATAGCCTAGAGTTGTTTGCCTACATTCTGCTTGATAGTGACCACACACTTGAAAGAACAGCAGATATAAAAGCCACTCAGCTCCTAACTGTTCAATGAAACGCTATTAGTATGCAACTTGTTTCAAATATTGACATTGCTAATATTACGATGAAGTTTAACGACTAGGTAATCTACACTAACACTATTATTGAAACTGCGTGATTTAAAACATCTAAATTTGTATCACGGGAGTGAATTTGAAAACGGAACTTTAAAAGAACATCATTGCAGTAAAACTTGATCAATACTTGAAGGCGAAGATGAAAATAAATTCGATATAATTGCTCCAAAAATATTGTGACGGAATTTTTATTAATCAGGTTCCTGTGTATGCTCCTAGTGAAAGCGAATTGGACGTCGTCCTTGCGTCACCCCTTCTGGCTAGAGCGTTGGCATGGAGCATGTGAGGTAGCTCAGTAGCGGTTGTTCAATATTTTCATAATCTGTGGTGTCGAGTGCTCGGCTACCAGCTGCGCCTGCGCACCTCGTGGACGCAGCGCAAACACCGCTTGTGTACGTATTGTATTGTTAAACCATGTTTGCTCAATCGTCGCCAGTTCACCTTTTTTTGGACAGCGGCCCTTCAAGTGTAGGTACCCTTGGAACCGTCGCTGAACGACCTCGTACGAACACTCGCCCTATAATTTTAGCAGAATGTAATACTGCAAATAGCTAATTAATTATGGGTTATCGATTGTCTAACGCTCATTAATTTACCAAAATACCAGAGACAAAATCGTAAAATTTAATGTCCCCGGCTCATGGACGAGGTTATAACAATTTTTAACTATCGAATGATTTATTTTATAGCCGCTCTAATGGAATCGTTGGACGTTAATAGTAAATATTTAATTGGTTAATGTTATAACCGGTTTTTGGCGATGTCTCTCTAACTCTAAGATTCCTTATGTAACCTCTGCGTATATCTGATGACCTCACCGCAAGAAGACGGTATCTCGCAAGTGTGCGTTGGTTGTGCTGACTGTAATCCGTGTTGACCATAGAAACCAATAAAGGTTATATGTATATTATCTGGAACGTAACCATCAATCTAAAACAAAGCGCCTAAATGTAACAGAAATAACTCGAGGAGATACAAAAAGCTCTGGATGTGGTAGAGCTATTTGCATAGTCCTACATGTAGGTAATAAACGAACTTTTTGAATAACAAGACGTGCAACACTCTAGACATGTATGGTCTGGTTAGTTAGTACCACGGCAGTTCCAGTATTTAGTATAAAACTGTAACAAAAGCTAATATTTTTAAGCTATACCTACATGGTGCTTTACAAATAATGTTCCGAATGCTACATAAAATGTTTGCAATTCAACTAGTGCTGGTATCAGTTTACACTCTTATGATTATAACAGATAATAAAACCATTGTAGCAATCTCACCAACCGTAATATAATCTGTTTCTAAAAGTTTCGCGTTCTACCATCGATGAATAGCAAGGAAACGAATAAACACTGATAAAGTGATGTTATCAACCAAATTATTCACATCATATTATTTTTATATTATTAAGCTCATTATAATACTGTCAGCCTACATCATCCCACTGCTGGGCAAAGGCTTCTCCTATGACTTCCAGCTCTTTCGATAGAGAGCTAAAGTGGACCACTGGTCGTTTGTTTTGTCCAGCTCGTCCGCCATCTTCTACGTTGTCTGCCGCGACGCCTTCCAGCTGTGTCAGGGCTCCACTTGGTGATATTTTGGACCACAGCTCATTGGGCATACGGCAGACGTGGCCAGCCCAGTCCCACTTCAGCTTAGCGGCTTTTACACACACATAATAATAATTAATTCCTGACAAACTTGAACAATCAAATCATATATTAAATTGATACGACTATATCATGGCGAATAGAGATAAAGAAACACAATGTAAATAAACGAGAAACAACAAGTATTTGAAACAATAAAATAGTACCATTTAAATTGTTCCGTAGTCTCATACATAAATACATGCTATCGGTAGGTAAACATTTTTATCTACTATATAAAAATAAGTCGGGTTTTCCTTCCTGACGCTATAACTCCAGAACGCACGAACCGATTTCCACGGTTTTGCATTCGTTGGAAAGGTCTCGGGCTCCGTGAGGTTTATAGCAAAGAAAATTCAGGAAAAATTTCAACAGAAAAGCGGGACCACGCGAGCGGAGCCGCGGGCGACCGCTAGTTTCTTCATAAAAACGTATTGATGCTACATAAATCGCATCTGATAAATATTTAACACTTGAATAAAAACTTACATTTTACGCAACAACGTTACCTATATTATTTTATTCTTTGCTTGTAGTTGTTTTAAAACTGCACCACAATAACTCTCCGTTTATTATAATTAGCATAACTAATATTTATAAGTTTCCGAGTTTCAGAAAAGTTTGACACTATTCAGAAACTACTTTTATAAGTTTCGGAATGTGGATTTAAATGTTATACAACGAGTATCTTGAAACTTAGCTTTTAAGCTATTAAAATAATATAAAAGTGAAATATGGATTTAAGATACCTACGCAATCAATTCACAATTTGGTAACATTTTGAATCGTGTCACTATTCCACGAATCAAAATCATCTGCATTTTGCATAAAATAAGGAAATACCAGATCGTTCAGCATAGCAGCGCTGATACAGTATTGATAAAACGTTCTATTTCGATTGGTATCACTTCTTCTCAAGTACCTAGTTTGCTAGTCATGCACTTTATCCGACACATCATCTCGAGAACTTCCTCAAGGAAGAGTTCTAGCCGAAGGGTGCTGTGTACCGCCGCCGGTTTCGTGGTCGGCTACATGACACCCGCCGCAGTCAGCGAAACACGACGCAGACACTTCGTATGCGTTAAGGCTCCTACAAACAGGCGCGATACACGATATAATCGCGCGCGTCACAAAGGCACCGCTCGTTGCGCGACTTGCGGTGCCTTTCTGTCGCGCGCGATTTCATCGTGTGTCGCGCCTGTTTGAAGGAGCCTTTAGTTTTTAGTGTAATTATAATGTTGTATGTATTTATAGTACGTTTAAGTAATATCGTATTGCATGCGTTTGCATGGGCCTTGATGTCTAAAATAAATAATCCTCTAAGGTTTTGATAGTACGAAACCCTTTATTTAGCCCACGTAGAATAACCCTAAAATCAAGTGGTACATAATTGGTAACCAGTAGTCGCCTGTACTGCAGAATCTCACGAACGAATACACTTTGAACAGTTTGAACCCAACAGAACAATCGATAAACAGAGTGTAAGGATTCAGAGTCAAGATTTGCCACATTCGTCAGCAGCTGTTGGAATTATAAAAGCCGACAGATAATTTAAATTGCTCAATGATCGCCCCAACAAACCTGTCGTCTGTCAAGACAGTTTCACTAATGACACTACCAAACAGTTTAGTGGATCGAGTGACTGGCAGCTTTCACGTTGTTTTCCTTTCACAGCAGACTCCTCATCACCACACTGATGTTATTATCTAGTAATATGGCGGATGTTAGTTCATTGCACCTTCTTGTGTTTGTGAGCGTAATGGCGCGCGCCACACGGATGTGCGTACGCAAATATTAGTAGTGGCTTCACAAGGTCGGGGCAAATAGATAACGAGGAATGCTCTTTGCTGTGTACCTACTCAAAGAGCATTCCATTTGGCAGATATCATACTTATTTTTGTTGTTTGCTTAGCTTTTTACTAAGGGCCCTCAGAGGTAAAACAATCAGGAGTACCTTCACAGATTTATAAATATGTTTTTCAACCTGGTATTAACAACGATGGTAGTGATCAATTTTATTGGCTTTAGAATGTGTAAAATATGGTCAACTGGGAGCCTGTATTTTGCAAAATTATAATTTCAAGAACAGCCACCGATCTCAGATGCATTTTTATTCCAATCTTTAAATAATATGTAGTATTGTTACCACTTCACCAGACTAAACTAAGAAAATAATACGATATATCACACTCTATTTATTTATATTTGCATTATCTACAATCACACGTTTCTTTCGGCTAGTCTGATGAAGTTCACGGCAGATCATATCGCGTCACTGTTGAATAAATAAACTGCTTTACATCGCGTAATTCGGTTTGACGCGACACTGCACGTACGCGGCGCGGCGCGGCAAGGCACGACAACGCATGTATAAATATCGCGTTATCGCGGAACGTCGCGACCACTTTATCGCCCTTTATCCGATTTCATGAGTCAATCTCTACGCCATGGGGAGACTGTGGATGTGCCCGCTCCTGGCGAAAAGTTCCTAAACTTACTACTAGTAAGTAATAGTGACTTAACATCTGAGACTTAACCACTACAACCACTATAGCGATCAAACGAGATTGTAATTAACTAGAGGGACATTAGCCGGCCATATCATAACTTTAAATATACATAGAAAATGCCGTTGTTACTAAAGGCTTCTGCAAACAGGCGCGACGCGCGACGCGAATCGCTCGCGACACCGCCCGACCGCTCGTTGCGCGACTTGCGGTGCCATTGTGTCGCGCGCGATTTTATCGTGTGTCGCGCCTGTTCGAAGGAGGCTTAATTTCTAAATTAATGATAGTGATAGTGCTTAGCTAGCCATTAGGCTAGCTAAGCACTATCACTATCATAAATCTCTTCTGAGGGATCACCCTCAGAAGAGATTTGATAACCTTCTTGAGTAACGTAATACAGGGACAGGTCCACACGAATCGTGCGGTAATATGATTGAAAGTAAGAAGCGATCAGATTAAGGCGCGTACGTCCCAAACAAAACAACAGAAGTCCACAAGTCACCGCGCGCTGTCGTGACCTCGACCACTTTAACAGATGTTAACAATATAACAACAAAATAATTGATGTGGAAGAATAAGTGGATGAAACCGGCGGTGGTCCATTTCACTGTCATATCCAAAACGACTGAAGTTGCTTAAAATAATGTAAGTCGGCTGTAACTTCAAAACATACGAATACGTCAGAGATTGGACACAATTCATTATCGTCACAAACGCTCTGTGGAGAGCGAAGCGACTCTGAAGAACAAGAACTACAACACATGGACCCAAAAGTAAACAACATACTTAGTGTGATTAGTTTTGGAAGGCATTTTTTTTTAATCTGCTTGTAGCATAGACATTACAGTGGTACAGTTACGAGACACATGATAGCGTGATAGCGTGAGTGATAGCATAGACCAGACTCCAGTTTTAGTTCGTTCCTACCATCAGATACTTCGTATGTCACAAACAGGCCGACATGCACCTTTATGTAACTGTTACTCGCATACCTTAAATATTTGTCAGTCAACCTGTGTCCACGAAATCATTCAATAATTCTTTCATAATGTTCGTCATTCATCAGTTTACCGCGTTGATTAGCGTTCCTCCTCTGTTTGCCTACAAGTGAACCGATATTACGTCAGGTAACACTGTGCTGTCATACCGCCTGACACGAAATTACACACGATAATCACCTCTAAGTCTATAGAGTTAAGGAACATAAATGTGTTTGAATATGCTGTTGTCAGTGCAAACATTCGGCCGCTGCGCCCGCGCCGCCGTTCGCACCAAACAGTGTTTTGTCTTTGAGCTGCCGTGGTTCCTGCCATAGATTATGAATGTAGATCACGAGTTTTTTATTCTTACCTAAATACATTTTTGAACAGTTGACCAAACACACCAAATAAAACTTTACCATCAGGCATTTTTTTCTTTCATTGATCTCTCTGCTTCCATTACAGCACATCGACTCACACAACTGCATGGAGAGGGTATTCAGTCACCAACACCCTGGCACCCTGGACAGTAGGTCAACCTCCCTTTTACACGAATCTGATAATCTGTGTTCCACCTGTTAACAGCAACCCTATTTTGATCATAGTCAGTTCAGTTTCCTCAGCCCCAAGACATTATCGTGGATGCAACTTGACGCATCTCCCCAGCACGCATCTGCACCTAGCTAGTCTTTCAGCTGACAGTCCACATAAGACAAAGCGTGTTTAATTAACCGCGTGTTGACTGTCGCCTACTGCCTGTATTGGTTCTCAGAATACTTGGCCGAGGTTTGCTCGCACCGCTTACTTCGACAGTTACTGTTAACCAAACTGATTGTGGGAAACGAAAGTTTGGAACTATTGTTTTTAAGTTGAAGTTAAGCTGTTTACTTAGGCACCGTTGAAAAAGCTTCCAGTGATCAATTTGATCATGATATTAAGAATTGATTGCTTGAATAATATGTTAGCAATTGATGGTGTCAAGTTAAAAACAACAACAACAACAACAATTGGTGGTGTTAAGTTAGGTGCTTTTGTAAGCATGTTGAGAATGGTATGGTATACTTGAAATAGTACCAGTAGCTCGGTACTATATCGCTTTCCTTGGCTGTGTCTTACAAGGTATGTAACCGCCACCTAATATGCTCATGTGTTTTTCATGGTTGCTTATCACATCAGTTCGGCAAAACATACGTGGAGGAACTAGCCAGCTATGTGTTATTTATTACAACATCCAATGGTGGTCACAACGCGTTGGATAAATTTTCCGAGTGCGAGCGGCCCCGTCTCACATGTATTTATTACTTCCTGACCGACGACAAACGTCGGTAATTGAGCGATCACGACGAGACCATAACTCCTATCAAACTATCGAATTACACGAGCAACCCTATCGCTGACCGTTCACCAGGCCTCTTATTCTTTGGCGCCTTCTTTCAGATGGAGTAGCTCCGTCCCCTTCGCGCTCATTGCTAGAGCGCGGTCGAGAAAGAGATAAAGGATCGGGTGACCATAATCGGTACGCAGGTGGAAATAGTGACCACCGGTCACTAGGGTTATCAAATTACAGATGATGCGATGTGAAATTTATCGATACAACGCACGCGTGTAGCGGGTAACGCGGTGAATTTATAAAAAGAATTATATGTCGGACGAAAGTGACCGTTGTCCGCCAAATCGGGTACATTGTCGGGCGTGTGAATAGTACTCATTTGAAATTGTAATTGATCGGTTTGTGAATTAAGTAGGAGACTCTGAGGTCAGTGCGAAGGGCAAGACGTACGACTTCCAACAAGTATTGTTTTTGCTGAGTCTTCCTGGATCGTATTTTATAAGGTCATAAACAAGTTCAATAATTGTTTACCTGATGCCTGATGGCTAGGAAAATTTATTTATTCAGAAGCAATTAAGGGATAAAGTCAGTTTTTCTAGCGTGCCTAGTGTGCCTACCAGCAAAGCGTGTGGAAAAATAATATCGCACAATTCACATCATACTTGCAGTTGCTTCCATTACCAACTGATGTTTAAAAGATGCGAAACTGAAAGTTCGCGTTAAGAGAGCACTTCTGTAAATATTTTCCTTCGAAACGTGACACTATTTAGCTTCAGATGGGTTCGAGCTTGGCGTAACATTGGCCTAGATGAATCTATTGGCACCAATCAGGCAACAGGAACTCGGTGGACTGACCGTTAACAAACAACATCAGCGTTATACGTATAGGAATAACAATGTAATACAGGAATTGAAGCATTTTATTTGATCTGTCAATCAAATGTCACATCATCATATTATCATTCATTCATTTGTTTTGCATTAAGCACAGGTAGTGAGTCCATTTTAATTTCTGATAAGTACTCGTATAGTTTGAAAAAGCTCGATTTCGGTGCATTATTTTAATTATCTAGTCGAGAGCTACATATTGCCTCAGAGCCCTCTCCACAGCAAACTCAAATAAACCCGAATTCAAATGACATAACAGTTGAATTATCGAGTATAGTTAATTGAAGGCATACGAACGTGTGTCGCAACGGACCGCTGCGACCGATGCAGCCATGGAGTAAGCAGGAATGGAGAGCTTATGTGCAAGCTAGCGATACTCAGATGAAAATATAGGATAGTCCGCCACGCTGCCGTAGCAGAGTAAATGTTGCCATGATTGACGGAAGCAGGCTGATAGTCGTTTATTACAAACGCAAGTTCCGGGCAGATTGATGGGTCTCATTCCATTATCCATATTAGGTATTGATTAGCTGCCTATACCAAAAGGTAGTCATAGCGGATTCACTTAGGATACTTTGAAAATTGTCATGAGCACTCCATTGTTGTATGATGATGTCGGTGCGGGCCGCGGACGGCGAGCGACGGCGACGCGCGGCTAATTCGGCGTGCCCGATCTCCGTCATAAATTGTGCTAGAGCCGCGCAGCGTGATGCCGGCTCGTCTTACAGCCTCTCACAGTTAATTGACCCAACTTAGATATTTATATTAGGGTTTAACATATTTTATTTTAAGGTATGGATTTGTGCGATTGTGGGAATATTTCCTCCAGATTCTTATTCAAGTTGCTTCTCATCAAAGAAGAGAGCAGATTTCTGAACCTTTGCGCGGGTCAATGCTCCCATCACATTATCTGCCGCTGAGATGGGTTTTCCCTACACCAAGCTTTATTCGACAGATAGACCGTGAAGTGTAGCTAACACATTGGTGATTACAACATTATGATAATGGTAACATAAGAATAGGAGCCTAATTTACTTAGTTGTCTCTCAGGACACATGAAACATTGTAGGAAAAGCTGAACTGATATTGTAATGCCATTAAAATGAGGAGGTAAGGGTAGTCTTCCTGTGACTATGAGGAACTTTGTATTACACAGTCTACTACATTTAATACGTAGACGCAAGCAACCGATGAATGAATGAATGCTTCTAATCTTATAAGTACATGCACTGTTTTACAATGTTTTTAGACACGGGCTGGCAGGGTTTTTAAGCTGACTGTACACTGTGTCGAAGTCAGTTTACTGAGTAGAATCCACACTGCAGCAGGTGGGGCCTGCTGCACCTTGATAGGTACTTCACGCTTATAGCACTTGTTTGTGCTTATAACAATTGATTAGTACTCGTGCCCATAAACGGCAAGATAGGTATACTCTAATCATAAATTAAGGTGCTTAGTTCCCGAGGTATAGGTTACACCTCTGAGCAGCTATCTAATCACAAGCGTGATTACTGCCAATGTTCGGCCATTTATGTTAAATTTACTGGCAGAAACAATTACTAAGCTTTCCTAAAGTTAACAGATAGAAATCTATAAATCACAGCTCAACAAGAGCCCGAGTATTCAAAGCAGTATTTAAGTGAAGGGAACATTTGTAATATATCGTAAATTATCGATTAAAATCGGTTTGAGTGCGCGTGAGACAAAGTTATGTACGCAGCCAACACTACATCAATCCTGCGTGCACTCAGCTCGGAATATAATAACAGACATGTTTACGCAAATACTATTCAAAGGGCCTCTATCGCTTAATATCGACGACGACGAAATTTAGAAACGGTCGAGTCATCAGAGTGGACCAGTCACGTATCCATAGCAAACGATCAATAAGTTAGAATCAACAGTAACAGTAGCCAAATAACTGGCTCTAATCCGAGTCGAATCGCTGGATATTTTTCAATAACGCACAGAACCGATGATCGGAATAGTTAGTGAGGAGCCGGGACTGGATCGCTCGCTCAGTTCGTTTTTTTGTGTGGGAACATTTCGTTTTTCAATCACAAGCTAACCTTTTTACGGTGCTGGTGTACATCGAAGGCGATAAATATCGAAGCTTATGGCCGCGGTCGGCTTTGAACTGCGCGTTTTATCCAGATTGCTACACAATTTTTTGGGTGTTCATATATTGTGGATAGCGGCGTGGCCGGCGCGTGGGCACCGCCCGTATATTTGTTTTACACGACACAAGCTTGCTAAAAACTTGGAACATGATAATCACCTGCTGTTCGTACCGCAATACTTTGCTGTTCGTACCTTTTTTTTTCAGGATGAGAAATCATCAAATGACCCCTCCCGCTCGGGGTGGAGCGGAAGGGAGTGTCTGACTCTTACTGACTAAAACCTACCCGTGTTCCTTCCTTAGCCCTTTATGTTCCGGGCCAGCGGTACCTTTACGTGTTAACATGGACAAAACTTCTTGCAATTTTCTCTCTCTTGTATACAAATATAAAAGTTATCTTAGTGGTCACGACGCTTAATGGTGACATTAAATTTGCAGTAAAACATTAGAACTCATCTTCGTTAGGGCGATAGGCATCAATGTTGAAACCAGACCCATTTGTATATATTCTTAAGATCTTACTAGTTTTGTAGGACAAGCAAATAGGCATAAAGCTAATAATAATCTGCTAAAATCTGTTCCGCGTCTACTTATAGAACCTTGCGCAAACACAGATTTCAGACATCCTTAGTGTTGGTCGAATGACGAGCATAGAGTGTAGACCGCTCAGAGGTCGCCAATACCTACTTACATAAACAACTCATAATGTATTCGCACCGAATCGTTAACATTTCAATATTGGTAGAATAAAGTGAGTCGACGTGATAACTTGATTTGTGCAAATATATAAACATAATACCTACATTATTAATGAACTCAGTTATTTTATGCGATTATCGATGTTTTACGATGCGGAAATTGGTTTTATTAGTCAGGAAGTGCATCGTGTTTATACATATCCATCTGAATATCGTTATGAGTTTTGTAATTTTAATTATTTTATAACTAGCTGCGCCCCGCGGTTTCACCCGCATAAGTATCGATCCCGTGGGAACATCGGGATAAAAAGTAGAATGTTAATCCAAGGTGTCAGCTATCTCCATACAAAATTTTATCAAAATTGGTCCAGCCGTTTGAGCGTGAAGAAGTAACAAACATAATCACACACTCACAAACTTTCGCCTTTATAATATTAGTTTGATTGTTTACACGCATGCTTTCGATACAGATCTATTGATTTACTGCTACTAATATGACTGTAGAATTCAAATAATGGCAGTAAGTTCTGTAACCGCCAATAATATATATTTGCTAATGATAAGTTCTATTCCCGATCGGCACACATCGGTCGCGGAACTAGCGCGGTCATCTTACAGTCCTGCTTATGACTGGTTTACGTTAATTAGAATGTTCCCGAGCATGGCCCGGACTAACATACTCCTTTAGCCTCATCTGAATAATTGTATCAAAAAACTTTATACAGGCCAGGAATGTTGGCGGTTCTGGTTCTGATAGTCTGTAATTAACATTACGATGTGCTCAACTTCCCTGCAAAATGTAGCCAAGATACAGAATTTGTTTTTTCAGGTCTCAGGCTCTAAAAGTTAGTCTTTATTGTTGTGTGTGTCTTTATGTTTTTATGTTCAAGTGCATAAAGTATTGTTTTTCTAAGATTAAGATAATCAGGTCCAACAGCCACACGCACAATAAAACGTAGCAGTTTAAAGTCGTTATTTATTTAGTTTGCTTTATTTTATATTACTTCCGTGTTTTCTATCGTTAATTTAAATAAACCAGAAATAATAGTTGTCATTTATTATTTAAAAACGCAAATAAACGTTTTTATAACTTGTCAGTTTGAAGTATCCAAGTCGAATGCCACAAGTTTAAAATAAAAAATAAAAAAGTTTGGTGGTGGGAATTAGCTATTCTCTTCTTCAATGTTGCAACATTTTTGAACAGTGAAAATATTGTTAATTGTTATATATGTACCTTATGTCTGTTTCATTTTCTCGCAATTGAAGTGAAAAGCAGAGTGTATAAACTCGGGCATAAACGAGCCATTTTACGCACTAGTTGTACAACCTATTATTTTATGCGCTTTCATAAGCAATCCGTTCTCAAGTATAGTCTGGTGTGTCAACAATTATCCCCAGCGTTGGGCAAGGCGTGCGGGGCGTGCGGGGCGTGCAGGGCGTGGGCGTGCGTTGCGCAGGCGCAGCCACGCGCCCAGTTTCACCGCAACAAAAGACACACGGGTGACTTTTGACTTTAGCCGTGCGGTTAAGCTTCATAATATAATTGAGCTCGAACAAAATCCGGCCGGGTATTACCATACAATGGGCCAGGCAGTTCCGTCGAGCCCGCCAGGTCGCCGAGGGCAAAAAAACACTACCACTTGCCATCCAGCGCTGACGGCAACGACGCAACGCCATCGCGTTCTCAATCAAATTGATACTCAATTGTCCCTGATATAGATTTTAATTTCGATTGCCGGTTAGTGCTCTCAAGGCGTTGTTGTTTTCAGAGGGAGGTTGGCAGGCGTCCATCGAAGGCAGCCCATCATGAGCCCGACGACTGTTTGACGAGTGACAAGAGTCTAAAAAACGCACAGTGTAAGTTACCTACTGGCTGAGCGAGTCGGGATGTTCGCAGTTTTGAGTTATTGCCTGGGAGCAGTGGTTTTTGCGCGCTCGTTGCCGTGTCCCGCGTCCTCTGTTGCACTGGATGCTTCTGATTGATGCGTTTTGTTTACTTTTCTGTCTCGGACGACGAGCGTTGAGCTTTTTGACGTTTCCAGTTTATTTTTTTACGTTTTTGGGCCGTCGTGCGCATCTTTAGCGGAGTTTACATACAGTATAATATTGTGGAGTAATTGATTGTTGGAATAGGTTGACGAGCGTGCTCGTGTGGGACGCCGCGCGCCGGCCAGGTGGTCTGCACGTAGGTGACAATACACAATGTGACCGCATTTACAGCTATCATTGGAGTATCGCTAGTTGTAAAAATGTCACATTTATTTTACTTTTCGAAGGGCGCTATGATTTCGATAGTTTCTGGTTTATTTACATTTCCAAGTTTCGTCTGTGGGGAAGTCGCTTTCTATTGGGATTTTAATTAGCGTTTATTAGCAGTATTAGCACAACGATCGAAAGTTTGATGGAAATATTGAGGCAGTTTTTGATTTTGTGTGCGATAAGTAGTATACTTAAACATTTTTCAAAAATTATCGTATCTATGAAACAATAGATTTTTCAATCCCTAACCACTAACGAACTACCAAATGCCTCACAATGGTACTACATAGCGCTGGTGACACTCGTGTGCGTAACTTTCTACGCGCGATGCCGCACACATACGCGCCTGGTTGTATCCGGGTAACGCATTGTATGTGCGCTTGTTTGTTTCACTTACAAACGTGACGGAAAAGACACCTCTGTTTTTTGGGTGAAGACAATATGCGACAGTTCTGTGTTGCATAAAAGTTAGTGAGAAAGATCAGAGAATGTAATGCAAGCTTTGCTCATACAATGATCACGCAGGAAATATTTAGTTTGAAGTTATAAATAATACGCAAGTTCCTTATTGATATTGTGTCCATATCTTATCAACCCCTTGCATTTTAAAGAACTAGTATTATGCCGAGAAGTCATCTACACAAATAACATGGGCATACTATTGCAAAGACAAGCAATAGCATGAACGAAATATTTGCATATTTTCTAAAACTTACGTATGACGTGGTCGAGTCAACTCCGGGGTGACGAAATATCCTTACTTGCTGTAGAAGATGACGGCACGGTTGGCGCAGTGGTTAAGCGATTGGCTGCAGCGCTGCGTGTCGCGGGTTCGATTCCCGTACGGAACAAATATTTGTATGACCTACAAGTATTTGTTCCGGGTCTGGCTGTTTGTGTATGTGAGTTTAAATGTTTGTAAACGCAACCACAATACAGGAGAAATTCCTACACTGGGGCAACGTGTAAAAAAAAAACAAAAAAAGCTCTGTATGATTTTCTTCCGTCCAAATAGAAATATACATACTTACCCTATAAACAAGATATGTACAAACGGACCAACACAATCATGCTACAACTGCATACGTCTAAACATGTTGTTAATTTCATCCGCCGCTCCATCACGACTATGCTAATTGTAATCCTTACGCCGGGCCTGCGTACTGTCAGAGCAAGTTATGTCGCTCATTTGAAGTTGTTGTTACGCTGGAAAATAATTAACTTTCAAAATTATCGTTTTTAAAGACGCCACTCTGCTGGCTGAAGCATACATAGGGATTTTTATCAGGTGATAATTAGGTACACTACCAAAGGATAAGTTTTCTGATTCGCGTTCCTCACATAAAACTTATTCCCAACCAACGGGTCTTTGAAGCCAGTTTTACATCGTAGACAGTGGTTGCCTGTCCTAAATCTCTGAACATAATAAACTCACTTCAACAGACTTTGGAAAATCCTCATGCCATCAATTGTCACCCTTACCACAACTATGTGTAAAGTACATGCGCGAGACAAGTCATACCTAAGCGGCTGTGTAAGTAGTGTTGTGGTAGTGTCGACGGTCAGAAAGTATTTGAGTGTCCGCTTAGGCCTTGCTTGGTCAATCCGATATTTTAACCGATAACTGTAACTTCGTGGCACCTTCGTAACGCAGCTCTAATAGTTATAAAGTTTCTAGTGTCTTCTGATTCACCTTAGTAAATCCCCATGCTTCATACATCACCCTTACAACCAGTACTGGCGTTACGTGTGTGTGTGTGCGTAAAGTCCGGTAGCTAGATATAGTTGTGATTACTTCGCGGCACGACGTGACCGCCGTGCTAACGAGCGCACCGCCATCGATCGCCTTCTTATATTATACCTAATTATAAGGAAATGTCCTGCGAGAAACCTTCAATGGTGTTTCGAAACATCCTCTTATTGACTACAAGTTCCTATTGAGAATGTTTGAGGCAGGTGGATAAGATATTAATAACATTATAGATGCTTTGCTCTTATAACCAATAGGCGAATTCCTTTTTGATATGCAGTATTGAACTAAGTTTGAAGTAAAAAGTACTAAAACTACGACTTATTCAGCATTGCCTACGCATAAAAAACATCGAACCTCTGGAATGAGCAAGATGACACCAGAACCACAGTAAATAACTCTATATTGACATATCGTGTCGTACGAACAATTTTAGAGAAACTTTAACAATAAATAAAACAGGTAATTATATGTAGACAGTTTCGCGTAAGTGCCGCTGCCCACTGAGGCGTAACGTCATAGATTCGTGGACGCGTCACAAAAACGACGCATTGAAGCATGCGTTGACAAACGCTCGTCGCTCCGCGTCATTACTGTACGCGCGAATATCTATGATGACACGCTTCAGTGGACTGTATACCTAATGCACCATTTCGAAAGAGGCTGTAAACATTTTTTGCGTGTCTTTTAACATGCGTCAGTGGAATATGATTTAGTAACTTAAAGCACTTACTGTATCTATACAGTACTTTTGAAATTAGTAACATGTAACTAATATCAAAAGCGTTTGCAGCAAACATTGAAGTAAACCTAAAATAGTTCCTCACAGTCTAAAAGTAGAAGAGACAACTATTTTATACAATAATTAGGTATTATTTAATTGATCGTTCGAAATAGCAATGAACTCAACAGTAGTTTTGGCGCTTAGCTAGCGACTAACCATCTCTTTGTAAAATAAATCATTACAAAACAGGTCTCTAATTCAACCCATCAAATACTAACATCATAAAAGCTTAGCATATTTATTAAATTATTTAACCGGAAGTCACGAGAATGAATGCTAATAACACTTTTTAGCAATATTTTAAATATTAATATTGCAACTGTGCTTGTCATAATTCAAAAAATAATAGGTATCATTAAAAATAAGCGTTTTTATAAACATCTATACTATTATTATCAATGGTTGTACATAAGTATGCTTCAATAAGAAAATAACATATCACAGAACTTGTGCTAGGATCAGCACAGTTGTGTGATGCAACCGTGAAGGACGACCATTATTTTTGGGTAACATTGGGTTACTGTGTAAAATGTTATAATAATATACCACTCGATATTCTTCAACTCAATGAGAAGAAATTTAAAACATGCATTATACGCACACTATGTAGACAAGCATATTAATAAGTTGGATGATTATATCGTTGATAAAAATGCTTGGCTTAATGCTGGTCCTGCTCCACAGGCACTTGAGCTCACTAGTTAAATTTCAATAATTGGAAGAGGTGCTTCCCTTTTTCTTTTTTTTAGTGTTTCTGACATTACGATCATAATTTATTTTTTGTTTTATTCAATCAAGTCTTAATTGTTGAATACTTCATTATTAAATAATATCTCTTCCTATTTGGTAGTAAACTTCTATTAATCTCTTAAATAAATTACAAACTATAGTGTTGTATAATTTAGAAGCATTTTTAAAATTTTGTAAAATATGTAAGAACCATGTTTCCGTTTATTATGATTTTCTTGATGTTGACTTGAAAGAGCATGGCAGTTGAGAACATGTCATGCTCACTTAAATGTCTCATCGATGGTGGCGCGTGGTTGGATCATTCGGTTCCCTACAAAATGGTTGAGCTAGATGGTGCTGATCCACGCGTCATGTTCGTGAACAGGCGCCGTCGGTTGAGACTGGTCATCTCTTAACTGCCAAGGCTTATTTTTAATCTTATATTTTGAAATGTTTCTGCATTTGTGTTTTTTTTTTACATTGTTCTCACATATAGAAGCAACAATAATGATGTACCCAGGATTTGTAATAATTATCTTGATTTAAAAGAGTGTCCATGGAGTTTCTTGCCCGTTCTTCTCCATAGAGATCTACGTTTTGGAATGGGCAACTAGCTTCAACTTTCTAACTGACGGACTATTTAAATTTTGAGAATTCAAAAGTGCCTGTACAAGGTTTAATTGAAATAATGCTTTGAGCATGAATTATGCGAAGCAATGAATATACCCTTTTTTTTAACCTAACCTAGGTTGATGTCGTTACAAATCTGGCTTCTATGTTATCATTTTCATTTGATAGGACAGTGTTTAGATGTGGTTACATATTGTACGTTCTCTGTTTTATATATTAGGCAGTTAATTTACAAAGCTTACAGCATTTTCATGGCTACAATAAAGCAATAAAAAGTTGACGCTGAGCGATCAACGTCTTCACATTGTCAGAATCTACATTCTTGTAGGTGCGAACGAAATAAATAGTTTCCCGCTATTTATATCACACAAAAACAAATTTACAGACGACAAAACTCCTAAAATAACTCGTACAACAGCCCAAAAACATAGTAGAGTTGTGTGAGGATTTGTTTGGTATCGATTGAAGCGTCAGCCGGCTCGGCGCGATTAGTATGCGATGCGCGAGCGCGCGCCCGCTCCGCAAGCGGCTCTATTTGGGGGCGCCCTATAAGTCCGGCCGGACGTCTGGCGACGATAGCCGATACACTCGTCTACGTGCTGCATCCCGCTTCAGCCGTCACTCGCCATGCCCATACATGCCGCACAATGATTTACTTCCAACTCCCAAAAATATAGGACAATAGAGTACCTCCCCATAATCGAAGATGCTCGTTCATAAAGATCGCGAGAACTGGCCGTCCACACTTGTGACTGGTCCTGTGCTCATGTTGGTACGTCTAAATGGACGTGATTTGCATAATTAAACTCAAAGACCTCCCTGAAAAATGAAGAAATATAATTTATAATGCAACATTTACTGAAGTAATAAATGCCTATTAATTTATCTCTGTATTTATGACTGTAATGACCTGCTGCATGTCAAATATAATGTGAAATATATTTGCTACATCGACAGGCGTCTCTAACATTTAAATTAGTATTTACGCAATAGGTTAGACTTCTTTTTATAACAGGTTGTAAAAAATCGCAAGAGATACGCAACATTGACAAGCCAGAAATTTATCATTGATCATTATTAACGTCTATTTAAAAGCCTGCATTAATTAGGTTCGAAGCTCTAACTAGAAATGACACTTAGGTCTAGGTATGATTAAGTTGATAAGCTTATTTCCATTACGTAATTAATGACTACGCCTAGTGACTTTCTACTTTCATTAACGACTCTCACTCTCCAAATTAGCTTATCAAAAATACAGATTTATTTATTATTTGCATAGTGAAAAGTAAGTCACGGTTAGAGAAACTTTCTGAAAACATAAGAGTTATGAAGTAGAGCACGGTTCGCGCCGTACCGCCACAAACAGGAGGAAAGCTTTTCTCTGACACGGTTTCCCGCAAGGTCGACGGCCGCGCCACGGTCGCGCCCGCCGGAGACGGCGCGTGGCGCCCAGGAACCTGTCACACCACAGGACATACATAGGTAGGCTATAATATGATGGTACCTCACTTGCAATACTATAGCTGCTAGTCTAAAAAGGCAAATATATTAAGTAGATACTTAGGTACTCTTGTAAAAAAATGCACAGATCTCGTGCCTTTCACGACCTTCGGATACATTGAAAATTAATTTAATAAATTTAAAATTATTTTTATAAACAAATTCTCAAAAATTAGCGAAATGACAACACCCACAAGACCACGACCATCATCCGAAATCTACCCCAATAAACCGTCGAGAGTTGATTGTGTTCAATATTAAAAAATTCCCTCACTCACTACCACAGCTTCGGCTTGCTGGCCGGCCGCGCCGGCCAGCCTTAGCCGCGGCGGCTTGCTCGCAGTCTCCTGCTCCTCAGCCCGCGGGCCGCCTCGCCCCTACGCGCCTGGCGCCTTCCGCGCGTTGCCCAAAATACGGCTACACAATCACCTTAGCACCTAGACCGTAAGAGATAGAAAGATCCTGTTTTTTTTCAAAATGTAGCCTAACTCAATACCCCGAGTTTTTTTTTTTTTTGACATCGCATTTAGTTTTTGAGATATAGACGATCATCACAAAAAACATGAACAAAATGTGATATTCCTTTAACATTTTAGCATTTAAAAAAAAAAAAATTTGACTTTTGAATTTTTTTGTTTCATTATCTTGTAGCTCTTTGTTAATACGCATTTTTTAAGATCTCAAACATTCACGTAACCCTAAACCTCACGAAGCCCTAGCCAAATCTCACTATTTCGTAAAATGAGGGCCTATATCCGGAGCCAGTGAAAAAGCATTTTCAACGCTCAAACTTAGTTTATGTTCATATTCTGTAACTGATGAGAATCTATGATAAGATAAAAGTGAATTGTCTCTTTACTCTCCCTTTCTCTCGCAGCTTTTCGGAAAATCTGCTTGTGCACTGAAAACTACGCGCGGAACAACGTTAATTACATCCGGACAATGCGTTATCTGAGCTAATCCATGCATTTACAATATGTTATAAAGACGGCACACTTATAATGTTGACATTTTCAGCACCGAACTAGTCCATAGCAACAACTGTAACTCCCGAGTGCTCCCGTACCGTCGCACGCATGGCCATACGCACGTGACGCATGACGCATGACTTACTACTCTTTACGTCAACGGAGGAGCTCCTTATGCATGTAGGTATACATGTTGGAAGTCTACGTAGAACTACTTACTCGTAGGTAGCTACGGCTGATGGCGTTGGTTTGAGTGCTATAAGCATCTTTTGGCGTCTGAATGACAGTAACTGGACGTTGTTGGTAAACATTTTGTGAAATTGTCACAGAAATTGTATTGACAAAACAAGATGGCGGCGTTAGTTGTTAGTTTGATCACGCGCCAATAGAACCTTGTAGCGTTGTATTTAGCAACAACTTATGAAAAAAACAAAGCGTAAAGTTAAGTAGCAAGTAAAGTAAGTAAGCGCAAAAATTACTACCACAAATTGTTTGAATTCTGTACGATAATACCTATACATGACAAAACTTAATTTTCACTGTTAAATAGTAGATTGTACAACTAGTGCATAAAAACGTCTCGGGATAAAATGGCTCGCTTATGCCCGAGTCGTTTGTGCACTTTGCTTTTCACTTCGATTGCGAGAAAATGAAACTCATAAATTATATAACAGTATTTTCACTGTTCAAAAATGTTGCAAAATTAGAGAAAATAATAGCTAATTCCCACAAAACTTTTTAAAAGGTTTCTTTTTTAATTTTCAACATGTGTCATTCGACTTGGATACTTCATACTGCCAAGTCATAAAAACGTTTCTTTGCGTTTTTAAATAATAAATGAAAACTATTTTATCTGGTTTTATTAAAACAAAGGCCTAGTGTACAAATTTGACATCGATTAATTAAAAAAAAACATAGGGACACAGACACCTATACAGATAGGTATATTGTATATCCTTCTTATTCTGTTTATGAAATATCTTTTAAATTTACCAATATTGGAGGAGAAAATAGTCGAGAGCCTAACTTCGAATTATGACTTTTTACTTAGGCTTTTTCAAAAAGTCTCTCCGGGCGCATTTCCTCTTAACGTGCTTTTCGAGGCATGTAGGGGTCTCGGTATGTAGAGGGGTCTCGGTATAAAAATGTGAGATGTTAAAGTAGGTTAGATTTGACTTGGCCAGTTTTTATCAGAATTAAAATGTTGAATAACTTTATAAAATGACTGATGTAATGAAAACTGGTTAAGTTAAATCTAACCTACTTTAAGATCTCACATTTTTAAATAACAGCAATTGTTATAGGTATCCAATAAAGCAAAGAAATAGAGTTTAATACTTGTTCATAATGTTATTTTGTTCCTATAAATACATTTTTCGATTTTGCATAGAACTTGGCACTCATTTAGATCTCCATTATTTTTGCGGCGAAGCCCACAGCCAAGCATAATTTTTGTATTGAACTTGGCTCTCCTTTTTTACATTTATGTTTTTGGTGGGTAAGTAGGTACTTTTAGGAACTTGTATCAATTCAAAATCTTTCCACCACACTTTTGTTTTAAGAATGGACGGCCGGATTGGTCACTGATGTGCAGTGGTTAGTATTAGACAATATTTCGCTTATACCCGTTGTAATTTTATTTTTTGTTGATACATTTTTTCTAAGTACCTGCATAAGTGGTTATAATTCTCTAAATTTTGTAGTCGATGATTTTGGTGCACGGTAAAACTCTAATGAGTTTATGTTGGCATCAACTTAAATGTATAAAATGTATGTGTAGTACTGAATCAATAAATAAAATAGAGTAATGTAATTTTCGATACTAATATTTTAAATTAAGCTAAATAATAGTGGAGACTTGTTAAAACATCTCCTACAAACCCCAGTTTCCACCTTCCGTTATTAGACGCATATAATATTACAGTCTTTGAAAACGATCCTACAAGAGTTGAAACAAATCGTAGCAACATGACAGCTCAAGCCTCCGCCATTAACCCTCCGCATTATGCGACCAGCGACTAGCGCCCAGCGGCCGGCGACCAGGTGCCTTGCGACCATGTGTCCCGCACTTTATAGTCACGGCGCAGTATTGAGATAGCAAAAGAAGCTGAGTGCAGATAAGCGAATCATTCCCAATAAACATAAAGTGTGTATGTTACGCCGTCAGCCGCGTGTGATGTGCAATGGAAACTACTGGATCTTAGATAAATGGACGACTGTGTTCCACGTTTTATGGAGTTAGCCAACAATATTTTGTGATTTGAAACTACCTCACCAGCAGGAAAAATTGTGTAACTAAAATAAATCATCACCATTTCGCATAGTAGAATAAAATCGTAGCAACTGCTACGATTTTCGTAGACGTTACAATCACAAGAATCGCTTTTGCAAAAGGAGATTTTGGAATCCGTCATGACGTGAATAATATTAGAACCTATTAAAAATAATGATTAACAGTCCTTGAAAACTTAGTCAACAATAATAAACAAATTGAAATTCCGATACAATGATGAAGGTTCATCCCCTCACCGGATAGGGCAAGGTTCACACAGCGGGCCGGAGCATCCTCAAGGTTCACACAGCGGGCCGGAGCATCCTCAAGGTTCACACAGCGGGCCGGAGCATCCTCAAGGTTCACACAGCGGGCCGGAGCATCCTCAAGGTTCACACAGCGGGCCGGAGCATCCTCGATACGTATCGTAACACTTACGCTTCACTACCACCTTGCAATTTGCGCGTCTCTAAACATGTCAACGAGTTTTATAATGTAAGGTAATCGATACAACTAGATAAACAGGCGACCGGCCGAGGAAAATTACGAGAAACCTGCTCATGACTGAGTTATAGAGAGGTTGGCGAGGACCTGCGACTGCTGATCAACGTGTGGAGACTGTTGGAGGAATGTGGCACACGGAGCTGAGCAGGGCTTGTACTGGAACTAGATGGAGCGTAAACCCCTGTTGTTATAATAATTACAAAAAAAAAACAAATTTGAACGTATAGATAGATAATCCGGCTTACATAAAAGATGTAAGTAGATAGGTGCTTTACCGTAACTATCGCGATTTAGATGAAAGCGTTAACAACTAACCAATATAATATCATACGTTTTATTAGACACACATACAAGTTGTCATTAACAAACAAATAATAACGACTTAGGAAAGTAACAGGTTTGCACTGTTGCGTATCTATACGTACGTACAGACGCCAGCACATCAAGCTACTACAATCTGTCAAATTTCTTTAATAGATTTTCAACTTAATCGCTAAAGCATAAGGTTCAAAGTCGATTGGGAAAATTTGACAGTTTCGGGTAGCTTGATGTGCTGGCGTCTGTACATGAGACCACTGTTTTCCTTGTTCGACTCACACAGTTAGCGCGGCGCGGGAGCGTTACGACATCTGTCGCCACAAAAACAACTATCTGCTATTGGTCAAACGCAGTCCCTCCTGCGTAGCTAAATTACTTTCGTAAAAAACAACTGATGTGATTGCATCCCCTGCTGTTGTAAGAGGACTGCAGGATGTGCAGGGTTGATGGTCTAGCATTAGACTTAGAGACAGTTCGACACTATCAATGTTACTATCATGCTGAATTATCGCCTTACGATCTAGGGATGACTATACATCCAATTATAGGTAACAGTAGTATTGTAACAAGGCATTGTTGTTATTGACCTTTTTAAAAAACTAACGATGAGTTTTCCCGATATTGCTGCTATCTTTAGCGCTAAGCTGTCCCATTCTTCTAAACTGTCACATACTGACGTGTAGCTGGAATTGTCCTTAAAAACTGTATAGTGCAGTATCAGGAAACAATCATAATATATTCCCAGGTGCGGTAGGGAGGCAGGCAGGGTGAGTGGTGACGCGTCGAGCTGCGCCGGCGCATGCGGGCGGTAATTGCGCAGACGACGTAATTACTGCATCCTCGCTACATATGCTGGCCGACGTGAATAAATGGCGGAAAACTATTCGTTTATTTCAGTGCCTGGAATATGTTGGTATGCAGAAATTAAATTAATTTTAAGATCATCGTTCAAAACAAACAATAAACAAAAATTACTTTTCTATTGTCGCACATAAGTAAGTACCTACTTACGTTATTCTATAAAGCTCCGACTATAGCTGCTATACCTACGCACTTAACTCAAAACATTCGCGGTCTGACCAGTCTTTAAAATTATTCAGAAATTACCCAAACATTATTTATACTATACAGATCTCTACAGCCTGACGTTTAAGTCAACAGATAGCTTTTCGATCGGCCATTAATACACGGCTCATAATTTATCTCAATAATAGTAAGGTCAATATTCAAATGTATCAAGCGCAGGAGTCGTAAAGTTTTCATGTCACCTCATTAAGCGAAGCCACGTTAAGGCCGATCATTTACGAAATCCTCAAGTCTAGAATGCCAAAGATCATGATCTGTTAGAATATTTTTCTAATGATTGGAGGTCGTCTGCGCAGCGGTACTGCCACTAAATTGTCACCAAGTCGCGCTACATTTGAATATTGCTATGGTATAAGTTCGCTATATTCGGCTAACGAGCGCGCTCACTAAAAAACTAATATCAGTATATCACACTCATCCGCACTTTGGACACAACCACATTCAATGAAAACTCGAAAATGGTCACAGCGAGTGCGTTGGAGTCGACATTACACATTTAAATATTTATTTTAAAATTAATTGAGTTGTTTATAAAACTTATGCGGTAAACTGTAAAATTATATTAATTACCTTTTAAATAAACGAACCGTGAAATAATTTAGATCAGAAATAAAAACTCTTTTATTATTCAGAACACTATCTTGTGTCTACTACTCTTCCATAATAAGACTATAACCGTCTTTTACGAGCAAAAACGCAACAATATTGGAATGGTCATTGAGCACATTAGCGTGTACGTTAAAACTGTCCAAATGTCATATCTAAGATCGTATGAAAAAATTAATCGTGTCTTTTATTTGCTCTGAAATTGTAAACTTGTTTGTTGGTGCATGGAGAGTTGAGTTGTATTAGCATAAGATAGGGTTGGTTTTGTTGAAGCGCGCGTGTTAACGGGAATGTAAGCATGTTCTCCTTATATGGTAATATGCGAGCTTGTGCATGAAAAGTTGTTCGTTTTTGTGGTGCGTGGTGGTTGGTAACATCTATAACTGCGAACACAATCAACCGCGTCGTTCCGTGCCACTGGACGCCGCCATTATCATCCATCGTCTTGCGATGTTCGCGACGACGATGTTTTCCTACTGAAGGCATTAGACTCTGAATACATGCTGTAATTGGCTGATGCAATATTTTTATGATTTGCAACATCTGTTGTATTGGTGAAAAACACAATAACTGGTCAAGTACAAAGTTAAGTCGGGAACAGGATAAAGTTAATCCTGGAATCCTTTATTAGGTCTTTCTAAATTATATGCTAGAAAGACCCGTTAAACCGTACAGGTACTTTCAAAATATAACTTACTAAACTTTCTAATAATTTGTAGTCTATTCGTGGATTCAGATATCCGAAATTTTCAACAACAAACCAAAACAACCCTGAACCTTTCTTCTTTACACCTAAAAAATAAATCATAATTTATGTAGAATGTCCGTTGAAGACTAAGCTTTACCTATAACTCGTGTACACGCGACGACTCCACCGCCGGTCGTAGCCCACAAAAACGTGTTCTACTCATTATGAAACACGAAACTATGATATTTGAAGCGGGCTCGCTCGGGCCGCAGCCGTCCGCACCGGTCCGTCCGCGGCCGCGCGACTCCGAGCGACAACCGGCCTTAGCGACAACACGACACATCAATATACTGTACTGTTATCTCGCAAGCCTTCAGTTGGGAGCAACCGGTATCGAGGCGAAACTATTCTAATAAAAATGAACCAAAACCAGTCCAAATTAATGATAACATGTTGGAAAATGGTGGTAGGCCGTCGCCGACGAGCGTAGGATGAGCCCCGATCTACTTGCCGCGATATCTGTCTGTTTACTAATAACTTATGAAACTTAATTGTCCCAGCTCTTCCTCTGCTCTTCGTACAAAACCGACAAATTAATGTCGATCATTCGAAATCTCAATTTAAAACTGAATTTATGTAGATGCTAATTAAAAGTATATAACGGTAATAAAAGTGTAATATTAAGCAATTAAATAAAACTGTAATTCAAATAGGAATCTATCTGATTTGTGCGTAATCTTCAAGTAGGTGTAGGTATGTCGTTAATGATCACAAATAAACAGGATGGAATACTTTCTACGGTAATCCTCCATTTATGTGTCTAGGCTGATAGTAACACAGTTTCGAGCACACTATTTATTTCTATAAATATAATTTTAATTTGAGTGCGAGCTTGTCAGCTTGTGAGTGATATAATTGCGCGTATGTTCGGTGGAACAATGGCCGCCCGTGTGATCAGTGCGAGCACTCGGTGACCGTACACAGGCACAATTTGTTCCTGATATATCGCGCCTACCGTTTAATCGCTTCTTTGTAAAATGATTGATACATCACGACCATCCCGATCATCATGCCCATTGTGTGGCTACCATGCGGCCACTATTACCCATTATCATAACATTTTAATACATTATAGTTTTACGAGTCAGACACCCGAGCTGTGTTTAGTGGCGATCGTGAATAAATGTCATCATCACATAAATATTATATTTCACAGATATTTTTTTAATAAACAGCATAATGCTCAGTTTATTGGTATTTGACGAAATTGAAACCTTGATAGTGAGTGGCTGGTGACACTGTTGCTAATGTTGCTTGAAACCTGACTACTGTGGATACCTTTGTACGGACTTAACGTCATTTTGGATGGGTTTGATCGGATATTTGTGTAAATGTATGACAGTAAATAAATATGTTGTAGGCAGGGAAATAGTAATAATGTTGGTTCAATGTGATGGCGCTTGCATACCATTGCATCTTCGATAATAAGCAGTACGTAATAGGATGAGAATATTCTGTATCTTATATTTTGAGCATTACTTCAAAGCCTTCAAAAATTATGTAATTATTTGTTGTCATTACAATAATTCCCCACACGTACACAATCATATTAAAACGGACCTAGTAAACCAAACACTCGACGTAATCAATAACTGATCAAGAGCTGCCACCACGAGGCCACCATACTTGACCATACATATATCAACATCTCCAACAGAACATTATCATAACTCGTGATGATCACAACGAGCATCAGACCGATCAAGGCTGGGCTATAAAAGTGGCCACATAAACACCGGCCACAGAGATGGCCGGTTCTATACCACTAATTAGTGGCTACCTAACTGTTCGGGGGCTTACAACGTTTTTAATCAGTCTCGATGGGTGCCGTTTTAACACTCCACATATATCTTAGTAATTGAGCTGAATCAGTGGTGTCAAGATTATTTCTTTTTTTACGGTTCAATCCTCAGGTTGAGTAAAGTTTTTTTTTTTTTTTTTTCTACTAGAAACAGTAGCTGCGCGGAGTCTGAGTTTGTGAACGATTCGTGTTGATAGGCCTCAACCCCTACTATATACTCGTAGTAAGCCTATTTATATGTCTATCTGTTACTATCTTCGTCGTTATATTTGACAGATAGCTAACCTGAGACCTGGAGAAGGACATTTATGCTACATCGATCCTGGATATTTGTATTTTTTTAAATACAAAATACACACGAAGGCTAAGAAGGCAACAGCTAATGGGACATAAAACTAACTATAAAATTAAATGTTGTCAAAGTATGTACAGACGCCAGCACATCAAGCTACTACAATCTGTCAAATGTCTTTAATAGATTTTCAACTTTATCGCTAAAGCATAAAATGAAGCAAATGAAGCATTAAATGATTTTATTTTATTTATTTTATAAAGTTCAAAGTTGATTGGGAAAATTTGGCAGTTTCGGGTAGCGTGATGTGCTGGCGTCTGTACTACAAGGCACATCTGCTTACCCCTTCGTGGATAACATCACGCTATAATTTCTGCTGCTGCGCTGTTTAACTAATTCTGTCATAATAGCGATTGGCATTATTTTGCCGTACTTACAGGATCTCATGTGTCGTCAGTGACTTTACCTATAGATACCTTATTTCATCCCCTGAAAAACCATTGTTTAATTATTTTCTTCTCTAGTTCTGACTAGATAATCACAACGTAACAATTTTCTATTTCATATAGATATCTACAAGATATTTTTTTAATTAATATTATTCTTTGAGGCCAAGCTGAAATCAGGGTATGTTCAGTAAGACTTGTTGCTATTTACTTGTTATATTCCTGCTGCCCGTGCACTCCCATATGTCAATGTTACAACTGTTACAAGTAATAATTGCATTTACTGTTTAGGTTTTATTTTGTTTTGCATCGATTTGAACAGTAATTGACTACATTTCTCAAAGTCACACAGCGCATAATATTGTAACTGCGAATTGAGAGAGATGAAAGATCCTGAAATTGAACCTCTTTCAAATCAATATGTTCATTCGAGTTTAAATTATTAATAAATTAAATATTTATCCAGTAATTTAGCTCTTTGCACATTTGGGTATGAACAATTTGCATCAATAAACGCAGGCTCGTATGAAATGCGTGGATTTGAATGTGCTCGCGAGAAAACATTTTCAGTATACTATAATGTTAGGTTATAATGTTTCAGTATAATGTTAGGTTAAATGTGGGACATACTTAAATTATAACGTTTACTATGGGACGAGGACTGAAATCGCGAAAAGAAAAAAACTGCGCCGTAGGTTCGCTTAACTCGACAAAATTTTGGGATTTTTTTTTCAATTTCAGAGTTGGTCCCACAGTAAAGTGGTCCATTTTCATAACTACTACTCCCTTAAAGTATGTCCCTCGTTAAACCTCTCACCGAATGTGTTCAGCAATAAGTGACGTAGTGTAGGATACAAATATCATAAATAAACAAAATCATAAACTAAATGTGAACAGCTGTTTACCTTACAATTACTAAGTAAAGAGTTGAGTAAAGTGGTTGTGTCGTAGGCGCAGGCGCACAGATACGTAGGCTAACTACTTGCCAATGTGAGCTCGCAGCCTTCCTGTACTGTGGGTGTGGTGTACCACAGCTTGTTGTAGGACATTTAGAGCCTTACATTACTAAAGCCAATTCAGTCATTTTCTGAAAATAAAAGATAATAGTGCTCTGTGGCCCTATCATCCAGAGGCAGACTGGTGAACATTATACATTAACTATGAATAATTGTCTCATCCACTTAGGTATTATTAAAGGTAGAGCTTTCAGGGCAAGTCAAATAGTGCAGCGATAGAAATTAGATTATTTTGTAAAAACAATATTTAGTAATTAGGTACGTATTCATAATAATAGGACATGTTTTAAGATTTTTTTATATTTTAGGACACTACTGGCAATCAATCAGGATCGAAGAATCTACACCTAGCCAATACTTGTACATAAATAGGGCCCAAAATCTAATGTTACACATGCACTAAAGTATTTAACCCCCGTGACGAGTATCAGAAGCAAGTCATCTAACTACTGTACGTTATCCTCCATATTTGTAACACTTACCTGTAGATACCGGCTTGGTGCGGAGGTATTAACTTTCCATCTCTGACAACCTGCGAGAAAACTGGGATAGATGAACAGCTGATTCTACATAGATAGCAATAAATCTGACTTATTACCTTGTTGGCCAGCCAAGTGGTCCTGGGTTCGATATCCGGGTCGGGAAGGTTTCAGGAATTTTTCAGGTGTTTTTATTAGATTTGTGACCGCCGTGGCTTGTGGCCGTGCGCCGTGGCATTACATGGTCATTAAACAAAAAAAAATGTAAAATGTGGTGTTCAATACAATACACCTCTGCCTACCTTACGTTCAATAATAGCGTTATATTTAAAAAAAACGCCTTGGCACCTGCTATTGATCAATAATTTTTGATTTGGCATGGGGAGGTACTTGTGCAGGCCGTGAGCTATGTATTTCCACGTGTAGCCTGTGACTCAGTGCGACAAACAAAAGACCTTTAGTGGTAGGTACCTACTAATTTAACCAGTTTTTGAGTATTTTTTTGTATCAAACGGGTATTGTTAATGATAATAAGATACCTACAGTCTAGGCTGGCCTAAGACTAGTTCCTGCGCGCTCGTGTAATGATAACACAGGACACGAACGTGTACCCTGTGTGAGTGCGGCACACGTCGTCACACTCGTATTTCCTACTCATTATTAACTAAACAAGGTACAGGCTTCATGAAAAATATCGACCTACCTACGTGTTAAAAAACCATTTAATTTGTTAAACTACTTAATGTTGGTCTCACTATAATAGGATAGATACCTTACTTGCATTTCTACAGTAGCAGTAATAGCTATACATGAGTATAGTACTGTAGGTGATCGTTATTCTGTAGATATGCGACAAAACTTGATGCGGGCACTAGACGATCTCAAGTGTAGCTCACCAATAAACAACAGTGGTAGTATGGTCAACCGCACGTCAGAGTGGCAACACTTGAATCAAGTACTAAAACCGCTCTTACTGCTACGAAATAAAAGTGCTATCAAAGTCATATTGGTACCACAGACGTGCAGTTGAGTGTACAATATTCCACAAAGTCAGTTCATTAGTTTTAATCCTCGAGGCTCAGCGGACAATTAGAGAACAATTACTTGCAGCGAGCTTCCATCGCATGATACTCCTCATTATCACATAGCACACACTTAGCGATACATACCTGAACATAATGTAGTCCTCACATGGTGAGCAGAGTTCACCTACTGATGAAGCTAGCGAGTCGTAGCTCTTACAATCAAAACTTTTTGGTGTTGCTTTAGTCGTTAATCAAAGTCTATGAAGACGACCCTGCTCGTAATTCTAACTGTTCAGAATTTTTCCCGGTTTTTCACTATCGCCAGAAAATTTTTAACACCTTTTCAGTAGTTCTGTAATAAGTACATGTGCGTAGTTTCATTCTGAAACTCTACGCTTTTCAGTACACTTTTATGTTCAGATTTCTGCAAAGTTATTAATTCCCCATTCATAGCTTCGTAGCTATGTTGCTCGTGCAACGTAAACGTGTCTTTAAAAACATCTGTAACCTCAGGCGACGGTGAAATATAACGTGTCGCCCGCCATATTAATCTAGCTTTCGCATAAAAACCGTAAATAACCTCATTTGGAGATAAAAATAATTGAACTGCAGCTTACTGCATGTTCCCTTCCCTGCAACCGTGACGAGCCGCAAACGAAAAACTATCATCTCGCACAATCGTAAATACAGATTAGGACTCATACGCACTCGTGCATCGATTTGCAGCGCCATCAAATATTGACGCGTACAGCTCGCCGGGGATGCATAATTCCACGAATATGGTTTACGACCCCCCCCCTGCCCACCCTGTATCCTGCACGGAGACTGTATCCCCCTGTACTGCCCCACATCTTCATAAAGTATGAATCCTCGCGTCAGGTGCGATCGGATATAGCCGCGATTTATTATCGCTCCGATATGTACCGTTACGCATCTCTCCCCGTTTTATTTGGAACATATTATTGAGATGTTATGCTTTCGTGTTAGTGATAAATTTGAGAGTAGTTCACGGTCGACGGATATCGTTTTGCGTAACTTTTAATGACTCCAGTGGCATCTTTGTTTTAGTTTAACATATTTCTAAATCGACATTTGTGTGCAGCGCGGCGTTAGCTGTTCTGAAGCTCATTCAAATGTCATCATCATTAATTTTATCAAGAGTTTCTCAACATGATGTGATCTGCGTTATTGGGCGAGGCTTTCAGCAACATCATGCAAGATCTCCGACGTCAGCCTACTGTACAACGTGCATGGAACACATCTGTTCGGTTATCAAACTATGCAGTAACTGAAGGCACATTTCGGCTGTCGCCGGGTGTAGTACACGTTTATCTACTCGTGGACAACATTCCGTTAGCCGTCGACCAGTCTGGCTGCATCCTCTTCATATTTCCCAACACTCGCAGCCATTCAATATTCTACTACTTATGTCCAGAGCGTAATAAATGTCACCATTTCTAATGGTGTTCGACGATTTGCCGTATTTTATTGCAAAATTTCTAGATCATTAAAAAAATCTTAAAATAACAGTCAAGAATACAAGATGTCTCGTTTAGAAATCTTCGCATATCAATGTTTTATTAAGTCTAGCTTCTTCCTAGACAGCTATAAGTTTGCAGAATTTCAAGTTGGAGTTTTATAAAAGGCAAACAGAATGTATAATTTAATTAGAGAATTTAAAGTCTCTGATACACTAATATATATTGCAAGCAGCACTATTAAATCATCTCTGTTACAAAAACTTTATTGTCAGCCGCCGAATAAATCAGTTAACTACTCCATAATTTTAAACTATTTTACATCCTGTTCCACAGAATGTTCAAAATCTAAACAATCAAAAATATATTTAACAATCCATAATATATTTAATTTAAAACATACACACAAACACATTTACAAAGGCGCTCGACGGCGCCAGGCTTAACAGCCTACAGAACACAGTATACGAGTGTCATTCGTGTCTTTGTGATTATATACCTACTGTAATAATCAGGAGGCTTTCCTTTTTATATCACCTTATTTCTACAAAACTGTCAAATAAATAAAGGCAAAGCTAAATCTATTATAATCCAGCCAAACATTCCTATGTATTAAAGAATATTTAACTACATTATGTCAAATTTCTTTAATAGATTTTCAACTTTATCTCTAAAGAATAAGGTTCAAAGTTGATTGGGAAAGTTTGACAGTTTCGGGTAGCTTGATGTGCTGGCGTCTGTACATAAACAATTTCTCATATCTTTTGCCTAATTTGGCCGCACCCATGGAACTTAATGGTGGTCTGCAGATTGAGACCACACGCTATTAACAATACATCTTTAATTAATTTCACAACAAATTAATAGTTAAAATAACACATTAATCTCAGTTTGACATGCGCCAAATGAATCATAAGCGAAATTTTAATGGTACCGTTGGTTACGCGAATACCAATTTTAATGATTTTTTATCATGCACCTTGTGAATAAGAATAAAATATTATTTAGAAGCTTATAAATTCGCTGATCCTAAACTCCACGCCACCTTTCAAAGATCCCGTAAGTACCCGTGCCTTATATAGTAATAATAGTTCCTAGAGCTGTTTGTTTTAAGTTAATATTTTCCGCGTATTTCGTAAATGAATGTAAATCTCAAACGGATCTTCAAATTAATATCTGGAATAGTTCCGCTTGCCCATTTTAGTTATTTTGATGTGTTATTTATTGAAATATTCCATTATTTTATTGAAAATAATATTCTGCTCAGGTATCAATAAAGAATCAAAAGCGATAAATATTTATAAATCCATATTATACTAGTAGCGTTCAGCCGTTCAACGGTGTTTTATATTAATATAAATAATATTCGCCATTAATTTGTGCAACACGACATTTTGCTAACTGATTGGTGTGGTCATATCGCAATATTTTGCAATACTGGGTATCTTCGAATACAAGTTTTGCCTGCTATATTCGCTTGCACAAAACATCTAACATATAAAATAAAATATGCGGTCTGCCAATACGACATTCTTACCATTATTTTTTTTCGTAACGTGACGCACCAGCAACTTTCTTTTTTGAATTTCTTCTGTCTTCTCACGTCACCAGCAAATATTAGATCCTTACATATGAAATTGGCGTTTTGTACGGGAGGAATATAAAGTAAACTTTTTTTGTAAAATATATTTAATTAATCAAAGTATGCACCGTTGTTATCTATGCACTTTTGCTATCTCATAGGTAGTTCATTGATCCCTTTACTAAAAAAAACATGGGGGCGAGAATCGATGAACTCTTTGAAGGCGGTTTGGACTGCCGCATCAGAGTTGAATTTTTTTTTCCTTGTAAGAAGTTGTCCAAATTCCGGAAAAAATGGTAATCTGTTGGAGCAAGGTCCGGGGAGTACGGTGGATGTCGCAGACATTCCAATTGTAGCTCATCTAACTTAGTGGTTGTTTGTTGTGCAGTGTGTGGTCTTGCGTTGTCGTGAAGCAGCAGTGGCCTAGAGCGATTGACCAATCTCGATTGTTTAGCAGCTAGTTCTTCCTTCATGGTTTGCAGTTGCTGACAATAGATATCTGCCGTAATCGTTTGGCCAGATTTTAGAAAGCTGTAGTGAACGACACCAGCGCTAATCCACCAAACACTCTCAAGTAACTTTTTCTGAGTCAATTTTCGTTTAGGACAGGATTTGGCTGGTTCTCCAGAGTTCAGCCATTGCGACGAGCGCTTCCGATTATCGTACCGTATCCACTTTTCATCACAAGTAATGATTCGATTTAAAATCTCTTCATTATTGTGTCGGTTGAGCACAGTAACACAGCAGTCGACGCGTGTTTGCAAGTTCGATTCACTCAATTCATGAGGTACCCATCGTTCAAGTTTTTTTATTTTCCCGATTTGCTTCAAGTGGATTAATTCAGTTTTATCACTTACCCCGAAGCCTGCAGCTATCTCTGAAGTGCTTTGTGATGGATTCGCTTCCACTCCGGCCGTCCACGGGGTTGGTTCTGAAGGTCGAAATTTCCAGAACGAAAACGTTGAAACCAAAAACGTACCGTGCTTTCTTTTGCGACACCAGCGCCGTACACATCATTAATCCTTCGAGCTGTTTCTGCAGCACTGGTGCCACGGTAGAACTTGTACTCGTAAATATACCGATATTTCATGTTTTCCATTGTGCGGTAATAAGCGACGCCAAAGAAAAAATTATGAGGAAAAAACAAATGAATGACTGTTTTCAAAACTCAAATGTACCAGCTAAATAAATGTATAAATTTGAATTTGGAATTCTTAACCAAAGAGGAGATATCTCAGATCAAAGTGGTCAGTACGACAAAATGCTAATTTCATATGTAAGGACCTAGTATTTCAAAAACATCGATTAACTAGGAGTGCCACTTTGACGTAACTTCTTAAAACTTACGGTATTATGAAATAAAAGTAGTAACTTTTAAACGTGCCGCTATTAACGTTAATATAACGTCTCATATAAAATTATTCAGATACTTCTCCTTATGTATTGTGTTATGACAGGTGAATCGGTGGGTGATTCATTTTGCTGTTTATTTCATTTTATTATTCGATGCGAGCCTCCGCGGATTATCTGTGACAAATGTTGCTAACTCGCAGTTTGACTTGCGAACGAGATCTACATTCTATTTTTGAAGGATTTAGTGGAGGAAAATAAAACGTCAAGGAACGATGATGTTATAAAACTATTAAGTAGCATTGAGTAAGAAGGCTCTTGGCTAAAAGTCAAATCAGTGTTGCTCAATTTTCGTAAAATTAGGTGAGCAAAGGTTAATATTTCAAAACGTGATCGTAAATTAATTTAGATATTTTGAAATGTTTTCGTAAAATAGGTTATTTTTAATAAAATTATACTCTCAACTTCATAAAGTAGCTCCTAATTAATATGCGTTTTAATTTCATGGCGGGAGTGACCGAAGTCGAAGGGCGCACTTATTAATAAAGGCGAAGCTGCACTCCTAATAAGAGCTGCTCGTAAATCGTTCTCAACAACAGATCCCGAATTACGAGCGAACTGTTGTTACTTTTTATATTTCACTTTCCACTTTTTACACGTACGCCGCACTGGGGACGTGCAGAGCTAAGTAGGGCTTAGACGGAGCACTCCTTAAATATAGCAAACAATTAAAATTATAATTACTTGTGCACAGTTCTGGACTAAATACAGTCAATGGGTTGAAACACTATCAAGAAGTTCTCTATTACTAAACATAAAATATTCAATGTAATTTTGTTTCCACGTCAATTTCCTTAAAAATGTTTAAATAAAACCGCTTTTCTTATGAATTACATTAAGAATTTGCATGACACTTATTTTCTGTGCTACCCATATGGTACAGGTCTAAATAAATTGTTTCGGCATCGCTCTGTCCTGTCTAACAATAACTGTGTCTACAAACTAAACCCTTTCACGCGGTCTGCGCCAATAATGAAATCTGGGGTGTGAAATAAAAAAAGAAAAACTCTCTTAATTAAATTTTCTTTTAGCAAAATTTAATAAAGGTAGGGGCAAGTGTGCCCACCGCCCGCGCCTGTAGCTGTGCCAGCTACCAGCGGCCAGCTGAGCCGACCGTTATGTACCTAACTGTGTTTATTTGGAAAACGGAACTCGTATATTTGGAAAATGTTGTCAGGAGAAAAGGTTTGTTCAAAACAGTAATTTAAAAACAAAAATTCACAGAGATATTTTCAAGAAGGTCATCTATGAGGGCTTTTGCAGATGAATATACCTACACATATCATAAGATCTAGGTAGCTGTAATGAAGAAGAACTCAACTTAGTGACTTTGAAGGAAAAATAATCAAAAGTAAGGAAGGTTTGCAAATCCCTTTAAAAGCAGAGTCGAGGATTTAAGATGTTTTTCTATTTTCAGATAATCTCCAATAGCTTTATGCTCAGTGAGCTTACAGACATTAGTACTATATCAGATAGGCATCCAGTGCTAGATGCGCGATAGGCACGCGGTGCGGCGGCGCGCGATATTTAAATAAACACTTAGCAACAATAAGCGATAAGTGCCGCGCGGCTCAAACCTCGCGGTTAGATACCGAGCGACATGCGCGCGGTACCGACTGCACAACAGGTACCTAGCTACTTTAAGAAAAAAATATTAAAAAAAAGTTAATTGTCTTTGTTAGTATTAATTGAAAGAAAAGTTCAGCTACTTAATTATTTCTCTAAAGAGCCTGACGTCCTTAAGATTGCGTAATTTACGAACCTATTTAATGGTACCAGTCGTACCTATTACATCTGTCGTTCTTAGATAATCAGTAAAGAAAAAACAAAACGAGCTTCATTTACTTATCAAGTTAGTTGCGAGTACAAAGCAACAATTTTCTTATTTGCGAGTGACACAAAAAGCCACACCATCCCGTATCGCGTGTAACTAATCCTTCACATTATTAATTACAAATACCTATATAATTGCAATGGCCGCTACACGTCGGCACAGCGGCCGCGCGCTGTTTCTTCATAAATAACTTCGATAGTATGGATTCCTATCAAATTATTTAGCAGTATATAATGCTCATTTAGCTGATGTGAGCTCGTAAGTTCGTTCCCCGTCAAGTTACCGTCGCGCTGCGGAATGGTTGAGATCTATGGTGGAAACATTAAGCTGCATTGTTGCTATGCCTCCTTTCTATTTTTAATTATCAAAGAAATTGTTGATAAATCAAGTGTCTGTAATGTTATTGTGATTTATTTATTTTTTGTTCACATATACTCAATTTTCTGCAGTGATTATGTTTGATGCAGTGTTAAGTCAAGAGACTTTAATTACTACCACATCTTTTTACTTCTCAAAATAAACAATATGTTACAAAAAGAAACACCAGACAAAAAATTACAAAAATCAGTTGTTTTGTGTTATGCTGACGGTACGGCGTGAACCTTACTCCACGTATCATAGCCTCATGAATAATGCACGCCGCTCCAAATAATATACGATTACACTGTAGTCTGTAGGAAAATGCACTTTCTTTGTCTCGTGTGTTTGTTCGCACGCCGAATTCGGGTAATGACCGCGACCAACGCAATTCCTTCCACTGACTTGCGGCCAAAACTTACCGTTTATATGTAGAGAGTCTTGTTATGTACATTGTTGACATGACTTGTTTTTATATGACTTGTGATCATACTAGTGATCAATGTCCTGTGCGGTGTCATTATATTTAGCTTTTTTTAAGCAATAGAATATCTTTACCACAATTAGGAACTATTTCAGTTGTTTTTCTATACTAAACATTTAGAACAACGGCTATTGTGGCATGAGTAACACTGCGTCTCTACGTCTCCGTGAAATCAGATAACAATCCGGCAGACTTGCTATAATCGTAACCTTCCTAATCATTGCTAAACTAATTTACTTTATTTTATTTATTGCTCTAATTGTTTTTTTTTATAACATAACGTCTGGATTCAAGTTAATCAGCGTGATGTAGGATGTTCGGATTTTATTGTTTTGAAACAACTTGAACAGTGTTCGTCATTTAGACGAGTTGCTCTGTGAACGTTATAATTTGTCTGAGAATCCTTCTTTATAGCCGCAGTCCCACTGAGTGATTTATTTTATTACACATTGTGTTTATTTTCTATCTGAATCGAAAATGTAATCATAAAATCAGTAGGTAGAAATCAAACATATAACAACTATTTTTTTAAGATAGCAAGTTACTTACGAATCGTTTGATCTTCTCATTTTTATCGAGTCAATGATGAGAAAAGACATAGTTAGTGAAGTGATTGTGCAATAAACGGTTACGCCCAGCCGTCGATATTGTTTGCTTGGTGTTGTTCAGACGCTCGTGCCAGATCGCTGTTATTAGCGTATCGGTTAATTGCGCAATTTGCAGCTGCTCCGCGAGCCTCATGCCACGCCACAGCACTGGCCAGCACGCGCAGTAGCACAACTCACGAACATGGATTAGTTGAATAAGTATTATCTATAGGCCCATTTCAGGTACTCATTACGCTTTTAAAGAAGTTTGTTTAGGAGAAAGAACACTTTGTTAAAATAATAATTCAAGTTAAAGTTACATATACAGATAAACTATTTTCAAGCATTTGCCGATGCATCCTCGCTCACATTGCGCAGAGGAAAGCTCTTGCTCTAGTCTTCTCTCACTGACGACCACGGACTGAACCCACTGCTAGCACAGTGTCAGTGTCGCTGTGAATTATCTATTTGCGTGATCAGTCCAAGGACCGAACGTGGGACAGTGATGGCTTCCCAGAAGCGATAGCATAGCATCTATTACGCGACACGCCTTACTGTGGGAACGTTCAGTCTGGTTGATACCTACTAATAGCAGAAGTAGATCTCTAATAAGAGCCAGTGGGCTGAGTCTGCGAAGGGATTGAACATCTGTGCCAAGTGTAAAGAAACAATGTGCACCTGTACCACGGTACTACGACGTAGCAAGAATAAATAAGAAAATAAATTCGACAATATTATATTTCTATAATTTAGTTAAACAAAAAAAAACCACGATAAAATACGTACTGGACATTAAAAATAGGTAAAAAAACTTTTTCAGTTAAACGGTTTTATGTTAAACATACATTGCAATGTTTAAGATAAATGTACTAAAAACCAAAAAATAATAAAATAGATACAGTCGTGGGAATTATAAACATATGCATAGACTAGACTAAAATAAAACCGTGAGGCACGTCAATTGTCTACAAATTATCGACTTAATGTGACGTGCCCCACGGTTTTATTTTAGTCTAGTCTATGCATATGTTTATAATTCCCACGACTGTATCTATTTTATTATTTTTTGGTTTTTAGTACATTTATCTTAAACATTGCAATGTATGTTTAACATAAAACCGTTTAACTGAAAAAGTTTTTTTTACCTATTTTTTATTTTCTAGTTTTTAGTTTTTATTTCGCATTCTGTTTAATTCATTTAGTGCTTGAAAAAAATTGTTATCAGCCATTTGGTAGCGGCGGCCATCTTAGATTTCAATTTTGCATAGTAAATTGTATTCTACTTGTTGAGACCTTTCATTTGATACCCATGTTGATGGGATTGATAAAACCTAAGTTATCCGCCATTTTGTAGAGGCCGCCATCTTGGATTTTAATTTTATATAGTACATTGTATTATACTGGTTGAGCACTTTCATTTGATACCCATATTGATGGGATCGATAAAACCTACGTTATCCGCCATTTTGTAGCGGCCGCCATCTTGTATTTCAATTTTTTATAGTATATTGTATTCTGGTTGTTGAGCCCTTTCATTTGATACCCATATTGATGGGATTGATAAAACCTACGTTATCCGCCATTTTGTAGCGGCTGCCATCTTGGATTTCAATTTTTTATAGTATAGATATTGTATTCTGCTTGTTAAGCCCTTTCATTTGATACCCATATTGATGGGATTAATAAAACATAAATTATCCGCCATTTTGTAGCGGCGGCCATCTTGAATTTATAATGATAATGAATAAACATAATTATATTGTCACCAAAATCCAAAGTGTATACAAAATTTCAGATTAATCGGTTGACAGGAAGAGGGTGAAATTTGAATTACTAAATATGACCCAAGAATAAATAAAACAAACGGGGTGAGCTAAATATAAAAAAATAAAAAAAAAAATAAAAAACCGTTTAATAAAAAACCGTTTAAAAAACCGTTTAAAAACCGTTTAATTAAAAACCGTTTAAAAGAACGTTTAATAATAAAACCGTTTAAGAAACCGTTTAAAAATCAGATCCACGTTGTCAAGCGAAAGGTTCTAGGTTTGATATCCTGCTCTATGAGTAATTTCTCAAAGGATGACCGTATTATCGAATGGCCGATTTGGTACTACATCCGACTAAATACTGACACCTTTTACTTATTATATCATTGCTGATACCAGTTATTAGAATTCATATAATAATATGTAATAATAACAATGAAGTATGTTTAAATCATTGATGCCACGATACCGTTATTGCAATTGATAAAGTACAAAATGATAACCATAATCATTTCATTTACATTAGTACCGTATCGTGGTACCTACGAGTACTATAACAGCTTACAAGACGATACCCAGTAACAGCACTGCCTACTCGTCGTAATGTGGAGGTGTTGTTTTATAACGACGTCGGATGTGTAAGGAAGCGAAAAAAGTATGAAATGCCCCCTTGTACTGGGAACTGTCAACAGGAATTTACGGAGAGGCCGGGACAAAAATAAGGAGTTGAAGAAAAACAAAAAAATTATGTCGGTAAACAGCTACACAGGCAGACTGTCCACCCGCTGGACAGTGGTTGTTGCGGCCAGTGGACACACCTGCAACACCCAGGGACTGTGCTGAGACACGAGGTGGAACAGTTGTGTGTCTGACACCTCCTTCACACCTGGAAGCTGGTCGATAGCTTTGCTGTATCCAGGCTGAAATATTGAAATACTTAGTATGGTGTACTTTCTTAAATTATTTGTTTTCAGAAGCTTATAGTTCTAGTCTACACTATACTCGGGACAAATGAATTTGTTCTTTATTGAATACTTGCTCGTCAGAACTCGGACATTCTTTACCTTTCCTCAAAGAATAAGTGGTCAAAGAAGTGGTATTCAAAGAGTAATAATAAGGCTGTTGAAACTCATACGAGTGACGATTGAAACTTAAACGTTTGTCTTCACATGAGATATGAGTCGTTACAATACAAACAGTAGAGTGTACTCACCTCTGCGTGTGCGCCTGGCACGGTCAGAAGGTGCACTCCATACAAATAGTATACATAGTATACATATATATATAATAATATCTAGATATAAATGGAGAAATTAACGGAAGTAAAGAGTACAACACTACCTAGGGTGATATTATTCAGATCAGCCTTATTATTGTGACGTGTTGTTGGTTTAGGTCTATAAAAAGAGAAAAGGACAAAGAACCATATATTTATGGTCTTCTCCAAGTTTGTTTAGTTTTATGAAGGTGCCTGAATGATGCCCACCGAATTCTAACATGCTATGGGCAAAAAAAAATGAATTATCGATAGGTACCTACCTATTCTTGGGTTTAAAATGCGTTACCATGACTACATACAGCTGAGTTGTTAGCTAATTTGTTGCAAAACCTTCGTCTTCCCAACTATATCGACAACCATCCTCGTAAGCAGTGCTTCACTTTTGAGAGAAACCCTTCAGCTCGGTGATAGTCTCAGATTTCTGTTTACTTCCTTGCGCTATTACCCCTGGTTCTTCTGTATGTGGTTCCTGTAGCTGGTACGTGCCGTATGCTCGTCACGCGCGCACATCTAGCCGCGCCGCGACGTCGCCGCGCGTAGTAGCGCGTGTGTGGGGGGCCTAACACTGGCTTCTCATGACACGAGTATTTTTAGACGCCGCCACTTGGTTACAAGCATGTTCAGGTAATGTACGTATTAAAGTTATCTTCATTCAACTTAGCTAGTTTTATGTAAAATTGCAGATGTAACGAGACTACTCGTCATTTCGATTCAATTTCTTGGCGGATCAATGTTGTAAGTATGTAGTTGGATTTTCTGTTAACTAAGACCTTTTGGCAAGGAGCTATGAGCATCGTATTTATCTGGCGATAGGAAACCTCCGTTTTATTGGGGACCTAATTGACTGCTATTGGCGTAGGTACACTGAGCATATGCCAAAAGGTGCCAGGTACAGGAAAATGCTTGAAAATAATTAACACACGAACGAACAAAGTCATTCATTTGTTGTAGGTAAGTATCGATCGCTAATAAATAAATAAGGATACAATCTTCATACATTACGATAGCGCCCTTTGAAAGTTGTAGTCAAAGTTGCGTCAGGCGCACTTCCCGGCGCTCTCCACCGGACCAGCAGCCGCTAGGAAGTGATAGTTTACCGCAACAACACTTGTTATTGCATTGGCCACGCATAAATAACTCCTTTATGCACTAATGATTCACTATTAACTGTTCACGACACTATCCGCATCACTTTGCACTCCATTAACTTGTAACTACAACGCCATCAGCGATGATTGGTTAGAGAAACAGCAATGAATTAATAGGAAAGCGACTGACTAAGGGAGTACTCACACTTGTCGGCGTCAATCAACCACTTCGACTATATTGTAATGTTGTATGAGTGATAGCTGATTGATATTGATACGTATGGTTGCTTTTTAAGTTTCTAGAAACCCTTTGCTTTTTGCATAATTAAGTAAATACGGCATATGGCATGTCACAGGTACGTGTGCATGTCCTCGATGGCTATCTCACATCTATTTGTAAAGACAATAATTATAATCTCGACGTTGTAGAGACTTTAACATTACATACATTATTTATTCATGGCAAGGAAAACCACAATATACTGGGAATGTTAGAGAAATATGAGCTTCAGCATCCATTCGACGAAGGTAACTTTAGGAACGTTACCTTCGTCGAATGGATGCTGAACGTTCCTACATAAAAGTAGGTACTTGATTACCTTCGGATAGGCCAAGTTAAATGTAATCGCCAGATTATTTGAACACTAAAGCACCAACAGACTGGAACTTTATCATTAATCAATGTTAGCGTCGTCACAGCACGCCATGACAAGATGTGATTATAATTCGATTCAAGCCATGCTGGCTGTCGTCTACAAAACATGATGCATCCTACAAACATCTTCCGCGGTATGCCTCATGTGAACGGCCGCCAAGTCACAGCTCTCGCCCTTGAAATAAAAAGGTCCGAAGCGAAAAGTGTATTAATATTCAGTGTATCTTGGAGGGAAGTTAAATAGCCGTGTATTTGTATTCATTATCCTCCGACTCTAACAGCTTACATGTGAGCCGAATAGTTGAGCGACGTGACCCGTCCCCGTGTCCGTTGTCACGCGATACGACACGTGAGGCCAGGTCTTCATCGTGAATAGTGTCCAGATAATATGACTGACGAACTGAAGAAATAGACCTATAACTACAGTGAAACTTGGTTAAGTGGGACCTGGATAAGTGAGAAACCTCCATAACTGGAACTCATGCTGAGGTCCCAACACTTTGGCACTGAATTACCTCTGTTAGTGGGACGAAGCAAACCTCTATATCTGGGATTCGTTCTTTCGATTTTTTTGTGATAGTTACCTCTATACCTGAGACAGCGAGTGAATTTTATATGCATTAACCTCTGTTACTGAGATAACATCATTTTGTTTGTTTACTTACTTATTCTTCCCCCAAATTCCGCACTTAACTAATTTTGAGCCTCAATGACCTTTAGTTTTAGTTTTGCTTTTCTATCGTACGGATGTTTATTTGTATAGGCTCGGAAGTAAATTTAGTAAAAATTTCTAAACGCGAAGCAGTAAAAGCACTAGAAACTTTGCACAGTTATTTTGAAATTACATCGATTGATGACCAAAGCATATTTGATAAAATTTATAACATCGAAAAACATCTGATGGCTGATACTTCTAAAAGACAAACTAAAATGACAAATTTTTATAATTGATATTCTATTTACATTTTTGTACTATTTATAAAAAAAACATGTTTGAATATTTTTGTTTATTACTTTATCTTTTTTTTTATTCCCAATAAAGATTAAAACTAACGTACTTATAATGTTTACATAATACGTTATTTTATTTAATATCGCACCTCTGTAACTGAAATAACCTCTATTTCCTAACCTCTATTAATGGAACCCTCTGTAAATGAGACAGATATTTATTTATACCTGGATATCTGAGACACTGGGTAAGTGGAATACCTCTATAAGTGAGACAAATTTGCAGGTCCCTTGAAGTCTCACTTAACCAGGTTTCACTGTATATTAAATAATCAAAACTAGTAAGTAATAGCGACAACACTCCTCCATCCTTGTTTTTTCACTGCATACATCATCGAACAGGCAGGGAGACCTCTCAAAGTATGTTTCAGGTTTTCCCAAAATGAAGCTTTCAGTTTTTTGTTGCCACCAGTATGTAAGCAAGCATTGCACGCAGCCGCTTCTACGAAGAAAGACAATAGAAGTGCTGGTGACCACAAATCAACCAGAGGTCAGTCCTAAATGTTCCGATACGTCTACACAATGTAGCCGCGCGCTGGAACAGTTTTGTCTGTGGTGTCATTGTGGCGCGCGCGGCGCGGCGGCGCGGTGTGCGGGTAGCATTAGTCCACATTAGACACGCCGCTGCCGCTACGTGTCGCCATTGTGCGCTCCTGCTTAGCGAGCGCGGTAGGTGACCATCAGCTAACAATACGTCGCCGAGGCACCACCGACACATGTGGAACGTTGATGCCACACGTCTGAAGGAGTCTTTGTCACAAATGAGAAGTTACGACGCCTCATCCTTGTTGCTCCATCACTTTTATAGGTATAGGTTTCAGATGTGAAAGAAAATGTGAAGTGCTTTCCTCATCGGGGAATTAGAGAACATCGTAAAGAGAAGCCTGGGTTGGATAAAGTCTAATTAAAACATAATTAATTCGCTATGCAAAGTGTACTAAGTAATCGTTGATATGTTTAGGCAGTTGGCTAGGTGACTACTGTTGACAATGGTCGAGCCATTCTGTTGACCCTATAAAGGACAACTATCAAGAATGTGCGCATTACTAATAGTAGACAACCTTGAACACCGCACACTGAGCAATAAACAATGAGATTTTACTCCAACTACTAATAAATTTCAATGAACATAAACTTAGGAGTACAAGCGCCGACCGCGACACCGCCCGTGCCCTTCGTGTCTGTACTCACCAGTACATAGTGCTGCTGCAGCTATCTAACAAACAACAATATATTAATATTCCACAATACGAAAAGCTCTATAATCCTCGTCTCACTAAATAGGTATACTTAATCAATGAGAATCTAAGCATTAAATCCCCCACGCCGCCGATACGTATCGAATCGGAATGACGTCTCATTCGTCCGATTTATAATGCGTGCGCACTGCGACCAATAGACGTATTCGACCACCCATATACAAAAAATGTTTTGAATAAAGCAAGTAGCAAAACAGCAGTGCAAACTGTAGTTTGCTCTGGATGTTTGTAGCATGTGGCGATACGGAGCCTCGTAGCAGGCGTAGTCTGTACGTAGCGTGACGCAACATTTTGCATGGCGTTCGATTCCCGCGCGGCTATAAATCATGTCGTCCGACAAGCGAACAAAGCCGGGTAACGCGCCGTGTCTTTGTGGATTTTGAGCGATTTCGGTTTATAATCATTTTTCATCCCGCGCCGCCGCCGTCCGGAATTTTACGCTGATCACCGGAATATACGAGCTTCGTTACCATTGTATGCCACTTCACTTTATTGTGTGTCGTTTAGTTCTTGTGAAGTCAAGCTCCTGATCATTTAAGAGCGCGTATACAGAAAGTGGGCAACGTCGCAAACAGCTGTCAAATATTTCCCTGTTTTGATTAATTTGTCAATATTACTGTATGAAAATAAGAAATATGGCTAACTAATGAACTAGAATATTAATAATGAATTGCAATTAAAACACTGAATTTGATGTTGTAACCGTTTTAGGTGTAAAAAAGGCATTTGTAAAGTTTCCAAATACTTTTTTTACATCTAAAACTAAATATTCGGTGTTACGATATTAATTATTGCATTTCATAATCAATATTCTAGTTCATTAGTTAGCCATATTTCTTATTTTCATACAGTAATATTGACAAATTAATCTAAACAGCGAAATATTTGACAGCTATTTGCGACGTTGCCCACTTTCTGTATAAACGCTCTTAATTATATTTTATCAGTTTTATTACACTTTAGAATGGTACCTAGTTGTTTATTTATTTTTTTATTCACAAGGCACCTACAACAGGCAATAATCACAGTAAGTATATCCCTAGGTTCAACAGGTTTCGACCTGACGACCACCCAAAGCGTAGTCGCACAACATGACCAGCAACAACTATACCTAATAATGATAACAACTACAGTAAAAAATAAAAATCAAACTTAATTGACAAAATCACAGCTACAAGGTATTCAATGAGCCTCTGCCCTCCGACACTACTACCTACGCAGGGAATGTGTAGGAGACCAAACACGCCAGGTTAAGTGCATAGTTCACACAAAGTTACATTATTTAAAGAGAACAGTATTTAAAGCGATATAAAATTAAAGCGTTATAAAATTAAAAAGAATGATACTCGTACAAGAGTACATACATTTTGAAAGCAACGGCACGAGAATCGAAGATATCAATACTGTTATTGTCTTTTGATTATTTCATAGTAAAGTCGACACATTCTAACGAAATATGAAACAGATCTAGAGAATAATAATTTACAAAGTGCATGTTGCATGTTTGAGGTCGCAAAACATTCACGACTATTGATTACCCCTTTAAAAGGTTAAAAAAACTTATCTATTAGTTTACAAATTTAACTTTTAAATCCTCTAAGTAAATCCGCGTCTCAAGTTTTTGTCACCGATACTGCATTGAGATGTCACTGGCTGAGCGTCCGGCGGGGGGCGTGCGGGGGTGCGGGGGTGCGGCGGCGCCCAGTTCCCACCGAGCGTCGAACATAGAGCACGTCTCTAATTAATCATAATAGCAGTTTTTATATCAATGTAATGAGGTAATAAATTTTTGTCAATAGTTAGACGTTGCACGTCGGTAAGTGCTCGCGTGCGGTCCGCGGCGCCTTGACCGGCGCGGGCATCGCGTGTGACTAATTAGCTACAACCCAAGGTTCATATGAGAGATTCGACATCAATATGGGCGTGTTAGATAATGTATTGTCTATTTCTACAGATTCGGGTCGAAGGTGGATGCAGTACCTACGTCGGTACTTGTGCGGGCTTTGGCTACGTTTCACTTGCGTAGCTCTGCCGTAGACGGTGTAAAAATGCTCAAGTCATATGCACAGATTCAGATTTGTAACTAAGGCACATGAAAGTAAGGGTTATGCCCTTACTGATCAGAAAGTAGATAATGTACCTTATGTTGTACTTTTAGCTTTGCCTGTACATCCGTGTCAACTTTTACCTATTAACTATTTTTTATGCCAAATTGCAAATCATATTCAAGCAGTATCAAGTAGGTACTATTGTGTATTCTGTGGTATTGTCATCTCCTACAATTGCTTCGCTCGGTGACGGCAGTTAATCGTATGTCGCGACAAAGCGCAGTTTAGTGTCGGCATGTAAAACAAACGCGACGACGCGACAGTTACGTGCGCGCGCCGCTGATTAATTGTACCAGCGATCCTTTACAACCGCCTCTTTATTCTGATGTTACAATTAAACTTAAGTTTATTGTTTATTAATAGGAAAACAAACGGGAAATTGCGAGAAAATGGCTGCTGTGAAATGAGAGAAATTTGACTGTTTACCTACAACAAGATGGTAAAAAAAAAATTTTTACCAAGAATAGGTGATTTGGGTATATATAGTTAATTAAGTATTTTTACATCATATTACATAAAAAACATTCTAAACTTTAACAACGAAAGCAAAATATCAAAGTCTAAACATTTCAACAATATATACCTAACACGAACTGCGTCTAATAGTAAAGTGAAGGTGTGATCACCTGTAAGAACGCGACATCGACAGCGCGATTATCGCGACAAAACGCAGTTTAGTCGGCCGTCTGCGCCAGAACGAATGTGCGCGCGCCTGATTAATGCTTGGTGTGAGCGATGCCTAATGATACGAGCCGCTCATTATTTACACCTTTACTGCACAACTGAACAGTCGGTTAACGTTAAACCTTTAATGATCCGGTAATTAACCGTTGTCTTAAGATATTGGCACGTTCGGAACACTGTTTACTGAGTCATTTTTTACTTGACTATGTCTTAATACATTAGCAAAATGGACGAAAATATGTTAGAGGAATTAAATCATTTGAATTAGGTTTATAACAGCTGGTGTATTTTTGTAAAAAATATTATGACGTTGTATTATTGTAAAAAAAAATACTTTGTACAAATCAATATTATTATTAATAATTCATCCTTTTAACAAAAAAGCTGTACAATGATATCCCCTTCGGACAAGCAACCCTTGCGATGGACGGTACAGTCAGCCACGTAAACAAGTTGCTTTTTTAATAATAAAATGCTTAAAGTAATATCCTCGTGGCTCCATTCCCTTTAATTTTCCTAGAATTCCAGTCAAATGAAATAATGTCACATGTTATTTGGTTACATACTTGAGGTTGTAAATATTAGTATTTTGGTGATTTATTTCATCGATATGCATTTTAAATACCTACTTACTTAATTTTTTTAGTGAGTGACCAAAAACATTTATGTTTCAATATGTTGCGTAACATTTATTTTAATAACTTGAAAGTATTTATAAAAATAATGTAAATTATATTATTCACGTACAGGGGAAGGAAACCAAAAACCTGTGACGTACACATTGTAACGGATTTTTTTCTAAGCCACGAGAAGAATGCAGAATCGACTAGAATTATTAAAATATTCACTTGCGCTGTGCATCGTATGGGAATTTATTCAAATTAGTGTACTTGTTACAGAACCTGTCCTAGATGATAAGGGGTGTTTGATGCGGTCCCCTCGCCGGGCCGCTGTGCCGGCCAGCCTCCGGACCGGTGCAATGCGCAACAACACCCGGCATTATCACAACAAATATGCGATAAAAATAAAATCTTATATATCCGACAAAAGCAAATATCTAAAACGAGCTAAATTGCTGAAATAGAGATATTTCTACATTTTTAGAAATCGAAAAATAAAGTAAAATACTAAAGTTCAAAAAGTCAATGCTAAATCCACTGACAAACAAGAATAAAGAATAAAACAAACGGGGTGAGCTAAATAAAACCGTTTAAAAAAAATCGTGGATTATCTGCTGCCTAATCAATTTACATTTTTGTGAAAGAACAAATATTTTCCTCTTAAAGACGAACTCTGTTACGAAGTATATTATAATTTAGCAAGTTATTCCGGTCTAGTGTAGATGACAAAATTAATGTAAAAAACTTGGATGAAGCGGCAGCGATAACAATTTATGTGCCGTTACAATCGTATGCAAACATCGTCCTTGGAGCGCTTGTCATTAGCGATGCGTAATTAATTTAAATATATTCAAGGTGGGTTCACTTTCGGACTATTCATATGATTTTTTACAAAACCATACGGAAATGTAGCAGAGAAACGCGCACGCGTCGATTGTATATTTGTATCGTACGTTATTGCTGGCACAGATGGCCGGTGCCTTCTGTTTTAAGCTGTGAGTAGGTACTTATCGCCAAAGTCATAGGACAAACATTTGAGTAACATCCGCCGGTGGCGCTGATATTTTTTGGTAAAAACTTTGATCTTCGTTTAGATTCATTTCTGTCATCTATTCATTCTCAGCTCACACACTAACGAAAGCTCGTTTATAAAAAAAGTATTTTTTGCTAACTGGTGGTTGATCACTTGTTGATAATTTTCCATTCGCCGTAATTTAAATTGTAAATTTTCGTACGTCAGTTAACTGTGTAGGTATATACCTACTTATATTATATGAGTTCAGTTTTTGTACATCATTGTTGTTTTGATCTTTCCCCTACAGGCAGCGTGTCTTTGTCGTGAACCTGTCGACAACCATCAAGTTTCAGTTTGTACTTTGGGTGCTCTGACTTATTGCACAGTAAAGGAAGAAAGAATATTATATTTTATTAAGAGTTTAGACCTCGCACGTAATCAATTCAGTCTAAAAATACTGCAGATGAAGATAGCTTAGTAGCTGAATGAAACAGGATGCTATAGCGATCCACCGCGCATGCGCGACTGACGTATGCAGCGCCCGCGCATTCTCATGGTAATCCCGCATGACGACACACACTTAACACATGCAAATCGTTTATTGATAAACAAATAATGGTATTATAAGTTTTATTGCGCATTGTCGGGCCTCGGGCGGCCGCGGCGGTGTCGCTGACCGCTCACTCCAGCAGATTTGACTTTATAATGTTTTTTATTGTTTCGCCTCCATTGTATAATATTTGTGTTACTATTATAGCGGCGTGTGGTTGTGTCGCTTACGCTAAGCTGTCATAACTTTAAAATCAGCCACTTATGTCAAGGATTGTTGGCTTTCATTGTCTCGTTAAGTGTCACATACTAGGTTGCTGTCAAACAGAAATACCCTGTGATATACCTTGTCAAGTGGTTAGGTAACTTTCAGAACAAAGATTCGAATAGATGAGAAGCATAGCTCCTATAGCGTTTCTCAAACGGCATAGCATATCTTGACGTAGCATATCGTAGCTTGTCGTAGCGGAGCGTGTCATGGCGTAGCTTGTCGTAGCGGAGCGTGTCTTGGCGTAGCATTTCGTAGCTTACCATAATATGTGGCGTAGCATGTCTTAGCGTAGCGTGGTTAATACATGTATTTGCGTGACGAAACCGTCATTTTATACTGAACACGAACATCGCACAATTCTACTATTGATAGGTAGCAATCATAGGTAGGTTTCTCCTTCTCCTGGCTTTTATCAATAGAACACCTCTGTATTATTAAATCATTAAATAAATAAAAAAAAAAAAAAAAAACTTCTTAGTTTACTATTGTATATTTGTTTATTTTTGGTTCGTCTTATTTTTTAGGGTTCCGTACCTCAAAAAGAAAAACGGAACCCTTATAAAATCACTTCGTTGTCAGTCTGTCTGCCCGTCTTTCAAGACCCTTTTTCTCAGGAACGCATGGAATTATCAAGTTGAAATTAATATCAAATACTCAGGGATGCAATCCCTTGAAGCAGTAAAAAATCAAACTTCTAAGTCAACGCTATCAAAAGATACGGGCGTTTTGGGCGGCGGGCGTTTTTTCGGGTGCTTAGGTTTTGTCTACGGAACATATTCCGTACCTCAACTGTGGCTAATGAGACACAATTGAATTTCTATTGTTATAAATCAAATATTGATCCTACTATAATAATCACACTAATATTATAAAGGCGAAAGTTTGTGAGTGTGTGTGTGTGTGTTTGTTACTTCTTCACGGTCAAACAGCTGGAGCAATTTTGATAAAATTTTGTATGGAGGTAGCTACACCCTAGATTAACATATAGGCTACTTTTTATCCCGGTATTCCCACGGGATCGAAACTTATGCGGGTGAAACCGCGGGGCGCCGCTAGTATACATATATAAATAAAAATGCGAAAACCGTAAATTTGTAGTTACATGTACCTATAAGTTTGTACAGAACCCTAGGTGCGCGAGTCCGACTCCTACTTGACCGGTTTTTTCAATAAAAATATGTTATTTATCTATCATACTTATGGTAACGATTCTTTAACTGTTCGGCAACTTGGCAAGTACGAGTAGTTCTGAAGTAACCAATCGTAGGAACGTAGCTAATTATCGAGAGACGTGTCAATTAAACGCCTCGTCGATGACAACTGACTGGCATTTACACAACTGTGCAACATTCTGTTCCAGACGTATTGTATGGCCGCCATGCTCGATATATACATCTTAATAATTATATTTATTATTATATTATTTGCACTTGTTTGTGCTAACTATAGTTAATTCTATATTTTGACAAGTGGACGAGATTCGGTATCTACCTGTTAACGTAGTATTTTGTGTGAACCATGCCGTCGTTGAAACACGCGAATTCGATTTTAATATTGCAATTGTTTCCACGTTTTACCGATAATTATGTAATTATAAACGAGGAGAAATGTTTAATTTGCCTGTTTAAAATGGTGACACACACACAGGTGTAAGTCTAAACCAAAGTAATTTGCATGCAGACTACGACTGTTTAAGCGTGAGTCTTAGAGTGACATCGAAATTAAAAAAAAACCAAATGCATTAGATTTAAATTACCGAATGTTAGAAGTAGCGAATGTGAACTCATATTGAATGGCCAAAAACTAGAATTTATTAATCAGATAGTTTTCCTAGGAATCACGCTAGACGAGAAATTACAATGGGGACCTCATATAACATCTATTGCGGGGCGGCTAAGCTCGGCCGCTTATGCTGTTAGAAAGATAAGACAGTCAACAGATGTAGAAACCGCGCGTTTGGTCTATTTTAGTTACTTCCACAGTATTTTGTCATATGGCATTTTACTATGGGGTCGGACTGCTGACATAGAATCCATTTTTATTTTACAAAAGAGAGCTGTTAGAGCCATTTATAATCTACGTCGCCGCGAATCTCTTAGGGAACTATTTAAAAAGGTTAATATCATGACGGTACCTTGCCAATTCATTTGTGAAAATATTATCTATGTAAGAAAAATTCAACATCTTTTTAATAAAATAAGTGATAGACATAATTTTAATACTAGAAATAAAGATAAATTAGATCAACCTTTTTTCAGATTATCTAAAGTACATACATCTTTTAAGGGGTACTGTGTTAAATGCTACAATAAAATACCTTGTTACATATTGCAATTAATTGAAAGAAAATTTAAAACTCATATTAAAAGTACACTATGTAAACAAGGATATTACAAATTAGAGGATTATATTCAAGATGAGAATGCTTGGAAACATGCTGGTCCAGCTTCATAGAACAATCTAGAGTCTAGACAAAATCAAACTGGTTCCTAATTTAATTTATATTTTTTTTAAATTTTATGACATTGATTTTTACAATCTGTGACTACAGTAACTCACACACTTGTTAAAATTCTAGGAAAATCATATACTTTTACAATATTTGTAAATAATTTGTACGTATGTGAGCACCATGTATCTATCACATAATTGATTTACCTGTAATTGCTTCATTTTTAATTCCATTTTGTGGTAGACTAATTTTATTCTAGGTGCATCGTCTTCACATATAATTATATTATGTATACAAAACCTTGTAAATCATTTTAAAAGAGTATCGGTGGAGTTTCTTGCCTATTCTTCTCCATACGAACACTATCTTTTGGAAGGGGCGACTAGAATCAATTAAATTTTACTGTAAGTTTTGACGCTCAGAAGTGCCTTTAATGTGCCTATTTCAAATAAATGATTTGACTTTGACTTTACTGTCGAAGATACCTTATGGTTATCTCATAGCCAGAGGAGATCCTCTGGTTATGAGATAACCATAAGGTATATTCTCAAATATCGTTGTAATCACAAGCAAGTATTACAAGAGCTACTAAGTAAATTACCTCGAGTGCGGGTTGACTGAATTTCGAGAACCGAACAACCTGCGAGCTCCACTGCAGGGGAGTGCTGGTGTCGCAACCGAACAACCTGCGAGCTCCACTGCAGGGGAGTGCTGGTGTCGCAACCGAACAACCTGCGAAGTCCACTGCAGGGGAGTGCTGGTGTCGCAACCGAACAACCTGCGAGCTCCACTGCAGGGGAGTGCTGGTGTCGCAACCGAACAACCTGCGAGCTCCACTGCAGGGGAGTGCTGGTGTCGCAACCGAACAACCTGCGAGCTCCACTGCAGGGGAGTGCTGGTGTCGCAACCGAACAACCTGCGAGCTCCACTGCAGGGGAGTGCTGGTGTCGCAACCGAACAACCTGCGAGCTCCACTGCAGGGGAGTGCTGGTGTCGCAACCGAACAACCTGCGAGCTCCACTGCAGGGGAGTGCTGGTATCGCAACCGAACAACCTGCGAGCTCCACTGCAGGGGAGTGCTGGTGTCGCAACCGAACAACCTGCGAGCTCCACTGCAGGGGAGTGCTGGTGTCGCAACCGAACAACCTGCGAAGTCTACTGCAGGGGAGTGCTGGTGTCGCAACCGAACAACCTGCGAGCTAGCTCCACTGCAGGGGAGTGCTGGTGTCGCAACCGAACAACCTGCGAGCTCCATTGCAGGAGTGTTGCGATAGTGTTAGATATAAATATCACTTCAAACAATACCCTCCGTATGCTTACTATTGTATTGGTAAAGGTGTCAGCTGTTGATATATTGAATGTGCACCTATCAGTTGATTCTGTAGATGTATAGACTAATTGATACCAAGTCCATTATAAATTATATTTTATGAAGTGAAAAGAACGTTCCTGAATGGAGTATTGCAGCCACTTAGGGGATGACTTAACAAAATACCAGCTTGCTGCAGTTGACTCGGTGGAACGCAGAGCTAAAAGGCTTATAGGCGACGAGACATTGGTAGCTACGCTTCACAGCCTATAGCTCATCGGCGTAATGTTCCAAAGTTCCGGTTAGGGAACACCAACAAGCTTACGGCAGCACATCTGGAGCCACGCGGCTGGTTCCGTCGTGACTCGTGCGTGCCTGTTTAACGTACCAGCTTCGGGCTACTCAATCGTTGGCCATACTTGCTACGTGGGCCGAGCCGGGTAACGACGGTCGGCGCGAACACCTGACGACCGGCACCCCTACGCATCCAGCGTGGCACCTCGCTGCGGTCATCGCCACGCCGTCTATCAGGGCAGTACAGCGCTACCCACGGGGTGGCTCGGGGAAATTGTGAACCGTAAACCTACCCACACCTTTTCTTAAATATAATTTTTATGTTGACAAGGTTGCGTGGTCTTATTTAAATATAACCTGCGCCACGTTCCAACTATCGTCACATTGGCCTTGCCTGTCTGTCTTCTACAGACTGTACTTCGAAGAGTGAGCGCAGCACAGCACCATCCCTGCAGCGTACCATCCTAATTGGTTGATATCCCGACGAATCGTACTCAGCGCTTCTCCTCCACGTTTATTATGCGCACAGCCAAAGTGTGGAACTCTCTGCCGGCACCTGTGTTCCCTCCCACATTTAAGCGGTCTGCCTTCAAATCAAGAGTGAACAGGCATCTTCTGGGCACGCTCGTTCCATCATAGACTTCATCCATCGCTTTCCATTAGCCATGATCGGGGTCAAGAGCGGGCCCATATAGCAATAAAAAAAAGATAGTGTAAAATAATTATGAACTTTTCTTTGTAAAATCAAAAAATATTGGTCTTACTGAATTATATTTAATTTATATACTTATACGTACGAGTATTGTACTTACAATGGAACCTTAAAGTCGTCAAGCGCCATAAATAAAAAATATTATTAAAATACAGTGTTTTTTGTGGTTCCTTTAAAGAATAGTTCATCAGCTACGGAGGGTATGTCTGCGGTGCGTGGGGCGGTAATGTGATTACTAGCTAACTGCGTTACTGCCAGCCACAGAGGGTGACTGTGGTGCTACGAGTGCCCACTGATTTTTTGTGCCACCACCTCAATAAGAAACATGCAGATTGAATTAACTATAATTTATACAAATGTGCTAAAAATTTTAAATACTAGATATATTTAAGCACTTAATTAGTGTCGTTGCGGTTTATTAGTTGTGGTACTTAATTGGTGTTTATTTTTTCATTTTTGTCGCTGTTTTCTGATCCCAGAATCGTCAACATAAGCTGCATTAAACGAAAAAAGTTGTTCCACTGCTGGACAAATTTCTCTCCTAAGTTGACCTGCTTTCAGTTTCGGGTGTTTAATTCAAACACATGTTACTTCAATTAAACTAGCACAATCGTAAGGCCGCTATCCCACTGGCGTTTTACGAGCGTTGACGTTGCGTCATCGCGTAACAAGCATAAAACGTCCGCTGAACGCGACGTTAACGTCGCGCAGATGATACTATTGCCAACAAACGCGACGTTAACGTTAAGCAGACGCGACGTTGACGTCGCGTTCAGCGGACGTTTTATGCTTGTTACGCGATGACGCGACGTCAACGTCGCGTCTGCGCAGCGTCGACGCCGCGCAGACGCGACGTTGACGTCAACGCTCGTAAAACGCCAGTGGGATAGCGGCCTAAGAACGCTTGAACAAACCCGCATAGTAGAGACATACCTTGCCAGTAACATGCAGTGAACCCGGATCACAAACTGCATATAATATGCAGTCAACTCGGATCACAACCTGCATACAATCTCAGTGAACCTGGATCACAAACTGCATATAATACGCAGTGAACCCGGATCACAAACCGCATATAATACGCAGTGAACCCGGATCACAAACTGCATATAATATACATATCATCAAGCCATATCTTACCAGTTAGGTATGTTTGAGTCGTACGTCACAAAGAGGAAATGCGCGTGGTCGTTACTCCATACAAACGCTCTCGCCTGTTTTATTTCTGTTTCATGACCTTTATGGTAATTAAACAGAAAAAAAACAGGCGATTGATTTTTACAGAATAATAAATATTAACTACTTGTATGTCCCTATGTTTTCCTTTTTGATGATACATTATCTTTATAAGCACTAGAACCTTCAAAAAATGCCGATTTAAACCGCTGTCAACAGAGGCCTAGTGCACAAATTTGACAACTATTAATGAAAAAAGAAAAATATAGGGATACAATATAATTATATCCTTCTTAGTCAGTTTTTGAAATATCTTTCCAATATTGGAGGAGAAAATAGGCGAGAGCCAAGACTCGAATTATGACTTTTTGCTCAGGCTTTTTCAAAAGTCTCTCCGAATGCATTTCCTCTTAACCGAGCACAAATCCAAACTCCGACCGAGCTGCTACTCAGTACTTGTAATAAAAACGTAAATACTGCCTGAGCTAGGGATCGAGCCCCAGACGTCATGATCAGCGTTTGCACTTGTGACCACTAGACAAACGAAGCAGTCCGTTGTTCATTAATAAACGTTTAAAGCTGACTGCTCTCCGTATAAGGCGCTGTTCATATAGGGTACTTAATATTAATTACAAGTCCTTCACGGCGCATTGCGGGGCTGGGCAGAGCTCTACTGATTCGATTACTGGCGTGGATGCGCAGGCTTGTCGCTAAATATTCATAATTCCATTACTTACACTTTTTTACTTTTAGCATCTAGTGTAAATTAATAGTACAAATATATGATGCGTTGAAATGCAACTCCATTTCAATTAATATAATTAAATTATAGTAAATCTCAGGCAGTTGCTTTAAAAATCCTAATAATTATTACGAATCTGAAACTAACTTTTATCTTTATACAGATTATGTAATTTTCTTTAACGCGATTAAGTATACTTGCCTACCTACTTACATCGGACGCACCTTTGGCGTTCAACCCTGCTTCTAACCTAATCATAGGGTAATCTTTTCACACGGCATAATCATCAGCATAGGTCTACGAGGAAAAAATTAGTTTCGTCCGCTCTTACTTTTTATAATATTTCTCTCTGCAGCAACTAACAGACATACGTGAAACTAATTTAAATTCTCTAACAGGACCACACTTTTATGCATTTAAACACCTCCATTAATTAGCCGATTAAACCACAAAATAATTTGATTACACTAATAACATTATCTTCTGATCAATAAACCACTCTCGACCACAATCTACGAAATGTGACTTATGTATGACTTACCACTTCCACATGAAAACACACACAAACATACAACTTGCAATAAACATGCCGTGCTAAATTATTGCCTGCAAGTGTGGGGTCTGCCCGGGCATTGAGCAGTCCGGCAGGGTAATGTGCGCAGTGATCAATCAGCCGGCAACTATGTGCTGCAGGACAAATGATGCGTTTTGTTCACCACAATCATGTTTGTGGTTTGGGGCGATAATGACTTCAAATGTTACGATTGTCTATTATTGTTAATGTGGCTAAAGTGATTTAGAACTGTGTCTCGATTTGAAAACATGTGTGCTATCCACATTTGTAGACATATTGTTAGGGTCATTTCGTGTTAATGTATTGCCTTTCGCAGTCGATATGTATGCTAAGTTATCTCACCATCGACTAGCTTTTTCATCGATTCACATAAACAACCAGACTAAGACAAAATAATTATCTATTGGACGTATGGATATGCGAATCGACCCATGGATGAGTGCACACAGAGCAGACTTGTATCCATTGCATCGAAACTACTAATAACAAGGAAATAGAATAATTAATGTCTTTCGAAATTGTAGGAGTTGAAGTTATGGGTAATGAAACAATCAACATGTTTAATATTAAGCGCAGAGTTATGTGTTTGTACAAGTGTCGAGCCGTCGTCGAATGTTTGTGATCGGAGACTATGGATACAGCTTGCGACGAGAACTGTCGCACTGATGGAGGCAAGACGTGTGGAACTGATCAAGGACACCTACATAATTATGTGACCAAGGCAGAACTACAGATGAATACATGAGTTTTGGTAAGTTTTGCGCTCAACTGTAGCGTTCTTTTTACTCTTCTCCTGTATGCCTCAAAACATAAAAGTATAATTATTAAATTTTAATCATCGTCGACTGCTACCGAAATCTTCACGTAACCATCAACAATGTCATTACAGTCGAACAGGCGTCCATACATTAAAAATTCATACAAATCAACTCGAGAGCTCATATCAATAACTACAAAATTAATCGAAGCAATGTTAACTAGTAGTTGGCGTGGCGCCGCTCATCGATCAGCGCGATACAATCGGCTGTCAATAACATCCTCGCGTTTCATATCACTTTTATTAAACTAAAACAATTTCGGTTTTGTAAAACTACCCACACAGCCGCGGACCTTGGGTCGCTAGAATCGCGGAAACAAACTGAACCAGAACGAAATAACCGCAACAACGACCCTCGCCAATTTCAACTCTCAATTTCGCAAATTAAGTTCAATTCAGTTTGGCAGCCGCTTTATATGTGACCGTATTAGACATGTTTTTATATTTTGGAGTATGGTAACATCTGCCTTTATTTACGTTTTGGCTGGAAACAGCAGCACAATAGGTGCGGCGAATCGGACGGCTCCACAATGACCTCGCGGCCGCGAGGGGGCGCCTCTCACACCGCACGCTTTTTATGGACAAATAAGTAGATGACGTTCTGTTTGTAAGAGTTGCCATTTACTGCTTTCCTGCGGTTCGCGATACCGCAACAATTCAAGCGGTTCCAAACATATCCTTGCATAGTTGTGTGCTGAAAATGAAACATTGCTGTGACCTTATTAACGGCAACCTACTTACTTGTACCTGCGACGAAGCAAAAATTTATTTGCTAATTGACAAAAAATCAAACGCATCAAATTGAAAAACACTAATTGATACAGACGCCAGCACATCAAGCTACTACAATCTGTCAATTTTCTTTAATAGATTTTCAACTTTATCGCTACAGCATAAGGTTTAAGGTTGTTTGCGAAAATTTGACAGTTTCGGGTAGCTTGATGTGCTGACGTTTGTACCTGTAGAAGTTGATTGCGGCAGTATCTGATTGACTCTCAGATGAAACTGGGTTTGACCGTCACAAACACGTCCATAGTATAGCAAATGGCTGGGGCTCTGCTCCACACGACAAGTAGATACATATAACAATATATTATTATACACCAACATGTAAACTCGTACACATAAACTAGTCATTCATTACATAACATATTATTGCCTACACTATGATAATCAAGCAATCCAGTAGACACTATACAATAGGTAGGTATATATGTATTAAGTTTAAAATTTCAAAATCTTTAATTCTGTCGGTTTTAAAAAGCAAGTCAACTGTGGGTACTTACCGCCATTATAATATATGCGCCGCACTATGTAGGTACCATTTTGTTGAAACTCAGATGTGTCTTCTCGACATCCGTTTGCCTATGGAAGAACGGCTATATCCTTTTAATGTATGACATTTTTGATTTTTGACATTTTGATCTTTGACATTTTGATTTTGGAATTATAATAATGATGAAATGATATTGGTAATAGTAATGACATGTTAATTGATGTAATGATAACGGTATGACATTTGTAAGAGTAATGACATGATATATAATCTTATGATACCTACTGATCTATATTTTCCTTTTAATACAAACATATATTTTTAATAGCTGATGATTTAAGAATTGTATAATAGTAATTTATAAATTGATCTAAATAAGTGCAATAATAGTGATATAAATAATTTTAAATGTTTGCATGCCGATTGGTAAAATGGGGCTGGGCTAAATGTAATCTTTAGAACTATTATGTATAGGTACGTATTACCCATATTTGCAAAATAAAATTCTATTCTATTCCGTGTGTCACTAACGGGATGCAGCAGAATACCAGCGTCAGGTATTGTACCTGGCATATGCTGAGCTGGACTCCCATTAGGTGCAACCATGAGACACACACCGCCCAGTAGTGATCAACCGTTATAGATGTTTATGAGGTAGGTGTCTATGGGTCAATTTATCTTTTTAATCTTTGTTGTTTTTTTTTTTTACCTTTTTTGATGTTTTTAATACCTGTATTGTGTTTTTTGTTGCACTGAATAAACGTTTTATCTATCTAATTAGAATTGCCTAAACAACGATTATACCTTGTGTACCAACCTACTTATTATATTACCTACCAGATCAGGTACCTTTCCATTGTTTTGCTAGGGTTAATGACCAGCACTAGAACTTTATAGCTCATGTGCCGCCGCCACATAGGACGGCTGTGACTCGGGAGGAGGAAGCCATGTCGATACAAAGTCAAAGTGATCACGGCGTCATATCGCCACCCCAAATAAGACATAATGGAACAATTAAAATGCACGTGCTCAACGCAGTTACGAATTAACCGCACTCGACGAGTCGAAAACTCGAGCAACATATGACGTCGCGCCATGTGACGCCCTTCGCCCGACAAATTACTGTTTAAGAGATTGCCATCAATACGAAAAGTACAAACTGTCCGGTCCATTACGAACAAATGGCGTTATTTAGCGTCGCCGGCTACTCCGGGCACTCCGCGCAGGCAGCGCCGACACCGCTACGCGCCGACTTACGGCCGCGCGCTAATCGAAGATCATTATCAACCGCGATTCAATCAGAAACATGATTAAAAACGATATAGTGCATCATATCTCATCCGATACGTTCACTTTCGCGACGAACCTCGCCGATTTATTGGAAGCCTCTTAATATCAGTGTGTCAATCGTATTCTAAACTCGGAATTAGTGGCTCATCAGAGACGTTATGGCGATCGAGGTGTAGCCAACCCGACGCAGACAACAGCTATGTATGAGGAAAACATCGCACTACTCCAACCAGTTCATCACAAGTAGATCTTCTTTGATAAACGACACAATTTTTGGAACCTCCATGATACAGTCACCTAGTCCTAATAAAAGCCTCGTGTTTAGCCTGTCAGAGGAAACATAAATCATTTGATTCAAAACCTTTACAATACGCTATGTCAAATAGATAACGAATAGCGTCCTATAACTATGAGAACGATTGTTATAAAGAGATTGGCCGATTTGTAGTAGATTATTGAAAAGCACAAATGGAACTAAATGAATACACCTCAAGAGGACTCGAGTTTTTTAGTCTCTTAACTCTTTGTAAAAAACACAATCCACGCATTGTGTACCCAAACACGATAAGAGCCAACAATCGCACAAACCCTTCGCCGGTCGCCCCCGCGAACACAAATGAATTAACATAATACATATGATATCGGCACGACGCAGATGCGCATGCGACACCGGCGCGTCTGCCGCAAGACTTTTACTTTTCTCGTCTCGTTCAACTTTCACCTCCACAATAATTTGATTTACATATGTTCGGTGTACGCCTGTCGCGCAGCACACGTGTCTACTAGATGCGATGCGATCGTCGCGGATCGATCTTCCTGCGCGATTGTGCTGCGCGACAATGCGACACAAAGCGCGTGGGCGCAGCGCATTGTGGCGTCGCTAAATGCGCTCACGCACGCTCTCGAGGGCTCCTTTGTCCATTGTCTGCCCGCCTGAGGGTGGCACTGTGACACATTTATTTTAGGCCAGTTTTTTACAGCACCCATTGTATTGGAAATTAGACATCGGCGCAGAGTTCACGAAACACGATATTATCTCAGCCCTCTGTGCCGGGCATCCTCCGACGGTTTCGACGATTTCTCCCAAAGCCATTGTATCTCCAGTTACAACGGATATTTTTAAACGCTCATAACCTGCCTATCTTAAAACGAGAAGACTCATGCGTTATTGAAATAAAAAAAAACTGGTTAGCTTTCCATTTCTATGAGAGTGAATCGAAAATTCGTCAGATGAAGCGGTTAGGGAGTAGGACTAGTCGATCGGATAATTGATCAAAGATGGACCGTTAGTGTTGTTGAACGGGTACTATCAGCTGATTATACGGATTCCTTTCATATGCGCGTGATGAATGACAAGCGAGCGTCGTTATGAAAGGGCGGTCAGCGCTAGAGATCACATAAAGAAGTGTGGGGCTGGTTTATAGTGTTTGTGACCGTTTTATCGATGGCCGGGAGACGCAGCATCCGGTTTTGTGCATTAATCTGGACAATGTGGCTCTACGTGATGGTCCGTTTGGTCACAAACTAGTTTGGGTAACGTTTCCCTAGGCGCGCTCTAACGCGCCCTCCGCACGGTGCATAGTAATCGAATTCTTTTCATTACGAACAGCTTCGCTATTGAAATGTCAAGTTTTACATGTCGGCATCCAAATCAACTATTTATTCTGTAACGATTCCCACGAGTTTTTATCTAAGTTCATGGTTCTCGTCTAGTACTGTACTCGTCTACATCCCACGAGTTATTAACTAAGTTCATGGTTCTCATCTAGTACTCTACTCGTCTACATCCCACGCGTTATTATCTAAGTTCATGGTTCTCATCTAGTACTGTACTCGTCTACATCTCACGAGTTATTATCTAAGTTCATGGTTCTCATCTAGTACTGTACTCGTCTACATTCCATGAGTTATTATCTAAGTTCATGGTTCTCATCTAGTACTCTACTCGTCTACATCCCACGCGTTATTATATAAGTTCATGGTTCTCATCTAGTACTCTACTCGTCTACATTCCATGAGTTATTATCTAAGTTCATGGTTCTCATCTAGTACTCTACTCATCTACATCCCACGCGTTATTATTTATAAGTTCATGGTTCTCATCTAGTACTCTACTCGTCTACATTCCATGAGTTATTATCTAAGTTCATGGTTCTCATCTAGTACTGTACTCGTCTACATCCCACGCGTTATTATCGAAGTTCGTGGTTCTCATCTAGTACTCTACTCGTCTACATCCCACGCGTTATTATCTAAGTTCATGGTTCTCATCTAGTACTGTACTCGTCTACATCTCACGAGTTATTATCTAAGTTCATGGTTCTCATCTAGTACTGTACTCGTCTACATTTCATGAGTTATTATCTAAGTTCATGGTTCTCATCTAGTACTCTACTCGTCTACATCCCACGCGTTATTATATAAGTTCATGGTTCTCATCTAGTACTCTACTCGTCTACATTCCATGAGTTATTATCTAAGTTCATGGTTCTCATCTAGTACTGTACTCGTCTACATCCCACGCGTTATTATCGAAGTTCATGGTTCTCATCTTGTACTCTACTCGTCTACATCCCACGCGTTATTATCTAAGTTCATGGTTCTCATCTAGTACTGTACTCGTCTACATTCCATGAGTTATTATCTAAGTTCATGGTTCTCATCTAATACTGTACTCGTCTACATCCCACGCGTTATTATCTAAGTTCATGGTTCTCATCTAGTACTCTACTCGTCTACCTTCCACCAGTGAGTTAATCAACTGATCAATATTGTTTATTAATCAGTCAGATTACATGTCACCACTCGATCAGTCAACATTATTGCTGAGATTTGTTATTATATTACTAATACCTTTTTATGACGTGCAATAAATTATACTTTCTATAATTTGGTTCCAAATTTCCAATGTTTTACTTTATCGGCGTAAGTAGGTACGAGATCGATTTCTACGCGGACATTAGGTATGTTTTTAAGTTAAAACATTCGAATGTAAACTAGGAGGCACGCCATAAACCAAATAATTTACATAAAGCCACTAACGGATCTCACGAGAACCGGTCGCGAGCATATTAATGTTTGTGATATATTAGAAAATCGGCAACAACACGCACCAAACGGATACTCGTGTTTCTTTTTGTAGAGTCTCTTTTTTATTCTAATTTCTTTTCCCATTAAGTGGGCCATTCTTCCAGGAATGTTCCCCATAACAAGCACTGCGTACATTTGCATAAGATAGCGGGGAGCGTCACCGCTACTGGCTAGTTCACTCTCGGCTTGTATTATCTAGGAACATCCAGGATTTTTATTTATTACCACAATATAGCTTATGACCATTGATATATAAAACGGATCTTATAATTTGCGTTTATTTGCTTTCTGATCCAGCAGGCATCACTCCAACCGCAATTAGAAATCAATAAACTCATCGGTCACAAACTAAGTCCTGTTAAAATTGCACTGCTACTCAGCAGGTTGGGTGCCTGTTTATTGTACATAAATTAGTATACGTATAATTATTTTCATAAGTTTATTGTAACAGGGTAATAAAGTTTGGTACAGATTCAAAACAAGCGCAATATGTCGCATAACTATTGTGTCGTACAATACTACATAGTTGTTGCGCATTATCTGCGCGGGAGCATTATTCCCAGGATTCCGTTAGCGGTTCACATGGCGACGCATCCCTTTCGCGCGAGTCAAGTGATGAGCCCCACAATGGACCAGCTGCCGACCCCTGGCGACCAGGTGACACCACACACCGACCTGCCAAACAAAACAAAACCTTAATATAACCCGTATACAGTCTACAATTCAAGTATCTAAAAACAGGAATGAAGACACTCAAGGTGCTACTGAATAGGTTAAATTTGAACTTAGTGCGGTTGCACTAGCGTTGGTTTTACAATAAGGAAATATCGATTTGGAGATGATTGCAATAGATAACAAAGCGCTCAGTGATCTGTAACTACTTCGACAAATAAAAATAATTACTTGACACTCTGCGGACTTGTTATGACTCTAAGGGATGGAGCAAATGCATTAGAATTATTACTTTTTAACAAGAAAACTAAGTATGTTCATCTTTTTGCAAGAACGATATTCGCGGTTGACCCAATGAGTAACAATGTCCATCCTACTAAAGAAATTGGAGAGAATTGGAGTTAGAGGCCCTGCACTCGCTATCTTTGCGAGCTACCTGTCTGAGCGAACACAGTGTGTTAAAGTCACCACGTATGTTAGTGATGAGTGTGGACTGTCTTTTGGAGTGCCTCAAGGTTCCATTCTGGGGCCTACACTTTTTCTGGTTTATGTGAATAGTTTATGTGATTTAGCACTCCCACATTGTTCCATCTACACATATGCGGATGACACAGCCCTTCTAGTACATGCTGAGAGTTGGGACGAAGCTCGAGAGAGAGCAGAATCTGTTCTTGGCATTGTCATGTCTTGGCTGTCAGCAAATAGCCTTACTCTAAACGTGGATAAAACCAACTTTATCACTTTCTCCCTCAAATCGACTTCGCAGCCTGACCTCACTTTTTCAGTTAAAGCTCACATTAATTGCAATGCTTACCCGGGCCAATGCTCCTGTTTTCCCCTGACAAGAAAAACTAGTGTCAAATATCTCGGTGTACTAATAGACAACCTCATATCATGGAATCTTCAAATTAGTGTATTGTCTGGCAGAGTTAGAAAACTAATTACCGTGTTTAAAAGCCTGCGGTACAGTGCTGACGTAGATACCTTACGTATGGTTTATTTCTCTCTTTGTCAGTCAATTTTAACTTTTGGCATAACGGTCTGGGGCGGTGCATCGAAGACAAGTATGATAAAGCTTGAAAGGGCTCAGAGAGCTGTCCTCAAGGTCATGACTTTTAAACACTATCGGTACAGTACAGCTCAATTGTACAAAGATTGTCAGGTCTTGACCGTGAGGCAGCTCTTTGTGCTAAACTGCACGTTGCGTAGACATACTTCCATACAGCTGGATCTAAATCGCTTAAAAAAACGTAGGACTACAGATGTATGTCCAATAGAGAGGCACAGAACGAAACTTGCAGAAAGACATTTTAGAATCCTTGGTAGTCGTATATACAACTTTGTTAACAAACAATGTAACATCTATACATTTAATAAATTTGATTGTAAAGCAAAGGTCTGTGAATGGATCATAACCCTGAGCTATGATGAGGTTGAAAAGATCCTCAATGCGTAGCTTTGCCGCACACCTACTTTCACCCAAACAATACACCGTCCGACAAATCATCAAATACACCTTTCCAACACATCATAACACTACACTACACAACTCAATTCAACACAACACTATACACAACACTACTCAACACAACACTATTACGACACAATACATTTAATAACCCTATACAGATGGTTTTTTTCTCTTTTCTCCATGTTTAGTTATTTTGTTTTTGTATAAGAAAGTTTAAATTATATTAAGTATATTTTTATTTTTCGGTCTATAGATCCCTCACTATGAATCTCCGAACTTATATTTGTCTTCCTGGTATTAATTTGAGAGCCCTGACACCCATAACACAAGTTCAATCTTAGCTTGGGTGTCAGAGTTTTATAACTCTGTATAAACCTACAATTTATAAGACTATAAGGTTATGATAAGTCAAGTGGTAATGTTAATTGTTAAACTGGAAAATAAAGATTATTATTATTATTATTATTATTATTATTAATGTCAGGTCAGAATAAATCCTTTCGCTCCGGGACAATTGCGAAAATGATAATTTATGCAAAGGGGAAGTGGAAGCAAAAAATACAAATAAAGCTTATGCACCTGAGCGTCGCATGCGCCGCAATAGAAGCGCAGGTATCCGTCGCTCTTACAATTAATTATACAAACATAACGAGCCGGCACGCGCGCCCCACAAACGTTTCGCACATTCTCCACATCCTCTGCCATGGACATTGGACATAGACCAGAACAGCTGCTAGTGTCGAAGAAGGAAACCCAATTACAAAACGTGACTGGATTTTTCTCGAGGGTGACAAATTGTGGCCGCAAAAACTTTCCTACCCGATAATTACTGTTCATCGACACGTAAACACGGGCTTCCCTATTTGCAAGTGAATGGGGAGTTCGATCGAGGATTTTACTCAAAAAATAATACACCTGAACAAAAGCTAATTATACTTTGATAAAAGCTGGCCCACAATGGGTGGCGTCGGAACAATCGCGGCCTGGAGCACACTGGAGGGCGGCACTGGCGACGTGTTAATTAGCAGATTTTCTCACCTTTCGACAATTATTATTTTTTGTAGTGCACAGTAACGTGAGTGATGACTTTTTTGTATTTTTTTGCAGTTATGCTTTGCATTGTCTACGTGCGGTTTTGTAACGAACTTTTAAAACGGTGGTTTGTTATTGAAATCACAACACCCAAATGCATAGATCAGATAAAACACAGATTTTTTTCAACGGCATCCATTTTTTCTGTATTTGTTTTAGAAGGTTAATATAAGAGACTCCTAGACACAGTGCCCCTAGCATTGCCTCTTCTTCCTTGCCGAAAGCAGACTCTTCTTCCTTGTCGAAAGCAATTTTATGACCTATCTAAAACTAAGATAATTATGTGTTCCAAATCGAAATTTCTTTGAGATGCAGACCATTTAAAGCCGTAGATATTAATAAAGAGCGCTAAGGAGTGCACTGATATTGATACGCGGACAACACGGCGGCCACAGGTGTCGCAAGCGCTCGCCTGACCTGCACCTCTGCGCTGTATTGTTCCGCGCGTCTATACTCACTACAGGACTGAACACCACATGTACTACAACTAGGTGTCGAATAATTACTTCTAGGGAGGTTAGGCATTTGTATAAAGAACTTTGAGTAAGAAATGTTCACTCATAGAAATGTGAATATGTCAACTTGTGGCAAAGTTTTAACCTTAGATGAGTAAAACTAGCGAACAAAGTCAAAATGTGAATTAGTTATTGATATCACATTTTGCGGAATGACAGTTAAATTTTAAACTTTAGGTACCTACATCTTAATTGAGAACTGGGTGACAAACTTGCTGATTCCACCCTCTGTCCTTGTGGCAACATTATGGAATCAAATGATCATGGTTAGTGCTGTGATTATTAGTAATGAAATTACCGAAATCAATAATAGTATGACGCGTAGTTGCAATGCATATTTACGCTTATTACCAAACTGTAGGTACAGTTGCTTTGACATTAAATAAACTAAAAGTATACCAATGAGTTTTGGTAATTGACCTTTGTAACCTCATTGCAATATATTATCATTGTAAACATCGACAGGTCACAGTCATGACGCAGGACGTCTCAAAGTAATGCAAAACTTTAACCCCAAACCTGTTGGCGACTGATCCCAAAGATAACATCAACCAAGGTAAATGCACTGAGCAGATATTTTTGCACAAGCTCAATTGAAAATCTCGACCCAGACACGGGTCAAAAGGCAACTTGCAATTCGCCTAAACAATCTATTGTGAAAGAGATCACAATGAAAGTAGTTGTCGTTGAGTGTCAGGATCAAGGACCGCTTCGACAATCAGAGATGTAACTGAACGTTTGACATTAGTTTTAAAAATTGCTTAATTGAGAAAAATAAAGTAAAACGTTTTCAAAGTTAAATTTGTCCTGGTTATTTTTCAGTAATTTCATATGTTCACAGCAAGGCTCACAATGGTGTGGTGATACGGCGGTGTCGTCGGGCACGGGTGGGCACGGGTGACACCGTCACCTCTGGCCCTCGACCCGCTTTGTGTGCTGCTACGAGGGAAATAACGTGCAAAAAGTATATTTTGTATTATTGTTTCTACTAAACTATATTTTAACGCGTTCACAATGTCGAACAAAACAGTTAGGTACAACTATAATGTTAATTATAAGTACATTGTTAGATACACTCAAACTGTTTAATTGTCAACTAAAATAGATAATAATAGTCAACACGACTACAATTCGGACCCACTAATTTCCTGATCCTTATATAATTATATATTAAACAAATAAATGTATTCTATGTTTATCAGATTCGTAGACTTGATTTGCTCATATAATCTATTTATCATCAAATGAGTGCTAACTAGAAACTTTCCTGTGTTGTGTACACAAATGGTCAAAGATCGAAGATCATACACCATTAATAATACTGAGAGCAACTGGTAAAGTAAGGTGAGTCAGACAGACTAGTGAGCAAATCATAATAACTTTACGGTTTCAATGAAATTCTGACAAAAATCGGACATTTAATGCCTGCTGCGTGTTTTCGCCTAAAGGTCTTTTTATCTGTTAGTAACGCATTATCAAGCGGGAGCATAACAAATCGTTTTTTGAGGACGTCCTTATTCGATTGGCATTATTGTGTGTCCCCAAAACTAGTGACATGTCGACAATAGCGCGGTGGAGGTACAACCAACAAAATCAAACAAAAATTGAAACTGGATTTCCAAAATCCCGTTCCGTCGCATCGGCAAGAAGCTCTGTTTTCGATTTCTATTCCGATTGTTTGTTTTTTGGATCCATTGTTGGGTCTGTCGGGGCTGCGACACGCGTACCCATTTTTGCAAAGTCTATTCCATTGTGTTAGCGAGAGGAATGACGTTTGACGGACACGCGGGAGTAACGCGCCCTGCACCGCGCCGCACTCCTGTGAGGTCAGATATTTTAACAGTCCTCCCGAGCGTTGTTAGTGCTGTGACAAAAAGGAAGATATCATCTCTGCTCGTCCGAAGTTCACCTCTGCAACATTTGGCCGAGCACCGCGGGCTACGCAACGGGATTCCTGTTATCATATTGGATCCCGTCATCATGGTCTAAATTACTTTTTGTGTGTGGTGTAAAAGGAACGAAACGTTTCGTCGGTCAACCATCGCTCGGAGCAACACTCGACCAATTTTAGTTTTAAGGGTCTCGCGTACCCCTTTTCTTACCTGCACCTCAGGATGTCTTTCGTATTCATTTTTAGCTGCTGTTATTGTTTCTTTATGTAGATTGCGTCATTCCATTCAGACCTTAAACTACTACAATATGTAGTAGCAGCATATTCATCACAATATAAAAGGCCATATTAACTGCATATTACAAAGTATCTTAGCATTCATTGAGTACATTCATCGACTCGGAAGGTGGGTCACGTCGAACTTTTTCATTTTCTTTTAAACGTTGGTTTTTATGTTTCCCAATTATCAGTACACCTACACAGCGAGCGGATAATGTTCCTCATAGGTGACAAACTGTCCATTAATGCCCACATTTGGACAACGGAATGTGTTATATCCTCGCGTCTACGTTTGGCCCATTACGTTTAGAGGAGCTCAGTAGGTTGTCTATGTGTTAGTTATGTTGTGGCTAGTGTGCTGACTTGGTTCCGTTACATAGGGACGGTTATCAAACGGCGACTCAGTCTCGGTCGCAAAAAGCTCTCGCTCCTGCGCGTCCGGCGCACCAATTATGCCCCGCGCACGCGCCTCCAAAAAAACACCCGCAGACCATCTCAACCATTTTTTAAAAGCCCCAACTTAAATAATAATGCAGTAACACGCGAGAGTATTTGCAAAATGCGATCCACGAATTTCGTTTCCAAATTCCACCAGTCCGGGGTTGGGCGTCGTTTTTTGCCGCCACTATTGTCTGTTTGTCTTTAGATTTGTGTTCTGCTGTTCTCGGAGCTTTGTCGGTGTGGTTGCAGCGACGTTTTCAGATTTCCGTTCATTCGGTTTCCTCTTATTGCTGTTGAGATTTAAATTTCATAAAACTGGTTGGTTAATTGGTTCCTGTCCTATATCGTCCTCGACGCTGTCAAAGTTCCTACGGTGAGTGGAGCGGACCCATTCACCGTAAAGGAATGCAAAATCAACTGTCTGCGGCCGTCGTCGTCCCGAGCGGGCTTTTAATAATATACATATACATATAGCTATAATGAAGTGCCCAAAGTTTTTTGTGTCGGCACACGATTAGTCCCTCCCGGCGATCTGGTCGCGTACACCGGCCCTATCATTACTAAAAACGATCCTAATAATATAATAGTCCTGTCACATCCCTTCAAGGGTTGAGTTTTTAAGGGACAATTTCCTTAATAGTCAACAAAATTTAGCAGGCGTTTAGAACATTTGATAGTTTAAACTGTCTTTCCTGTGAAAATATTTGTTGCTCGAACGTCGGGGGCTTTAATTTGAATTCGTTTTTGTGGGTTCATGATAATGACGTAGGTACGTTTCCGTCTGCCTCGACTGCTTAAACGATTTCTATAAAGCTTTTCGCTGTTGATAATACAAACATAATGACAAATGTGTACATGATTCAAAGAAGAAGGAGTGGACCGGTTGAGACGTACCACCTGGACTTCAACAAATCGTCAACAGTTTTATTATCCACAATCCTGAAATGGATTCGACAGATTGCCTGCACTTAAACGTTTATTTATTGCGCTGAAGTTAAATTATGAGTTTATAGATTCAGTAGCGAATACAAGGCTGTAAATCATGGTTGGTATCTAGCATTAGCTATAGATGCGGAGTTGTATAGGTATATCTATACCTGTGCGTGGAGGAGTGTTACGGAGGGTGTCGAGCTCGGCGGGGCTCGGCAGGGCTCGGCGGGGCCGGCAAATGGCACATTTATATTGTTCATTACGGGGCCCCGGAGGTGAGAGATGTTGGCGCTGTCGTCGCACCGGGGGGCCGCCGCAGGGTTGACCGCGCCCCGACGTGCAGCACTCCGAGCTGACCCTGCATCTGGGAAACATATAACACCCAATTTTAATACTACCAAAAACTCACTTACTACTGCTTTAGAACGGTATGGCTGGTTAGTTGCGGAAGAGGAAATCTTTGGGTTGATGTAAAATAAGAAATTCTTTAAGATGACTTCAAATTATGTGATATCTTAGTCGAACAATAGTTACCATTATGTCTGCTGAGTACTCTTTCCTAGAATCCTCAAGTATTCATAACGTAGATAAGCTAAAGCTTGGCACAGCTGGTGCGTGTGCTGCACTGCTGGCAGCCCTGCAGGCGCTACCACCGGGGGTCCAGTGCGCGCACGTCCGATCGCGTTGATTTGTGCGCGGACTCCCGCCGACAGTATTTGTAAAGGGCACGCGTGGGCCGCGCCGCGCCGCCGTGCCGCGCCGACGCGCGACACGCGACTTCGCGCGACATGACTTGGCCGTGACATTGAGCACCATGTTCAACCACAACATCTCCAAAGATGTTACTAAATAATTAACATTAATTTTGTACAATCCTATCACGGCTTGAATAAACTCAAGCATGACCTACGCCCCGAAGCCAGAAAATAAATTAGCTATAGTCCTGGACATTGAACTAGGATCAATATGGTCATCATATAAATCTGAGGTTTACGTATTTTATGTTTGCGTAAATCAACTTATAGACATTTGTATAGGATGTAGCGTCAGCAAGCAATATCCTACGGCACAGTGAAAATTCTAACTAGTCGTTAAATAGACATGTTTATGCGAAAGTTGGAAGTTACTTTCATTGCCATAAGGTGTTTAGTTAATGTCTTAACAGCAGCGACAGACAATGATCGGTAGGAATCTTAATGCGGGCGGAGGCGAGCGATACGTGAGTGAAAACATGGGCTCCGATCTCACCCGATGACCCGACTGAGTTTCATTTCGAATATCTTTGTCGACGTATTTTCCAATCTAAACGAGCCGAAATTAGAAGGCTAAGACAACTTTGAAACCGGTCAACATAAAATTGGAAACCAACTGTAGTCTCCGAGTTGCGCAAGAGTCGATCGACCAGTTTGGCGCGGGCTCGCCGGCGCGTGGGATCTATGGGTCTGCGACGCTCCGCGGCACCAAACGACGCGAGCGCACGCCGCGAACCTGCACTTACGACGTTTCTCGCCGACACCCAAATTATTTAGTCTGTTACTTTATTGCCGCGGATTAAGAATCTCGTTGACATAAATTATTATGGGAATAGCACTTAAAATATAGCCAGTAACTGAAACATTAACTGCAGCATGAATATGCGCGAGAGTTACGACGACGCTACGAGCAGCACTCTACTGACGTACGGTTGAAAGTATAGTGTTCAAGTTCATCCTTAGTATCGACACTCTGTCTTTTTGTATCGGGTTTAATTTCCAGGTCAAGCGAAACATGTTGCAGATTGTGCAAACAGATCTAGCGTCCTTGATCACCGACGTGTTACGTGTGTTGAGGTGTTTACGCCGACTTCTTCTTCAAATTTCTTCAATCCCAAATGAATAGGCTTCTCAACGGCGAGGTATTAGTAGCCCGTTAATGTATTATTACGTTAATGTATTATTACGTTAATGTATTATTACGTTAATGTATTATTACGTTAGCTGTACCAGAGAAAGAAAGTGGCACACTGGCAGATACGAAACAGCTCTAAGTTTCAACAACTAGTTATCTCGCGTTAATTTGCCTCCACTAATGTAGGCATCGGTCGCGTTATCCGTGCAGTGGATAACTTCATCCGAGCCTGAGTGCGGCCTGCCGGGGCCTGTCCGGCCTGTCGAGGCTGTCGGGTGTCGGTGACTGGTGACGCAGTGCGTTATGTGACTCTTATCAATCACTAATCGCTCGCCGCTAAGGCATCACATTTCTAAAGTCAATTAAGGACTAAGATATCGAAACGAGTTTTTAGCAAAATTTAATTTCGTAAGAAACAGTTCGCCGCGCGGCCAATCGCCACCGAATTATCGTGCATATCGTTTTATAAGATAACATGGGTATTTAGAACTTAATTCAGAATCAAATTCATGTTGACGCCATAAACCGTCAACTATATCAGGATTATGGACTATTCTAAACTTTTCACAACGATCTTTTGCTTAACGAATAGAATAGCTAACATTTTGGATGAGCTATTAAAATAACTCGTAAATTGTATTTATAGTTATTAGTTTATTTATCTGCAATAAGATATTTTTTTATGCAAATTCACAAATGGACTGATGCCGAATTTCATGCTTGAAATTACCGTTCGGTTAATCTTTGAGGGGAATCTCCGTCGGTCTATCAGGGATACAAAAACAGTTGCGGCCGCGATGGGTCCCGTACCTGGCCAGCTAATAAGTGTTCCGAATAAAACGTCGTGACCACAATTACGGCTTTATATTCCAACCATGAAAGCGTGCGTCGCTCTGCTATATTGATGGCGTATATTTATCATAGACAATTTGGGAACACCTGCTGTTAGTTGGGATGAGCAGTATATGTCAAATTAATTCGGCTCCTCGCAGAGGGTTTATAGTTTGTTGGCTTTTGACGCGGCTAATGTTTTATTTGTTCTGCCCGGGACCGATTGATGGCTCTCAAATAGATTCCTGAGCAAGCCTTTTTGTTTTCTTGGGTATTTTTATCTTTTTATGGTTGGGAGAATGTAATCGATTTCTATTGTTTGCTAATTGTTGCTTTGGAAATAACTCTTTTGTATCTAATAACTTTCGTTTTTTTGATAATTTTATATATACCCTTTCCTCATGTTGTTGACACAAAAAATATTATAATCTAGATAAATGTATATAGGACAATAAAATCGCTTCCGGTTGCTGTTGCTAAGTGAAAGCTTCTTCAGGCGCGTAGGGCATTTTTTTGGATGGGAAATATCCATTGAACTCGCGCCACTGTTACCGTAAGCGACACCACGCGTGTTTTGTTTATAAGACGATTAAAAAAATACCCCCGCTTCGGATGTGTTCGGCTGTCCTCGGGATGTAGGTACTCGGTTTTAATGTATATCCGATATGTCAGTGAGTGATAGCAAAGTATTCTGTTTGTGTTTTGTTTTCACTTCTGTCGGTAGTAAAAATAATTACTTACGTGTGTTGTTTTTCAATATTATGTTCCTTCTCTCAAACGGCGTGGGTGCGCGACGCCGTGTTCCCGGTGACTGAGCGGGGGGAGGTGACGGACTCTCGTGTCTCACTGGTTAGTTCAAGGCTATTGCCTCGAACGAGATTTTGAGAGTTAGTCAACCTACCCCTATAGTCAACCAACCCCGGTCTCCCCTACTCCCGGAGTGCTACTGTTTTTTTTTTGTTACTAAGATTATAGGATGATTGGATATCAGAATTGAATGCAATAGAGATTGCCAACAACCGTCGCAACTCTGCTGGTTTAGCGGCAACTGGCCATTACTTCCACAGCTTTCGTTCACATGATTTTCCATTCCTTAGAGCAGAGCTGTTGTGGTTTGTGGTCGACTTCAGCGACAACAGTTTGGGCGTCGTCATTGGTGGGTAAAAATAGCGTGGTAGCGGGCGGCCTTGCCCCGCGCCGTAGGCCGCAGTGCGCATGCGCCACCCCCCGCCCCGCTCGAGCGCCGCTCCACACCCGCCGCTGCCCCTGCGTATCGTGCCGCACTCGCACTCACTTGTTGCAGCAATGAATTGTTAGGGCGTTGGTGCACTACAAGGAATTTTACTGTCCGGCAGTCCGATTTTTACGGTCCCATATGGCACGCCATAAATGTATATACTAGTTTGTGCACTTAGTTAAAAAATCGGACTGCCGGACAGTAAAATTTCTTGTAGTGCACAAACGCCCTTACACTCACAGCGCTTCTAGTGTGCGGTTCAAAAGTGCAACGTGAAAACTGTCCGCTGCAGTAGGTATTCTCCTAATTTTCATAATCATCTTTGTCGCGGTTATTGTACACAGAAGGAGCTAAGCTTCTGAGATACTACATGAAAAACTATAGGTAATCTACCTACCATAGGTAATACGGGCTGGTGTCCTCAACTCCACGTCAATGCGCGTATTACGTATTTTACCTACCTACCATGCAAAAATGTACCCTACATTTTTGCTTAATGGAACGGAGTCGAGAATAACAATATCGATATCGTTATGATTTAGTAGGAACTTTGAAATGACAAAATTTTCTTCATTTGTCATCGACATCACCAATAGGGTAACATTCGCATCTATTTCATTCATTACAATCTTCAGCGATCTTTTCTTATTAGCACTTAGTCACAAACATTTTGATTTATACTGCCTTTGTTAGCAACCGTGGTCGCGTCAGTGGCAGATGCGTGCGCGCAGGTGAACGCGCACCTTATCGCACACAAAAACGCCGTATCGGTTCCGACGCCTACCATGTACTGCCTTACCTACTTCGCGGCATTATATTAATTAAGTGCGACTCCACTAATGAAATTACTTAACATGCTTCATGGTTTACTTTAGATCTACATTGAACACTGTTATGGGACAGAACGTTGGTACGTACTTACGCAAGGACGTAATAAAGCATTAAAATGAAATTATGTTTATTTCTGTAAACTGTAGATTTTTAAGACACTTTTACACACACACACACACACACATATTTTTTTATGTAATATAGGACTGCTCGGTTCCTATAAACAAAAACGAATCGTTTTACTTACCAGTGCAGCAGTGGTAGCATTTTCTATTGCCAAACTGGTCATATAAATAGATTTGTAAGCTAATTTTACCTGTGATAGCTACTTCCATATGGGAGGGTCTACTATGCAAATCTGTGATGTCTGCTTCATTATTGGTAAAGATGCACGAGTCCGCTAATTTTAACCAATAACGGTCCGTAAATTATAGGAATCGGTCATAAGACTAGTGAAATACCTACCTAAAGCTTTGAAGGTCATGCTTTTAGATATATAAAAAGGGGGACGGACATTTGGAGGTAATCTTTCACAAAATTAATAACAGACTAATAGAATTCATCAGCAACTCCGCCGGCTGCGCCTTGGTATTATACCCGGAAAGATTTAGGGAAGTTTTAGATCCCCAAAATTCATTGATAGCAAAGCCAGTGGGCAGAAGTGCAATATAGTACCTACATTGTTGGTAGTGCAACGTTACCTCTGCTGTTAAAACCTCAGCTCTTAGGTGAAAACCTTTTTTTTCCACATAATGACTGTTTGCTTTTAACGTTTTATTCAAAACGAGTTTGTTTTTTTTTGACATGAGAATCTGTCTTATTTGATAGGTACCACAGAGCATTTAATGTTTGTGTGGTTACGTGGTGGTACTTCGTAGTGTAATGTTGGTCATCCTGAGCTTCTGCGTGTGTTTCTGAATGTTGGCTAAAGAAGGTTACAAATTCCATATTAAAATAATTTGTTCGGAGTTTGACAGGACTAATAGGTACAGAAAACTTTCTTTGATTTAGTTGCTTGATAATTATTGACCTGGTTTCACCTGATATATATTTTAAGATTCCTGATAATATACTCTCAAATTGCCGATATAATACATCCACGCGCACTGATTCCTGCCAGCGTGCAATGATTAAAGTCTTGATGTCGAGTTCCGCATCATAAGCCGGCCATAATAATTATATGATGTGGCATATTCTCCAAACCTGATATGTATTTTTCTTCTACTAATTTCCGTTATTCTTCTCTCTCAGCGAACCTTTCTCTTTTTTCTCTGGTCTGACACCTTATTTTATTTGTTGTAGGTGTAGAGCCAGTGAAAAAGGGCTATTTACCCTTTTTCCCGGATATCGGATTGTCAACTGATTTGCGAGTCACAAGATATTGCATACTCCAACCTAGTTGCAGAGTATTCCCGCGCTTCGACTCCCGCGCGGCGTTGGTTGCTGAACTTTCGTATCAGATCACCTTTGTCTGTGTCCAGGAAACTACGATACGACAATACTTTTTTTTTTCTTATTAACACAAAAGCTCCCTGACCTTTTTTATCTCAGGACAATTTATTTAGCTAATGTATTTTATAAAAAAAAAACACTGGCACTCCGGTAGTGCCGACAGAAGTGAAAACTTGAACAATTACGAGTGTATTTTGTGAATCGTCTTATAAACAAAACACGCGTGTTAAGGTGTGTTCCTTATTTTATAGGGTTTTTTGCAAATCAGGTATGATGACCAAAGTGACTGGTTTATTCTTCTCGTGAAAGGAATTTATTCAGATTTGCTCGTCGTCAGTTATATATCCGTGGTTCAGCGCCATCTCGTCGTTGTTGGATGAACTACGCTACGTAGTTAGTACGCGAGGCCTACGTAGTTAGTACGCGAGGCCCTCGTAGTTCTTCCCGATGTGCATAGATGGCGCTGTCCTCAACAACGCGCTCGTCGTTGTTGGATGAACTACGTAGTTAGTACGCGAGGCCCTCGTAGTTCTTCCCGATGTGCATAGATGGCGCTGTCTTACGTTTTACGTGTTACGAATTTTCGATCAGGGTCACGTGACCTGACGCGAATTTAGAAGTTTTTACCCATTCCAAAAAAAGTACACAGCGCCGCTAAAGAAGTGTTCACTTCAAAAATAATGTTTAAAATTATGTTCTAACGAGCCTAAAACCCGATTGTAATCTGGTAAAACTCGCGATATTCGTTATTTAATTTTATCCTAATTAAATATTCAGAAATTGTTAAACTCTCCTAATTATTTTTTCTTTTCCTAATATTCTTTTTAAAACCAATTATTGTCAAGCGACGATCCTCCTTTTTTATATGTTTATATTTTGATTTTTTATACATTTTATATTTGGATTTGATTTAAAAATTATACATAGGTACTTATTATTTTCAATGTGGTGATTCCTTTTATTTTCGCTACAGCCACCTACCCAAGGGTGGTGGACAGCCATGAAGATTTCCACAGGATAAAAAAGGTACTAATTGTACTTCTCTAGAAAAAGCTCTTGCCAAGCTTAAAACAATGTCTCAGAATGTGATACTTTTTGTTAGAAGTTGGAGCATACGTCATGCATGAAGCTAATGCGGAATGAGAAACTTTTTCTAGAAAGTTATTCTAGAAAATGTTTCTAACCTATCTAACAATATAATCTAACGAGTTTTTTATCGGCGTTCTGTAAATTAACGAAATATCTAGACCAAGCACGAGAGTCAAATGTTATGAGCAAATACCACATTAAAATAATTATGTGCCTCAGGTGTCTTAATAGTCCAAAACTATTAATTTAAATTCACATTTCTAATATTAGCAGGATGTAGGTCCAATAGCCTAAGTCGCCATTGAGTCAATGGGGAGGCCATTGAGTCAATGGCGACATCGTATCATTGACTGACCCTAACATATTTCTTGCTGAAGGCTCGCAGAGGGTTGTTACGAATGTTCCAAAAAATCAAAAGAGAAATGCTTATTAGACCGGTGGTTCGGCAAATTCTGCGCGTTTTCAACTTTTTGCTTGCTCGGTATCTTTAAGGGGCTTACATGACCTAAAGCGCGGTTACTGTCGGAATGCATAGAAAAAAAAGAGAAGCACGATGACACAACGTTGGTAATTTATTGCAAAATATGAAGCAATATTTAATTACAAAAAATCTATTGTTTGGACTAAAACATTAAAATATACTAATGTTTTAGTATGTTGCTTGTAGAATAATCTGACAAAAAATCAAAATGATTGTAGGTATGTATATTAGTATGGTTTTTATTGTACAAAGAAAGTTTTTAGAGGTATCTTCATTATTTTTTTCTATCGTATCAAATTAGTTGTATTATGTTTTCAACACACTATCAACCTAGCATATAGCCTGAAGAATATCATATATTTTTCTGATTTTGTTTACTGTAGGCGATCATATACTTTTATTGTTTCTAAAACATGCGTTTTTGCGTTTAGGTCCTGTGAGCTCCTTAAAACGCAAATTACGGTGATTGCGCACGCAATCCGCGCCCGCGTATGCGCGCCACTGTTTACGCAAATTCACGCTCATTTAAACGCTGTCAGTCGCGAAACGCTCACGTGTTTGTTTTGCGGTCATGTAAGTGTTCACGGAGTGTTTTGCAGTAATTGCTTTTTTAAACTTCATAATATATAATTACATACTTACTTTTTCTGATAAACGTAATCTTCGGTAAGTACTCCAGTTACGAAGCAAATGTACCTACATTTCTTTATTTTAAGCCAAATCAAATTGCAATTTACTAATGCTTGCAAAATAATAATACCTATACATTCTTATTACTCCCAAGCTGTTCATAATAAACATTTAAAGTAAAATTAAATTAAGCGTCTCATTTGTGTAGTTAGCCCGGGGTCGGTGTGTGCGGCATGTGTGCGCTATCAATATCGGTTACCGATCGCTGCCGGCGCGAGATTTATCGCCAATATTTATATGAAGCCGGTGCAGTCCCGCTCCACTCATTTGCGCAAATTTGTCCGAGCTGCGTGCGTGTGAGTCGGGGAGCTAGACGCTAACACTGATTATAAGACATTACCTGTGGAGGACTACTAGGTTCATTGGAATATGTTCTAAGATTTCTTCAACAAATGTTTAACTTCTTTGTCTCGGTTACGGCTGCACTAATATTTACTGCTGAGTATAGGTTTTTGAAGCGAATACTTCTTTAGGCGCGTTGGACATTTTTTGAGATGGGAAAAAACCATTGTACTCACGCCACTGTTACCGTAAGCGACACCGCGCGTGTTTTGTTTATAAGACGATTATTCTGTTTGTGTTTTGTTTTCACTTCTGTCGGCACTCCCGGAGTGCCACTATTTTTTTTATTTACCAATTAATAATTTTATAAAACATGAAAGCGTTACAGAGCACACACAATGCAATAGAGTAATATCATAGCACACGTATCAAACCGGAAAGGGAACGGCACCGTATAAACTCGAGCCCTTCAGTATTCTTTGTATGAAACTCCTACGGCAACGCACACTAATCGGAATCGTAACGTAATCGCCTCGCCTCGGGACAAGCTCACGAACCGCGGTGCGGTGCGTTACGGCTCGTCGTCCCCGCGCTTACGGCTCGTCGTCCTCGCACTTACGTCTCTCCGTACCCGAGCTTAGGTCTCTTCGTCCACCCTTGCTACTCTATTATTGAGAAGAAGTCATAGCCGTCTGTTGCGAGTTTGTGACTTATGACTGTATTAAAAAACTATTCAATTGATGTCCTTTCATACTACTTACACTACTAAAAGCATGATACACTTACCCGTAAAACTTACCTTTGGTTCGTCTCGTACACGCCAGGTAAAATATCCCACAAACAGTCGCTGCGTTGGCAAAGGTAATCTGTATCCATATGGCTCATTATTAGCAGCATTATGTGGAGTGGAGCTTCTGCAGCACCCTACTCTGTAAGGAGCACATGTGCAGGTGCAGGAGCTCGAGATTTGCTTAGTGCCCTGCTAATTGTCACTGCAAGTCGTTATTCAAGCATCAGTCATTCGGAGAGCTCATGATTGGAACCGATTGCAAAGCTATCGCTAACAGGATTGAAGGTTTAGGAAGTAAAATGTCAGCGCAAAGTAAACCTGCTTATACCTCACTTACTTGAATTTAAATTTTATAGAATCATTAAAAGATAATTGTGTAAAAAACATTATTTACCTACCAATTACGTCCACAGCTTAGTTTACTTTACAAAGCAATGAATATCGAAACTATGTAGTTTGAAAGGAGCTCCACAATCATACGCTAAGCCAGACCGGAACAATAATTTTGATGTCAACAGCAACAAATGACCGCGTGGGCCGTCGCAGCTCAAGGCGCGCGCAAATGTCGCGCGGCTGTCGCGCCTGCATCGCGCGGCTGTCGCGCGGCTGTCGCGCCTGCGTCGCCCGCCTGTCGCGCGGACGGAAGGTGCTGCGACACTGTAGTTCCGCCTCAGTTATTTATTATTGGCGACTGGTTCCGAAGGCTCTGTCCGCTCGGTAAGCTCTTCCTTCACGACGCATGCGGCACGCTACGCTCACCTAGTAAGTAGTTGGTACGTACGCAATCGCTGCCAATTCCTGTTGCCCTCGGACACGTTCGCCATTCGATAGAAAAAGGTTTTCCTTTTATAGATATGACGAAAAACAGTATTATTATAGGTTGTGTACAAGGTTGTGTAATTTGCATAACCTATCTACTACAAGATTCCATTACCTCGGACTACATATTATTATTATCAACTACAGGAGCAATGATCTAAATCTTGACCCAAAATAAAGGTAGTTTGCCAACAGCCCTCCCTAAAAGCTATCCATACTAATATTATAAATGCGAAAATGTGTCTGTCTGTTACCTCTTCACGCTTAAACCGCTGAATCGATTTAGATGAAATTTGGTATAGAGATAGTTTGAGTCCCATAAAAGGATATAGGATAGTTTTTATCTCGGTATTCCCACGGAATCGACACTTATGAAGGTCGCCCCCGCGGGGCGCTGCTAGTCTACAATAGATTACGAATGTTCTCTTGTGTTGAGGACACATACATAGGTAGTTTAAGAAATTTGCCGTAAAAGTACTTAATTAGAATTAAATACACAATAATGTTGACACTACATTATCTGGGTGAGTGCCGCTCGCCGGTACTAAAACGTTCAATATTTAGGCTTATCATTTGGAAGTGCCTATTTCCTGGTGGTTACTAAACGGCTATAAACAAAAGTGTGACGCGAAGGACATGTCGCATGTCATCAAAATTAAGGGCCGTGACAGGCCCGCGCTATCGCTAGCGCACGCGCAGGCCGCGCACACACCTGCCGACGAGTCGCCGACAATGATGTAAAGCCTTTATTCAATTTTATGCCTTTTTGTAATTGATATTGTGTTGTCCCCTTTGTATTTGTTTACAGAGAACTCGTTATGGGCATTCTTCAAGAACATTTTTGATGAATAACACGGAACACGTCCTAATTACGTTCTAACAGTAACTACATCGTAACAACCATTAATTAATCGTTCACTTCTAATGAAACCGTCTTAACAGCAAACACTATTGAGTACGCACTGACAATAGGTACTTTACACATATACAAAAGAGAGCGTTCTATTCGGAAAGTTAACGTAGTAAATTATGCCGAGTGTGTGTGAGTTGTTACTTTAAACATAAAGGGCAAAGCAATCAAAATCCTTTCTAATGAAAAAGTCATTATACAAATAATGTTCCACAAAAACACAAAAGAAGTTAATACAGAGTCCTGTGAAACGGCCCACACTTGAGGCGACATTAGGTGTAATGTGGCACGAACATGAAATAAAGGAAGAGGCTGGCTGGGCTCCACACAGTCCACACACGCTGGCCACATAGTGGCCATGGCTCGCACCGGCCGTGGCCCATACCTCACGCATACCTCCACACAGTCCACACAGCGGCCATGGCTCGCACCGGCCGTGGCCCATACATCACGCATACCTCCACACAGTCCACATAGCGGCTATGGCTCGCACCGGCCGTGGCCCATACATCACGCATACCTCCACACAGTCCACACAGCGGCCATGGCTCGCACCGGCCGGCCGTGGCCCATACATCACGCATACCTCCACACATTCCACACAGCGGCGATGGCTCGCACCGGCCGTGGCCCATACATCACGCATACCTTCAGCTACTTTTTCGTGTCCGTTAATGTATTAAACTCGTGAAATTTCTTCATAATTCAACATTAAAAATTTTGTTTCCTTGTAAGAAACTAGGAAGCTTAGCTACGTCCACAACTTATTCTTTTCTACTAATTAAAAGTAAAGGATGAAAAGCCGTTATATAAATAGAAACTCATCATGAATCTAAATACAAAAGCTAAACAAGTCTTATAACTGAAAATGCGTGAAAACATGAAAATTTCTCAGCTTTTATGAGCAAAGTTAAAAATATGAGCAATTCTATGTATTTGTAGAAACTAAACGCTTCATCTAGTCAGTTCGTCTACCCGGAGTACTTCCACGTAACCATTGCAAGCGTGACCGAAGGCTGTCGCCTGCGGAAACGGAAGTGCTGTCGAGTGTCACCTCGTTATAACTAACCGTAATGTCAATGTGTGCGTACACGCATCATGTGCATTGTCTTTGTACCGGTCTGGCCTGCTTATGATCAGGACTTGTTTTTTCAATCACAGCAACCACTGTCTTCTGATAGATGAACCTAACAAATCATCCTCCAAATGCATCAACAGTCCTCACTGAACAAGAGCTTGAGGATTGAAGTGACAACCGTACAACAAATACTTACGATTAAATGATTTATTCCGGTCTGATCCCCTGAACCCCCTTCGAACCGCTAGACCCATGTCTCATATAATACTTACTCTTATTCCGGTTTTTCAGTGATATAATCTCTTCTGGTTTCAGGTCGAGTCGCCCTCGTGTCGTCAGGTCGAATTCGCGTCAAATAAATCGTCGAGATTGAAAAAACGCCAGGCTGCAATTAATAGTCGTCACTATAAGGTTGTAACGTTGCAACGCCGAGTAATTCCCGTTCGCGTGCGACACACATTACTCTCGGTTATATTAGTTGTACTAATGTACGAATGTGACCCATATATTTGTGGTGTGCGCAAATTGCGAGCCAACCGCGAGCGACCGCGGGGCTCCGCCTTGTGGCAGGCAGCGAAATGAGAGATGTAGGTGCAGAAGACTCACTTCAAACTACAAGTGATAAATAACTCATAATACAATAATAAATCGGAACAATGTAGAAAGATTGAAGTCTCTAACCATTGTAATCGCACATTTGCCCACTTCAGCAAAACTTCAGGTTCGCGTGAGCTTTCTATCGCTGAAGTGGATCTTCTGTACGTTATTTATGGAAAATTCTTCAGCTTTTCCCTTAGTACAAACGTTTGAACAAATATGCCTATAAGGGCCAGTGTTATCTGGCGATAACACTGGCCCTTATAGGCATATTTGTTCACGTAACGTTGGCACGTTACGTGGCCAACAATTGGCCGCGACGTATGCTTGAAGTGAGTTTGTTACGTTTTAGTAATGACCGCTATAACGCGTTATTATACCTACTGCGGGTAATTTAGTCGATTTCATTCATTTATGGAGATTGAATTGAAGTTATTATTTTATACATTATTGTTGTTTTCTTTTTCTTTCTTTCTTTCTATGTGGTAGTAGCAGTGTTGAGGAAATTGTTCGAAAGCTGCTGTAGAAGGAAGTGTGATCGGCTTAATGTTAGAGGAAGCTCGTCCAGCTCACTCGATTGAAAGCTCGGAACATACATTATTTCTTACAGCTGTAGTGAAACTCCACAACGGAGGAAATTGAACGTCGAATCAACCTGTGCTGCTCATAAATATAGCTTGATAAGAAAATGGAAAACGAATTATTAGCAGTGACCAACGTAATGAATGTGCAGACTGACATAAAGGTCGTTTGGTAGGTCAAATACATTAAATGGATAATTCGAACAATATTTAATTTTATAGCTTGCTTCAGGAACATAAATTTGTATCTTGGATGGATGGCAAAGGATGTTTTCAATAGCAGTGTAACTTAGAGAGAATAGTGTAGGTATTTGCAATGAATTCAGAGCACATCCACAAGACTGAGTTATTTGTTGATTAATCGATTTAATTGAACTACCATAATAAGAGGATCGTAATGTCTTTCTGAAATATAGAACGTGGGGTGAATGTATGGGCCCAAAACGTGTTGTTCCCGACCCTGTCGAGGTCTACACCGGCCGCGACGGCACAACGTGAAGCAGAGATAGCTCCGAGGTTGTTCCAAGTAATTTAGTATACTACAACAGCTTGCCGACGGGTTACCTCGTCAGATCTACTCACGCACACCTAGCCTACTAGTCTGATATAGTCGGAACTGTAATAGATTCTTGAATTAAGTAGCTACTTATTTAGTGGTTAAAAGTGCGGCTGCTAAGTTTGAAGTTCTGGGTTCAATGCCAGCGGTACCGAGGTGGATGTATAAACAGATGTTTTGTTGTGTTCCACATTCAGAGAGGAAATGAGTGCCTGCGTTTCGGCGTTGAGTAGGAGTCAATTAAGAGAACCGGTCGGTACTCCTTCCGCGTCCGGAATTAACGACAACCTGCGCTCTTAATACCTTTTTTTTTTCGCTAGCTAATGCTATTCTACTGATAGGTAAAGGCCTCCCCCAAATCCGTCCAGGAACTCTTTTCCCGCGCCACCTCGAACCAGCCCTCGCGGTACGCGTCCAGGTCATCTCGCCATCTCTTTTGAGCCGGCCTCGGCGGCGCCGTCCATCTTCAGGCACCCATTGTGAGGAGAATTTTGCCCAGCGGTCATCGTGCATACGGCTGATGTGACCCGCCCAATCCCATTTGAGCCTGGCTTTATATGCAAATAAATAAACACACGTGTACTGAAATCTGTGGAACTAATGACACTCATGCACAGCTAGGGAAACGGATTGCTTCACATTTCGATGATCTGATCACTCCCAATTGCCCATTCTTGAACAATCGAATGAAATGGCTATAACAAGGCAAAACGTTGTAATGACCCAATCTAGTACGTTGAAAAAAACTTATAACGACGGTTGTCATTTTATAAGTCAGTTTGTCATTTCATTTTAAAAAGCATAGCTCGGTCGCGATTAATATTGACTGTATTTTTGCTTAACTTCGTGCTATCTATTCTATTTCTACCACTCCTTCTTCTTAGTGGAACTCTTGTGTGTGTGTGACTGTAACCTGTGTGTGTGTGCAATAAACTTTCTTCCTTCTACTGGTGTACTTCAGACTTTCTTTCTTCCCTTCGTACATCTTCATATCTTTACACACGTCTACCCACCACTTCTACAACGCACTGTGTCAATCTGCTGAACAATACATTTCCTTGACTGTACACACTGGCTAATAAAATACAGTCAATACACAAAATTATACAATAAAAAGAGCAGTTCGTAGGTACGGGCTGAGCACATACAGTTAGTGTGGGCTGAGCACATACAGTTAGTGTGGGCTGAGCACATACAGTTAGTGTGGGCTGAGCACATACAGTTAGTGTGGGCTGAGCACATACAGTTAGTGTGGGCTGAGCACATACAGTTAGTGTGGGCTGAGCACATACAGTTAGTTTGGGCTGATCACATACAGTTAGTGTGGGCTGAGCACATACAGTTAGTGTGGGCTGAGCACATACAGTTAGTGTGGGCTGAGCACATACAGTTAGTGTGGGCTGAGCACATACAGTTAGTTTGGGCTGAGCACATACAGTTAGTGTGGGCTGAGCACATACAGTTAGTATGGGCTGAGCACAGCATTATCATGGCCTTTTTTGTCAGTTGAAAAATGGAGTTGTATAGGATTTCATTAGGTTATACCTGTTTTACATACCTAGGTACATAGAGCATTAAGGCAGAGAGCAGCATAGAATACTGCTGATTTGCATCAAAACATGATATTTAGATACTTAGACCTACCCATCCACGGTGCATACCTATTGTGACGTATGCTAATTAAAATATGAGATAGTTATGATTGTGTGTCACGTGCAACTTCAAATTATAGATATTAAAATTATGTGATCATTGCGCGAACATTGCCTTTGTCTGCCGTTTTTAATAACAACGTAACTTTTAATTGATGCATCAACTTATTCCGACTTTGAGTCCATGCCAAATGCATCTGATTTCAGAAAAGATAGGTAAGTAATGATTAATTACTCATTTGTTTTTTAATTTAGATCAAAGCAAAAAGAACATACCTAACTACCTACCTACACATAGATAAGTATGAAATATTTTGGCGGTAGAAACTTTAGAAATTATGTTACATAAAATGAGGTGTATACTAAAGTATTTTTGAGGCTTTCATTTAAGGGGCTTACAGGACCTAAACGCTAAAAACGCAAGTTTTAGAAACAATAAAAGTATATGGACGACTACAGTAAACTAAATCAGAAATGGATTAAAAGTTTAGTGTTGAAAACATAATACAACAAATTTGATACGACAGAAAAAAATTATGAAGATACCTCTAAAAGTTTATTTTTACAATAAAACCATACTAATATACATACAATCATTACGATTTTTTTGTCAGATTATTCTACAAGCAGCATACTAAAGCACGAGTGTTTTTATTTTTTAGTCCAAACAATAGATTTTTTGTAAATAGATAATTGCTTCATATTTTGCAATAAATTACCAGCGTTGTGTCATCGCGCTTCTCATTCTTTTCTATGCAGTCCGACAAAGACCGCGCTTTAGGTCATGTAGTCGCCTTAACTTCAAAATCTTAATGAGCATCATCCACATTAATACAACACACAGCAATTGACATATGTGAAAAACTAACATGATATTTATGCTACACTAATTAGATGCATAATTAGAATAACTTGTATTATATTCTATTTCCGTCACATGAATGGCACCATCAGACACACACGCGCAAGTGAACCGAAGTGCTTGTGGTTGTATGCATGTACTATGTGTGTGTGTGATCTTATGTTCAAAATTATGTAGGAGAGACCCACACACCCTCATCAATCGTCACGACATCGCGAATATCGATCACGTAATTAATCGATTAGTGACACGCGCTCCACAATATATCATAAGTGTTGAATTTATTAAGTAAATGAATGATGATAATACCGCGGTAATGTCTACATTAATAGGAGCGCCGCGCGCCGTCACAACAGCAGCCGCTCAGCATTCGGTGCTACGGTGCTAATGTTCACAACTTATGCTATATTAATATTTATAACAAATTCGCATAATATCCGTGGGATGGGCAGCTATATTTATAATAATGAATGCAAATTATGATTAATATCAGTGTGTCAGTGGGCATGAAAGCGTATCTAGCTAGGTACTTAGGATGTTTACATACCGCTTGTTATTAGTCGAATTTAAATACCATGATTATACTGAACATACATGACGTTAATAGGTACCATAACCTATCAACAAATAAGTAACCGAGCGTGATTGATTCGAATCGAATTTACAACTTCCTTCGACATTACAGTTTGATGCATCGCAATCGATGCGACTGGAGCCGATCCAATTACCGTCCGGCCCCGTTACCTCACAAGCTCACAATAAGAACACACTCCGTCGCAGTCGGGACACACTTCTAGTTTATTTGCATCCACTAACAATGTCATTATGTTAACATACACGAGCGACTCAATCGAGACCGAGAGTGAATCGAGATCGACGTATGATCGGTTAATTACTATCCGATTTTGTATCGAGTAGGCACTCGGCACTCGGCAGTAATAGATTGGTATAGGTAGTATTAAAGTTATGGTTTATATTAATTGGCGCGGCGCGCGGCAGTCGGTAGCGCGTATGGTAATAGTTAATAGTTGATCGTCATTATAGTGTAATTGTGGGCTGTGCTATATTTGTTTAGATCGCCGCTAATGGAATCTGTTCTACCATATTATAAACATGTTGCTACCAATATTAAACAGTTTATATAGGAGTGGAACGGATATAGGAAATGTAGTCTTGTTGTCTACATCGCTATCCACTCCTTTACTTATACCTATCAAAACACCAACTCGAAATACTACCCGTAATCATTTACAGGGCAGTTCATGTGCAGGACAAGTCAGTACCGTCTACATGGTACAGGATCGCGTGACGTGCGTGTGATGTAGACCTGCCACAACGTGTATGGTAACCCCAGCGCTCAGCAGACGTGGTCACTAGACGCCCGGCCGTCGTCTAGACGCTCTCAATTGCAGGATGCGTCTGCCGGCTGCCGGTGCCGGGTGACGGGTGCCGGTGACCATCAATCACAATCACACCACCAGACTCCTATTAATTGGAGATATAAGTCCACAAGGGTCCATCGACCTATCGGAGTTAGTACTCTTACAAAACCACTGGCAGAGCTTGCTGAAATTGCTGTAACACCAGTTTTCACAAGTATGAATGAAGCACTGCTTTATTAAAAGGTTTTGTTATCAGTCAGCGAATAATGTAGCTTAATATTCTAACCTACTTATAACTAAAAAATCGATCACTATTTTCTGTGACGTTGAGTTTAACTTGCTTCAGAGCACGATACAAATGTTGCGGGCACTCTAATTTTTAATCACTTCTGTTCGAATATAATTATATTATATGTTCATAATATATACAACGTGTTTTTTTTATATCCCATAACTCTAGGGGGTCATTGTACTCATCATAATAAAAAACTTTTACTATAGGATCAAACCTGAAACCACGAAAAAAAATCAGCTGTTCCCTACATTTATGTTCGCATAACTCGTCAAAATGTAGGGAATGGTTGATTTTTTTTTCGCGATTTCAGGTTTGGTCCCTTAGTAAAAGTTGTTCATAATGATTAGTACAATGACCCCATAGAGTTATGGGATATCAAAAAAAAACACGTTGTATATAGTCCTAACTCCTTATCATTCTCAAAACTGGACCTTTTAACTGTTACCTGCATTCTGTCACTCTGACCTCGACACAAATCACATCAAACTATCCGGACTTCACGTTTCAGATGCCACTCCGATACACATGTAGTAAATCTGACAGACTTCATTACAATAACCAGAACTGTTTGATAATTATTTAATTATTTTATCAACATCATTATTTTATTAAATAATTGCTCGCAGGTCTTAATTTAATATAAAATTTAGGTAATTATACACTCGCTTATCAACGGCTGAAGATCAACATCATGTAAAATACCAACCGTGTGTATCTCTTACGTTAACTTTATATCTTTTATATAAAGATGTTGTTAATTATGCACGAAAATACCAACTTGAAGTACCGACTCACAACAATAGATATTTGTATAACAGATAACATCGTACCTAGTCAGCAGTAATGTGACTGAAGTTATAACACGTCACAGCTAATTAAGTGCCATCAGAAGTGCGTGCACAGTTTATCAGCAGGACCATCTGTAGCTTTGTATATAATCTACTCTGTGGCCTCAAAGGCCACTTCGAGCTAGATCGAGATAATGAATTAGCGCCCGCTAATTAGATAACTAAAAAACTGTTTATAGAGTGGCTCTATAAACTCAGCACCCAACTAAGTAGGTAGGTACCTAAGTATGTTCCTGTTGCTTCGAACCTGTTTAATTGATTCCACTGACCATATTTTGAGCACTACATTTTTTGTTGCTTACAGAACATACACTGTAGTGCGGAAAAAAGAGCATTTGTATGACAAAAACAAAAGACTAGCAAAAAATATATGTTATTATTATAATAGTAATTTATTTATTATTTGATAGGTCTGCAGTCTTATCAACTAACTCGAATGTAAAAGGAACGCAATATACTCCTGAGTAGCAAGTAATGAACACAATTATAACATTATTCTATCATTTAGTTCTGAATAAACATTGGATTACCAACAGAAATAGTTTGTGATAATATTCCGATTAGATATGTTAATTCTTGCTTGTTGTTATTGCTAAAGCATAGTTTTATCGACAACAAAATAACTATATACCCACCGCAACTAGGTAATGACATGCGGAATCGTTTTAATCAGTAATTATCTATGTAGGTAAGTCAATAGCTGTATTAGCCGCTCTATTCATATTCATGACTCTCTCGCATTGTAAACATTTTTTTCTCTTCTAATAGCTCCATTTTCATTAAAATATGTTTACTTGGCAATGTTGTCTAAAGTAATCACATCAACACTATAAACTTGTCTAGTTTAAAAAGGCAGTTAACTGAATGGTACGCCGAACCTGAAATTTCGCATGTTAGCCAATCATAACGGGGCCTTGTAAAGATATAGTAACAACCAACAATGTAGTGGCACGTCACGACAACACGCCTGTGCGGTATTGCAGGACGTCATACATTACGGCTCTGCTAGAGGTAACTGGCGAGGGCGGCAGTAACTAATGCGCCGCGCTCAGTACAGATCGAAGGAGTCGCGACTCGCTGTAACATTCAGCGTGCGATATGACGTGTAGCTGTGTAGCTAGTTATGTTGTGTGAGATATGTATTTCAGCGGTGATTGGTCGCCCGGTGGGGGGCGGGGGTGGCGGCTCCATCTAGCGACGCCCGCGGGAACCTCGGCCATCTATTGTAATGGCACCCGAGCTATCACACGTCGGGCCGGATTTGTCCCAACTTGTTATGTTTCTGTGTTGTACTTCAATACACGGCAAGTAATCAGTCCTGCTTGAATTGTCACAGCTGATACGATCTAAACATGAAAATCATCTGCATAGCTAAACACTTAACTTTCTGAAAGTTTCAGGCGGGAAATGAGGTTTTGCTGCGACTAATTATGAAGTAAATGTATTTTCCCTACCCACACGTCATAAATTGGTGTTTCAATAAGAGCTAAACAACAGAACAGACAACTCCGAAGCATATCCACTGAAGCTGTTTCCTGAAGTATCAAAATAAGATAAATTGTGACTATTATAATGAACATTAATGACAGAAGCTATTGCTACACAGCAGCGGACACGTGTTGACCGTGACCACAGATTTCAGTCTCTGACAGATTGGCATGAGAATAGGCTCTACTAGAAATTGTATAAATTGTTAGATAGTGCGATTGTAGCAGTGACGTCAAACAGAACAATCAAGTTTTTTTCTGGCAATGTACATTCAACGATTTGACATTGACAGCGCCATTAAGTCGTAGCAATAAGGGTGGTTATTGTAGCCCAAGTGTTACCACAGACATGCTGCAGTTGACCGTACAACAATTATTAACATTATATTTATTGTGTTGAAAGACATTAACTTAATGTATATAAATTAACCGCTTCAAAATCACCAAATTTTTTCAAAAGATTTGCCAGAAATATTTTTTAACAAAAAGGTGTCAATCAATTTACGACACGCTCATTAATTAAATAATTATGTTAAAGACAGTCGTTTGAACAGCTCGTGCGTGTTGCATGAAACGGCTATATTTCTAGTTAACGAGAAAAAATACTTAATATACCTGCATTTACAGAAACTAACCGTCTTACATAGACATAATTCTTTTAACCATCTGCCAAAGACCAAGTTCCATGTTAAGTTACAACCTGTCACGTACAAATGACCCTGTCGTCACAATACCCTAATAGGAAAAAAAAACACAAAAATGTTGCCACCTGTTGCTCAAGCTAGGAATCGAACACTGAACCATACGAGCCTAAGCTTTACTATTGTTAGTACAGTGTTGATAAGGCTTAGTTTATCACTCCACAATAACTGGTAATGTGAGCATATCAAGGAGTGTTGCCATCATCAGTCAGGCTTTCCGCCAAGGTTGTGGCGACAGTAAGTAATGCGTAGTGTGGCAACACTGCTCAGTCGGCTGCTGTCGCGGTGGTAAGCGTTATTGATGGCGGATCGCCACCGGTCAAGGATGCTGGCTAGCACAACGCTGATAGGCAGGCACTACAACCCTGCAGTAGTCGGATACAGTATGTGTGTAACATAAAGCTCCTTTTATATAGGTGTAGGTAAGTATACTTCCTATAAGAAATCGAACAATTTTATAATAATATTAATACTAAATTTATTGAGGTACATAAAGGTTTTGTAGTACATGAGGGACCTAGAAAGTATGCATTATTAATTACATGGTGTAGGTACAACGAATTGTTGGGAATCGCTGCTCTCCTAGCTAGATTACTGAGTAATCTTTATTTAGGAGAGACAGTTTCAACTCCCTATTTGAGTATCACAATAATCATGTATAATAACTATACTATTATACTTATGGAGCCAGAAAGCTAAAGTTTTTTATAAAATATATTTTTGAAGTTTGAAAGCAGGTGCTTGTCTTGTAAATTTAACCGAATTAGTCGACTGTGGAGAGTGGTTCTTATTGATCTGTTCCTGCGCCTAGCCACACTACTTTGCATTGTAAATTATTAGAAGTGTATAATGCTGCTGCTTAAAAAAACACTGTTAAACTTGTCACTGTTAAAAACGTATTGCCCATAACAGCTCTTTCTAAACATCAGAAACAAGTGTGACATGTCCAATATTAGCAACGTATCATAATGCCATGTAACGTCGGTTATTACTGCGCTGGGAGAGTGTGTGTTATAAATACGGCTATGAATGGGCCCCACCATCCATGCTCACACTCGCACGCAAAAAATATGAAATTATGATCATTAGTCGGCTCCGTTCTACTACACCATGGATATGAATGGAACACTTGCGTTTTGTTCAGTATTTGTAGTATAACGATGACCTATGGGTTTGAACTTGGGTCTGTTTATATATGCTTATCGGTCACGCTTGTGCTTTCCAAGGGTTAATATACCTTTGTCTAGTGATTTACCAACAGATATAAGATATAGAGTCGTCATAAGTTGTAGGGATATGATATTACGCAAAGTAAAGGACTTCAATTACGCAAGAATGTCATTTTAAAGTGCGCTTAGTTAATTAATGAAAAACCGGTCAAGAGCGAGTCGGACTCGTGCACCGAGGGTTCTGTACCATCATGTTTTTAATTTTTCATGGGCGAGGGTATATTCGTCAGAGAATTTTAACACTGCGGTGTAGAATATTGCAGTTTTATGTCAGCGCCATCTCTTGACCGATAGTGGAACTAATGTAACTTGCGTTGATGATTTCTGAAGAAATATGTGTTTAGAGACTGTTATATTTTTCCTGTAATTTTTACATAAACTTCTATCACATAGAATAGTTTCAGATTTTTCTCTTTGCAAACTTCGGAGATAAGGGGGGAACGGTACTTTTTTTTTAATTTTTCATCAAAAGTCGAAAACCATGTGGCCTAAAAAAAAAGAAAAAATGTTTGGAAATGTGCAAACTGTGCTCTTTCATATGATACCCCACATGCTCTAGCAGCCCTACTTCGAAATTTTCAGACGACCTTTCAGTCCTTGTTGCAAAAAATATACATATATTTTTATTTATTTCTTATTTGCAAAATAGTTGGACAAACGTCATCTAAAATTGTTCCAAATTTCAAGTTGATAGCATTAGTAGTTCTTGAGATATCTAGCTGTGACAGACAGACAGACAGACTGAGTCTCACCATAAGGGTTCCGTTTTACCATTTTGGTACGGAACCCTAAAAGAGATGGTAGAACCAGCTGAATATAATGGTCACATTTCGTTTAAAATCGGAATATCAGAGAATTCATGGACTTAACTTCGGCAATTTATAATAATACACTTATTTCATAGTCGATAAAAGTCGTTTTAAAAGCAACAATGCTTGTTTTCTCACAGTAACGTCATGTCTCAAGAATATTGTCTCGTAATAATTAAGTAATAGAAATAAGTTGCCGCGAATATAATAATGATGATCGCGTGATTGTCGCAAACAGACAGACAGGCGAACGTCACCGCCAGTACTGGCGGAGTGACCGTCACGGTGCGCGGTGGTGTGGTGACCCGTGCTCCACTACACAGACACTTTCGTTTAGGTGTAAGGAACAACCACAGCAAGCTGGCGGTATTACCTCATAGTTATATATGAAATAAGGGGAAGAGAGTATCAACGAAAAAACTACGATGACTTCTTAGTAGTTTCAGAAGCGATACACAAGTAGATATGCTGTGATAAATCGAGTATTTCCCTTAGCTACAATCATAACAAGTATTAACATAACTTGGCAGTTTGCAGTAATTCATGAGATTAGAAAACTAGGCAGTTTGCAGTAATTCATGAGATTAGAAAACTTGGCGTTTGCAGTAATTCATGAACGCCGATTGCTACGCCGAATTTTGTAGCACTTATTCGTAGCAACAAAATTAACCAGACTGTTTGCCAGCCACATAGAGCTGATATCCGGACAAACTAGCTCAAGTGTAATATTAGTACGTACGAGTACTGTGAGTAGGGACTCGTTCGACACGCACGACCACGCGGTTTTTCTTTGGACAACTTTTTTCCCTGCCTACCCCAACGCCACCGAGCGTGAAGAACGCGCATTACATTCAACTACATATAAAAACTTTGTTTGTGTGTTTGAATGTGTTGTGGTAGAATGATTTAAGGCTCCTTCAAACAGGCACGACACGCGATATAATCGCGCGCGACACAGAGGCACCGCAAGTCGCGCAACGAGCGGTGCCTTTGTGTCGCGCGCAATTATATCGCGTGTCGCGCCTGTTTGTAGGAGCCTTTACTGTGGGATATTATAATATACCTACATGAAAACTGGCGAGCAGCTAGAAGTTAGTAATAAATAATAATACCTACTTTATAAGTAACAGGCTAAATAATAACAGCCGCACAGGTCGATTGATCAGGTTAAGCTAAGCTTGCCGCGGCTGATCTGTGGATGGGTGACCATCTTTACATACCGAAACCCCTCGGTCCCTCGGGAAGCACGTTAAGCCGTTGATCCCGGCTGTCATTTGTGGATCTTTGACAGTCGTTACGGGTAGCAAGAAGTCTGAAAGTCTGACAACCAGTCTTACCAAGGGGTATCGTATTACCCAGTAACTGGGTTGTGGAGGTCAGATGGGCAGTCGCTCCATGTAAAATACTGGTATTCAGCTGCATCCGGGTAGACTGGAAGCCGACCCCAACATAGTTGGGAAAAGGCTAGGCAGATCATGATGAAGTAACAGGAATGTAACAGGGTGTTTATGTAACAGAAATACTATGTATGATATAATTCTCTTTTACAAAGGCATCAAAATTATATAATTTGTTTTACACGCAATTTGCAAAGGGAACAAAATGAGAAACTGGCTGTGGAACATAAATGGAACTAGGCACGTCAGACAATCATGAAAGTGTCATTCTTAGAGCTTGTAATTTATTTTTATAAAAACAGTAAAATAGATACAATACGATATATGTATAAGTATTGAGTACAAAGGTTATTTCTTAAGAAATTTCTACCAGCAGACCTGCGAAATATGAAATGAAAAAGAAATGTAGCGAGAACAAGAAGAGAGGAATTTGTTACCAAGCGTCAGTTTGTAGTTTTCAAAAGCGCCTAAGCAACTAGTAGGTAAAGTACTTGACATATCTAAGAAAAAAGATACATTAAGAAAAAAAAAGTAAAAGATACATTATATTATTATTATTATTTAGTTTTCTTAAGTAGTAAAAGATACATTCGCTTATATAACTTCTATGAGTTGTGGGAAAAATATCACAAATGTACCTACCTAGGTAGAGTTATTTTGTAAATATAAATAATAATATTAGGTAAATTCCTAAAATGACATGAATAAACAATGACAAACTAAAATTGAACTTGACACCCGCCTTATGAAATAAATTCCACATAGGGAGGCTATATGAAGCCAATAAAATAAATAACTGGTTCATCGACAGTGCACAGTCTGCTGGCTGCTGGCTTCCAGAGCTAGCTCAGAACATCTCATGTAAAACTGGACAAACGAATGATTTCTATTCACTGATCACTTGTACAACTAGTTTCAATTACAAACTTGACATTACTAGACTTAGATTTTTGTTATGTTTGCAATGAAAGCAGTAATGGGGAAAATACCTACCGTTGACACAGTTTTGTCAATTACTGAAAGATTTATTTGATTTATAAATGTCTTGAAATAAGAGAAACACTAGTTACAGGATTATGTTGATAGACATTAATGACCAGACACACTTTAAAAAACTTTTGAATCTGTCTAGAGGGTACCTACTCGACACAGTAGTAATTACCTATTATTAAGCCGTCACCAAACATATCGTAAAATTATTATCAGAAATTTAAAAGAAATTTTAAATAGAATCACGGTTGACTGAATAAATATGTTTCTTAGCCTACCCACTACAATACAATACTTAACTTGCACTATGTATCCAGACGAGATCATGCTAGGCCTGGCCTGACAATAATGAAATCTGTTACACTTGGATGCTTTAACAAAAAATAAGAAACTTATGGCTAATATAATAGTATTATGAACATAATTATTCTTATTCGATCAGTGCTGGTGGGTCACGGGGGTCAGTCCGGGTGCCGTGGGGACATCGCGGCCCACTGACCGGCTGCTAATTACCGTTCAATTGACCGACACTTGAGCGACGCAATCGCTGATATCTCACTAGCACACACCGCTCTTCATTCTTTGTTTGATATTCTATCAAACGTCGATACCGTTTATCGTTGGTCTAATGGCATTAGCTCTGGCTAACTAAAACTACCACTCGAACTAGCGACATTTAGGAGAACCAGGATTTTTTTTTTAATTGGAGAGAAAAAAACCGGAAACAGATCTCAATAGAGAAATATACTCAACGCGGCTGTCAAGCCTAAGATGATGGTGATAATATCATCTGTGGTACCTATATGGGTATATCTAGGAATAAGCAAATTATAATATTATAATTTGCACATACCCACATAAAATCACACAGGCACTATGTTGACATGAAATGATCCGTTACGATCATGAGCTCATGAGTTTGACTAGACATAAGAAGAAGACTGACTGACCACATGACAAAATAGCGGAATATTAAAGTACGTGAACATAATTATGAGTTAATTAAAAATGTTTTTTAGAGTTCCGTACCTGAAAAGGAAAAATGGAACCCTTATATGATCACTTTGTTGTCCGTCCGTCCGTCTGTCTGTCAAGACCCTTTTTTAGGATTTCGTACTTCCGTAGTCAACAAGGAACCCTCATAGTTTCGCTGTCCGTCCGTCCGCAGCATAGCTCAGAGACTCTTTGTGCCGGACGGCGCCTAGGTACATGTTCCACGCGCGCCTCAAAGAGATGTCAGCAGCAATCGAAGGGGCCCGCCGAAGTCTGTCGGGTCAGCGGGATTGTCCGAAAGGGTTACCACTGGCCCGGAACATAAAGAGCTAAGGAAGGCATACGGGTGGGTTTTAGTCAGTAAGAGTCTGACACTCTCTTTCGCTCCACCCCGAGCGGGAAGGGTCATTTGATGATTTCCCATCATGAAAAAAAAGGGTACGAACAGCAAAGTATTGCGGTACGAACAGCAGGTGATTATCATGTTCCAAGTTTTTAGCAAGCTTGTGTCGTGTAAAACAAATATACGGGCGGTGCCCACGCGCCGGCCACGCCGCTATCCACAATATATGAACACCCAAAAAATTGTGTAGCAATCTGGATAAAACGCGCAGTTCAAAGCCGACCGCGGCCATAAGCTTCGATATTTATCGCCTTCAATGTACACCAGCACCGTAAAAAGGTTAGCTTGTGATTGAAAAACTAAAATAATTAATTAAATTAAAATAATTTTTTTTTGTAGTACCTTCTGTACACGTAAAGTATCGTTGGTTAGGTCTTTCAAAATATTGCGGGTTTGTGGAAGCAATTTTTCGATTCAGGGATCCGTTTGTGAAATATTAAGCTTTGAAGTACAAATTTTTGTTCGAGCCAAGTGTCCCCCACCCCTGCCAGCTAAATGGTTGCTTTTGGATATGTGAACAAATTCATGGCAGTAGTATATATAACGAAATTAAAAGGAAAACTATCACAGCTAAGTAGGCTTTACAAGTTTACGAATGATAGTCGACCAACTTAAATTTGCAGTTGTAATGTATGGGAGAACATGATTTTTTAACTACAATGTTAAGTTTGTTCTTGGGATAAATTCATTCCAACTACGGAACCCTTCATTGTGCGTGGTCCGACATGCACTTGGCCGGTTTTTTTTTCCTACCTATCTCGGTGTCTCACTAAGTAATACGAATGTAGTGAGACAAAAATAGCCGGTCGTTAGCTGAAGGTTTGTTGGATACGGTAACATTGATAGTTCGGGCGGTAGGTACCCACTGCTGGCAGGCAGTACATGCGGGTATGCTCCTGTAGATAATGGTTCAGTGATGTAATTCACGGAAATCATTGCGTACCTACTTGTAACTTAGAGCGGTTCAACGTTTTTTCTTCAATGAGTTTATTTTTCCTACTTATCATTTTATGATGAAGTTATTAAATTGACACACAATGGCTCTCAATGGATCTATGAATTGAATTATACGAAGGTAAAACAACCACAAGGTACATAGGTACATGAACACTGAAAATTGAAAACTGAAAAGTTAATACAATTTTTGTATAACTTTTTCACAAGCATAAGGAATACCGAATTCAGTTTGATGCTTGCAATGCCTACATCTTACGATACATATCATCTATATATCTACATAATATGTAGTTGCAAGCAGTACTTCTACGGGACTCATTATTTCAGGTGCAGTGCAAGTGTGGCCTAGCTAAACCCTACATTATCAATTAATTATTATCTACTTATACAAATAAATAAAATCAAAGTGTCTGTTTGTAATGTGAAAATAACAGCTTTTTACGAAATGCATATGAAACTATATACATATAGGTACGGAACTTATAAAACAAAAACAATAAAAAAAATTGTCTGTGGGTTCCGGCTAATCACCGAAGCGGCTAGACAGATTTTGCCGGGACTTCCACTGGCAGATAGCTGATGTTATAAGGAGTAACTAGCTCAGCTATTTTTATTTTAGAAAAAGAATTAAGGGCACCCCGCAAAAAAATTAAATCCATGAAACCCAGTACATTTACCGGCACGCGAACGAAGTCTCGGACACGGGTGCGCCAAAGTTCACCAAATTTTCAACTCCGATAATTGGAAATCTGAAAATGTTCTTCCTAACATTTTTCATCCTAACAATCACAATTCGTAACTACTCCGTCTCTAATGTTCATAATTCCGAAGCATTCAACTTCATAATGTCAGTAGCAATAAACATCTATTATACTTTTATTTGTTTTCCTATATTTTCTGAACATAACCATCTTTTGCACTATTATTCAAAGTCATATCTTTTTTGTTTAGATTTTTTTTTATTCATAATAATCAGTATTATATCTAAAAGTGTCTTGGTGTTTTTTGTCTCCGACTAACCGTTTGTCGTAAAAACGATGTGGAAGGGATCCATAGGTTAGGTTAGGTTAGAACTGTGACCAACTATGCGCGAGCCGAGCGAGCGATTTTTTTCATAGTGCCCCAAAGACGACACTCTGACCTGAATTTCATTAATTTAAGACATAAATCACTTGGTAAATGTTTCTTTCGGAGTATGAGTGAAAATATTATGTTTAGGGATAAAAGCGTTATGATAAAAAACAGTAGGAGTTTAAATATATTTACAGTAATGATATTATTAATTACAATTTTCGGAAACATGAGTGTTATGAACATATCGCCCGTAGCACTACAAATAGTATGAATGAAAACTTTAGGATGAAAAATTTTAGGAAGAGTGATCATTCGGATTACAAATCATTAGGAAGAACAATTTCGGGTAAAGAACTTTAGGTGAGCCAATATGGACCCCTCGGACACAGCTAGTCACTTATAATAATATAACACAAGTTATCGTATTGGATAAACACATAATGATATATCAGCATTATAAAAGTATAAGTAAGCAGATATAATTAATTAGTCAAACAGTAACATAATGTAACCAATCAAAAGACTGTAAATCATCTGCAGGAAAAAGTTATGAATAATAATTGTCTGAATTTGAAATATTATAATATATTATTGCAATAAAACTGGTTGGTGCAGCAACTGCAGGTAGTTTAACTAAATACATTGTAAATTAGGAACACTCATAAGCACTAAGGGCTGATTTTTCAATCGACAGATATTTTTTATTCGTGGAATAAAATTGACGTCTGACAGTTTTTGTATGGAAGAACTGTCAAAAATTCGAAATTATTCCTCGGATAAAATTATCTGGCGTTGGAAAAATCAACCCTAAGGGATGTAAGGTTTAGACATAGGCCCAGGTACCTACTTCAACATGTGTGATGCATTTTTTGCAATATTAAAAATCTGCGTTTTAAAATAAAAAGCTTTATGGTTTCTAAAGCAAACCATAAAGCTTACATACAATAATTAAATTCAGACATTCTGAAAACTGTAAAAGCAAATATCGTAAGTAATAGCGGCTAAAGATATAAATTAATTATATGATTCCATCATACTTAGGGTAGGTACTTTCAATAAAGCTGAGTAGGTACGTAAAGATTTAATTACTGAAACAAATTAATAGATAAGTGCTCAGTCGTTCATTACAACTGCATTTTGTATATAACCTACATTACATATCTCCCCGATCTACTCTTTTTAACTGAATAGAAAAACTTTTAATTTTCCGAGCTGTTGGCACTCATGTCTGCGTAAAGGATAAAACTATAAAGTAGCTAGAATATAAATAAATGAAACGATTATATATTTTAGACATAAATCATCGTTCCTGCCGACCCGGTAACGAGCATACACCGTGAAGGACCTGAGCTCGTCAGTGGCGACTATCTACCTATGCTAGGCATACTAGTCTTCTACAGCGTCCCTCCTGTGTGGGCAACCCAGGCATCACGCTAGGTATGAGCAGAGGTTATAAGGCAGTGATGTGCAGTAGGTATATTGTAGTACCTACACCCACATTTTGCCAGTTCGCATGTAAATAACTAAATACATAAGTATTACATATTCCAATTTAAAAAAAAAACTTAAATAACAATTGTATACTTTGCCCGGAATCAAACCACAACCCGTAGGTATTACCAAAGCTTATTGTTAAATACGGTAGTGCCGCTATCATGCTTTACTTAGTAAACCTTCTAAAACTGACTTCGACATAATGTATTTATACAAATCATTGCTATTTCCGGAAAGTTTTCTAAATGAAAACGGAGTAATTTTAAAATATCTCGACAATATTTTCTCCGTGATCTCACTGCCACCTCGGTTACACAACCACTGGTGTTAGAAATTAACGAGAACTGTGTCAACCGAGCAACCGCCAACCGGGCGCCCCGCACCGCCATGCGACAACCATAAGGACTTACTTTCGTGGTATACTTAAAATTACTTAGGTAGCTACCTATTTTGTATTTCCTGGAATGATCGACTGTGTACTTAGCTATTTTCGAACTGATCTAATGTATTCGCTTAATAACAACAAGTAAACACTTCTTCAATAACACAAAAATAAAATAATAGGTACGTCTACAATTAATTGTTTCAGCAAAAGGTTAAATCGCCACATAAAGTGTTTCCTACGTCCATTCTGAAGTGTGGGCCGTATTATATCTGTCGTTACAGAATTAGCACAAAGAGCAGGCCCATTTAGTAATAAAAAAATAATAAAAAACATTAATAACAACTGTAATTCAAGCGATGGCATCGTTTAAGATTTTAATGATTTTATTAGTCAAAATATATTGTTTAATTAAGAAAAGTAATATGAGTAGGTACCATATTGCCTACAGATTCACGACTGGCAAGCAAAAGGCCAACTTTCTCTAATTATTTATTTATATATACTTTATTGTACACCAGAAAATACATAACAAAAAAATACAATTATGAATACAAAACATACAATGGGCGGCCTTATCGCTTTCTGCGATCTCTTCCAGGCAACCTTGGAATGGACAGTGAATGCGTGGATATAAAAAATGGGGCTGTTAATGGTGCAACATAATATACTATAATAGATACTATACTATACTATAATTATGGCCATCATATTAAAGTCACGGGTATTATAAAATGCAAATTGATAACTTTTCAAGTGTGAACAATCTTAGCTATGCAGCCACTCACTGCTGAATGTTGGCCTGTCTGTGTGAAACAAGTGCTGACTTGCTGAGCACTGGCAGCGTTAGTAGTTGCAGTCGCTGCAGCGAACACTTTAGTCCGCACATCTTACTGTTTATAAGCTAGAGATAGTGCGGGGGTCACGTGCAGCGTGTACTAATGAGAGCGTCGGGTGTTACTTCCACACTAGCCGGCGCCGCCCGCCGGTCGCGTTGCGCCTACACTACGCGGCTACGCGGAAAAAACATACGAAGGGCGAGATAGTGGCGGCAGGACCGCTCGCGGCGCTACCAAAACCGAGGAGACTATAAATTGAGTAGAACATGGCCGCTGATAAAGGTGGCCTCGCCGCCGCCGCCGCACCTGCCACAGACCGCCGTTTTTTAAATACATATTTTATGACAAAACGCAGAAAAACTGACAGGTAAGTTTGTACGAGCGCTCGTTTGCGCGACAATGTCGCGGCGCGTCGTTTTTGTCGCCAGACATTCTGACACAATTGAAATATACAGATGTGAACTCACATATTAATAGCCATATTCAATAACTCTTTTATTTAACTTATTCTTTGTTTTAGATTCGCGGAAACAGGAACATCGCCACATTTACTGAATTTTAAAACGGATCTTGCCCATTATCTTAATTAATTGTTTGTTTTGATCAATCAAGAGAATTAATCAGTCATCTAGAAACATTGATGTTTAGCGTAAAGCATGTTAATAAGATATGAATTATTGTTAATCTTTTTTTAAAAGGTGCTTATAGATAAATACAAAAAAAGATTAGTGACAGTGATGTAGTAGGCGCATGTATTGAATGTCATTCATAAATCAGTTTTAGTAATTCGTCGATATCGCTCGGTACCTACATGCCTACATCGGCAACACGTTACCAGCTGCATAATAATTTTGTTTTCACACTTTTTGCCATTCGGTGGTAGGTGCTGACAAAATAAATGTCAACACCTTCAACTCTTACATCAGTACCTACGTAACGCGACAGTTCACTGTGTCCAAAGTCCATGAAAAATGTCTTTTGTTTGTCATATTTCTGGTTTTAGTTGAAATACATAAGAAGGTATCATTTATTTAAAATGGAAAGTTCGTCCTGAAGACAGTCACTTATTAACAAAGAGGATTGTGTTACACAAGATTATTTAGAGACGTCGCGGAAACAGAAATGTGAGTGTGTGGTAGTTAGATTGTGAGTGTGTGGTACATAGTTAGATTGTGAGTGTGTGGTAGTTAGATTGTGAGTGTGTGGTAGTTAGATTGTGAGTGTGTAGTAGTTACATTGTGGCTCATTCTGAAGTTAATGTACCGTTCCGTACAGACAAGTGAACAGATCCAGTTAATGTAGGAGTAGACAAGTTGCGTTTCAGCGCTAGGCGTGTGTTAGTGTCGCTCGTGTAGTGGTTATATTCTCTATGCTCGTGTAGAGCGAATGAGCGAAGGTCGAACAGCGCTCGACACGTATGTCGCAGCGCCGACTGCGACGAGTGCCGAGAGCTGGCGAGCCTGGGACGCGGCTAGCAGCCAGGACGACTTGCTACAAGGTCAAGGTTAACCCGATACTGCAATAAAATTGGTAGATTTCCGGAAAAAAAACCAAAATTATCTATGTCCCATAATTACCTACTTTTTTTTTTTTTTTATTTCTATACTAAACATAATAAGCATATATATATAAGGAACAGGGTGTAAAGTTCACTCATACTCTATAGAGAAGGGAGGATCCTCCAAGCAGACGGGTATTGTGTCTGGCGGGCAACTGCCCGATGATTCTTGTCGGGCCGTTGTATCCATGCTAGTTTCGCGGTAAACTCTGCTTGCGAGATGCAGGATTTTGCGTGACGTCAGTATGACGCGTTGTTCGCATGTGGCGTTGTAGATACCGCTACAGGCATCTACTTGCTCAAATGTTTGTCAAAAAATTGTTAACCCCAGAAACCCTTTACAATTAAATGAGTACTATTTTGAATTGATAATTTATTTTAAAAGCCAATTTATATCCATCTGATGTAGAATAGTTAAAAAAAGATTACAGTAGTGATATTAAGGAAAACCTTTTTTGTGGGTAGGTAGGTAGGTACTATAAATATTACCAAATCAAAGTCCTTTAAAGGCTGTACCTACAACCTACCTGAGTATAGATTAATTCGACCTAAATATTATTGAGATACCTACCTTCTGATATTACATATTATCATTTATTAGCACACGACAAAGTACAAACAATAAAATAGCATTAAACATATTCTACAAAAATACGTGAGTCCTTTAGCAGAGAAGGTCGCGCGACGTCACGCTGCTATTCTGTCTAACTGTGATTTGACAATGGTTAGACAGGCGCGGGTTTTTGCACAACATTCTTGTTCGATGTTGGTGCAAAAAGTTGGGAGTTAACAGGCGGAAACAAACGAGCGATTGTCGTTTTAATTCTGAAAATAATCGCTAACAGCGACACAAAAAGTTATACAGAGTGAACGTAAAAAATTGTCGTCCCGGGTCGTGCGTACGTGTGCGACAATGTGGCTAGACCACACTACAAATACAATAAACAATATTTACCTTGGTACATACATAAAATTCCATTTTAGCTAAATATTATGCAAATATAAAATTGTATCTAAGTAAATTTATTTTATTAGATACCTACACTAAATATTTGCGTAAAGGCTCCTTCAACAGGCGCGACACGCGATAAAATCGTGTGCGACACAAAGACGCCGCAGGTCGCGCAACGAGCGGTGCCTTTGTGTCGCGCGCGATTATATCGCGTGTCGCGCCTGTTTGTAGGAGCCTTAAAACTTGGATACCTAACACAAAAAATACAATTATTTTAACTAATTCCATACTAATTGCACAAAGAAAAAGAGGTTTGAAAAATTTCGCTGAGCCCAAAACATAGCCTAACTGTCAATGTCAATACAGAATGATCGGTGAAGATTCCTGAAACACTAATGTTTGTTGGTGTTGGTTTAATATTTTTTCAGCGGTGGTTTCACTGCGGCTATAACGCTTCATTAGCCAGACGGAATGTAATTTGGTCTACTGTGGCTGGCGAGTGCGATGCGACCGCGGGTACACACGTGAAGTTTTTGCGCGCGGCGCGTCACCAGCGCACCGCGCACCACGCTGCGCGACAACCGTCAACATCCACTCCTTTACATTTTTTATGCGCGTCACTATTGACAGGAGAAAGCTATCAAACATAGTCATTGAAGCGAAAAAGATTTTTTATTCGCCTTCGGCCACAGAAACAATTTTAGTTTAATTGCACCACAAAGTTTGGTCGGCAAGCCGCAGATATACTTCTTTAAGAGAAAACCTGTCTAGCGCTGTAATTATTCATTAGAGTGTAATTAAATTAAGTTTAGATTGAAACAGTAAAATGCTTTAAGCATTACAAACTGTGTATTATATAATAAAAATAGTCGTAGTGGGAAATTCATGATTTCAGTTATTCTAAGCAGTGAATGTCGACCAAAAAAACTAAAATACCTACTTGTTTTTGTACTGATACTGTTTTATTAAAGTAATTTAACAAAACATATCGATGCAATCGATCTAGGAAATATATAATACATGGCTTCAAAGGATAATTAAAGTACAAAGCGCATTGAAAGTAAATAAAAGAAACAAATAGTTATGTAAGACAAGATGCAGTTGTTACCAGGCCAGACTGTGATGTTACTTAACTAGATCAACCAGTTGATGTGTTCGGATAGGAAATATCACACTAAATGTGTAAACACTTGAGTCACTTACTAAAGGTGAAATATTGTGTAATGTGATGTTGTTTGTGTGCATAGCAAGTGTACGAACAATTGTTATTGTGTTTAAATTATTGCAAATAGGGATTGATATTATTCAAAACGATTGAATTCTCTTGAACAACAATAAAACAATGAATTGGCCAAATGTAACAGTAAATGTCACTCAGTTTAATTCATCTAACAAATAAATTAGAAACGTCATGGCGATAACACTAGCTGCAGTCAATTTATATCTTAACAGAACCACGTGTACAAACATATAGCTCGGACAATAACGTACAAAGGCATTATTTAAGAAATAATGTGCGATGTGTTCAACTACACGATAGGATCTGCGTGTAGTTTGTCAAATCTTTGATAACTGTTTCGTGCTGAGCCGGCGGCGGGCTGACGTTGTGCTGAGCCGGCGGCGGGTGACGCCCGCACTACCTGCGCCGCTGCGTGTACCCTCATAAATAAAACAAACAGCACTAAGCCGACTCACAACATTTTTTTCACATTATAATAATTATGACCTACTGACCGGGATTTATCAATAATACTCTTTAGCAAAATATTTAAGTACTCTGTTTTATTAAATACTTAGACGATAATATAAAATATCATATCACTAAGTAATATTTACTTGCTATGTAGACTCGCATCCCTAACTCCGTCGTGATGCGATTATTTATTTACATTATTCATCTAATTCAAGTTTAGCAAAAACATTTCACAAGTGTTACTGAGCTTCTGTTCGTTAATAGTAAAACTATGCAAACAACCCCTAAAACTAAACATTCGTTGGTATCCGACACTGACACGGCACGCGCGACACTGGTGTCCGACACTGACACGGCACGCGCGACACTGGTGTCCGACACTGACACGGCACGCGCGACACTGGTGTCCAAGACTGTCACTGTCATGTCACTATAGTAACTAATAACATAACTATCATTATGAAACAAATAAATGTCTGTCGAGGCAGAGATATTCAGGACATGTTCAATAAAAGTCATTTCCATATTTCAATTTCTATAAAGAACTTTTTTAATATATATCATCATATACGTTGTAGGTACATTATTTTATATAGAAAAAATACCTATTTTTACAAGTATTAAGTACCAAGATTGGCCACAAATACATACAAACGAAAAAAACAACAAAACAAGTAAAAAACAGGAATAAAACCATTTTGGCATCGTGTCTGCATCCTTTTAATAATAATTTTTAATAAATTATGTAGTGGGAGCTAGGTGTGCATCGAGTGCGTGTCGGCGCGTGGTCGCGCTTGCAGGCGCGGCGCGGCGCGGTTAGCGCGCTCACTAACACCAACAGAGCGCGCCTCCGCGCCGCGCCGCGCTAGCCACAGTTCTCATGACTTACTACGTACATGATTGCTCTCACATTCGGATCGTTTCATTAAACACTTAAAATAAAAATTGCACCTATTGACTCACTCGTATTCCCTTACAAAACGAAGCTTCGACCCGATTCATATTTTTTACTCTCGTCCTCGTCACTAATTATAAATTTACAGTAATAGCAACAATTTAAATTTATTCCACACCACAATGACTCCCTACTGACAGGTAGGCATGTATGAACATCGTTAATTTGTAATATCTATAAATAAATTCGATGAAATCGTCCTTTATAAAACTGAATGGTGCTACGCACTCCTCGCCGGAGCGCCCGAGCGGCGCGCGCGACTCGCAGGTCGCGGCGACGTGCGTCAAGTACGCGATACGCGTCAGTGTGTACGCGATACTGTGCTACTCGTGTGTGTAATGTCGCCGTACTTACCGCACGACGTCTGATGCGGCCGCGGCCGCCGGCGAGGCGCGAGTGACGCCGGGATCCACCTCCGATTTAAGCTCTTATTTATCAATTAGACTATCTAGCTAAACGTATCGGCGATCACTCCGAACCTCGGCGTTTCGATAAAGTATAAACGATTACTGGCTTCGATCTTAACATTACTCACATAATTAATCAATGACTTCACTGAAATTATAAAGAACAACTTAAACGTAGCGTTCGGTCCGTGGGGGGCTCGCGATATGTACAGAGGCGCGGGCCCCGCTCACTGCGCCGCGGGCACGTCCGGGCGCGCGGCGCTATGTACACAGGTATCCCGCGGGCGCGGCGCTAGTCGGCGCTAGTGAGGCTCCGAGTAGTAGGGCCGCGGCGGCGCCCACGGGGCGAACTGTTAGTGCGCGGCCAGCGTGTGCGCGCCGGGGGCGAGTCCGTGCTGGGGCGACAGGCCTGGGGGCGAGTGCGAGTGCTGCAGGGGTGAGCCGTGCACCTCGCCGTGCCCGTAGTGGCCGTGGCCCATGCCCTCCATCATCTCGTTGCCCAGCGTGTTGGGCGGCGTCATGCGCTTCTCTTTCTGCCGTCGGTTGCAGAACCAAACGCGCACAACTTCCTTCTCCAGCTGCAAGCTGTCGGCCAGTGACGTGATCTCCTGCGCTGACGGCTTGGGCTGCTTGTGGAAGTGCTGCTCGAGCGCGCCCTTCACTGACACTTCTATTGACGTGCGCTTCTTTCTTTTCCTGCCTTGTGCGGCTATTTTGTCGATGCTCGTTGGGCTCCCCGTGGTCGAGTCAGCTTCCTCTAGCCACTTCTGCAGCAGCGGTTTCAGTTTGCACATGTTTTTAAAACTGAGCTGGAGTGCTTCAAACCTGCAGATGGTCGTCTGTGAGAACACATTGCCGTAGAGCGTGCCGAGCGCCAGGCCCACGTCGGCCTGTGTGAAGCCTAGCTTGATTCGGCGCTGTTTGAACTGCTTGGCGAACGCCTCGAGGTCGTCGCTGGTGGGCGTGTCCTCCTCGGGCGGGTCGCGCTCCATGGCGTGGTGGTGCAGCGGGTGCGGCGAGGGCTGGATATCGCGCAGCATGTGGTGCTGGTGCATGGGCATAGGGTAACCACCGTGCAGCGCCACGGGCGAGCCGGCGCCGTAGTGCGGCGACACGACGGGCGCGTGCCAGCCACCGTGCTGCAAGTGGCGGTGCTCGTGCGGCGCAGGCGGCGGCTTCACATCAGGCTGGTGCGCGTGCGCGTGGTGCTGGTGCATGGCCCAGGGGTCGGCGGGCGGCAGCGAGGTCCAGGGATTGAGCACGGGCGCGCCGGGCGACGGCGAGCCACCCGCATGCAGCCCGTGCGCGTACTTCATGTCGGCGGGCTCACTGCGCGGCGACGCAGCATGGTACCCGCCGAGGTTGCCCAGGTCCATGTCGGCGGGCATGTACGTGGTCGCCGCCATGGCGCCGTACCTCAGATCCACGGTGGACGGCGTCTTGCCGGCTCGAAGGCTCTCGAGCCTTCAACTGGCTTATTCGGTCGCGAAACAAGCGCGTTAGTCGCGCGGAGCGGCAGCGGCGGGGGCCACCTCACATCACCGGGTAACACAGCGAGCGACATGCGCGTGCGTGCGCGACGGCAGCACGGAGCGGACTGGAGCGCTCGGCGGCGCTGCGCGCGCCCGCAGAGGTAGAGGGGCGGCCCCGCCCAGACGCCGCCCGCTAATGACGATGTAATTACTGCGCCCCGCCCCCCGCGCGCCCCGCGCCCCGCACGCCCCGCGCCCCTTGCTCGTCGCTCGCACACTATACTGTGCGTCGCGTCGCTACACTCTCCGCGGCCGCTCTGCCGACGCCGACGGACACTCTACTAACATAGAGATCACGTTCATGACTTATTAAATTTAATGATGACAATGGTAGAGTTTTATATTATAATATACTTATCTCAATGCTTCAAATTAAGTTGGACTTGAATTCATTCTCCTTTATAAGCAATTCAAATGACAGAGCACTTCATTTAAAAAGTTATATTATTAAGCTTTTTCCTTTTGTGGCAATTTAAATCGTAAATAATTTTAATAGCATCTTCAACTCTACATAGGTACCTAGTTAATAGAATTTTTTGCACGAGTATAATTGTTTTTGAATTACCTACAAATATGAATGTCTTCTGTATGAGCAGCGGCAGTCCGTTTATGACTGATAGCGCTGCGGCAACTGTATAAACATGCACTTAGTTACTATGATGCAATTATAATAAAACAATTCTTACAATTGGCTAAGTAGGTATGTATAATAACAATAAATAATATTACTAAGCACCTAACATAACGTAGGTACCTACCCCTAATTAGAATATTAAAAAGTATTTCTCTTGCAAAATTAAATATTTGTTAAGACGGAAGACATTTGACTACTAAAATTAGAAGTAGGTAACAGGCGAATGTAGGTATTTGATGTAATATGTTGTAAACGCTACCTTGAACAAAGTAGAGACATCAAACACCTAGGTACCTACTTTAAAATAACTTGAATTATACGAAATAATATTAAAAAGTTTTCCAAGACTTGCCCACAATCGCAGTAGAGCGGGGACAGCGGGGACAGGAAGGAAGGCCTTCGTCCTGCAGTGGGACAACACAACACACTATTATGAAATAATAATATTCCCTCCGCCGCCGCCGCCGCGCCGTATCTCTACGTTGAAACCGTGGTGGGGCGCGCGCGCTCCGAACTCTAGGCCTGTGCCGGAAGAGTTTACTTTGCCGTCGTCCAACTTTTTATTTTTCCATATCCTGCAATAGTCCTACACCTACTGGGGGTTATCCTTGGGTGCACTTACTTAGTGCATACAGGGATAATCGTCGGTTGGTGCTGCATTTCATTAAAATTTCCTAAGGGGCCTCTGCGAGTTGGCCTCGGCCTCTCATTCGCCTTCCAAAGGACCGGGACCCCATGGTCCCGAGATAATATGTAAAATCAAAAAAATAATAATAATAATTTCCAAGACTGACTAAGTACTTCTAGGTAAATATTTTAAGTAAGATAGGTAATAGGTAATGTATTTATTGCGTTGTTATACTCGTAGTAAACCTGTATTTTAATTAATCTTTTTAGATAATTCTAGATAATTAATTTTTTTAGAATTATTTTTGAGAATAACTTTTGCATTCAAATATGTTAACTTAATCCACTTTTCTCTTATACCTAACATTGTATAGATATTTTTGTTTTCTGAACCGTAATTTGTTACACTACCGACCGTACCCTATCACAACGCGCTGCGACTCTATGCACCTATCATTAATATTATAATTTAGGTATAATTTATTTACCGATTTGTCACAACGATTGTTAATTACCTAGGTACACAAATTAATTTTATTGCGTAGAAGTAGGGCTGTTTGTGGCACCTTGTTTATGTTATCATTCAAATAAACACATGTTTTTTCTCAATTAGCTAATTTAATAGCTGAATAAAACTATTTACAATAAAAAATCTCGCTTTTTTCTACTTTAGTATTAGGTACCTACCTGTCTAAGGTGAAAAAAAAACTTTTAACTTTACCTAGACTTATAAAATTCTGGTTTACCTGAGTAGGTTCATATATTTTTTTTTACTTTGTTTTTCAATTTCCGTTATATATTTTGAATTAATTAGGTTTTAACAACACATTTTATTTTAGACAATGATAACTTAATTATATAATAAGATAACCATAGACCTCAATAATTGCATAATAATATCCAATGAGATTTTTTAATTATTAAAAATCTCATTTTTTTTAAATATTCTAGACTGAAGAGTCTTGAATAATAATATTCATCGCGTGCCCTCCAACCTGACGCACACGGAGAAGCGACTGACTGTGACTACTAGCGACATCTGTTGCCGAATAGTGAAACTAAACTCGAACAAACGCAAATTAAAATGATTTTTGAAATTATTGAATATTTTTTATAATCGTTTTTGTTATATAACATTTAATAAAAAGATTTATAAAATACTCATTGTTGTATGTATGAAGTAGGGATTTGAAAGTTAAGCGTGATATGTGAATTGATGAGAAGTGTTTCTTTCTACAGTATTTTATTACGACTTTTGCATGGTGAATTAATTTATAAAAATAGTAAAAATTGTTGGCTAGGTACTATTTCAAGATATTTCAGTAACTTTTCGTAATCACTTACCTACGTAGTAGGTAGGTACCTACCTACTACTTATACCATTTAAATTTTCAAGGTATTATTCAATTATTAATATAATATTATTATTTTATTTCAGGGTCCATAATTGTTTCAATAATTTTAAGCCTACCAACTGTTTTACTAACATTATGGAATGCAATATAGAATTGAAAATTGAGAATTGGAAAGCTAACAGTCTTAAAATAATAATAATATGTACCAGTATATAAAAACAGAGGGGAAATAATCATAGGGGTATCAAAAAAATTCGTAGTTAAATTGTAAATATTAGATTTACTTGCTAAAAACACAGTGAGAGCTATCTAGCGACGGGTAGCGGAACTACCAACTACCCTCTCGTAGGAGGGTTGTAACTTGTGAGGGCGCGCAGCTTCACTGAGGGTTGTCTTTGTACCGGCGCGCGGCGCGGTAGACAGTGGCGCCCCATCACTGACTTAGGTACCGATCCGATAACATTTAAAAACAAAACTCTGTCTTTGAATGCATTTGTCGTAAAGGTCCTAGTAAATTTAATGAAACGACAAACTGACGAGACTGCCATTGACAAAAAGGTAAGCCGATGCAACGTTGCGTTGAAATGTGAATACAACATCATAGTATCGTTCTTTGAGTTAGCTTTTGAGAAATAGGTACTTCCTGAGATTAATATTATTAATTAATGTTTCTGATCCTTACATTTACAAGTTTAGTTTATTATAAACTAGTCAAATAGTTCCTTCTACGACAGCCTTCAAATATTCGAAAAAGTTTAACATGTGAATTTGAAAGGTCTTTAGCATAATTGGTAGGTACAAAGATTTTTAACAGTACCTACTGAAAACATAAGTAGCTAGATACGTCCGTATAGTACATATTTAGTACCTAAGTATGTGCCGAACACGTGCTCATGATAATAGATAATAAGTATCAGAATCAGAATTAGAATCAGAAATATTTATTTGCCAACAATGTAGGTACAGGTTTGAAATGGTACAGTATACAGTGTTTCCGCTACATTCTACCTTACGGCGTGCAAAAACATTAGTTAACATACATTGACATTATAATAACCAGACAGTAAGTAGTAGGTAATAGGTAAGTAGTAGGTAAAAAAAAAAGTAGTAGGTAAGTAAGTAGTAAGAAGTAGGTAATCAGTACTTATAAATATTAGTAATCATTATTAATTGTTTTTACAACACAGTATCGTTTAATTCCTCTGTAATATTTTGTATAGATACTCCTTAATCATTCATTTTCTTTTAATCGAAAGTTTGTAAAACAGTTTACTGTCTTTAAATAATTTGCATGAAATTACTCCTTTTTTGTATCTTAAGAAAAAGTGACACTTAGTGATAATTTTATCACATATAATTGTTATGTCAACATTATCATAGTTTCTTTGTTAGGTACTGGGTATTGAAAAATATTAATAATCTAAGTGGACAAATATTTTGGTGATTTTTATTTTATTAAAGCGCCACTGATTTGTTACCTCATAATTCGACTTACTCGTGCTTGTTCATGAAACCACTGGGTCTAGAAGCATACAATTTTGCATAAGAGTTCCTTATATAACGAAAGTGAGCACTAAGGAAGGGTTTTTGGAAACCCAGCCCCTAAACGGGTTAAATAGGGGATGTCTGTTTGTATGAAGAACGTCATTGTTGCGGATGGGAGACCCCACCGGGCGCACGGGGACTGCTGAAGTGCTGATGAGGGCAACATTAAGCTGCTTATTTATTTAAGCTGATTCTTAAATTCATACTAACGGGATTCTTATTAGCCATCTACAATCATTATCCACCATCAGCAGGCTACTGGTAGTCTTACAAGAGTGCCGGCGATCAGGGGTCGCAAACATATTAGTTGCTCAACGGAGGCTCAACAAACACGGGGCGCTCGGGTCACGCTCAACTGTTGACTCAACACTTGACGAACTGTTATTGTGACTTCACGACAATGTTACTGATACACACCCCTTGGAATAAAGAGTGTTTGGGCATGATCGGAATAAGTAGTTGAAATGTTCTCATTTTCGTAATTCTACGATGGAAAAACCGAAAGTACCTAGGTATAAGCAAAACACATGGTGTGGCAGTGGAATTATATAATACCTATCTATTGATGTAGCCAGCTACCAATACGAATCAACAATTACACAACTAACAGCACCCTGATCTGGTGACTACTGGACAGACGCCTCTGCCAAGTTGCGCCTCAACACACATTTCTGTCCTGAGCATACACCTAGGGGAAGCCCGGGCAAGAAGCATAGGGCGGGTAAGAAGAATAATTGATTTTTCTATAAATATATAATAGATGGAGCTTTTACACTTTCTCAAGTCGTGACACGTGCGACCGGCAACGCCATGACAGTTCAACCAAAACAATACGCGAGTGCATTTGTTGTGGAAGGAAAAAAAAAGAATTATCGTTGTTTTGTTACGATTTTTGTAAAGGTTTGTACACTAACTTTTTGTATTAGTCATTAGTTGACAGTGAATATGTTTTGTTGATTTAATTACACGTTTATTTAAGTATTCAATGTGATCGTTTCTTTTTGTTTATATACCTAAAACATTTCAAGTTTTGACTTGTTTTAAATATTGGCGTGTTGGGCAAAACGGATATGGGCAAAACGGATAGGTATCCGCGTAGCCAATATTAAGAAGACCAAGATTACCGAGTTAGCAGGCCCCAGCAAAACTAAAACTAAAAGATCCTCATTCAAACAACAAAACCAAAACCCGAAATCAGATTATTACTGTTAAGTGTGTGCTAAGAAATACATTGAACCACCAGTGGAAGATTGGATTCAGTGTAATCAGTGCAAAAGTTGGGCGCATGAAGACTGCACTTCTTATGTGGGAGTTGGCAGTTACTTCTGTGATGAATGCAACGACTAATTGAAATGATTACAACATATCCTCTTTGCCCTTGTGGCGTATCCGTTTTGCCCGACCCCTCCGGGCAAAACGGATAATTGGTACTTTTTGTTAAACCTCATAATTTTTATAGAAATCGTTTAAGTTTTTAAAATTATATGATTATTTTCCAAAGATTATTAAACATAGTACAAATTAAAAGTACAAAGAGTTCTTTTGATTTATCAGATTGTGGTTTTATTTACACTCTCCCTTAACATATGCGTCTTGCCCGGGCTTCCCCTACAAGTCGGCGATCCTACACATTTGGTGCTTTGACAAATTCGCAAGTTTAACGTGAACTCTCCGTCTCACATCTGACCTAACGACCATCAGTGCCTGGAATCAGCTCACTGACTCTGAACCTCGCTGTAGATTATACTTTCCTGCATAGGTAACTATATCACATAAAGCCCGACATCTATAATAAATTTTACAAAAAAAAAAAAAAAAAATTGGTAGGTATCTAAGCAACCGTTTTCTGAGGGATAAGTATACCTAAGGGAAAACAAAAAAACGAAAAAAATTGTGCTTATTCCTATTATAATTACTTTGACATTTAATTGACTAATTTTGTTATCTATGATGAGATGATGGCACTGGTTAGTAGGATATATTTTTTTTAATTATAATATAGATTCAATTATTTGAATAATGGATAAGTTTATAATTATTTGATTTTTATGTAATAACCTACCTAAGTACCTATTTATATTTCTAAGACAAAACATGACTGTGATAATTTTCATTGTAACATCTTGCATGCCATGTGTGTATGTATATTCATGTTTTGGACAAATAAATAATCTTATCTTATCTAAAATGTGTTGACATTCATGAAAGGTAACGCCAGTGATAATTTAGTAAATATGGTCGGTCGAACTTTAAATTAGCTGCAGTAAAATGACACTTGTAACTATCATTTCGTAAAATATTGCCACACTGTCCCTAAAGGCAGATTTAGACAGATCCAGTGACTGGCGCCGAAATCGAGACAAGCCAGCGCTGACCCGAAAAAAAACCCGTGTAAATTGCTTTCAAGTCAATCCAGTGGCGGGAATTTAGCGCTGGCTTGTAAATTCGCACACGAATATTTAGAAGCCAGTCTAGGCGCGGGCACTGGCGCCGATAACTGACTTGTGCACTGACCCTGTCTAAAATTGCCTTACTAGTAATTAAAACGCATTGGAACATCGTTTTATTTAAAATATTCGAAATTGACCAATTTTGATTTAATCGTCAAATATGCTTGCTTGTATTTATTTATTTATCCATTTATTTCAGGCATCAAGGCCCATATAAACACATACAATAAAATATTAATATAACTTAAAAATACTATAAATACATACAACATTATAATTACACTAAAAACTAACGCACACAAAGTGTCTGCGTCGTGTTTCGCTGATTGGTGCTTTGTTTTGATCGGATAAAAATACATGTTGTAATTTCAAATCAGCGTAAACACATAGTTTGCTAAAGATAAATTTGTTTAATTTTTTATTCTAAAAATCCTACTACGTATATCGACCTAAGAATTTTTTTTTTTTTTTAAATAAAAGGTTTCATTAGGAATAACGTTTACTATACCTAAAAAATAAGAATATTTAAAAGAAATGTTTGTGATTATAATTAATCTGTTTTATAAATCCAGTCTGATCACTTATGTGGTGACAAAACAATAGATGATGATGATTTTTTTTTTATCCTTTATTAAAAAGAACTAGGTTCTTAATAATTAATTACAATCTAGCCTATAAGACTAATAAGCAATTTTAATCTAACTTAATTTTTTACGTGATAATTATTTTAAAACTTAGAATAGTGTTTATTGTACTTTACACAAGTCCGTTCCACTTTCTTAGAGTCTGATATGATGATGTACACTTTGTTCATGTGTTTGTGTGTCATTAGCACTATTATTTCTACACTTTTTACACTACACTAACTCAAAAGGTTTTGTCCGTTTTAGATAATGATGATGATGATAAGACAGTTAACAGATGTAGAAACCGCGCGTTTTGTCTATGTTAGTTACTTCCACAGTATTTTATGTCATATGGCATTTTACTATGGGGTCGGGCTGCTGACATTGAATCCATTTTTATTTTACAAAAGAGAACTGTTAGAGCCATTTATAATCTACGTCGCCGCGAATCTCTTAGGGAACTATTTAAAAAGGTTAATATCGTGACGGTACATTTACGAAAATATTAGTATGTAAGAAAAAATCAACATCTTTTTAATAAAGTGATAGACATGATTTTAATACTAGAAATAAAGATAAATTAGATACAATTTTTTCAGATAATCTAAAGTACACATACATCTTTTATGGGGTACTGTGTTAAATGCTACAACAAAATACCTTGTGACATATTGCAATTAAATTAAAGAAAATTTAAAACTCATATTAAAAGTACACTATGTAAACAAGGATATTACAAATTAGAGGATTATATCCAAGATAAGAATTCTTGGAAACATGCTGGTCCTGCTCCATAGGACAATCTAGTGTCTAGACAAAAACAAACTGGTTCCTAACTTAATTTATATTTTTTTAATTTTATGACATTGATTTTTACAATCTGTGACTACAGTAACTCACACACTTGTTAAAATTCTAGAAAAATCATCTACTTTTCCAATATTTGTAAATAATTTGTAAATACATATGTGAGCATCATGTATCTATCACATAATTGATTTACCTGAAATTGCTTCATTTTTAATTCTTTTTTTTTGTGGTAGACTTCTTTTATTCTAGGTGCATCGTCTTCACATATAATTATGCTAGCAGTGCCCTGCGGTTTCACCCGCGTTAATTTGAGTAAAAACCTACTAAAATACATGCCATTACTTTAAGATTATCACTTAGTACTTAGTATATTAATATAAGAAGTTATTTTAGTACATCACGCTATGATCAGTAAGAGTGGAACTGTGGAACTACATTAAACCTAGCAGAGCTACGGGCGCGGCGCCCGAGCGGATTTATTTTAAAACTATTATGATATCTCCTAAGATATTCATTGAAATCAAATGATGTCAAGGGCAATCTTGTTCAAAATTAAATACTTGTGATGAATAACGTATTTATTTGGATAAGGATTAATATCAGGTTTATAAAAACACCTTCGCAAATAATGCATTATTTTAGAACAAAAAAGGTTATAGTGAGTCAACCTTAAAATATAGACATATGCTGTCGCGGACTTTTTTAGAACTTTTAAGGGGGAACAATTCCGTCATAAATGATATTTGCGTAACTTTAACCGTTTACGCAGTGCACGCAACGGAAACTCTCTCAAAAAGGAATATTTTTTCCCGTTTTTGCAACATTTTTCATTGATGCTCCGCTACTATTGGTGATGGTATGTAGCCTATAGCATTCCTCGATAAATAGACTATCCAACACAAAAGGAATTTTTCAATTGCAACCAGTAGTTCCTGAGATTAGCGCGTTCAACCAAACAAACAAACAAACTCTTCAGCTTTATAATATTAAGTATAGATTATGTACCTATACAAAACCTTGTAAAACATTTTAAAAGAGTAACGGTGGAGTTTCTTGCCCATTATTCTACATACGAAAACTACCTTTTGGAAGGGGCGACTAGAATCAATTCAATTTTACTGTAAGTTTTGACGTTAATATCCTTGCAAAAAACGACAATATCCTTGCAAAAATATCAAGTTTCATAGGTAAGGACTATTTTGTTAAATTTAATTTTCCTGTAATACTTACCCGCTGTGCTTGGCGCACAAGACAGAAGTCATCCGACCGACTACTTACATAAATGCTAATTCCTATTGATGAGTTTTATTATAGTTACCAAACACTATAATAGGAATATTTAATCATCATCATAGCCGAAAGACGTCCACTGCTGGACATAGGCCTCCCCCAAGTACCTCCACTTCGACCGATTCTGTGCTTCTCGCATCCAACGGGTTCCTGCGGCCTTCACAAGGTCGTCGGTCCACCTTGTGGGAGGTCTTCCAACGCTACGTCTTCCGGTACGCGGTCGTCATTTCAGAACCTTTCGGGCCCCATCGGCTATCTGTTCTGCAAGTAATTTGCCCTGCCCACTGCCACTTAAGTTTGGTAACTCTTCGGGTTATATCGGTTACCTTGGTTTTCTTGCGGATCTCCTCATTCCTGATTCGATCACGCAGGGAAACTCCAAGCATAGCCCTCTCCATTGCCTTTTGGGTGACTTTTATAGTATTTATGCATACTTACACTTTACTTTCATCACGCATAATACTATTTATCATCCTTTTTATTTGTTTATATGTTTACACTAAGCAAATCGTTCTAAATACGATTCATTATCAAAAAATAGCTGAAATAAAATACTTTTACTCAATTTTCATGTTGTGACACGTCAAATTGTGTCAAACTGTCAGTTACTCTTTAAATGCCATTCTGGCTTAGTCTATGGTAATTACTTTTTGGTCTAAATAACTTAAATTATTTTTATCAATATGTTTAGCTATTGTATTATAATAACTTAATTTTAAATTATATTTATATAATTCTTTACGCACTCGTGGATATGTCTTGGCCTACACCTGGACTACACTTGTCAGATGAGATGGTGGCCTCAAAGAAGAAAACTAACATTTGAAAATGGAAGACTACTTTGAAAACGAGCTCACGAACGGCTGGAGGCATTCGAGTCTTGGGTCTGAGACGATAAGCATCAACAAACTGCTTGGTTTTGCTGTGACATCTTTAACTAATCCAGGGGATCCAGCTACAGATCCCACCTGGGACCTTCTACTTCCAATCTTCGGAAGCTATCCACGTATAACTTGCTACCCTGACGCATGATTCCCGTTCCTACAGTGCTGAGCTGATTCCAAAACGTGAACTATAAAACTCCAGAGAGTGCGCGCGTGTGTGATCTATAAAACTTAAGAGAGTGCGTGCTAAATAGTCCTTTTTCATAACTAGCTGTTTTTATAACTTGCTGTATTTTGTCTTTCCCTCATTAAAATTTATTGAACCAGTCTGCTTATCCTCTATTTATTAAGAGCAAGTAGATCTGTTACACTTTTAGCCTTCTAATAAGGTCCATTGTGAACGATTATGTTTCAGTGCCATATGTCATCACTGGCAACACGCACTGGTCAAAGACTTTCATCTTGAGACACTGCGGTATGTGGGACGAGAAGATAATTGCGTAGCTACTCGAACGCTGCCCAACCAAGCCGGATTCGACGATTGACCTCTTTCTTGAAGTTGAATCTACCTAACAGGACAGTTTGTCCTAGGTAATCATACTCGTCCACGACTTCGAGTGTAGCGTCTCTGATCTTTATGAGAGTGGGTGTTAGGTGTTACATGGGCATTTGCCATGACCTTCGTTTTTTCCATGTTCATTTTAAGACCCACTCTTTCGGAGGCTCTACTGAGGTCATCGAGCATTGTACTGAGGTCCTCCGTAGTCTCAGCCATGACAACGATATCGTCGGAAAACCGAAGGTGAGCTATGTACTCGCCATTGATGATAATGCCAGCCCCTTTCCAGTGCAGCGGTGAACAGTTTCGGAGAGATAACGTCGCCCTGTCTCATACCTCGCTGCAGAAGGATAGGTTTCGAGGTCTGATGCTGGAGTCGGACTGATATAGTGGCGTTTTCGTACAGACACTTCAGCACCTTGATGTACCGATAGTTGATCTGGCACCGTTGAAGAGAATGCAGTACATCCCATGTCTCGATCGAATCAAAGGCTTTCTCGTAGTCCACAAACGCTAAGCAGAGAGGCAGGTTATACTCTACGGTCTTCTGTATAACCTGTCGCAGCGTTTGTATGTGGTCTACGGTGCTAAAGTCTTTACGGAATCCGGCTTGTTCGGGAGGAGGAAGTAGTCAAACCTGCACGCGAGACGGTTCGTGATGACTCTCGAAAACAGCTTGTAGACATAGCTCAGAAGTAAGATGGGCCTATAATTCATAAGAAGGGCATTGTTGACGATTCTATGTCGACTGCTTAGCTGCAGGAGCGAATAAATAAAATGCGTGGACTAAATAACAATCTGGTGTATTACACGAATACAAATTTAAAACAAACGCAGCGCCTTTGTCGTGGTAAGATTTCAAGTGAAGCAACGCTCGAAGCGGGAGGACGCGTGAGCACGCCCGCGCCGCCCGTGAGCCCCTCAGCCGCCGCCATCGCCCGATACTGATGCCGCAGCCCGCGCGCCCCCTCAGCCACCGCGTACCTCCAACCAATCGTAGGCATGCCATGCATAAACATGCTCCCAGGGTTGAAGTGGACTCCAAAGAGGGAGCGGACAGATGTTGTTAAAGCCGCGCCGAGTCGTCCATCTCTTCGTCTTCAGATCCGTGACCCTCGTGACGCCATCTCTGCCGGGGTACACCTGTACGACGCGCCCCAGCAACCAGCAGAGCGGCGGGAGCGCCTTGTCCTTCACAAGAACAAGCGATCCCAACGCTATGTCGCCATTGGTAGAAGCAGGCCATCTCGTTTTCTGCTGTAGGTTTGAAATATATATTCGAGATTAAACATCTTCCAAAAGTGTTGCTTGATGCATTCCACATGTTGGTAGCACTCCAAACGATTGATGTTGGCGTCGGTGATCTGTGGATTTGGAACCGACATTAGTGATCGTCCAATAAGGAAATGAGAAGGAGTAAGGCCAGAGAAGTTGAGAGGATTAGTGGAAAGAGGAGTAAGGGGCCTTGTATTTAAAATTGCCTCTATTTGAGTTAGACACGTAGCCATTTCCTCGTAAGTAAAATGAGTAAGCTGCAAGTCTTTTTAAATGATGTTTGGTTGAACGAACCGCGGCCTCAGCGAGGCCGTTAAAGTGTGGAGAATACACCGGTGCAAACCTGAATTCTATTCTCTCCTGAGCTATTTCATGTGCAACATCAGAGCCCAGCAAAAAATTATATAATTCATTACATGCTCCGACAAAGTTTGTATCATTATCGGACAAGATAGTACGTGGCCTGCCGACGACAAAACCGGCCATGCCGGCGACATGCGACAAAACGATTTAGAGAAGCCTTGTAGGCCTCTTTAGAGAGATCCGTGACAAGGTCGAATGCGCAGCTTTGTGCAGTCAGTCATGGGACAATTACCCAACACTAGAAGTACTTTAGATTAGAGTTTCCGTTTCTTAATAGTAGCGTCGACTATGCTGGGCCTATACTGATATCTGACCGGAAAGGTTGGGGATCTAGATTGATAAAGTCCTACCTGTGCATTTTTGTATGCATCCATAGGTCGGTGGTTCATATCCGGCTCGAAGGACTATATGTTGATGATTCTACGTCGACTGCTTAGCTGCAGAAGCGAGTATATAAAATACGTGGACTAAATAACAATCTGGTGTTATACACGAATACAAGTTTAAAACAAACGCAGTGCCTTTCTCGTGGTAAGATTTCAAGTGAAGCAACGCTCGGAGCGGGACGATGCGCGAGCACACCCGCGCCGCCCGTGAGCTCCTCAGCCGCCGCCGTCGCCCGATGCTGATGCCGCAGCCCGCGCGCCCACTCAGCCACCGCACGCCTCCAACCAGTCGTAGGCATGCCATGCATAGACAGGCATTGTCGCCCTTTTTAAAGAAAAGTATCCACACCTCTGTTCCATGCCTGTGGTGTTTTACCCTCGAGTATGACGGAACCGAACAGCTTTTAAAGGGCCTTAAGAACCGGTTTTCCGCCGGCCTTCAGGAGCTCGGCCGTAATTCCGTCATCACCGTGCCTTGTTGTTTTTAAGCTGCTTCAGAGCCATCCTAATCTCGTACAGGCTGACGTCTGGGATGTATCGGTATAGTGTCTGGTCAATCTAGCTCTTGGGTCGTTTGCCAGATTCGTAATGGGGTTACTTGTTGACGTGTATAACTGTCCACAGAATCTCTCGATCTCTCTCAACAGCTCAGGTTTGGCGGATACGATCCTGCCGTCATATTTAATAGATATCATCAAACCATGTATTTTTTTATTCACAAGGCCTTCGGCTAAAGGATGCAATTTCTAAGAAAACTAAGTAAAGAGCTACTACTTATTTTAAGCCAAATATTCAAATAAGATTATCTAAAATATAATGAGTTTGTATCCCGACTGCTGTCCCCGTCCCACCTGTGGGCCGCGGAGCGACTCGCCCGAGGGCTCCACAAAAATGTATTCTTGCATTTTTGCTGTGTTGTGTTTGTTGTTTGCAGTCTAAACATCGTGCCCGATGTGATGATGATGATGATGATTCTGTGCCCGAAACGCTATTTCATTGTCCGTGCTATTCCCTCAAAATATGACTCCATATCTAAGAATTGATTCGGCTAATCCGTAGTAAGCAGTAATTAGCGCATCTGTGTTGAGAGCCACAGCAAGCTGTTTCAGAGCGTAGGCTGCACTACACAATTTCTTACTAAGTGCCTCTATTGGAGGTTTCCAATTCAATTTAGAATCTATTATTAGTCCCAGAAATTTTGTTGAGTTAGCTTCATTGATTTTAATATTATTAAATTGAATGTTAAGATGATTGTTAATTGTTTGTGTACGTTGTGTAAAGTGCATTAAGTTAGTCTTTTTTAAATTAATTATTAGATTTAACTAAGTATTTTATTTATATCTATTATAAATTCGTTTAACCAATTTACAATAGATATTAATGAATTATTAATGGCATGTTCATATGTGTTTGTGTCATTACAAGCTATTGTCAAAGTGCAATCGTCAGCAAAATGAGTCATAGGTTGTTCAGTTACTTTAGGCAAGTCATTTATATACAGAATGAACAACGGAGGCCCCAATACACTGCCTTGAGGTACTCCGTACATAACTTCACGTTCCTCAGATCTTGAAGTTTCTTCACATTTCCTTTTTTTATTTATCGTGCTGATCTCTGTTACTTGCTTACGGTTATAAAGATACGATTTAATTAATTCTAAAACATTGTCTCTAACACTATAGGCATCAAGTTTCTCTGTCAGGGAATTAAAATGAACAATGGCACAGACTGGTGTTCTCTTATCTACATTTAGCATGACATTATGTAAAAACTCATATATAGCCAAATGTATACTTTTATTTTTTCGAAATCCCTTTTGTTCATCACTTAGTATATTATATTTTTCTAAATAGGTACTCATTTCACCAATTATATATATTTTTCGAACACCTTAGACATAACTGGTATAAGCGCGACCGGTCTGTAATTTATCACTAATTCATGATTATCTTTCTTAATAGCGGTTTCACTATAGACTTCTTTAATGCATCGGGAAATATACCTGCACTTATGCAAAGATTAATAATGAAACACAAATGAGTACTAATTTCAAATGCAACTGGTTTCAATATTTTTGTGGCAATACCATCGTAGCCAACACTGTACGTATTTTTTAACTTCATTATAATATTTATTATGTCATAGGTCGTAGACGGAGCCATGAACATAGACTGTGCTCTGCCAAGAATTAATGACGTTGAGTTCGTTCCCGCGTTACTTGTTGGTTGTACTTTATCTATAAAATAATTATTAAAAGTATTGGCAATGTCAATTGGGTTTGTGATGTCTTTATTTTCAAATTTGATGCAAGAAATTGAGTTTTTCGGGGCATTGTATTTACTCCTATTAATAATAATTTGCCACGTAGTCTTAGACTTATTATTAGACGTTTTAATATTGTAATTATTTTGTGCTTTCTGAGTTAGATTCATAATTCTTTTGAGTAATTTCGAATATCTTTTGAATTTATCACTATTAGCTTGACTTGTTTTTAACCTATATTGCCATAGAAGCTTTAATTTTTTTATTATTTTTTTGGGGTAGACTTCTTTTATTCTAGGTGCATCGTCTTCACATATAATTATATTATGTATACAAAACCTTGTAAAACATTTTAAAAGAGTAACGGTGGAGTTTCTTGCCCATTCTTCTCCATACGAAAACTACCTTTTGGAAGGGGCGACTAGAATCAATTCAATTTTACTGTAAGTTTTGACGTTCAAAAGTGCCTTTAATGTGCCTATTTGAAATAAATTATTTGACTTTGACTTTATGTAGGTACCTACTATAAGCGCACATTGTGAACCTTCACGTGGAACATTTTGAATTATATTCATAGAAAAACATAATACTTACTGATGAGTTTTAAGTAATGTTTAGTTGCATTTATTTTTATTTCAAATAAACTTCAATTATGCTCATATATTTCTTATAAATTGTGTCACCCTCAAAGTGCTTCAGCCACAAACTTCTAATTAGATTCAACCATACGCTACTGAAATTATAATCTAAATATTTTATATAAAATTATAGATAAAAAGTTGTTTCTATAAAAGGCTCTATATTTATGTTATTTTAACATTTGTTAGAAGTAAATCTCTATTTTAGTTTCAGAAATAAATAAAAGATTCACTTCCCTCAGGCGAAATACTGCGAGGTAGGTAGGTCTAGTACGTACCTAGGTACATGGTTCCTCGCTGGTGGTACATTAGCAGGAGGATGGCTGAGCAAGATATGTATTTTCAATTTGATCGCGAGGTGCGCGGGCGCGGGCGTGACGGATCGATCCGTTCCGTCGCCGCCGCGCGAACCGATAACATCAGGCATCGGATCTTACAGACATTTTTAACGAAATCAACCTTTTTCGCTCCTAAATATTGTTTAAAAGTTAAAATTACTGTAATCTGCATCGAGAAGCTTTTATTATTGGGTTGTCGATATAGTAGGATTTTAATCAATTCTGCAGCTGCAATGTTTCCAATAGGAAATAGTAGCTCAAACTAGATGGTTTATTGTCCACTAGGAAACATGTAATGCGTTGTAAGTCACTACTCCATGGAGGCGGAGCTCTTCGCAAGCAAGATCCAGCAGCATTTTTCACCCTACTTAGTTCCTTGCATCCAGCATTCCAGCCACTACTGAAGAACACCTGCCATTGTTCTCTGTAATATTTATAACATCAAACTGATCATCGGCGAGCCGACGTGTAAACCTGCCGGAGACAACTATATAATAATATTAAAATAGTAAGCAGGAGGGACTACACTATAGTAAGCAGGAGGGACTACACTATAGTAGTTCAGTAGTATTTCAGTACCTACTTTCATTTGACTTTAAAAGTTTAGGTTCTTACCACATAATAGCCATTTGAAATGCCTCCTCTCTTTCGTAAAGTTCAGATCAGTTAAGCTCCGTAGGTATGTTAAAGCTACTCTGAAAGCAGTGAACTCCCCGGGACCTCATCTAATGACAACCATGCACAAGTCAGTCTAGAATTGAAAACCTTTGCTGAGTCAGTAATAAGGTAGGTACTTTTGTTGTTGTACCTATTCATTTGTTGTAATTTATTAGATTGTAAATAATTTTAACAAAAATGTACGCTTTCTCTTAATTTTCCTACCTTTGACTTCTGCAACTTAACTAGTTGGTGTTTAGCTAATATTTTTAGGATGCTTTGAAATTCACTTCTTACAACGACTGGAGACTTCAACACTGAACTGGTGAAACTATTATAGGGTGTATTACTATTGGACAGGGGTGTACTCCGCCTCAGCGTCGCGGGGAATGCAGGTGTGATGTTATGTCATGACTGTGTATTTTCACCATCCTCGCGCACGCGCACGGGGACCGGGACAGGAACTTGAACTGTGAGCAGTCGCTGCGCCACAGCAACACAACCTGTGGGCCAAAGTGTAGCAAGCGACATCTTTCACCAGACATCCAGTGGCTGTACCTGCTGAACCTGCAGCTGTGTCTTTGCTATCAAACACCTTTGAAGTTATTACAAGTTCATAATAGCAATGATGTCACCGCGTTATTCTTATCTCATGAGGTACGGAGTGCCACTTGGCCGGCCGCGACGCCGCAAGCGCTTCGCGACTCAATTACATATGGATACTGCTGATTGAACCCGCGACTAATATGGACATACAGTGAAAACGATCTTTGGATATTTTCGTACCTACGTATGATTATGCACAGTTGTATGTCATGTTATGTTAGCACGGTTGACACCGTTTCTAAAACGATGACTCCGTCAAAGCCTCTTCTGTCCATATCAGGACATTGCGAATAGGTACATAAAAAGAAATAAGGATTCACTAGCAAACTCAAGCACCATAGTAAAGGACGGTTTATTAAAGATATAAGTAGTTTTTGTTGCAGCACGTGGTAACTTTATCGTTGTTGGAATATGACGTTAACTATATATCATAGAGCTGCATGTTATAAATTTACTTTTCCCACTTCAACAGTTCCAGGGCAAGGATCTTTAATCCTGAGTTTTAATTCACTGGTCGACATAATATCGACGAGTGAAACAGTGTTCCGCCTAGCTCTCGCGGCTACGTGACCCCACACGACGCGGCTACGTGTGAAGTTTCGTTTCTAGCTGTTAGTAGAACTTGTTGTTGCTAAATTTTACTTCATCTATAACTCCGTAAGTCCCTCGATTGTTCAGTTCCTACATACATGCGGTCACCGCGCCAGGGCGCAGGGTCTCGGGTCGCGAATCAATTCGCTCGGAGTGCACGGTGCAGCGGTGTGCGCTCGCGGCGATCTGACCCCACACGAAGCGTGCACTTGTTATTAGCACCTATTAGTGATGTATGTTGCTAAATGTTGCCATACAACAGCTGAAGCTTAGTGCAGCTGCTATTTGCGGATAGTGTTTTGATGGTATTGTACCTATTGCCTGATAGTCTAGATTTGCTTGAAAGAGAAGTTTTACTAAAAATGTGAAGAGATAGTACCTTCTTCCTATTATTTTGTGTCGGCACGAGCTATACGAATTTGAGAAAGGCAGACCGTACTAAAAAAAACTAGTCAGTCAGCAACGTTGTTAGCGAGGCGGTGTGCATAATCTGGAGACAGTACCAGACTTCGTCTGTATCGTCACTCGCAGATGCAGATTATCCTCCCACTTTTAAGGATACAAAATATCGAAATATATCCTGATTATTTTAATTGTGTTTTCATGAGCAGAGCGCGATCAGTGCACTATTGCTGCTAAAAAAGTTAGACATCTGTCTATAATGTGTAGAAGTCAAAAACAAGACATTTTTTTTTGCTAAACATGATGTAAAGTTTTTGCCCTCTATAAATAAACTGCATAAGTTTCAAAGAAGAGAACAGAAGTTGTTGAGCTTTTGTTCATTCAAACGTGTACGCACCGTCTTTTGTCTTACATGATCCTGAAGGTGGGTTCAAGAATGGAATCTTCAATCTACTGCATATCTCATCTATTAATGATGGCTGAGTAGTGCTAAGTACCTACATCAAGTGCGTGGACATGATGCGCGGTACGGCGATAGTCCGGCGCGGCGGCGGCGCTCGCGCAGGGGCGGGGCCGGCGCCGCCCACGCGACATCCATCTTGCGATTATGTCGCGCACCCACTCACTGCATCCTCCACGTTATGCACACTGTCAATATGCACATACCTAGATCTCTATTATTACTATATCTCATAGTGATTGCTGCTGTCTCTGTTCCTAGATCGTAATATTATCATTGTGGCAGTCGTTGTTGGTGACTGTGATGTCCATCTCGGCGCAATGTTGCAAGTTCTAATAACCTAGTAGATTACGTGTTATCGTGGTCATTGCGAATTCGTGACGAGCTTTTGTTAGATCAAAAAAGCTTTGCCTTAATTGGACTTGACAGTCGAAGAAAACTATCCTCTTACTGATAATTCAAAATATCCCATTTCAGTTGCTGTCATTAAAACAAATAGATTAACATGATACTAGAGTTACAAGTGTGAAGTAATCAGATAACGACGGGTTAAAAAATACGTCAAAACCATCAATCAACTTTAAACTTGCCCTTGGCGTGTCGGACTACTCAATTAAATCTGCCCTCACCGCGTCGGAGACTACTCATCTAAATCTGCCTTCGCCGCGTCGTAGGCTATTCATCTAAACCTGCGCTCGCCGCGTCGTAGGCTATTCATCTAAACCTGCCCTCGCCGCGTCGTGGGCTATTCATCTAAACCTGCCCTCGCCGCGTCGTAGGCTATTCATCTAAACCTGCCTTCGCCGCGTCGTAGGCTATTCATCTAAACCTGCCCTCGCCGCGTCGGACACTAGGCTATTATTTCACCTAACCGTATTCAGCTTACTGTTAACTGCTACTGGATAATCGTGATTCGACGGTCCTCCAAGCCATCGAGAATCTAGAATACTCTACTTTTACTAGAATAAACTTTCTGACTAATCTTGTGCGCTAAACTATATCACATATTAATGTTGCACGTATCAGCAAAGTCGTGCGTCTAAGTAGCTGGCTCAAGTATCGAGCTATACTTAGATGAGCCGGCGCCGCAGTAGCAGCGGCCGCATCGTCGTAGAATTATAATTTTATTTCGCTGTGGCCGCACCCGGGTTCGCTCGCGACACATATAAAAACACTCGCATTGCCTACTACAACCGTCATGCCGTCCAACTGCCTGGCATTTCCTTTAAGCTCTACTCGTAAGATATATATATAAGCTGTCAACACGTTCCTTCTCATGGTTACGATTGAAAGTGATACAACAAGGCGTTGAGTCGCTGACGAGTAACCCCGGGGAAGATGCCCGTTATGGACTTCTGAGTTAATACAGATACACTACAGAGTTGGTATGTAAAGTAAGTTTGGCTTGCAGTCCATGCCATGGGAAGGGAGCGGGTGCTGAACAAAGTTAAGGAGCTGATTGAAGATCAGTTGCGTCATCCACGACAAGTTTATTGTGAAACTATTAATTTCCACAAGATATTTTTTATTAAATGCGAGTCATACCTAAATCGTGCAGGTGTATGTGTATTTTACTTAGGTAGGATGTTATAAAAACGTAGTACGACATAGTTGCAGTTCAAAACCACGTCGTTTAGCGTTTATGTCCCACGAACCGCAGTCCTGCTGTTTCTTTTGACATTTGGAAAAACATAGTTGTTGCACCCGAGAATGTCGTCACCGTTGCAGATTATATTTGTATCATAACGAGAGGCGGTCGCACTGATCTTATCGTAGGAAGATTTTCTTCATCGTAATTGCACGGAGGCATGCGGTCGCATGTTGCGTCTGCGCGTAATTAAACGCGCGCTGTTCGAGTGATTCCCGCGCCATTACCGACCTCTAATCAGCCGCCGTTCGCTGTAATCATGACGAGTGTGCCTTCCCTTGATACAACTACAATGATTTATGTTCGACGGCGACTTCGTTAGACGACCGGCCGAGCACGTCATCCGGAGATGGCTATATAACATTGTCAGTTCTATATTAACTTGCGAATTTGTAACTATTCACATCTTTACATCGCGTCCTACCAAACAAAATAATCTCTCCCATAAAAATGAAGCCAGCAAAAATAGCACGTAACGAGAGTAAAAATCATCCCAGCGAGTCTGCAAACGGTAAAGCGGGAATGCAAAACATGTTCCTTGCATCCGACAAGTTTATTTTAAGAAAAAATCGATTGACAGCGTCGTGACGCAATCGTTTTCCGTAGACGCGGGGACATTTTCAACAATTTGTACCCGCAACAGTTGCCACATACAACTCGGAATTATAAGTAAACGAGAAATAATCGTACATTCCCGTCGGCGAGTCGTACTTATGGAGATACTATAATATATCTCCATAAATACAAGTCGCATCGTCGTTGTCATGTGATCACTTACTCAATTTTGGGGAATTGTCCCAAAGCCGTGCTCGCTAATAGAATACCAACACAAGTCGCGGTGAGGGAGGGTCACTCATTTGACGTAGTTTTGTCACCTCACGACTACAAACGACAAATGAGAGCCAAGTGCCGGTTTTAATGTTTAATGTTCAACACTAACAGCTTGATAGGAAACTGACGAATTCTAATTTGTTTGCGAATTCAAGTGGAATTGTTGAAGGAGAGCTACTTATGTCAAAAGCATAAACAAGATACATGTTTTTGTGTAAGTTCGTTGTGCAAGCCTACCTTAAGTGATAACTATCGGAGCGTGACATTACATCGATGCCTATTCAGCGACATACATTACTGTGTGTACTTATAATGATAAATTCAGTATTTGCATCGCTTGAATGTATTGTACGAAGCTCGCTAGTTTTTCACAACTGTCGGCAGAACAATATTTTATGTTTTGTGCGAATATTGTGACTTCTGTTCATGTTCTGCAAAATCGTATCAGCACTTACAAGCCTGGCAGGCGGGGATCAGCAGGGAACCACGCGAGTTTCAACCATTTCCTAGATACTCGTATGTCCTTATCTATTGAATGAGAAGCGCATCACGTCGCACATCTCGCCCTATAACTTACATTAACTGTGACATGAGATTTACATTTTATTTGCATCCACATTGAATCGCCACTTCTAAATGCAATGTGTAATGGTATTCATTCTAACGCTGCCTACCTTCTGAGCCATTTGATATGTTTTCCGTTTTCGAATAGGCTTTTCTAACTTCATTAGTTAAGAGTTATTAAATGCTTACAAGACCTACCTACAAGACTAAAGATAATTATAATATAATCGATAATGTTGCAACTTTAAGATTTCAATCTTTAGGTTTTTTTATAGAAAAACGATGAAATAGATAATTTTAATTTGTTAAGTATTTAAGTACATGAGTCATTTTGGGATCATCCAGTCAAAATATCCGTCTGCAAGTCAAACTAGGCTCATATTTAATCAGGCAGATCCATGCCCAGATTAGGGTCAATCCTTTTACTGGACGCTCACAAAGGCTTGCTAAGAAAAATCAAGTTATCGTATAAAAGCATCGCCTTGAGCAGCACTCAATAAATTGTGCTCCAACACTATTACCTAACGCGATCCTCTTGATGAGCGTCGTCCTGGGAGAGGCGGGGCCAGGCGCATGACTGAGCGGCTCTCAAACGCACTCCAACTATCAACACAGTGCTGGGAATCCAAAACAATATTGTTTCAACACTCGGCACAATCAAACACTGTGTTGTTGTGTATGAGGAGGTGGTTATAAGATCTGGTATCAGATGGAGCGGCTAATGCAATACATATTGGGCATTAATATCAAGCATCGACGCGTCACAATTAATGGCCGCCATTTTTAAGTTTCGACTCATGTGGGCTGTAGTAACCGGTACCCGGGAACAGTTGATGTAATTCATACAATTGAGGAGCGAACGCTTTTTTCACAAACTAACATTTAGTCTGTCATCACCATCAGTCATCACTCATCGTCGATCCATCATTAATCTCTGACAATCCGTCATGTCTTAGTCGTCGCAAAGGTTTCTACTTAGCTTATATATCTATGTTCATGTACCTACAATGTGTTTCGTGTACATTTTCAAGTCTGCGACCGATCCGGCACTCGCAAGCTGTTCTATCAGCACAATGATGGCGAGCAGCTCGTAGATAGCTCCACGGCGGCTGCCGTACTGCGCACGATCATGTTCTAATGGAACACTTCTCTGGATCCGTCTGCGCTACTCGTTATACAGCTACTGTATCATCTCTCGCCGGCGACGCTAAAATCTTCTTATAAAACTGCAACTCAAAATACTCTCTATCTTTGAACTACAACGTCGATTTTTGACTGTCCGTTGTTTGAAGATGTGACGTTTTGATATGGAGCATGTTCGAGTTAAATGCAGAGTTTATTTCATAAGAATATAATTAGTGGGTGGAGTTCAATCAAATAGTTGTTGTACGGCTGCCGACCGCGTAATAAATCGACTCCTGCGCCGGCCGACGGAATTCGGGATGCGCGGCCGCAACCGCCACACACGGACACGGTGTAGAATAAAATTAAGTTAAATAAAGTTTTCGTTATTAGTCATAAAGTTATCATGCAAGTACCTAATACAACATTTTATTAGTCAAAATTACTTAAAATAGTTAAATACAGCTTTCTATACAGTCTGCTGAAGTAATCGACAGTGTAGAGAAATTCTATAGTTAATGTAGTCAGTACCGTGGATGTGTTCAACTTTATATGTAGGTACATACTTATGTGCATATTTATTAATTTTATTAAATTACTAGCTTCTGCCCGCGACTTCGTCCGCGTGAAATTTCTTGTTTCCGACCCACGCCGTCGCATCGCATCGCATCGCTTGCCCGCGCTGTCACTTCGTTTTCGCTTAGCGATCTTTCTGACTTTTATTCTTTTTGCTCGGTTCCTAAGGGTTATAGCGTGATGTTACATAGCCTTCCTCAAGAATTAGGCTAGCAAATATAAAAATATTTTTTTAAATCGACTCCGAGAAAAATCCGACCGATTAGCACGTTCAGACAAACAAACTCTTCTGCTTTATTATTAGTATTTACAAATTCATCTTAAGATACGAAAATATGAAATATTATTTATTATCTTCGTCGTGTGTGATAGTCCATTGAATTGTATGGCGAGCGATATTGTATCTTAAGAGCAGTGGTGGCCAAGTGGTAACGGCCGCGACTTACGAGTAGTAGTAGATAGAGTAGTAGGTCGTAGGTTCGAACCCAGACAGGCGCTTTACTTTGTGTAAATTATTTCATCACCACTGCTCACAAAACGGTGAAGGAAACATCGTGAGGAAACCGGCATGTCCTAGAACCAAAAATTCGAAGACATGTGACATCTACCAACCCGCAGTGGGCCCGCGTGGTGGATTACGGCCCACTCCCTCTCACTGAGAGGAGGCCTGTGTCCCAGCAGTGGGAACATTATAGGCTGATGATGATGATGATGATGATGATGATTGTATCTTAAGATAAAATATTATAGTATCTTAGCCGTGTGCAGCGCCCCTTAGTGAACTCCACTGCGGGTGACGTAACCTACGACAAACTTATTATTTGCGGTTGGTACAGTAATCGGGTCTAGGGATCGAACCGCAAAATTAAGTTTGTTTTTTGTTGTACATATATTATATACTTTTCCGAAATAAAAAGTACCCAGTGTGGTGCCCGGGATATTAAAGAATAATTATACCAAGTTTCATCGTAATCTAACCGGTAGTTTTTGCGTGATACCTGAACAAACAGACAGACAGACAGACAGACAAAAATTTTTTTAATCACATTTTTGGGTTCGGTGTCGGTATAGTAACACCTCCTGCCATTTATTTTTTTGATATTTTCAATGTACAGAATTTTCACTTCTACAGATTTATTATAAGTATAGATTATTACCACAAAAGTGTTTATGGTGAGCTGTGCAATGTTCGCTATGTTCTAGTAAATGTAGCTCTCGTCCAAGTGTCGCGTGTCCGTAGTCCGATTACCTACGGTAGTAATAAATCACGCAGTATCGATTATCGCAATATGCAGTTAACAGAGCCCAGTAATTGAGTGCCTACCCGGATAATGAAACAAGCTGACATGCTCGCTGTCGCTGTTTTACTAGAATACCTAGAATAGTCCTACGCAGCTTCAATAATGCCAGCATTATTGAAGCTGCGAAGGAAATGCATCATGGAGTCTGTGAGTAGGTACCTATTACATACCTATACTAAGTTAATGGTATATCAACGATAAATTAAAATCGCTCCATTTATCCTCTTAGGAGCAGCCAGCAGCCCAGCAGGCCGTACAGCGGGGGCGAGGGTGGAGGGGCGAGGGGGATACGACAGGAGGTAATCGGCGGTTCATTATGGGCGCCGGTCGCGAGCATGTCGCGCTAAATTGGCCGCTACCCGTCTTACCCGCACTATGATTTAGGAATATTAAGGCTCATCCCACGCACTGCGTAATTGCGACGCGACACGACATCGACACGACTCTGCGCGTTTAGACGTTACGCGTTTTTGTTGCGAATCATTATCTATCATTTGTAATGGAACTGTATGAACAATGGAATGAATAGCTCATTACTGTGTGCTGTATCCGGCCGTGAGGTTTTTGTTAATGGCAGAAGAGCAATAAAACATCCGACACTCGTATATATTACTATAGCGCTCGAGGAGGTCGCGATAACATTGAAAATATTGTTTGTGCGAATTCATTTTGCTAACGTACGGCAGTAATCAGCTTTCCCGCTATTGAATAGTACATTACTTCAGAGGGAAGAAAGTGACAGTTCCATACCGAGATTATGGCATTTGCGCCACGAGCTTGCGAGCGGCGCAAACCATTTGAGGTATGGAACTGTACTTTATCCTGAGGGATGTATAGTGCTTTTTATTACACCTACGAGGAAAATTATGGACATAAATGCATAGAAATGTTTATATTTAGTTAAAAGTACAATTATTAAAAGTGCAGCTATTATAAGATGTTACATTTTGTCCGACAAAAATAATTTCGTTTTTAAGGGCCTTACTCTCGTTTAGTACCGTAACTCGGTCACTTTATGAAGCTTATAACTCATTAACGGTTTAGTTAGAAGGTCTGTAAAAAATATATGTTTGCTATAGATTCATGTACAGCATTTTTGAAACAGGGTTTTTTCATAAGGCTAATACTTTTGCCTTAAAAAAATATTTACCAAAACGCTATTTTCGCTAACATTTGCTTATAACTTCTAAACGGCTTTGATGTTTGGAAATATTTTTACACTGAAAAATTGGTGGTTAGAGGTACTACATATTTGAAATAGCGTTTTTAAATCAATCAACAGTTGCAAAGACAATGCCCCATTTTGAGATATAGGTTCAGAGGTGCTCTGCGCGGGCGCGGGCGGCAGTCGTGCGTTAGCACTGAGACGGGGTGGCTGTGTCGCTCGCTGCTCCGCCCGGCTATCGATCGAGTACGCGCGTTTGGCTGTGTTAGTGCAAATATTTATGAACGAATTGTATCAGTATGCGTTTATAGATTAGCTCGCTGCAGAGGGCCCATTTCTATTGTCCGCATGGACGCTTTATTAGTGGTGCCATTTCTAAATACTGTTTTTTTTTATATTGTTTATTTTGTAAATATGTATAAGATAATTTGTAAATAAATAAAAATGCTAAAGCAAAGCAAGTCAAGAAAAATACGTTTTCTCTACGACGACGCACCGTTTTATAGATATTAGCGAAAAACTCAAAAGTGGGAATTTTTATACCCCCCACTCCGGCTCACCTCCTAGACGCGGGGACTTTTAGTATGTTTACTCCCTAAGCACTCTGAGCAACTTTCTGAAGAAATCGCTCAGGGCCCAGCTCACGCACTCTACACCTCTTTTTGGTTTATTCGTTGAGTGGACTAATAAGTATCTATCTATCTATACTTAATCTTATAAATAAAAAACTTAAAAACTTTATCTAATAAAATTAAATAAAATTGGAGTGTCTGTTTGTAATATTAAAACAACCGCTTCAGGCCATTTTATTTTGACTGTTTAGAAAATAACTACATACTTACTCACAATAAAAAAAAAATTTATAAAAATTGAGCATTCTTAGTTGTCAATCTACGAGTAGGTATTTGCATTACTGAGTTTATTGATTACTACCTTCTCATATTCTTGTGCGGATTTATTTCTGTGACTGGGACTTTCACTAGCAGATAGGTGAATAAGGAGTAACTTCTTAGGCTACTTTTTTTTAGAAAAAAAAAAGAAAATAGGTTCCCACGAAAAAAAATTAAAACCTATGAAATGAAATATTGAATAATATCCGATTCAAATAGGGAGGTTGTATACTACGTTTATTTAGGTACTTAACCAAATGTAAATAAATCATATAATAAAGAAACGGAGTATAGTTTTTTTTTATTTTTTATAAGTGGATCTTATACGTGAAGATTCCTTAATTTCCAATGAAATTGATTGGATAAATAATAAAATAATATAGTGTTTTTGTTTTAGCCCAAGGAAATCGTTCACCAAATATTGTATATAAAAATGCTAATACGAAAAACTGAAAATAAATAATAATTAAACTAAAATGCAAAAACGATCAAAAAGAACTAAATGGAGAAATATTAGAAGAATTTCAATAAAATTAGCATAGGTATTTCTTTACGTGGCGGTGAATAGACGACTTTTATGTATTTGAGGGGGTGAAGCAGATGAAGTGGGATATGAAGTTCCCGCCTTCGGCGGGGTGCACCGCGCGGATTTCGTCGATGAGCGACTTCCATTATATTTAGAAGCGTAATTTCGCGACGCACGATTGCCTCCGCGCTCTACTGTCCGGATTCTCACTGCGTAATCACCAGGTTCGAATCTCAGTGGACGGCATAATCTTTAGTTTTGTTATTTTTTAATTATAATGTACTTATCTTTTGTTTTGTTATTTTTTAATTATAATGCGCATATTTTTATTTTCTTATTTTTAAAATAATTCAATAAGTAATTGTTATTTTAATAAAAACAATCATTTTTATTCCTATAGTTATTTTTCTTCAGAATCTAGAGTAATATAATAAAAATAAAATAAAAACGTCCACCAAGCTTGATTCGGAAAAAATTATATACCTACAGTGTTTTATAAAAGAGTGTAAGCAATAATAATATAGTCTGAAAATTTTCAAACGAAAATCGGCAAAAAGTAAAATAATAATTAAGTAAAAAAACATATCAAATAAGAAAATAAAAAAAAACCAAATAGGTATGGAAAAGTTTGAATTTGAAGCCGGGCGTTAGTGACTAAACTATAGTGACGTGACGCACGAGACCACTAGACCAATCGAGCTGTTGTAATGAATGTCGAAATTACGCGTCATAATCTGTACAAACAAAATATGGTGTGTACAAAAAAATAAGGTACTTACTTTACAATTTGTTTCGTCGAATAAGATCTCTTTATTGCCTTCCGTTTATTTTCTTGTTGACCATTTTTTATATACTGATAGTACAAATATTTACACCAACAACATAACTGAAAAATCTAATCAAAAAATAAAATATAATAAACAGCTTTCATCAACAAACAGATACCAAAGTACGTACCTACACTAGGTACCGACTCGAAATAATTGCAAGACTTCAAAGTATTTTATACGGCTACTCGCTCAACTACATAGGTACCCAACGCGTCAGTTTTCGCAAATGCGATCATTCTCCTTATCAATTAGAGTCTACGGAACAATTTCGTATGAAAGTATTTTTACTTTAATGGTTTGTGAAAATATTAATTGTAAACGCGATTATGCTCCTTATTCATAGAAGGTAACGGGTCAATTTCCTATGCAAGTATTTTTACTTCCAACTAAGATTGAAAATAATAATTGTAAAACAAAAGAATCTTCGTTTATTTGTGGAATATTTAACATAATTATTGGTTAGCAACTCGGCATTTTTATTTCACGTGTAATACTTAAAAAATATTTCTCATGTTTGATGTGAGACTCGAACCCGAACGTTCGCCATGCGAGGTACAGTGTTAGCCACTTTGGCCACCGTAACGCTTACGAACCCTATTGAAATTTCTAATAACAATCATGTGGCCAATTTGTAGTGTTGTCAAACGTTCTTATAGAAGAAGGTCATTAGTACTAATATTGCTATGCCATAGTTTTGTGAGATTGCTAGTCGACTTCGGACTGTTTTTGTAATATACCAAAATATTTTTTTTTACAATTTTTGTCTGTCTGTCCGTCTGTCTGTCTGTTTGTTCCCGCTAATCTCTGAAACGGCTGGACCGATTAAGACGGGACTTTCACTAGCAGATAGGTGAATAAGGAGTAACTGTTTGTTTTGTTACTTTTTTTTATATATAACTTGGTTTTTTATTTTGCTGTATTTAGTTTGTGATCTTCCTGTACGAGTCGCAATAAATACTTTTTCTTTCTTTCTTTCTTTTCTTTCTTAGGCTACTTTTATTTTAGTAAAAAAAAGAAAATAGGTTCCTACGAAAAAAAATTAAAACCAATGAAATGAAATATTGAATAATATCCGATTCAAATAGGGAGGTTGTATTATACTCCGTTTAATTAGGTACTTCCAAATGTAAACAAATCATAATAAAGAAACGGAGTATAGTTATGTTTATAAGTGGATCCTATACGTGAAGATTCCTTAATCTCCATAGAAATTGATTGAATAAATAATATAATATTAATAATATAGTGTTTTTGTTTTAGCCCAAGAAAATTGTACACCAAATATTGTATATAAAAAGGCTAATACGAAAAACTAAATATAAATAATAATTAAACTAAAAATGCAAAAACGATCAAAAAGAACTAAATGGAGAAATATTAGAAGAATTTCATTAAACATGCATAGGTATTTCTTTACGCGGAATACAGAATTAATAAGTTATCGTAAACTCTGCGAACTCAACAATAACTTTTTTCTTAAATTCCACGCGGACGAAGTCGCGGGTAACAGCTAGTACAAAATATATCAGTCTTGCATCCGCCATTCCCTTCTGGAATCGTAGGCAAAAATGGCGACCTACGTGCGGCATGTCTGCGCCTCTGCATATTCTTTGAATTTCGTTTTAGTGTAGCGCGCCACCGCACGCGTTTTACGTAGGACGCTTAGCTCCGCCCACATGCACAAGGTCAGTGAGCCATCTATACACCTTAATTTTCTGTATGCACCAAGGAGGTTGGTAACTGGTAAAAAAAAAACTGTATGTGGCCAGTAACAATTTACTTGAAATTGTAGACAGTTAAAGTCTCTTGGCAGTATGACTGCTGACAAATAAAAAAAAAAGAAAAACCGGGTATGTAATGGAATTTCATACATACTTCCCACCCTTGGGTCGGAAGGATTCATACAAACTTCCATACCTTGGGATGAAAGGATTTGAAGGGCGGGATAAAGGCGTTTCTTCCCTCTAATTGGTATAATTAGTATGTATTTTCAGAGCAGGTGTGATGAAAAAGTAATTACATAGGTAGATACAATACGACTTTACAAAATACTACGCGCTGGCAACACTGCTTACAGAATCTCTAATGTTATCACACCTCAGCATCTTACGAACAAGAAAGAATTAAACAGATAGTGTGAGTAGTGAGACATGTCTACTCGAGCTACACGTGTCTACACACTAAATAACGAATACTGAAATACTTAAATCTAGTAAATAGGTACACAGGTATTTTAAATAACAAAGGTTTCAACTTGTATGCCCATATGTACCCGCAGATGCCCTGGTACCTAGATCGTACATACTTACCTGCTGTAGATCAGCTTCCTGCCTCTAAACATATGTAAGTACCCGCAGACGTCCTAAGCCCTGGTACCTACATCCTACATACTTGCCTGCAGTAGATCAGCTCCCAGCCTCTAAACATATGTACTCGCAGACGTCCTAAGCCCTGGTACCTACATCCTACATACTTGCCTGCAGTAGATCAGCTCCAGCCTCTAAACATATGTAGGTACCCGCAGAAGCCCAAAGCCCTGGTACCTATATCCTACATATTTACCTGCAATATATCAGCTCTAAACATAGGCTGTTATCTACTGCTGCAGTAAAAAACCTAGTTGTTGAGTTATGTCCCGCATGCACTCGCGTATGCGCCTACATCGCCGCTGGAATTCGGCGCACACCAGTATTACCACACACTACATGTAGCATGGCGTAAGGACGTCAAACTAACAGCTGTCGATAAACTTATTAGGAAAATCTAGAAGCCTCGATTCGACATTGTGGTGAATTCACCACATTGACCAAATCAGCATAAGGCAAGTTTTTTTTTTAATTCTGTAATTTTGCATCTCTTTGGTGAAAACAGTTTCTTGAAATTCTGAATTGTTCAAAACTACATAATAAGTACATATATCGATATGTTTCCGTCACTCCTAGCCTAATCAAATGCACGCACGGAGCGCGCGCCAGACGCGCTTGCGCCGCATGTTGCACAGCGTCACCGCTGACCACCGGATGATGTATTACTTTATTTAAGTTTACTCTACAATCTGGTATAACATGGTGTGTGACCATGGAGGCACTTTCTCCAGCCAGGTAGACCACTGAACACAATCTAGGCAGATACACTTATTGTTAAAGTAGAAGTACATTAATCAGAGTTACATGGACCTGACTAGACAATGAACATAGACTACCAAATGTTTTGACAAATTCTCGACATTGCCTTTTCACTAAATTTCACATTTCCTTATACCAAGACTATTATACCTTCAGCGGGATTGTCCGAAAGGGTTACCGCTGGCCCAGAACATAAAGGGCTAAGGAAGGAACACGGGTGGGTTTTAGTCAGTAAGAATCTGACACTCCCTTCCGCTCCACCCAGAGCGGGAGGGGTCATTTGATGACTTCCCATCCACAAAAAAAAAATACTATTAAACCTAGGACATTGAGTACAGCTGGGGTTATACCTAATTACTTACATACATCATTAGCTCATAATGTTCCCACTGCTGGGACACAGGCCTCCTCTCAGTGAGAGGGAGTGGGCCGTAATCCACCACGCGGCCCCAGTGCGGGTTGGCAATTGTCACATGTCTTCAAATTTGTGGTTCAAGAACATGCCGGTTCCCTCACGATGTTTTCCTTCACCGTTTTGAGAGCAGTGGTGATATTTACACAAAGTAAAGCGCCTGTGTGGGTTCGAACCTGCGACCTACAACTCGTAGTCATGGCCGTTACCACTGGGCTACTACTGCTAAAAATTACTTATGTACCTATCAATTAGGTTTGATCTGACATGATATTGCTCCTCCGATGATTTCTATCTTATGGCAGACAATTCCGGCATTACACCGGTATTCTATTTTTTCCTTTCATTATCAACATCATCAGCCACTAAGCTTCATTCTCGGCTCGGATCTTTGCAAGATTGCAGGCAATGTAATGGGCGACAGCGACCGAAGATCGATTAGTCTTTGTTTTTTTTTCATAATCCCTAATTTCCCTGAAACGTAATCACTGTGTTCCTACGGGAGCTGGAATTACAATATAATGACATGATTAGGAGCACAATTTAGTGCAGACTGTCCGACCTGCTCCCGATCGCTTCCAATCGCTCCTATTAGGGGCTCGCTTCGGAAATTGATAGGAATTATAAAATGGCGGAGTGGAATGCAGCTGCGATTAGCGAATTGGGTCGAACATACGGCCCTAACAAGTAACTACTCCCACAAAGATCTGTAAACATGAATAATAATAATATACTATTTACAGTTTTTCTTTTAGAATCTGTACTTAACAATAATAACATATCTAAGTACATAGCGAAACTTCATAACGACGGTACTTTTAACCTATTTAAATCACAACAGTCAGTACGTGACGGTGGTGGTCTACCGAACTATAAGGTACCTTAACGGGCGCTTGTCTACCTTGTATGCCACAGAGGCGTCAAAGGTCCTGCTCTCAGCGGCTGTACCTTTCCTCCATGCTCGGTACCCGCACCCTGCTCCTGTCGGCAGCACATCGCCATGGCGGGCATAATACGCAGTAATCATTTGTTGGACACGACCGTATTATGAACACACACACAACATAACATATCGTATCGCGAGCCCAACTCATTGCTCATGGTAATCGGTGCTGGTTTTTGTGAGACGCGAGCTCGACGAATATAAATCGCTCCCCCCACCGAATAACATGGTAATGTGGTACTACGACAGTTTTCGTTTTATTGCATATTCGGTGTCTAAAGCATTAATATTATCTTGTAATTTTTTTTTGTATTTTTTCTATGTATATTTATAAAAGTACAATAATTTCAATGGTACCGTAATGAACATAACAACATTATTCCCTTAAAATCTAAACACACTTTTTGCACGAATAATACCATAACATGTTATTACAGATCATGCAATCGTTAACTTTTTCGGTAAGCGACGATTACCATTATATTCGCGTAAGAAATGCATGCCTTTTTCCACGTAAAGTATATAACAATTATATTTGTGTATTATTTTTGTTTACAATATAATAGAAACGGCTTATTCGATTTAGATGCGGTTTTCACTAATATATTGTAGTAAGCTTCACTTAACATTTAGTGTTTATTTCATGTCAATCGGTTCATAAATAAAAAAGTTATGTCAATTTAAAGAATCACGGCGGACATTTATAAGGTATACTATCAGAGTACGTACATGGACGCGCACTCTCGAGGCTAACTGATGAACAGCGTTTGATATTTTTGATCTGGTGAGCGTTGATAGTACTTTGGAAGAAATGCTATTTGTAGATGCACCCGGTGGAACGGGTAAAACATTTCTTACGAAAGTTATTTTGGCGAAGGTACGAAGCCAAGGTAAAATCGCGCTTGCTGTCGCTTCATCAGGCATAGCAGCCACATTGTTGCCAGGTGGGAAAACTGCCCATACAATGTTCAAAATTCCGATCGATTTAGACCGCACAGAAAGCCCTGTTTGTAATATTTCAAGAAACAGCGATAAAGCTAAGGTTCTTCGTGATTGTAGCCTTATTATATGGGATGAGTCCACAATGGCCAATCGAAAAGCAGTAGAAGCAGTAGACAGAACGTTGCGTGATGTCAAGCAAAGTGATCAACCCGTGGATGGCATTACTATGCTTTTTTGTGGCGATTTTCGTCAGACTCTCCCTGTAATACCACGTGGAACAAGGGCTGTTGAAGTTAGAGCCTGCCTAAAGAGTTCTCGACTGTGGCATTACATTATACCTTTGCATTTGACATTAAATATGCGTGCGCAAATTAGAGGCAACGAAAATGCTCAAGAATTTTCAGATTTGCTACTTGAGATTGGTAACGGTGCGTTACCGCAGGAACAAGGAAAATTTGTTCTTAATGAAAACCTATGCAACATAGTTTCATCAATGCGAGACCTCATATCATCTGTGTATGGAAACGCAACGCAAATACTAACTTGCGAAAATTTCTGGCTTTGCGAAAGAGCTATTTTGACGCCACGAAACGACCTAGCAGCAACAATAAACGCTGAAATTTTGAGCTATGTTCCGGGGGATTATGTTGAGTATATCTCCATTAACAGAGTCATTGAAGAAGGAAAATCTACAAGCTACCCAGTAGAATTTTTAGAATCCCTCAATGCTCCTGGACTACCAGCATATAAAATAAAATTAAAAGTAGGCGTACCGATAATGCTTCTTTGAAATTCAAGCCCCCCAAAACTTAGCAATGGCACCAGGTTAAAAGTGACCAATTTACAAAGAAATCTGATAGAAGCAGAGATTTTAACAAGGTGTGGAAAAGGTAAAAGTGTTTTCATTCCTCGGATTCCTCTCATTCCAAACAATTTTCCATTTAGTTTTAAACGAGTCCAGTTTCCAGTCAGCCTATGTTTTGCGATGACAATTAATAAAGCCCAAGGTCAGACGCTGAAAGTTGTAGGTGTAGATCTAAGTATCAGCTGTTTCTCGCACGCTCAGTTGTATGTGGCTCTGTCACGGGTTAGCAATCCTAGGAGCCTGTATGCTTTCAGCCCCGATGGCCATACGTCAAATATCGTATACAGAGAAGCATTACTGTAAAGTAAATTTTTAGCTACCCAAACGACGGTATGTACCTATATGTAATTCAAAATACCCGAAAAGTCACTATTCCACGCTGACGAAGTCGCGGGCACAGCTAGTTAATAAATAAAAGGACTGATTATGATAAATAATAAAACCTTTGTTTTATTTCATAAATTTTAATAAAACGCTATTATAAATTATCCAGTATTAATATCAACTTCCTCTATTATTGTTATTTTTCTGCCAAATCAAATAATAAGTACTGGATTATTTAATAAAACATGTATTTGCAACATTATATTACTGTTAATCTTTTGACACCACACATCGACGAATATTACTGTAATGTAATATTACATTATACACTATCGCTTGGATTTCACACGAATAATATCGTAATATCATATTGCCGTTAGGTTTTTTGACACTGTACTACAACGAATAATACTATAATGCATTAATATTGACTACGATATTGTTGCGTTTACACGCGAATAATATGGTAATGATGCGTTGCATACTATACTTTTGCCATTTAATTTCAGTAACATTATTTTTGTGAATAACTTAATTTTATTAAAGTATTACAAAAAAATCATAATATAAATTAGATTGTAAAAAAATTAGCTTTGTTTTGACGTTTAAATGTCTACCTTACGATCTACCCGTGCCGAGATATACGCATAAAACAGTTTTTTATTTTTCCTGTAAAATTTTGATTTATCGATTACCATATTATTCGGTGGGGGGAGCGAAATATGTAATTGGAGGTCTGTAAGACTATGACCGTGTATTTCATGTCAATAATAAAATACTCATTAATCTTGGGCTAATTGCTGAGATGTGATTCATAAGAAAGTAATTTGAGGGTAATGTTAACAACTTTTAAATAGTGAAAAAAAGAACTATGTATATTAGGGTTCCGTACCAAAATGGTAAAACGGAACCCTTATGGTGAGACTCAGTCTGTCTGTCTGGCTGTTACAGCTGGATATCTCAAGAACTACTAATGCTATCAACTTGAAATTTGGAATAGTTTTAAATGACGTTTGCCCAACTATTTGGCAAATAAGAAAGAAATAAAAATATATGTATATTTTTTGCAACAGGGGCTGAAAGGGGGTCTGAAAAATTCGAAGTGGGGCTACTAGGGCATATGAGGTAATATGTATATAAGAGCGCAGTTTGCACATTCTCAAACATTTTTTTTTGGCTCCGGTTTTCCACTTTTGATGAAATAAGTAAAAAAAAATACCCCCCTTATCTCCGAAGTTTCCAAAGAGAAAAATCTGAAATTATTCTGTGATAGAAGTATATGTAAAGATTACAGGAAAAATAAAACGAAGTCTCTAAATAGCATACTTTTTCAGAAATCATTAACAAAAGTTACATTAGTTCCACTACCGGTCAAGAGATGGCGCTGACATAAAACTGCAATATTCTACATCGCAGTGCACAGTGTTAAAATTCTCTGACAAATGGCCTATATTTGTCAGAGAATTTTAACACTGTTCGCCGATGAAAAATTACGAACGATGGTACGGAACCTTCGGTGCGCGAGTCCGACTCGCTCTGGCCCGGTTTTTTTTAATCAATATTATTCGAAATAATCGAAAGTTTACTATTTTTCATTTTTTATATGGAAATTAATGTCAGCAGGTTTAACTAGATGTAGAGTATATGGTCAAAAGTGCATGTTGTCTTCACGTCGCGTTGTGTATGTGTGTCCACATGTCTCCCGTCCAGTGCATGTTGTCTTCACGTCGCATTGTGTATGTGTGTCTACATGTCTCCCGTCCGGTGCATGTTGTCTCCACGTCGCATGGTGTATGTATGTCTACATGTCTCCCGTCCGGTGCATGTTGTCTTCACGTCGCATTGTGTATGTGTGTCAACATGTCTCCCGTCCGGTGCATGTTGTCTCCATGTCGCATTGTGTATGTGTGTCTACATGTCTCCCGTCCGGTGCATGTTGTCTTCACGTCGCATTGTGTATGTGTGCCTACATGTCTCCCGTCCGGTGCATGTTGTCTTCACGTACTATTGTGTATGTGTGTCTACATGTCTCCCGTCCGGTGCATGTTGTCTCCACGTCGCATTGTGTATGTGTGTCTACATGTCTCCCGTCCGGTGCATGTTGTCTTCACGTCGTATTGTGTATGTGTGTCTACATGTTTCCCGTCCGGTGCATGTTGTCTCCACGTCGCATTGTGTATGTGTGTCCACATGTCTCCCGTCCGGTGCATGTTGCCTTCACGTCGTGTTGTGTATGTGTGTCTACATGTCTCCCGTCCAGTGCATGTTGTCTTTACGTCGCGTTGTGGACGGATCTCCGGCGCGATCCCATGGCGGCATGGAAAGAGCGACTGTCGCAACCCAGCGCAGGGCACGCCACGATAGCGGCGATAAGCCCCTCTTTGAGGAGTGCGAGTGGCTAGAGAGGGGTCACGGCGCCCTCACCTACCGCCTGACGTAGGTCCTCACCGGACACGGAAGTTTCGGGAGGTTCCTGCACATCATCAGGCGGGAGGAAACGCCCGGGTGTCACCATTGCTTGGATCGCCCAGAGGACACGGTGGAGCATACGGTGGAGGTCTGCCCCGCTTGGGCGGAGCACCGCCGTGTCCTCGTAGAGGCGATCGGCAGCGGCGGCGACCTCTCGCGTCCGGGCCTGGTTCAAGTCATGGTCCGGGGCGAGAGAGAGTGGGGGTGCAGTCGCCCCCTTCTGCGAAGCAGTCATGCTAGCTTAGGATGCGGCGCGCGGCGGGATGGCTGAGGGAGAGAGCCTCCCGTCCCAGCCGCCGCGGGAGACGCTCCGAGCGTCGGGAGCCGCGCGACGACTCCCGGCCACCGTAGGCGCGGGCCTGCGAGCGGAGAGTAATGGGTAGCTCACCGTCCGATCAGGACCAGGCCCATGCCGGACGACGCGTACGTGTTCCACGCGCGCCTCAAAGAGATGTCAGCATCATCCGAAGGGGCCCGTCAGGGCCAAAGCCTGCCGGGTCAGCGGGATTGTCCGAAAGGGTTACCGCTGGCCCGGCTCATAAAGGGCTAAGGAAGGAACATGGGTGGGTTTTAGTCAGTCTGACACTCCCGCTCCACCCAGAGCGGAAGGGGTCATTTGATGATTTCCCATCCTTAAAAAAAAAAGGGTAACTAGTAAAATTGCACTATTTGAATACGAGAGAACGGGTAAGTTATAAAAGATTGGCTCACCAATCACCTTTTTTACAACAAAAAAAGAATTTTACAAAAAAAAAACAACTTCCAAAAAAAAACACTAAGTACAAAGTGAAAAATAACTTTCATTTCGAAAGTCGGTGTCGTTGGTTCCGTATTTCCGTTTTTTGATACAGACTTTACCGAAATTAAAGTTATTTTTCACTTAGTAGTGTTTTTTTTTTTGTAATCGGTTGTTTTTTTTTTGTAAAAAAGTTTTTATTTTTCACTTTTTAGATGTACCTCATACAAATTCATAATTATAACACTACTTGCTATGTGAATATCAATGACAGGAAGCTATTAAAACATCATCAATATAAACTAAGTGGAAAAAATTCGTATTATTGAAGCTAATTCAAAAACTACTCAAGCAAAGTTCATAAAATGTATATGGGACCACCCCTGAAGCATACCTTATCTATTACAAAATGAGAGATTTTTTAGATTAGAGGTAGGTACTGCAGTAACAACTTTGACAAGAATGAGGGTGTACCGTGGTATAATATTATGCGATAGCAGCAATCGCGGTTGATTTGCTGGCATTTATTGAAGAGTTCCGTTGTCTGTCTCCGAAACTCATCATCCGATCTTTACGAAATTTAAACCATTTCGGAATAAACTTCTTTCGAACAAAAAAAGAATTTTGCAAATCGGTCTAATACGGACTTAAAAAAAATATAAATATACATTATACATATATGTGCGTAGGAGCAAGTGAGCGAGTCAACTGGTGGTCCTTGTGCGGTATAAGTAAGTGGTAGGAGCGAGTGAGCGAGTAAACTGGTGGTTCTTGTGGCAGCGGTCTAAGTAAGTGCTTAGGAGCGAGTGAGCGAGTAAACTAGTGGTTCTTGTGCGGTCTAAGTAAGTGCGTAGGAGCGAGTGAGCGAGTAAACTGGTGGTTCTTGTGCGGTCTAAGTGAGTGCGTAGGAGCGAGTGAGCGAGTAAACTGGTGGTTCTTGTGCGGTCTAAGTAAGTGCGTAGGATCCCAACTAGCAAAATAATCCTGGATTGCGATTTTATAATGCTACTTGGACTTATAAAGCTCCGAAGATGGTTTTGGTGGTTGCTACTGCGCTTTTAACAGCATTAATACATGCTGGTTTTACTCAAGTACACTTAATCCTATAATTTGTACTTATATCGGTATATGGGATCATATTTCCTGACAAACATAGGATCAAGACTCCTATGAAAGCATGAAACAAGAGTAATTGCACTCAAGAGTAATAACTCCGGTAACTCGGACTTATATGCGCCTATAAGCTAACATCTGCGGACCATTTAAATCCTAATACTCCTGTAGGAGCATGTACCAGGAATATATGCACTGAGGAGCCATTACTCTTGTTATTTTAACTTATAACCTCATATAAGCTAATATTTTATGGCCAATATAAGTAAATTAAAGTAAAATTACTGTAAATTATTTATTGTTTGGTTTTACATATTCTTAAAAGTAAGTGTTAAATGAATTTCATATACATGTTTTAAAAACAATAAATCACCAAAATTACACAGCATGCAACACTCGGTAGGATAAATTGTTCTCTATATCGATTTATCGTATGCCGTTTTAAACCTAGACATATTTATATAGGCATTCCACAGTAGTGTTTTTGTCCAAGAAATCTCAAAGAATCCTGGTTAAAACTCTTAAGATGCCACTTTTGCTTGTAACGACCAGTACAGGCGAAAACACGCTTTATATAGTTTTGCAAATTCTATTGTAGGATTTGACATCAGCCATTTTGATTAGGTACAACTGTTTTTGTTTACAAATATTGAAAATAACTGGTGAAGACCGTATCGCGAATTCTAGCGAGGGTTCCGGACAAGATAATTGTAGTACTACTTTAGATGGAAGAAGTTCGGACAACGAAAGTAGGTACCAAATCTTTGAGCGATATTGAAAGCGATAACAAAAAAGATCTTTCGGATTATAACAAAAATTTAGAACTGCGTTATTTTGTTAAAAACTGGGAATTCCCCGAACCACAATGCCATGCTATTGAAGTTTAGCAACGTTGCGCGTGATCGGGCGAACCTGCGAGTATAATGCTGTCGGTTTGAGATGGTCAAGAAAGTACCATGAAGTCCTAGTAAACGACTTCTTTTTAATTTATCGTAGTTGCTACCATAGACGTATAAAAACTAATACAATTCATGAAGAAGTTCATGGTACTTTTTTGACCTTCTCAAATCGACAGCATATAATACTCGCAGGTTAATCGGCTTACCGACGACGTTGCCAGATTTATCAGCATGGCTTGTATGAAAATAGAGAAGACTGTGCCCGTACCTATTGAGATCCATAAACATTTGTGTAATATTGCCCAGACATCAGATTAGACTAGTTACAAATTTCACATTCGTCTCTTGGGAAGTGATCATAAACTGCGTAAGTAGAACAATTCTCACACCAAAACCAATCTTGATATAGCAATGATCTGATGTGCTCTTGATTCTGCGTAAAATGTTAATCTCTAGTGTAAATAGAAACCAAGCTGTGACAACCGGGACATATCGCCGATAACAAGAAATGTGTAACACTCCAAGGCCATTTTAAGTTCTTTAAAGATCGGAAATCTTTCTTGGTTAAAAATCGATCGATATCCAGGAACATCGGCATAGTCTTGTTTAAATCGTCGGCAACCTCTTATATAATTAAGTTAAATAAAAACAATGTTTAAACTAATGTTTAACCTAGCACGTAGAACAAACCCTTAAAATATTCCTTTAACTTACTTATTTATAAAATATATCAATCGATTTTCATCGGGCATTGCGGAACCCTAATCGGTAACAATGGCGAATCTTCTTCGGTTTTGAGATAACCCAATGTAGAACCAATATACTTATATTGGTACTATGTCACACTTGGAAATGCTAAAAATACTTATATTAGCACTATGTCACACTTGGAAATGCTCACCAAGAAAATGGCAGCTGCCTTCATAATATTTATTTAATATTAATTAATACTAAAATGTAAATAAGCAAATTTCAAGAGGCGCTTTAAAATTTTTATCGAAACCATGATAGATTTCACAGAAAATTCAAGTTCCCCTATGAATAAGCTATAAGTAAGACTAACAATTTGACAACAATAAGTTTGTGTTTCTAATATGGTTGACATGAATAATATAAATGCCCTCAAGATGTTAAAAATATTTTTTACAGAGCAAAACAACGCGCGATACACTCACTTCGACTGTTCGCAACATATGAGATTATAGAAACATTTCTAGGCGTGTATTAATCTAATTTTTTACTATAATTTACTTATAGTGAGATTTACAGGAGTAATTGTATTCACGTAATTCAATTACAGGAGCAATATAGGCGTATATGGCATTTCAGCGGTCTAATATAAATACGTTATAAGTAAAAGTAGACTTATAAAGTGGGCCCTTTTCGCAACTTATATGCGGATAAAAGCCTCATATAATCCTCGATAAATGATGGTTCTAGGATAGTTTAAAAACCACTTTTTGCTAGTTGGGGAGCGAGTGAGCGAGTAAACTGGTGGTTCTTGTGCGATCTAAGTAAGTGCGTAGGAGCGAGTGAGCGAGTAAACTGGTGGTTCTTGTGCGGTCTAAGTGAGTGCGTAGGAGGGAGTGAGCGAGTAAACTGGTGGTACTTGTGCGGTCTAAGTAAGTGCGTAGGAGCGAGTGAGCGAGTCAACTGGTGGTTCTTGTGCAGTCTAAGTAAGTGCGTAGGAGCGAGTGAGCGAGTCAACTGGTGGAATTCGGTCTAAGCCCGCACCGCCCCCGGCTCTATTGGATTGCCCCGCGGCTCCAGCGCTCGCAACGGTCATTACGTTATTAAAAAAATCATATTTTCCTTCTCTTTGTTTTGCTGCGGCTGGCCCGCCTTGCCAATGCACTTTTTTATTTATTACTAGCTGACCCGGCGAACTTCGTACCGCCTAATTATTGGAGGCATATTTAGTAAGTCACAAACACACGACCAACTTTTATATGGGAAAATGGAATTGTCGTCTTACTCTATCTTACTCGCAATTTTTCCTTATTTGCTCACCGTTTAGACCTACCCTGGACTACGTCAAACATTTTAAAACCAAAATCAGCTCAATCGGCCCAGCCGTTCTCGAGTTTTAATCAGACTAACGAACAACAATTCATTTTTATTTATATAGATTTATGAACTTAATTAACGGTTGACGGCACCGACACAACATGGAAATTAATTTATGAGTTGTGTTGCGGATAATCGTCGCAAGTAGGTACAGATGCCAGCACATCAAGCTACTATAATCTGTCAAATTTCTTTAATAGATTTTCAACTTTACCGCTAAAGCATAAGGTTCAAAGTTCATTGGGAAAATTTGACAGTTTCGGGTAGCTTGATGTGCTGACGTCTGTACATGCGAAGGTCATGTGACAAAGTACCATCCGACCCGAGCGACGCGGCGACACGGCGTTGGCGCAGCTCTCGGTAAAGTCCACGTAATTGAAAAGCTTATACTAAACATTACTAAAATAATTTGAACTCCCTTTGAACAAGATTGACCTGACAAAAGCCAGAGATTACCAAGAACAATCAAATTAGCGAGCTTGTAATCTCATCAGATGCAATTGGGCCGGCAGTTGTGCCGCATTAACTGCGCACTAAGCGGCGGCGAGCATTCGCGAGCGAAACGAACGAGCAATATTATACCGACGCGATACATATCGAGCGAATGCTACCGCCGACGATGCGACACCGCGCGAACACAAAACGTCGTGTCGTCGTACTTCGGACTGAGCACTTACGACCTTCTGCCGCGGAGCTACAGAAATAATTTAATTCGAGCACAGCCCGTTAATCTGGCGGATCACGGAGAAATGCGCCGGCGCTCGCCGCACGCGAATTTATTGTTTATGAAATTGTTTTTGCATGTTCCAGATTAGCTCGGTTTAATGTAACATTGTGTGGCAAACGTACGCCAACTATATTTTAAACGACTGCTGATATTATGACGTAAGCAGATAGCTATCTGCTCATTGATCAGTGGACGTTAACAGAGTCGTAGATCACCACGAGATCCGTGCGACGGAAGCAGACGAGAGACAACCAAGCGAAACGAGTAGGTGTGTACAATGCGTGCCACGAAAGATGAGGCTTGACTAGGGTTGCCAACTTTTTTTAGAAGAAATAGAGTATATCTGACTTTAGAGGAGGTAATAAAGAGTACGGACTTACAAAAAAGAGTATCATTTATTTTGTACTTTTGAAAAGGTATTTTTTGTACTTTTTGCAGCACATAACAATTTTTCATTGTTCTTAAAGGAATTGTATGAGTCCAAACATTCCAATTCTAAATTTATATATATCAAGAGCTCATTTTTGATCAATTTCAATGAAGCTCTGTTTCTCTTTTCTCGCCACGTCACAATTCATTACCGAAAAGACTCTTTCAGTAAATGCTGAAGTGGCTTGAACAGAGAGTATATAACTAATCATTTTTTTTAAACAATCAATTTCTTCAGCACATTTTTTAAAAATAAATTGCCATTTTTTGCAGTGGATTTTTGCATAAAATCTGTGTTATTAAACAATTCGGCTTGGAGTTTTTTTAAAATGTTTACTTCTGAATATAAACTGCCCATGTGTATGTTTAGTCTTTGTAAATTAAGTTTTCCTTCTATAATTTGTTATAAATGATTAAATTAAACAGTAAATAGTGGACTTTTTTATTCTGATTATGGGTTTTTGCATATTATTACAGACTGGCACTAGTTAAGTAAACATTGTGTAAAAAAGAGTATTTTAGCGTACTCTATTAGTGTTATAGATTATAGAGTACGCCTACATGATATAGAGGACAATACTCTATTTTAGAGTACGGTTGGCAACCCTAGGCTTGACACACCACGTGGTTTGACTTGCGCAGAACACGATTTTAGGTATCTTTAGCGGTATGAGGTCTGAGTGCGGGACGGGACCGGACGTCATAGGGGCAGCGGAAAGAGCGGGGGAGGCGGGATCAAGTCTCATCTTTCGTGGCACGCATTGTACTTAACTGTGATGTTTATTACGACTACAAAACAACTACGAGCAATGGGTAATTCTGCTTCATTTATACTCAAGTCATTGTCTCGCGATTCGTTGAATTTTTATTTCTCCTCTTTGAATTTAGTACAACTCATACCTAATAATATTTGCCCACAGTGAAAAAACTACAATGATTAATTGCTGGTGAGTCAGATATGTACGATAGCGCGACGTATGTGAACAAAACACGAAAACAAATGAAAGACGAATGTGTGACGTGTCCACGGCCGTTATTACTTGAGGTAAACAAGTCTAAATAAGCGCCGCGGCCCATCTCAAAGAGTAGAGGACGCGAATATACGACCACGTACGGTTCAATTACGTGAAGCGCTATAAAAATACACGATTTGCATGAGGCACGGCGCGGCGGCGGTGCGGCAGCAGCGGTGCGGCGCGGCAGCGTGGCGCCGGCGGCGCGGCGCGCGCTACGGCTAGATGTGCAGCGATAACCGCTGCGACGTGACTCGCTCGCTACACTACACGCGTACACTCACTCACCTCAACATGGCATGGTATAGTCTGCTGAACTGCCTCTACGAGCAGTGACACAACTGAACTTCAGTTCAGTTGTGTCACTGCTCGTGTTCCGCCTCAACATCACCTGGCTTCAGCCAGGTGATGTTGAGGCGGAACACAGGCCGTCGTGGTGTTTCTGGTTCAATGTGGTGTTGTAAATTGTTGTTTCAAGTGGTCATGCTACGCATGCTGACAGAGGTAGGTCAAAACATTTTTCCATAGGTAACACGGTTGTGTAGGTAATAGACGGCTTTCAACGAACAGACAGGTATTCAAAGATCTCTACTCCAACCAAACAAACTATTTTGACACGTAACGCCCACAGTTCTACAGAAAAATTGCTTCCAAATTCACATGAATTGGACAAAGGAAAAACCAACGCGAGTCGTCGAAGCACGCACAAGCCTGTCTGTCAATCATCACAGACTATGTGAATCGACCACTTGGTGCTCATAGCGCCCATTCTAATTCCAGCGACGCGTCGTTCGCTGGCAGCAGCTCGCTGCGCCGCGCTCCTAGACGACCTACTGCCTATATCCCGTGCTGTGACGCTGTGACGCGGGGACGCACACTCTCACACGCGCCTGTGCTATCTACATGCTAGTATCGAGATGTACTCACTACTTATTACTATACTACCAACAGATTTGCCAGATTATGTCGTCAACATTTACTGTCTCTTAAATTATTCCCTGAAGTCGTAAGTAAGAAAATGGAGTGAGTTAAGGTGTCTGACTGTTTGGCTGCACCATAACATTTAAGGAAATATTTAGTGAAACCATTAAAGTGACAACAGGAATCAAAATATGACTCTGTCGTTTTGTGTGTCAGCAAAGTAGGTAGTTTGAATGCTTTCCACTTTATTCAACCACAAATAAACAGTGGTTTTTGACTCAGCAATGCTATGCGTTTGATTATAATTATCTCACAAAAGCCTAAGTACCCCACAGTACGAAAGCAACACAATAACAAGCTGGCATATTACGCTCTAGAAAAATATAGAGTAATCTATCTTGCATCTAGTGAAAATTCCATTGCATTTACTGAAATTAAAGAAATAACAATCAATCTGGTATGAAATCCAATGTAAACGCGAATAAGAGTGGGCAAGTTAGCGATGCGAGTTACTAGTTAGATAAGTAGGTACGGTCCTGATCGACACAGAAGAAATGATGAACGAGGTCAAGCATGAAGCCCAAATTACATTTTTATTATCAATAAAAATAATTATAAAAAATACTTGACTGTTTTTTTCTTACATCATGAACATAGCCCTTATTTTCCTTTATGTTACTTTTATGTTACTGTGACATAAAAATAACATAAATGAAATGGGACAAAATCTTGGTTTTGACCCAATATGCAACCTTGTCGTGAAGATCGCCGTAACATCAACATTTCGTAGATAGCTATTAGTATGACTCACGTTGTACTTATCTCATCCTAATAAATATGTGCTGTATTGCGTGAAGTTAGCACAAGTTATAAGGTCCCAGCTATAACCGTCGTTTAACTCTCCTCCAGATTCTTTTTAATGCGTGAAATGGTACCGAGTAATAGAACGGGCTTGCGATATTTGAGTAGCTATCTGAAATTAGTTATTTATGTTCGACTTGATTTCACCGCTCAAGCACCGTCGCTTCAGCGGTGATTGGTGTCGGCGCGCGCGTACCTACCGGTACATACGCGCACGTATGTACAGGAGCGAGACACGTACGAACGGAGTTTTCTAACATTGTGAAGCCTCACGGAGGCACTAAAGCGTCCAGCTGCTATGTATGCAGTGCGCGCGCGCATGCCCGCGGAATCACAATCGACGCTCGCGGTAATAACTCGTCGAACGAAGCCGCGCCGGAATCAACAAGCAGCTGCGCAGGCGACGACGCGCGGCGCGGTGACCGGCACCACCCGCCGGGCGGCGTTCTGCCCAGCAGACCTTGGGCCCGAGGACATTATGGGTAATGTCCACATTTATAAATATTGGTGAGTGGGCCAAGAGTTCAAACATTAGCACGTCGTGGTATTGCCCAGTATTACGTATTACTAATTGTGTAAACACACTATCAATCTCAATCACTTTGAAGGATACTGCTAATCCATTGCTGTTGTTGCCATGTTCGAAAAGTTTGTCTGCTCTGCTCAACAACGTAAATTACGCAATGAATGTTGTTGAACTATCAAAGTGAAAGCGATTACTATTGATAGTGCGTTACAAAAGTACCCCGCTGCGCTGGTACTGATTCTAAATTTATAATAAACGATATGTCCGTAAGAGTTCTTTAAAAATAAAGAGAGCTTAAATCAGCTAACTAAATCAAAAATATATCAATCTAAACTAAAAAAGGAATATACTGAGTTTCTCTACAACAGTCGGAAAATGTTAATAAATGTCACATCGTTGCTTGTGTTGACGATCAATATTGAAGATTATGTTCAACGCTTCTTCATAAAAGTCAAAGCAATACATTTCGTAGGGCAGTTTACACAAGGCTAATGGCAATTATAAAAGCGTTTCTTGCAAAAGTTGTCTAAAAAGAGAAACAAAAAATAAAAAGAATTGATATTCATGCGATTCATGGAAATGTTGGGCAGGCGACGCGCATTATTCAGATGCGATCGAACGCGTCAATCATTCCTCACCTCGGACCGCAGATCCATCACCCGGCCCGGCCGCGCACGCTAATACCGACCTTAATTACACGTCATAAGATACATATTTATAATACTAACATAATTCGGATGTAAAGACGAAAGGTAATATTTAATAGGTCCATAGTAATGAGGCAGTCGGTGACGAAGGAAACTCCGCATGTATTTATTTAAATTTATGAGGATTGACATAAAAGTAAGCTCGGTTCACACTGCGATGATTAGAGGATCCGGACACCAAGTCCTGAACTTTGATTATCTCAATGACAGGCTTCATTCAAGAGTCGAGCTAAGTCATCAGCGATTCCTCACCTTGTATGGCTCGCAGGCTCGTGGTTAGTGTAACAAACCTCATTTATTGATTCAGCTATACATGGAAATATAACATACATAGCTATACATGGAAATATAACATACAAATGGAAATGATTCCCAATTAATAGGTAACGTGTCATTTACGTTACCAAGTACTTACCTGAGTAAGTACTTTGTAACGTAACGCTTACCTTTATGGGCATAATGCAATATAATTAAGTATAGTTACCTACATAGGTACTTATACGTACATAAATAAACACATGTATATTTACGTAGGCAGATTGTGTCACATTTAATGAAGTTCCTTCTTTATCAGATCCTCTCCCATCTTAAGCACCGTCATTAGTAAGCGCATTATTTCTAATTAAACATATTTATGAGTGTGCGCTGCAATCTATCTATTAAATTACACGTTAACTGGTTTTAAAATAAAAACTGTTTTGTCGATTTAGTGCGTTAATTGTTAATAATTCAGCTATTATCTAAATTGTTACAAAAACCTCGGACGCGGCGCGCGGCGGTGTGGCCGCGGGTTTGGCAACGCCCGCGCAGTACCGATTTGATCGTGCGCGCGCGCATATGCTACATAATTCATTAATTTAAGCTGTTATCACTGAAATATGTATTTTTATCATACGTTTATATCAATGATAAAATAATCTTAGATGCAAACACCTAACTGTGCGTCTAATATCGCGTCGTAAACACCTTTTGCTGAGCAAGTTGGTCCTAGCTGTTATTAGTATATGTGCCCTACGTAAGTACAATTCATGTCGCAGTTACGTGAAGCGCATCATGCCACCTTACTGTGGAAAACGGATCTGTTCTGTTTTCAGCCGACTACGAGCCTGTTACGAGCTTCAGCACATGTGCACAGTCACACTCATTGATGAGGATTTCTATACATAACTTTTTATCGATTATTATATATAACTAACTATATATCTATATATATATATAAATGTCGCATCCGGTCATGCATTTGACTATTCGGAACGCTAGCGCCACCCGGCGGCGCTTGACAGAGTCTAGCCTGAGTTCGTGGGGGTTAGAAAACAGCTCGACAGAACGATGTGGAGCTCACTTTGGACTTGGACTTGGACATTGGACATCGTACGGACAACATGTGCTCAATAATAATAAAACAATTTAAAAAATATTGAATACTACGTTATAGCTTACAAATTCTGTTTTTATTTTTTTTCATAATAACAGTTTACATTTTATTAAAAATATTTCTCTTAAATATACATAATATGTTACCACCGAAAACATCAAGAACGCAACTGTGGAACAAGAACGACTCGCATCTTCTGACGGTATAGGAAAGGGCGGGTGCATTGTACCCGTATTTGTTCGACTGGCTTTTGATTATATAATTTATATTTTATAATATAGATCTTTGACCGTCGTTACGGGTAGAGCCCCAAAAGCCCGAAAGCTTTACAACCAGTCTTACCAAGAAGTACTCATGGTATTACCCAGTAACTGGGTTGTGGACATTCATTTCAATAAGAAGAGATACTTAATCTCTTCTAAATGATTCGTACATTTTGCCTGCAGTTGTTTGTAAGTTGAGAAATAGTTCCTCATACGCGGGGTCTCGTAACATGACCCCATTGATATGCACCACGGATTCTGTATTTCCGACACGGCTGCCCGTGGGAGCATCGTTTTGTTACAAAAACTCCTGTTTATGTTTCCTTTTCATACATTAGTCGGAGTCGCACGACAGCATGTATCACTACTGTGACCACGTATTCGCCTGCTGTACTGTTCAAGTCTGCATGCGTTCCTCTAGCTACATCTTCTGGTTGCTAAATGACATTCTACTTGCCTTTCTTACTTTTGAATGATCGATTTTAATGAAATTATGACACGATTGATCAGTGTGGGACAGAAGTAACGAGTGTCGAATGCAGTTCCTGTTTGATTGACGGAAAGTGTAGTCGTAAGCAGACTGATAAAAAAAATCAATGACAAACCTTCCATTCAAGCCTTTTAAATACTGTAACGTTAAAGTTTTTCGTAATGTGTCCTGTGAACCCCTCGTCACTGTACACCCTACCGGCGGTGGTCGCGCGGGCGCAGGAAGCCACGTCGCGCGTCGTACGTGCACCACCACGCGTACTGCGCAGACCGCAGACGTGCAGGAAGGATCCGAGCTGCGAAGACAACGCGTCCTACTCACTGTTGTTTGTCAAAACTGTTCAAACCAACAAGCAGAAAAAGGAATTATTGTAATAACTGTAGGCATCTTCACTGGCCTCCTCTAGTATACCTTACAATTATTGTAATAACTGTCAGCATCTTCACTGGCCTCCTCTAGCGCGCCTTACAATAACTGTCAGCATCTTCACTGGCCTGCTCTAGTGCGCCTTACAATTATTGTAATAACTGTCAGCATCTTCACTGGCCTCCTCTAGCGCGCCTTAGAATAACTATCAGCACCTTCACTGGCCTCCTCTAGCGCGCCTTACAATAACTGTCGGCACCTTCACTGGCCTCCTCTAGCGCGCCTTACAATAACTGTCGGCACCTTCACTGGCCTCCTCTAGCGCGACTTACAATAACTGTCGGCACCTTCACTGGCCTCCTCTAGCGCGACTTACAATAACTGTCGGCACCTTCACTGGCCTCCTCTAGCGCGACTTACAATAACTGTCGGCACCTTCACTGGCCTCCTCTAGCGCGCCTTACAATAACTGTCGGCACCTTCACTGGCCTCCTCTAGCGCGACTTACAATAACTGTCGGCACCTTCACTGGCCTCCTCTAGCGCGACTTACAATGTTTTGCAGCTCCAAATGCATTTATCACGAATTAATCATAGTTGACGCATTAAAAAAAATCGTTTACCTGTTTTTCCACAGAATCGGCAATCGTTGGTAAACTTGTAACCAGGCCTACGTTTATTCACAGAAAAGTCCAGTATCTGATGACCATGCCATTAAAAGACATAGCGAACTCTGAACAAACATGCTCAGAAGCTTGTATGGTTGTATTGTGTGTTTTCCTCAATGCGTTAACAATAGAATTAGGTTCCCAGACACCACGTGGAGGAACTAAGCCCTGGTTGTGTGGCGCACGTCTAGTTATCCCGCCGACGAAGACGTAAAAATGTGATTTCCGGTGACGTGAGCGTGACGCGGCACAGCACGACACTAACAGACTGTTAAATAAAGGCCTTCTCTAGGTGACCAAGGAAGCCACGGAAATAGACGTAGTGAGACAGGTGACCCAGGCAGTAGAGCTAGCTGAAGCTAGACCGTGTCTGGGACTGGCTTCAGTGTTCTTCCTGAAGCAGTAGAGCTAGCTGAAGCTAGTCAGTGTTCTTCCTGAAGCAGTAGAGTTATCTGAAGCTAGTCAGTGTTCTTCCTGAAGGAGTAGAGCTAGCTGAAGCTAGTCAGTGTTCTTCCTGAAGGAGTAGAGCTAGCTGAAGCTAGACCGTGTCTGGGACCGGCTTCAGTGTTCTTTCTGAAGCAGTAGAGCTAGCTGAAGCTAGTCAGTGTTCTTCCTGAAGCAGTAGAGCTAGCTGAAGCTAGTCAGTGTTCTTCCTGAAGCAGTAGAGCTAGCTGAAGCTAGTCAGTGTTCTTCCTGAAGCAGTAGAGCAAGCTGAAGCTAGACCGTGTCTGGGACCGGCTTCAGTGTTCTTCCTGAAGCGTCTCTAAGGTTGGATTATCAGCAGAATCCACTTGTAGTCAATCCATTCATCCATTTTTCCAGCTGTCTGTCCAACATGATAATTTATCTAATCAATTTACAAATTATGCTTAAAATGCAGCATACGGGACTTTTCATGATGTGATGTTTGATTGGCGACCAAGTTTATATTGTAATGAAACAGATATTTTTAATACTCTATGCTAGGCACCATCAATAGTAGACTCCATTGACTAATTGCAAGATTAATGGTTTCAATGAATACACACAATAATTAGTATCATAAATGAAGTTGTCTCAGCATAATAGACGCCCGGCTGATTTGTGAGCATCGACTGGCACGAGCAGTAGTAGACACCCAGCGGGAACTATCATTATGATAACTGTAATGTAATATGTGCCAACTACACGTTCAACATTCAGTTACACCGCACAATAAATGGCAAGACTTAGCGTCGCTCCTTCAGAGTTCTGACAAACTGCTAAATAAACTCCAACCAAAGTGAATGGAAGTCTAATCCATATGAAGTCAAATCACTGAATAAATAAAACTGGCTCACATACCTAATTATACAAATGTTTTTAGACTCTAGAAGTCATACGATTAATCGTATTCACAGTTCGTGTTTGGGCCAATAAAATAGCACCTGCGAAATATAGCACAAAAAAGCCGCTCGTAAACGCCATTACGCAGTCTTCCATCGATCAAGAGTACGGACGAGACATACATATGGGTTCATAACGTGACGCCGAGGGAGGCGAGTGGAGTGGGAGCGGTGAGCGGAGCGGGAGCGGTGAGCGGAGCGACACGGGCATTAGCATTACTTTCTTATTGAAACCCCACCCCATGCTCCCTGACCAACACGTTAATTAGACAATTTGCGTATCCACTTCCAGACGCTAGGCTTAAGAGATGTGCTAACTACCGCTCACCGCGCTACCCCGAACACACTTCAATCGCAACCATCTTAGAGCAGATAATCGCAAGATCTCCCGCGCACTTAACAGTGGCATCCAAGACATCGGCAGAATGGCTGATTCCTATTGTAATGTATGCTAATCGGGTGTGACCGCGACAATTAGGCTAGGATGTGCGGGCCACGGCCGCGGTCGTGTCTCCACATCGTCACGCTGAATTGCGATCAGCAATTAGTGGCTCATCGCTGCATCGGCGACGTGTTTATTTAATCACGAGCGCATACATAATGTGCGCGCGCAGACGACGCGACGCACCGCGCGAATGTTAAGCGTCGAGGAACGGGATGAGACGTGGGACTGTGGGACTGGCACAACACCCAGCACTCACAGCAGCGAGCTCGGGGGCGATAGCTTAGGCGCAGCACACGCCGCTCATGTCGCGATATTTACTGAATCTCCAATTCAAGCCACGTTATTAATAAGGAGAGAAGTCGGGGCTCGTGATCGGCTCCTACGCCGCCGCGCACCGCGCAGCCACGGACACGAACAAAATAGTCGAAAAAGGTAAGCGCGCGGTCGTGACGGGAATGTCGCTGATGTTATGTATTTCAGGTCGCACTCATTGTATTTTAAACCGCTATTGTTTCGTATTTCACGCCTGCGCACAGAATGCTGCGCTTGCGCCGCGACTCGTATCGTTTTTCACGGTGCGACGTCACTCACCTGTAGTGGATGTTCTATAAATAGTGGTCACTGTATAAGCAGCAGTCGCTGGGAGGTGGTCCACCATCCCCTGATGTTAGTACGAGTTATGATGAGTGGTGTCAGCGATGCGCGCGGGGAGGGGCGCGGGTGTCGCACGTGGTGGGCTGCTCCCACGGTCGGCGATTGATTAACGGTGCGGTTCGCGCTAACCGCCTCCGACGTGAGAACACCCGCGCTAATGCGCGCACGCAACATTCGGGCCGTGTCGCGACCGCGTGACAGAATTGCAAGCGACGCTACCACACGACGCAGAATACTACGCAAATACTGCCACCAACCCACTAGATCTACCTGCATAACTTTGCACATTTGCACTTGATAGCCTTTAATAAGGATTCTAGTTTCATCATCTAGTTGATTAATGATCAATCAGTACAAGAAATAACTAAGTACCTAAATCCTAGATGCATCTCGGTGATAAACAGCGGTTATACTCGTGCCAAAGACTATCGATAGTTCCTTCGGGTCTTAGATAGCATCATCAACGATGGTCGGCGAAGCAGCCGCGCGACGCGGCCGCGATGCGACGTGATAGTGCACGCGTGCCTGGGAACCGACGGGACGCCGCCTCTCCGAAACACTCCACTGTACCAGCAGGTATAGGTACCTTCGTAAACACTCCACGGTACCAGCAGGTATAGATCCCTTCGTGTGGCCTATTCATGCTTCTGAAGCATAACTTTGAAGCTAATCTCGTCCTTCGTTGTAAGAGACTCTTACAGTCTTTTTCATAATATTTCTTATGAGTCAGTGACTGATCCAGAATGCACGCCGTTTTCAAAGATGGGCGACAGTAACACTAACTTTCAGTAAAGTCAAAACGTAAATTCCAGTAAGACTAGGTAGTACCCAGTTGCAACAAGAAATCGGTTACCATGAGTGCGGGAACTATTATGAAATATCTGTACCTGCCTAAGTAATTACATAGGTAGTTGGATCATAATTATAACAATTACTTAGGTATAATGTTGGCCACTGGTGCGGTGCGATGCGACGCGTCCACGTACAAATGCATCATAACACGCGTAATTGTCAGATGCACCGCCGCGCGCCGAGAGCAGTAGTGCACTGCTCGCTTCACGCAGGTAATTACCTATTTCAGTAAATATTTTATTGCTTTCAGCAGATTTTATAACAAAATGATGACACTGTAACACAAAATTTCATACGAAATGCACAAATAAAACAAATACACAATTGAGTCCAATGTTTACTGAAAGTTTATATAGTTAAATGTTGTTCAGTTTCAGGACCATGATGTGCATAATACTACAGGAAATAGAACGGTATCCTTTGAAGGCCGGCGCGCGGCGGCGCGGCGCTACAGACTACGTGAGATAAGCGCGTCACAGCACGAAACACGCGCTTCACAACTATTGTCACACCAACGTGAGTTCTCATGGCACTCTGACTGGTCACCTGGCATAGTTGTCAGCTCGAAGTATTCCTGGAAGCTGGAAGGGTTACTATTTTTCGAGAATCAGTCTTTAAAATAAATTCTGTTATATTCCTTTTGAACGATTTGTAGTAAACACTCAAAGGGTTGTAAACTACTATACAATTACTGCTACTGTAATAATTACATGTCCGTTGTCACTTCTACGTTGTGTCATTGTGTGTAATTTGAGACCCATGTTCTAAGCTGAATGAGAATGTGAACCACTTCAGATTCTATTCACACCTGTTGGCGATAAACTGGAACTAATTAATATTCTTTTGTGCGACATCTACAACGCTTCTTCTGATCCGTCGCTGTGATGCAGATTAGGAAACTTATGTGTGTGTTTGATAATAATGAGATAAGAATAATTGAGTCAACCACCATCGCATACAAAAGTTTATTTTATATATTTTTAGAGGCGCCTGTGCAACTAAGAAACCAGCAAAGTCGTGTATTGCAATATGGCGTACGAGTCATGAGATGCTGTACCTACAAGTTTATCGGTGATGTAGGCGGCAGTGAATCATGACGGTTATGTATGAAAAGCCATCAGCTCAGTGCCGTAGAGTGGAGTAGTGTGTGACGTCACGCGAGGAGCATTCCGAACCGCGCTGATTAGGGAAAGCCTCGTCTAGTCTCCGCTGAATAATGATGAACTCGCTTTCAAATCACTTTCCTCGTAGTACGTACTCGAGGAGAAATGCGGCAATGTTGCACAAACTAGAAAGTCTAAGAAGATAACAGCCTTCCACTTTGATACCAGTTCCGCTTCAATTCTGTTTTTATACTATAGTTATGTAATCAAATTTGTTCTTACACAATATTCACAAAAGTAGGCAGAAAATTTTCAAAAGTATTTCATGCGGCAAGTTAGTATATTCCGTCGTAAATACCTGTGCTATGCCTCTGAGCTGCGGTGCCTAACGTAGGTACATAGGTATAAACATAAAGTTTATCATCAGGTGCAAGTTTTATAGGTTAATTGATGAAAGGTAACGGCTTGCAAGTTTGCGAGCACTGATAACTGATGTGAAACATCTTCTCTAATTGAGACCTTTCAACTAAACGCTGACATCTGCTCGGAACATTCTGCTTCGAAACCTAGTCACGTTGTTTATAGAAAGAGTTATTTTAGTTACGAAACAATGTTGTTAAAAGAACGTGACATGTGGAACCACGTGGGAGACGGTCACTCATGAGCACAGATTCAGTATACCTACTAACTATTTAGACTAGGTGCTAAATTAAATGAGTAACTAACTATACAAATAAATACAAAAACAAAATTACACTTAGACATCGAAATACACGTCCGCATCGCTGTCTTTCGGAAACGTGCCCAGAAGACTGGTAGCATTGCCACGTTGAATGGCAATGCTAATTCTTTGGCCAAAGAACGAGCCATCCCTCTGGTGAAATAAAGTGTCGTCAAGTTGGCGAGAAATTTCCTTAAAAAGGAGTCGCGCACTCGGGTTCCGTGACCTGAGTGTTTCTACCCCAAACGGCTCAAAACTGTACCCAACCCATGATGAGTTACAATATTTGCGCCACTTGAGGGACTCAGCAGCCGCGGCAGCGGTACCAGCACAGCCCGCCGTGCTAGGAACATGAGATGGCGCAAGGGATCGACACAGGTTGCGTCCGACACCAGAGGCCTACCCACTTTCCATGGCAACAACATCAATGCATGCCGTCTGGCCTTTTCTCATCGTCACGTAGCACGTCGTAAATAAAGTCTTTGCTGAGACATCATTGAAATTTTGTATTTTCTCCTCAATCGATGTTGGAAAAGATTAGTCAAAATATGGTGACCCTATCACCCTAGGAGGAAGAAAATCGAGTTTATTCCCGTAACTTTGATAGTTAGCCCTATTGTACTAAATTTTGCTATGGTAGTCTGTCTGTCAGTAGTTTGGGAAAGATAAATTTCACTCAGTTGCCTAGTTGCCTAGTTGCCACGGTAAAACATACGAACTACCAAGTGAAACATCGCCATGTTTTCAGTACTTTGTTTTTTCTCAAGCCACCGTGTTCAATATTGTTCTATATATAGAGGGTCAGATAAATTAGCTAGCGAAACTCCGCAGAGGAGATGGTATCGAAATCTTAAACACGACAAAATAAAACAAAAACGATTTGATGTTTTTTTTTTTGTTTTGAGGTCAATTGTCGCTGGTACTGTTATTACTTTAAGATCAATTGCCGCTGGTAATGTTATTACTTTAAGATCAATTGCCGCTGGTAATGTTATTACTTTAAGATCAGTTGCCGCTGGTAATGTTATTACTTTTAGATCAATTGCTGCTGGTAATGTTATTACTTTAAGATCAATTGCCGCTGGTAATATTATTACTTTAAGATCAGTTGCCGCTGGTAATGTTATTACTTTAAGATCAGTTGCCGCTGGTAATGTTATTACTTTAAGATCAGTTGCCGCTGGTAATATTATTACTTTAAGATCAATTGCCGCTGGTAATGTTATTACAATTGCCGCTGGTAATGTTATTACTTTAAGATCAGTTGCCGCTGTTAATGTTATTACTTTAAGATCAGTTGCCGCTGGTAATGTTATGACTTTATGATCAGTTGCCGCTGGTAATATTATTACTTTAAGATCAATTGCCGCTGGTAATGTTATTACGTTATGATCAGTTGCCGCTGGTAATATTATTACTTTAAGATCAATTGCCGCTGGTAATGTTATTACAATTGCCGCTGCTAAAGTTATTACAATTGCCGCTGGTAATGTTATTACTTTAAGCGTGTTGAGATATCGATACCCATCACGTCTGTGAAGTTTACACAAAAAAACTAATTTTAAAAGTGATATTTTAAGTCTACTACTCACTACTCTAATAAAGTAAGTGATAGACATAATTTTAATACTAGAAATAAAGATAAATTAAATCAACCTTTTTTCAGATTATCTAAAGTACATACATCTTATATGGGGTACTGTGTTAAATGTTACAACAAAATACCTTGTGACATATTGCAATTAAATGAAAGAAAATTTAAAACTCATATTAAAAGTACACTGTGTAAACAGGGATATTACAAATTAGAGGATTATATCCAAGATAAGAATGCTTGAAAACATGCTGGTCCTGCTCCATAGGACAATCTAGTGTCTAGACAAAATCAAACTGGTTCCTAATTTAATTTATATTTTTAACATTTTTATGACATTGATTTTTACAATCTGCGACTATAGTAACTTAAAATTCTAGAAAAATCATCTACTTTTCCAATATTTGTAAATGATTTGTAAATATGTGAGCACCATGTATCTATCACATAATTGATTTACCTGTAATTGCTTCATTTTTAATTCTTTTTTTTTTCTAGGTACATCGTCTTCACATATAATTATAGTATGTATACAAAACCTTGTAAAACATTTTAAAAGTGTAACGGTGGAGTTTCTTGCCCATTCTTCTCCATACGAAAACTGCCTTTTGGAAGGGGCGACTAGAATCAATTCAATTTTACTGTAAATTTTGACGTTCAAAAGTGCCTTTAATGTGCCTATTTGAAATAAATGATTTGACTTTGACTTCAGCTGTTGATGACCCCACAAAGAAATCATTAAATTTTGTTTTGTTTTTGTTTTATCATGTTTAGATATCGATCGAAATCAACGCGACTGCAGAGTTTTGCTAGCTAATTTAATTTGAGCCAGTACATAATACATAAGAACTGGAACAAAAACACTGAACTAACTGTAAAGAAAGCTGCAAAAGCCCTAAATTCATTAAAACCTGTTTTAAATCGCAAATCCATTCTCAGTCCTTCAACAAAATTGCTTATTTATTCTACTTTAGTAAGACCATGCTTAACTTACGCAGCACCTGTCTGGTCCAGCCTGTCTGAAACCAAATATACTAAACTCCAAACGATCCAGAATAAAGCATTAAAATTATCGTATAACACACCATTTCGCACAAACCTTAAAACATTACACAAGCGTATAAAATATCCTTTTTTAAAAGATTTCATATTAAAAATTTCACGTAAATTTTACTTGCATACAAACCCCTCACACCCTAATACACTCATATCTGAAATTGGTAAAAGTAGACTAAATACATTGTCTTACGCTCGCACGTACAATCGATATCGACTCCCCCATCACTACTTCCTCCGTGACGTATCATGACGATAGCTCGCTTGCTAGCTGACGCCGCTTGACCGGCCGTGTATACAAAGATCTTTGCGCGGACTACCCGCTACTTAACTCATTTTATTATAAACATTTTATAATAAACCGTACATTTCGTACCTTAAACATTAAATATATGTGGGTCCATACTAAGACTTGCACATACCAAGTAGTTAAACGATGCAATACCTATAAGTCAATTCATGTCAATTCAAAATATGTCATTAAAAATATGTTTTAATGTTTGTAAAGGCGAAATATAGCCTATGTAACAAAAAATTATCACTATCTGTGTACAAATAGAATAAGATCATTTGTAAACACTGTTTGTAACAACCTTTGAAGTAATAAAGACCTTGAAAAATCAATCAATCAGTACATAATAAAGATATGCCTACTTATTAATATAGTTCTTAGTAGTTACTTCTAACCTAACTTCTACATTTGGAAGAAAAAAAGGCTGCAGTATATATAATCCAAAAGAAATGAGTAAGCTACCTATAGCTTGCTCATTTTTTTTAAATTATTTGGAAGACGTGGTTTCGAATGGGCAAATTATCAATAAACAGAAGTGTTCGTCATACTGGCGAAAACACATTTATAAGTTAATACCTATCTACAGTTCTTATTAAAGTAAAATCAAGGAAACTGCGTGACTTAAAAGTAACATGTCTATTTAATAAGTTATTAATTTTCCTGACTGTACAATAAGAACAGCCGGTCGATTCTGTAAAAATCTCACCGTGAAAACTTAGGTGAAGTGAGTTTGTTTTTGCTAGGAATTGACACTATTGACAGCTCACTCCACGCTCACTTCACCAAAGTTTTCACGGTGAGATTTTTGTTTTTTTTTTCATATAAATCTCAATGTGGAAGACGTAACTTATCTACAAAAACAACAATTGCAAACAAGCCGAAACAACAGTTGATAGGTATTCAGAGTAACATCATTTAATAGAGTGGCGCCAAATTTGCCGACAGTGGCCATAAAAGTAACGGAGAGGCGACCTCTAGCGTCACGAGCCAGCCTCATGACATGTGGCCACAGCGCGCAGCGGGAGGATATGAGAAGGTTCACTCAGTTGCCTAGCTGCTAGGTATGGCAAAACATACAAACTACGAAGTGAAACATCGCTACTTTTTCAGTACTGAGTTTCTTCTTAAGCCACTGTTGCTGTAGGTTTTACCTAATTAGACAGAGAGTTTGCTTTCGCAAAATAAACTGAGCAGAACTTCTGCCGAGGTTTTTAGTCGCGAGTGCGCCTGTAGCTATTTATAATCATAACATCATCACTGTCTAGCTCGGAGGCAGTGAGCTAGTGTGTGGACTATATTTACAGTCTTGTTATGAACAAGGATTGCTTGTAGCAGCGGCACAGAACGTTTAGGAACCTCTCGCATTCATTTTGTCAAGAACTTAGGATTTTTATTCATTTAAAGAAATGGATTTCCTGTGATATGTACAGTCAACAAAAGAACTAAGTATGCAGGATCGTCGGATATAGTTGAAGTTTAGTAAGAAATCGATGGATTTTGTCGACTGAAATTTAATTTGATAAATGATCTGTATGTTTTCTATTACCTAATAAAATTAAACATTATACGAGTACTTCTATCGGTTTCTTACTAAACTTCAAGTACATTCGACGATCCTATATACTTATCTCTTTTGTTGACTGTACATAACTTTGCGCAACAGTATGAAGTTCATGTTCAAGTATAGTAGGTACGTATCGCGAATTAGCTTGATAGTGACTTAGTGAGAAACTTTATCTGCTAGAACGTGAAGTAAGGAGGACAGTATCAGGTTCATTGGCTCCTAAATGATGTCGCCATTATACAACAGGCTCCGTGACCGATCGTCGGGAACGTTACCTACGTGTCACTTCCCGCGAGTCGCGACCGGTGAGCGGCGACCGGCTGCCGCGCGACAAACATCTGCGTATGTTTAGCCGCGCGGCTGCGCGCGGTGTTGACTCGCGGCCGCTTTGACCATGACAAACAAAGCTCTTCATGTTAGAACAAGAAGTGAACAAACACGCGGTTCCTGGTACCAGCACCCGATGACGGCACCGCACCGCACCGCACCGCACCGCACCGCTGTTGATAGCGTAACACACCAATATCGTGTTTGCTTGTCTATTCATACTTCCTAAACTACATCATTCGGAATTACAAGACTCAGAGCCACGACACGAAACGTTTTACGATTTTGGGAACCAATACTTCCAAGTTTTAGAAAACAAACAGCGAGCTGAGTTTATAAATTGAATGTATGAGGGACGATGTTATCTCCTAAAGACGCATTTAATGTAATATAGCGGACGCAGCTCCTTAAAAAATGTCCGTGACATCGCGAACAACAAAATCCTTCAAAAACAAAAGCCGTCCGGGCTCATCACTTAAGGACAGGACAGACGAATCGGATCAATACGCTGATGGAACTTTTAGGGACGTATAAAATACGAAGTCATTGTCTTTTTTGCGCGTTCGGTTTGCGCGCGCGACGCGGCCGCGGAATACCAACAAGGTGCGCCGGCGCAGTGGAATGCGCTGCCGCCATTCGCGGGACGCCTGTCACACGTCGCTCGCATCGCGACGCCACACGCACACCACAGCAACCCTAGGACTGAGAGACGCACACACTTTCCAAAACTAACGCGAACTCAGGAAAAAACTGTCATTCAAAACGACATCCCACATAAACCACTTCAACTTGGGACTTTGACATCAAGAGTCTAGAGTCCAGTTTCGATCGCAGCTCAGTCATAAATTATGAATGCTGACGGTCTTTGTACGAGTTTCGGACATGGATTTGTTTAGATAGCAATCGCGCTCCGAGTGAATCTGAAATATTGATTTCTTTATCAATTTCTTTAGTTCGAAATGTTGTCGAGATCCCAACGACTAACGTATTGCCCTCTAAGATTATATCGCGACTAATTAATTAACTAGGTCCATTAGTGTTGCGACATTTTAAACAGTTACTGTTGTTTGGAGCAGCAGAATATAGACAATGCATGCGGAAGAACTTAGCTAACATGTAAAACCGAACGTACAGCTATTCTTAGACTCGATCCGATATCCATGTGTTCCTCAGATGAATCTTGCCTCCCAGAAATATATGCTAATAAATTAATTTGAATTTACTTACCTACATGAATGAATTGTGATGACGTATGAAGTGCGCGCACTATACACATACATATTATGCTCATTGCTCACGTATCTCAAAGCAAATACAGAAATATACAAAACAAAAAAACTTAGTATGTACAGTAGCGGTCAGAACTCCACTGCCAGCATTACAAAACTATCACATCGTAACTCGTCGCACTTGAGACCGTCTTCTATTTAGACATTTCACACACACATACACACCTGTATATTGCACTCTTTCATCATGTACGAAACAGAAAAAGCGCGGTATATGATCATCATCATAGGCCCATCGCGGCACGCAGTCTTTTTCTAATTATGGTAATGAGAAAAAGATAGCGAATATTTTAAATTAATCACATGAAAGTTGAGGGTAGATTTGAAACAAAATTAATTTTCTGACTGTAGTTATAATGGTATGACGTTGTTGGTTAGTGAACTTAGTTACGAGCGTTTGTGTTATTGAAGTGTTGAGTTTGAAGGTTTTTATTGAAAATGCAAGCAAATATAAATATTGAAGCCAGGGCGAACATTGTAGCCTTGTATAACAATGTGTTTAATATATCTGAAATATCCAATGAAATCGGATTTTGTGTAAGTTATTTTGTTGTTATTGATTTTATTTGTTCTCATAAGTGACGCTTCAAAATGTGTAATAAGGATTTCTTTTTTTAGAGAGATATTGCGAGACGTTGGGTGAGGAGATTTGAGGAAGAGAGAATTCTTAAGAGCCGTGTAAGAAGTGGAAGGCCGCCACTTATTAACCAGTCTCAGCGACGCTTTATGGTTGGTGAATATGAAACGAATGGTTTCATACCTACAAGACGATTTGCCGAAGGCCTTCATCATCGAACACCAGCGAAAAAACCGTTTTTAACGCAAAGGCATGAGGAGGAACGGTTGCGTTTTGCTCGCAAATATTTAGACTTTGACTTGGAGACGACTGTATTTACTGACGAGAAGACTTTCAAAACGTGTCAAAAAGGAAGACTTCATTTGTGGCGCAGAGACAATACACGTTGGTCTGACAGTAATATTATAAATAATACAGAGTCAGGAAGAATTAATATGTGGGAGTGGATTCTCAAACTCAAACTCAAAGCATTTATTTCAATTAAACCATTTACAGGCACTTTTGAATTGTCAAGAAGTCGGTCAGTCGGAAAATATGAAGCTAGTTACCCATTCCAAAGCGTAGGTACCTATGGAGAAGAACGGGCAAGAAACTCCATGGACACTCTTTTTAAATGATATTTTACAAAAATATTAGTTACATCATTACTTTTGATTTTAAAATTATATAATGTGAGAACGATGTAAAAAAATTAAGAAAAACGTAAGTGTTAAAAGCGTCCAGAGAACAACAAATAGTACTTAACAAACTACAATCCAAAAATAAATTAATTAAAAATAAGCCGAGGCAGCTAAGTGATGACCAGCCCCAACTGACGGCGCCCGTTCACGAACATGACGCATAAATCAGCACCATTTAGCTCAACCATTTTGAAGGGAGCTAAATGATCTAACACACACGCCACCGTCAGCGAGACATTTGAGTGAGCATGACATACTATCAGCTGCCAGGGCACATTCGAGTCAATGAAAGACATATTATTACCCGGTAAATGGTAGCTATAGGGTACATAGAACTCACATCTGTGCTATGCAGTTATACAATACAAAGGAAATTGATTTTATACAATGCAAAGATAGTCTTACAATCTTCAGCAGCTCCAACAGTATTTTCATGTGTTAATCAATTAGTTGTGGTTGTGGAGCAGGACCAGCATTGAGCCAGGCATTTTTGTCAGCGATATAATCCCCTAACTTATAATATGCCTGACTGCATAGTGTGCGTTTTATACAAGACTTGAATTTTGTCTCATTCAGTTGAAGAATGTGGGGAGGTATTTTATTATAACATTTTAAACAGTACCCCATAAAAGATGAATCTACTTTAGCCAGTCTGAAACCTGGTTGAACTAATAGGTCCCTATTTCTAGTACTATAATTATGTCTTTCACCTCTTTTACTAAAAAGATGTAAATTTTTCCTTACATACATGATGTTTACATAGATATATTGACAAGGCACCGTCATGATGTTAATTTCCTTAAACAGTTCCCTTAGAGAATCGCGCCTGCGGAGATTATATATGGCTCTGATAGCTCTTTTCTGCAGAATAAAAATAGAATCGATGTCTGCAGCCCGTCCCCAAGTAAAATACCGTAAGACATGATGCTATGAAAGTAACTAAAATAGACTAGTCTCGCGGTATCTACATCAGTAAATTGACGGATTTTTCTGACAGCATAAGCTGCTGAACTTAGCCGTCCTGCAAGAGATGTTAAATGAGGACCCCATTGTAGCCTTGAGTCGAGCGTGATCCCTAGGAAAACAGTTTTATCGACGAATTCTAGTTTCTCTTGATTCAATATTATCTCACAATCACTAGTCACTACCCTTGACATTGGTAAAGAAAATCTTATGCACTTAGTTTTTTTTCCATTTAATACTAAATTATTAGCAGTGAACCAATTTTGGACCTGCAGTAGGGCGTTATTTACGTCGTCAAAATTTGTAGCATGTCTATTTACCTTAAAAATTAAGGAAGTGTCATCAGCAAATAACACCATTTGTGGTTGATTTTTTAATAAATGGAGTAGATCATTAATATACACTAAAAAGAGGAAAGGACCCAATATCGAGCCTTGTGGCACACCAATTTTTACTACTAAACCAAGTGAATTGACACCATTTATTTAAACTTGTTGTTGTCTATCATTTAAATAAGAACTAACTAAACTGAGCGCAAGTTTTCCAAGTCCATAATGCTCAAGTTTCAAAAGCAAGGTTTCGTGATCGACGCAATCAAATGCCTTGGAGAGGTCACAAAAGATTCCTGTGGCGTCTTGGGCCTCTTCCCACGCGTTAAAAATCCGGCTCCTTGGATGACCACAGGGGTTCGAATGGCGATGAGGCGCAGGGATCGGGCCTTTCGTAAATTTAAAAAGGATCGCAGTGATGAAAATGGCAACTTATTCAAAGCTGCTAGAAATCGGTGTAATCAGATGATACGCAACGCTAAACGCCGCCATATTCTCGAGAACATTTCTTCTTCTTCACCTGCTGATATCTGGAAGTTCCTAGGTACTCTTGGTATCGGCAGGCCACGGCATGTGGATTTTCCTAATACAATTGGCCTTGATGATATCAACCGTCACTTCACAACCACTAGTCATTTGGATTCCCAAATGTTGTCCCAGACGGTTGATTTCATTACTGGCCTAGCGAGTCCCATCATAGAACCATTTCACTTCGCTCCGGTGACCTTGGACGAAATTAAAAAGATCATCCTCTCCATAAAATCCAAGGCAGGCAAGGCATCAGTCGTAGTATGGTCCTTTGGATCCTTGATAGCCTTCTCCCTCCGATTACCCACATCATTAACTTTTCTCTTGATTCCGGACAATTCCCATCCCAGTGGCGTATGGCCTACGTCCGCCCACTTCCTAAAATTTCAAATCCCTCCCTACCCAGCCACTTTCGACCCATTTCCATTCTCCCATTCCTGTCTAAAGTGCTTGAGGCCTGTTTACACAAGCAGTTTACGGGGTTTGTTCATCGGAACAACCTCGTAAGCTCCTTTCAATCTGGGTTCAGGCCTGGGCACAGTACAGCGTCCGCTCTCCTTAAAGTGACTGGTGACATTAGAGAAGCGATGGAGGATACCAAAGTTACCGTTTTGGTTTTAATTGATTTCTCCAATGCCTTTAATGCAGTCAGCCACGATATTCTCCTATCTATCCTTTCTCATCTTATGGTTTCGTCCGAGGCTCTGGAATGGTTCTCTTCTTATCTTCGTGGACGTCAGCAGTCGGTTCGCGTTGATCAGAGTTCTTCAAGTTGGCGTGACCTGGATGCTGGTGTTCCACAAGGCGGTATTCTTTCTCCATTGTTATTCTCCATCTTCATCAATTTTATAACTCACTGTCTTCGATGTTCGTATCATCTATATGCTGATGATCTTCAACTGTATACATCTGGGCGGGTAGAAGGTTTGTCGGACGCTATAGCAGATGTAAACCGAGACTTAAATGCTGTCAAAAAGTGGTCTGATAGTTTCGGGGTGTCTGTAAACCCCTCTAAGTGTCAAGCCATCGTAATTGGAAGCTCGCGCATGATGGGTAGGGTGACGCTCAGCTCTCTTCCTCCTCTTATGTTCAATGGTACATTCATACCCATTACCCCTACTTAGAAAGATCTCGGTTTGCATCTTGACTCTACGCTTAGCTGGCAACGCCAGGTCTCTAGTGTTAGCCAAAGGGTCAACGGTACTCTGCGATCCCTGTATCGTCTGAGAAACATTTTGCCCGCTAAGACGAAAACCATGCTTGTGCAGACTTTAATTTTCCCTATAATCGACTATGGTGACGTGTGCTACTTTGACTTGAACGCGGTTTTGCTGGATAAGCTCGACAGATTGCTCAACAATGGTATCCGCTTCATATTCAACCTCAAGAAATATGACCATGTGTCGAGCTATAGGTCTGAGCTCAAATGGATGTCCATACGCCAAAGAAGAAGTTTGCGCGCTTTGACCACGCTTTTCTCCCTTCTCAACTCTCCCACTCCTCCTTCTTATCTCGTGTCTCACTTCCAATATCTTTGTTCTTCTCACGCTAAGAATCTGCGTTCTTCTAACAATCTTCTCCTACTCTGTCCTTCTCATACTTCTGACTTTGTTCATTCTTCCTTTCATATTCAGTCCATTCTTCTTTGGAATGCACTTCCTCCTGATATCAGGACGGCCACCAGTCGGTATGCATTTAAGCGGAAATTGCAGAGTTATTTTCAAAACAAATAGCGTAGAGTCATCTCATCACCTCTCTCCTTTGAATTTGTGTATTATATATATATATATTATAAGTATATGTATATTATAGTAAATAGTATGCAAATGTATGTATACAACCAATTTATGTATTTGTGTACCTAGTTTTAATAGATTTTTTTTATCATTGTTCCTCTCACACAAAGCACCTGCCATCCAATCTCTTCCCCACCCTTGGTTGACTGGTAGAGAATGCCTAAGGCATTAAGTCCGCCTTTGTACCTTTTTGTGCGAAAAGTTTAAATAAATAAATAAACAAATAAAAATGTGTTTTAATAAAGTTACACCGGCGTCGGTCGTACAACGTCCTTTGGTGAAACCATACTGTTGATCGTGTAGGATTTTATTCATTTTAAAATGATTAAGCATTTGATTAAGCATTATCTTTTCAAACACTTTGCTGAAAACCGGCAAAACGGATACGGGTCTATAATTATTGGTGTCCTTACTGTCCCCGGATTTGTAAAGTGGTATTACCTTACTGTATTTCATTAAGTCGGGGAAGACTCCTTGATCCACACACGAATTAAATACTAAGGCTAAGTAGGGCGCAATAGTCTCAATTATGGAGGTACAGACCTTAATGGACATTCCCCAAAGATCTTCGGTCAATTTGATCTTAATTTGCTTAAAAGCTTTAATTACTGTTATGGGGTTAATATGCCTAAAGTTAAATTCAATCGGGCAGGCTGAAACGTTCGCCCTTACTAAAACAAAAGCGAGCGAGGGCGAGGAATTTAAGGTTTCAGTTGTTTTGAGTGGGATACTAGTAAAGAAATTTACAAATTCTTGAGCCACTTCTTTGCTATCGCAAATGAGACCGCTTGACGTCTGCAGTGTGTACTCAGAATTATGCTTCTTATTCCTGTTCGTTTCATTATTTATAATTTTCCAAACCGTCTTTATTTTATTGTCTGCTGATTTTACCTTGTTACTAATGTATAAGGCTTTAGCTGCCTTACAAGCGTTCTTAAAAGTTCTAGAGTAAGTAGCAACATACTTATTAAAAGTTTCAGTGTTAATATAAGGCTTAAGGCCATACAGCTCGAAAAGTCTTTCCCTACTTTTCCTGAGTCCTTTAGTTGCCCAGTCACAAAATAAAAACTTAGGGCTGATACTTTTAGTGTTCTTCTTAAAAGAATTATTGAACTCGGTTTGGACTAACGAAAAGAATTCACTATACAAAATATTAACATTGTTCCCTGTAAGGTTCTAATTACTTAATTTACAAATTAAATTGCTATTAAATTTCTTTAAATTAGGTAACTGATATTATTGGTCTGGATTGAATCTGCACTTTTTGTATTGGCATGTTGGACTCAAAAGTTACAGTTTGACCACTGTGATCAGAAGGGAGATAATTAACAACGGCTTTATCTAAATAGTCGCAGCAACAAAAAACATTATCAATACATGTAGCAGTAGTCGTAGTTGTTCGGGTTGGTTCTAGAAACACATTTGACAAATTGAACGATTTAAACAAATTTAATAATCTACTGGTATTTAAATTATTTTCTAAAATATTAATATTAAAGTCACCACAGATAATTATTGACCTATTACTTGTTGCTAGTTTTGCCAAAACATCTTCCATTACTGACTCAAATATAGAATAGTTTTGATAATTTGGGGGTCTGTAAACGCACACTATAACATGCTTATCTAGCTCAACACAAGAGAGTTCAATGCTATGTTCAACTGATAGTTCAACTATGTCTTTACGAGGTTTGAATTTAATAAAACTTTTAATTAGGTTTAGTGAACCACCACGCAGCATTGAATTTCGATTAAAACAACTGGCCACAATATAATTGTCATAGTTAATTAACATTTCAGAATCTTTTAACCAATGCTCAGTTATACAAATAATGTCAAACATTGTTTTTTCTAAAAACAACTCAATTTCCAATTGTTTGGAAGAAAAACCTTGAATATTTTGATGAAATAATTTCAAGGATTTCCTCATAGCCCCTTTTCTAGAGTTCACTATTTTAGTGCTAGAAAATACCTTTTTGTTATTAAGTGTAACTATACTGTTAGTGGTACCTTCTGTTGTCTTACAAACTAGTTTAAATTATCTGAGCTAACCACCTTAACATTAGTACTATTACTAATTGTGGTGCTAATTATGGATGACTTCGACATACCAATTATGTCTGGATTAATATTAAGTGCTAATAGCCTAGCTATTTGACGTCTAAAACTAATGGGCAGATACACAGTATCCCTAGTCGACCTTAACTTATCAACAAAAATGTTGGTATCAAAAAATATAAACTTGTCACTATAGTGACTAACTATGAAATGCATGTAATTATTTAACATGTGAATGTAGTTGTTTTGTCTGTTTGACAAGTGCTCAAAATATGGAAAAGCACACAAAATTATTTTCTTACAATTTAAATTAAGTAGGTTGGTGACACTATCAGTGATATCATCTTTTTTAACATTTAAACTGTTACCTATAAGTACAGTAATAATGGCATTAGGATCATATTCATTCCTAGTTATTGAAGTCATTATTTGTTTGTAGGAACTCTGAGGCATGCAAAAGTTTTGAGAAGAGTGACACAGGTTGTTGCTAAGTAATTTACCTAATCCTTTTCCAAAACTATCAGAAAACATAATGAAGCAGTAACAAACTTTACTACTACAAGGGAGAGAACTAGCTCCAGTCTGAACTACTTGTAATGGACCTTGTTCAATATCTGGTATATCTTGATGTGGAATAGAGACATGAGCACTTCCTGACTGGGACGGGTCCTCCGTTGCCTCAGTTTGGAGAGTGCCAAGATTGGACTTGCTTTGCAATGAACAATGAGGGCTGCTGCGAGTCAGCGGGTCCACTCTGTCTGCATTGGAGTTGCACATGTCCACTAACTCATTCGCCGCAAGGATATGCTCCTGAATTTGTCTTTCAGACCGCACATACTTAGTATAAAGTGAATGTATTGACTCTTCTAGTACCTGAATTTCAGACTGTAAGCGTTGAGTGTCAATCTCATAAATGTTCTTACTGTCTTCTAATTTAATTTGATAGTTATTTAATTTATTTATGAGAAAAACACGTTATTTTCTTAGTTTAATATTATTAGAACTGTGTTTTTGTTGATTCCTGTATTTATTGCATTTATTTATGATTTTATTTAGCTTTGCATATTTTTTAATTTTATTTTGACTAACTTTATAACTACTAATATTATGTTTCAAAATGGAATCCTCAGTAAGGTCTATTGTTATTAAGGGGTTGCAATTAGTGTTTAATAATTCATTATACAAGTTATTGGATTCCTTAGCCTGAGTACATTCTTTTAGTTTCTGTAATTTATTGATTCGAACATTTGCATGAATTAATTCTTCTTCTAGGTCCCTAACCCTACATAAAGCCTCCTCAACCTCATATATATTACTGCCGTTGTTGAAACCATCCGTGACCACGCGCAGCTTGTCTCGTTCATCAACAACATCCAGGTATTGTTGATGTAGGTCTACTAGCTCTTGTTTTAAGCTAGTATTTTTGAAAACCACCTTCTCGATTTCCTTCTCACTATCATCTATTTCCTGTAACAGCTGTTGACATTTGCTGTTTGAAGCCTTAAGATCTTCAGAGGTCTTTCTCAATTTAAGCTCCAACTCCTGAGCGGCAGCCTTACGGGTCATCACAGGCATGGTTTCAGGAATTAGTACTGAAAGTAGAATATAAGGAACGGTGAGAACTAATAAGAAAGACAAACAAAAAAGGAAAGCTAGAAATGAAAGGAAAAATGGGAGAACTTAGTGTTGAGATAGGCTGCTGAATCTAATAGAAATTAAACTAGATTAAATCAAGTACAAAGTTACATTGATTCTATTGTAATATGATTTTACTTTTCCTTGTGGGTAGGATGTCTAGATTAAAAAGATTTTTTTCATTTTTTTTTAAATCTTAGTTTTACAAAGCAGATAACAATGCAATAAACGATAATTAACGTTCTTGTTGTTGAGGATTCAAATATTGTACCTACTATGGATCAATATATTACGATAATTCATTAAGTACAACCTTAAGTACAACTTTAGTTTCGTTAGATTAAATAAATATGTAGGTACATAAACAAAGCGGCATAGACCCACTGCAAAATACCAAATCTACCAAGAAAAGTGAGTCTAGGACTCAATGAAGGAGTGTTATAGAGTCTAAGAGACGACTGTGTGGTATTAAATAATAAAAGTAACAATACTCCCCGTTTTAAATCCGTGGGTCGAACATCAGCTGTTCGTAATAGTTACCGGTAACGGTGTGCAACCAAACACTGCGTTTTGCTATGAATATTTGCAGGAAAACACTAATCCTGAGTATTTATGCACTTATTTTACATTTAGTTATATTAAATCGCCTTAATTACACTTAAAAATAATTAAAATTAATTTTAAAATACGGAACGAAATTTTGACATATCACTGAGGCAGTGTTGCCAGACCAGACTGCTTTAATACTCAAGTAATACTCAATAGTAATTTGTGAATGATTGTAAGATTGAGGTTTAGTTTCAATCTTCTTTTCCTTGAGAAAATTAATAAACCTCAATAAACCAAAATCATCCCATTTTAGTATCAACCAAAAAATATTTATGAACAAAGTAGGTATTTTATGTATTTTAAAGTTTGGAATAAGTATGTTTATGTTTTAAAGGTTGTTATTAACATCAATAAATGTTCCTATGAAAAATAGTGTTTTTTTATTATTAAATTGCATAAGTATTATACTTTATTTTTACCCTCTGTACCCTATAGTCATTGTATTAACGAAACTCAATAAATAATTGAACTCTGACACAAAAACGAAAAGTGTCGAAAACGTGCACTGAGGTTCGAACCTTCTCCACTTCGCGCACACACAATAACAGCCACCCACTCGTGTGCACCTGCCATCGCTGCTTATAATTTTCACTTCAAATTAAAGCATTACTTTTAGATAGGCGCTGTGGTCGATAATACCATGGTAGGTATATTTATTTAGTGTTGACCACACATGCATCTGACCAACCAACATCGCGCTTTCGTAGTTATACTGTGTGCGCGTTATAGTATACATTAAAACATCACACACACAGAGATAGACGCAGATCTAGCGTGCAGGTCAAAATGACCATTCTGGTGGCAGTCCACTTATGATCGTTGATAGTACATTTATCTACGACTCAATGGTAAGTAGTTACAGCCTCATGCTAAGTACGTGGGAATATCGGGATAAAAACTATCCTATGTCCTTTCCCGAGACTCAAACTATCTCTATACCAGATTTCATCTAAATCGGTTCAGCAGTTTAAGCGTGAAGAGCTAACAGACAGATAGAAAGACAAACACACTTTCGCATTTATATTTATTATTAATACATTAGTATGGATGTGGATAAATAATGCGTCGTAGTATCAATACCGCAGAATTACATACAGCCATCATCTTTACAAGTCAAATTGAATTGAAATGTGACATTGACAGAGTGTGACAAATAAAAAAATATTTAAGTATTTGAACAGGTTTTAAGTTGATGTCAATTTGACAGTGGTCAAAGAGGTTTGCTATTGTGAACTTTGCTTTTGGTTTAAAAGTGCCTTTAATGTGCCTATTTGAAATAAATGATTTGACTTTGACTTTGCTATCAAATAATAAATATATTATAGTTTTCTATGCAATGATCTGCTCATCGCCGTAGCTCCAAAAGGTGTGATGTGGCCTGACTCGATAAATAAAGAAAAGAATTTGAAAACTGACGAACATATTATAAAACTAGACTGTTCTGTTTTGTTTTTCTAATTTGGTTATTGTAAGTAGGTATATAGCTTAGGTTATTGGTTTAAGTTCTTAACTGTCGCATTAGGGTAAACCCTGTAATGGTACGAGTAGTTTAAACTGATAAAAAAAATATAGGTACTTTAATAAATGAAGTTCGATGACTTTGATAAAGCTTTTTGTTTGATTCCTTGTCCAGCGCAGCTCGTCGGCTACGTCACCTGTCTGCGGCGCCTGCGCACCTCTTGTCATAAACTTTATATATTTTACGACGAGCACGTAAAGCTGCCTGGAAAGTTTGAGGTGCGCTCCAGCGACAAAAAAACGCACGCTCTCATTAGTCATTCTGGACTCGTCTATACAATATTTATGTCAGTCAGGCGTGTTCTTAGAGCTGCATCGTGGTCTCACACACTCGCGCAGCTCACTCGGCCCGAGTGCTGCGTTGCTAGTGTTAGTGTTGCTACCCGGCACGCCGCGAGCCAGCCCACGGAGGATCTTCTAAATACTATAATACTCACTTATCAAATGTCTGCACATTACTATAGCAATAGTTCAAGCCCAATTTTGTCATGAAAAATGTTATTTTTTTCTTTATTGCAAATCACGTAGTCACAGTTTCTGTAGATGTGTATAATCTTGCACATTTGGACACACAATAATAATAAGAAGTACCTACTTACGGCAACATAGTTTTTAATAAATTATTATACCATCAAAAAGCACATTTGAATGTGAAAATTAACAAAGAAAGATGAATTAAAAAATCTCCTTTCAAATGATAGTTAGGTATGGAGGAGAATAGGCGAAAAACTCCAAAGTTACTCTTAAAAAAAAACGTTTTAACCTGGTATGCTACGCTACGGGATCACTTTTATTTTATTGATGATATAAAAATCAAAACCTTTTAGGGTCTCTGTGCATTTCAAGTATTCTGAAAAGCAATATCCTAATCGTAAGTACTTACTTACTGAACATACGAGAAGACAAGTAGATAGTTTCTAAGGATTTCTAGGATTCGACTAAATCATGCACCGGTCGTAGAGCACTGAGCTGTCACTAAATAGACGGCAAATAATAATGATGGAAATAATAGTAACGAGTCTTGTACTTATGTTATATTGTGCAAAGTTGTATGTCATAAAGCTAAACGCATGCATGTGTATCATCCTCACACGTATTACTACGGTAACACGGTATAATCATACGTAACATAGCCTAGGGTGCCCCCCCAGCACACGAGTATGAGCATGACTTCGCCGTCGACCCCTGTGTAAGTGTGCATCTCTCCGTTCCACCTGGAGGTGGAACGGAGAGATGCACACTTACACAGAAACCCAAGTTGGTATGCATGTTTGTGTGGTGGACCACACAAACATGCATACCAACTTGGGTTTCTTTCAATGTCTATGAGTAATAGGTACAGTGCTATTATTTTATTTATCCAGTAGCTTCTGCCCGCGACTTCGTCCGCGTGAAATTTCTTGTTTCCGACCCACGCCGTCGCATCGCATCGCATCACCTGCCCGCGCTGTCACTTCGTTTTCGCTTAGCGATCTTTCTGACTTTTATTCTTTTTGCTCGGCTCCTAAGGGTTATAGCGTGATGTTACATAGCCTTCAAAAATCCGACCGATTAGCGCGTTCAGACAAACAAACTCTTCTGCTTTATTATTAGATAGTATTTACAAATTCATCTTAAGATACGAAAATATGAAATACCTATTATTTATTATCTTCGTCGTGTGTGATAGTCCATTGAATTGTATGGCGAGCGATATTGTATCTTAAGATAAAATATTATAGTATCTTAGCCGTGTGCAGCGCCCCTTAGTGAACTCCACTGCGGGTGACGTAACCTACGACAAACTTATTATTTGCGGTTGGTACAGTAATCGGGTCTAGGGATCGAACCGCAAAATTAAGTTTGTTTTTTGTTGTATATACTTTTCCGAGATAAAAAGTACCCAGTGTGGTGCCCAGGATATTAAAGAATAATTAATTAATCAAAGTGCACAGATAACAACGGTGCATGTTGTTATCTATGCACTTTTGCCATCTCATCGGTAGTTCATTGATCCCTTTACTAAAAAAACCATGGGGGCGAGAATCAATGAACTCTTTGAAGGCGGTTTGGACTGCCGCATCGGAGTTGAATTTTTTTCCTTGTAAGAAGTTGTCCAAATTCCGAAAAAAATGGTAATCGCAGCAGTGGCCTAGAGCGATTGACCAATCTCGGTTGTTTAGCAGCTAGTTCTTCCTTCATGGTTTGCAGTTGCTGACAATAGATATCTGCCGTAATTGTTTGGCCAGATTTTAGAAAGCTGTAGTGAACGACACCAGCGCTAGTCCACCAAACACTCACAAGTAACTTTTTCTGAGTCAATTTTCGTTTAGGGCAGGCTTTGGCTGGTTCTCCAGGGTTCAGCCATTGCGACGAGCACTTCCGATTATCGTACCGTATCCACTTTTCATCACAAGTAATGATTCGATTTAAAATCCCTTCATTATTGTGTCGGTTGAGCAAAGTAACACAGCAGTCGACGCGTGTTTGCAAGTTCGATTCACTCAATTCATGAGGTACCCATCGTTCAAGTTTTTTTATTTTCCCGATTTGCTTCAAGTGGATTAATAGTTTTATCACTTACCCCGAAGCCTGCAGCTATCTCTGAAGTGCTTTGTGATGGATCCGCTTCCACAATAGCCTTTAATTCTTCATTTTCCACTTTGGTCTCCGGCCGTCCACGGGGTTGGTTCTGAAGGTCGAAATTTCCAGAACGAATAGAATAGAATAGTATACTCTTTATTATGTACACCATATAAATAACGAAAACAATGAAACCAAAAACGTACCGTGCTTTCTTTTGCGACACCAGCGCCGTACACATCATTAATCCTTCGAGCTGTTTCTGCAGCACTGGTGCCACGGTAGAACTCGTACTCGTAAATATAAGTACCGATATTTCATGTTTTCCATTGTGCGGTAATAAGCAACGCCAAAAGAAAAAAAATATGAAGAAAAAACAAATGAATGACTGTTTTCAAAACTCGAATGTACCAGCTAAATGAATGTATAAAGAATTTGGAATTCTTAACCAAAGAGGAGATATTTCAGATCAAAGTGGTCAGTACGACAAAACGCTAATTTCATATGTAAGGACCTAATATAACTTAAAAATACTTAAGTTACTACACTGCTGTCTTCTGTAGTTTCTGCTGACCCCTATGGGTAAAAGGCGTGAGTTAATGTATGTTTATGTACCTCAGTATGTTATTTCTACTTCGCCTTTTGAATCTCACTGTTGGAGATAACGAGCCCTACAGAACACAGTAAGTGCCTTCGCACCGTCTCTCCCATGTCTCAGCTGAGCATTTTCTCTCCCGAAATGTTAACCTAGCTGAATCATGCGTCCTTGATGACATGATTTTAGTCCAGTTTATGGGCTTATTGCTACTATATTTTAAGTTATTGGATTACATGGCGAACAGGCGGACCTGATGGTAAGCGTTCACTGTCTCTGGACATATGCAACTCACGGGACTTTGCTGGCTAGCAGGATATCCTCCGGGATACCACACACATACCACGTGTTCCAGAGAGCAAGCTGTTGTCTCATGTCTGTAACCACACCGGCACCTTCGCACCGGCAACAACTTTGCTGTTTGGGACCCTACTATCTACTACTTTCTGTTATGAATACCTAGTTATGGTGATTGACTTCTCCGGTCGAGCTCCTTCTCAAGGAACTCTTCTAACACATTGCCGCGATCACGCAGCAACCACTTCTAAATTGATTTCATTTTTACACTCTTAGTTTCTTTAGTTGTCTTTCAGCTCGTCTAGTTAGACTTTCATAAAAGCGCATTAATCGGTGCAGAATCCCTGTAGGAGGCAAATTCATACTATATTACCTACCTACTATTGATACATTTCCTTCTTAAAATGATTTAACTTATCTAGTATAATAGAAATAGGTAATTAGGTATGAACTACTTACCTATAATAAGTACCTATTTTTATTGTAACACGGGTATATTTCGAAGAAACAGGAATGAAGCGCTAACACGTGCTAACACTATGCAAGATAGACTTTGTAATTCAAGATAACAACAGATTATCTAACATAAATGATGTTCCTACAGTGTGTGATGGATATGATCGCGGTGCGCCGGCGCCGGCAGTGACGCGCGCTGCCGCCCGGCCGCGCACCGCATGCTTATGAACTAATTAGTGCTGCTGTCGTTACAGTGGTCAGGCACTACTACCGGCGCGCGGCGGCGTCGGCAGCAGAGGATGATCATCTGTGACGTCATCATAACTGAGCTACTGTATGACCACAAACCGGTGCAGTAGGTAAGTAGCTCTCTCTGGTAGAGAGAGGGAGCTCTTTAGGCAAATGAGCGACTGTGTCCACTATAATTTTTAAGTTATGTTACTGTAAACTGCACCATTTTTATAAATAAACGATATTATTATTATTCCGTTTATTTATTTACTTTACGTATTTAATTACATTTTTAAATGTTTCTTAAAATATAAAAATAAGTATAACGAGGACGAGGTTCCCGTCATGCGGAATGGTAATATCGACAATCATTGTGCGGCGCGCTAATCGATCTATCACCACTATATCAGGCTTATTGGCAACAATAGTCCTGTCAGTAATGATAGACCGATCCCAGTACAACGTACCATGGTAATTTTCAAGAACTGGGTCGGGCACATACTTGTAATACGGTACCTCAGAATCCACAAGTTTATATTTCAAAGCAAGTTGCTGGTGAATAATCCTGGCCACTTGGTTATGCCTGTGCAAGTACTCGCCGTTAGCCAGACGAGAACAACCAGAGATAATATGTCTGATAGACTCACCCGGACGGTGGCACGCCCGACACAAGTCAACCGTCCCGTCCTTCATAATATGTCTCCGGTAGTTATCGTTAAGATAACTTCGTCCATAATTGCACAGACGAAACCTTCAGTTTCCCCGAAAAGGTCACCAAAACGTAGCCAGGATACGGACGCTAAGAAATCTACACCGGGCTCATGAAGAGCCCGATAGATGCGTCCGTGAAGCTCCTTGCTTTGCCATATCTTCTTGCGGTCATCAGTAGAAAGTACTACAGGTTTGCGCCAGTTCTCTTTAGCCATGGAGAGCGGGGTGAGCCCCTTGTCCACTGCGACCACATCACGGTGCATACCCACTTCGGCTTTTAAAAAATATTCCCTGAGACTGCACACCTCGCAGTTGTGGAGGGTCTTCGCATTTAAAAAGCCTCGACCCCCACACTTCCGCGGGATATACAGTCTCATCACCGATGATCGTGGGTGATGCATCCAGTTTGCGGTCAGTAGTGTACAGACTCTTCTATCCAGGGCGTCGAGTTCGGTCTGAATCCATTTGAGTATGCCGAAAGAGTACATCAAAACCGGCATGACCCAACCGTTGAAGGCGCGCACCTTATTTCCGCCCGAAAGAAGACTATTTAATACCTTCTTCAGGCGACAAAAGAAGCGCTCCTTCAATGATTGCTTCATGTCAGCATCATTGATGCCTAACGCTTCCGACATACCCAAATACTTATAGTTTTCGAATGAGGAGAGGGATCTGAGGCTTATGGAATCCGAGAGTTGAATTCCCTCGGATTCCATAATCTCCCCTCGCTTTACATGCATGACTGCACATTTGTCCACACCAAATTTCATCCTGATGGCGCTACTGAAAGTTTCAGTTGCCTTCAGTAGCTCCATCAGACGCAATTTGTTGGGGGCAAAGAGTTTCAAATCATGCATGTAAAGGAGGTGAGATATGACCTGACCACCTCTCCTCAACCGATAACCTAGACCTGAATCCTCCAGTAGTGTACTTAGAGGATTCAGGGCTAAGCAGAACCAAAGTGGACTCAAACTGTCGCCCTGAAATATTCCCCGTTTAATCCATACAGGCTCATCATTCCCCTGGATCTGTTGACATCCTGGATAACGAAGTACCGTCTTCCATTGCCCCATACACGACTCATTATTATTATTATTTATATAACAAATGAGCCTCAGGGCCCAGGAATATACTATATCTACCGGTATTATCCCTAATGGCGCAGAACCGGTCTATGCGGCCAGGCTTATGGAGGCCTAACTCGCCCGGTGCACGTCTTCTGGTCCAGTTGGTTCAGGTTTCCATAGGATGCTTGCCTTCAAAACAATATTTTTCTTATTATTGTAGGTAGGTAGGTAGGTAAGTAGGTAGGTACTATATTTCTGTCTAATTTATACAGAGTGGTGATTACGTATGTTATCACATTAAACAGTACAGTGGTCATTACAAGTTGTTATCATTCTGTTAAAATATTAAAAAGCAATATTACAAAATTTCAAATTTAATATTACTTACTACTAATTTTTGAAACGAAATCAATAGCTTAAAAATTGGCATGTCGCAAACCACCCTTGATAATAAAATAAGGCACTAGACACGCGCGGGGCGATGGTGTCTAATCAACAATTCAACAGAAACTGTATGGTATTGTTACCAAATCACAAATGTTGTTAAATACTCAAACGAAAACAAATTAATGTCCCACAGCTAGAATATAACCTACAGTAAATAGAAGCAGTAAGAACTTTGGCAACATTATACCTAAATAAAGTGCGAGGACGAACGGGTTCAAGCGACTGAGTAACCTACTCACCAGCTCTACTGCTGTACCTACACTAGCTCTCGTCATCTCGTGCCATGGCAGGCCTGACAACACACACTGAGATTACTGCAACTGCTACTGAACCTGTGCACAGACGTATACATTTAAGAGAGTCAAGAGAAACTAAGGTGTTTCTTCTACCAATTCTAAGTTCTTACAGAACTCCACAATTTTAGTACTTAGGTACGTTTAGGAACGAAACGGAACAGTTTTTTCTTTAATTTCTAAAGATCCAATTGATCCAGATGTATGAACGTAGACGAAGCAAAAGGACTATGTAGGATCGTCCTCTTGCAGGTCGCGTTCTGTAGTTTTGCCTACGGCCATCCGCCATGGGAAGAAAGCGTGAGTTTATGTACGTAGTTACCACGAGTAGTTAGGTATGTATGTATGATCCGATGGAAATATTTATGATTAGACCGTAGACGTTAAATTTGATGTGTAGGGATAGGGACCTACCTAGCTTCTTGTCAGCACCCTAATTGCGTAACACATTATGAATCTCAATCTAAATCATTTTGAAGGATATTGCTTTAAATGTTCGAAAAAATTGTCTGCTCAACATCGTAAATAACGTAATGAATGTTGTGGAAGTGTTCAAAATGAAATCCAATGCTACTGATAGTGTGTTACGCAATCACGCGGCAGGTCCTTGAATTCTTTCCTATTGCTGTACAACAGCGCAGAGCTGCCTGTTGTCACATTTAGCTCTGAGTCTAGTATCTACCTACCTATTGCTGTACAACACGCAGAGCTGCCTGTTGTCATCTTTAGCTATGAGTCTAGTATTTACCTACCTATTGCTGTACAACACGCAGAGCTGCCTGTTGTCATCTTTAGCTATGAGTCTAGTATCTACCTACCTATTGCTGTACAACACGCAGAGCTGCCTGTTGTCATCTTTAGCTATGAGTCTAGTATCTACCTACCTATTGCTGTACAACACGCAGAGCTGCCTGTTGTCACCTTTAGCTCTGAGTCTAGTATCTACCTACCTATTGCTGTACAACACGCAGAGCTGCCTGTTGTCATCTTTAGCTATGAGTCTAGTATCTACCTACCTATTGCTGTACAACACGCAGAGCTGCCTGTTGTCACCTTTAGCTCTGAGTCTAGTATCTACCTACCTATTGCTGTACAACACGCAGAGCTGCCTGTTGTCACCTTTAGCTCTGAGTCTAGTATCTACCTACCTATTGCTGTACAACACGCAGAGCTGCTTGTCACCTTTAGCTCTGAGTCTAGTATCTACCTACCTATTGCTGTACAACACGCAGAGCTGCCTGTTGTCACATTTAGCTCTGAGTCTAGTATCTACCTACCTATTGCTGTACAACAGCGCAGAGCCGCCTGTTGTCACCTTTAGCTCTGAGTCTAGTATCTACCTACCTATTGCTGTACAACACGCAGAGCTGCCTGTTGTCACCTTTAGCTCTGAGTCTAGTATCTACCTACCTATTGCTGTACAACACGCAGAGCTGCCTGTTGTCACATTTAGCTCTGAGTCTAGTATCTACCTACCTATTGCTGTACAACAGCGCAGAGCCGCCTGTTGTCACATTTAGCTCTGAGTCTAGTATCTACCTACCTATTGCTGTACAACAGCGCAGAGCCGCCTGTTGTCACCTTTAGCTCTGAGTCTAGTATCTACCTACCTATTGCTGTACAACACGCAGAGCTGCCTGTTGTCACCTTTAGCTCTGAGTCTAGTATCTACCTACCTATTGCTGTACAACACGCAGAGCTGCCTGTTGTCACATTTAGCTCTGAGTCTAGTATCTACCTACCTATTGCTGTACAACAGCGCAGAGCCGCCTGTTGTCAACTTTAGCTCTGAGTCTAGTATCTACCTACCTATTGCTGTACAACACGCAGAGCTGCCTGTTGTCACCTTTAGCTCTGAGTCTAGTATCTACCTACCTATTGCTGTACAACAGCGCAGAGCCGCCTGTTGTCAACTTTAGCTCTGAGTCTAGTATCTACCTACCTATTGCTGTACAACACGCAGAGCTGCCTGTTGTCACCTTTAGCTCTGAGTCTAGTATCTACCTACCTATTGCTGTACAACAGCGCAGAGCCGCCTGTTGTCACCTTTAGCTCTGAGTCTAGTATCTACCTACCTATTGCTGTACAACAGCGCCTACTGAACGCACTGCAACTCAACATAGCAGACATGGTTCTAAACCTGTTTAGTCACAAAAAGGCAAATTCATGCACCTAACAGAGTCATAGTCATATTCCATTTATTTGTCAGAATATTGTTACAGAGTTGTTACAAACTTTTAAAAGTTCATTATATTCTGCCGTTTCCGGCGTACAAATACATTTTCAGGGTTTTGGTTATTTTTTGTTAGATATAACATTGAATTAAATAAATTAGAATAACATTAAAGTTGCATTTAGTCAGTCCTTTTTGATTGGAGTCCTTTTCGAGATTTTAATTTATATTACTGGATATGAGAAGCATATGGTCGTATCTAGAAATACTCAGGTTTCCAGGAGAGCAAAAATAACATTAAAAAACATTTTTGCCAATATTTATTATTAAAACAATGAAATTGAACTGTTTTTGTAGCAAATTTTTGGTAACCATTTTTTACTTTTATTTTTTAATAAAACAAAACTTACAAAAACTTACACACACTAATACACACACACACTTATTTTTTTTTTTTAGATTAATATTAACCTCAATTTAGTACTTACTATGTTAAATTGTTATACCATAATTTTATTATTATTATTATTTTTCGTTATTATTTTTCGCTTAATTAAATCTGACTTTATGCCTGAAATTATGTAGTTTATGATAGACTCTGCGAACATTATATCTACATATTATATTCTTACGACTTTATGCTAGCAATTTTTATGAATAAACCGTCATTTTATTAACACTTTTAATGCATACGGGTTTATGTTATAGTGTCTCCCCTAAAGGTACCTATTAATAATTTCTGGAAGAAATGTATAAATAGAAATAAGGCTAGAAGTATTGTGTGGATCTTTAGATCCGACCATTCTTTATTGTGTCCAATCTATAGCAAGGTAAATAATAAATTACCTTGATAGAGCACCGACTGTTTGTGTCCACCATTTACCGCGAGGCGACATCGTGGCAGACCGACACGAACAGTGAGGGACGCACTCGTCTCTACTGACAATACAAGCTAGATGATCAGATACTCAAATCTAGTTTGTCCCTACATCAGCTTAACTCGATATTCATTAGAACCGCATTATATGAACAGGTCATTGTTTCTCGTAGCTAACGTTAGATCACAGGAAACATTAATTTTAAACTCAGTTATAAGAAAACATAAGTAGGTACTGCATGGTATACCTAATAGTGACAAGCTATTATTTTGTAAGTGAATAGCTGTTTCTGTTCTGATGAGTACCTAATAATGAAACATATCATATATGCATCTGTACTTCTAGGGCTAATGTATCTAATAATTCTTATAGTTAATACCTGGGTGGCTGGAGCAGACGGGCACCCGGCAAGCCCGACAGGCCGCGCCGGGCCCGCCACCTATTGTGAACATGACAAAACATCACGCACACAGCCGCACGCGCATCAATCCGGCCCTACACTAGCGTGTCACTCTGTGACATCACTTAACTTTCAATGTATACGTACATTGAACAAGATCGACTGCGAGCCGGCCCGGGCCGCAGACCTGTCCCGCCCCCCGCGCGCCAGTGAGTCGGGCCCGCGCGGGGTGCGGCGGATTGCGCGCCGGGCTCATGTTACAGCGGGCGGTGTACAATGAGCGGGCGCGAGTGCTGCCCGTGCAAGTGAGTGCCATTGTTTTTCATGCGACGCGTTTTTTCCTCGCATTTCGGCGGCAAACGTCGTCCAATAGCGGGCGCGCGGCGTGTTCATTGGCGGAGAGCGCGTGGGCGGGACGCGCTCGCCAATTCTTCGCGCCTTTTGGCGATACGCTCGCGACGTTCTCTATTTGTTTTTAAAATGCGTCCCGTTTTCAAAAATGTGATGGCTTTCTCCTATAGGTACCGTCAGAGGTAGACGTCCTTGTACTAGACATTCGCCCACACAACTAACTTTGATGCTTTGACAAGTTAATTATATAATCTGATAAAACAAATAGTTTAAGAGCTACAATTTTAGCTCTATATTGATGATAGGTGTAAGTAGCTTACTTTCAGTTTTTTAGTGTAAATTGAATAGGTAAGTATTTTTTTTTAAAGTATCGCCGACCTACTCGTAATATCGGTGGCCGAGATGACGGACGGGGCGCTCGGGGGACTCGGGTGACCGACGCGCGACGTGCGGTGTACACGCCGCCATAGTAAATGTGTGTCTAATAAACAAGTACTTGTATAATACAGGCCAGTGGTGTTTCCCAAGTTCGGCGTCGTCATCTGGTTCTCGGTGACGTCCCGGTGACGGCTGCGGGGGACAAACGCAGTGAGACGAAGGAGAGCAAGGTGTACTTACTCTACTTAGGTGCCAACTTGCTCGACAAACGTCTCAAATATCTACTGCGTTGGTCATATTCACGTAGAAGATAGGTATGTAATAGGTATATAGGTATATCATGAAAATTAAGGGTTTCAGCACTTGCAGATAGGGAATGCAATCTCGTCTCGCCGAGATCCCGATCTCGCGAGATCCCGGCCATATTTTACGAGATTGTATCTCGTCAAATTTCGTACGAGATCTCGCGAGATAACGAGATCGACAAATGCAGCGTGACGACGTGTATTTCATAGCGCGGCTGCGCGCGAACTGAATCCTGGCCGGCCGTGCAGCCGGTGCACCGGTTGCACAAGAGGACGATGAAGGCTTCGATATTGAAGACACTACAATGCCTCTTTCTGCCGTCTCCGCGGAAAAAAATATCACACTTCATGAAAAGCTGCAAAAATCGCTGAAAGTACTGAAACAGCCCACTGCTCGCACAACAAATTCTACAACAAATACTTTAGACATTTTAATAAAAAAAGAAATGAATTTGTACGAAGCTGGTGGAGTAAGAGGGGAACTTTTAAACTTCGTACATAACTGCCTCTCAACTGTGGTTCCCACAAGTGTTGAGGCAGAACGAGCTTTTTCAGCAGCAGGGTATTTGGCATGCAAAATCAGAAGTCGTCTGTCAGATGATACTCTCGACATGATGTGTTTTTTGAGAAGCCATTTTCAAACTAACTTGCCTTTCCGTACCTTGATAACTTCATCTGACTTCTACTTTAAACTTCTTTTATTTGATTAATACGATCTCACAACATTTATTTAAGAACTTGTGAAGTTAAGTTTTTTGTTTTGTTGTATTTATTTACCATAAGTAATGTTCCTATTACTCTTAATTATTGAAACTAAAGTAATAATTTACAAAAGACTAAATATAGATAATTATTGTTTTGTTACCAATATTGTAAGAATTTGAACTGATTAGCTACAGTAGGTATAATAATTTAATTATAGACATAAACAAATGTTATTAGAGTTAGAGACAAAATAATAAGTAGGTACTTACTCTGTTGATTTTTAAAGTAAAACTTACATTATTTTTATAACTAAGCAACGCAGTTTCTATTTAATTACATATCATGTCAATTACTAGTTCTTAAAACAAGCATTTGCATATGTTTTAATTGCGATTCTCCCAATCTCGCGAGATCCCGTAATTTGCGAGATCTCGCGAGACTGGGTTTTGAGTCTCGCGAGATCTCGCTAGGCGGAAATCTCGTACGAGATTGCATTCCCTACTTGCAGACAAACCTTTTTGATGCAGAATAGTTCAGTGGCCGATTCTAGTCAAACCGTACCATACTTAGGGAGGGACCTACTATAATCAACCCCGATACTTTCGGCACTTAGGCTATGGTCTCCTATTTTATACCAAACGTGGCGTCTGATGTTAGCGTCAACGTTTTATTCCGTTCCGATCGACGTCTGAATGCAACGCACAGCGTCGGCGGTCAATACATCCGCAGCAGAGAATGGCGTTTTAGTCGCTGCTCGCGAGCGGTCGATCCGACTGCATCACTAATTTTTTCCTAACATTGATACTTATATTGTATTTATGATTTTTGTCACTTTTATCATACACTGCATTAAAAGATTTAACTGCTTCTATCAACAATTCGTCTTTTTCTTTATTAAACCTCATCATTTTGTATGACGCGATAGACGAAAAATTCTTATTGCGTTGAATAGTCCATTCATCGAGGAAGGCTCTAGGCTTTAAACATCACGTTACGACCAATAGGAGCGGATCATCAATGGAAAATGTTGCAAAAACGAGAAAAATGTCTGAGAAATACCATCCCATTCAAGTGTTTTGGATGTTTGTTACTCAATCACGCGTAAACCGTTAAACAGATTTGGATGAAAATTGTCACATAGATAGACCATTTCCTGGATTAACACATAGGATACTTTTTATCTATACCTACCTACTATAATAATGTAAAGCTGAAGAGTTTGTTTGGTTGAACGCGCTAATCTCAGGAACTACTGGTTCGAATCGAAAAATTCTTATTGCGTTGGATAGTCCATTCATTTAGAAAGGCTCTAGGCTATAGAACACACGCTACGATTAATAGGAGCGGAGCATCAATGGAAAATGTTGCAAAAACGGGAAAATATCTGATAAATGCCATCCCATTTAAGTGTTTTGGATGTTTGTTACTCAATCACGCGTAAACCGTTAAACAGATTTAGATGAAAATTGGCACATAGATAGACCATTTCCTGGATTAACACATAGGATACTTTTTATCCCGATATTCCCACGGGATCGAAACTGACGCGGGTGAAACCGCGGGGCGTCTTTGAGGTTACAATAACCTCAAAGAATGATTAGGGTAAAACCGGGATAGATGCACCACTTTTTGAAATAGCCTCCTTATTTAAAAAATATTAATTTTATATGAATAATTTCTATGAATGTAGTTAGCTTAATCATTTATGTTGAATCACAGTTATTTTTTATTTACCTATCAATTACAAATTTTGCAGAATTTAGCTTTTTGTGGAACCCTTTTTTTGAGGATAGTTGCCTACCTGTATGGATAGTTGCCCCACCATGAAAATACTAAGAAGGATAGATGCCTGCAGTGCAGGATAGATGCCTTTTATAATGTGTAAACGAAAAATCCCACCAAATATGAGGTCGTTCTACTCTTGAAACAGCAATCGTCTCCAAAAGACATGGGTCGTATTATGAAAAACGTTTTTTATTTTTTTAAATCTTTTATTTGTTATCGTTATAAGATAGGTAATTGTAATATGACACAAAGAAACATAATAAAATTTTAAAAGTATTTGTTCAACAAAAGTATTAATTCTTAATTGTTATTATAAAATATAATTATTATTAAGTGTTAACATGCATACTCGAACTTTAAAAAAAAATTAAAACAACATAATATAGAGATCATCTCTTAATACTACTCAAATGAGGTTGATCCGGACAATGCTTTCAGTTTTCCACATCTTGAGCAATAATTTCTGAAGAGTGTACCTACAGGTTTCATGTAGCCAGTTTTGACACACTGAATCCAATCGGATATCTATCCGATTGGATTCAGTGTTATAGGTGCCCCAAGGGGCATCTGCCCCTTGGGGCACCTATACCTCGAAAAATCAGGGCAACTATCCTTTACGATAGGGATAGGTGCCCAAATATTTTTTAAATAAATTAAAAACAAAAGAGCTACTATTAACACCCAGATGAACACTTAATGAACCAGTACGTTGATGGAATAAAAAATATATTGAAATTTATAACTAGTTATAAAGTTATACAACGGCAAATACTATCTTTTAAATCTTTGACGTGTTTGTGAAGTTCGCCGTGGAGATGATTGCATACACGAGCGAAACGCATCCTCACCATACGACAGTCCGGGGACAATTGAGGTGCGGGGTGATTGCGGCTCCTACTTGTACTATTAATTCTTAGTTGCGAGTTTGGGAAGTTAGATTTTTTGAGAATGAGGCATCTATCCCACTGCGGCATCTATCCCGGTTTTACCCTATACTCAGCTTCGTCCTCGAGATTAGCATAAACACAATGTAGTAACACGTACGGTGTTGCCTTTGCGCACTGAAAGTAAAAAGCCCTATACCCAAAACTTGTTGAGAAAAAATATATAAAATTAAAAATCAGCACATTGCACTACCGTTCTCAGGTATGTCGTGTATTTTTTTTGCTTGGGCAATTCACCCAGGTACCATTCTGACACTATCTAAGTAGAAGTACCTACTACATTGCACGGCGTCTGAAAAATAACTTTGCAGACCTTGCGCAAACGAAGTACTAAGTATCTTTAATAGATCCAATGCAGCATATATTTACAGTGTGTCAGTGAAGGTCACTGTGCGTAATGTATGCATGTGGTCTTGTGACCGCCTCACCTGATGTGCAGACCACACGGAGCTGCGAGAGGAAGTGGCTCGTCCGATACGATAAGTAGTAAAGATAAGCAGCAGTGACAGGCGGACCTGTTAGGATGTCGTGATGCGCCGGCGCACGACTGCCTGCACATGTAGTAGGTACATCGGGAGAGGTTCTCAGAGCACGGCGGCGCCTGTAGGACATGATTCGACCCGTGGACGACGCGTGCTAAGTACTCAGGTGCTGTGTTACTGCCTTACTGCGTACGTCAGGTCAGGGACCAAGCTTCATAGACTGATATTTAGATTACTTACATTAACTTAGTACCTAAGTATCTATATTTAAATGTACCAATAATCACCTTCTCATGACCGTGGTGCATTCATGTTTCTAATCCATATAACAGCTGCATTTGGGCATATTTTTGTCTAAACTCTGCGACTCTGAAAACCCGAAATCTGAGTTTAAAAATCTTGGTTCTTTTTTTTTTTGTCTGGGTGAAACCTTCAAAAGGCACCCGACCTCCGGGGAGGGAGGTCGGGGAGTGTGGGATTTTAACCTTACTAAAACCGCCCCGGTGATCACCTGAAAAATCTTGGTCCTAAAAACCTTTACCTTATTCCATGATTAAAACAATAATATCCCTCGGGTGAATAGCCGTAGAAAGGTACCTAATGTTTAACCATATGAATATTACCTAACATTGGTAGGGTTTCAGTAGGTGGAAACGTTAAGTAGGTACATATCTATTATTCTGCAGTGCGTTTGACAAAGTTGACCATTCTCTGTTGTTGTCCAAGTTAGAATATAGGTACCTACTCATAATTGTATACATGGCTCACTTTTAAACTGGTTCACATCTTATTTATTCCATCGATTGCAAATTCTTGTTGTAAATGGCTATGAATCTTACCCATACTATGCCGACTCAGGAGTTCCTCAGGGTTCTCACCTTGCACCGGTTCCTGGCAGCTGATAGTATGTCATGCTCACTCAAATGTCTCTCTGACGGTGGCGTGTGTATTGGATCATTTAGCTCCCTTCAAAATGGTTGAGCTAAATGGTGCTGATTTATGCGTCATGTTCGTGAACGGGCGCCGTCAGTTGGGGCTGGTCATCACTTAGCTGCCTCGGCTTATTTTAAATTATTTTATTTCTGGATTGTTGTTTGTTAAGTACTATTTGTTGTACTCTGGACGCTCTTAACGCGTACGTCTTTCTTATTTTTTTACATCGTTCTTACATTATATTATAATTTTAATATCAAAAGTAATGATGTAACTAATATTTTTGTAAAATATAATTTTAAAAGAGTGTCCATGGAGTTTCTTGCCCGTTCTTCTCCATAGGTACCTATGCTTTGGAATGGGCAACTAGCTTAATATTTTCTGACTGACCGACTTCTTGACAATTCAAAAGTGCCTGTAAATGGTTTAATTGAAATAAATGCTTTGAGTTTGAGTTTGAGTTCTATTTTTACTCTTCATTAACGATATTACTGTCCAAATCCATCACTGTAAATATCTAATGTTTGCCGACGATCTTATTTATAGATCTATAACTTCAAATGAAGATTGCTACCCTAATTCAGGAGGATTTGGACAGAATTAAGCATTGTTGCAGTCTTAATCACATGAAACTTAATGTACAAAAATGTAGCCATATAAGGTTCACAGGGAAAAAACAGTCCAATACTGTCTCATATAATAAAAAAGGATCATTATTGGAAACTGTAAATGAGGTTCGTGATCTTAGCATTATCATGGACAGTAAAGTCAACTTCAGAAGCCATATTGATAATATTGTTACGAAATCAGCACGGCTACTAGGATTTCTTAAAAGAAGTACTAAAGGGTTTAAGCTGGTAAGAACAAAAATTGTGCTATGTAACGCCTTAGTTCGGAGCCACCTTGAATTTGCCAGCGTGATGTGGAGCCCGCACTATGCAGTACACTCACAAAGAGTAGAAAGCATCCAAAGGGCCTCCACAAAACACCTAGCATATCCTTCGGTGATATATCTCCCCGGTTTTCATACGAACAGCGTACTCAATATTACATAATGATTACTCTGCGCGACCGTCGACTGGTACAAGATCTCATGTTCTTTTTCAAATTGGTTAACAATAGAATGAATTGTGATAAATTAACTGAACAAATTGGACTAAAAGTCCCCAGATATCCCATTACCCATTTGTTCTGCACTAAAGCATCCAACACAAATATAGGAGTAAACTCACCTCTAAATAGTTTTAGCCGAGAGATGAATTCTTATGAATTAAATCCACTCCTGATGTTGACATATATCATGACTCCTAAAAAAACTTTAAAACCCAAATTTTAAGGCCCCAAAGCACGCAACCTCCTATCCTATAATTTATATCATATTATATTTATGTTTACATAGTTAGTTTTTTAATTCGTTTTTCATTTAATTTTAATAGATTTTGTTTTTACCTTAGGTTATCACTGTATTTGAGCATGTTGGTTCACCTGTTATTGGCAACTGTATAAGCACATAACTGTTACCTGTTATTTGACATTTTGTATACAGAAGCGATTTGTGTACCTTTATAAATAAATAAAATTAAAATAAATTATTATATCGTTAAAGAATTTAAGGCTTCAGGACTGGCTACCACATGAGGCAAGATTTTTTATTGGTATGCAACTCCCACTGCGACTCCTACATGACATAATTCGAAAATAAAACTTTTTGAATAGAGGAACTTCCAGCCCTAAAAAGGAGTGCAACATGGGTCTTTCGCATTTAAATCAGCGTCACCCTTCGCGACACAAAACAAACTTAATATCGGTCAAGAGTCCTCAGCATGTCACCCCTCAAAGAAATGCCTCCCCTCCCGCGAGCACAGATCAGGGGGGCGCTCATTATCCGAGCACAGGCTCCGCAGTCGGGTGCGAGTCACTCGACACCTGTACCGTGTAATTGTCTCGTCGGCAACACTCCGGCACTCCGCCAGACGCGACGAGCTCACCGACCGGCACATACCCACTCACCACTTTGTGACATAAATTAATGATCTTTGTTTCGTTGACATGACGTTAACTTTGGCGTGACATTGAAGGGTATAATGAAGATTTTCATAATGCTTTGCGTACTCACTACTTGCCACTATGGTCTTCTCCCACAAAATCACGGTGTAACAACCATTACAAGGGGTACTTAGGGGTACTATCTGACTTTTCGTCTTCTTGCAGCTCATTTGACATTGAAGTAGAAAATATGCAAATAAAACACTCCACAGACAGCCTGCAAACATGTTTTACCAAAATTTAATATTCATATGAACCAGACTATTTTATGCAAACTTTTTTCAGGGAGTGCAAACAAAGCAATTGATTCATGTACTTGGAGTCGTGTTCAATTGTCAATTACTAATGATATTAAAACAATCACGTGGCGTGTTTGTGATGCAAATGTAGGAGATTTCCCCCGCCCTGCCCGCGCACCGCTTGCGCCCCGCCCGCACCCTCCGCCTTCAAATCAACACTTTTACAGCGATGAGACGCACTTCAACACGACACTCGCACATTATAATGGACGCATTAATTGGTAGACAACAAAATCAAATCCTTTTGTCGTTTAATGAGTTTAATTTAAATTGCTAAGTACCTCTGAACATAGCTGTACTTACCTAGAGCTGCAGCGATCAGCACACCTTTAGACGAGAATCACAGATACCGATCTATTAATGTAAGTACCAGATTCTTTATCAAGCTTGTCAGATCCTTAACAAATAAAATATCGATGGATTATAATTAAGTATTATGAACTTGGAATTATCATTTCATTTTATTTTCATTAGATAGGTATGCCCGCGACTTCGTCCGCGTGCAAAGCTAGTATTTTTATAAAAACATAAAAAGAAAAACATTTAAAAATGTAAAAAATAGTAGCCCATCGGCATCAGGAACAGGGTCCAATCTGCGGGTGGTCTGGATCAGAGAGAGAAACCTCCTCACTCGGCGTGTCCAGAAGGACTGCTTTCTGAATCAAGCCCTTGGTCCAGCCATTATCCGTAACGATTAAATCATCAGTACAATGCTTGCTGCGTCCACGTCCCACATGACGACAACCTCGCGTGCTTGATTTTATTTATCTTTCTCAGCCTTCACGAGATTATCTTCATGAGGGTTTCTTCGCCAAGGAGAGCGGGGTGAGGCCCTTGTCCACTGCGGCCACATCTCGGTGCATACGTCAGTTTGAAGGAAATATTCACTGAGACTGCAAATCTCGCTGTTGTGGAGGATTAACCTCGACCCCAACACTTCCGCGGGATGTACAGTCTCATCACTGATGACCGTGGGTGAAACATCCGATATGCCGTCAGCAATGGCGCGTCAACGAACTTGAAATTGTATTTTTTTTTATTACGAAAATCATCGGCGTAGACTTTTCGTAGTACTTGCTACGCCGCAGTAGAGCACAATATGCAACTACTAATAAAACCGTCGATTGGTACCCAACTACCCAGTACAATACAGACATTACAACATAAAGCCTGAACAATAAAGTTCTTGAGACAAAGACCAATAAACAATCTACAAGCTCGACGACACACCGCTACGAATTAAGCGCGACTTTAATTAAGAGTTTTGAGTGAAATATTTCCAATAAACAGTATTGAATGGTCGGTGTGTGCGCAGGAGGGGTGTCGCTCGCTAGTTGCGCACAGTCACGTGGCGGCCGCCGTCGCAGCGATTGTTTGTCCACAATATTACACAGAGTAAACAAACACCACGCTACACTCCAGGGAGCAGAAGCCCCGTAACGACGGTAACATTTGTGAAATGACTTGTTTTTAAGTGAAAACTTCTTTAGACGCGCTGGACATTTTTTGAGATGGGAAAAAAACCATTGCATTCGCGACACTGTTACCGTAACCGACACCTCTGTTTTAAATGTTGGCCATTATAAAGACATCAACGCGCGGTACATTTTCTTTGGGAAGAATGACCTTCAATCATATTTATAAAATTACTATGCTTTTTCAAGTTTTCACTTCTGTCGGCACTCCTGGAAGTGCCATTGTTATTGTTTTTATTGCTATAGGTAACATTACATGATTCTGTGTGTAAGCTTGAGCTCGGCGCTGTCGCAGGTAGCCGATACTATTCCCAGTTTCCCGTTCAGTTCTGATGAGTACGTGTGTACTTTTGTTATATATAGAACAGCTACAGCAACAATCGATCTCGGCTCGTTGTTGATTTTGTACTCACATGTTGTAGTTCTACTGGCATAATATTTACTATTGCGAAGCGGGACATAGCGCCGTGTCGTGTGACGGGGACTGCCCGCACAATGTCCCAGCGGGAGGCGCGGGCGCCGCCGCCGCGATCAAAGGGCAGCACTAATGCCATTAAACCGATGCCCTAATGATCCGTTATATGTCAATATTCATAAAGAGCGCATTGATTGGCGCGGGGTGTATTACTGTGTGGATTTGTTTGTAAACCGCTCTGATTCTCAAATAACAGTTACCCTACGGTATTGATATCAAAAGTTCGTAAACGACCCGTTTTTTGTGATAGATTAAGACGAAATATTTAATTTCATCAACTCGGCAGAATACACGGGAAAAACATCATCTAAACTTTTACGTAAATAATATTTATTAAATAAGAACGTATGGGAGACATCATTGCAGAGTCGAAACTACCGAAGTTACAAAAACCACTGAAGATTTTTTGTATTAAGGTGGAAGCGCTAAGGTAGCCCGCGAAATTCAAATTTTCTTACGTTTTTTGCAATTTGCTGGTCAGCATTAAGTTGTACGTTGATTAATATATGAATCGCGGCCATAAGAAATATGTGTTTACAGAATTATAATCATTAAAGTCATCAACACAACTCTCTAAGACCACGTAAGTCCAAAGAATGATGATTTCATGAAATAGGTATTCTTGAGACTTACGTGGTCTTAGAGAGTTGTGTTGATGACTTTAATGATTATAATTCTGTAAACACATATTTCTTACGGCCGCGATTCATATATTAATCAACGTACAACTTAATACTGACCAGCAAATTCCAAAAAACCTAAAAAAAATTGAATTTCGCGGGCTACCCTGGCGCTTTCGCCTTAAGGAGAAGAGTAGGCATATGCAAAAAAGATTTTAGAATTAAATTCTAAAGTTTAATGCTTTGGACTAGTTTCAACTACCTTCAAACTCATGTTGAAGAGCAACGCACTTGTTTCGATTAGCTTCATACTAGTAGGTACTTAACTACTAGCTTTGCACAAGTCACGACTAGCTTCGGACTAGTTTTGAAGAGCATTGGGCTAGTTTAAACTATCTTCGGGCTTCTCCTTTATCATTTGAGCCCAGTAGGTGGCCTAGTTGATTGTGGCTTCAGTGGCTGCATTCTTCAAGCCATCCAAGGTGCAGGTGAACGGGCACTCAGGGCACTCCAGCAAGTGGGACATGGTCTGACTGGAGGCACCGCACTCGCACTGGGTACTCGGTGGGTCAGTACTACCTACTTGGGTATACTACTACTACTAATATTCTATAGTAAGTACATATTAGTTAATAACAGGATAGGCGAAGGACAGTGATTTCTAAAAATAATGCCATTGAAAAGTAAATTATACAAATCTGACACGGACATAGTTTTTAATTTGTCCGTAGCGGGCATGCGCGCGGGGTGTGTGGCGGCGCGGCGGGGCGCGGGTCGGGGTGGCGGGCGGGGCGCAGGTCGCAGTGGCGGTGCGTGGGTCGGGGTAATCCCGGCCGGCAATAAGCCCGGATCAACCGCTCTAATGAAAACTGTCGCCCGACAAACAAGCCCGATAGATGTCGCCGTTAAATTAAACTATTTCGCGAATACATTACTCGAGCCCGTTCGGACATGCGCGGCGCGCCTCCTCCTCAATTAGACGTTTATTACTTCCAGCCTGTCTCACATGTTGCCCCTAACATTTTTATTACGAAATCAAGGCTTATGGATTGATTACACATAAACATTTTGGCCTACATTTTGAAATTCCTTCTCATTCCCCATTGAATCTCTGAACTGATTTCTATTAGTGATATTTCATTACTGTACATAGAATACAATATTTAAAAACAAAGGAATTGCTTCAAGGTCTGGGAACGATTCCGCAGGAAACATAGTTTTTATCATTTTTGTCTGTTTATGTTTGTCTGAATGTATGATCCAGCATCACGCAAATATTTCGGGATAGATTTTGTACAAATTGTGCATAGATATTCCCTCTATGTCTGGTAAGTCTGTAAGCTACAAATTGCTTTATGTGCGTATTCTTCTATTATACATATACCGCAAATTGTAAAAAGACGGACCTAAAGGTAAGAATATTGCAGATAATTACAAATTTAACCTTTTGAATGATTTTCATAGCGCTTTATGGAGTTAAGTAGTCAATCATGAAATATATATATGTCGCATCCGGTCATGCATTTGACTAGTCGGAACGCTAGCGCCATCTGGTGGCGCTTGACAGAGTCTAGCCTGAGTCCGTGGGGGTTAGAAAACAGCTCGACAGAACGATGTGGAGCTCACTTTGGACTTTGGACTTGGAGATTGGACATCGTACGGACAACATGTGCTCAGAAACTGTCCAGCGTTCCGTATCTGGTTGTGTCGTGTACCTACTGTGTGTAATTTGCTAGTGTGACTAAATTGTTCGTGAAATTATAATCTTATTTGAACTGCAAACGGTTTTTCTATTGCGCAATAACCAACACATACCCACTGTACGCCCACAATAGTTAAATATGGCTGATAATAACGAGACACACTATACCTTCTCCGTTATCAGAAGTGGGATTCGTGTTGGTTGATGCGCAAAATGAGAACGCTAAGAGTGAAAGTGACCGTTGACATTTTAAAAACAAAGTGCAAACTGCGAACGCTTATTAAATAATCGTGTGGACCTGTTAGAGTTGAACCCAGACAAGCCAGATACGGATGCGCGATCATAGTGAATGTTGTTTTGGGCATAGGCTGTATGCAGGAATACCTTTGCCCAGTGACGCGCCAGTTGCGCCCTACCGCCATGTTAGAAGAAAAAGTGTCTATAACCGGCGTTTGAGTGAACCCGTTCCCGTAATTAGAAACGCGATAGGATGCGTATGCAAACGTAACAGCACACAATACGACAGCTGATTTGTGTTTTGCTGAAAATTCACTGCAAGGAGGTCAACTTGTGGCCGTCATTAAGGCGCACAAAGGAAGCAGTATCAACGTGGCTATCGTAAATAGTACGAAGGACGTAGCGTGGAGCTACCAGTGACGTGGAGTGACTTCAAGAATCGAGCCAAGCAGCCCGCAGCCGTCGGTGAAGGCCTTCGTGTGCTGCAAGTGAGGGAATCCTGGACATGTTGCGGCCCGGTGCACGAGAAGTGGCAGCCAAGCAGATGGTGGAGGTGGTGCACGCGCTGCAAGCAGCAGCGGCGAGTGGATGTTTGCGTCGTACAACTACCCGCAGGCACGTTGGAACATAAAGGTCAGCTGTATTGTTTTTGTTTACTATTCTGGTGCTGAATGCTCGTTAGTAAAAGCGAGTTGTGCAGCCAAATTAAGTGGCAAACGAGTTAATAATGTTGTTGCGTTAACTGGTATTGGTTAAACGCGTGTATTCAGCACAGAACAAATTATAAGAAGCGTTGCGAACAGCGAGCCACAACTTGAGATTTTCTTACATTTCTACACGACCGACTGCGTAAAATAACTGACGTTGACATGCACGTAGGTGACGATGACGAGACTAGCCATGACGAAAATGATAACGCTGACAAGACTAGTTGAATACTAAGTAGTCGACTTAAGATTTAGATTACCTAGCATAGTAAGAGTTTTCTTATAATCTGTAACATTATAGGAAAAATAAAGTAACATGTTGAACAAACCTACTTTAAGAATTATTTTGTTAAAGGCTCGAAATGATTATCTTGATGGTGTTGTTTGTGACCGGATGGAGGTCGATTGGTTTGATGCTTATAGCCGGATGGAGGTTATAAGTGTGATGATGAAGACCGGATGGAGGTCGATTGGTTTGATGCTTATAGCCGGATGGAGGTTATAAGTGTGATGATGAAGGCCGGATGGAGGTCAGAGTATGAGCATTGCAATATTTTAATGAGTTTCCTATTATTTTAATGAGTATGGGTGTTGTTCGACATGTCGGCTTTGAGAGAAAGTTTGTTGTGATTTTCGTCAGAACCTGTAATAATTTTGGTCAGCATTGGCCGAGTGGAACATGCACTGCTGTTGATTTTTTTTGGTTTCAGGTTAACACACAAGGACACGTGCAAGCAGAATGACAGTGGTGGACAGCGCTGCCCAAGTAACATTTTAGGTTCTAGAAAGGTTTTGAAAAGGTTTTGCAAGGTTCTAGAACCTTTTCAAAACCTTTCTAAAACCTAAAATGACCTAAAATGTTACTTGGGTGTACTCTTTGGATCTCCTGTACGAATAATCGCTGATCAAGGACGGTGCTTTTCGAGCGAGGAGTTTCACGACTTCTGCCAAGGAGACGGTGGATTGCAACCACTACAGCCATTAAGCCAGCTACAGATCTATTGTCTTTTGAATTTGGTGAGTCGTTTTCATTTTGTTTTGACTCTGGTACAGAGTGCTTCCCTGGTCAACAACGGCAAAGAACGGTTACATTGTTAGGTATAGCCCAATCTAGTTAACGATGCAATTTTTAAATACGCTCACGATAGGTTATGAATGATGCCAGTAGGTTATGTACCAGTCGAAGTAGATTGTGATCACAGTGGTAGTGAGCTATGAGCAAGCCTGAGTAGTGGGAACCACGCGAGTAGGGGTTCTCTGTCGGCCGTAGTAAAAGGTGTGTAGTCACAGGGGTGATACACGTGGATCCATGCGCTGGATGTGTGAGAGCAATGCGATTGCTGGTCGGCCGGAGTGCCGTGGCGTTAGAGTGGTTTACTCGTGTGTGGGTTTCCAGGTATCTAAGGCTCTTAGTGAAAAAGATTATTGTTGTAATGTGGATAACGATGGTACATGGCTCTGGTTGATTTTTTTTGTTATGATTGATTAAAGTTTGATTACATGGCTCTGGTTGAATCGAGTACGCTCATGAGGCTAAGGCATATGTCATGGCACAGGCCAAGGGATCAGAGTATTAATGACGAATTTGAGGAAAGCCAAGTAAAAGTCTTGTTGTTGAAACAGAGTAGAGATTAAGTCGAGTGATAGTGGTGAATCTTAGTTCGGAGGTCGGGGTCTTGTAGAGACCATAGAGTCCGTGGGACTCGGAATTCAGGAGGAATTCAAAGTAACAAACATGAGGTTTGTTGTAGGGGCTTAGTGAAAAGCCACAGGCCACGAATAAGATTCCTGCTGTGTTTTGTTATGCTCTAAGGATGTTTTATTAGCTGCTCTATCATGTTTACTTGATTATTTAATTTGTGATCTTGAGATTTGGGAATCAAATAATGATTGATACTCTGAACTCTGCAATTTTTTTAGTTTGTGCGAATTTTCATTGTGTTGTTTTGCCTGTACCATATTTGGTCAGGAGTGACCGAGCTATGAGATACTTTGCGGGGTATGTTTGTTTACAGATTAACACACGAGGACGTGTGCATCGCAGGATGGCCGTGTCGCATCCGGTCATGCATTTGACTAGTCGGAACGCTAGCGCCATCTGGTGGCGCTTGACAGAGTCTAGCCTGAGTCCGTGGGGGTTAGAAAACAGCTCGACAGAACGATGTGGAGCTCACTTTGGACTTTGGACTTGGAGATTGGACATCGTACGGACAACATGTGCTCAGAAACTGTCCAGCGTTCCGTATCTGGTTGTGTCGTGTACCTACTGTGTGTAATTTGCTAGTGTGACTAAATTGTTCGTGAAATTATAATCTTATTTGAACTGCAAACGGTTTTTCTATTGCGCAATAACCAACACATACCCACTGTACGCCCACAATAGTTAAATATGGCTGATAATAACGAGACACACTATACCTTCTCCGTTATATATATATATATATATATATATATATAGGATGAATTTTTGAGATGGGGCAATACTCGTAAGAGCAGGTAACTGCCACCGTTGTCTCTACAAGAAAACGGTATCAGGGGACTGTCCTTGACTTTAATAAATTTTGATCTGCATTAATTCACAGATTTAAAAAAAAAATGTACTGGCAGCAAGATTATATATATACATATATGTATATATATATATATATTGTATTCTAATTGAATTAACGTTGAATAAATATGCGAAATATTATGTCGGCTAATTTGTTGATTAATAATTTAAACAAAAAAGTCTAAAACTACCAGATGGTAGCTTTTTAACACCTAAGCAACTTTTTAGTTTTACTAATGTTGCCATCTTTGAAAACGTCATTATTAGAGACCGAAGCTTTTAGGTCTTACATAATAGAGGAAAACTTGGCAACACAGGTCTAGCCCCCGTAGGTATTCCAAAGTTTACCCAATGAGACGACCCCGCCTGGTGCTAATTATAATTGTCGGGAGATCATACACGGCGAGCAGTGCGGCGCAACTCGGCGCGAGGAGGGTGCGCCGCGGACGAGACGACACGCTAAAAACTCGGCTCCGACCAATTTATTAGAGCGGCCCATACATATGTATGTATTGTTATGGTGACCCGGCGACGCTGAAAAACTCCAACTAATGAAATCGATTGAATTATACATTAGAGTAGGGGCCATTTTGGGAATTACTCGCGGCCCCGGCGCAGGAAAAACCATCCTCGCGGCGCTCTTCAAGACTGATCAATTTTGTGATTGCCGTCAATATCAGCCACATTAGTTGTTCTTACCGATACAACGTTACCAATATATTAATTTTTTTTTGTTAGACCTTATTTCCAAATGAACATTAAAAACTATGTGTTTGGTATTGCCGATCTAATTCTAATCAGTCGTTTGTCAGCTTCGATTAATATTATTGGCGCGCGTCGCCTTACGTACGTATGAAGCTTTTATTTTTTCTTGACTGTACTTACCTGTCTAAGATAAAGTGGATAAGACATATTAAAACAGGAGACGACCTAGCAGGGGATCGAGGAGGGGGTGTGGACCGGAATAAATCGTATACTTATTGTGTGCTTCAAGTACACAATAGTGTAATGTGGTGTAAGTTCGACATTTACTTACTTTGTTTAGTTATTCCATAGGAACCTATAACAGTACATTATGATATAATTATGTGTGCTATGATCAATGTACACGCGTTTCATACGACGTTTTTCAACACACTTGCAAGGAAAGAAACAGATTTGTATTGTTAAATATTAACTTATATGGAAAATGGCGCGCTGGTTTTGTTTTTCCGCAAGTGTAAATAAAATCACTGACAAAACCTCTAAACAGCCTATAAAAAAAATATAAACACAATATAATGTTTAGACTGATCGTAGTGCTGTCGTATGTCAAATTGTAGTTTAGTTAGTATGGAATTAGAAAGTACTATTGGCTTAGAGAAATATACATTAGTACAGTGAGAATCCGCAATAATAGAACGCCAGTCATGGTATTTTCCGTTTGGTTTCGGAAGGGACCACGGACAATTTTTTTATTTTTATAAAATGGGTTTGTTCTTGACTCTAGTCTAGGTCAGAGGTGACAGAGACAAAGTCTACGATGGAGTGAGCTTACCCAGAAGAAGCCTGTGGTAGTCGGAAATCATATTTTGATCAAGATAAAACCTGACACTGACCTGAAAATTGCAAAAAACATAAGACAATTTGAACTTCGCGGTCTACCACTGCGCATTCACCTTAAATTGTCCGTGGTCCCTTGTCACCTTAAGGTAAATAAATTATAGTTAATTTTGGGACCGAGGACTATATAGACTATTAAAAATAAAACGCGTATCTCTGACTAGTAAATAGTTAACTGTGGCGTTATCGCACTAGTGAAATAACATAAAGTAAAAAGCACGCGTTTTAATACACTGCATTATGGACCTAAAAGCGGTTCAATAAGAGCCACTTTACGAGCAAGTGTGTTGAAAATAATTATATTGGGACATTTTTTCTTCCACAGTTTTTGGTATTAATGTACTCGTGACTGTTTCATTGTTTGGAACATCGACAAACATTTAACATGCGCCAGTAGGTCTATCTATGTATGTATTTTGTTTCGAGAGAACCTCTCGGTGCGAAGACGTCATTGGCTGCTTATCACGCGTCCGAGGTAGGTACCCTAAAAATAGGGCACGTAGCGGGTGTTTGAAGGACTCGGCTCATGCGTATGGAACACTATGGATTATTCTGGAAAATCTCCGGGCGCTGTCACTCAATTCAAATGCATGGTAATGTGTCACGTTGGCACACGTGACACAAACATGCGTTATTTTTTATTGACACCCGCCGTGCCTACCTACGCTAAGATTTCAATAAAGTAGGCACGACCGTGTGTGCACACTATACATACCGTGCCATCGTTAACATCAGGTGTCACAGTTACCGATCAGTGTGCAGCAGTTATAGCTCGGCACTGGGTGGTAGCTTGCACTACCCTGCATCAAATGAACTTGGAAGTCCTCAATGCTCATACAGGTTTTAAAAACTGTTTTGGTATTTTTATTTATTTGTCGCATCCAGTCATGCATTTGACTATTCGGAACGCTAGCGCCACCCGGCGGCGCTTGACAGAGTCTAGCCTGAGTCCGTGGGGGTTAGAAAACAGCTCGACAGAACGATGTGGAGCTCACTTTGGACTTGGACATTGGACATCGTACGGACAACATGTGCTCAGAAACTGTCCAGCGTTCCGTATCTGGTTGTGTCGTGTACCTACAGTGTGTAATTTGCTAGTGTGACTAAATATTGTTCGTGAAATTATAATCTTTTTGAACTGCAAACGGTTTTTCTATTGCGCAATAACCAACACATACCCACTGTACGCCCACAATAGTTGAATATGGCTGATAATAACGAGACACACTATACCTTCTCCGTCATATTTATTATTAAACTTACACACACTATCTTTACAGGATGACCTCAATACAATAGCGGTTTGCAAACACATACCTACAAAAAATAAAATGAAAAATCTACTTACAGCTAATACTTAAAATAAAAATCTAAACTTTAAAAATACAAAGCACTTTACACAATACATAACAATCTAACACAGAATATTAATACTTAAATATAACTAACATAATTCAAAAAAACTCTTGCGAATTCACTCAAATTGCACGAAAATATGTCAATTCTCTCATGGACTTCATTTAGTACACATATTGCGCGGATGAGGGGTGTTTTCGACAGCAGGTTGGTTTTGGCAGCAGGCACGGCCAGCACATGTACCGATCTGGCACGCACAGCTTCAGGTGACGCAGCACACCTGGGTTATGAGCTACTCCACGCAGGAGCTTTAGCGCATACGCCGCAAGTGTAAATTCCCGACGCACTCTGAGTTCGTTGTACCCCACCATACCCAGTACAAACAGTGTAGGATACATCAGCGGGTAAAATGGGTAAACCCCATAAAGTTTAAAATACAAGTGTCTTGTAAATTTATTTTGTACTCGCTCTAGCATGACATTGTATTTCGCTTCATGAGGAGCCCAAATCACCGCACTGTGTTCCAAGTGACTCCTTACCAAAGCGTCATACAGCACCCTGAGCGTGGTAACGTTTGTGAATCCCTGCGACTGTCTCAGCACGAAACCCAGGTTTCTGTACGCCTTCTTGCAAATCTTAACTATATGATCCCGGAAAGTTAGATCCGCATAGAACGTTAGATAGGTAAGTAGTACTCCTAGATCTCGTACCTGAGACACTCGCTGCATCGGCGCTTCCTCTACTTTGTATTCGTAGGCTAAGGCTGCAGTCTTCGCGCGCGTAAATGTCATCACAGAGCATTTCGCTGTGTTGAAAAAGAGTTTATTTTTTTGGCTCCACTCTACCACTCTATCTATGTCTTCCTGCAATCTCTCACAGTCCGACTCACCCTTGACCTCGAGCAGGAATTTGATTTCATCTGCAAACAATGGTAAGTCATTTATCATTAAAATTTGAAACAACCAACGGTGAAAAGCTTTCAGCCTACCGGCTAACAGTCTCTTCTCCGTTTACTATGTCTGAAATACTTACTTAGTTTGAACCAAAAATATTCTTAGACATTTTATGCCTAATTGTAAGTATTGAAACCTAGCTACCTACGTCAAGTATGTACGAGTACCTAATCGATGAAACGATAATAGATACCGATATTTTATTTAACCTAATAAGAAGTACTAGAAATAAGTTTACGAACAAAAGCTAGTGAGAATATCGTGTGCGCTACGATAAACAACAATTGTATTTGTGCGCGCCGCCAGGGCTGGATCGCGCGCGGCCCCCAGGGCTGGCTCGCGCGCGGCTTGCACGAGCGTGTGTGCTGCAGCTCCGCCGAGTAGGTGCTCCATGCGCCAGCTCACAAATAATATAAAGACATCGGCATAATCAGCCTATAACGTTCCCACTGCTGGGACACAGGCCTCCTTTCTTTGAGAGAGAGTGGGCCGCAATTCACCACGCGGGCCTAGTGCGGGTTGGTAGATATCACATGTCTAGGACATTTGTTTCCCTCCTCACGACAGAAAGGCAAAGACAAGACAAATTTAAGGACATACTGAGAATAAACCGTAGGCGCATCTATGATAAATACGCGATTATAATATGTGTAGATAGATGATCTATCTACACATATTATAAACTAGCTGCGCCACGCGGTTTCACCCGCATAAGTTTCGATCCCGTGGGCCGTGGGAATATCGGGATAAAAACTATCCTATGTCCATTCCCGGAACTCAAACTATCTCTATACTAAATTTCATCTAAGTTCAGCGGTTTAAGCGTGAAGAGGTGACAGACACACTATCGCATTTATTAACCGGATTCCAAAAAGGAAGAGGTTATAAATATGTTCGACTTTATGTATGTTTTTTTTATGTATACCACCATATAAAATTGTAAGGGTATACTCTCGAGGTGGTCTCATTGTCATTAAGTTGGAATCTGATGAGAGGATCCCATGGAAATCGAGGGAATCCCTCAAATTCATAGGCAAACCTATAAACCGATTTGGGCATTTTTTAAAGTAACTTGAGCATTTGCTCTCGGAAATCATAATTTGGTAAAGTGGAGCTGATGATGAAGACCACAGATAGCCATATTTCACGGGTTGCGATTCGATTAAGTACTTTAATAGCAAATTTATGCTCGTCACAATGCGTATGGTGAAATGGAGCTGATGGTGAAATATCAGGATAACTCCTCAACAATTAAAGTCCCAGCATCGGGAAAAGCAATATTTTGTAAAAAGCGATGAGCATGTTGACACTATGCCATTGTAACTTAGATAAATTTATCAGCAGACCCACTAAAAAGCGACAAACAAAAACTTTTTAACAAAAAAAATCGACTTCCAAAAAAACTACTAAGTGAAAAATAACTTTAAGTTCGGAAGTCGGTGGCAAAAAACTAAAATACAGATCCAAAGACACCGACTCCCGAAATTAAAGTTATTTTTTACTTTGTAGTTTTTTTGAAAGTCGTTTTTTTTTTGTTATAAAGTTTTAATAATACTAGTATGGATTAAAGTTGCTTGTCGGGTCTGTCTGTGTGGCCGTTGTCCTTCACGCAACGGATTTTGATGAGGTTTTCACCATCATTTAGAGAATTTGTTCCGGAAGGTTTATGTGTATAATACATGTGCTATATTACAGAAATCTTTTGCATATATTACAGAAATCTTGGTTTTGACATGTCGCAATATTAGTAGATTGCAGCCGTGCGAAGCAAGGGTGGGCTACTACTTAGTTTACAATACCTAAATGATGCAGTCAAAAGAAAAAAAAGTAAAAACCGAAAGGTTTTTACTCTAGATAGGTACACCAACAGCTTCTATGTATAATAATAAAATTTAAGTATCTAAAGGATTTTCAGGGATATTATGGAGATTTTTCAAAAAGTAGCCGTCCACTCTCTTCCGCATGGGAGAGGCGGTCTGACACGTAAAATCTAGAAGATCTATTTTCCAGCAATCTTTGAAGAGCTGAAGAGAATCATGGGTCCATGGTGCATCGCTTTGTCTCCTCTGCACTCACATGAATATTAGATAAGTAAGGAATGAATCGAGCTCGCGATGTGCGTGTGAACTGAGGGACTAGACTGGAATTCGCAAAATAAAAATCGTAGGATTTAGTAGAAGACTTAAAACAATTGTAGAACAAATCTGGGAATTTGTAAACAAATATATTAAAAACTACAGCCCTTAAAGTGTGGTCCCTCAGTTCTCACAGACCATCATGGCTGATGGTCTGTGAGAACTGAGGGACCGCACTTTAAGGGCTGTAGTTTTTTGTAGCGAATTCCAGTTGGGTCCCTCAGTTCACACGCACATAGCTCGCGTGGGTGCGAAGGTAGAACTGACTGATAAACTGAACTAATTTATATTCGATTTAAAACGATTAGCAACCTGCCTGGAGCAAACCCAAACGCGATGCCAATTGTTTCACATTCAAAGCTAATTGAATTCACATAGTTACGTTAATGAATAATCTTAAAATTGGAACACTGGACATTTCCTCTATGACGGACCGCGTAGCTACTGGTAGGCGAAGTGCGCTGCAGCCCTGGGCGCGGCCGGAGCGGGAGTCGATGCGCGATATGCAAATGGCCGCTACCGTATTGACCGCGCTATTGTTCCGCCGCTTCTCTTTTATTTCCTGTAACGATGCGCGCCGTGGCGGCCGCTCATACGCATGTAACTTATGGCTCCCAAACCACTCGCACAATGAACGCCGACCGTTTTGTTCATATAACTCATGTTTTGTTTTAAATCCAAGGTATTGTCGATTGTTCACTCATACCTTACGAGGGGATATTTTAACTTCCACGCTGCTATCGACGTCCCTTTTGTGGTACAGAGGTACCTACACAACAATATTGTTATCTTTCAGGTTGCTGTATAAGGCAGGTGAGAGTATAGAACTTCCTGGTCGTGATGTAGTGCGATGCAGTGTCTGCTGTGCGTGTGGAGCGTTATCTTAATTGGTGACCTTGTAATTTATAGTTAGTTAGGCAGTAACAGCCCCGCGCCCCGCGCACCGTTTCCCCGCCGGATGACAGATGTGGCGCGGCTAACTACCGCGCCTACGAGGAGCTAGCCAGAGATGATGACATTGGTGATCGTGAGTTGGGAAACTGAGACAATACTTGAAAATTGTAGACTGGAACAAACCCAGAATAAGTAATTATAGCTCAACCAGTTTTTAATAGCTCTATGTAAAACATTGCTGCGGTGCCGAAATCCAAGTCCCTTATAATTGTGTTGTGGTTGTTAGTTTATTTTGGTATTATGGTACAAAGCAAACTTCCTGCCTGCAAGAACCATATTATATTTCTATGCATAGTCCCCTAAATAGCGGAAGGTAGAACACTGTCCCAAGTTTGAATATCCGCGAGCTGCGTGCCGCCTGAGCCTGCCCCGCCGGCCGCGGAGCGACAGCAGCCGCTCTGTGAATGTGCTCAGCTAATGTAATCACAGATCGAGATGAGCAATACGTAAGACAACATTGATTTACTGGATCCCGCTTAATCATAACACGCTATATATTGCGCATGTAGTACATCCCCATACGACGGACGTGTGTGTGGGCGCCGGTGATTACGTCTTATCAATGTGTACTACAAGTTCTTGCCGAGTAATTACGTTAAACCTGCCACGCATTAGTTATCTTGTCTGCGCCACACGACACTTCTGACAGAATAACTAACAAATACAGCATAAATATCCGATACGCCCTGGATTGTTCTATGTAGAGAGAAAGTATACGAGTGGAGCTAAAGCTATGCTCATAATAACGAATCTTTATCTGTTCGCAAGAGCAAGCTTTTCTTTCAGTCAATCAGTCTTAAAAACCTTGGGGCTTCTCATCCTCGAACATGTTCTATGTTAAAGGGCGAGGTGCTGACTGTGCAGCCGGTGTCCGCTATGGAGTCACTCATAAATATTTTTTATGGAGCCAACACTTCAGTTCCACGTTATGAAGGGCGCGGTGGTGGGCACTGTATCACTCATGGCGGAGACGCTTCCCGCCATAAATCATGCTGCGATCCTTTTATACGGATAACTTAAAGAAATTGCTCCTGTCACATATTTCCAACTGGTTTTTTTCCTAAAACATAATTCCTTGATTTTTTGAGGTAGCGTGAGACGAGGTCGGGCCAGCTATTGTGCGGAGTGCTTTGTGTTGTGCGTGCGTGCGGCTGTGGCCACCAGCCGGCTCCACATAGAGCATTCACATTTTTGTTTAGATAAAAATAATAAAAAACACGAAAAATGATATACTGGCAATTTCAAATGAACTAACGACAAACCATCAGTTCAGTTTACCATAATTCCAACGTATGCAGAGTCACACTCCACAGTCGCACAGATCAGTCGCGCTACTAAAAGTGCACAAAAGCTGTCCAACTGTACATGGTACCTACATAGTCGTTATAAAAAACGTCAGTTAACTTCAGATAACACGTGTAGTGGCGGCGATGAATCTGGCAGCAGCGGCAGGTACCCACGGTGCCCTACGGCAGGTATCGAGCTCGTGACTCGTGCCAGGTAGCAACGGGACTCTGGTTCGCGTTTTTTACTCGATAACCTGAAGGTCGCCGCTTCCCCGAATCTGCGCACCCTCCATGTGTCGATGACATAACCATTAGTTTCTGTAATTACATTAATTTCTCAACGTTGTAAACAATGTCATTCTTGGAACCAATCTTTGTAGCTTATGGCGTGTGATTCCGCAAAATATTCACATATAAATAATTGTGATTAGAATGCAGATAAACATTAATCTTTTTGAATTGGTTTGTCGTGAAACGTGGGTGACAAATAGGTCCTAAGATCATCATTAGCAAGCAATACTTACAGCAAGTTACGGGCAGCTGAGCCGCCTTGCCGTTCACAGTGTGGTAGCTATGGCAGTCCCTCAGTGCCACGTGGATGGAACGTCTCATCGCAGCGCAGATTAGATATTATTGAACACAGAGATGCTGATAATGTTTATTCTTGTAAAAATATTCTACTACTGCTTTTTATACAGAAATAATACGATGTCATAATGAAACAAAAATAGTATCTTTATATAATTATATGTATCCAATCTAATTGTAGGGCTTGTGGCTAAGTTATAACAGCCGCACAGGTCGTTTGCTCAGGTTAAGCTACGCTTGCAGCGGTTGGTGCGTACATGGGTGACCATCTTTACATTCCAAGAGCACTCCGTGCCTCGGAAAGTACGTTAAGCCGTTGGTCCCGGCTGTCATTTGTAAATCTTTAGCAGTCGTTACTGGTCGTCAGAAGCTCGAAAATCTGACAATCAGTCTTACTATGGGATATATCGTATTACCCAGTAAGGGTTGTGGAGGTCAGATAGGCAGTCGCTCCATGTAAAATATTGGTATTAAGCTGCATCCGGTTAGACTGGAAGCCGACCCCAACATAGTTGGGAAAAGGCTAGGCAGATGATGACATATGTAGGTATATCTAATTACCCGACTACGGCGAAGCAAAAAGGAGGGTTATGATTTTGACCGGTATGTATGTCATGTATGTGAGTACGTATGTATGTATGTATGTTCATCTGTTCCCTCTTAACTTCAAAAGTACTTATAATAATTTGACAAATGAGGTATTTTTAGAAGCGTCTTGACCGTCCGCTGGTTATATAGGCTATGTGACCTCATACTAAATTCTTAATTAAAATAAAAAGGGCTTAATTAGCACATTTAAAAAATATAAATATTACTGAAATAAAAAATAAAATTAAAAACTAAAACCCGACTACTGAAAAGGATGAAATAAGAAATAGTACCTACCTTCCTGTGGTCGCATGCTACCATAGATTATAAGTATGTTAGTACAGCGGCATGAGACCACGAGAAGGTACTTTCTTGTTTCGTCAAACTCAAACTCAAAGCATTTATTTCAATTAAACCATTTACAGGCACTTTTGAATTGTCAAGAAGTCGGTCAGTCAGAAAATATGAAGCTAGTTGCACATTCCAAAGCGTAGGTACCTATGGAGAAGAACGGGCAAGAAACTCCATGGACACTCTTTTTAAATGATATTTTACAAAAATATTAGTTACATCATTACTTTTGATTTTAATATTATATAATGTGAGAACGATGTAAAAAATTAAGAAAGACGTACGTGTTAAAAGCGTCCAGAGTACAACAAATAGTACTTAACAAACTACAATCCAAAAATAAATTAATTAAAAATAAGCCGAGGCAGCTAAGTGATGACCTGCCCCAACTGACGGCGCCCGTTCACGAACATGACGCATAAATCAGCACCATTCAGCTCAACCATTTTGAAGGGAACTAAATGACCTAACACACACGCCACCGTCAGCGAGACATTTGAGTGAGCATGACATACTATCAGCTGCCAGGGCACATTCGAGTCAATGAAATTCAAATTCAAATTCAAATTCAAATTCAAATTCATTTATTGTTTGTCACAGGTGAAATATTTGTTCTTATTATATTATAAAAGATCGCTGTAACATACCTATAGGGTGTACAATATTTTTTGTTTTGGTAACTTAAATTTAACAGTCGGTAAAAGACATATTATTACCCGGTAAATGGTAGCTATAGGGTACATAGAACTCATATCTGTTGGCAACACCACAACGACCGGTGGGAGCGAGACAGCACGCTCTACCGGACGACGGTGTCAACATTTTTTTAAAAAGATCACGAGTAGCTGCCGCGAGCGGCAGGCTCGGGCGGCGGGCGGCATTAACGGCTTGATATTGATTGTGAGAGGTTATCCTGAGATTAATTAAAATATCGTTTAGAATCAGAAGTCTATATTTTATAATCACCCGCCTTCAGCCTAGTTAGATAACACATCTGTGCTATGCAGTTATACAATACAAAGGAAATTGATTTTATACAATGCAAAGATAGTCTTACAATCTTCAGCAGCTCCAACAGTATTTTCATGTGTTAATCAATTAATTAGTTGTGGTTGTGGAGCAGGACCAGCATTAAGCCAGGCATTTTTATCAGCGATATAATCCTCTAACTTATAATATGCCTGACTGCATTAGTGTGCGTTTTATACAAGACTTGAATTTTGTCTCATTCAGTTGAAGAAAGTGGGGAGATATTTTATTATAACATTTTAAACAGTACCCCATAAAAGATGAATCTACTTTAGCCAGTCTGAAACCTGGTTGAACTAATAGGTCCCTATTTCTAGTACTATACCTAATTATGTCTTTCACCTCTTTTACTAAAAAGATGTAAATTTTTCCTTACATACATGTTGTTTTCATAGATATATTGACAAGGCACCGTCATGATGTTAACCGTCCTTTTCAGTAGTCGGGTTTTAGTTTTGTCTATAGTTTTATGTAATTTAACCTAATTTTATGATTATATGTGTAACTGCTAGTATTGACCGATAAATTGTACGTGTGGTGCAATCTGTAAATAAAAGTTGGTTATTAATAAATACATATACTCCATAGACTGAGGTCGCCACGCGAGCTCAATGTCGCGAGGTTCCAGGAGAAAGGTAGAGATATAATTGGGGTAATGTATGCATGATGCGCGCGCACACGATGCCGGGCATTATGTAACCAGGGCTGCTGAATGTTCAGCAGGCGCAGGTCAATGCCAGCCCCTGGCCTCTGAAGGTGTTCACAGACGCATCTCATTGCCGAAACGAACACAATATTAAATTCAACTGTAACTGTTTGAGTAGCGTTCTGTAGTTCCTGCCTAACCCCATGGGAAGATGTTCATGGAAGAAGTTTATCTATGTAGGTACCTATTGTGGTTCAGATCCAGTAATTTCGTAATAAGGAGCGTCGTAAAACTCCGGACTATCAAGACTAGTCTGTTGAATATGAATTATATATACGAACGCTCCATTTATGTTTGAATGGTTGGTATTGAATCGTAATGAGCCCGGCATTCAATATAACAAAATGACGTCAATAATCATCGCTCTCCGGAACACTGGAGCGTTAGCAACAGTGTCAGAGTAGTGAGCACGATATGTACCTTAACGATTGATTTGACAAACAAGAATAACAATGAGAGGCTGCGTTGACCGGCGTCAGCGCATCTATAACGCAAATCGGATCAAATATTGATGAGTTGTGAAACACTGTGCCCTCCTCCCGCGGCCCGCGACCCGTATATATTCTATATAGTACACATAACTTCTATATATGCGCTCTGACTTCGCACCGATACCTACTGCAGCAGGACTGCAGGACATGCTCAATGCCTCAACACATAGGTACAGATATTTCAATGATGAACCAACATTCGTGTTAAAATTATTTGTAGTTGATTGATTGTCGATTGTCAAACACAATTAACACTGCCTTACAAAATTGAAATGTCTTATTGTAATATCAAAATAACAGCTTTTTAATAAATGCACATGAAAGTATATACGTTACTTATAACAAAAGTCGTAATATATGAGGGTCACACTGAAAGTTCTTAGAAAATCAAAAACTGAACAAACTAGCAAGTTATTAGTTTTATTATATCTTTTCAAAATAGTGTCCATTTACATCAATACATCGCTGCATCCGATGGAACCACTGAGAAAAGCACTTTGCCCACTCGTCCTTAGGGGTCTCTTCGACGGCATTTTGAAACGCAGCCGCTGCTTCCTCGCCGTCCATAAAACGTTTTCCTCGAAGTTTTCTTTTATTTTCGGAAATAAATGAAAATCGCAAGGTGCGAGGTCGGGGCTATAGGGTGGGTGACCCAGTAATTTCACGTCTGACGTCGTCAAGTAGTCGAAAGACAAGTGGCAAACAATAATTATTGTTAGTGTACCACTCTGCAGTAACTGTTTTTCGATCTTCTAAAAGAATTGTTCCGTAATGACCTGTCCTTTCGAAGAACGAGGCCATCACCTTTTTTCCCACGCTTCGACCTCTCTTCACTTTAGTTGGAAACTCCACCAAAGGAAACACCCAGACAGCAGACTGTCTCTTAGTTTCAGGATCATAACAATAAATCCAGCTTTCGTCACCCTTAAGTATGTCGAACACAGCATTTGAGTCACCTCCGTTAAATTTTGCACCATTTCACGACACCAATCAACATGACGGAGTTTTTGGGCCTCTGTCGAATTATGAGGTATCCACCGGGCACAAAGCTTCCTGATCGCTAAAATATTTATGGAGGATTTTGTGCACTTGACTCATACTGATGCCTAAGCTTGTCCGAATCTGCTGATAAGTCACTCTTTTGTCAGTCTCTATCATAGGCCGCACAACACTGATGTTATCTTCAGTCGCTGCCGTAGAAGGCTGTCCCTCACGCAGATCATCGGTGAGATAAGGCGATCACGTTTAAACTCATTAAACCATTTGTGTAAACGGCACGAGATGGGGCTTTATAGTGAAAGGCCAATCGAAGTCTATCATAACTTTCTTGTTGACTTAAATGACATCGAAAGTCATGAAAAATCATTATACGAAAATTTTCTCCCATTAAATTCATGCTGACGTGACACAGACAATTTTCAATTTGCCGCCAAATTGTAAACAAATGACAAATAAATAAAATACATACACAATAATATTGTCAGAATTCCAGTTCCAGTTCTAAAAACTTTCAGTGTCGCTCTCGTACATGTCCCGGTAGCACGTTCCCGTGGGATAATATATGTCCCAGTAGCACGTTTCCGTGGTATAACATATGTTGCGGTAGCACGTTCCCGTGGGATAATATATGTCCCGGCAGCACGTTCCCGTGGGATAATATATATCCCGGTAGCACGTTCCCGTGGGATAATATAGTACATCCCGGTAGCACGTTCCCGTGGGATAATATGAGACTGCACCACTCCACGAAGGTTGAGGAGATCGTGGAGTATATGCGTGTGAAGACCAACTGGACTTTGAGGGTCGAGAAGTTGGAGTCGCGTCACAACACGAACTTCAAGTCGTTCGTGGTTCGTGTTCCGACACATCATCTCGAAAAGTTTCTCAAGGAAGAGTTCTGGCCGAAAGGTGTTGTGTACCGCCGGTTTCGTGGCCTGCTACATGACACCAGTCAGCGAAACACGATGCCGACACTTCGTGTGCGTTAGTTTTTAGTAAATGTAATTTTAATGTTGTATGTATTTATAGTATTTTTAAGTTATATTAATATCGTATTGTATGTGTTTTATATGGGCCTTGACGCCTGAAATAAATGGATAAATAAATAAATAATATATGTCCCGGTAGCACGTTCCCGTGGGATAATATATGTCCCGGCAGCACGTTCCCGTGGGATAATATATGTCCCGGTAGCACGTTCCCGTAGGATAATATATGTCCCGGTAGCACGTTCCCGTGGGATAATATATGTCCCGGTAGCACGTTCTCGTGGGATAATATATGTCCCGGAAGCACGTTCCCGTGGGATAATATAAATGATTTTATTTTTGTAAGCAGATTTATACAAACACTTTTACACGTCAATCATGATTTTTTTAAACTAAATGTGTCGGTATTATGATATTTGTAATAAACCCAATGAAAAAAAAAAAAATATCGTTTAAAAAGGTTAAAATCCAAATACACACATCAAAAGTGTCTAGGGATCAAGCATTTTTATGCGGATTTCTTGAGATTGAGATGTGGCTTTGTAATAAATTTATGATTTTATAAATTTATATGGATCCTTTTTGGTGCATTTCATAATTTGAAACAGGAACTGTTAATCAAATTCGAGTAAAAGATGAAAATCAGCTGTCAATATTTTCCCTATAAAAACATACAACGCATTGAAGACATTATTAGTGCTACTGTTTCCCTACTACTGATTAAAACCAACGTTATTATGGAGCGGCGACGTCATTTAAGCAGGGAAGAAATGCTCAGAGCCGTGGGAATGATAGAAGCTGGTTCCCGGCAACGTACTGTGGCTTTAGCTCTGAATACAAGTCAGAGTGTTATCAGTCGACTTTGGACACGTTACCGAAGCACTGGTACCGTGGCTGAGCGCCATGGAGGACGGTATCGCTGCACCACACGGAGACAAGACCGATACATTCAAATCTTAACTCGAAGAGCTCCAACAATAACCGCCATGATGTTAGCCGTGAGGCTTCATCACTCTTCAGGGAACTTAATTAGCGACCAAACAGTCAGAAACCGCTTGCATGAAGTGAACCTTCATTCCCGAAGACCGCTACGGGTACCACCTATAGCAATGCACAATCGTAGGATTCGATATCAATGGGCTCTTGAACACAGAAATTGGGCAGAAGAACAATGGCGTTTCGTGTGCTTTTCTGATGAGTCTCGTTTTGGTATGAGACCGGATAAGGACAAGACGTATACGACACTGGAGAACCCCTGGACGCCAACAGCGATTAAAATCCTGCCAGGAAGTCCATCCTTATAGTGGTGGAACCATCATGGTATGGGCGGGTATTTGGATCGGCGGAAGAACTGAGTTGATTTGGATCAGAGGCAACCTCAACGCTCAAATTTATGCTGAGACGATTGTATCTGACGTCATCGTTCCTCTACAAGTGCAAATCGGTCCCTTATTTCAGTTAATGCATGATAATGCACGACCGCACACCGCAAGAGTTGTAAGACAGACTCTCGCCGCAGCTAACATCAATGTCCTGCTCTGGCCTGCTCAGTCGCCAGACTTGAACCCGATTGAGCATGCATGGGATATGCTACAGAGAAGAGCTCTGCCGAATATGGAGGGTATCCAGTCGCAAGAAGACCTTTTTTTGTTGTTGCAACGAACATGGGCGGCCATTCCACAGCGTGATTTGGATGAACTCATTTTGAGTATGCCAAACCGATGTTCTTGTGTTGTTAGTGTTCGCGGTAGAAACACGGATTATTAATTGTTTAAGTTACCCAATAAAATTTTAAAGAAAACTGTTATTTCAGTATTTTTTTCGAACTTTAATGTTAGTGGTTCAAATGTCAAAAATCCCTTTATTAGGAAAATGGCAAATTTCTTTATTAATGCAAAGGTGACTTGGTTTATCGTTACTGTGACAAACGAAAACACTTTATTTGATGAATCCTTAAAGAAAATTTTAATTAATATCAATCAGGAGAAAAGTTATTGCAAAAATATATGTTGATCCCTAGACACTTTTGATGTGTGTATTTATATTTTTAGCATGTAATTTTGTTATATTCTTTTATTATTTTTTGAAAAAAAATGCAACTGAGGGTAGAGAGCATGCAGGGAGGTATAAAGATGAAGGAGGAGAATAAATGAAGCAGTCGTTAACCTGAGCTGGTGTTTTATTGACATACAAGTTTTACAAAATGAGGTTGGCGTTTCCTATCTGACTACTCTGAAAAGAAAGGCCGAAACAAACTCTCTTTTAAGGTCCAGAGGTCACAGTCTCTTTTAAAGTCCAGACATAATCTTGGTCAGGTTATATGAAGACAATGTAGATCGATGTCTGAGATGGTCTTTTGAGGAAAGCGCTACACAGATTGAGAGGACCTGTCCAGTCAGTGCACGCATTTGTCAAGACATAAGGAGCTCGACGATTCGACGAACAATACCAAAGAAAGGACATTTTGATAGGCCACATAAATTACTTAAAATGCCAGACCATGAAAAAAAAACCGGCCAAGTGCGAGTCGGACTCGCGCACCGAGGGTTCCGTACAAACCTGCAAGGTTTACAAAGTTCGTTCATTACGACAATCGAGTCATAACTATGGTATTTTTATTGCAAATTTTTTGGTGGTATAACTACTTAAAATTTTAAGCTTTTCTGAATTTTTCTGTTACCTGTGCTGTAAGCTATTGCTTCTTACCAAATTTCGAGATTCTATGTCAACGGGAAGTGGTCTTTAGGTTTTAATTCCCTTGCGTGTAGTTGCGAGTTTCAAAATATGCGGTATCAATGGTTGTACTTTTGCGTTTTGCGTTTTTGCGTTGACTTAGAAATTTTTTTTTTCACTGGTTAAAGGCAATTAGATCTAAGTATTTGATATGAATTTCAACTTGATAGCTCTACGCGTTCATGAGGAAAAAAGTAATAAGTTTATATTTATTAAAAAATAAATATATATTTTGTAATGTAACTAAAAATTTAAGGTTTTCGGAATTTTTCCTTTATGTGTGCTATAAAACGTTGCTTCATGCCAAATTTCAAGATTCTAGGTCGACTGGAAGTACCCTTTAGGTTTTGATTCCCTTGCGAGTACTTGCGAGTTTCAAAATATGCAGCTTAAATTGCTGTTTCTTTTCATTGCGTTGACATAGAAGTTTGATTTTGTTACAGCTTAAAGGTATTATAGACCTGAGTATTTGGTATGAATTTCAATTTAATACCTCTACGCGTTTATGAGGAAATGGGTAGTAAGTTTAAAATTATTAAAAAAAAATATATTATGTGATGTAACTAAAAATTTATGGTTTTCGTAATTTTTCCTTTATCTATGCTATAAGACGTTGCTTCGTACCAAATTTCAAGATTCTGAGTTCACGGGAAGCACCCTGTAGGTTTTGATTCCCTTGCAAGTGTCGAAAATTTGCGGCATAAACGGCTGTATCTTTTGATTGCGTTGGCTTAGAAGTTTGATTTTTTCACAGCTTCAAGGGACAGTAGACCTGAGTAATTGATATAAATTTCAGCTTCATACCTCCACGCGTTCCTGAGAAAAAGGGTCTTGACAGACGGACGGACGGACGGACAGACGGACAACAAAGTGATCCTATAAGGGTTCCGTTTTTTCCTTTTGAGGTACGGAACCCTAATAACAGAACAGAGAGAATAATAAAAAAATATAATTATAAAATTAATAAAATGACCCACATCGTCTTCACATTCACAACAAATAAAATAATATAATACTTTTCAAAGTAAGCGAATGTCATTGTTTATAAAAAATTCATTAATGTCAATGTATAAAAAAAACATAAAAAATGCAGAAATTGGAAGCAGCTCAATCCCAAGCTTTTTTGTCCTCAATATAATCTTTAACGGTATAAAAGGCTTTCTGGCACAACTTACGTTTATTGAATGATTTGAATTTATTAAGGCTTAGATCTTGAACGTGGCTTGGTAGTTTATTATAAAAGCGTATACATTGGCATCTGAACGAGCCACCTATTTTCTTGATTGTATTTATATTATGAATATCACTGTATTTTTTAAACATTTTTTAAGGACATAATAAAAGATTTTCATAAATATACTGAGAAGGCACAGTCATTACATTATACTCTTTAAATTTGTCTCTGAGAAAGTGTCTCGGACTTAATTTTTAAATTGATCGAACAGCTCGCTTCTGCAAAACAAAGATTGTCTGAATATCGGCGGCCTTTCCCCACCATAGAATACCGTACGACATTACACTAAGAAAATAGCAAAGTACACTAAACTGGCAGTCTCTGTATCAGTTAAATTACGATTTTTTTAACAGCGTATGCTGCGGAACTTGGCTTTTTTGACAATTTATCTATATGTGGACCCCACTGAAGCATCCAAAGTTATGTCCAAGAATACTGTGTTGTCTTCAGGATTCAATTCCTCGCCCTTTATTAAAACAATAGTTTTCACCTGCCTAACGCGGGGTAGCATAAACTTAATGCATTTAGTTTTCATCTCGTTTAGAAGCAAATTATTAACATTGAACCAGAGGACTACTTTCGAGATCGCGCTATTTACATCGTCAGTAATCAACTGCTGACGTTTAAGTTTAAACAAAACTGAATTGTCATCTGCAAACAACACTATATCATTATTATCCTTTATGAGGTACGGCAAGTCATTAATATAAATAAGAAAAAAGAAAGGACCAAGAATTGAGCTCTGTGGGACTCCCATTGTTATAGATAGATCCGGGTGATCTTTTTCTATTAACGTCAATGCTCTGAATCCTTTTACTCAAATAGGAAGCAAGAAGATCCAAAGCAGTGTTCCGGATCCCGTAGAGGCGGAGTTTCCTGATTAACGTTTCGTGAAGAACGCAATCGAATGCTTTGGACAAATCACAAAAGATGCCCAAGGCATCGCATTTATCTTCCCATGCATTATAAATATGTCCTAAAAGTTCAACACCGGTAGTAGTATCAGTAGTTGTACGAGTATATGTCCCGGTAGCACGTTCCCGTGGGATAATAATATATGTCGCGGTAGCACGTTCAGGTTGGATACTATATGTCCCGATAGCACGTCTCCGTGGGATATTAGATGTCCCGGTAGGGTAGCACGTTCCTGTGGGATAAATCCCGACACCCACGTGAGCGAAGCCGCGGGCAGATGCTAGTGTAATATATAATTATAATTAAGTATATTACACAATTATTCTTACATAATTTATAACAAAGTCGCCGAAATGTCTGTAGGTACGCGCATAACTTCCGAATTACTGCACCAAACTGGATAATTCTTCTTTTGTGGCGTTCGATATTGCCAGGACAAGGTTTGTATGAAAGCAAATTTTGAAATTTAAAAAGCAATTGCACCCGTGCGAAGCTGGGGCGTGCCGCTAATTATACATAAATGTGAAAACTGTTATGTTTGTTATGCTACTCAATCACGCAATAACGGCTCAACCGATTTGGATGGACTTGGACACAAAGATAGTTTATGACCTGGATTAACATTATTATAGGACACTTTATTATATTCCTCCATATAACCTTCCCGTGGAATATTTTTATCATGGACATCCACGCGGGCAAAGCGGCGGGTAAACGCTAGTGGCATAACGACACAACATAACGCCTGCTATCCCAACAGGACTATGCAGAGGCGTACTCACTCACTAAGATTCCAGCAGCAGAATAGGTGAAAACACAACCTATTCTTAGGCTCACACAAAATACAAAATAGTTTTATTGTATCAATTAGGTATTACATTACATGTTAATGTGTTTGGAGCCCCCATTTAGGCAAACAATGCCTGTATTAGAAGGCTCCGCACACACACCTACACTGAGTATGTTGGTGATCGTGCAAGCTCACCACGCTGCATAATGAATACCATAAAACTATTTACTAATAAGAGGGTTAATAAGAGGGAGGGTAAGACGTCAGTGCTACAATGCTTAGTCGTATTTGTATTCCATGTTGAACTCAGATTCATTCTCGATACAAACCGAGTCTGAATGTGTTCTAGGATGAATTTAGATCCATTCTCGATACAAACCGAGTCTGAATCAGTCGTGCCGGTCCTACAGATTGGTGTTTCTTGTAACTAATTAACACCGTGAACTTATTTCTAATACCTTTCTAACATGGTATCATATACGTGTCCCACATAAATCATAGGAACAATGTTACGAGCCGGAACAGCCGCGGCGTGTGGTGTCCGTGGAGAATGGAGCAAAGGGTTCCTGCGATGCGATATGATTAATAGGAGGACAGACAAAGACACAGGTGCACGTCTCTATGAGCCGCGACCGTTTCTATAGAACTGATAACATCGGCGGGGTGTTGCCGTTCGCTGATGTCTATTAACACGTGTGTTGGTGTGAGTGGGTGACAGTGCCAGTACGCAGGCTGCGCTGCCGCTGAAGGCAGCGGTACGGTCGCGCGTCGGGGTTTAGGCCGCTGCGCAGATGTATTGCATACGTGCGAACTGCGACACTCACAGATCACGAACTATCTGCTGATTTACTAGAAGTGACGATACCGATCTCTACAGTTTGGTGCGACTAGGAAAAGAAAAAAGGCCATCATAGTTTTGCACCTGAACCCATCATCATCAGCAGCGGAATGTAGAACATTGTAGGGTTATGTAGCGATGGGTGAACCATTTCGTGCTAGTGTTCAAATCAAACCTCTCGAATGTCTTATGTTACAAAGTGCGACATAAGAACAATTAACTTCTATTGTGTCTGCACATTAGTCAATCAAAGGGTTAAACTATTTTTTATGATTCTCTGCTTTTCTAACGCTTCTTTCCAGCTCTGTCTGTTAGGACTATTTGGGAACCATTCGTATCGTAGGTATAATGTAGCACCCATAATGTAGGTAAGTAAAAGAGTTAGTGAGTGAGTAAAAGAGTAATTTTTGAAAGATCGAATGGATAAACTGCAATAAATCGAAATAAATGTAGATTATAGGGGGTTTAAGCATAATAAATAAATAAAATAAATAAAGAGCCTTTTATTTCCTACTAATTTACATTGTTTTTGAGTTACATAACTAATTTAAATAGGGATTTGTTATCACCCCAAATTATAGAAATGAATGACTTACTTAGATAAAATAACGGATAAATTATTCGTAGGCACTTTCATTCTAAATGAAATACTTTTCACACAGCAGTTCTTTAAAGTCAGTGGGTTTCAAAACCCGACGAGTATCGGTGCGTTTACCTTACGAATTTTTCGTTGCTGCACCACAAGACACAAGGTAAGTAAGTACACAGGGTGACTTGTAATTCAACGTATTCCTTTCAGGACACGATAGTGTGACCCCTTTGGAATTAAAGCACGCCTTATAGCCTAGGTAAAAATCCACGGGATTCTAGAAAATCAAAGATTTGTGTAGGTATTTCTGATAATTTCCCGAAATGTGTCTTAATATAAGTTTCTCTAAACTCTCCAACTGAATACTATTTTCATTTATTAAATGCTAGTTAGAAGAATAATAAGAAGTGAATTAAAAGTTACTCTATATTATTTCTGTACACATGTGGATCAATAATTAAGTGCCATGTTTTTTTTTTTTTTTTTTGTTGTCGTTTTATTTTTTTGTATTTTTTAAGTTATAAAATAATGTTAAATATTCGACACAATGTAAAAATTGTTATGAATGAATAAATAAATAAATAAATAAATATGTAAATCTGTGGTCAATAAGTAAATCTTTATAGTTACTGAATATTTTTCATTGAGTTGATATTTGGGTAGGCTTCAGACCTCAACAAATCATCAAACTTTCAACTATACATATTCAGCAAACGCGATTCTGGAGCGTTCCCATTTCGTTTTGATAAAAAAGCTTAGAGGTCCTCGAACGGAAAATAGCAATCCGAGTCACGCGACCGACGGATGATCCGGCGACTTTTTTATGACAACAAAACATTGCGGAAGTTATGTTTCAAGGGCATTACGCACAGATCATTAAACTCCACTCTCCTCTCCTAAGTGAAAGCGCGACTATATTTATTACTGTACGCTTTGACAACCCTGTCCGGCGACGGCAGCAGTGGAGCGACTCCCCCGCGGATCGCCGCGCAATCTAATCGCGGCCACAAGTCACATAGCTTTAAAGTCGCTTCTACGCTGTCGTGATAGTCGGCGTGAGGACACATTCGCGGAGGGTTGTCGGCCGAGAGAATCATCTCGTGAAAAGTTATATTGTCATTATTTTATGACGTCTTCATCGAGGGCCGCATTGGTCACGGCACGCGCGCCATCAGCCCCGAGCTTGTGAATTCATACTAGAGTAGTTTCAAAGAGGGTAGAATGCCGTTACTGTTTGTTCTGTCGTGTACTAATGCTATAAATTAATGCTCACGAGCTAGAGCATTGCAAACTAAGGTCGGGGATAAAGTAAATACGTATATTGTAGCTAGTAGGTAGGTATACCTGCCTGTAGGTGTCGCGTATTGTAGCTAGTAGGTACACCTGCCCGTAGGCGTGCCGTAGGTGTCGCGTATTGTAGCTAGTAGGTACACCTGCCTGTAGGTGTCGCGTATTGTAAATAGTAGGTAGGTATACCTGCCTGAAGGTGTCGCGTGTTGTAGCTAGTAGGTACACCTGCCTGTAGGTGTCGCGTATTGTAGCTAGTAGGCACACCTGCCTGTAGGTGTCGCGTATTGTAGCTAGTAGGTACACCTGCCTGTAGGTGTCGCGTATTGTAGCTAGTAGGTATACCTGCCTGTAAGTGTCGCGTATTATAGCTAGTAGGTATACCTGCCTGTAGGTGTCGCGTATTGTAGCTAGTAGGCACACCTGCCTGTAGGTGTCGCGTATTGTAACTAGTAGGTACACCTGCCTGTAGGTGTCGCGTATTGTAGCTAGTAGGTATACCTGCCTGTAAGTGTCGCGTATTGTAGCTAAGTAGTAGGTATACCTGCCTGTAGGTGTCGCGTGTCGTAGCTAGTAGGTACACCTGCCTGTAGGTGTCGCGTATTGTAGCTAGTAGGTATACCTGCCTGTAAGTGTCGCGTATTGTAGCTAGTAGGTATACCTGCCTGTAAGTGTCGCGTATTGTAGCTAGTAGGTATACCTGCCTGTAGGTGTTGCGTGTCGTAGCTAGTAGGTTTACCTACCTGTAGGTGTTGCGTGTCGTAGCTAGTAGGTTTACCTACCTGTAGGTGTAGCCTGTTTGACATTGTTTGTTTGACTGAACATTGGATAAAGGATTACCAAATGCTAATTAATTTTGAGAACTATAGTATGAGCAGTTGTTTTAACAATAAATCTATGCTGCGTGGAGGTTCTCTAATCTTGATAAAAATTGTTTAAAATCCAAGCAACGAAACATTGCATCAAACTGTCCTACGTTGGGCTAGATAAGCATGTTTTAGTGTACGTTTACAAACCAGTAGTATGCGTTTCCAGAAATACTGTTGGCCGAAGTTAATGAAAGCTGACAATAGTATTCAATATAAAAAAAAAACTCTTGAGGCGATGTCAGACGACGTAAGCTTCTACGCTCAGAAGTACCAGGAATTGATCGGAGAGAAGGAAAAAACAGACAAAAAGATTAAAGCATTGGAGCATAAGTACGTTCATTTGGAAACCTGTAACAAGGCACTGGAAGAAAGGATAGTTTACTTGGAGATACGTGAGAAGGAAAAAACTGTAGAAATATTTGGATTGGAGGAACAGCAAAACGAGAATTTAGAGAACACAATTAAAACTACAGCAAGCAAATTAGGAGTAGTAGGTGGATTGATAAGTGAGGTAAAGAGGGTGGGTAAAGAAATAAAAGTCGACAAGCCGCAGCGCGAGAAAAAGCCACGCCCGATTGTTATCACTTTGGCTACACGTGCTAGCCGCGACAAATGGATAGAATCCCACCAGTTAACAAATGATCATATTATATTTGTTAGTGGAAATAGACAACGAATGTATATAAATGAGGAACTCACCAATCATATGCGCAACCTGCTATGGACGGCTAAGAACGAGCTAAAACAAACATTTAAATACATTTGGATACAGAACGGTAAGATGCTTATAAGGAAAAACCGGCCAAGTGCGAGTCGGACTCGCGCACCGAGGGTTCCGTACAAACCTGCAAGGTTTACAAAGTTCGTTCATTACGACAATCGAGTCATAACTATGGTATTTTTATTGCAAATTTTTTGGTGGTATAACTACTTAAAATTTTAAGCTTTTCTGAATTTTTCTGTTACCTGTGCTGTAAGCTATTGCTTCTTACCAAATTTCGAGATTCTATGTCAACGGGAAGTGGTCTTTAGGTTTTAATTCCCTTGCGTGTAGTTGCGAGTTTCAAAATATGCGGTATCAATGGTTGTACTTTTGCGTTTTGCGTTTTTGCGTTGACTTAGAATTTTTTTTTTTTTCACTGGTTAAAGGCAATTAGATCTAAGTATTTGATATGAATTTCAACTTGATAGCTCTACGCGTTCATGAGGAAAAAAGTAATAAGTTTATATTTATTAAAAAATAAATATATATTTTGTAATGTAACTAAAAATTTAAGGTTTTCGGAATTTTTCCTTTATGTGTGCTATAAAAACGTTGCTTCATGCCAAATTTCAAGATTCTAGGTCGACTGGAAGTACCCTTTAGGTTTTGATTCACTTGCGAGTACTTGCGAGTTTCAAAATATGCAGCTTAAATTGCTGTTTCTTTTGATTGCGTTGACATAGAAGTTTGATTTTGTTACAGCTTAAAGGTATTATAGACCTGAGTATTTGGTATGAATTTCAATTTAATACCTCTACGCGTTTATGAGGAAATGGGTAGTAAGTTTAAAATTATTAAAAAAAAATATATTATGTGATGTAACTAAAAATTTATGGTTTTCGTAATTTTTCCTTTATCTATGCTATAAGAAGTTGCTTCGTACCAAATTTCAAGATTCTGAGTTTACGGGAAGCACCCTGTAGGTTTTGATTCCCTTGCAAGTGTCGAAAATTTGCGGCATAAACGGCTGTATCTTTTGATTGCGTTGGCTTAGAAGTTTGATTTTTTCACAGCTTCAAGGGACAGTAGACCTGAGTAATTGATATAAATTTCAGCTTCATACCTCCACGCGTTCCTGAGAAAAAGGGTCTTGACAGACGGACGGACGGACGGACAGACGGACAACAAAGTGATCCTATAAGGGTTCCGTTTTTTCCTTTTGAGGTACGGAACCCTAAAAATGATCCAAATGACAACAAAATCAAGTCGATTCGCACACTTAGCAACATTAGTGCGTACGCAGTAAAAAAATGACGTTTTTCGTACAGTACTGTCATAAATCGTGAGTATCCCTTATTTCAAAATTCGATAACCATGCTTCACACGTAACATGTAACATTGAATACAATAAATACATATGTACAGATATCTGGTAGGATGATTTACTATAACGTCGTCGTCGTCGTCTCATCTCTCTCTCTCTCATCTCTCTCTCGTCTCATTTGAACATAAGATCACTCAGAAAAAACTTTAGTCAACTGCAAGTATTATTGCAGGGAAAAACTGGATATTATTGCATTAACAGAGATTAACATCAGAAAACACGAACTGTGTTTATACACTTTAGAAGGATATGACACAGACATAAATATAAGAGAAACTAAAAGGGGAGGTGGGATTTTAGTTTATGTAAACAACAAGTTAAATTTTACTGCCACCACAATTAAATCTAATTATTATGAGATTACACACGGGCAGCTTTTCCAAAATGGAAGTAAAATTATTCATATTTTGGCTATATGGCCGCCAAATACAAACAGACATGGTTTTCTTGAAGACGTGCATAGACTATTGTCCAAGATTCCCTTAGGCTGTGACGTAATTATGATTGGTGATACAAACATAGATCTGATGTGTCAAACCGGTTTAAGCGGCGTAATCAATAACTACACAAATAATATGAGCGAGTTGGGCTTGGAATGTGCTATTCGTGACGCTCATGAGCGGTCGCCTTGAGGAGTTATTTTAAAACTATGATATCTATCTAAAAATACATTAAAATTAATAAATACATTGTTAAAACACAAAAATGGTAAAAAGACAAAGGTTCTTTATCAAAAATGTTAAATTGAATAAAAAAGGTTGAATTTACTTAAACAATTAGGTATGTATTCTTATAATTTGGAGCAAAGTACTAGAAAGTACAACATTGACACAGATACCTTGCAATCTGAACTTGACCATCTACAGGAGAAACTTAGTTCAATGACCGACAAATATAATACCTCTGAAGACCTTATGTTGGCAATGAATGAGCTGGTAAACTCACAAAAAAACAACTGTGAGCATTGTCAAACACCATCCAATGTGCTTACACCGGACCATTCATTGACAACTTGCAATACCACCTTACTGCAGCCCTGTGTTGATTTGATAATTCCTTCTATTAATAGTTCCTATAAAAATTGTAAACAAACTTTAAATAATGATATTGTATTATGTTGTGATGAGATTGGTAAGGGTCACTTGTTGACAGATGAATATCCGGGACACCCAATAATAAATTACTGTATGCCTAGTTATTCTTTGTTTCATATTATGAAAGAAATTATTCAATGTAACTTTACCCCGGATACAACCTTATTCATTTTTATGGGTAATAGGGGAATCGTAAACAAAGGAGAACTGCTCCAGTATCATATAACATTATGCAAGCTTAGTTTAAGAAAAATTGTGTTGTTTACATTCCCTTATAGTAACAGTTTACCACAGGAAGAAAATAGCTTAAGATTTGAATTGAATATGACAATGCATAACTCATCGAGATATAAGTACTAACACTTATATCTCGATGGCATAACTTGACATTTAATAATAACATGTTCCATTTAGTTGATATTAACAATTATGTTAGTAATCATTTCTATTTGACAAAAGATATAACATTGTTATGTAGTATCTTTCTGACTATTATAAAAGACAGATAGCTGTGTCGCTATCTTATTTTTATTCTATTACAGTCAAAAATTTGGCTAAACAACTTGTTTCTTTTGAGCAATGCAATGACATTATAAATAATTCTGCCAATAATTTGGTCACTATTAATGACATTGCTAATAATATAAATTAGAAATTAAGACAATAAAGGCAACCTCTAGCTATAATGTACAGAATTGCAAAAACAACTCAAAAAAAAAAATAATCAGTAAAATAATAGTATCAACCTAGTGCATCAAAATATTCAAGGATTTATGAGGTGTTATTGAAGGATTTTTTTTTCAAGGATTTTTTCAAAATATTGAAGGATTTAGAAGTAGAATTATTTATGAATTTTAACAGTATTGACATTCTTTGTAAAATTGAACATTGGCTGAAAAGCCACCAGTTCTTGTTCAATTTTAATAATCACCAGGTTGGTAGTTCGTTCAGCAGAATAAATGCTATACATGGTGGCTTATTAATTTTACTAAGTAAACAGCTCAAATTTAAAGATCTTAAAGATGTTGTGAGCCTATCTGTTGAGCGTACGGTTGAAATTGCCTGTATAGAATTGGAGCACTCTATTGTATAAAATGTGTATAGACCCCGTTCAGGATTGTATGACTGCTTTGAAAAGGTAATGGATCAAGTGTTACACAGGATTTGTAACTCAAACAAATCCGTTATCATTTGCGGTTTTTAATGTCAATTTATTAGAAAACTCAGGTTCTTGTAGTAAAATTTTAAGTCTGTTTCAGTCCTACAATCTTCTAAACCCACTTTTGGAACCCACAAGAATAACCCCTACTAGTGCCACATGCCTAGATAATATTTATACAGATATTATACCAAGCCACAAAAACATTATAAATTTACTAGATTCTGATCATTGCGGGCAAAGGATACTATTCAAAACCAAAACAAAAAAGTGGCTAAAAAGGATATCACTGCTAACCCCAAAACTGCAAGATGATTGGAGACTTTTAAATATAAACTAATTATTAAATTACCAGATTTGTCTATTCATCCTGATCTATATGATAATTTTTTTTAATGTATACTGTAAAAAATACTAATTTGATTCCACCTTTATTCCCAAGACTATCTCAGTTAATATGTAGTAATGCATCGTTCAGTGATTGGGCTACCATTGGTGTTCATAAAAGTAAAACACGGCTTTATGAACTGTATAATAAAAGGACTTAACTATATTGACACTGATGAATTTAATTTGTATTTTAGAATTTGTTCAAAATTATTTTTAAAAATATGGCCAAGACACGTTATTTGGGTTCAAAGATTAAAAACAGCAGTAATGTAATTAAAACGACTTGGAATATTATTAATAGTGAAACGGAAAGGTCTAGTAACCGAAATACTGACTACAGCCTGTCTATTGATGACAACATAATAAAATCAGACTCACAAGTCACCGAGGCATTTGAAAATTTATTTTCAGATATTCCCGTTTCAACCACTAAATCCCTAAACTCATCATCTTCTGTTGCTGAGTCTTTGCTTAAGGAAAATGTTAATGGTTGCGATTCGGAATATAATTTTAAATATATTACCTGTAGAGATATAATTAAAACCTTTCAAACTTTAAATGTAAAAAAGACTGCAGATCTGTGGGGTAATTCTGTAGAAGTCGCTAAGTCTATTATTGACATTGTAGCACCTACTGTAGCTCTTACCTTTAATAGTTGTATTGACAGTGGGGAATTTCCTGACCTTATGGAAGTAAAATGATACCTTTGTTTAAATCAGGTAGTACATCAGACCCCACAAATTATAGACCTATTTCTGTACTACCCACCTTTAGTAAATTTTTTGAGAAATTAATTTTAGACCAATTGCAAAGATTTTTGAATAAACATAAATTGTTACATAGCAAACAGTTCGGTTTTACAAGGGGTCGTTCAACTACTATCCCACGGGAACGTGCTCCCGGGACATATACTCGTACAACTACTGATACTACTACCGGTGTTGAACTTTTAGACATATTTATAATGCATGGGATGATAAATGCGATGCTTTGGGCATCTTTTGTGGTTTGTCCAAGGCATTCGGTCGCGTTCTTCACGAAACGTTAATCAGGAAACACCGTCACTATAGGATCCGGAAAACCACTCTGGATCTTCTTGCTTCATACTTGAGTAAAAGTATTCAGAGCGTTGACGTTAATGGAAAAAGATCACTCGGATCTATAGTAACAATGGGCGTCCTACAGGGCTCTATAAGAAGAGAGCCCAAGAGAGGACCAAGAGGTCCTTTCTTGTTTCTTATTTATATTGATGACTTGCCGTACCTCGTAAAGGATAATCATGATATAGTGTTGTTTGCAGATGACACTTCACTTTTGTTTAAACTTAAACGTCAGCAGTTGGTTACTGACGACGTAAATAGCGCGATCTCGAAAGTAGTCCATTAGTTCTATGTTAATAATTTGCTTGTAAACGAGAAAAAAACCAAATGCATCAAGTTTATGCTACCCCACGTTAGGCAGGTGAAAACTAATGTGTTAATAAAGGGCGAGGAATTGAATCCTAAAGACAACTTTGGGCATAACCTTGGATGCTAAGCTTCAGTGGGGTCCACATATAGATAAATTGTCAAAAAAGCTAAGTTCTAAGCTGTTAGAAAAATTCGTAATTTAACTGATATAGAGACTGCCCGCTTAGTGTACTTTAGCTATTTTCATAGTGTAAAACTATTTAGTAATCTGTAGTGTAATGTCGTACGGTATTCTATTGTGGGGAAATGCCGCCGATATTCAGACTATCTTTGTTTTGCAGAAGCGAGCTGTTCGATCAAATTAAATTAAGTCCGAGACACTCTCTCAGAGACAAATTTAAAGAAATTAATGTAATGACTATGCCTTCTCAGTATATTTATAAAAATCTTTTTCACACCACCTGGTCGAAAATGTCAAATTATATGTCAAGCAACCTTAACCTAAAGTGAGTCATTAGTGGCCGGGGGCTCAGCCGGTCAATAATGTTGTACTGGATTTCATTATGACCCGCTGGTCAATAATGTGATTTGAATTTGGAATCTCACATGCTCAGCTAAATTGGCAGTATAGTACTAACAAACACCCTTTGGTGCCAGAAAGAGGAAAGCTATTCTCGATACCCTTACTACGCGTAGATGATATTCTCGATTTCCTACAAAATCGTAACGACTGCTTCTTCATATCGTTGCCATGTTTTCGAAGACAACAAATAATTAAGAATAATTAGAAATAAATAAAAAAAAAATAATAATAAATAATTATTGTAAGAATAATTAGATAACTACGAACTATTTTTTAAAAGGAATGGAAGTGCATATAACTAACTAGTTCTAAATTCTAAATATGTTATTCTTACTGTTTGTTTATTTAATAAATACTTTGTTTTTCGTACTATGGCTATTATTTTCTCACAGTAGGTGTAAAAAGTAGAGTATCCTCCTCTGGGCTAAAGGTGTCTTTGCCTTGGGCTAGCTTGAATCCCTCGCTGCATTCAGGATTCTTGTATTAACTCCCTCGCTTCGCTCGTGAGTTAAACTCTTAATTCCCTCGCTGCGCTCGGGAGTTAAATCCCGAATCCTTCATTGCGCTCGAGATTCAATATGACGCCCGTGACATAAGACACAACTTTAGCCCCTCGGTGCATTGCATAATCTACTATTATATGCCCATAAAAATATAAAATTGTTTAAAAATTATAGTGATATCCATAATATAAATACTGGAAACAAACACAAATTTGTTGTACCTACAACAAGGCTCAAGAAAATAGGTGGCTCGTTCAGATGCCAATGTATACGCTTTTATAATAAACTACCAAGCCACGTTCAAGATCTAAGCCTTAATAACTTATCAGGCGGCGGCCGACGCGATGACACGCGGGGTTGCAATAGTCGTGGAGAGGATCCGGCAGTTAGGTCTCGAGGTGGCATTGCACAAGTCCGAGGCCATGTCGTTTCATGGGCCCCGGAACGCGCCACCATCGGGATCCCAACTAACGGTAGGAGGGGTTCACATCGGTGTCGAGACAACGATGAAATACCTGGGTCTCGTCCTCGACAGCCGGTGGAACTTCGTCGAGCATTTCCGACGTTTGGCTCCCAAACTGGAACGGGCCGGGGCCGCCTTCAAGCGGCTCCTGCCCAACCTGAGGGGGCCAAACGCCTCCTACCGGAAGCTTTACGCGGGGGTCGTGCGGTCCATGGCCCTATACGGGGCCCCGGTAGGGGCGCGTTCACTGCGGCGGCGAGACGCCCATTATTTGAACGCGCCCCAGAAGGTGGTAGCCACAAGGCTGATCCAGGGCTACCGCACGATCTCGGGCGAGGCGGCAAGCCTCCTTGCCGGCTGCCGCCATGGGATCTGGAGGCGATAGTCCTCGCGCGCCTGTATAAGTGGCGCGCGGAGGCACTACGCCGGGGGGAAACTCCGCTTCCGCAGCAAATTGCGGCGGAGCGGACGGACCTCCGGCGCGATCTCAAGGCGGCATGGAAAGAGCGACTGTTGCAACACAGCGCAGGGCATGCCACGATAGCGGCGATAAGACCCCTCTTTGAGGAGTGGCTAGAGAGGCGTCACGGCGCCCTCACCTACCGCCTGACGCAGGTCCTCACCGGACACGGAAGTTTCGGGAGGTTCCTTCACATAATCATGCGGGAGGAAACGCCCGGGTGTCACCATTGCCAGGATCGCCCAGAGGACACGGCGGAGCACACGGTGAAGGTCTGCCCCGCTGTGTCCTCGTTGAAGCGATCGGCAGCGGCAGCGACCTCTCGCGTCCGGACCTGGTTCAAGCCATGGTCCGGGGCGACAGGGAGTGGGGGGCAGTCGCTTCCTTCTGCAAAGCAGTCATGCTAGCGAAGGAGGCGGCGGGACGGCTGAGGGAGAGAGCCTCTCGTCCCAGCCGCCGCGGGAGACGCTCCGGGCGTCGGGAGCCGCGCGACGACTCCCGGCCACCGTAGGCGCGGGCCTGCGGGCGGTGAGTGATGAGTAGCTCACCGTCCGATCAGGACCAGGCCCGTGCCGGACGGCGCGTACCTGTTCCACGCGCGCCTCAAAGAGATGTCAGCATCATTCGGAGGGGCCCGTTAGGGCCGAAGCCTGCCGGCTCAGCGGGATTGTACCGCTGGCTCGGAACATAAAGGGCTAAAAAAGGAACACGGGTGGGTTTTAGTCAGTAAGAGTCTGACACTCCCTTCCGCTCCATCCAGAGCGGGAGGGGTCATTTGATGATTTCCCAATCATTCATTAAGAGCTGGATCTACGCCATTGACCTTGGTCATGTGGGCGTTACCAAGACAAAGCCCCCGCGCGCGCCTCCCCCACCCCTAACAATAATTTCGTGCAACGCGAATATAATTTTGTGCTACAATGTTGCACCGCAGCGCCCGGCGCCCGGCCCCCGCCGCCCGCCGCATGCTATCTATCGCTATCGCTTCCAGTATCTGTATCTAATACAGAGGTGTAAAACCTTTTGAATGTCCAATACCGAAAGCAAGGGAAAATATAATTATGTATATTGTATAATTTATAGTTTTTTTTTGTATTAACATTAATTTTAGTTTTTCTGTAAATGAATGAGCTTTAGTATTATATAGTTTAGTTTATATATTCGTATATTGTATGATAACTACATACATATACATACTGTGGGGCGAGATGGAAAGAGAAGTAGTCACCTCCTGCGAAGCAGTCATGCTAGCGAAGAAGGAGGCAGAACGTGTGAGGGAGAGGCCTCCGGTGTCGTACACTCATTGATAATAGTTTGGCAATAGGTACCTAACCGTACAATGATTGTATTGTAATTAACTGGTGATAAAATTTAATAAAAATATTTTGGAACAAAATATAACATGGTGTAAAAATTATTGGAATCGCATATCCTAAAAATAATGTTGTAGATATCTACATAATTAAATTTTGTAAAAATAAAGTTGACAAAATGTTTAACATCCATGTTCGTTACTTTCATACTTTTTGTTGACATAGTTTTACGTTCATTCATAATACCGAAATATCAACGATAATAGTGCCCTTCAAAACATTTTTGTGTGACAATGGCGGATTGGCGGTGGTTAGCGGCTTCTACAAAGGCAGACAATACGAACAGAAAAATAGAACGTTTCTTCCGTCGAAATAGAGTTCATTATTAGTTGCGAGGTGCTCTTTTCTATGAAAATGTTGAACCGAAATAAGACCTTATTTTTATAAAGTTAACCGTGTAATTCGATTGTGCATCGGATTCTCAGAATAATTTTAGCAATCTGCATACTTACCTAGTTTAGATTTTTTTTTATTTTTCAAAGTCCTAATTTGCTTTAAGTTTTTGTTTATATTATAGAGTCTATATATACCGTATACTTACTAATTTTGTGTATACCTACTTTAAAAGTTATTCCAATTCTATAAGTATGGTATCAACTAAATTTTGAAGGACAGTGCAATTTTTTTCATTACCTAACAAGTACATAAAATATTATAAGCTTAGTGTTTTATTCTTTGTAATCTCCTCGTGTAGGTATGCTATTTTCAATAAGAATTAACGACAACTAGTAATTATTATTTACAACGTTATACCTAATTAAACACTAAAATAACCTAATATTTACACACACTATATATAAAACCAAAAAAATTCTAATTGGTTGGGCTACCGACAATAATTTTGTTTCTTTCTTTCTTTTTAAAGAAAACGTTGCCCCACACTAGGAATTACTACTGTACCGTGGGTGCGTTTACAAACATTTAAATTCACATACACAAACAGCCAGACCCGGAACAACTACCTGTAGGCAATACAAATATTTGTTCCGTGTGGGAATCGAACCCGCGACACGCAGCGCAGCAGTCAATCGCTCAGCCACTGCGCCAACCGTGTCGTCAAAGTGTGTTTGCGGAGAAAAGTGTCACAGGTCCGTTCAGCACAGCGTCTCGTCCCGCACTGATTTGTTGGGCGCCGGAGGGGTGGCTACGCGATTTGCGAGTAGCGATTACGTAAAAAAATTAATATTAAATAATTAAGAAAGTTATTGGCAAAAATAAGCCGAAGGTCCCCTCGGCATTACTTAATATAATATATTGGTGGCAATTAAAAGATCCTGTGATTGATATTTTAGGAGAAAAATGGTAGTAAGTTACAAAAACAGAGGTCACTTTGCGTATTTATTTATGATATTTCAAATATATTTTTATTTTTTTTGAATCGAAGAGGACATGCTTTATATTGTGTAGATTAATATATATTTTTTTGAAAAAAATTCTTGTAAGGGTTACGGAAAAAAATGGTTCTAATGTATCCTAAATGAAGCCCAATTCACATATATCCACGCCTTAAACGTATGTTGTGCCAGAAAGCCTTTTATACCGTTAGAGATTATATTGAGGATAAAAAGGCTTGGGATTGAGCTGCTTCCAATTTCTGCATTTTGAATGTTTTTTTTATATACACATTGACATTAATGATTTTTTTATAAACAATGACATTTGCTTACTTTGTAAAGTATTATATTATTTTATTTGTTGTGAATGTGAAGACGATGTGGGTCATTTTATTAATTTTATAATTATATTTTTTTATTATTCTCTCTGTTCTGTTAGTTTTTTTTTCATGATCTGGCATTTTAAGTAATTTATTTATGTGGCCTATCCAAATGTCCTTTCTTTGGTATTGTTCGTCGAACCGTTGAGCTCCTTATGTCTTGACAAATGCGTGCACTGACTGGACAGGTCCTCTCAATCTGTGTGGTTCTTTCCTCAAAAGACCATCTCAGACATCGATCTACATTTTCTTTATATAACCTGACCAAGATTATATCAGGACTTTAAAAGAGACTGTGACCTCCGAGTTTATTTCGGCCTTTCTTCTCAGAGTAGTCAGATAGGAAACGCCGACCTCACCTAGTTTTAAAAAAAACATGATTGACGACGTGTAAAAGTGTTTGTAAAATCCTACTTACAAAAATAAAATCATTTATCTCCTAAGATTTTGTTCAAAATTAAGTACTTGTGAAGAATAACGTATTTATTTGGATAAGGATTAATGTCATGTTTATAAAAACACCTTCGCAAATAATGCATTATTTAGAACCTGATTACCAAAAAAAGGTTATAGTGAGTCAACCTTAAAAGATAGACATACTGTTGCAGACTTTTTTTAGAACTTTTATAGGGGAACAATTCCGTCATACATGATTTTTGCGTAACTTACTTACTTTTTACGTTTACGCAGCGTACGCAACGAAAGCTCTCAAAGGGAATAATTTTTCCCGTTTTTGCAACATTTTTCATTAATGCTCCTCTCCTATTGATCGTAACGTGATGTTGTATATAACACTTAAATGGACTATCCAACAAAAAAATATTTTTTCAATTCGAATTAGCACAGCAGTGCGATTCTGTAACCATCTCACCGTGAAAACTTAGGTGAAGTGAGCGTGGAGTGAGCTGTCAATAGTGTCAATTCCTAGCAAAAACAAACTCACTTCACCTAAGTTTTCACGGTGAGATTTTTACAGAATCGACCGGCAGTAGTTCCTGAGATGAGCGCGTTCAACCAAACAAACAATTTAGTTTTATAATATTATAGTAAGTATAGATATGTTTTAATCTTAACACACGTCTCCAACTTCCGCAAGATACTCAAGTGGCTCCCTATTCGACTTCGCAGGAACTCTCGGATATTGTGTCTGCTTTTCAATCTCCTTCACAATCCTAAAACTCCATCCTATCTGCGGGAGCGTTTTTCCTACGCCCGCCCTGCAGATGCGCCTTGCAGGTCACATCTTAAAAACCTTCTCAAGTCCCCTCCCCACTCCACCAACTTCTACTCCTACTCCTTCACAGTGCACGCGGTGCGGCTGTGGAATGCACTACCGCCTGAAATTAGGGACTGCCAAACTGTTGCAGTTTTTAAGAGAAGAGTAAAAGAACACTATCTTTCCACTTTATCATAGTTGTGTATGTATTTATTATTGTTTTCTGATTACGTTTTAATATTTATTAACATTCTAGTGATATTTATTATAGAAGTATGTATTATTTTATTTGTATTTATGTAAGTATATTCTTATAATATTCGTTTAGTTTTTTTAAATGAATTGTTTTTAGATTAGATTGTATGTATTATTTTTTGTCTCCTTTACTCTTTCACACGCTGTCTACATCTCTCTATTTATTGTCCTATCGCAGGTATGCTGGAAGAGATTTCTTATGAAATAAGCATCACCTTTGTACCTATTTTCCTGTTCTGATTATTTCGTATCTGTTTATATATGTGTGTACATAAATAGTAAAATAAAAATAAATAAAATAAAAATAAATAACAGCTGTAAACTAGCACCTAGCTAGTTTATAAACCACGCAACGTCCACATAATTACCCTATAGATCTGCGGCACGGTAATGTTATTTATAATATTACCGTGTCTGCGGTTTTTTCATCATTTAACGTGTAAAAGGTTTTAATTTTATTTTTACAGGTCACATATTGGAAATCTAATTTTATTCAGAATCACAAACTGGAACGTTTTCTTGAAGTAAAGCAGTAGGTGATATCTCTGCAAAGAAATCAAAGGCCGAAGCAACTTGATTATACACATATTTATGGCAGTCACTTTAATTTTGGGGTCAAAATAGTGAAAACCTAAAACTAGAAAAGTCTTCAAAAATAACACCAAATATAATAGTTTGCGTGCGATACAATTGTCTAATTTTATACCTTTGATTTGGTTATACTGCTACAAGGATCTTTTGGCGCTCGAATGGCGTTGACAGAGGACGCTGTTGGTAAACATTTGTGCAACTGTTTTGTGAAATGTTGAAAAAACAAGATGTCGGCATTAGTTCCGATTTTAGCGACGCGCCAAAAGAACCTTGTAGCACTAGTAAGTACTTACAATAACTATTTTTAACACCGAATACTTACCCTGAAACATCCTTAGGAAGAAATTACAGAGCAGACTTTTTCGTACTTGTTGCCATCTATCGGTACAGGCGGGAACTAAGTTCGTAGCCGGAGCCAACACCATGGCGTAGCGCGGGTCGTAGCACTGCTACGTTGTCGTAGCTGCAGCTACAGCGAACGCACAATCGTTCTTACTCGGTAGTATAGGTGGCTCTGCAGTGCTTCTTAATTGCATACAATTTATTGAAGTCCGCACTATTCTAGTCAACATGATAAAACCAGAATGTATATTGTAATAGCAAAGAGCAGTGATAGTATCTTTTTAACCCGCTGGGAAGCCGGTCGGCCACGGTTCCAAAGACTCAAGAGATACCTTTACTTAGGCTGGAACTGTAATTGTTAAGGTCTACTGATTTGATTTGATTTTATTTCCATTTACGAGTATGTTACAGAATAAGCAGCATCACTAAATAATCCGACAGATAAAAAATAACTACACAGAAAGACGAGAAATTCCTTTTATATTTATCATTCAATTTAGTCATCATCATGTAGGTCAGAGACAAACTTGATTCACGTTTAAGTTGTTTAAAGGGGAATATATTTTCAACTTATAAAAAATCCTAATCATTCATGTACTGACAGGTAACGCACAGCATAAACTGCTGGTTTTAGAAACATGAACGGTTGCCTTTTAAACCGAAAGTGAGCAGTAATTTTTGAAAATTGTAAAGTATGTTTGGAAGTTCGTCATGTTTGCTGATTGGAAATACCATCGGGCACACGGCTTATTATTCAATAATCATTATAAAAATTAGATTTAAGTAATTTAAAATGTTCCTATAGGGATAACACTTACAAGAACGTTGAAACGTACAAAGGTTTTGGAATAATTTCCTGTCTATTTAGCTGGGTGGCTGGTACCAGTTTCGTTGCTGACCGTAGCAAGTGGTCGCAGTGGCTTCGAGCCCTCGGTGCTATTTACTGTTCTCTCCTACCATGTGCACTCACTAAGTAGGTACTAACGATTGAATCAGGACGTCAGCTTTCCTTCATTTTGTTGGTTTAGTTTGCTTGGACCACGCGATAGCACCGTGTTACCACATGCAACTCAAACTCAAAGCATTTATTTCAATTAAACCATTTACAGGCACTTTTGAATTGTCAAAAAGTCGGTCAGTCAGAAAATATGAAGCTAGTTGCCCATTCCAAAGTCACTTTTTTAAACAATATTTTTCCGAAAATAAATGTGAGAATGATGCAAAAAAGACGTACGCGTTAAAAGCGTCAAGAGTACAGCAAATAGTAAGAAAACAACAATTCAAAATTAAAATAATTAAAAATAAGCCGAGGCAGCTAAGTGATGACCAGCCCCAACTGACGGCACCCGTTCACGAACATGACGCATAGATCTGCAGCTAGAGCTCAATGATCCAACACACACGCCATCGTCAGCGAGACTTTTGTGTGACCATGACATGCTATCAGCCGCCAGGGCACATTCAAGTCAATGAAAGACACTACCCGGTAAATGGTATATAGGGTAGTATATATGTCATGGACCAAGTGATTATTAGGACATTATAAAAAATGCCCGGGCAGTTTGAAAAATGCCCAATATGAGAGGGCAGTGTGATAACAACTATTGAAATAATCAAATCGACCAGGCATTTTTTATAATGCTAGTCATATTCATATTCATATTCATATGTTTATTTGCATTCCATAATGTTGTAGAGGTGTTACAATGGCTTAAAGCTAAGGTACAATTATGGACCCTGTAGGGCACAGCAAAAGGTACCTATGGGGCAGAACAATTAAAACCAGGTTTAATTACTGTAATTTTTATTTCAAACGTAGAATCAATATTTTAAATCAAACAACATCTTTCCATTCATAGACACTCTGCTGGCGATAGGCGACTAAGGATGCAAGAGCGAGCGAAGGGCACCCCGAGGTTAGGTTACTTTCCCCCCCGGTGGATTCCCGCATTGTCGAGGCGGGGGGGCTCAGTAGCCGTGGCTTGGACACCCACGGTGAAGCGAAGAGGAACCCGAGGAGGGGCCGTTCGTCAGGGCTTTTGCTGACAAGCCAACGACGTAGCGGCCAAAAGTAGGTTGCGGTGCGCACGGCGGTACCTTATTGACGTGTAAAAGTGTTTGTGCAAACCTACTTACAGAAATAAAATCATTTATCATTTATCACTTTTCCCCCCTAAGAATAAATGTTAACTTATCAGAACTTATAACTAACAGAAAATACCATACCAAGGTATATAAAAAACAAACAACTAAATACAACTCTAATGTTAGGTACTATAACTATTTAGACACATTGTCTTTATTAACGGCGCGGACGTGCGCACGTATTGCTCGGGCCGAAGCCCCCGGCGGCGGCGGCGGCGGCGGGGAGCAAGGCGCCGCCGCCGCCGCCGGTGCGGCCGGGCTCGCCAGGCGTGCGCTACCCGCCTCCGTCTCCAGCTCACTGGATGCCTCTGATGCATCCTCGAAAGCATCATCGTCCTGATCCTTACTCTCCCCCTTGTGTGTACCGATGCTCGCCCGTGATAGTGTTAATCGCGTCTTGTCCCCAACTGGAATTATTTGGTCTCGATGCCTGCGCCACTCGACACCGTTTCCCATGTCAATGCGGTACGACACCGGACCCGTACTTTTAGACACTGTTCCAGTGGACCATTTATTTGAGTTCGAGGTGTAATCACGTGCGAGTACCGGTTCTCCTACCCGTATAGGGGGCTGGGGCGTGCCTCCTGCATGAGCTACCTGACGTTGCTGAGCCGCGCGCGCCACTTGCGCGACGTCTGGCCGTAACGCATCCAACCGTGTCCGCATCCGACGCCCGGTTAGCAATACTGCCGGTGGCACGCCCGTAGTTGCATGCTCACTGTAGTGTATAAATAAATACCGTCATGCCTTACTGGTGGGGCGGGCAATGGTGGGGGTGCGGTCAGTGAGTTGCCTCACTGACAGCACACTCTTTGCTGGTCCGCCGTGCGAGTAAGACGTGCGCGTTGAACCGAAACTGTGTTGTTTTATTTTACTACGTGCCTAATAGTGACCTGTACAAGTGGCGACCCTGCCAGGATCCAAAATATAAGGTACGTGCCGAATAAAAATAAAATAAAAACTGAGTGTTTACAAAGTAACCAAGAGGTAAATCGGTAGCAAATCAGTTTGTTGTCCTTACATAATAATTTTCTAATTTGTTACTATCTCGAAATTATTTTAAGCGATCCTTCGAATTAATATTATAATGGTTTTTAAGTTGTAATAATAAAATGTTAAAGGCAGTTATTATTCCAAAACGAAACTGATTTGATTACATTGATTGGTACCTAAATATTCGTATAATAACGAAACTTGTAGTACGTCAATGATAGATGCTGTGATTATTGGCAGAAAAGAATTGGAGTGTTGTTAAGAATATTAAATATAAATTTTGAACATTATAGTGATATTATGGGTATAGGTAAATAACTGAAGACTGTTATCTAATTATAATCTTAAGGAAGTTAGATCAAGATATTATTATGCTTGTTACACTGTGTGGCTTCTTTATGATTACCAAGGATTAATTATTTTTGCGTTCTTGAGTATCCTTGATCCCAGTGATGGACATTCCCTGTGTTCAAATTAACAGTTTTCTTCTGTCAATAATCAAAGTTAACATTGTCGTCAGAGGTAGTTTGCTCAAGCAAACGGTACCTAAATGATCTTGATATGGATAACAGTCTAAATAGACTGGGGTAAATACCATAAGATCAAGAGGTAGTTCGATTAATTCGGAACGGTACCTAAAAAGGAAATTAATCCTTCCCTCCAGGTAGACCACAAGTATGTCGCACATACCACCTCTAGAGTCTTTGGACTGTGACGGTGACTCAGCTTCAGTTGGTTTACGCTGGGAAAAGTGGAAACGTGCACTAGGATTGTACCTAACGGCCACCAATGTTACCACACCTGAGGCAAAAAGGGCTTTGCTCTTACACATGGGTGGGTTACCCCTCCAAGAAATATATTATAATATTCCTGGTGCACATGTAGAAAGTACTAGTGATAACAATGATGTATTCACTGTTGCTGTCGACAAGCTTGACGAATATTTTGCCCCTAAACAAAGCCGTGTTTATGAGCGTCACTTGTTCAGGCTCATTAAACAAGAAAATGGGGAAAAATTTGACAAGTTTCTCGTCAGACTCAGACACCAGAGCTCCAAATGCAAATTCACTGCCCCTGATGAACACATGATCGATCAAATCACCGAGAAGTGTGAGTCAGCCAAATTAAGAAAAACAATTCTGACCCTTGGTGATGATGTTACCCTTGACAGGGTTATTTCTGAAGCCAACGCTTTAGAGACTGTAAATCGACAACTTACTGACTTTGGGTTGCCGGGATTAAGTAAAGATCTTCCGGTTAATCGAGTGGAAGCTTCTAAAAAGACTTCAAATGCAAATTCATGTGTGCGTTGTGGGGGCAGCCATTCAAGTGATTTTAAATCTTGTCCAGCCCGAGATAAGAAATGTCTTAAGTGTGGGTTTGTTGGACATTTTCGCAAACAGTGTAGAACTAGAGCGGAAAAACGTAAAAATAACGATTTAATATCTCTTCTAAACCTAGTAAGAAATCCAAAAGGAAGTCTGAAGAGGTAGATTATATTTTTCATATTGATAATGACGACACCATTAAATGTACGCTAGGAGGTGTTGAAATTGAGGTGTTAATAGACTCTGGCAGTAAATGTAATATAATTAACGATGTAACGTGGCAAATTCTGAAGAACAATGGAGTCCTTGTTGAAAATCAAGTAAAATCTCCCAACAAGAGATTTATGGCCTACGGAAGTCGTAATGCTTTAACCGTACTTGGGTCTTTTGACTCTACAATAACAATTGGCAACAATCGTTCCAGAGCCAAAGCCACATTTTTTGTTGTAAAAGATGGCACTAGAAATTTACTCGGGAAAGACACCGCCGCGTGCCTTGGTGTTCTAAAAATTGGATTAGGAGTAAATGCAATTGATGGTAAGTTCCCTAAATTTAAAGATGTTCAAATTCATATTCCTAGATACATCAATTAAACCAGTTGCTCAACCTTGTCGAAGAGTCCCTGTCCCGCTAGAGTCTAAAATTAATAAAAAAAAAAAGTGAGCCGTCACGGGACGCCTGGCAGATGTGAAACATCGACATTATTTTGTAAAAGTAATATGATTGAAAAGAACAGATTGCGATATAAACTAAATATGGCATAATGATAAAATAAAATATTAAGATCTTTTCCAGAAAATGATGACTGTTTATTTAATAAACATTTATTTTCATTAAATATAAAAACAATTTAAACAACTTCATTTTGTAATCGATTGTAGGCACACAGTACACAAGACTGTGAGTCTGTGACTGTATATATACACCATCATATAGCGTGGCGACGCGTCGCCACGGCATGCGTCGCCACGCCAGAAATTTGTTTTACGTGCGGCTATAGATGTTTCACATCAAAAAATTCAAGAGCTTGTTGAGTTTTATAGAGCCAGTTAATAGCCCATCTGACTGGATCTCTCCATTTGTACCTGTTTGTAAAGGATAGTTTTGAACTTGTTAGTGACCACAAGCCGTTAGAGGTGATATTCGGAACCGATTCTAAACCGTGTGCGAGAATCGAGCGTTGGGTACTGCGCTTACAATCGTACAATTTTAAAATAGTTTATAGCCCGGGCAAGAAAAATATTGCAGACTCACTGTCCAGACTTTGTTCGGATAATAAGTCTCCACAGCCTTTTGATGATGATAATTAATTATTTGAACCTAGTTATTGATCAATATCGTCCTATAGCAATTACTTTGCGCAAGCTTGTGAGGGAGATTCAGAGCTGAAGTTACTGAGGAATGGAATATACAATAATAACATCGATTCTGCACACACCATTAGCATGCTTAGGGCGCATTCCACCAAACTTTTATACCTAGAATAAATCTTATGCTGGGAATAAATTTTGAATTTTTGACAGTTTTTCCATATTAGAACTGTCAGACTTCAATTTTATTCCACGTATAAAAGATATCTGACTTTAGTAAAATCAGCCCTTAAAGAAGTATTTTCTCGATTAGGCACATCCGTAAGCGTTACCGCTGACAATGGTCGGCAGTTTGTTAGTTCAGAATTTGAAAGTTTTTGCAAAGAATTTGGTTTTCAATTGTTTCATACTATTCCATATTGGCCTCAACAAAATTACGAAGTTGAGAGGCAGAACCGTAGTATATTGAAACGTTTACGGATTAGCCAAAGCCAAAAATCTAATTGTCAAGAAGATTTGCTCATATATCTCACTATGTATAATCAGTCAGTTTAGAGATAAACTGCCATCCGTTGTGGATATAGAATTTACAGATCCAGGAGTTAGTGACAGGGATAGTGAAACAAAAAGTAAAGGAAAAGAATATGCCGACAGGAAGAGGCAAGCGACGGAATCTAGCATAGATGAGGGAGAAAAAGTATATGTCAAGAATACAATAAAGGAAAACAAGTTGACGAGTTGAGTTGAGTTGTTGAAGTCGATAACAATGTGTGTGAATAAAATTAATAAGTTGATTGTTTTTCAGACCATTCTTAAAATTATTTGATGATTGATGTTGAAATAAATTGATTTGTACTTAATTATACTTATACGAAATAATGCTATTTTTTCTAATTTTGTAAAAGGTAGATGTAGTGTATAAATAAATACCGTCATGCCTTACTGGTGGGGCGGGCAATGGTGGGGGTGCGGTCAGTGAGTTGCCTCACTGACAGCACACTCTTTGCTGGTCCGCCGTGCGAGTAAGACGTGCGCGTTGAACCGAAACTGTGTTGTTTTATTTTACTACGTGCCTAATAGTGACCTGTACACTCACAATTACGGTAATGGAATAAAAAATTATTTAATGCTTGTAACACATTTTCACCACTAAGAACTGCTCTTTTTATTGCTTTTTTGACCGTCTTTACCGCATTTTCAGCGGCGCCATTACCCTGTGGTCTATAAGGCGCCGTTGTCACATGTGCAATACAATTGTGATTGCAATAATTTTTAAATTCCATTGATTGGAATGGTGGTCCGTTATCCGTAACGAGTTGCGATGGTAAACCAAACCTACTGAAAACTGTAATTAAAGCTGTGATTGTTGACTGTGTATTAGTACGACCCATAGGAAGTGCCTCAATCCACTTCGAATGTGCGTCTACTATAATCAGGTATTTTCTTCCCGAATACTCCGCAAAATCAGCATGTAACATGAACAGGCTTCTTCTGGGTGAGCTCACTCCATCGTAGACTTTGTCTCTGTCATCTCTGACCTAGACTAGAGTCAAGAGCAAACCCATTTCAAATAAAAAAAAAATAAAAAAAATGTAAGCGTTGCCATGGAAACAAAGGAAATTCCCACGGATGCAGGTCAGCACGCGGCGCTGCATCCCGCACCCTCTGACACGGCTCACATGAACGACACATCACTGCAAGGTCAACGTCTAAGGTGGGCCAGTAAACATAATTGCGTGATAAGCTTTTCATTTTTCTGACTCATAGATGACCTTGATGAATTTCTTCTAGAATTTTAGTTTGTAGTGATTTTGGTATTATAATTCGATATTTATAAATTAAACAATCAAAATCCATTGTGATATCGCTTTTTCGTGCAAAATATGGTTTCTCTTCTTCGCAACTTGGCACGGATGGCCATCCAAATTTTACAAATCCCAATATTCGCGACAATCAATGCATCTTTATTAGTTTCCTTACCTACGTCATGGAAATTTACCGGCATACATTGATGAACTAAGTTAACATAACTCATTGATTCGGTGGGACGGCGCTCCTGTGCTAACGGTAAACGTGACAACGCGTCCGCTGCTCCATTTTGCTTTGAGGTTATATATTTTATCGTGAAATCATATGCGGCTAATCGTGCAGCCCAGCGTTGTAAGCGACTAGCGGCAGTTTGCGGTATACCCACTTTTGCTCCGAAAATGTAGCTTAAAGGCAGATGATCTGTACGTAATTCAAAATTTCTACCATACAAAATACTGATGGTGTCGAGTGACGACATAAAATATTGCCAGAGCCTCTTTATCAATATGACTGTAATTGCGCTCCGCGTCATTGAGTGTACGCGACACACAGCTGACCGGTCGCTCACTGCCGTCAGGGAAACGATGCGCCAATACTGCGCCCAACCCGTACGCGCTGCTGTCTACCGATAGCACTAAAGGCCGCCCCTCCTCATAATGTGCGAGTACCCTCTCATTTGATAGGATTCGCTTCGCTTTCTTAAAAGCCTCATCGCACTCATTACTCCAATTCCAACGGACCCCCTTTTTTAAAAGTTCATGCAACGGATGTAATAAAATACTTAACTTGGGAATAAATTTCCCATAGTAATTAAGTAAACCTAGGAAGCTTCTTAACTGTGTGATATCAATAGGTGTTGGTGCCTTCACAATAGCCTCGACCTTCTGGGGATCCGGGCGCAAACCACTTTGGTCAATAATAAACCCGAGATATTTAACGCTCGCTTGTAGAAAACAACATTTGCTTAGTTTAACGGTCAAACCCATATCTCTTAATCTAACCAGTACTTGTCTTTAGTTAACCAAATGTTCTGCTCTCGTAGCCCCCGTCACACAAATATCGTCAAGAAATACCACCGTGCCACGCACGCCGCGCAATGTCTCCTCCATTAATTTTTGAAATTTTTCCGGAATGCAAGATAATCTGAAAGGCGTACGACGATAAACGAATGTACCGATGTGTGTAGTTATCGCTGTACACAGCTGTGATTCATCCGTCAACATCGTCTGTTGATATGCATGCGTTAAATCAATTTTGGTAAATTCCTTTCCCCCACTTAGAGTGGCGAACAACTCTTCGATGCGTGGTAGTGGGTAGAATTCACGTTTAAGTTTAGGATTGATAGTAACTTTATAATCGCCACATATTCGTATATCGCCGTTCGTCTTGATAACCGGCACGATGGGTGTGCCGTAGTCCGAGTGCTCGAGCCGGTAGCTGGTGCCCTCGGCCTCCAGCCGCTCGAGCTCGCGCTCCACACGCGCGCGCAGTGCCAGCGGCACGGGGCGCGCCCGCACGTACACTGGCTCATTATTTTTGTCAGTTGCAATTGGAGCAATTTTTTACATTTTCCTAATTGATCAGTAAAAACCTCGGGGAATTCTGTAGCTAACTTACTAATACATGGATCAGCAATAATATCGTTGAAATTAATTTGTTTTATATTGAGGGACTTTAACCAATCCCTGCCCAATAGTGGGCGTCCACCATTTTTAATAACATAACAAGACAAATTGTTTGCCGTAACATTACCTAATTTAACATGGACCAATATATAACCTAATGACTCAATCTGCGTGCCTGAATAACACCGTAACATTAGATTATCCGAATGTATTATTTTATTTGGGAACTTCTGCTTATAAAAATCTTCACTAATCGCTGAAATGCGGCTTCCAGTGTCGACTTCACATTTAATTTCGTAACTGTCAATGTTCACGTTAATAAAGTAAGTTTTGTTACCTTTAGACGCCAGTTCGATGCTAAACAAATCCGCGTCCCCCGAGCTATCTTCACTTACGTAGTTTTGCCTACCAGAGCGATCACTGCCACGCACTTCTTTGCACATCACTTTCAAATGTCCACGTTGGTTACACTCATCACAGTTGTAATTGATGTAACGACATCTTTCCGGCCGATGCGGCTTTCCACACCGCCAGCACTGTTGAGTCGACGCAGCCTGCGCCGGCGTCGCAGGGGTGCCCCCTCTCGTCGCCGCGCCTGCAGCCCTAGCGCCTGAGTTGCGCCCCGGCCGGCGCACGCCTCCGCCACGTGCGCGGCCCGCGTCGTTTCTATGCAGGCCTTCGCCCGCGTCGCCGCCTGCACCTGAGGTCGTAGCTGCGGCGGTCGCCGCGCTCACCTCCGCGTGCCTTTCTGCGGCCTCTAACGCCAGAGCCAGCTCCACCGCCTCCTTGTATTTAATATTTTTCTCAGCAAATATACGCGATCGCATCGCGCTGTTAGATAGTCCCGAAACAAATTGGTCGCGAAGGTTTTCTTCGAGCATTGTACCAAAGTTACGCGAAACGTTACGCGTGGTCGCGAGATGTTTTAAATCTTGGAGATAGTCCGTCATGGATTCCCCAACACGCTGTCTACGTAAGCGAAACATGTGTCGCTCGGCAATCTCCGATCTCTGTGGTTCTAGGTGACCAAACGTACGAGTTGATCAAATGTCTTCGTCTCTGGATCCGCCGGAGCACATAGATCGCACATTAACGAGTATGTAGTTTCACCCACAACCGTAATTAACAAGGGCACACACAAGTTATCTTTTATCTCATTTAGTAATATGTATTGTTTGACACGGCGAATATACGACGGCCACTGCTTCGAATTGATGTCAAATGGTTCTAGTCGACCGATCGGCATTGTTAATAACAATTTTACACGCAATTGGGATTCGAATTTCTCGTCGCCAAGTGGGACGTCAATTAAACACGGAGATGGATAGCTGACTGGTTTATTCATTTAAGCGCATACCCACATTACATAATAATAAAGTAGACACAAATACCTTCAATCAATCAATCAATCAATAGTCTTTATTTGTAAACATAGGTTCCAACAGTGTGTAAGATGTTACATTGTTATATTATAGTTTCTCTGTGTTTTGCCATTTGGCGTACAAATATACATTTATGGGAGGCTTTTGCCAATTAGGTATCTTAATTTATAGCAATTCAGTAGTATCAATGTCAATTTTTTTTTCTTCTTAATGTAATTTAATAATATGCAATAGGTAATGTCTGGTAATGTCAATATTTAACGAAATTCTATAATGTCAATGATAAATAATTATAATGTCAATAAGTTGCTAATAAGAAAAATGTTTAAAATTGATATTGTCAAATGTCACAATGTCAAATGTCAAGAGTAGTGATTGTGAGATATCACAATCTTTACTCTTGACATTTGGTAAAGAAAATCTTATGCACTTAGTTTTTTTTCCATTTAATACTAAATTATTAGCAGTGAACCAATTTTGGACCTGCAGTAGGGAACGCCCTACTGCAGGTCCAAAATTTATAGCACGTCTATTTACCTTAAAAATTAAGGAAGTGTCATCAGCAAATTAATAACATCATTCGTGGTTGATTTTTTTAATAAATGGAGTAGGTAGATCATTAACTAAAAAGAGGAAAGGACCCAATATAGAGCCTTATGGCACACCCATTTTTACTGTTAAACCATGTGTCTATCATTTAAATAAGAACTAACTAAACTGAGCGCAAGTTTTCCATCTGTGGTCCATCCCTGATGTTTTTATGATCTGTCAAGTTTCCATAGCAACGGAGGAACAGGACAACGACTTGTCAACGCTTATGACCGGAAAAGTATGTTTAGGCGTCGCCATGGCAACCACTACTTGTTATAATAGCTTTGGAGTAAAAATAAAAACAGTTGTGATGGAACAAGACAGATGCCTCGTCCGGCGCGCCGCGCTCATGCTGTGACCTGCGTCGAGTGTCACGGTAGCCGTCGTGTCACAGCAGCGCGTGGTGCGGGTGTGTGGACACAGGGACAGCGTGACGTGCGACAGTTCCATATTCAAATGCGTGCTTGTCGCGGCGGCTCAGTGCGCAGGCGGGCCGTATGTGTTGCATGCTGCTGGCGGCCTGCGAGGAGCTGTACTTCCTGCTGCTGACCGTGCTGGCCCGCTGCGCCCCGCGCCATGAGCATTTCGGTGCGCTCGGTGTTGGTGGAAGGCCCGCAGGTGGCAAAAAGCAAGGGCCCGTTTACATATGCTAACACACCTAAAGCTCTCTACAACAATACCAAACTCAAGACAAACCCTTCCTGGTACGTGCACTTCCATTATTGTACTAAACATTCAATTATTCAGTTTAATATAATTATTTCTTTATTGACGTCTCCATACAATGACATTTGCATAGGTTATGTCATAACGGTCTTGACTACTTTAACACCCTAAACAAAGAATGTGGTGAAATTTTCCTAAATAACTAGCTTCTCTCCAATTCAGTAGTTGTGAGACAAGTAGGTAGGTAGGTAGTTAGGTGCTTACGTCGGCACCGATGATAGGTTTGTTGACTGCAGCGATGATAAATTTCCAAGTGTATGGTCTACGTAGGTTGAGATTCAGTTGTAATGTTTTCTCTGCGTACGTCGGAATTACCGTGTTGTTCGCTGCATACAAGCAAAAATCTGTTGGTTTAGCTTTCGATCCTTTTCTTTTCGGTATCACGGAAACGTTGACGCCAGTATCAATCAAAAACGATAGACGCGAGTTTTTGTCTATTATAAATAGGCGGTAAGAAATATTGCTTGCGTCGGTTGCCGCCTCAGCCAACGCAGGCTTTAGTTTCCCGAAGTGATGCTGCTGTCTTCGAAACTGCACGGACGCGTACATTTTCGCGCGTCCTTGCCGAACTTACGATGATAAAAGCAGATCGCTGATTGGTCGTTATGCGCGCGACTGCGATTGTTCTTGCTCGACGAACGCGATCTTGAACGCCGTCTGTCGAAAGGTCTGCGTCGATGCTGATGATAATGCGATTGATGTGTTTTCAATTCTGCAATTTCTCTCGTGAGCGCGTCGATTTTCTCGTCAATTGATGTAGATACATGAGAGGTTGCAGGAACGGAGGTAACTGCAGCGACTGCACCGAGTGGTTGTGTTTGCTCGAGGATCTTATCTGCCATCAACGCCAGCTCGTGAATATCGGAGTGTTTCGCGATGTTGTCGCTGACTGCGAGTAGGTACTGCTCGGACGGATTGTGGAAGATGGTTTGTCCACATAATCCTTAGCGTTGAGTCGGAGATATTATCGGCGGCGAGGTTTTTCATGCGACGTAGCAGCTGTGAAAGCTTCATGTCGCCGAGTTCCATTTCTGACAGCAACCGTTGTACTTGCCTTTGCTCGGATTCCTCGTAGACTTGGAACAATCGATTTTTCAGTGCTTCATAACGATGGGTTTCAGGCGGATGAAGAATGATGTCGGAGATTTCGTCGAGATCTTGCCGCTCAAGTTGTCCGATAACGAGTTCGAACATAACTTGATCGCCTTTCTTCTGTACGGACATGATGGCTTCAAATTGCGCGAACCACAGACGAATCTTGTCGCGCCAAATGGGTGGAATGCGCAGCGACGTCGACACACCGGAAAGTTCTTGTTCACCGTTGTTAGCCATGATGACAACTTGATCTGGAGGTATCTTCTTAATATCACGTCGGTGTTTCTTAATATCACGTCGGTGTTTCTTAATATCACGTCGGGGTCACCACTGTAGCGCTTAGGTGGTGTGGAGGCAATAATACTCCAGATGTACGACGAATGTATATTTAAAATAAACGAGGAATATTGAACAGTGGAAGAGCGTGCGTGTGTTTTATACAAAATGTGTACATGTCTTAAATTACTAAATTAAGGGGCACAAGTATTGACCTACTTACTAACATTTATCTACCAATAGGAATACGGTTTCAATATACATTATGGTTCCTAAATAAATCGTGCGGTGGCGCGCTGGTCGCCGTCGTGTTATTGTTCGGCGCGGCGCGGCGGCGAGCGTGGCGCGGGCGAAGCCCTAGGATCCCGCGCACAGCGGTGGCGGCCGGATGTATGTTTATGTATTGCAGCTACAAATGTGTCGCAAGCATCGGTTGGTTCGTTTAGTGATTTAAGTGCTCGCAAATTACGTAATGTTGAATCTATTAATTTCCTAATTTGATCATACGATTCGCTTTGAAGTGACTGAACAGCAAATAACGCTTTTACGTGATTTTGCACTAATAAACGATTGTTGTGATACCTATTTTCTAGTAAATTCCATGCGTGTAAGTAGTTTGGAGCAGTGAATTGTAACGCACTAATTACATAAGAGGCAGAACCACTAAGAGATGATTTTAAATAATGAAACTTCTGTATGTCGTTAAGATCTTCTCGATTGTGTATCATGGTGAGATACGAGTTCCTATACTCTAACCATTGATCATACGTACCATCAAAGGCAGGTAGCTTTATTACTGGCAACTTAATAGACACAGGATTACAAATTTGATGAGAAATAGATTGGGTTTGTTCAATATTGTTAGGATTCAATAAGCACTTCGCATCAGCCATGATGGAAAAGTACTGATGTTCAAATAATTCGCGATATTCTAATTGAGTAGTTAAATCGGAATCATCAACTAATTGTTCAATTTCACCTTGAATAACATTAAAATTTTGAAAAATAGTGCAAGTTGACTGAATCCGTAAATCTAATTCTGTTTTGCTATTGGAATTTAATGTTAATTTTTCTAATTTTGCAATAAATTCCTCAAACAACGTAAGTCTGCCTTTCAGCGTGCCTCGCTGCTTTTTCAAATCAACGAGACGTTTGTTTGTCATAGTGCTAACACCTAAATGGGGAGATTTAGATCTTTCTCTTATTAGAACGGGATCCTGAACCGAGGCAAATTGCAAACACTCATCGTCACTCATTTTGGAAGGCTATAGAAAGCACGAGTACTTACAGTTTCCCGCTCAGCCTCACCCAGGCGCAGCACCGCACAACACAACGAACAACTAAAACGTAAAAATAACGATATTAACGCAAATTGTTGGACAAGGAGTAGGAGGATGGGTTTTGTGACCTGACCGGTTGCTACTTGACGACAATCCTGGACAATCCTCTTCTCCAATGCTTCTCGATGTGACGCTCCACGTGGCCGCGTGGTTCTTCTAATATCCGGCTCGAAGGACCAAATGTTCAGACCGTTCCCTATATCCCTATGTGATGAGGGCAAGGATGTCTTCAATGAAGTATTGTATTGTTTGCTTGGAATATAAACGTATATTTTATAAAAAAAATGGTTTACAAAAAAAAAATGTTGAAGAGACACAACGCCGTTAGCGATTTTTCGTGGAGAGAAGTGAGTGAAGTTGGCTGCGACGGTGCTGCCACCCTCGGCAAGAACGGGAAGATTGCTCACAATGTTCACGCCGCAGAATGCTTGCGCCATTTGCTGCTAGATGGCGTTGTAGGAGTATTGAACAGGTATCAACTCGTAAAAATATAGGGAACAGCCAATTTTTTTTTGCGTTTACAGCTTTTGTCCCTTGGTAAAAGTTGTTCATAATGTTAGAAACAATAGCCCATTTCGGTTTGTCCCATGTTTGTTTTCATGTGTGTTTTCATTTTCTACCTGTTTAAATAGGATCTATAGGTATAACATCAGTGGTATAATAATGTAAATGGTGTAAGTCAATAAAATAGTGTAAATAAATAATAGTAAAAAAAAATTGAATTATAAATCTTTAAGGCTATAAAGTAAAAAATATAATAAAAATAAAAAAGTTTTTAAAAACAAACTTTTATTTAAATAAAATCGTACCTAACCTAAAAAAGAAAGAATAACGCGATTTTTTTTTTCTTTTTTTTTTCGTTAACCGTAAACCAGTATGTATGTACCATACACACATAAAGATGCAGTTCAGGTTTTTAGAGTTGGCAAGTTATTTTTTAAATGAATTGGACCACGGAACTCTCAAAAAGTGCTGGGGTCCAACTATTTTTAAAGTTGGACAACTGCCCCTAGTAAAGACCCATGGTCCAACTAGTTGGACAGAGCAGTTGGACTACTGCCCCGGACTGACGAGACGATTCCTAAAGTTGAGACATAAACAGCACTGTCCGGTAGCAGCAGCTACGTCGTCTCACCTGCACACGCAGGCCTCCGCCCGCAACACGCAGGCCTCCGCCCGCAACACACAGGCCTCCGCCCGCAACACACAGGCACACAATGTTCTAATAAAAGGCTCAAAAAAAGATGACTAGCTAGTCGGTACCGATTACAATAAATGTCGGTTGGTGAGGCATTAACGTTTGTGTAAAGTTGTCTAACGGGCCAGTTGTACCCATCCAAAGGTCCGGGCCCGGAGATATGCCGACCGTTCGGTATGTTTGGAATACGAGGTGACAGAGCCGCATCACGGTAACTTACCGTGGCCGCATCGTGCATCGATTTTATTGTCAACTAGCTGACCCGGCGAACTTAACGTACCGCCTCGAAATTAAATAATGTGACAAAGTTCAATAATTAAAAAACCGGCCAAGTGCGAGTCGGACTCGCGCACCGAGGGTTCCGTACAAACCTGCAAGGTTTACAAAGTTCGCAAGATCGCAATTTTTTTGGTGGTATAACTACTTAAAATTTTAAGCTTTTCTGAATTTTTCTGTTACCTGTGCTGTAAGCTATTGCTTCTTACCAAATTTCGAGATTCTATGTCAACGGGAAGTGGTCTTTAGGTTTTAATTCCCTTGCGTGTAGTTGCGAGTTTCAAAATATGCGGTATCAATGGTTGTACTTTTGCGTTAATTGCGTTTTGGCGTTGACTTAGATTTTTTTTTTTTTCACGGGTTAAAGGCAATTAGATCTAAGTATTTGATATGAATTTCAACTTGATAGCTCTACGCGTTCATGAGGAAAAAAGTAATAAGTTTATATTTATTAAAAAATAAATATATATTTTGTAATGTAACTAAAAATTTAAGGTTTTCGGAATTTTTCCTTTATGTGTGCTATAAAACGTTGCTTCATGCCAAATTTCAAGATTCTAGGTCGACTGGAAGTACCCTTTAGGTTTTGATTCCCTTGCGAGTACTTGCGAGTTTCAAAATATGCAGCTTAAATTGCTGTTTCTTTTGATTGCGTTGACATAGAAGTTTGATTTTGTTACAGCTTAAAGGTATTATAGACCTGAGTATTTGGTATGAATTTCAATTTAATACCTCTACGCGTTTATGAGGAAATGGGTAGTAAGTTTAAAATTATTAAAAAAAAATATATTATGTGATGTAACTAAAAATTTATGGTTTTCGTAATTTTTCCTTTATCTATGCTATAAGACGTTGCTTCGTACCAAATTTCAAGATTCTGAGTTCACGGGAAGCACCCTGTAGGTTTTGATTCCCTTGCAAGTGTCGAAAATTTGCGGCATAAACGGCTGTATCTTTTGATTGCGTTGGCTTAGAAGTTTGATTTTTTCACAGCTTCAAGGGACAGTAGACCTGAGTAATTGATATAAATTTCAGCTTCATACCTCCACGTGTTCCTGAGAAAAAGGGTCTTGACAGACGGACGGACGGACGGACAGACGGACAACAAAGTGATCCTATAAGGGTTCCGTTTTTTCCTTTTGAGGTACGGAACCCTAAAAATTGCGGAAAACCAAAAATACGTTCAAATTTTCATGGTGATCGGTTAATCGGTGTTGGAGCGAAACAAAATATATATACTTGTATAGGTACTTTTCATTCTAGAAAAAAGAAAGAAAGAAAACATGTTTATTTCGCACAAAGCCACAAGTGCACACAACAAACAATAAAAATTGCAAAAGAAGCTAAAAAAACTAACTGGAAAAAAAAGAGTGTGTGCATCTCACGGCTGCGCCAAATAGGACCAGTTCAGCAAATTGCCGAGCAGCTAGTGTCCGACGCTGGTTTTCAACTGGCCCTGAGATGGTGATGTCACGAACGTGAAACAGTTTTGTACTCTGTGTTTATGTGTATGAGTAAGTGCTTATATGTAATTAATAATACATTTCAGAATACTTAAACGGAGCAAAACAAATAAAAAAACTATGGCATCCAAATAAATTAAACGGGCGCATTTAATCATAAACCCGTTTCGCACACTTCCAACTACTAAACGCACTAATTATGAATCTATGCGTTTCGTCGCTCAATACGCTGCAAGCAGCCGAACGCGATGGACTCACAACAATTTGTTACTTGAAGTTTTGCATTTTTTTAAGTTTTGCATTTCAACTGGAAGTTTTGCATTATTAGGCCTCTGCCTCGAATTTTGCGGGCAGCGGGGCGGCGGCGGCGCGCGGCGCGGCGGCGCGTGAGCGGCAGGATCTTATGCGTAAAATCAAATGGACCGGTTCTCGAAAACAGTGACGTGGCAGCGGCGCAGGGGCGGGCAACGAGCGGTGCACTCCAGTCAAGCGGTGACCGCCCGCGCCGCCGCCGCCGCACACTGGTCCGATTTCGGGAAATCAGGGACATAGGGATAGAAGTCCGAATTAGGGTTTAATTTTTTTTTATTTTGGTTCTTTGGATGATTCTAAAACCGTTTTATAGAATAGCTTTTTTCGATATCGGTGCCCGTTTCCAAGAAAAAAAATGTTGTTATATTTTTTGTATGGAGAAATTTAGTTTTTTGTAATTATTTTTTGGTCGGGCGAAGATGTTAAAACCAAACTTACTAAGGCTTATAGAGAGTATAGTCTTCCACATTATTTTCTCTAACACTTGCTTCATATCTCTGCCCGTTCAAAAACGGCAGGCGTTCGAAATCTCAATTTTATATTATGCGTTTTGAAATGTAGAAAGTGTCTTTTTAATGACCAACCTATTATATTTGCATTGAATTACATGCCTAACAGTCTGAGGGTCGCAGGTTCGAGCCCAGGCATGTACCAATGACTTTGTTTTTTTAGAAACCTCAAAAGATCATCATCAGCAAAATAAATGTAATTCATACACATGACCGGTTTAATGTGGCCGCACCTACTACTAGACAATAACTTTAAATCCTACAAAATAAAGTTCAGTTTTCGCTACAACTTCAAACATTTTTATAATATTTAAATGTATTTAAATATGATCGAAGAGTTTGATGATCAAATGTATAAATATGGCCAGTGAAAATGAGTTATAATATAATTTAGAAACACATTATTATTTGATATGCATTAAAACTACTTAAATTTTTTAAATCTGAGACTGAATAATAATAAATTTATTACCTATTTTAGTTGGAACGAGATTAGCAATTTCTTCATCCATAGCCGCTGTATGTTGCTGGATATCCCAAGTAACACAAAATCGATATAATGGAAAAAGTGATGACCAGAAACTTTCTTCTAGCTTCGTTATAGAATTTGAAGGGTTTTAGCAATGTCTTGCTTCTGTATAACAGCATTTTATTAACTTTGTAGTTCCTAAAGCTATATAATCCTCTTTTTCAATCTTTTGTGCAGCTAAAGGTTTTATTTTAGATATAATTTATGTCTCTATACAGCTTCTAATACAGCTGTAAGCATTATACAAAAGTGTAGGCCGTATGTTAGCATTAATTACGGCTTAGGCTATTAAAAAGCATTTTAAAATTCTTTAAAACTGCTCTATGTTTTATAACGACCTTTCGCATGGGTCACAACTGTTTAAAGGTGTACATTGGTGCTGTTTTAATGCCAGCTTTTTAAAAGCATTTCATCATAATATTATATAGCCTTTATCTATACAAACGTATAATGACAAGAATTTTAACAAGCAATAAGTCGTATACCGGCCATCCGCATGCCTAAAGTTTTTAATTATGCTTACGCCATTTTGCTTTTTGTCTCGATAATATTTAAAATTTAATTTTATGGTAAATAGTCCTTTAGAAAGGACTTCAACCTATGGTATTGACCGGCCGGTACAATACAGGTATAATAATGACTAAAACTAAAGATTTCTTCGTAAGAGCATAATTTTTTTTACAATTCCACATATTTTTATAATATTTTTGTAATAAATAGCTCTTTAATTTGAAGGCGCATGAAATATTTGATTCAAATATATACATACTTTCACAGTAAACTGATACTCGCAACCTTAATTCACTCATAGAGAACAAAAACAAGAGTTTAATTACTTACCTTGTAGCACTTATATTTTTTTGTTGAAAGTATCCATGTTCTTTTTACACAAGATTTATTAATAATAACAGAAATTAAAAATAACATTTGAAAATGTTTTTATTTTGCCTTTGTAATGGTACAAGCTGTATAAGAGCCGCATTTAACATATGCGCACTGCTTTAACCTGTTTTGACAGCCCATTATAATGCGTTTATCATTCCGGTAGACAACCAATATAATGCTGCTAAAATGCCATTCTAACACTTAAGTCTGTATAATTTGGGGCCCAAATTAGCATTACAATAGCTGTATAGTGGTTTATAATGCCTATATGTAACTTCTTATAAAGCTATAATAATATGCTAATTCTGTTATCCATCGATTATAAAGCTATTTTGTGCTACTTGGGATATTCTTTAGTCTCCTTGATAAATTCGAACATGACTGGTCTGCAGCAATTTGTTGATGATGGGCGTGGATTTTGCCAGATTATGACATCACCAGCCATAACACGTAAAGGCACTAAGCTTGTCATGAACACTGAGCAGTCTGAAAATTCTTCACTAACTTTTTGCTTGTAGCTGCTGTGTGACGAAGGCCCATCACAGCCCCATTTACTTACTAACTTTAGTGATCTTGATTTCAAGTTGTGATGGCCAATTACTTTAATCAGTTTCTTCACCGTCAAGTCAAGGATTGATTGAAGCTTAATCCGGGCACCTGATTCCGTAATCGCTATATCTTCAGGGTAACACGATTTTTTAGCTTCAATTATTTTATTATATGATGGTAAAGCAATTGTATTTTGTTCTCCTAATATTTTTCGTAACATTAAATATTGCCACTTTGAAAGATTTAGCCCAGTAATAAGTGCAAGTGCTTCATCTTGTGGTAAAGTTTTTTGCACTTGTTTCTTGAACATGTAGTCATAAACATTTTCAGTTTTCTCGTTTTCTTTATAAAGATCTTCAATAATTTTAGCTAACTTTGGTTTTTTATTTTCTTTTAATTTATCAACTAAAGCCAACAGCAATTCTTCTTTCGAGTGTTCTCTAAGTGATAAAATGCGCCTTCTTTTTTGTTTATTTGATAAATCTTCAAATGGTTTCCTTTGTACTGAAGTATTTGTAGCTACATCTGAACATGAAGCTGCTGCCACTGTATCCAGAGAAGTATCCAAAGAAGTATCTAGCTCTTCTTGAACTTCCATATTTTCTTGGGTAAATAATGACGTAGTTAAAGATGGCCACGAGATATCCGAATGTAACCATTCCATGTTCTTACTGAAAAAAATAGTCTGGCATCTGTTTGCCTGTGACCATCTCTTATATAAATTTGACACGTATGTTTTTGTGAATTTTTTTAACACTTCAAGATCCTCAACAGTCACTTCCACATTTATTCGATTTAACAGTGTATCGTACAATAAAACACTATTCTTGATGTTGCCACTGACCTTAAGCAACATATAGATATCCAAATTTGTAATAAACTGAGACATTTTAAATTGACTTGAGAACAAGACGTATTGACACCACAAAAGGTAAGAATTGACTTTTTTTTCCTGTGGCAACACTACAGCTAACAGCTGTTAAAATTTTCTTCTTGTATAATTTTAATCTTAAATATTAAATTTCGTTGTTTTTTAGGCCTATTTATAATTACTCTTCAAGTAAATAGGATAATAATGTGTATTTTGTGTGAGATTCACCTATCTAGTGCAAATTAAGTGTAAATATTTCAATATAAATCGGTGACAGTTACCGGCACAAGTGTATTTTGCATTGTCATCTTGATATCAGGTACAATACCCTATATTTTACTTGCTATTAACTTGTTTACGTACTACATTTTCACTAGCAATTACTTCGTTCACTTTTAGTAAGGCTACTTATTGATGCCAATGACCTTTGAACGTAAACATAACCTTACTTTGGTTTGGTGACAGAACTCCTTAGAATCACATCTAAATTTCATTTTTCCTTTTAAACTCATCATCTCAACTGCTCCCTGTCACAACTACCTTCTCTCTTCTAATTTCTTGTCGCTTCCTTACTAGTTTTAATCATGATTATGACTCGCAGCGCCCGTGCTCGCCTCGGAGAGTCCAAACTCAATGAGGCTTTGAGCGCCTTAAAGGCGTCAAAGGAGTCCTGTGACCAACTAATTAAGGAAATAGATGACAATGAAAGAGTGCTCTTTGATGCTCATGAAAAGAACAGGAAGTTAAAAATTGAAATGGCTCAGATATATACTCAATACACTGATGCCATAGAAGAACGGGATAGACTTCAACTTGTTGTGGACGGGTTCAGCCAGTGTAGCATAGAGTATGAACAAGCTCTTAGTCAAAAGCATATTTTACAACAGCAGCTACATGAGGCTCAAAGTCAAATAACACAACTTGAGACAACCAATATTAACATCTCCGCCTCGCTGAACCAAAGTCTGTTCAATGAATTGATGCCTATTGCCCCGTCAATGGTTTCTACCATAAACCCATCATACACTATTGATTTGACAGATGATGATGAATCAAAATCACATAATTCAGTGAGGGTAGTAACCAGTAAAAACAAACTTAAGAAATACATTAAAATTAATAAATACATTGTTAAAACACAAAAAATGGTAAAAAGACAAAAGTTCTTTATAAAAAATGTTAAATTGAATAGAGAAAGGTTGAACTTACTGAAACAATTAGATATGTATTCTTTTAATTTGGAGCAAGGTACTAGGAAGTACAAAATTGACACAGAGACCTTGCAATCTGAACTTGACCATTTACAGGAAAAACTTAGTTCAATGACCAACAAATATAATACCTCTGAAGACCTAATGAGGGAATATGTGTTGGCAATGAATGAGCTGGTAAACTCAGAAAAAACCAACTGTGAGCATTGTCAAACACCATCCAATGTGCTTACACCAGACCATTCATTGACAACTTGCAATACCACCTTACTGCAGCCCTGTGTTGATTTGGTAATTCCTCCTATTGATAGTTCCTACAAACATTGTAAACAAACTTTTAATAATGATATTATATTATTTTGTGATGAGATTGGAAAGGACTTAGGTCACTTGTTGACAGATGAATATCCGGGACACTCAATAATAAATTACTGTATGCCGGGTTGCTCTTTGTTTCATATTATGAAAGCAATTATTAAATGTAACTTTACCCCGGATACAACTTTAATAATTTTTATGGGTAATAGGGGAAACGTTAACAAAGGAGAACTACTCCAGTATCATAGAACTTTATGCAACCTTAGTTTAAGACAAGTTGTGTTGTTTACATTCCCTTACAGTAACAGTTTGCCACAGGAAGAAAATAGGTTAAGATTTGAATTGAATATGACAATGCATAACTTGACATTTAATAATAACATGTTTCATTTAGTTGATATTAACAATTATGTTAATAATAATTTGTATTTGACAAAAGATAGATATAACATTGTTATGTACTATCTTTCTTACTACTATAAAAGACAGATAGCTGTGTCGCTATCTTATTTTTTTTCTATTACAGCCAAAAATTTGGCTAAACAACTTGCTTCTTTTGAGCAATGCAATGACATTTTAAACAATTCTGCCAATAATTTGGTCACTTTTAATGACATTGATAATAATTTAAATTAGAAATTAAGACAATAGAGGCAACCTCTAGCATACAGAATTGCAAAAATAACTCAAAAAAAAGTTTAAAATCACTAAATAGTATCAACCTGGTGCATCAAAATATTCAAGGACTTATGAACAAAGATTTAGAAGTAGAATTATTCATGAATTTTAATAGTATTGACATTCTTTGTATAACAGAACATTGGCTGAAAAGCCACCAGTTTCTGTTCAATTTTAATAATCACCAGGTTGGTAGTTCGTTCAGCAGAATAAATGCTATACATGGTGGCTCATTAATTTTAGTAAGTAACCAGCTCACATTTAAAGATCGTAAAGATATTGTGAGCCTATCTGTTGAGCGTACGGTTGAAATTGCCTGTATAGAATTGGAGCACTCTATTGTATTAAGTGTGTATAGACCCCCGTCAGGATTGTATGACTGCTTTGAAAAGGTAATGGATGAAGTGTTACACAGGATTTGTAACTCAAACAAGTCCGTTATCATTTGTGGTGATTTTAATGTAAATTTATTAGAAAACTCAGGTTCTTGTAGTAAAATTTTAAGTCTGTTTCAGTCCTACAATCTTGTAAACCTATTTTTGGAGCCCACAAGAATAACCCCTACTAGTGCCACATGCCTAGATAATATTTATACAGATATTATACCAAGCCACAAAGAAATTATAAATTTACTAGATTCTGATCATTGCGGGCAAAGGATTACTATTCAAAACCAAAACAAAAAAGCGGCTAAAAAGGATATCACTGTTAACCCCAAAACTGCAAGTCGCTTGGAGGCTTTTAAAGTTAAACTCATTAATAAATTACCAGTTTTGTCTATTCATGCTGATCCTAATCATCTTTATGATAATTTTTTTAATATATACTGTAAACAATTTGATTCCACCTTTATTCCCAAGACTATCTCGGTTAATAGTAATGTATCGTTCAGTGATTGGGCTACCATTGGTATTCATAAAAGTAGAACACGGCTTTATGAACTGTACAATGAAAGGACTTATGTTAACACTGATGAATTTAATTTGTATGTTAGAAATTATTCAAAATTATTTAAAAAAGTTTGTTATATGGCCAAGTCACGTTATTTGGGTTCAAAAATTAAAAACAGCAGTAATGTAATTAAAACGACTTGGAACATTATTAATAGTGAAGCGGGAAGGTCTAGTAACCGAAATACTGATTACAGCCTGTCTATTAATGACAACATAATAAAATCTGACTCACAAGTCGCCGAGGCATTTGAAAATTTCTTTTCAGATATTCCCGTTTCAACTACTAAATCCCTAAACTCATCACCTTCTGTTGCTGAGTCTTTGCTTAAGGAAAATGTTAATGGTTGCGATTCGGATTTTAATTTTGAATATATTACATGTAGAGATATAATTAAAACCTTTCACACTTTAAATGTAAAAAAGACTACAGATCTGTGGGGTAATTCTGTGGAAGTTGCTAAGTCTATTATTGACATTGTAGCACCTACTCTTGCTCTTATCTTTAATAGTTGTATTGACAATGGGGAGTTTCCTGATCTTATGAAAAATAGTAAAATAATACCTTTGTTTAAATCAGGTAGTACATCAGACCCCACAAATTATAGACCTATTTCTGTACTACCTACCTTTAGTAAAATTTTTGAGAAATTAATATTAGACCAAATGCAAAGATTTTTTAATAAATATAAATTATTACACAGCAAACAGTTCGGTTTTACAAGGGGTCGTTCAACTACTGATGCCGGTGTTGAACTTTTAGGACATATTTATAATGCATGGGAAGATAAATGCGATGCTTTGGGCATCTTTTGTGATTTGTCCAAGGCATTCGATTGCGTTCTTCACGAAACGTTAATCAGGAAACTCCACCACTACGGGATCCGGAATACTGCTCTGGATCTTCTTACTTCATACTTGAGTAAAAGGATTCAGAGCGTTGACGTTAATGGAGAAAGATCACCCGGATCTTTAGTAACGATGGGAGTCCCACAGGGCTCAATTCTTGGTCCTTTCTTGTTTCTTATTTATATCAATGACTTGCCGTACCTCATAAAGGATAATCATGATATAGTGTTGTTTGCAGATGACACTTCACTTTTGTTTAAACTTAAACGTCAGCAGTTGGTTACTGACGATGTAAATAGCGCGATTTCGAAAGTAGTCCACTGGTTCAATGTTAATAATTTGCTTCTAAACGAGAAAAAAACCAAATGTATTAAGTTTACGCTACCCCACGTTAGGCAGGTGAAAACTAATGTGTTGATAAAGGGCGAGGAATTGAATCCTGAAGACAGCACGGTATTCTTGGGCATAACTTTGGATGCTAAGCTTCAGTGGGGTCCGCATATAGATAAACTGTCAAAAAAGCTAAGTTCCGCAGCATACGCCGTTAGAAAAATTCGTAATTTAACTGATATAGAGACTGCCCGTTTAGTGTACTTTAGTTATTTTCATAGTGTAATGTCGTACGGTATTCTATTGTGGGGAAATGCCGCCGATATTCAGACTATCTTTGTTTTGCAGAAGCGTGCTGTTCGATCAATTTATAAATTAAGTCCGAGACACTCTCTCAGAGACAAATTTAAAGAGATTAATGTAATGACTGTGCCTTCTCAGTATATTTATGAAAATCTTTTATATGCCCATAAAAACATAAAATTGTTCAAAAAATACAGTGATATCCATAATATAAATACTAGAAACAAACACAAATATGTTGTACCTACAACAAGGCTCAAGAAAATAGGTGGCTCGTTCAGATGCCAATGTATACACTTTTATAATAAACTACCAAGCCACGTTCAAGATCTAAGCCTTAATAAATTTAAATCGTTCATTAAACGTAAGTTGTGCCAGAAAGCCTTTTATACCGTTAAAGATTATATTGAGGATACAAAGGCTTGGGATTGAGTTGCTTCCAATTTCTGCATTTTGAGTGTTTTTGATGTTTTTTTTTTATATACACATTGACATTAATGATTTTTTTTTTTTAACTGACATTTGCTTACTTTTTAAAGTATTATATTATTTGAATTATTGTGAATGTGAAGACGATGTGGGTCATTTAATTTAGGCATTTTATATTATTATTATTCTCTCTATGGTCTGGCAGTTTGAGTAATTTATGTGGCCTACCCAAATGTCCTTTCTTTGGTATTGTTCGTCGAATCGTTGAGCTCCTTAAGTCTTGAGTTGAGCTGCATGATTTCTGACAAATGCGTGCACTGACTGGACAGGTCCTCTCAATCTGTGTGGTTCTTTCCTCAAAAGACCATCTCAGACATCGACCTACATGGTCTTCATATAACTTGACCAAGATTATGTCTGGACTTTAAAAGAGACTATGACCTCTGAGTTTGTTTCGGCCTTTCTTCTCAGAGTAGTCAGATAGGAAACGCCGACCTCATCTAGTTTAAAAAATTTATGATTGACGTGTAAAAGTGTTTGTGCAAACCTACTTACAGAAATAAAATCATTTATCATTTATCATTTATCATTAATGAGGATTTTATTACAATACATCAGCTAAAAACTAATCAGGTATCATGTATTGGTGTGGAAGGGATAATGACCAAGTTTGGAAAAACAAGTGAAAGGTCCCTAACTACCTGCCTAGATGGTGATTAACGCAATTGTCTAATTAGCAGGTAAACGGGTCTGAACTTGTTTTGAATATATTATTATCAGGTAATTAGGTAGTACGACACCAAATGTGCGACCATTATTTCCATAATGTCTTATTAGAATTTTTTAAGTGATTCTATGTAAATGTAATAATTTCATGAATATTTAGTAGCTCTTGAACCCCTAATAACAAAATCGAGATTTCGAACGCCTGCCGTTTTTGAACGGGCAGAGATATGAAGCAAGTGTTAGAGAAAATAATGTGGAAGACTATACTCTCTATAAGCCTTAGTAAGTTTGGTTTTAACATCTTCGCCCAACCAAAAAATAATTACAAAAAACTAAATTTCTCCATACAAAAAATATAACAACATTTTTTTTCTTGGAAACGGGCACCGATATCGAAAAAAGCTATTCTATAAAACGGTTTTAGAATCATCCAAAGAACCAAAATAAAAAAAATTAAACCTTAATTCGGACTTCTATCCCTATGTCCCTGATTTTCCGAAACCGGACCAGTGTGCGCCGCCGCCCCGCTGCCCGCAAAATTCGAGGCAGAGACCTTAGATGCGCCAGCGGGATTGTCCGAAAGATTTACCGCTGGCCCGGAACATAAAGGGCTAAGGAAGGAACACGGGTGGGTTTTAGTCAGTAAGAGTCTGACACTCCCTTCCGCTCCACCCAGAGCGGGAGGAGTCATTTGATGATTTCCCATCCTCAAAAAAAAAAGGCCTTAGATGCGATGGCAATTGTGTGGGTACATAACAAACGTACGTAAAACACATTACGACGGGACTGGAGCTTAATCATTGATATGTGGGTAATGTGGATAATATTATGATCCCTTTGTTAGTTTTAGTCGATTCTTGCATTCTAAGCATATTCACTTCATTTTCAGTCACTCTAGAACGCAATTCTGACATACCAATACGGCTATTATCATTAAGGGGCTTACAGGACCTAGACACAAAAACGCAAGTTTTAGAAACAATAAAAGTACCTATATGATCGACTACAGTAAACAAAATCAGAAAAATATATGATATTGTTCAGGATATATGCTATGTAGATTGAAAACATAATACAACTATTTTGACGTGACAACGTCTAATAAATCGATGAAGCTGGCTGCACGCACGAAAAAACATGACTCATGAGGCGTTACCTTACCTCGCGGCCTCGCTCTGAGGCGTGGAGGCGTTCCATGGCGGCTTGAAGTGCAAGCGAGAGCGCGGAACGAGCGACAAAGAGGCACAATCGGCCTCCGCGTTCGGCAGCGTTCGACATCTGTCTCTCTCCTACTTGAGTGAGCGATGCGTCCGCGTGGACAGCTGCTATACAATAATACATTTACATGTTTTCGTCAAGTATGAAGTGCAGTGAAAAGTGAATGTGGTGTCAATTGTTTATAGCAACGATAATTGCTGCGATAAAGGTAATGATTCTTTCGATATTAAATATATGTTCAGTGATATATTGTCGAATATTCGTGCTTTCATCATTAAAATAAATAGCATCGGTCCGATAGTGCAGCGATTGTAGGTTATGCTATAATTGACAAAACTATAACAATAAGTTAACAGAACTATTTCACGATGAGTAAAAAATCAATTGCTTTACTATTCGATCGAAATAAAACACTCCCTTTCATTTCCTACTTTTCCTATCATCGTCCTATTCTCAACAGAATAACACAAATTGTAAGAAGTTAAATATCACACAATGTTTAAAAGTTGAAAATAAAAGTTGTAAAATAATTGCTCAAAGCACATTCATACTTGTAAAAAATATGTACATTGTTAAAAAAAAATTGACTAATTGTATTTATGCGTACAAATAAATGTAACTTGATCAATTTAATTGTGATTTCCATTTACCTCCTTCTCTATATCCATACAAAATATCTATCAAACAAATAAATTTTTTTTTTTTGAAAAATGCAACTATTCCATCAGTATTTTCTTATGACGTTGTCACGTTCAACTATCGTCAGTAAACCGACTTTACAGACAACCGATTTTTTTAATAAATCGATGATGCTGGCTGCACACACGAAAAAAACATGACTCATGTAGCGTTACCTCGCGGCCTTGCTCTTCTGTAGCGTTGTACGCCATGGCGGCTTGAAGTGCAAGCGAGAGCGCGGAACGAGCGATGAGAGACAGATGATGTCGAACGCTGCGGAATCGGCCTCCGCGTTCGGCAATTTCATTAATGTTTTGTTATGACGTTGTCACGTTAAACTATCGTCCGTAAACCGACTTTACAGACAACCGATTTTTTTTCATCCAAATCTGTTCAACGGTTTACGCGTGATTGAGTAGCAAACTAGCAAACATCCAAACATCTTCACAAACCCCGCGGTTTCATCGGGATAAAAAGTAGCTAACAGGGTGTAAAGTTCACTCATACTCTATAGAAAAGGGAGGATCCTCCGACCAGACGGGTGTTGTGTCTGGCGGGCAACTGCCTGTTGATTCAAGTCAGCCCGTTGCGTTAATATAATTATGCTGGTTGCGCGGTAAACTCTGCTTGCGAGATGCAGGATTTTGCGTGACGTTAGTATGACGCGTTGTTAGACAGACGCAACATACGTTAGAAAAAATCATGAAGATACCTCTCAACACTTTCTTTTTACAATAAAAATCATACTAATACACATACCATCATTCTGATTTTTTGTCAGATTATTCTACAAGCATACTAAAGCACTAGTGTTTTAATTTTTTAGTCCTAACAATAGATTTTTTGTAAATACATAGATAATTGCTTCATATTTTGCAATAAATTACCAGCGTTGCGTCATCGCGCTTCTCTTTCTTTTCTATGCAGTCCGGCAGCCGCGAAATTCAAATTTTCTTACGTTTTTTGCAGTGTCAGGTTGTATCTTGATCAAATATATATGATTCGCGACTATGATAGATACCTAAGTATTTACAGAATTATAGTCATTAGAATCATCAATATGTCTCTCTAAAGTTACATTTGTTCCATAAGCACTTTTCCATATGAGATTTGTTCCTTAAGGTACAGAAATTACTTAGAAAGATGTATTAATGATTCTAATGATTATAATGCTGTAAATACGTACCTGTTATAATCGCGAAGTGTCCGGTTGAATTTTGAGCAAGATACAACCTGACCTGTAAATAGCAAAAAACGTAAGAAAATTTGAATTTCACGGGCTACAACTGCGCTTCAACTGTGTCTCGCTGCTCATCAGTTCGGTTAGCACTTGACGCAGCTCGTCGCACATTTCATGGACTTCTACGACCTAAGTCAGGTCGTCTTCTCCTTGGCATTGTAAATACACTAAATTATTTTGTGACTAAACTTAGATAGCAAATAAATATATTCTATTATATTTAAATATTATATCAAGCTACATAAAATAATATGTCTGTCTTGATAATAAACTAAATCCATACTAATATTATAAATTCAAAAGTAACTCTGTCTGTCTGTCTATACAGATAGACAGACAGACAGAGTTACTAGAGGTTAGAGGTACAGACCTATGTTACCTTTTCACGCCTAAACCACTGAACGGATTTCGATAAAAATTGGCAGAGAGATAGATTGCATCCCAAGGAAGGATATAGTATAGTTTTTATCGACATACCCCGCGAAGCTAGTTAGAAATAAAATAAAAGAGTAAAGGACTAACCAAAAAATTGAATAAATCAAACTATACAATCTTATTACCTCCGTATTATTTAATTTCTGAACACACCCTATAAAAATAAATAAATATAATAAATATGGTCCAATCAATGAGACTGTAATATTTATATTACGCTATGATGTTTATGGCGCTAATGGAAGTTAATGTCCTACATTGATTCCGATCCCAAGACTAGTCGCAGGGTTAGCGTCCAAAAAAAAAAAAAACTTTAAAAACCGTAGAAAATAATTAATCTCCACCTGTATCAAGTGTGGATTATGACCCTCACCCCCACACTTACTCTCACCCATTACACACACACACACATACTACATACACATTCACCTCCACAACATATTCTACACACATAACACACATCACAGCGCATTATTTGCCTTTGCTTTATTCGTCTTTTTACTTGTATAAAAATACTGTGTACACATTTTATTCCTGCATTTTTATTTATATAAATTCATTTAACATCATGATCAGGTTCAATAGCTTAAATACGATTACATAACCTGGGGAAGGGCGGAACATCCTAAAACAAGCATACGATTTGCTTAAATGGATTCTCCCCATTGTAACTAGAATAAGTTATTTAAGTTGAAGCAATAAAACTTTTTTTTTTTTTTTACCATGTTTGACAGGTACGAACAGTTTGTATGGGATAATAAAATTGTTGCTTTTACTATTTTCTTTACAACTTCTTAATATTTTCTCACCTGATGATGATGATGATGATGATGGGACTCCCTTTTTCCGCACTTAGACTCGCATTCGGTCCGTTGTGCGTGGGGATTCTGGCTAACCGAGCCAGCCTAGCTCCGCCCAAAAGCACAGAAGCTTCCTGGGAGCTTCACAGGCTTCGCGGAGCGACCTCATTGTTCCGAGGATTTCTGCACGTTGAGAAGCCACGGCCTCGCAATCCAGGATGACGTGGGCGGCTGATTCCTCGGCATCAAGGCAGCCCCTACGGAGGGGGCTGTCCGTGGGGCCTATGTTGAAAAGATGTTTGTTAAGGAGGTTATGGCCCGTAATTGTGCCTATTATTATTCTAAGGTTATTTCTACTCAGGCTGAGAAGTTTTTTGGTTAATCGCGGGTGTATCATTGGTAATGCCAATTTTGACTGTCTACAGTCTGTTGCCCGTGACCATCTGTTGTTATGGAGTTCGATCGATCTTTGGCGAATCCACGCACGAAATTGTGAGAAAGGCAAAGGGAGAAGTGGGTACGGGCCTAGCACCCTCATATCAGAGCCTCTCTTCGCAAGTTCATCTGCAGCATCATTGCCCAGAGATTCACTGTGCCCTTTGATCCACTGGAGAGTAATACGATTGGTCGTCGATAAACTCTCCAGAGCTAGATGGCACTCAAAAATTAGTTTGTTGTTAGTTTGTTTGCTACCTAAAGCTTTAAGCACAGATAGGCTATCGGATAGGAATTTAATGCCGTAGTTCCGGATGCCTAAGCGCTTTACTGCTGTTGCAGCTTGTGTTAAGGCAACACATTCGCATTGAAAGATCGAACTATGTGTGCCTAGTGGTATGTGAAAGTTAATATTGAGGTCAAGGGAGTGTACGCCAGCACCTGAACCGTTTTGTGTTTTAGAGCCGTCTGTATAAATGCGCACTTCGTTGACTCCTGACTGATCCCTTTCTTCCTGAACTGTTTGTATAATGTAGTTCTTATTGAACATCGGTTGGTTTGGTATTCTATCACACGGGGCAGCGATGAGAGGCTGGTACTCAATCGCCCGGTCCAGGATTTTAGCGTGTGGACTGGTAATGTTTTTGCCCCATATGCCCAGATGCATTAGCCTGATGGCAGCTAGCAACGCTTCCTGCTGTATGTACAGGTCAAGGGGAGTTAATTGGAGGGCTCCATGGCTGCTGTTGGGGTGGTTCTCATGCAGCCAGTGGTAGCTGAGCAGGCCAGTCGTTGGAAGCGTTGTAGTCTGGTAATGGTGGTCGAGAGTTCTGTCCTCGTCCACCAAACCAGAGCGCCATAAGCCAACATTGGCCTGATCAGCGCTTTGTAAACCCACAGAGTAATCTTCAGAGAGACCCCATGATTTCCCTAACATTTTTTTACATTGGTAGAGTGCAATTGTGCTTTTATTAAGTTTGTAGTCAAGATGCTTGTTCCAGAGCAGTTTGCAATCTAGAATCACCCCCAAGTACTTTTTTTTTTTTTATCGTGGAGAAATGCTCATTGACTTCGTCTTTCAATGTTAGTTCCGTGTTGAATAGTTTTGGGAGCCTATGAGGTCCAAGAGTTCTCTTGTTGGTGAACATTATTAGTTCTGACTTCGAGGGGTTAACCGATAGTTCGTGCGTCGTGCACCAACTCTCGGCTATTTTGAAGGCCTTTCTCATGAGATCACATAAGATGCCCTCAAATTTACCTGAAATCAGAATTGCTATGTCATCCGCGTATCCCACTGAGTAACTATAGACTACTGGCGTTGAGCTCTAAAATGAGCTCATTTACGACTAAATTCCACAGCAGTGGTGACAGCACCCCACCTTGTGGGCAGCCTCTACTCACGATACCTTGTGTGGTGGTGTTCACGGTAAACTGAATAGCTCGGTATTTTAACATGTTATTAATCCATTCTATGAGTGTTCGCGCAACACCGTGTGTGGCAAGTGCCTGTTCGATGCTGACGAAGTTAGTTTTGTCGAAAGCACCTTCTATATATCAATGAAGGCGCCTAGGGTTGGGTTTTTGGCTTTAAGAGCATTACCTATGCGTGATACTACGCTATGAAGTGCTGATTCAGTTGATTTGCCTGCACAGTAGACGTGTTGGTTAGGATGTAGAGGTCTTTGTACCGAAACCTGGGATCTAATCTTCCTATCCCCCAGCCTCTCCAGTGTCTTCAAGAAGAACGAGGAGAGGCTTATAGGTCTAAAAGATTTGGGCTGGGTGTAGTCGCCCCTACCAGGTTTCTGTATAAAGATTATTTTTACTTCCCGCCATTTCGAAGGAATGTAGCGGTGGGCCAGGCAGGATCGGAACACCTTAACAAGGTGATCGGCCAATATATCCTGACTCCACCTGAGCAGAGCCGGGAAAATACCGTCCAGTCCTGCTGCCTTGAAAGGTAGGAAGGTGTTGATTGCCCATGTTATTTTGTCTTTATCAATTACTTCCAACGCCACTTCCCAATCTAGGCTACACGTGGCCCTATCCCTATGCAGTTCCCAGCTTTGCTGGGCGGCAATTTGGCATCCTGGGAAGTGGGTAGTTAGAAGTAGTTCACTTGTCTCAGCGTCGTTTGTTGTGTATGTTTTATCTGCTTTTTTTAGGCATCCTATTGAATAGTTTGTCTCTTGGGCAAGACAGGTTTTGACCCTCATTGCCTGGTTGTTACTTTCAATGTTAGTACAGAAACGCCTCCAACTATTCCTTCCTCTGAGGCGTATCAGTTTTTTATATATTTTACGGGCTGTTGTATATCGGTCCCAATCTACTGGCGACCGTGTGTTCCTAGCTCTGTTGAACAGTCTTCTCAGCTTGTGTCGGTGTCTTTCCAGCTCAGGACTCCACCAGGAATGGCGAGCTCCCTGCCTAGGTATCGTGAGGGGACAAGACTGTTCATAGCTAAGTAGATAGAAGTATGTGTGTAATGTTGTTTACATGTTCGTCTAAGTTGGTTACTGGTATTTCAGCCGGTAGGGCGGGAAGTCTACTTAGTTCAGCTTCGACGAGTTTAGTGAACCTGACTTGGTCCGTATTGCGAGGAACCCTTCTTGGCTGTGGTTTGGTTAGGTTGAAGTTAATGGTATAGCGGATCCATCTGTGGTCTGAGCATGATATCTCGGTGGACACATGCCAGTCCTGTATGGAGTTAGATATGCCTATGGTTGCTACAGTTAAGTCTATTATTGTTTGTGATCTCGCATAAATTATGAAGGTAGGTTCTGAGCCCTTGTTAAGTAAAACAAGGTTATTACTAAGAATAAAATCAAGCATTTCCTCACCTCGATTGTTGGTTTTAACATTACCCCAGAGCGTGTGATGCGCGTTGGAGTCTGTCGCGATGATTAGTTCCAGTTTCTCCTTTTCACAGTACTCAACCAGTGAGGCGAGCTCTGGCAGAGGCACGTCCTTATCGCCTGGCAGGTATGCCGAAGCTAGTACAATGTCCGGGAGTTCTTGTTCGGTTCTGAAAAGTCTGACTGCTGTCAGGTCCCTTGAACAGAATTCGTTAATTAAGAGGTTAGGTACATGTTTTGGAATAAAAATGCAGGTGCGCGGGTTACAAACGGAGGTGTCTAGCAGCAACTTACCCCCGATGTTGCTAAGACCACATATTCTACCACCCCTGATCCACGGCTCTTGGATGAGGGCGATGGTCTTTCCTTGTTGTATTTCCAGCACTCTGCGCAAAGTGGCCGACGCAGATTGGCTGTGCTGGAGGTTGGTCTGCAGGATCCTAGTCCCACAAAGGAAAGGAGCAGAGGCCTCTATCCTCGCCCTCACTACTCTCCCCTGGCGGAAAGCAATCCTCGTCCGAAATCAGACCGGACGAGGGTGGATCCCTCGTTGAACCCGCTGTTGAGTGAACCTCCAGCGCGGCCATGGAGGTCGCCAACTCCACCGCCCCCCCAACAGTCTCCATCGCACAAGGCGACGGGGAACGTTTAGGAGGCGGCGAACCAGGCTCCCTCTCAGGCGCACCCGAGGCTGTTCCAGATGTTGTTGCGGCGGCATCCTCCCTGGTACCACCGAAGCGAATGTAGATACAACCTATGAGGTAGTATACCCGCCGTTGCTGGTCTTTTATTGTTTTGACCATGGACTCCGGCACACGAAAGAAGAGACAGGTGCCCGGGGGCTCCTGCCTGACCCTTTCGTGTGTCAGGGTCCAGGTGTTCATCTTGAGGTTCGGGTTCTGCCTCGCCAGCATCCTGAGGAGTTCCGCTGTGTCCTCGCTGTTCTCGGGAACAAACAGCATGCACATTACCTTCTTAGGTATGTCAGCTTGAGGCCGAACGGTGAGCTTGGTCCCCGGTAACGGGGACGGCATGTTGTTTATGACTCCTTTGAGCCAGGCCATTGTGAAGTCGTCCTCACACCATGTCTTGAGGACGCCTTCAGCGAAGTGGACCCGGCCTCTAAAATGGATCGCGGTGTTTTGGTCAGTGTCAGTTGGTTCGGTCGGTTCAGGAGCCTTAAGCAGAGCCCGAAGCTGGTCTTCGATGACCTGGCGAATCCCCTCCGCTTGCTCCTGCGTCATTTCCAAGAAGGGCTCGGTCATGACGGCAACGCATAGCTCGTTGCTCCTGTACGACGCAGCCACTTCGGCGTAGCTCACCAAAGTTCCGTCAGCCAAACGGGAGCGAGTAGGCTTGCTCTTCTTGCTAACCCCGGTTGGTGTGACGGAATCTTCGGGACGCGAACGCTTCTGCGCCCTGGTCGGTGGTATAATATTGGTTTTATTAGAGTTTTTCCGCCCTCTTGGCCTCTCGCTGCGCTTGCGCTTAGCGCCGGTGAGGGCCTCGCCTTTTGGCATCTCAACCGTGGCCGACACCGCCTTGAGGGGGGTTTTTTTGTTGGTGCCTGTTTGCCCTGCTCCTGCACGTGGGGCTTTGGCCAGACTCGTCAGGTCCCTCTCAGGGTCCGCAGTCGTTGACGCAGCCCGTGTTTTGGGCGCATCCATTTCTGCAGTACTCCTCGAGTCACCATGAACAAGTACAGTCCTTGGCCTTTGTGTCAGGGTTATGTTAGGGGGCGCATCCGTCCCCCCCGGTGGGTTCCCGCATTGTCGAGGCGGGGGGGCTCAGTAGCCGTGGCTTGGACACACACGGTGAAGCGAAGAGGAACCCGAGGAGGGGCCGCTCGTCAGGGCTTTTGCTGCCAAGCCAACGACGTAGCGGCTAAAAGTAGGTTGCGGTGCCGCTTGGACGGCATCGCAACTGAGGCGGGCCGCGATGTCGTATCAGAGGCATCGCGGCTGATGGTTGAAGGCCGCGGCGGGAGAGGAGTGCCGGTATTACGGTGCGCCGTTCTCCCTACCTTCCGCGGCCTTGACGGGGTCGCCACCGTAAGATGGCGGACGCGGTGGGGCTGCAGGGGAAGAGGAGTGTCGGTATTGTGTTGGCCGCTCTCCCTATCCTCTGCAGCCGAAAATTGGCAGGCGGCGGGGCCAATGTCCTGACCCGTCACAGGGGGACCAAGGGTGCCCAGACACGGGGTCGTCTGGCGCCCATGCGCTGGTTTGGTCCCTGGGGTGATCACGGCGTGCTATGTGTTCTAGTGCACCGGTGATGGGGAGTACTCGCCAGAGGAGGGTCCGGCAACGGACAGCCGCGGTGGGTTCTCGGATGAGTGCTAACGCGTGCCCGTAAATAAATAAATATAAATAAAATATTTATTCAAAAATTATAAGGCATGAAAATTGTTACAGTTTTGCTTATATAAAAATTATATTGCTAATACTTACGTGCCTGAACTAGGTAGTCCTGTGTTTCAGGCGAAAAGAGCTAAAATAGTATTTTAAAATTAATAAATAATCGAAAGTTGACAATAGACAAATAATTATATGTTTAGTAGCTTAACTCTTAGTTTCTAAACTTGATAAATACATATGTAATGCTGGTGAATTTTGTATATCTATATTTACTTTAACACAGTTAGTAAATTTTCTGTTTCTTCATAAGACATACTTTGGAGAGCATCCTTGAGGATTCTCTTACAATTTGTATAGTTCACAGAATAAATGTTTGCTTTCGAGTTTAGTCTATTATATAGGAGAGGTCCGAGGTATAGGTAAAATTTGGATATAAAAGCATGTTTTGTTAAGATTTGTGGACAAACTATATCTTTACGTCTTTTATTAGTATTACTAGCGCTGTAGGGTAGAGCTTTGTGTTGTTTTAATACAATGCCCATAATAAATAGCTGTCGAACTGTTAATACTTTACAAGCTTTGTACAGGAGGTTAGTAGGAAAAAGGAAAGGGCGGAAAGTAGACACTTTGAGAATCGCCCTCTGAGCTCTCTCGATGGTTAGTAACATTGTTTTACCTGCTCCACCCCATGTGGTAATACAATAAGTTAAAATCGATTGACATAGAGCAATGTAAACTTGTCTTACTAATTTTGTGTCAGCAATACAGCGTAACTTTTTAAAAACAAATATCAACTTGCGAAGTCTATTATTTAAAGCTTCTATATGTTGTTTAAACGAAAGTGTGTCATCTATTATAACACCAAGGTATTTTGTTGTATTTGCCATTTTAATTTTAGGACAAACACATTGGTTATTTGTTGGAATTTTGCAGTAATGAGCATATAATGACGAGGTAGTGCCAGTTGATGTTTGCTTGCGCATCGAAAATTTAATATAATTTGTCTTGTCTGCATTTAGTGTTAGTGAATTAAGTTGAAGCCATTTATTAACATTATTAAATCCGTGTTGCGCAAATTTGTAGACATTTTTTTCTGAGTCAGCCGAAAATAAAAGGGCAGTATCGTCAGCATAAGAAACAATTTTGCCATGATCTAGACTTAGATTGCAAAGATCGTTTATGTATATCAGAAATAATGTAGGCCCTAGAATACTTCCTTGGGGGACTCCGAAGGGCGTGTTTTTTTTATCCTCGCTGAGAACATCTGCAATCCTTACACATTGGGTACGATCTTCTAAATAGCTTTTAAATAGTTTTAGCTGGGTGCCTCTAATGCCTATGGTTTCAAGCTTGTGCAACAGAATAGGAATAGAAACCGAGTCAAACGCTTTGGCGAGGTCCAGGAAGATTCCTACTGTGTGGTTACCATTATCAAGTTCTTGTCCTAGATAGTCAGTCAGATGGTGTACGGCATCGTCTGTTGACATTTTAGGCCTAAATCCAAACTGCCGCTGAGACAAAATTAATTTATCCTCCAAGTATTTGTAAAGCCTTTTATTTATAATTTTTTCTAATATTTTAGATATAGCAGGCAGTAACGAAATAGGCCTATAATTTGTGACTTGATCTTTACTGCCTGATTTATAAACGGGGACAACAACAGCTTTTTTTAGGCACTCGGGAAAAACACCTGCAGATAAACATTTTTGGAAAATATAAGTTAGTGGTGGTATCAAAATGTGCTTGAACTGTTTAATAATTTTATTTGATATGTTATCCCAGCCAACTGCACAGTCGTCTTTCAAACTCATGATTATCATTTCGACCTCAGTCTCATCAGTGTCAAGCAATGCAAAGGATGATAAAATAGTGCTACACGTAAATGGTGTGCTTGTTAAATATTGCGATTGGCCCCGAACTTTTTCAGCCAAACACTTTCCCACATTAACAAAGAAATTATTTGCAATGTTGGCAGATGTTAACTGTGATGAGTGTGCTTGTAATAAACCTGAAGATGACTGATTTTGTTTCGAGTTAAACGTTAAACTTTTAATACAATTCCAGATTTTTTTACTATTTGTACCAGCCTTTTCTAGTGCAGTTTTATCGTAGTTGTTTTTTACTTTTCTTAGAAGATCATTACAAAAGTTACGATATCGTTTGTACGACAGTTGCAAAATTAAATTATCTGGATTTGATTTTGCTTTCGTATGCAGCTTATCTCTATTTTTCATACAGCGAATGAGTCCTGTCGTGATCCATGGCTTTATATTGAAGTTTTTGTTTTTTAGCCGAGATATGACAGTATTCTTCTGAATTGCATATTGCACATTTTTGATTAAGTATAACATACAAAACTGCGGATCAGCGGAATCGTAGACTGGGTCAAATTCGATATTGCGTAAGTCTTCTTCAAGTTTGTTTACATTTAAACGCGAAGTTGTGCGAGTGATTACTTTTGGTAATTTACAATTTAAAATAAGTAGGGTAGCATTGTGATCAGTTATTGTTGAATTAGTTACAAGGGCAAGTGCGGGGAAATTCGACTTGAGTATGATATGGTCCAAACAGGAGCCACTTTGATGTGTAGGAAGCGTGTGAGCGGGAAGCAAGCCATGGAAAGCGCATAGGTTAAGGTATTCCTCAGCGGATGCGTCAGCACTTTCTGGAAGAATATTAATATTAATATCTCCAATTAAAATTGTATTTTTGAAAGATGACAGATTCTGCAAGGTGTCGTTTAGAGAGTCGGTGAAATTGTTTATATTTCTAAAAGAGGGAGGTCGATATAAGGCAAGTATCGCTAATTCTGACCCAATTTTAATTAACAATCTGTTACAATCGTGCATATTTGGTTCCTCGACAGACACATTGAGATGATTCCTTGCGTAAACTACCACCCCATCGTTCTGATTGTAATTTATACTACTTTTATACATATTATATCCCGGAATTAGTGGTATGTTATATTGTTTGGAAAGCCAACATTCGGTTAAGACAATAACGTCACAGTTTATGTCTAGACGTTGAATAAAAATGCAAAAATTGTCGAAATTCTTAAAAATACTGCGAATATTTTGGGTTAGTATTGTTAGTGGACTAGTGTAGGAGGAGAGATATTGTTTACAGTGTTCAACGTCACAAACACGGCATTCAGATACAGAGAAATTATCTATGTCACTAATTAAATTATTAATCATACTTATAACTAAATATAAAATAACAATAAAAACAACAAGGGCCAGAAAGATACGTACTTAACGGCGCTCTTAGGCGCCTCCATAATCAATCGTATTTATGTACCTCTTTTCAGCCATAAGTTTCGCTGGACAGTCAGCTGCACTTGTCTTGTGATTGCTCGGCTTTTTGAAGTGCAAGCAAGTAGCGCATTTTGGTTCCTCAGCCCTCTTTGTGCATTCTTTAATGGAGTGACCCAGATCACCACAGTGGCCACAGGTATGTGTGGTTTCCCGGCATGATTTGGCTGCATGTCCATACTGCTGGCACATATAACAGCGTGTGACTAGAGTAAAGTCTCTCACAGGGCATGACGACCAATTCACAAACACTCTGTCTTTAGATATCAGGGCTTTGCGTATGTCTGCAGATACTTCTATTATATAATTACAGGTCTCAGCGTCCTTCTTACCTGACTTATGGCTTAACTTAATGGAGGTCAAAAAGGTCTCGAGGCTGCAATCCTGAAGGTTCTCGGCTAAATTCTGATGGAACAAACAAGTAAAAACTTCCTTCTCTTGCATGGATGAGGGCACTCCGATAATCACTACTCTAGGCTTCCTTTTTGGGGGCTCGTCTACAGTAAGGCCTGAATTTGATAACTGCATCGATTTTTTTACCTTCTCAATGTCGTCTTTTGTTTCAGTGCTGATAATGACACCGCCATTTTTCGTCTTACGCAGTCCTCTTACCTGAAGCTTCATTTGCTCAGGGCATATAATTTTTTGGACAAGTGTTTTTGTCTCCTCACTCGACTTTAGTTTGTCGTTAGGGTATATGGCCACTGAGCTTAAATTTATTGGCTGTATATAATTGTTGTTACCTTTTTTAACCATGTCAGCAAAGGAAGTTCCGGTTATTGGTTTGCTAGAAGCTGCGATTGTCAGCTTAAGGTCTTGCAGTTGCTGCGACAGATCAATTTGGTCTTCAAGTGTTTGGACGGTGGTGTGGGCCCGGACAGCATTCATCTTAAGGGACTGGTACTGAACGGCCATCTGCGATGTGCCGTGACTAACTTTTCGGCATAGGGTATTTATACGCAGTTTTTGCTCCATGTTTAATTTGCCCTCTGCTGCTATAGAGCACACTTCACTGAGGCACTGCTCAATGGACGACATCCAGTTCTGTATTTCTGGCGTTGATATTGCTTCCATCATGACATCGTCTCTTTGGCTGGGCGGTTGAGGGTGAGGTGCGGGCACGGGCTCGGGTGCAGGTGCTGGTGCGGGCACAGGTGTAGGAGGTGGGCTCCGAGGACATCTGCCACCCCGGCTAAAGGGGCTGGATGCCATTGTGATGCGAGTTATGCACTTGTTAATTACTTATTACACATATTCACAATAACGTATGACACAGTTTGCTTTACTACCGGATATTTGGCAGATCTAGGTCACGACTCAGCAAGTGATTATTTATTTATTTTAATAAATCTTCGACACGTCCGTTCACAACAAGAAAAATATTATATCCGTGTTCCCGCCATAAGCAGCAGAGGAGGACACCGTGGAGTTTTAACCCACTAAAACTCCACGGTGTCCTCCTCTGCCGCTAGAGTCCCACACAGGGATTGAAAAGGTTCCTAAAATACCGGTAAAGTACCGGTATTTAGTGGTTCCAGTTGCTAGAACCCGAACCGGAACCGGAATCTAAATTAGAACCTTTATTTTACCGGTTCTTTAGCGGTACGAGTACGAGTCCGAACGAGTTCATACGATGCCGCTCAGCGCAGGACAATAGCGGCAAGGTAGGAGATTTTGTAAGAGGGGAGAGGGGTACATTGCATTTGTATTCGCATCATTCGTTGCATGAACAACGCGTGCGCCCTATATTTGTTTCATTGTTTGATTTATATTATACATTCGTGTTTGTACCTATAGACGCCAGCACATCAAGTTACTACAATCTGTCAGATTTCTATAATAGATTTTCAACTTTATCACTAAAGCATAAGGTTCAAAGTTGATTGCGAAAAGACAGTTTCGGGTAGGTTGATGTGCTGGCGTCCGTACAAGGGGCCTATTTGGTTCTCTTCTAATATTGTACTTTTGTGTGTTGTGCTGTCTTCTTGTGTGCGCCAAATAAATGGTTTATCTATCTAAAAAGGCCACTTTGGCGGAATTATAAAAGGATAACAATATGAATCATAATATGACGTAGACAGTCTGTGTTTTTCTTTTTTTCGCTGCACTACGTAGGTATAATCAGAGAGATTGGGATTGGGATTGGATTTGGTTTGGATTGATTGGTATTTAAACACAGACAAAAAAATAATTGAAAAATCCTTCACCAATGGGATTTGATACGATTAACTTAACAGTTAACTGTCCATTATGATTCATAATGTTATCCTTTTATGATTCTGCCAAAGTGGCCTTTTTAGGTCCCCTGATATTTGGAGAAAGTTTTGAACAAATAATTCAAATATTTTGGGACGAAGTGTGTGAAAACTCTTGAGTGTCGCATGATATCGCATAAAGGCTCCTACAAACAGGCGCGATACGCGATAAAATCGCGCGCGACACAAAGGCACCGCAAGTCGCGCAATGTATCGCGCGCGATTCGTGTCATTAACAGTAACTTTAGATTATATAAACCACTAATAATAATTACTGTCAATATTTGCTGACACTGTACAGTACAGATTTCTACTCACCAATAATTCGAAGGCTAACTGAAAGAAAAGATACGCTAGCCACGCGTCAAACATTATCCCTTCTTTCTTAGAGAACCTTTAAATTGGATGATACGGAATCGGTATATTGGAACCTTTATTTGGAACCGGTACCTACTATGGAACCAGAACCAAACCGGAACCTGAACCGGAACCGTACCGAAAAGAAGAACCTTTTTAAGAACCGAAATGAAGAACCGGAACCCAAATTCGTACCGGTTTTCAATCCCTGGTCCCACATAACTGCACTATCTCCCCGTGGTAGTGCAGTATGCATGAGCATTTGTCCACGATAAAAAAAAAGGGGGCGCATCCGTGGACGCAGATGAGGTTGGGATCGCTCGGGACGCAGCCAGTTGTGGCGCATCCTTTGCGGTTGCCTTCCTCAACGCATCCTTGGACGCAGCCGAGCGTTTTTGGTTTTTGGGTGCGACCTTAGACAGTTGCCGCTTAGGTGCATCTTGAGACGCAACCCCTGTGTTGGATGTGGATGGTGCATCTGAAGACGCAGCCCTAGGTAGAATGGTTTTCGTTAGCGCATCCGACGAGCGGGACGCAGCTTGTGGTTTGTTTGTTGACGATTTCTTCTCTTTATCCATGTGTTTGGATGTTTCTAATTCACGGTTGGAGCTCTCCACCCGCCACGGAGCCCTCAGTCGGGGACGTCGCCCGTTCAACGAGCGATCGCCAGAGCTACTCCTTCGGTATAGGACCAGCCTAGCAAGAAATTGACGAGCCCGCACGCGACGGAAGATCACGGGACTGTATACGACACGAGACTATGCCGCAACTCATCCCGAGACCCCACGCCACGCCGGCTGCCCTCCCTCACTAGGCCGCTCCTCGCTTGACATCCCGCTTATGGGATGCCTCAGCCGGTTGATAGTGGGTAGCTACCCCACTACCTCCCGTGTAAGTGGAAATCCAGGCCAAAGTGGTGTGTTGTGTGCAACCTGCTCCACTCAACCACCAGTATCCTTCATCCCTCCGTACGGGTCCCCGCGCACGGCACAAACACGCGGGAGGTCATTGCTGTCCATCATCTGCTCTTGTTTGATGGTAAACACCCAGGGGCATGACCTCGCCACCCCTGAGGTAAGTCGCCCGGTGATTTCTGTTACGTCTAATTCATATGGAATTAGACCAATAACGGGGAGCAACCTCGAGAAGGAACATCACCAGACTTGCCTTGAGGATCTACACGACCGCTGCGCTCTCCCTCAAGACCACGCCACCCTGCCGCCTCTGATGGAGGAGACAAGGTAGGTTTGCGTCTACAAAACCAAGCCAAGCAGTAAGCAGCGCAGCGTGTTGCTGAGACCAAATCATAAATTTGCAAACACAAACCCCCCATTTTCTCACCTGCTAAACCTTCCATGGACTTCTACAAATATTTCAAAACCAAAATTAGCCAAATTGGTCCAGCCGTTCTCGAGAAGATAATATAACAGTGCGGTTGAGTTATCGTCATCATTAACGATTTACTAATTAAATAAACTAAATTAAGCAATAGATAATTCTTATTGACTAGCCCATTAACGGCTTATAAAAAGTAAGCGCATGTGACTCCGGCAATCACTAGCTGAGCGGCTGAATAATGTTGAAACACGTAAGTTACCTCACATATTACCTGCAACTTAAAACATAACCTGATACCACAATATTGATATTATTATATTAAGATTTAAAAATCTAGTGTAGTTTTTTTTTCTCATAATGTTATGTGCATTCGTTTAAAATTTGTACTAATTCAGTTTTGTTCAAGTGCCTCGTGGCCTGTAACATCTCGGGTTTCTGTTGCTCCTCGAGCAGAGCATGTTCTAGTAACGAGTGGTTGTTTGCAGACGGGGTTGCTACTGTTGCTGGTGGTCGGCGTGCTGTGGAGTGCACAAGCCAAGCCCTACCTCGGGATGGGCTCGGGATTCGGCCTCGGCGGCCGCTATGGGGGCTTCGGCGGCTACGGCGGCTATGGCGGCTACGGCGGCTATGGCGGCTTCGGGAATGGGGGCTACGAAGGCTACGGCTACTACCCATCGATATACTACTAACATTATCACTAACAGCCCCTAGATCTTATGTCTATGAACTCGTCTGTTACCGTCTGGAATAATACCGAACAGATTTAAAGTGAGTGTTTGTATTCAGTGCCCCTGAAAAGAACATTTGTATGGGACATATTATGGGACGAGTTATCAGATCGAGACTGGTCAACGTTATGTTGTGTGTGATAAGCATCGCCGAGTGCAGCGGCATTGCGCGGCGCTGACGTGACGCGACCCGCGCCCCCTCGACCAGCGTTATTGTGGTTATGGTAGCACTTTGTGGATGATTCAATCGCAGTAAATCCCATGCTATAACATGATGTCAGTAAATAATGATGAAACTATTTTTGCTAATCTCTTTTAAGACGGCGCCTATGCAGCCCAACGCGAGCGATTTCGTACCTCTCGCCCGCGCCACCCCGCGCCCCCTCTACTATAATACGCAAAAGCGCGCGGCGCGGGCGGCGAGCGGCGACGCAGCAAGCGCGATCGACTGCGTGAGTCGAGTTCGAGTTTGAATCAACTGATCAACAGCGATCTGTGCCGGAGACGGACCGTGAATTTGAACTTGATTCGTATGGCAATAAAAATGTATTCGTAAAAAATTATGTCATTCAAATAAAGTTCAAATTCACGGAAGTATTTCCACGGTACGACGGATCGATGTGTAAAAGATAACACAGCTAAACAAACGAGCTCATTGTCGGTATACAATACATACATAAATTATTATTTGAAGCTCTGTTCATAGACCTACAAACTGACATACCTACCACCAACATAGTAGGTAAATAGGTACTAGGGCTTCCATCCCGAGGCGCGAGTTTCGAAATTTAGAGGCTCGTGTTTTCTTTTTGTGGACTCGATACTATATAGACTGATCCGTTATTCTATCCTCGCGTAGGTACTCAATCTATATGTATACTTACCTAAAAGGTTAGTATGAAATAAAATGTTATGTAAATATTCATCAATGTTTATTTATTAAACAATTTAATATGTATATTCAGAATATATAATACCATTACAATAACAATAAAAATCCCATAAAAAATAAAAGACAAAGAGGTTTCAAAAAATTTCGCGACGTGCAACGTTCGAAGGTATGTACTTATTACAAATATCGTATTACCGTAATAACAAAAAGTAATGTTCCCTAAACAAAAATAAACTCTCTCATAACATAACCATGCATGTACCTAGAACAAAATAATGTTTCCTTATCAATGACGTATTATACATCATTGTTCCTTATAAATAAAAATATCGACCAAGCAAGTCGGGCCATGCATAATATAGGGTTCCGTAGCTGTAATTACAAACGACTGTAACATACTTTTTATGATGTAAAGATAAATAGAAGGCTATTAAAAGAGTATTGTTTGCTAAAGGCAAAGGCAAATCTTTGAACTAGGACGTCTATTGTCTATTTTGCAGTTTTATCTTTATTATTCGAAAAGTTATAATCACATTGTTCGCGAAATTATTTTAAAACAGTTTTTACTAAGTTATAGCATCGTGGAAGTTTCTAGGTTAGAAATGGCAGGGAGGGTGGGGGGCACTGCAGTGCCTTGCAACGCCCCCTGGCATTGCAAGGCAGGCAATTTGGCGGGCCATATTTCGCAAACGGTATAACTGAAAAAAAGTGATGTATTAATTTATATTACCTTCGTTTAAATAGACCTATTCAATTATACCCATCAAGAGGGGGTGCATTGAAAAAAATAATTCTTCCCCATTTGTATCTTTAGGCTTGTAAAAAAAACCGCCCAAGTGCGTGTCGAACCACGCACAATGAAGGGTTCCGTAGTTGGGAATGAGTTTATCCCAAGAAGCCTAACGTTTTCTCCCCTATCAACTCCAAATTATTTATACCGCAACCAAAGGCTGTTGAGGGAATAGAAAAGGTTTTTAATTCTTTAAAAAAAATTTAAGTCTATCATTCTTCTTTCGTCTGATTCTTCATTGATTTCTATCTGACCTGTCCTCTTCGTCTGGAAACCTACAAGATTAATGCATTTTATTACATAAATATAAAGCAGACAATAATAGCAATGCATGAATGTTCTGAAATAGTAGTATATTTTTGAATAGCTCCGATACTTTCCCATGGCCAAAGCCCTTTCATATAATATGCTACTTGACAGAACTTGTACGGAACCCTAAAAACCGTCAAATAAAGAATATTCTCCTTTTTGAAGTCAGTAAAAATGCGAGAACTGCAATATTATCGATGCATTCATTTCTATTACCTACCTTTGATTCTCATAAACCAAGTCTTCGAGCTCATCATCGTCGTTCACTTCGTCCACGTCGTCGTTTTGGATTTGTTGAAACAATAAGATTTTAAACTTTTTGGACTTTTTGAATAGTAGCATTTGGGCCCGGCTTTGCTCACGTGGTACCTGAATAAAAAGTAACCTTAGTATTGCGCTTCCAGTCCCAAGCTCTGAGACTAGATTTTCAAGACTCACACACTGTCTCGGAAATTCCCGGGAATATCGAGACTTATACAGAATGAAATGGAATAGATACGCACAATGAATGATTCCGTAGTTGGAATGAATTTATGCCAAGAACAAACTTAACATTGTAGTTGAAAATCATGTTCTCACTCGTAAACTTGTAAAGCCTACGTAGCTGTGATAGTTTTCCTTTTAAAATCGTTATACTACTAGCGTGAATTTTTTCACATATCGAAAAACAATCATTTAGCCTTAGAAGGACTTGATTTTAACAAAAATCAGCACTTTAAAGCTTATTACACTGGCCTGCAAAACTTCACACTTTTGAAATTGAAATAACTTTTTAAGTGCAGAAGATTTTCGAAAGAAGAACTTTCGAAATAAAAAGGACTCGAAAAAGAGTTAAGTCTTTTAAGAAATGGCTGAAAAGAGCTTTAAAAAGAAAAATAATCCTTTTCGAATTACAATTTTACCAATAATTTTCTTATCTTGATCGATGAGTCTTGTTACAAAAGCTAAGTTAGACAACAGCACATACATTTTATTTATCGTGCTTCTTTCACCTGAAGAATGTGCTAGGATCATGACTTTTCTGGAACTAGGCATCAGTATGCGTTGTACTGCAAGAATGGTGGGTGTGACGTTACGAACGGTCCAGAAGGTGAAACGAAGGTACGAAGAGATTGGAAACCATCTGAGGAGACCTTGTAATGACCGACCCAGGTGTACTAGTGCCCAAGAAGACCGTTATATTGTTTCCACTGTGTTGAGAAATCGCCACCTTAATGCAGTTGAAGTCCAGCAACAGCTTCTTCAGACCCGAAGGGACTACATTAGTGACAGTATAGTGAGAAGACGACTTGCTGAAGCAAATCTGAAACCTTGAAGACCAGCGAGTGGCCCCAAACTCGAGAGAGAGCATCGAGTAGCGAGACTGCGATACGCCCGTGAACACATACAGTGGGATGAAGAAGAGTGGTCAAGAATTTTGTTCACAGATGTGTCTCGATTGTCATTTTACACTTTCGATGGAAGGCGAAGTGTCTACAGGCGGCCTGGTGAGCGATACCTTCAAGACTGCTTCTCAGGAAGAGTCCAGTACGGTGAAGGCAGTGTACATGTATGGGTTGGCATATCTTCAGAAGGTCGCACAGAGTTAGTGGACATAGAAAATGGCACTCTGACTGGGGAAAGTTATGCCCAAGAGATTCTCAACGCGTATGCAGGGCCGTATTTAGCAAATATGGGTGACGGATCGATGCTGATGCATGATAATGCCCGGCTTCACACGACTCAGGTTGTGCAAGAGTATATTCAGGAGGTAGGTATCAGCGTGAAGAAGTCCTGATTTAAACCCGATTGAGCATGCCTGGGATGAGCTAGGGAGGCTAGTCAGAAGCTGTAGACCACCACCTACCACCCTCAGGGCACTAAAACAGGCCCTGATTGAAGAATGGGAGAATATTCCCCAAAATCAGCTCTGAAACCTCGTGTTCAGTATGCCAAACCGGCTCGAAGCTGTAGTCAGAGCCCGAGGAGGCAATACCAGTTATTAAAAATTTAATTAAATGTAACTGCACTGTACTGTATTTTTGACACTAAGCTAAAAATGGCTATTTTTATTGTTTTAGATATTTTTTAAGTTAAAAATATTACTAATGTATAGTTACTAGTTTCAAAGAAAGCCGATAAAATTTGCTACAAAACGTTTTTTATTTTAAATCTCTAAATTCTATAGTTTAGAAAAAATATAAATTTTAAAAGTGTATTACTTAGTTTTGCAGGCCAGTATATTTCACAAACTGATCCCTAAATCGAAAAATGGTTTTCACAAACCCGCAAGATTTTTTAAAGGACCATACAACGGTAACATGGGTAGACGAGAAAAAAAAAACAGCATGTGTGCTATTTACACGTGGTAGAAGGTGAAACCTTCAAAAACACTGTATAATGCTTCCTGTCTCATTTTCTCCCACGTTAAATCTTATGAATTTACATGTCTCTTTTTACTGTCGCTTTTTCGTTTCATAAACTTTCAAATTACAACGATGCTAAAGAACATCCATCGATCCATCCATCCATCCATCCATCGATCCATCGATCCGTCGATCCATCGATCCGTCGATCCATCGATCCGTCGATCCGTCGATCCTTCGATCCATCGATCCGTCGATCCGTCGATCCATCGATCCATCCATCGATCCATCGATCCGTCGATCCATCCATCCATCCGTCGATCCATGGATCCATCGATCCATCGACCTGTCGATCCATCGATCCGTCGAACCGTCGATTCGTCGATCCACCGATCCGTCGATCCATCGATCCGTCGATCCATCGATCCATCCATCCATCCGTCGATCCATCCATCCGTCGATCCATGGATCCATCGATCCATCGACCTGTCCATCCATCGATCCATCGATCCGTCGATCCGTCAATCCATCGATCTGTCGATCCATCGATCCGTCGATCCATCGATCCGTCAATCCATCGATCCGTCGATCCATCAATCCATCGATCCGTCGATCCATCGATCCATCGATCCATCCATCCATCGATCCATCCATCCATCGATCCATCCATCCATCGATCCATCGGTCCATCGATCAGTCGATACATCGATAGATAGATAGATAGATAAAACGTTTATTTAGTGCAACAAAAGACACAATACAGGTATTAAAAACATTAAAAAAGGTGAGAAAAAAAAAATTAAAAATAACAAAGATTAAAAAGATAAAATGAACCATAGACACCTAGCTCATAAACATCAATAACGTCGATCACTACTGGGCGGTGTGTGTCTTATGATTGCACCAAATGGGAGTCCAGCTCAGCATATGCCAGGTACAATACCTGACGCTGGTATTCTGCTGCATCCCGTTAGTGACACACGGATGTCGCGAAGACACACATCGATGCTTCGATCCGTCGATACATCGATGCTTCGATCTTTCGATCCATCGATGCTTCGATCCTTCGATCCATCGATCCATCGATCCATCCATCCATCAATCCATCGATCCATCAATCCATCGATCCATCGATCCATCGCGATCCGGCGATCCATCGATCCATCCATCCATCGATCCACAAAAACACATAAAATTTCAAATCACAACGATGCTAAAGAAGTTTTCACTTCAAAAACATCCCCACTTTACGAGTACCTAAAAAAACCGATAGCGTAAAAAAATTTTTTTTCAAGATTTTATTTTACCACTTTGTCGGCGTGATTAATAATGTACGGACGCCAGCACATCAACCTACCCGAAACTGTCAAATTTTCGCAATCAACTTTGAACCTTATGCTTTAGTGATAAAGTTGAAAATATATTAAGGCCAGGACTCTCGGAAATCTCGGAATCGACCTATTTTTGATTCAACATTAAACAATCAAATATTCTTTGTTTTAATCTGAAAAAAATATATGGCATAGTTTAACTAACATTCTTGATTATTCTATGGTTCAAAACACGATATTTACAACTTCACTCGATCATAAAAAATCGCAAACAAATCGAAAACAGCGAATTTTTTAATCGTTTTTCAAGTCGTATTTGAAGTAGACTTAACTTTTACTCGCAAAAAATATATCAAAAAATAGGCAATGATGTATAGTAGAACATTCTACGGTTAATTTTTTTCAAAACTGATTTTTATTGTCTTAACAAAATATAATCTAAAAAGGCGGCCTGCGCGCTTCACTTCAGTAGCCCGCCGGGCGTTACCGAGGTAGGACCTGTGTCGCTTTTGCTGGCTCGCCGCGTTCCCGCTAATCGATCGAAATATACGTTATATTATTGTTAATTTCCGTGTTTGTGTATTAGTTTCAAAAATCAGTCTGTAAATATTGTTTAGGTTCTAGTATTAATAATTAAACTAAATATTAGTTTGTTATAATATAGTTGTAATATATAATGATAATTAAGCTCAGCGAGTTCATTCGAACTGCGCTTTCGCGGCATTTGCCACGCGAGGACGGAGGTAACGCTAAATGCCTAACTACGCTCGAAGATCCTGGCCTTAAAGAAATCTGACAGATTGTAGTAACTTGATGTGCTGGCGTCTGTACATATTATATCCATGCCAAATTATAGTTTTCTAATAGTACTAAGAGCCTCTGAGCTAAACTGCGGACGGACATGGCGAAACTATAAGGGTTCCTTTTTGACTACGGAACCCTAAAAAAGAGAAAGCCATCATGGCAATTTTTTTTTTCTTTAAATAAAATTCATCAGTTTGAATAAGTAATATTGATTAGTAAAAATATCAGTGATTGAACTAGGATGATATTATTTTGATACTTATTGTATTTTTACCCGCATTATATAGGTAGATAGGTAGGTACACACGGCCACGTATCAAGCTATAGATTTCCAGTATATAAGCTGACCTCTCATTGTACGGGAAAGATTCAATTATGTTACATTATGCGATTTAAATTTTACATACATAAATACAAAGCATCACGCCTGTATTGCCCGATGAGGTGGGCAGAGGTGCGGGAATCGAACCCAGGACCTCACAGCTCAGCAGTAGCGCTTGCGACCGCTAGACCAACGAGCCAGGTAAAAAAAATATTAACGGGGATTAAAAATTTACTTTTTTTTTTCCCCAGGCAATAGACATTCGAAATACCTAAGTAGCTAAGGAAATAAAAGAATTGATACCGTTATATAAATCGGTAGTTAGGTACAGATGCCAGCACACCAAGCTACCCGAAACTGTCAAATTTTCCCATTCAACTTTGAACCTTATGCTTCAGTGATAAAGTTGAAAATCTATTAAAGAAATTTGACAGATTGTAGTAGCTTGACATGCTGGCGTCTGTACTTATTTTTTTCTTTCTTTCGTTCAGAATACGGAGTTGTTCCCTCAAACGTTTTGTTTTGTTTTTGTTTTTTTTAAAAAACGTTGTCCCACACTAGGAATTACTCCTGTATCGTGGGAGCGTTTACAAACATTTAAATTCACATACACAAACATCCAGACCCGGAACAACTACCTGTAGGCAATACAAATATTTGTCCGGTCGGGAATCGAACCCGCGACACGCAGCGCAGCAGTCGATCGCTCAGCCACTGCGCCAACCACGGAACAAACTGTTTTTTCTGTTCCGTGGCGCCAACCATGTGTCGTGTTTTCCGAGAGTTTTCTTTTTGCCCATCTTTATTTACACTAAATAATGATAATAATTTATTATGTTTACACCAAACGGGTTTAACTCCTTTTTACAGTAGGTAATACTTACCACTAAACAAAATAAAAATGTCGAAAATAGTCCTCTCTCTGTAATGTCGCCAAACATAGGTTCGTCCTCCAACAGGTGCCGTAGCAGACTGATTGAATAAATTGAAAAGGATAGCGCTATTACTACCGCGTGCAAAACAAGAGACAGAAAGAGAGTATGCTCGCTTAGAATAAAATGACGCAAGCGCCAAATCACTGGATTGCTAATTACGAGGAGAACGAGTAGAAAAATAAAAAAATAATTCTGCACGATTTGAGATAATATTATTACCTATCTATTAGTTTAAAAATCATCATTAAATTCCATAGGGTTTCAGAGATCTAACTCAAAATAAGTGCAAAACGAGGTTTTTTCGTTATTTTTTTTTATCGAGATTTTTTTATCCAATCGTGTTTTCGCTTCTGCAAATTTAAAGATTATAAGTCCAAGTTTAATGTGTCCAAATAGCAAACTCTCAAGTCTTACAGATACCGATATCCAGATCGCCCAATATCACCAAAACATCATAATATAGACTCTTAAAGCGTGCGTAATCTGGCAAAGGGCTGGCGGCCACTCGATAGGTCGGCGACGACCTAATGTACTGTAATCGACTACCACTAAATATTGTTGAACCCGTGCTGACACGCCGCGACCTCCGCGCTGACACGCCGCGACCTCCGTGCTGACACGCCGCGACCTCCACGCTATTAATAGGTACTCAACACAACCATCAGGTTCACATGGGCTCTTACTATTTAATAACACACATAACATAACATCGAAGGTAAGATAGAGAAGGTATCCATAGTAGGTAGAGCAGATACGCCGACATTTAGACAGTAGGTTGCCTGGCAATATTTTTTTAATAATAAGAATAATAATCATGGAACAGTGCACTAATTATATCTATACAAATAAATAAAATTAGAGTGTCTGTTTGTTATATTAAAATAACCGCTTTTTACTAAATGCATATGGATGTATATACGGTACATATACCAAAATAACATTTTTTACAATTTTTGTCTGTTTGTTCCGGCTAATCTCTGAAACGGCTAGACCGATTTTGACGGGACTTTCACTGGCAGATACCTGATATAATAATGAGTAACTTAGACTACTTTTATTTTAGAAAAAAAAAATTGGGCCCCACGAAAAAAAATTAAAACCAATGAAATGAAATGAATTGAAATCTATACATCTTCTCTAAACAAATAAATAAAATTGGAGTGTCTGTTTGTAATAAGAACACATTCAGCCGATTTGGAATTTAGCAAAATTCTTCTTGATGTTGGTGACGAAAGTGTCCAGAAGTGAATAGTACTCGTGATATAGAACTACCTTCCGGTCTTTGTCAGGTTGTGGCGGACACTGAAATTTTAATACATAGTATTTATGATGATATTCACAATCTCAATATCAAAGAAGATTCGTGGTTATGCGAAAGATCAATTTTAGCACCTATGAACGACCAGGTTATTGTGCTATCTGGTGAATCACAAACATACCTTTCCATCAATACAGTTTGCAATCCGGATGAAGTGGTTAATTACCCAACAGAATTTTTAAACAGTATAATTGTGCCTAGTCTACCCCCTCACAAACTAGAACTTAAGATTGGCGTGCCCATCATACTACTCCGTAATTTAAACCAACTGAAACTGCAATGGTACTAGGTTGCGAGTAGTGTCGTTGCAAAGAAACGTTATAGAAGGTTGTATAATATCCGGATGCGGAAAAGGTGAGATTGTATTTATACCACGGATTCCTATAAAACCATCGAATTTTCCATTTGAATTCAAAAGATTGAAATTCCCTATCAATGTCAGTTTTGCTATGACAATCAACAAGTCACAAGGGCAAACGTTAAGCAAAGCTGGCATAGATTTAACTAAGGGTTGCTTTACCCATGGGCAACTACACATACGTGGCATATGTTAACGTGCGAGGAATGCCAGGGGGCTAAAAAGGCCACTTTGGCAGCATCATAAAAGGATAACATTGTGAATCATAATGGACAGTTATCTGTTAAGTTAATCGTATCAAATCCCACTAGTGAAGGATTTTCTGTTATTTTTTTTTGTCTGTGCTAAAATACCAATCAATCCAATCCAAATCTCTTCGATTATACCTACGTAGTGCAGCGAAAAAAAGAAAAACACGGACTGTCTTCATCATATTATGATTCATAATTTTATCCTTTTATGATTCCGCCAAAGTGCCCCCAGTAGTGTTGTTTTTTTAGCCCAAGAAAATCGTACACCAAATATTGTAAAGGTAATAACGAAAAACTAAAAATAAATAATAACGAAACTAAAAATGCAAAAACGAAAAAAAAAGAACTAAATGGAGATTTATATGTACAAAAACAAAATATCGAATCATAAAATAGAAGAATTTCATTAAAATTAGCATAGGTAATTATTCTTTACGCGGAATACAGAATTAATAAGTTATCGTAAACTCTGCGAACTGAACAATAACTTTTTGTTAAATTCCACGCGGACGAAGTCGCAGGTAAAGTAGGTGCTCGTACGCGCCGCACTCGACTGTCGCGGCAGCCATCGCCGTGCGCGACTGTCAGAGATGTAGTCAGCCGATACATGTTATTTGTAGGTACCTATGTAGCTGTCCAACTCAACGGAACATAAGACAATGGATTAGGTTAGAACAGCAAAGCTTGTGCATCTCATACTTGTAAGGGGTATTGTCACAGGGCCGTTCTATAAGAAGAGTTAAGAGTACCAACAGCGAGGGGGTGCTACCCATTGGCCACCCTCTAGCCACCCTAGCCACTCTTTGGACGAACGGCGTTGCGCTCACCCTGGGGCAACGAACTTAACCTTGAGCGAGCGCCGCACTACCACCAGCCGGCGCGCGGCGCGCTGGCGAGCTCCGCTGATGCGCACAAGTAGCACTCCACACAAGACGCTGACTGATACATAATATGTATCAGTCAGTATTACAGACAGTATTACATATACGATCCAAATTTTGTTCATGGTGACATCATTTTCGCGGTTAAGTCCGTCGAGCCCAGATTTAGTTCGCTCGGCGCTATAGTGAACTGTACCGTGTACGATGTTGTTATTATTGAGCTCGCTCGGCGCTATAGTGAACTGTACCGTGTACGATGTTGTTATTATTGAGTTCGCTCGGCGCTATAGTGAACTGTACCGTGTACGATGTTGTTATTATTGAGTTCGCTCGGCGCTATAGTGAACTGTACCGTGTACGATGTTGTTATTATTGAGTTCGCTCGGCGCTATAGTGAACTGTACCGTGTACGATGTTGTTATTATTGAGCTCGCTCGGCGCTATAGTGAACTGTACCGTGTACGATGTTGTTATTATTGAGTTCGCTCGGCGCTATAGTGAACTGTACCGTGTACGATGTTGTTATTATTGAGTTCGCTCGGCGCTATAGTGAACTGTACCGTGTACGATGTTGTTATTATTGAGTTCGCTCGGCGCTATAGTGAACTGTACCGTGTACGATGTTGTTATTATTGAGCTCGCTCGGCACTATAGTGAACTGTACCGTGTACGATGTTGTTATTATTGAGTTCGCTCGTCGCTATAGTGAACTGTACCGTGTACGCTGTTGTTATTATTGAGTTCGCTCGGCGCTATAGTGAACTGTACCGTGTACGATGTTGTTACTATTGGTGCAACATAACGTTGCAATAGCTGCCCTTTCCCTGATTCTGTATGTAGGAATCCAAACGATTCTAACGATGTACTTACTATAGGGTCAATAAATAAATGTAGGACGATCCACTGAATGACCACCTTATCTGGCTCAAAAATAGAGTAGCGTGGACCTTCTGTACTTCTGTGCATACTAGCCGGTCGGCGCCGCGCGCCGGTCGCCTGCCGCTCGCCTGCCCGCCGCCGTTGCCCGGCAACCGACGCCTCAACTTCCGTACCTCACTAATAATACCGTAGGCGTACCGTACACTGACAATAATATTGCAAGAAAAATGTTGTTGAACAAATCTAGTATAACTTTATGTTAGAAATCAGTCTAGAACTTTAAAGTTTACCTAATTTAATATTTATTGAGATATATCACTTATCACGATGTTATTTTTTTGTGTATAATGCTACAAGTGAACTTATATATATTCAACATCTTCGTGTAAAATGATATTTGTAACCAATTTTATTTAAAGCTCTTTGTATTAAAAATAAAACACACATATTTAAGATACAAAATATAATTATCTGAATAAATTGAGTCAAACAAAAAGTAAAAAAACTTAAATTTCTAAAAAAACAACTAAAATGCTTCTTTTCTTAATTAGCACAACAGTATTTAATCAATGACCTTAAATAGTTATAAATTTTTAAATTAAAGTATAACTTTTCAATATTGCTGAAATTGAATTTAACTGAAACTCAGTCTCAATCAACGTTTTTAATAATGTAACGTCACTTTTATGAATTTATATTTTTAACAATCTTACAAATTAAATGAGATCACGTTTTAATATCACAATATCAGTGTAAGTAGAAATCAACATGCATTAGAAAATCTTTTATAAAACTTAACGTTTTATCAAAATTGTAGGTACCTACCCATCCGTTATTAAAACTAATAATAAATAAATAATAAATAAATAAAATCATTTAATTCAGATGTCACAAGATCCATATTCACGTTCACAAAATTAAATTAATTCACAATTGTTAGTAAAAATACAGAACTTACTTAGCTATGTTAGTATTTAAACTTAAATGTAGGTTGCTCCAAAACTTTTGTAGCCGACCGTCTAGTCTGTCACTAAACATCGTCAGAATGCTGTTAGGGCTGGCGCGAACTCTGCAGCGCAAGGCGGCGCACCGCTTGCGCAAGATGGCATGGAAGCCGTCCACCTGTGCATCCGCAAACATCCCCGACGCACTGCATGCCCGCGGCAACCGCAACAACACCCTAAACGCGTTATTGTATTGGACGCGTAAAGCATTGAACGATCTTTGCGTATAGTTACTCCAGAGATTGCAGGTGTACAGCGATGTACAGTAGGCTCGAAAAAGTGTAACTTTGACTTGAGCTGTACACCGATTGAATCTACTGGAGATCATATTCGCTCTTATCGCCAATGCTCTACGCTCCCGTTCAATATCCGGATCATCATGTAAATCCTCTGTTATCAAGTGCCCAAGGTATTTAAACTGTTTAACCCTTTTGAGAGGTGTACCATTAAGTGACACTGTGGGTACATACGATGGACACTTGGTACCAGACTTAAAAACCATCAGCTCACTCTTACCGGCATTATATTTCAGACAGTGATCAGCAGCATACCGTTCACACACGATTGACTGATTAATGAGTGTTAATTTTATTTTAGGTGCATCGTCTTCACATATTATTATTATTATATAATTAATGTATGCAAAACATTGTAAAACATTTTAAAAGAGTAACGGTGGAGTTTCTTGCCCATTCTTCTCCATACGAAAACTACCTTTTGGTGGAATGGAATCAATTCTATTTTATTGTAATTGTTGACGTTCAAAGTGCCTTTTATGTGCCTATTTGAAATAAATGCTTTGACTTTGACTTTGGCGATGTTAACTTTTATTACATTATGAGGCAATATAAGTAATTCATTAACTATGCTTTATCCACCATTGTTTATCTTCATTACTTTAAATATTATTCTGTTTTTATCCATATAGGAGAACCGTGCAAATATGGGTCCATCGGTATGTGGATTCTGGAAAAGTAGACTATCATCGACGTGGGCCAAAACCGAAGGCGAATTCTTCGGCTCGTCACTGCAACATCGTGGCAAAGCACAGGGCTAGTCCGTTTTTATCCACCCGCATAACATTTTAATGTGTGCTTACAAACATTGCGAACTCACCTGCATGAAGATGAAGCTGGTTTACGCTGTAGTAAGCCAGTACGGAAGATTTTGCTGGCCACCGCTCACCGACAAAAACGACTTCTGTTCGCTAGGTCATATTATACATTTTAATTGGGAGAATTATGTGGTTATTTTTAGTGATGAAAATGTTTTAAGTAACCTAATGTAATAAAAATGTTTTAAGTAATCTAGCAAGTCAAACAAACTTCCATGTCCTAGTTTAAGGGGTTTGGTGGTAAAAGTTCCAAGTTTTAGATTTTTCTTTTGTTGTTTGAGTACTAACTAATACTAGTTATATACAAAATTTCAGCCGTCTAAGACTTCAGGAAGTACCGTAAGAGTTTTGATGATCATCAGTCAGTGACGAAATCGGGGTTTTTTAGATATCCATAAAATCTAAAGTATAAAAGCCATGCAATTGAAACTTTATACGTTTAATAAATTTACTATTGACATCATATCCCGTGAATTTTGTTTATCTGGTATAATCCAAACCCAAGTTATGAGGGTTCAAAAAAACGACGAAGTGCTTCGAGAAAAGGTAGGTAGTGCCCTTGCGCTTCGCTTGGCTCGTCTTGGTGGGGGCACTCCCGTGCCCCCAGATAAAATTTTTGTAATTAACTCACATAACACATGACATAAACGGAGTAGCACAGAAATATCGGTAATTTAACATAATCGTCATTGCACCATTGCGAAGAAGGGCGGGTCGCTAGTCCCCCTTTTGTGCCCAATGACCAATCCAATGTCACTTTCAATCAACACACCTGTCAATGTCAAAGTCTTCTCGTGAATATCTATCACAGTCGTCGTAACAAGTAACAGTACTAGTCGTGACTCGTGTGTTGGCGTAGTGCGAACGCCTCAGTTAGCGCGTTTTCGGTAGATCTAGATAAAGCCAAGGACAAGGGAACACGCACGAGGTCGATCTATACAAGAACCCTTAGTCCTAAGCACGCTTACTTATTGATGCTTTTCGTAATATTACCACTTTGTCACGAAACTTACGATTTACTTAACGACTCGCTGTGGAACAGTATGAATCATTTAATATTATACCATGCTTGTTGTATGGCATGCTCATTGTTGCCTAGTCTCTGCAGATAGCCAGTGTAAGTGACCTAATATAAAAAAGATAGATGAAATAAAGTACCTGGGCATTATAATAGACGAAACACTTTTCTTCAAACCACATAAGGAAGCTCTAAATAATAGAATTCGTAAGCTGTATACGTATTCAAAAAGATACGATTTATTGCAGATCCAAAAATAATTAGGCAAGTATACTTTGCTCTTTGTCAGTCAATTTTGACTTACTGTATTACTTCATGGGGTGGGGCGAATAAAACTTTGTTATTGCTCATTGAAAGAGCTATTCTCAAGGCTTTTCTCTTCCCCACTAACATCCTTGCATCCTTTATAAAGCTTGTAAAGTACTTACAGTTCGACAGTTATTTATAATGAGCACTGTAGTAAAACAACACGCAGCGATTCCATACAGCACTGAATTTACGAAATGGAAAAGGAAAGATATACCTAGTTTGCTCTCAAAAAAGTACAAAACATGTTTTCACGGCCAAATTTTATATTTACCTCGGACCGTTATCTATAATAGGCTAAATGATAAAGGAAACATCTACTCCTTAAATCATAGTAACTGCAAGAAAATCCTTATGGAGGCTCTTCAAACTACGTCCTATGAAGATACAGAGAAGTTATTACATGTGCGAAAGTAAATATTGTTCGTATTAAATAATTAATCAATTAATGTTACCTCCAATCGTCTGAAACACAGAATTACCTAGTTCAGGCACAAATCATGGATGAACTTGACATAGATTTAAGAAAAACTGTATTTAACGTTAGTCTTGAATACATTTTATTATTATTTCGTTTATTCATCTATTTACTTTTTTTTTTAAAACGTTGCCCCACTTTAAGAATTACTCTTGTATCGTGGGTGCGTTTACAAAAATTTAAATTCACATACACAAACAGCTAGACCCGGAACAACTACCTGCAGGCAATACAAATATTTGTTCCGTGCGGGAATCGAACCCGCGACACGCAGCGCAGCAGTCGATCGCTCAGCCACTGCGCCAACCGTGTCGTCTTACTTACTACTTACTTACTAACTTACTTAATTACATTTTTAAATATTTCTTATAATATAAAATAAGTATATAAAACATTTTAAAATATAAAAAAATTGTGATCCGCAGGTGTCGGGAGCATGGTCTAAGCTACCGGTGGTTACGGCTCCAGAGACAGGAACCTCCTCACAATGCGAGCCGTATCGAGGAGTACTGCCTTCTGAATCAGGCCCTTGATCCAACCGCCTAACGAGAGCCTCGATAGATGTTGATCCAGGCTTTCGGCCATCTGTATTATTATTATTATTTATTCATTGATCAAGTAACACAGACTCATACAATTATTTAGCATACAATGTCAATATAAAATAAAATTATTAGGTACACATACAAACACAAAATAAAAATTAATTCAAGCTCGGTCATAAAATAAAATAAAATAATAACACATAATACTTATAATTTCCTGACCGGCATTCGAATAGCAATATGCCTGTCACAGCCATGCCGGATATTGGGGCAGTCCAGCCTGTCGGCGATCATTGCCAAGATGGTATTGGGGCTGACCCGCACCCGGCGCACCAGGGACGCACACCGCTTGCGCATAGAAGCATGAAAACAGTCAGTGCGTGCCATCGCGAACATCCCTGATGCGCTACAGAAGCGGGGCAGCCCCAACACCGCCCTGAATGCGTTGTTGTACTGGACACGGAGGGCACTGTATGCCCTTTCAGTATAGTCAACCCACAGGCTGCACGTGTATAAGGATGTGCAGTACGCCCTGAAAAGCATGACCTTAACGCTAGCAGAACAACGCGAAAACCTGCGGGCTATCATGTTGGCTCGAATCGACAGCACCCTCCGTTCCCGCTCCATGTCAGCATGGTCTTTCAGATCCTCGGTGAGTAGATGCCATAGATATTTAAATTGGTCTACTCGTTGTATTGGAACACCATCAAGATGGACAGCCGGTATGTTCATAGGGCTCGACACACCCGAAACGCCAAGTACTTATTGGCTTTTCTTCTCATTATTATTTTAACCCATGTCCACGAGCGTATTCCGTACATGTACTGAGTAAACTCCTCAGCCCACAGACCGACGCGCTCAGCAGCACCATGTCGTCCGCATAACTTATATTGTTGACACAAACGCCGTCAACATAGCATCCGACATGTTGACTGCTGAGCGAGTCGATCAGTTCATTCATGTACAGGTTGAACAATGTAGGCGAGGTCAGGCCGCCCTGCCTCACGCCACACTCGCTAGTATAAGGATCGGACATCGCCCCCGCCCATCGGACACTATTGACCTGGTGCCCGTACCAGTACCGGAGTATGCTGATGAGTGTACTGTGTATGAGTGTATGGGGCCCCTATCTGGGCGACTGACCTGACGGCCGGTAGCATCGCAGTCCTGCGAAAGCCGCAGAGAGCGATGGCCGTCAGAGTCGTCCGGGGGTATCGCACGATCTCCTACGAGGCGGCTTGCGTACTGGCTGGATCCCCGCCCTGGGACCTGGAGGCGAAAGTACTCGCGTCACTGTACCGGTGGCGCGAGGAAGCGCGGGCGCGAGGCGAGGGGCTGACGCAGCGCCATATGGAGCTGCGTCGGTCTCAGCTTCACGAGGTCCTGGTGGCGGAATGGCGGGACAGGCTTTCGCGCCCTACCGCCGGCCTCGGTACCATCGAGGCGGTCCGGCCAGTACTCGAGCGCTGGCTCGGGAGGAGGCACGGCTCCCTGTCGTTTCGGGTGACGCAGGTGCTCTCGGGGCATGGTTGCTTCGGGAAGTACCTGTGTCGCATAAACAGGGAGCCGGACGCCCGGTGTCACCACTGCGTCGACTGCCGGGAGGACACGGCGTGGCATACGCTGGCAGAGTGTGCCGCTTGGGAGGAGCCGCGCCGTGCCCTCATCTCAGAAGTAGGCAGTGACCTCTCGCTGCCGACCGTGGTCGAGTCGATGGTCGACAGCGAGGAGTCCTGGGACGCGGTGGTTTCCTTCTGCGAAACGGTCGTCTCGCAGAAGGAGGCTGCGGAAAGGGAGAGGGAGATCTCGTCCACTCACCCTGCCCGAAGCAGGCGCACCGGGTGTCGGCGGAGGGCGGACGACGCCCTCTACCAGCCCCCCTAAACGGGTCCAGGGGCGACGGACTCGGGGACGTCCGTCGCCCCCCACACATCAGGACCCGAGGTGGCGGCGCGATGTGTTCCACGCGCGCCCCTCTTAGACGTCGCGGGAGGAGTCAAACACCTCACTCCCCCCTATGACCAGACGGGGCCCGCAGGTGCGGGCCGGCACTAGCCGGGGGTTGCGGAAGGATCGTACGTTCCCGCGACCCCCGGCGTAGGTGTGAGATGGAACACCGGGGTGGTTTTTAGTCAGTAAGAGTCTGACAGACCCCGCCGCCTGCCCCAGGGCGGCGGACATCCATGAGGATTTTCCACCCCGGATCAAAAAAAAAAAAACCGACAATCGGCACAATGATAGCCGAGCTCAGATTCCACATGTCAACAACCTTGTGTGCTAAGTCGAGATATTATCTAGTTTGTTTATTATTATTTTTTTTTACGTAACTCAGGATCATGCGGTCCCGGTCCTTTGGAAGGCGTACGAGGGGCCAAGACCAACTCGCAGAGACCCCTTACGAAATTTTAATGAAATGCGGCACCAACCGACGATTATCCCTGTATGCACTATGCAAGTGCACCCAAGGAAAACCCCCGGTAGGTGTAGGACATTGCAAGATACCAAGGAGTCTTTCCGGATCTCATGAAACACAGTAAAGTAGTTCCTTTGTTCAAATCCGGTGATAGTAAAGAACCCAACAATTATAGGCCTGTCTCAATTCTGCCGGTTCTCAGTAAGGTGTTTGAAAAGTTGATGCTCAATCAAATGTTACGCCACTTTAATAAAAATTCCATCTTTCATGAACAACAGTACGGTTTCACTAAAGGGCGTTGTACCACTGACGCCGGTGTCAACCTAATAAAGAACATTTTTAACGCCTGGGAAGAAGCACAAGATGCCATTGGAATCTTTTGCGACCTCTCTATGGCGTTCGATTGCGTAAACCATGAGACACTTCTGCTGAAACTTGAGCACTATGGGATTAGGAATTTAGCTCTTGATTTACTAAAGTCATACCTAAAAGATAGAAAGCTTAAAGTTCAAGTAAACGGCGTAAACTCAGTAGGGTCTGAAATAGCAATGGGCGTACCTCAAGGTTCTATATTGGGTCCATTCCTCTTTTTAGTTTACATTAATGATTTACCCCAATTACTTCAAAATCAACCGAAGATGGTGTTATTTGCAGATGACACCTCATTGATCTTTAAGATAGACAGACGGGCACAAAATCTTGACGAGACGTGAATAACTCTATTCTTCAGGTCCAAGATTGGTTTACGGTAAATAATTTGGTACTAAATGAAAAGAAAACCAAATGCATTAGATTTAAATTACCTAATGTTAGAAGTAGTGAATGTGACATCATACTGAATGGAGAAAAACTGGAATTTGTTGATCGAACTGTTTTTCTGGGAATCACGCTAGACGACAAATTACAATGGGGACCTCACATAACATCTCTTGCGGGGCGGCTTAGCTCGGCCGCTTATGCTGTTAGAAAGATAAGACAATTAACTGATGTAGAAACCGCGCGTCTAGTCTATTTTAGCTACTTTCACAGCATTATGTCGTACGGCATTTTACTATAGGGTCGAGCTACTGACATTGAATCCATCTTTATTTTGCAAAAAAGAGCTGTCAGAGCCATTTATAATCTACGTCGCCGCGAATCTCTCAGAGAACTTTTAAAAAAAAAGTGAGCCGTCACGGGACGCCTGGCAGATGTGAAACATTGCGCATGGCGACGCGTCGCCACACAGTACACAAGACTGTGACTGTATATATACACCATCATATAGCGTGGCGACGCGTCGCCACGCCAGAAATTTGTTTTACGTGCGGCTATAGATGTTTTTTCACATCAAAAGATTAATATTATGACGGTACCTTGCCAATTCATTTATGAAAATATTATGTATGTAAGAAAAAATCTACATCTTTTTAATAAAATAAGCGATAGACATAATTTTAATACTAGAAATAAAGATAAAATACATCAACCATTTTTCAGATTAGCCAAGGTACATACATCTTTTATGGGGTACTGTGTTAAATGTTACAATAAAATACCTTGTGATATATTGCAATTAAGTGAAAGAAAATTTAAAACTCACATTAAACGTACACTTTGTAAACAAGCATACTATAAATTAGAAGATTATATCCAAGATAAGAACGCTTGGAAACATGCTGGTCCTGCTCCATAGGACAATCTGGAGCCTAGACAAAATCAAACTGGTTGCTAATTTAATTGTAAATTTATACTTTTTTTGACATTGATTTACATTCTGTAACTACTTTAACTCACACCCTGACTTATTACTTGTAATTATTTTTTTTTTAATGATAATCGTTTACTTTTACCATGTTTGTAAATATGTGAGCACCATGTATCTATCAGATAATTAATTTATATGTCATGGTTTCATTTTTAAGTCTTTTACCTATTGTGGTATAGTAATTTTATTTTAGGTGCATCGTGTTCACATATTATACTATATAAAGCTCGATTACCACTCACTCACTGACTGACTCACTGACATAATTGTTCTCCCAGATGGTGAAGGGGGAGGTGGGTATATTTTTACAGATCCGTATACAAGTAACTCTCACGAGTATGGGAAAAATCCCAAACCTCCCCTTTTCCACCCCACTCACCCCCTCCCTATCGTATCTCGGAAACTAAGAGTCCCGTGTTTTGTTGTTTTACGGATTCGTATAGAGGAGGCTCGGAAAAGTAAAAACCATTTTTCAAAGTTGCCCCCTTGCCCCCCTTCTCCCCTCCCCTCTAGGTAGATCTCGGAAGTTAAGAGACTTGGAACATTTTTTTTTTCAGATTCATATCAAGGGGCCCAGAGTTGGTCAAAATCATTTCTTAAAACTCCCCCCTCTCCCCCCCTTCACCCCTCCCCCCATCGTATCTCAGAAATTAAGAAACCTGGGTTTTGTTTTTTTACGGATTCGTATAGAGGAGGCTCGGAAAAGTAAAATCCATTTTTCAAAGTTGCCCCCTTGCCCCCCTTCTCCTCCTCTCTAGAGGTAGATCTCGGAAGTTAAGAGACTTGGAACATTTTTTTTTCAGATTCATATCAAGGGGCCCAGAGTTGGTCAAAATCATTTTTCAAAACTCCCCCTCTCCCCCCATCGTAAGAAATACTCCTCAAAAACACGACCCCGCGAGCTGCTTGCAGCTCGCGCAACGCCCAAATACTTTTTACAAGGGTAAGAAATACTCCTCAAAAACACGACCCCGCGAGCTGCTTGCAGCTCGCGCAACGCCCAAATACTAGTTATTATATTATACTATATAAAGCTCGATTACCACTGACTCACTGATTGACATAATTGTTCTCCCAGATGGTGAAGGGGGAGGTGGGTATATTTTTACAGATTCGTATAGAAGTAACTCTCACGAGTATGGGAAAAATCCCAAACCTCCCCTTTTCCACCCCACTCTCCCCCCTCCCTATCGTATCTCGGAAACTAAGAGTCCCGTGTTTTGTTGTTTTACGGATTCGTATAGAGGAGGCTCGGAAAAGTAAAATCCATTTTTCAAAGTTGCCCCCCTTGCCCCCCTTCTCCCCCCCTCTAGAGGTAGATCTCGGAAGTTAACAGACTTGGAACATTTTTTTTTTCAGATTCATATCAAGGGGCCCAGAGTTGGTCAAAATCATTTTTCAAAACTCCCCCCTCTCCCCCCATCGTAAGAAATACTCCTCAAAAACACGACCCCGCGAGCTGCTTGCAGCTCGCGCAACGCCCAAATACTTTTTACAAGGGTAAGAAATACTCCTCAAAAACACGACCCCGCGAGCTGCTTGCAGCTCGCGCAACGCCCAAATACTAGTTATACTATATAAAGCTCGATTACCACTCACTCACTGACATAATTGTTCTCCCAGATGGTGAAGGGGGAGGTGGGTATATTTTTACAGATTCGTATACAAGTAACTCTCACGAGTATGGGAAAAATCCCAAACCTCCCCTTTTCCACCCCACTCTCCCCCCTCCCTATCGTATCTCGGAAACTAAGAGTCCCGTGTTTTGTTGTTTTATGGATTCGTATAGAGGAGGCTCGGAAAAGTAAAATCCATTTTTCAAAGTTGCCCCCTTGCCCCCCTTCTCCCCCCCTCTAGAGGTAGATCTCGGAAGTTGAGAGAGTTGGAACATTTTTTTTTTTCAGATTCATATCAAGGGGCCCAGAGTTGGTCAAAATCATTTTTCAAAACTCCCCCCCTCTCCCCCCTTCACCCCTCCCCCCATCGTATCTCGGAAACTAGGTAGCGGTAAAGCGAAGCGTTGTTCTCCCAGATGGTGAAGGGGGAGGTGGGTATATTTTTACAGATTCGTATAGAAGTAACTCTCACGAGTATGGGAAAAATCCCAAACCTCCCCTTTTCCACCCCACTCTCCCCCCTCCCTATCGTATCTCGGAAACTAAGAGTCCCGTGTTTTGTTGTTTTATGGATTCGTATAGAGGAGGCTCGGAAAAGTAAAATCCATTTTTCAAAGTTGCCCCCTTGCCCCCCTTCTCCCCCCCCCCTCTAGGTAGATCTCGGAAGTTAAGAGACTGTGAACATTTTTTTTTTCAGATTCATATCAAGGGGCCCAGAGTTGGTCAAAATCATTTTTCAAAACTCCCCCCTCTCCCCCCCTTCACCCCTCCCCCCATCGTATCTCGGAAATTAAGAAACCTGCGTTTTGTTTTTTTACGGATTCGTATAGAGGAGGCTCGGACAAGTAAAAACCATTTTTCAAAATTCCCCCCATTCTCTCCCCCTTCTCCCCCCTTTAGGCGGATCTCGGAAGTTAAGACTTGGAACATTATTATATTATATAAAGCTCGATTACCACTCACTGACATAATTGTTCTCCCAGATGGTGAAGGGGGAGGTGGGTATATTTTTACAGATTCGTATACAAGTAACTCTCACGAGTATGGGAAAAATCCCAAACCTCCCCTTTTCCACCCCACTCTCCCCCCTCCCTATCGTATCTCGGAAACTAAGAGTCCCGTGTTTTGTTGTTTTACGGATTCGTATAGAGGAGGCTCGGAAAAGTAAAATCCATTTTTCAAAGTTGCCCCCTTGCCCCCCTTCTCCCCCCCCCTCTAGGTAGATCTCGGAAGTTAAGAGACTTGGAACATTTTTTTTTTCAGATTCATATCAAGGGGCCCAGAGTTGGTCAAAATCATTTTTCAAAACTCCCCCCTCTCCCCCCCTTCACCCCTCCCCCCATCGTATCTCGGAAATTAAGAAACCTGGGTTTTGTTTTTTTACGGATTCGTATAGATGAGGCTCGGTAAAGCAAAAACCATTTTTCAAAATTCAAACCTCCCCTTTTCCATTCCACCCCACTCTCCCCCATCCCTATCGTATCTCGGAAACTAAGAGTCCCGTGTTTTGTTGTTTTACGGATTCATATAGAGGAGGCTCGGAAAAGTAAAATCCATTTTTCAAAGTTGCCCCCCTTGCCCCCCTTCTCCCCCCCTCTAGGTAGATCTCGGAAGTTGAGAGACTTGGAACATTTTTTTTTTCAGATTCATATCAAGGGGCCCAGAGTTGGTCAAAATCATTTTTCAAAACTCCCCCCTCTCCCCCCCTTCACCCCTACCCTCATCGTATCTCGGAAATTAAGAAACCTGGGTTTTGTTTTTTTACAGATTCGCATAGAGGAGGCTCGGAAAAGTAAAAACCATTTTTCAAAGTTGCCCCTTTGCCCCCCTTCTCCCCCCCCTCTAGAGATAGATCTCGGAAGTTAAGAGACTTGGAACATTTTTTTTTTCAGATTCATATCAAGGGGCCCAGAGTTGGTCAAAATCATTTTTCAAAACTCCCCCCTCTCCCCCCCTTCACCCCTCCCCCCATCGTATCTCAGAAATTAAGAAATCTGGGTTTTGTTTTATTACGGATTCGTATAGAGGAGGCTCGGAAAAGTAAAAAACCATTTTTCAAAATTCAAACCTCCCCTTTTCCATTCCACCCCACTCTCCCCCATCCCTATCGTATCTCGGAAACTAAGAGTCCCGTGTTTTGTTGTTTTACGGATTCGTATAGAAGAGGCTCGGAAAAGTAAAATCCATTTTTCAAAGTTGCCCCCTTGCCCCCCTTCTCCCCCCCCTCTAGGTAGATCTCGGAAGTTTAGAGACTTGGAACATTTTCTTTTTCAGATTCATATCAAGGGGCCCAGAGTTGGTCAAATTCATTTTTCAAAACTTCCCCCTCTCCCCCCCTTCACCCCTCCCCCCATCGTATCTCGGAAATTAAGAAACCTGGGTTTTGTTGTTTTATGGATTCGTATAGAGGTGGCTCGGAAAAGTAAAATCCATTTTTCAAAGTTGCCCCCCTTGCCCCCCATCTCCCCCCTCTAGAGGTAGATCTCGGAAGTTAAGAGACTTGGAACATTTTTTTTTTCAGATTCATATCAAGAAGCCCAGAGTTGTTCAAAATCATTTTTCAAAACTCCCCCCTCTCCCCCCTTTCACCCCTCCCCCTATCGTATCTCGGAAATTAAGAAACCTGGGTTTTGTTGTTTTACGGATTCGTATACAGGAGGCTCGGAAAAGTAAAAACCATTTTTCAAAATTCAAACCTCCCCTTTTCCATTCCACCCCACTCTCCCCCCTCCCTATCGTATCTCGGAAACTAAGAGTCCCGTGTTTTGTTGTTTTACGGATTCGTATAGAGGAGGCTCGGAAAAGTAAAATACATTTTTCAAAGTTGCCCCCTTACCCCCTTCTCCCCCCCCCCTCTAGGTAGATCTCGGAAGTTAAGAGACTTGGAACATTTTTTTTTTCAGATTCATATCAAGGGGCCCAGTGTAGGTCAAAATCATTTTTCAAAACTCCCCCTCTCCCCCCTTCACCCCTCCCTCCATCGTATCTCGGAAATTAAGAAACCTGGGTTTTGTTTTTTTACGGAGTCGTATAGAGGAGGCTCGGAAAAGTAAAAACCATTTTTCAAAATTCAAACCTCCCCTTTTCCATTCCACCCCACTCTCCCCCATCCCTATCGTATCTCGGAAACTAAGAGTCCCGTGTTTTGTTGTTTTACGGATTCGTATAGAGGAGGCTCGGAAAAGTAAAATCCATTTTTCAAAGATGCCCCCTTGTCGCCCTTCTCCCCCCCCCTCTGGGTAGATCTCGGAAGTTAAGAGACTTGGAACATTTTTTTTTTCAGATTCATATCAAGGGGCCCAGAGTTGGTCAAAATAATTTTTCAAAACTCCCCCCTCTCCCCCCCTTCACCCCTCCCCCCATCGTATCTCGGAAATTAAGAAACCTGGGTTTTGTTTTTTTACGGATTCGTATAGAGGAGGCTCGGAAAAGTAAAATCCATTTTTCAAAGTTGCCCCCCTTGCCCCCCTTGTCCCCCCTCTAGAGGTAGATCTCGGAAGTTAAGAGACTTGGAACATTTTTTTTTTCAGATTCATATCAAGGGGCCCAGAGTTGGTCAAAATCATTTTTCAAAACTCCCCCCTCTCCCCCCATCGTAAGAAATACTCCTCAAAAACACGACCCCGCGAGCTGCTTGCAGCTCGCGCAACGCCCAAATACTTTTTACAAGGGTAAGAAATACTCCTCAAAAAGACGACCCCGCGAGCTGCTTGCAGCTCGCGCAACGCCCAAATACTAATTAATTATACTATATAAAGCTCGATTACCACTCACTGACTGACTGACATAATTGTTCTCCCAGATGGTGAAGGGGGAGGTGGGTATATTTTTACAGATTCGTATAGAAGTAACTCTCACGAGTATGGGAAAAATCCCAAACCTCCCCTTTTCCACCCCACTCTCCCCCCTCCCTATCCTATCTCCGAAATTAAGAAACTTGGGTTTTGTTTTTTTACGGATTCGTATAGAGGAGGCTCGGAAAAGTAAAATCCATTTTTCAAAGTTGCCCCCTTGCCCCCCTTCTCCCCCCCTCTAGAGGTAGATCTCGGAAGTTAAGAGACTTGGAACATTTTTTTTTTCAGATTCATATCAAGGGGCCCAGGAGTTGGTCAAAATCATTTTTCAAAACTCCCCCCTCTCCCCCCATCGTAAGAAATACTCCTCAAAAACACGACCCCGCGAGCTGCTTGCAGCTCGCGCAACGCCCAAATACTTTTTACAAGGGTAAGAAATACTCCTCAAAAACACGACCCCGCGAGCTGCTTGCAGCTCGCGCAACGCCCAAATACTAGTTATACTATATAAAGCTCGATTACCACTCACTGACATAATTGTTCTCCCAGATGGTGAAGGGGGAGGTGGGTATATTTTTACAGATTCGTATAGAAGTAACTCTCACGAGTATGGGAAAAATCCCAAACCTCCCCTTTTCCACCCCACTCTCCCCCCCTCCCTATCGTATCTCGGAAACTAAGAGTCCCGTGTTTTGTTGTTTTACGGATTCGTATAGAGGAGGCTCGGAAAAGTAAAATCCATTTTTCAAAGTTGCCCCCTTGCCCCCCTTCTCCCCCCCCTCTAGGTAGATCTCGGAAGTTAAGAGACTTGGAACATTTTTTTTTTCAGATTCATATCAAGGGGCCCAGAGTTGGTCAAAATCATTTTTCAAAACTCCCCCCTCTCCCCCCCTTCACCCTTCCCCCCATCGTAAGAAATACTCCTCAAAAACACGACCCCGCGAGCTGCTTGCAGCTCGCGCAACGCCCAAATACTTTTTACAAGGGTAAGAAATACTCCTCAAAAACACGACCCCGCGAGCTGCTTGCAGCTCGCGCAACGCCCAAATACTAGTTATATTATATAAAGCTCGATTACCACTGACTCACTGACATAATTGTTCTCCCAGATGGTGAAGGGGGAGGTGGGTATATTTTTACAGATTCGTATAGAAGTAACTCTCACGAGTATGGGAAAAATCCCAAACCTCCCCTTTTCCACCCCACTCTCCCCCCTCCCTATCGTATCTCGGAAACTAAGAGTCCCGTGTTTTGTTGTTTTTACGGATTCGTATAGAGGAGGCTCGGAAAAGTAAAATCCATTTTTCAAAGTTGCCCCCCTTGCCCCCCTTCTCCCCCCCCTCTAGGTAGATCTCGGAAGTTAAGAGACTTGGAACATTTTTTTTTTCAGATTCATATCAAGGGGCCCAGAGTTGGTCAAAATCATTTTTCAAAACTCCCCCCTCTCCCCCCCTTCACCCCTCCCCCCATCGTAAGAAATACTCCTCAAAAACACGACCTCGCGAGCTGCTTGCAGCTCGCGCAACGCCCAAATACTTTTTACAAGGGTAAGAAATACTCCTCAAAAACACGACCCCGCGAGCTGCTTGCAGCTCGCGCAACGCCCAAATACTAGTTATTATTATATAATTAATGTACCTATGCAAAATTTTGTAAAATATTTTAAAAGAGTAACGGTGGAGTTTCTTGCCCGTTCTTCTCCATACGAAAACTACCTTTTGGAATGGGCGACTAGAATCAATTCTATTTTTTGTAATTTCTGACGTTCAAAAGTGCCTTTTATGTGCCTATTTGAAATAAATGCTTTGACTTTGACTTTGACTTTGATATGGAAAAATAAAAAGTTGGACTATGGATTTGGGTGGCTAAAGTGGACTGGTTACCAAGAACTATGACTGCCTGATCAATGATTTATATATGTGTATACACGGATAAAATAGCAGGGGGGGACTTGCACACTCAATAATGGGCCCCCGGAAACGGCCGCTAGCACATAGTGACGTAGCGACAAGGGGGCAACATGTCCTGAGGTGCTTATGAGGAATGAAGAGGTATTCCACGACTATCAGAACAATCCCGGAAGTACGGTCAAGATCCCGACCAGCATCTTACTGTAATACTTCCTTCCTCCGAGCACGTTTGCTCTTGCGAATCTCCACTCAAACCGGCCAATAATGGCAAGAATGAGGTGGGAGCTCTGTTCCTCGTCATTGTTCACTCCAGCCGGCCAATAAAGGCAAGCCAGAGATGAGGAACAAGACTTCTCCCAGGAGATAGGGTCTGTGGGGTCGCTACTGCCCAACAACGCGCCACATGCTGCCCTGCGGGTTTCTGTATCCCTCATGGTCTCCTTAGACCTGTTCCGGCAAAGTAAACTCTTCCGGCACAGGCCTAGAGTTCGGAGCACGCAAGCCCCACCACAACGTTAACGTAGAGATACGGCGGTGGGGTTATTATTATTATGGCGTCGATACTTCGATAGCATGTATTTTGTCAGACCAGTATTCCGCCGCACGGACGGCGTTCTCATCAGCGATCATCAATTCCTCCTGGGTGCAGGAGTTAGGAATGCGGAACAAGATGTGAGGTGTCATACGATATCATACCTACAATATTACCAAACCAAATCAAATGTTTTATTTGAACAACAAACAGATTTACAAGAATTTTAATGTTCGTTAACAGCTACATTCGTTTAAAAACTGTGTTGCAGCCATTAGCGCCCACCTCCGAGAGAGACGTTGGCGTTCCAACATTTATAATACTAAAGCATTTAAATAATACTGAGCCATTTCGTCAGGATTGGTACTCGCATTTGGTTCAAGAGCAGTTTGAGGGTTACCTAACCTAGGCTTCATTTTAGATGCCAATGTTATCCCTACATTTGTAAAGAAATGGTTCACTGCTCCAAGTGACTGAGTGGGGTCAGTCCTTAACGACAAAAGCAGTAGTGGCCTAGTGGTAATGGCCCCGACTTACGAGTTGTTACAGGTCGTGGGTTTGAACCCAGGAAGGCGCATTACTTTGTGTGAATTATTTATCACCACTGCTCTCAAAACGGTGAAGGAAAACATTGTGAGAATATCCTAGAACCAGAAATTCGAAGACATGTGACATCTACCAACCCGCACGCGGATTACGGCCCATTCCCTCTCACCCAGAGGAGGCCTGTGTCTCAGCAGTGGGAACGTTATAGGCTGATAATGCTTTGGGATGTTGCAGTGCTTCTGAAATTCTGCGTAATTAGTATTGGCGTCTTAAGGGCGTTTACGCCACGTACGGTATTTCATACAAACTTTCAAGCCCTTGTTTTTCGAAATGAATGAACCGATTTTAATGAAACTTCATACACATAAGCAGGATACAAAGGTTTAAAAAGTTACTTAAGAACATTTTCGAAAAATAGTGTTACAGCCACATTAGACCGATTTTAAATTTTCCATAGAAACAGAAACTTGCAGTTATCTTTTTTTAACTAAGACATTTCGAAAATGTTCTTAAGTAAGGTGCACTTGCACAGTGCATACGGGGATAATCGTCGGTTGGTGCCGCATTTCATTAAAATTTCTCAACGCCTTCCAAAGGACCGGGACCAAAATATGGTATATTTATGTATTTTATATATTTCGGCCCCGGGATATGTAAAATAAATATAATAATAGACAATAATTTCAATGCAATACAAAACACCTAATCTACTCAAACTTAAAATCTCACTTTGGTTTACATCCGTGAGATTTTAATAAATACCAGGTTCTTGGAACCTGAGAAAATAAATTTAAAATAATTTAAACTAATATTATAAACCTGAGAAGAAGGGAAGAGTTTGTTTGTTTGTTTGGTTGGTTGAACGCGCTAATCTTAAGAACTACTGGTTTGAATGGAAAAATTATTTTTGTGTTGTATAAAACAGCTATAAAACATTACGCTATGACCAATAGGAGCGGATCATCAATGAAAAATGTTGCAAAAACGGGAAAAATTAATCCTTTTGAGAGCTTCCGTTGGGTACGCTACGTAAACGGTTAAAGTTACACGAAAACCATGTACGACGGAATTGTTTCCCTTTAAAATCTCTAAAAAAAATCCATGATAGCATGTCTGTCTTTTAAGGTTGACTCACTATAACCTTTTTTATGTTAAGTTCTAAAATAATGCATTATTTGCGAAGGTGTTTTTAAAACATAATATTAATCCTCATCCAAATAAATACGTTATTCATCACAAGTATTTAATTTTAAACAAAATTGCCCTTGACATCATTTGATTTCAATGAATATCTTAGGAGCCTTTGGGCGCATTATATCCAATGAGATCATAGTTTTAAAATAACTCCGCACGGCGATGTAACAAAATATTACTGATCATAGCGTGATGTACCTACCTAAAATAGTTTTTTATGGTAATGTACTAAGTAATAATCTTAAGTAAATATATTTTAGTAGGTATTTTCCTCAAATTAACGCGGGTGAAACCGCGGGGCACAGCTATGTATAAACCAAGTGCCAAAAATACGTATTATTCAAGCTAACTCAATTATGTTTAATTATGTAAAGATAATTACACTTACAGCCACAATGCATCCCATGACAAACCTACTAAGCCACCACAGAAAAGTCATAGGAAAGCAAACAACGCAATTTCGTTTACTTTAATTTTCACCAGTACCTAATTTTGGTTTAAAAACCAAAATACAGAACCGATTTTAATAAAATTTCTATTTGACCAATCTGAAAGTATATCCTTTCAAATAAAAAAAATCGCAAATCGATTTATAAACATCCGAATTGAGAACCTCCTCCTTTTTTGAAGTCGGTTAAAAAACCGGTCAAGAATATGTTTTTAAATTTTCATCGGCGAGGCTCATATTCGTCACAATTTTAACACTGCGCATTGCGGTGTAGAATATTGCAATTTTAGGTCAGCGCCATCTCTTGACCGATAGTGGAACTAGTGTGACTTTTGTTGATGATTTCTGAAAAAGTCTGCTATTTAGAGACATCGTGTTATTTTTTTTTTTTTGTAATCTTTACATAAACGTCTATCACATAGAATTATTTCAGATTTTTCTCTTTCAAACTCAAACTCAGCATTTTTTTCAATTAAACCTTGTACAGGCACTTTTGAATTATGAAAATTAAATAATCTGTCAGTTAGTCAGAAAGTTGAAGCTAGTTGCCCATTCCAAAACGTAGATCTCTATGGAGAAGAACGGGCAAGAAACTCCAACTTTGCAAACTTAGGAGATAAGGGGGAGGGGAACGGTATTTTTTTTTAATTTTTCATCAAAAGTCGACAAAAATGCGGCCTAAAAAAAAGAAAAATTGTTTGAAAATGTTCAAACTGCGCTCTTTCATATGATACCCCACATGCCCTAGTAGCCCCACTTCAAATTAATCAGACCCCCTTTCAGTCCCTGTTGGAAAAAATATACATATATTTTTATTTCTTTCTTATTTGCAATATAGTTGGGCAAACGTCATCTAAAACTATTCCAAATTTCAAGTTGATAGAATATTTTCTTCTCCCGATCCCGCGCTACTATCTGTCTTTCATATCGATCGATTCAGTGGTTTAGGCATGAAAGGTAACATACAGACAGACTTACTTGCGCATGTATAATAATAATTTGGATATTATTAGAAGTACTCATAAAATTATGAAACCCGTCTCTAATGAAAATGGTTTATCGCCATTATTCTGAACGCTTGTTATTCTATAATACCTACATTATTATGAAACAATACCGAAATCTTGTTAGTAATAAAGAAAAAAATACTGGAATAATCGTAGGTCCATTGTAGCAACACACGCGTAGCACTTCTGCGTAGCGGCTCTCTTGCTACGAGCGTCTACGACTCACGACTGTTATTATGTTGGCAATTTCATGACGCACGTCCTGAGAACAACGACTGCTAACAATCTGTTAGCTGAAGGTCACACCGCTGAAGGGGCTCCACTGCTTATTAAATAGTTTGTTTTAAAACGAATATATTATATAACGAACGATTTCCTTGTAAGACTTACCCGTGTACACAATCTTTTGAGACAGTACCTGATTGTAATAATGTGTTGTTTTGAACAACGTGGCCGTTTATGTTCGGGGGTTTTAGCATCCTCAATATTACATGCAATTGTGGTACAATATACGTATGTATAAAACGCGATGAATGCCTTAAGGTATTATCTTGCAGTCCCAATCGACCACTCCTATTGAAATCCGGGCTCACTTGACGGGCGGATTCATACTTTTAGTCCCTATATCTTACTCTTAACACTCTTAACTCATCACTCGTAACTCATCACTCGTCATTACGCATAATACGAAGTAAAGACGCTTTTGCGCTAACGTTCGAGATAAGGTAATAGGTAAGTCTTGTTAAGAGTTGCGTCTGGACAGTTACTGTGATTGTATGTCACGTGGCACGTGCGCGCGCACGGAAGCAGTCTCCACTCACCAGTGAGCGGCTTGTCACCTCGTTTACTTAACAATATTGTGTCAGTGTTAACGACACACTTCGCGCGGATTCCATTGACAAGAGGACACTGATGAACCGATGCCGCGATGATGGTACGAGGGGCCGGGTGACTGTAACATTGATGATAGGACCGATGATGGTACGAGGGGCCGAGTACTGTAGCATTGATGATAGAACCGATGATGGTACGAGGGGCCGAGTACTGTAACATTGATGATAGAACCGATGATGGTACGAGGGGCCGAGTACTGTAACATTGATGATAGAACCGATGATGGTACGAGGGGCCGAGTACTCTAAGATTGATGATACGAGTAGAACCGATGATGGTACGAGGGGCCGGGTGACTGTAACATTGATGATAGAAACAAGGACATAGGATAGTTTTTATCCCGATATTCCCACGGGATCGACACTTATGTGGGTGAAACCGCGGGGCGTTATTATTATGACAATTGATTAACAACATTCTACGACTATCGATTGACAGAGGTGACCCATTATAATCAGCGCGTCATGACTCGCCATTCAAATCGAACAACGACTTGGTATGAGTCGCACTCTAGAAACGTTTCTTCGAAGGCAGACCACTGTTTACCCTCTTCGTCGGGAACGTGGCGCTTGCGCGATCATGTCCGCATTAGTAGTGTGTAGACGAAACGACGCAGGTGGGCAGCGGGGTGCGGCGCTTACGACCTGTGGCCGCCGAGCGCTGACCAGCGGCCGACAGCACGCGCTCAGTGATCGTTAGCCGCCGAGCAGACCGGCCGCGCCGCCGCGCCGCCGCCCGCCCGCCACGCGCCCGCCAGCCCGCACCCGCGACACACAACATGTAATGCGCCGCCATGCCACCCGCGCCCGCTCCCACCGACGACACGAGCGCCTTCACGGTGATCAACCATGAGCAGAGCGCAGCGGACGAGCTGCAGCCCGCGACCGAGCCGGCGGCGCCGCCGCGCGTGCACGTGGTGAAGCCGCTGCAGCGCGCCCTCGCGCCCCCCGCGCCCCCCACTGACATGGGCGCGCGCGCCACACACACCATCTTCAACCCTAAGTTCTCCCGCGCGCTGGACTTTAAACTCCGAAGACTTAAAGAGAAAGAAATTCTGCAAGCTAATCTCCGACGACCGACGCGATACCGCTCGAAGAACGGCATCCTCGCAGCTTCTAATCCAAACGTCAGCTCGAACGAACAGGCGCTGCCTAAAACTCTGAGTCAATCGCATCCGCGCATCAACATCATCGAGCCGGAGATCGACAAAAAAATATCACCCAAAATGGACAAGTCACCATCACCGGGACGCAAGACCCGTTCCCGCAACGCGGCGTCCAACGACGGGGACAAGCCGCGGTTCGTGACGACGGTGAGGAGCGGACAGTTTCTGTTGCCGCCACCAGAGGTGGCGCGGATACTGGGACTCGAGACCCTGTACCCGACCAAGGAGAGAGACAAGATAGTATACTCGTACGCGAGTAAGCCGAAAGCGGTGGCTCCGCGTTCGAAGCGATCAGTTCCGGAGAAGAAAGAGAATGTGGTGCCGAACGGTGGCGTGCTGGAGATGCGGGCCGGCCAGCTCTTCGGCGGCGTGCGCGCGCTCGTGGCCGGCGTGGCGGGCATGCAGCGCCTGCTGGACGCGCCACGCGCGGCCGCCAGCGAGTAAGTAACGACAAGAGGTCAGCTGCCTAGCGGTGCACCACCTCATCCATTATCACAAGAGTGTCTCCGAGTGTATTGGGCACGACCACACCGTTGTGACGCTGGCATCCCTTGCGACAACACTTCGTAAATTTTAACAATTAGTAATACAAATGGACTCGTCCCAACAGCTGGCACTGTCCGGCTGTCGGTGGTGGACGAGGGGTGGCAGTCCGCTGGCCCAGTTTCCGCCGGCGCGCTCGCCCGGCGAGGTCAACAACACTCGTTTAGCTTCCGCCACACATTATTCGCTTATCTTATCTCGAACTCGATTTGTTTTAAGCATCCTCGACTCATTAAACAATATTTTGATTAATGGGTTGTCTTAGGGGCGGATACTGTTACTAGCTTTTGCCCGAGGCACAGCCCGAGGCTTCGCCCGGGTGGATATCGAAAAATATCCCACGGGAACGTACTACCGAGATTAAAAGAACCCTGTGTGTTATGCCAGGTTATAAACTATCTGTGCACTAAATTTCATCCAAATCCGTTCAGCCATTTTGGCGCCAATCCGGAACACATCCAGAGAAACGGACAAACATTTTAAAATATATATTTTCGAGATTCGTTCCCACACCTCGTAGCATTACTTACTTTTACTCTTTACTTTTTTACTTATATTGAATTTTCAGTTTTACAGTTTTTTTGGTATTTAATACCTAAGTACATCATACCTATATCCTGTTGGTGACGTGTGTATTGCCTGTTACAGCGGCAGCCTGGGCACGGCGCAGTATGCCAACGTGATGCACGACAAGCGCGTGGTACGCGGCAGCACCGTCACGTCGCACCCGCACGCCGCGGTACGTACCACACACCGAGACGCACATCTTGACACCAGACTCAAACTGGTTGCACTCTTGCCGACACGCTGACAATCTCGTTAAAACTCGTGACACTAGTAAAACATTCGTCGACAGACGTTGACATTAGAGACCCTCACGATACGTCGACATTGATACGCGTGAGACCCTGTCTGACACCAGAGTGACGCTCGTGCCACTCTCTTCGACACACGTTGACATCACTGGGACACGTCACACAAACACACTATCGTGTGTGTCATGTATACCCGACACACACCTGCGAACATTTCTGTCTTACTTGTATTCAGTTCCATACCACGTACAGACGCCAGCACATCAAGCTACTACAATCTGTCAAATTTCTTTAATAGATTTTCAACTTTATCGCTAAAGCATAAGGTTCAAAGTTGATTGGGAAAATTTGACAGTTTCGGGTAGCTTGATGTGCTAGCGTCTGTACTAAGCTGTACTGGAGTAGCCTTCTCTCCTTGGGCATGGTTCTACGTAAATTGCATTCGCGTGTTATTAGTGTTCGGTGAGCAGCAGTTGACGTCACAGTCACAGTTCCCCTGACCTCCCCTCTGTAGACGGTCGTTCGCCTTAATTAACTGCTGAAGGAATGTAAATATATTCCACCTATTTGACCCCACCAAACCAAACTACAAGGTACCACAGATTAAATAGTTAGGTAATAGGTAATACGGGCTGGTGTCCGCAACTCCACGTCAATGCGCGTATTTTGCGTACATTACTAAATAGTTACAAGGTACTTAGTAGGCATGTCACTTGTAATTGTAATACATTGAATGCTGTGAATTGAAACTATTAACACAAGGTATTATAGCAATTACAGTATTTACGAATGCATGTAATTACAAGCATATTGGCAAATTTTACTTATTAGTGAAAAGCTTAATTTCCCTTTGAATAAAATTATTTAAAACAAGGTTAATGTTAATATTGGTCATAAAACATGAATTCGGAATTACAATAAAATTAGGATATCAAAAGATGCAATTTACGATGTTGGTTCGATGTTACTTACTTCACTTCTTGAGTCTGGGCAAGAAAATTCTTTCCCAGAGTTTAGATAACACTGGAGTGAGACTTATAGGTCGATATGATGTAACATCGTGTACTGGTTTACCAAGTTTATGGAGCAATAATGATTAAGGAGATTTTCCATAATTTGGGAACATAGCCTGTTCTGAATATTCCGTTAAAAAGATTAGCAAGGAATGTAACTGCTTTTTGGGTAGCTCCTTGAGAACTCTAGGCGAGATTAAATCAAACCCAGGTGCTTTATTTGGATTCAACGATCTGATCTCCATCGCGATTTCTTTGGGTGATATTGGTCTAATAGGCAAACACAATTGAAAGTCCTGATTCAGTATATCTTCAACTTCTTGTTGGTTTAACCCCTCATTGGGTTTGAAGGTGCATGCCAAATGTAAGCCAAACGTCTCAGCCTTTTCTGTGTCTGTTCTGACCAAAGATGTGCGTGATCTAATGGGCGGATTGTAATTTTGTGACCTGTCGAGATTTTGACAAAGAATGTCCGCCTTGATCCGAAGCAGACAACATTGATGCTTTTTAGTTCCTTCGTGGTACGGTTGAACTTAGTCTTGTCCGACGGATGATGAGAAAGGTGCCAAGCTCTTCTGAGGTGACGTTTTTCTTCGATTTTTTGTTTGTCAAGAGGTTGTGAAGGAAGTTGACATGACATTTTAACTCAGGTGTATGAATCCAACAGGCTCCTTGGAGTAAGTTGGTGATATATTTGCATGCATCCTCCATGTTATCTGGTGACTTAAGTGCTATTTTTAGGATTAAGTTGTCTTCAAAGTAACCTCTAAAACCTTCCCAGTCTGTTTTTAAATTATGCAAGGATTCAGGTTTTTCTGTGTTGATAATATGGCTGCTAATGTTAAGAATCACGGGGGTGTGATCGGATGATCCGTCCAGGCATGACAACAAATAAGTATTGATTACTCTTTCCGCTAGAAATAAAAAAGTCCAACAGATCGGGAACTTTCTTTGGATCAAAAGGCCAGTAAGGTGGGATTACCGTCTCACCAGGATTTTAAATTGTTTTTATCCACTGAGTTTTTCAATGTTCGGCCTCTGGTTACCCTGCATCGTGAGCCCCAAAATATGTGCTTGGCGTTCCAATCTCACCCAGTAGGTAATAAACCGATGTCCAAGAGTCTGGAAAAAATTGTGAACATTTCTTCGCTTATTTTATGCTTTGGGGGACAGTAAATTACTGACACGATGATTGGACCAGCTCGATACTCTTACCTGGCTGTGATGGCTTGTAGATAAGCCGTTGAGTGTGCTTCCTAAATAGAGTGCTTTATGTTAGATTTTATAACGAGTGCTGTTCCTGCGTGAGCGCTACCATCGGGATGAGGTGTAGCATAGATATTAGGTCCTTACATATGAAATTGGCGTTTTGTACGGTAGGAACATAAAGTAAATATAAAGTAAATAAAGTTCATTGATCCCTTTACTAAAAAAACCATGGGGGGCGAGAATCAATGAACTCTTTGAAGGCGGTTTGGACTGCCGCATCGGAGTTGAATTTTTTTCCTTGTAAGAAGTTGTCCAAATTCCGGAAAAAATGGTAATCTGTTGGAGCAAGGTCCGGGGAGTACGGTGGATGTCGCAGACATTCCAATTGTAGCTCATCTAACTTAGTGGTTGTTTGTGGTGCAGTGTGTGGTCTTGCGTTGTCGTGAAGCAACAGTGGCCTAGAGCGATTGACCAATCTCGGTTGTTTAGCAGCTAGTTCTTCCTTCATGGTTTGCAGTTGCTAACAATAGATATCTGCCGTAATCGTTCGGCCAGATTTTAGAAAGCTGTAGTGAACGACACCGGCGCTAGTCCACCAAACACTCACAAGTAAGTTTTTCTGAGGCAATTATCGTTTAGGGCAGGATTTGGCTGGTTCTCCAGGGTTCAGCCATTGCGACGAGCGCTTCCGATTATCGTACCGTATCCATTTTTCATCACAAGTAATGATTCGATTTAAAATCCCTTCATTATTGTGTCGGTTGAGCAAAGTAACACAGCAGTCGACGCGTGTTTGCAAGTTCGATTCACTCAATTCATGAGGTACCCATCGTTCAAGGTTTTTTTATTTTCCCGATTTGCTTCAAGTGGATTAATAGTTTTATCACTTACCCCGAAGCCTGCAGCTATCTCTGAAGTGCTTTGTAGTGGATCCGCTTCCACAATAGCCTTTAATTCTTCATTTTCCACTTTGGTCTCCGGCCGTCCACGGGGTTGGTTCTGAAGGTTGAAATTTCCAGAACGAAAACGTTGAAACCAAAAACGTACCGTGCTTTCTTTTGGCGACACCAGCGCCGTACACATCATTAATCCTTCGAGCTGTTTCTGCAGCACTGATGCCACGGTAGAACTCGTACTCGTAAATATACCGATATTTCATGTTTTCCATTGTGCGGTAATAAGCGACGCCAAAGAAAAAAAATAATGAGGAAAAAACAAATGAATGACTGTTTTCAAAATCAAATGTACCAGCTAAATGAATGTATAAAGAATTTGGAATTCTTAACCAAAGAGGAGATATTTCAGATCAAAGTGGTCAGTACGACAAAACGCTAATTTCATATGTAAGGTTTGTGAAGTCAGTGAAGAAAAATGAATTCGCGAAACGGACGAAAAAAACAACGATTAGGTTTCTTGGTGAAAAATTTTACCGTTTTACTATTTAATGAGGTACCAGAAATGCTAGAAACTGAATTAACTAAAAATAAACGAATTTGGATAAGAAAATGGATTGAAGACAGAAAAGACGACATTTTCTCTTACTAGCCAGATGCAACGTCACCCCACAAAGCGGCGCCAGTAACTGACCAGGCTGTTTACACGGGGTTTTTGTCACTGGCGCGGGTGGGCGCGGGTTGCGGGGGGCGCCGACTGGCTTCTAAATATTCGTGTGCGAATTTACAAGCCAGCGCTGACTTCCCGCCACTCACTGGATTGACTTGAAATCAATTTACACGGGTTTTTTTTCGGGTCAGCGCTGGCTTGTCTCGATTTCGACGCCAGTCACTGGATCTGTGTAAATCTGCCTTTATAGCCCCTTATGCAAAACGAACTTCTTGTTGAAGCATTATATCTAGTTTATTTTTGCAAAGGTCTGCTTCAAGTTCTAGTATGTTGGGTAATAAATTATTAATAGATTATTACTAATAATCCATTTATGTTCCAAGTTGCGATGCACAAGGATGTCATTTTGAGTTCATTTTGGATATTACGGTTGTCAATAGGTTTATCAATGTTCCTATTTGTTGAAGGAGTGAATCTATCTTCTCAGATAGTTTTGTTAAAATAGCCTCGATTGACGATTGTTGAGAAAGTAGGGATCTGGATCATCTGCTCGATCGATATTTCTACGATTAGACGTCACGTCAGAGTAGGATCTATTCTCACGTACATTTGTTGATACGGGTTGCTTAGTTCAAATTCTGTTTTATGGCCTTCGCCACATTTGACACACCGAAATGGCCGCATACAATTATTTTTTGAGTGACCATATTGCTCACATCTGTGGCATTGCACTATTGTACTAAATTTACGTGGATCCTCATTTTATCACGTTGGTGATAAATGTATTGCATATATCTTTAATTGATTTGTTACATGTACCAGGCTAGATTTATAAAAAATATGGATTTTGATTTTTTATCCGGACCATTTATCTGCAATTGATGATTTCACTTCTTACTTTAGTGCCTGTTTTTTCAATTTCTTCCACAATGGCATCATGGGGCACTACTCCCCATCCCCATCATCAAAATCTCCACCACACCACCGTGTGGTGGAGATTTTTTATGACGATTCGGTAGCTTTTCGTGTCTTTCCTTGTGAATGTGTGACCGATCAAACCCTTTTGTGTTATTAGATCAACAACTTATTTGTAATCTTCAGTCACGACTATTCGCCCGAAGCAGATTCTTATTAAATTAAGAATCTTAAATCTGAAACAGGTTGGGTTGATGACAGTTTTCAATTAATTTAGAAAGCTCATTGACATCATCTATTTCATAGAATATTATGGCTGGGGATTTGTTTGGAGGTTTTGGAGTAACTTGCTCTGGTTCATCAACTGGAAGGTTACTAAAACTGTTCGCTGTAACGGTAGTTGGGCTTGGAGGAGAGTTTGATATTTTATGTTTTTAGAGCCAGATACTCTTTTCCAAGGCGGTGCCATTTGTTCTGAACTCTCCGGCGGTTCCAAAGGCAGGTTATAATTAGTTGGTGTTTGAGTTTCATCGCTTATAACTATGACTTGAGTTGCTACTATTGTGGTTCCATGAAAAATGTTTCGGTCGAGTTTCAAATAAGCTTTTATGAAAAACTTGTTTGTGGTAGATTTTCCGAGTTTGTTGAGTTGGGGGTAGATTATTGTTTTCATGTAAATTCATGTCCATTTTGATTCCCACGAGTAGGGTCGATAAACGGTCGCTCACAGGGTGACGCCCATCCCTGCTAGAAAGCTATAGATATACACTCGATGATTACCTGGTGCATCGAGGTTGGCGCTCGCGCCTAATTTCCCACTAGCCACCGTAGGATAAGGATATTTTTTTACAAGCTCTTATTTAGCTTGCACTGTTCGAATGTATGTAAGTTGTCCGTCAAAATTTGCAAACCATTTTTCGGCTATTTTTTGGTATCCGATTGAGCTGAAATTTTGCATACACCTTTAGTTCTGGTAACAATGCAATGTGCAATACTCAATATTGTAATAATTTTAATATGGCCGCCGCTCCAAGATGGCAGATTACATTTTTTTTCAACCCCCTTAATATGGGTACCTATCAAATGAAAGGGCTTGAATAATAGAAAACAATAAAGTTTTAATAACATTACACTAAATTCAATATGGCCGCCGCTCCAAGATGGCGAATTATATTTTTTTTCAACCCCTTTAATATGGGTATCAAATGAAAGGGATTGAAGAGTAGAAAATGATAAAGTTAGTAAAATTACACAAAATTCAATATGGCCGTCGCTCCAAGATGGCGGATTACATATTTTTTAGAAAGAAAGAAAAAGTATTTATTGCGACACGTACAGGAAGATCAGAAACTAAACTAAATACAGCAAAATAAAAAACCAAGTTATATAAATATAAAAAAGTAACAAAAGGAAAATGAAACAGAAAGCTATACGAGGCCAAAAGGCTCCTATCTCAGCATGATGCTACGACATTTAAAAAATAAATGTTGCGGCGCTGGTATTCTGATAGGGCCCGCTGTGATGTCACGGGCAGTTACAGAAATAAATAAATAGTATGTAAATAATAGTAAATAAATTTTCTCAATCCCTTAATATGGGTATCAAATGAAAGGGCTTGAAGAGTAGAAAACGATAAAGTTAGTAAAATTACACTAAATTCAATATGGCCGCCTCTCCAAGATGGCGGATTACATTTTTTTTAAATTCCCTTAATATGGCTATCAACTCGTTAAAATGCAGTGAACAGCCGATTTTTTTTCGCGATTACAGCTTTTGTCCTTTGGTAAAACTTGTTCATAATTTTATTTTTATTTTATTTTAAATAAATACAAGTATCATCACAGGCTTACCTAATACAATAGTGTAGCAGGGCACGCCACGATAGCGGCGATGAGACCCCTCTTTGAGGAGTGGCTAGAGAGGCGTCACGGCGCCCTCACCTACCGCCTGACGCAGGTCCTCACCGGACACGGAAGTTTTGGGAGGTTCCTGCACATCATCAGGCGGGAGGAAACGCCCGGGTGTCACCATTGTCAGGATCACCCAGAGGACACGGTGGAGCATACGGTGGAGGTCTGCTCCGCTTGGGCGGAGCACTGCCGTGTCCTCGTAGAGGCGATCGGCAGCGGCGGCGACCTCTCGCGTCCGGCTTTGGTTCTAGCCATGGTCTGTGGCAAGAGGGAGTGGAGGGCAGTCGCCTCCTTCTGCAAAGCAGTCATGCTAGTAAAGGACGCGGTGGGACGGCTGAGGGAGAGAGCCTCTCATCCCAGCCGCCGCGGGAGACGCTCCGGGCGTCGGGAGCCGCGCGACGACTCCCGGCCACCGTAGGCGCGGGCACAGTATAAAGACATACAGTATTGTGTCCGGGCCGTAACCTTGAATTAAATGCCTACAGCCGCGCGGTACGTAAACATGCGATAGGGCTGCCCGCCTCCAGCATTTTAATTACATTTGCCTACTTTGTGTTTCCATTTAGTTTTGTTATTGTATTTTACTGTGTGTACATAAATAATAAAAATAATTCGTCATTTCGAATTAACCATTTATTTAACATTAATCTGATTACAGTTTATTTCTATGAAAACTTGTTCATGTGTATTTTTAAACAAATTATGTTAAATTATTATTATTATTATAGTTAAATCAAACGTTCAAGAACTACAAGTAAAATTCAAAATTTGTATATTATTTTTTTTTTTAATATTTCCTATCATCGTCCTATCCTTAACAGAATAACACAGATTGGAAGAAGTTAAATAGCAAACATGTATAATATAAAAATTATAATTAAAATAATCTGTTCATTGAAGTAATAAACATATTTAAATTAATGAGTGCAAATAAAAGCAAATTTATCAATTAAATTGTAGATTTCATTTCACTCCTTCCTCCTTTCTTTCCTCCTTCTTTCCTCCTTCTCCTTCATTCATACAAAATATTAATAATTCAATAAAAATAATTAAATTTTATTCATAAAAGTATGCAATCATTTCATTAATGTTTTGTTATGATGTTGTCACGTTAAACTATCGTCCGTAAATCGACTTTACAGACAACCAATTTTTTTCTAGTATTATTCATACACACAGTACAATAAACAACTATTATTAATAATAAAAACCACGTCTTCAGAGTTTCCAGGTAATCTAAAAAAAGTTATCTCTGGATGCGTTATTGACGAATTCATGCAACCAAAAACAGCACAATATAGCCTACTCGTCATATTAAATATGTACATACTTGAACTTATTTTTAGTGAAAAAATCGCGCGGTTATTGTTAAAAAAAACAACACACCGTCCGTTCGTCACTGCAGCACAGTCGCGACTGTCATCATGCTGAGCGCATGCCGTGGTCGAGGCGCGTAGGTATAGCTCGCGTTTCGTCCGTTTGTATGAAGACGACGTACTGTATGTCTTTATTTATACTGTGGCGCGGGTCTGCGGGCGGAGAGTAATGGGTAGCTCACCGTCCGATCAGGACCAGGCCCGTGCCGGACGGCGCGTACGTGTTCCACGCGCGCCTCAAAGAGATGTCAACATCATCAGAAGAGGCCCGTCAGGGCCGAATCCTGTCGGGTCAGCGGGATTGTCCGAAAGGGTTACCGCTGGCCCGGAACATAAAGGGCTAAGGAAGGAACACGGGTGGGTTTTAGTCAGTAAGATTCTGACACTCCCTTCCGCTCCACCCAGAGCGGGAGGAGTCATTTGATGATTTCCCATTCTGAAAAAAAAATACAATAATGAACAATACAGAATCATAATCATTAGAATCAGTGATACAATTTGTTAGGTTAGTATAATCCCAAAATGTCAAGATTTCATGAAATAGTCATTCTGTGGGATTACTTGGGCTTAGAGAGTTGTGTTTATGACTTTGATGATTATAATTCTGTAAATACATATTTGTTACGGCCGCGAATCATATATTAATCAACGTACAACATAATACTGATCAGCAACTTGCAAAAAACGTAAATAAAGCAGTCAATCTGTTGTGACACCGCATTGAGTGTACGCAGCGCGCGCGTCAGCGGCGCGTGCTGCAGCAGGTTGGTGCGAGCGGGCGGCACCCACAGCAACGGCGGTCGTCTCCGCCGCCCCACGTGCCCATCAGGTACACACAACCCAACTGTGTGTAGAACGCCTTTTTTTTGAAGTGAAAACTTCTTTAGCGGCGCTGTGTACTTTTTTTGCAATGGGTAAAAACTTCTAAACTCGCGTCAGGTCACGTGACCCTGATCGAAAATTCGTAAGACGTAAAACGTAAGACGCGCGTTGTTGAGGACAGCGCCATCTATGCACATCGGGAAGAACTACGAGGGCCTCGCGTACTAACTACGTAGTTCATCCAACAACGACGAGATGGCGCTGAACCACGGATATATAACTGACGACGAGCTCCATGTGAGCGGCTTGCTTCTCTTACCACTGCCGCGACCAACACCACGAACTGAAGTCTATCCTGTGTGCTTATTTGTAAATCTGAATAAATTCCTTTCACGAGAAGAATAAACCAGTCACTTTGGTCATCATACCTGATTTGCAAAAAACCCTATAAAATAAGGAACACACCTTAACACGCGTGTTTTGTTTATAAGACGATTCACAAAATACACTCGTAATTGTTCAAGTTTTCACTTCTGTCGGCACTACCGGAGTGCCAGTTTTTTTTTTTGTTCCCGGGTTGGAAAAACCTCATGGATGTCCGCCGCCCTGGGGCGGGCGGCGGGGTCTGTCAGACTCTTACTGACTAAAAACCACCCCGGTGTTCCATCTCACACCTACGCCGGGGGTCGCGGGAACGTACGATCCTTCCGCAACCCCCGGCTGGTGCCAGCCCACAGCTGCGGGCCCCGTCTGGTCAGGGGGGGGAGTGAGGCGCGCGTGGAATACTACGCGCCGCCACCTCGGGTCCTGATGTGTGGGGGGCGACGGACGTCCCCGAGTCCGTCGCCCCTGAACCCGTTTAGGGGGGCTGGAAGAGGGCGTTGTCCGCCCTCCGCCGACGCCCGGTGCGCCTGCTGCGAGCCGGGTGAGTGGACGAGATCTCCCTCTCCCTTTCCGCAGCCTCCTTCTGCGAGACCACCGTTTCGCAGAAGGAAACCACCGCGTCCCAGGACTCCTCGCTGTCGACCATCGACTCGACCACGGCCGGCAGCGAGAGGTCACTGCCTACTTCTGAGATGAGGGCACGGCGCGGCTCCTCCCAAGCGGCACACTCTGCCAGCGTATGTCACGCCGTGTCCTCCCGGCAGTCGACGCAGTGGTGACACCGGACATCCGGCTCCCTGTTTATGCGATCTATTTACTTCCCAAAGCAACCATGCCCCGAGAGCACCTGCGTCACCCGAAACGACAGGGAGCCGTGCCTCCTCCCGAGCCAGCGCTCGAGTACCGGCCGGACCGCCTCGATGGTGCCGAGGCCGGCGGTAGGACGCGAAAGCCTGTCCCGCCATTCCGCCACCAGGACCTCGCGAAGCTGCGACCGACGCAGCTCCATAGGGCGCTGCGTCAGCCCTTCGCCTCGCGCCCGCGCTTCCTCGCGCCACCGGTACAGCGACGCGAGTACTTTCGCCTCCAGGTCCCAGGGCGGGGATCCAGCCAGTACGCAAGCCGCCTCGTAGGAGATCGTGCGATACCCCCGGACGACTCTGACGGCCATCGCTCTCTGCGGCTTTCGCAGGACTGCGATGCTACCGGCCGTCAGGTCAGTCGCCCAGATCGGGGCCCCATACAGGGCCATGGATCGCACGATCCCCACGTAGAGCCGCCTACAGGCGGCGCTCGGGCCCCCCAGATTAGGAAGCAGCGTTGATAGCGCCCCAGCCGCGCCCAACAACTTGGGCGCCAGCCGCCGGAAGTGGGGGCCGAAATCCCACCGGCTGTCGAGCACCAATCCCAGGTACTTCATGGTGGACTCGACAGCGATCCGAGCCCCCCCGACCACGGTGTGTAGAACGCCTGGGTTATGTATTTTACCACGCATAATCTTAAATATGTAAGTGGCGAGAGCTACTTCTCTTCTTACTTCCAGTTTATTGTAGCCTACCTTGCCCAGCACGAATAGAGTAGGATAAAACAGTGTTTACCCTGGATACACTTACACACCATACTGCTTTAAGTACAAGAATCTCACTTTGTTTTGGATACGTTCTAGCATTAGTTTGTAGTACTTGGCTTCATGTGGCGACCAGACGACAGCGTACGGTACGGTATCCGTATAGGTGTACCTACTACACATTAACAGTGCCTCAAGCGTTTAAAATTTATATAATTTTAAAATGACAGTGTCGCTTAATTTTATTTTTTTCTTTGTAGTTCGCGTTATTCTTTCTTTTTTAGGTTACGTTTTTATTTAAATAAAAGCTTGTTTTTAAAAACTTTTTGTTTTCATTTTTTATTAAGGTGTTCTCCTCTTGGCCCGACCGTTCCTACGAAAGTGACTGCAGGGTTACGGCTTGTGGAGGTAATTTCCTACCGTCACTGAGCAGGATTTTTAGTTCTGCAGAGTCAAGTTTCATTACCGCCGCCCAAGACTCGGCGTTGTTGGTCGTTTTGCACCACCCGGGGGAGACATGTAGGATGGGTCTAGGAAAAGATGGTAAATCCTACGGACGTGAGCAACTTCCTTCCCCTAGGACTCTTGGGATTCTGAAACGATTGTTATAATATTTGGTCCAGTGGTTTTGAACATAAACCTAGTTCCTTTAGTAGGTAACTTACCAAAGTAGATACCTATATCTACGCCTACGGCTATTGCTACCGGCATCGAAAATGGAATCGCAAGACTGACCAAGATTGCAGCAATCAGCTAAATAAATTGTTTATATAAAATATATGTAGGTACAAGTTGTTCGAATGTGTATCGCTCGTCCAAGACGGACTTCCAATTGTTGGAATTACGATCATTAACAGTAACTACTTAAATTCGACGAGCAGTCCGAGTGGACGCAGACTATTCTAATAAGGAGTGCATGTCTTCTATCGTTCCGTTTACACTCATTCTAAACTATTATTGTATTAAACTCCTTTAAAGAAAGTGAAACAGCATTAATACGGTTGATGTCGTACTATACTAAGTTGTAAGTACTTAAATATGTGCATTGTATTAATTATGTTCCGTACGTTAACTTAACTACCTACTGCAAACTACTGGTAGAGATGGATGTAGTTTACAAATTGAACAAAGAGTGGTAATGAGTGTGTTTCCAGGGAGATGGCATCGAGAGCATGGCAGCGCGGGCGGCGCGCACGCGGCGGCGCGCGCTGGCACGGCGGGCGGCAGCCGCGCGTCTGCGCCCCGGTACGCCGCCGCCCGCGCCCGGCCGGCGCCACCATCCCATACAGACCGAGTACTACCTCGAAGAGGTAAACCTTATACTTTCGATTCAATTTTGACGAACCTCTTTTCTATGAGAAGCCGTCCGCGGTGAGTTGAACGGGTTGAACATGTGCGTGTTACAATTGCAGCTGTTCGACAAGGGCGTGGAGATGGACGTGGGCGTGCAGACGGATCTGTTCGTGGACCGGCCCGCTACGCCCGTCTACGTGCCCGCCAAGACCGGCGCCGACGCCTTCACGCAGATCTACCCCGGAGACGTGAGTAGTGTTGTTGATGTTATAGGACACTAACAGCTGTCCACCGCCACCGTCAATAGGACGTCAACAAGAAACGAGATTATCGAACCGAACGTGACGTCCCGTTGACCGACGTGCGGTGGACACGCATAGTAAATGTATGACCTACTTCGGCGCCATCATCTCGTTCTCAACGTGGACAAATGGCCTCAATGGTATAGAAGGTGGTTAATTATTCCCTTGTGCGTGCAGTTGTTCGACTTCGACCTGGAGGTGCAGCCCATCCTGGAGGTGCTGGTGGGCAAGACGACGGAGCAGGCGCTGGGAGAAGTGGCGCAGGAGGAGGAGCTGGCTACTCTGCGCGAGCAGCAGCGGCGCTATTGCGAGCTGCGCGACGCCGAGCTCGCCGAGCGCCAGCGTCTCGCCGCGCACGACATACGCCTGCACCAGGAGAAGGTACGCGTCGTGTACCCAGCAGGAGCTGGCCGCCCAGTGCGTGTGGCTTGCACTGACCCGTGCGTGTGTCGCAGGAGCGGCGTGTGGCGCAGGCGCGCGTGGCACAGATCGCGGCGGTGGAAGCGCGCGAGCGCGCGGCGGCGGCGGTGCTGGTGCAGGGCTACGTGGCCGAGCTGCTGCCGTCCGTGCTGGCGGGGCTGCGCGACCAGGGTTACCTCATGGAGAGGATCGAACGCGGTCAGTACACTCGGAACTGATCATCCTATCCTACTTCCTACTAATTAAAACGCGAAATCATTATAAACGCGGAAGTTTGTGAGGACGGATGGATGGATGTTTGTTCGGTACTCTTTCACGCAAAAACTACTGAACGGATTTTGATGAAACTTTATTACAGTACTTAAAATATTAAGCTAATAAGCTTATACATCAAAATAACACATAGGATATTTTTATCCCGATATTCCACTGACCTGTATTATACAAGTACGCTGGACTGCATACTATCGATGACAGAATGAAGACATTTGATGACGCTGATAGCAACGTGAAGGTTCGGTGGAACTAATATTAGAGATGGGATATATCCATCAATAAAAAAATACTTTTATGAACTTTATCGATCGTTATAAGTAACCACTGAGAGTAATTTATAAAGAGAAAAATATCGAATCACTCCCAGTTATTCAAGTTTTTCTTGTTTAGAGCGTTTGACTCGAGTTTTGATTTGTGATTATGGTTTAACTAAAGTCACAATAGTAAAAAAAATACATGCCCGAGAAAGTTTAATTCCTTCTTTTGGGAGCGCATTCAATAAATATTTCAGTTTGTTTACATAAATCAGTAAAAAACTTGTTCCTGCAAAGGCTGTTTCATAAAAATTTAATTTCGGGCATCTCGCGATGCTCTGTTACATCGAAGATATAATAGTTTAATAATTTATAAAAATGTCCACGGTACAACTGTATCTTCTACTTTGGAATGCATACATCAATTTATTATGTTTAATACAGTAATAAACCAAAAATAATTCCGTAAAACAGAGAGTTAATGATATTTTTTCAGCCGAAATGATATTTTTTATCTCTGTTTATTTAATAGAAATTCAAACAAAAAGTGTTTAATAACTAAGGTTACTTTGTCACCTTGCTTGAAAAAAAAAAATACTCTATTTTGAAGTAAAATAATATTTTTAAGCAATTGTTTTATGCAATGCTTTTTTATCAATATAAATCTCGGGATGCACGGTCTTAGCTTTAGTCCGCGCCGAGCGCTTTCAGAGGGAGGACGTAGCGCTCACTCGCTGCTGCCGTCACGTGATCTCGTTCGACAATTCGCCACGAATAAAAAGCGACCAACACTTCTTGATACAAGTGAGTTTTTTTTTTTAATTAGTTATGTTCTGATTGTAATGTATATAATATAATTATTTTCCTATGATGTTCCAACGCGAATATAATTATAGAAAAAAAACATACGTAAATATAGTTGTTGTTTTTAATTTTTCTGACTTTTTTATTTATCTCCAACATTAATTTAATTAATTATTTTCAGACAATAGTTCACAATAATGGGCAAAATAGAACTTTTGGTGCTGTCAAAATAAAAAAAAAGGTTTTGGCCGATAATTTGAAACGCGCAAGAGAAGCTCAGCGGTAAGAATTTTATGAGGAGTGCGTGCTTCCTGAAATCATAGATTCGAGGAAAGCACGGTCTATGCCGCTTCGGAGAATATTATTTTAATTATTTTACAATTATTATACTGGTTTTTTATGGTTCCGTACCTTAAGGGTGCCAACGGGACCCTATTACTAAGGCTCCGATGTCCGACCGTCCGTCTGTCTGCTAGTGTCTCATGAACCGTTACAAGTTCACAGTTGTAATTTTTAATTTTAATAAAACGACTTTTGATTTGTCTTTTTTATTTTCTTTTGACTTTTTTGACGTGACAACGTCTAATAAATCGATGAAGCTGGCTGCACACACGAAAAAAACATGACTCATGTAGCGTTACCTCGCGGCCTTGCTCTGCTGTAGCGTTGTACGCCATGGCGGCTTGAAGTGCAAGCGAGAGCGCGGAACGAGCGATGAGAGACAGATGATGTCGAACGCTGCCGAATCGGCCTCCGCGTTCGGCAATTTCATTAATGTTTTGTTATGACGTTGTCACGTTAAACTATCGTCCGTAAACCGACTTTACAGACAACCGATTTTTATCCAAACTGTAGAAACAACATCACATTGCATTTATTTCTATAAATAAGTACTAAAATGTCTTCCTACCTGCTAAATAAATTACATAATATATTAAACTTCGTAAAAAAAGTAGGTACAAAAAGTATTTATAAAAGTAGCACAAAAGTATTTGTATGTAATGTTAGAGGCTGGCAACGCGCAAGTAATGCAGCTTCTGGCAATGCAAGCGTCTTTAGGCCAGCGTTGCCAGTATGTTACTTTTGTAACATTTTACGTTACTTTTGACCCTCTCATGTTACCTCCATGTTACACGCCTCAAAATGTTACTTTTAAGACTTAATAAAAAATATTTCACAGAAAACAAAAAATAAACATGAAACGGAACGCATACAAGAAAGGTTTCGTTCGTCATGTTGGCGCACTTGATTGTCTTGATTTTGTGACCAAATTCTGACGCGACGACAGCGCGAAAATTTTTCACTTCGTTTGTCGTATCGCATATTCACTCACTCGCGTGAATTTCTAAATGACCCATCCCGCTTACTTAGGCGAGTGAGCGACAGCCTAGTAGTGGCATCCGTGTTGGTTCAGTTCAGTTTGTTATTACGATTCTTTCGAAGCCTACTAAGGGGACAGCTTTTTTTTATGTAATAAAGTGCCATGTTATTATTAGTCGTTTTCCACAAAAAATAAGGTAATGTTACTTTTCTCGTGAAAATGTTACTTTTTGAGCTCTCTCATGTTACATTTGACTATCTGTCACTGGCAACACTGCTTTAGGCTGCGGTAACTACACACCATCAAGCGGGCCGTATGCTAGTTTGTCACTTTAGTGGTATAAAATAAAAATTAAAAGTGAAGTAAATTTGTATGACCCTATTGTAACTCAAACCGTTGTAGGTAACACTCATCGGTACAAATAATATTTCATGAACTATAATAACAGTAATTTAATTTATTTTGAAAACGAAGGCTCTTGTTGGTTTGATCCTGGCGTCCGACGCATAGCGGTTTGTATGTGTGCATAGCGTTCTTCCCTAGACGCACACGTGCGCATCTGCTGCCGCGCGCCGTCGAATTTACCTAAAACTGAGCACTTCGGTTTTGTAATAACGCTCTTAAGTATTGCTCTGCAAAGGTTAACTGAAAATTCATTAGGGCGCGGTCAGATCGCAAGCTATATACTAGTAGATCATAGTGTCCTAGTAAAATTATAGCGCATGACGGTCAGATCAGTGAGCTTTAAATATGAGGATAGGCTTATAACTTAGCCTAAAAACTACTATGGTTGAGCTAATATCACCTTTTTTTTAAACGTGGAGTAATGCTCATGAATTCTGCACTTCCACGGGGAGATAGTGCAGTTATGTGGGACTCTAACCCACTAAAACTCCACGGTGTCCTCCACTGCCGCTTACGGCGGGAACACGGGCACGCGTTAGCGCTCATCCTTGAACTCGCCGCTGCTGTCCGTCACCGGACCCTCCTCTGGGGAGTACTCCCCATCACCGGCGCACCAGGACACATAGCACGCCGTGACCACCCCAGGGACCAAACCAGCAAATGGGCGCCAGACGACCCCGTGTCTGGGCACCCTTGGTCCCCTGCGACGGGTCAGATCATTGCCCCCGCCGCCTGCCAATTTTCGGCCGCAGAGGATATGGAGAGCGACCAACGTCATACCAACACTACTCCTCCCCTGCGGCTCCACCGCGTTCGCCATCAGACGGTGGCGACCCCGTCAAGGCCGCGGAAGGTAGGGAGAGCGGTGCACTGCAATACCGGCACTCCTCTCCCTCCGCGGCCTCCAACCTTCAGCCGCGATGCCTCCCATACGACATAGCGGCCCGCCTCAGTTGCGATGTCGCCCAAGCGGCACCGCAACCTACTTGTTAGCCGCTACGTCGCGTCGTCGGCTTATCGGCAAAAGCCCTGACGAGCGGCCCCTCCTCGGGTTCCTCTTCGCTTCACCGTGGGTGATCAAGGCACGGCTACTGAGCCCCCCCGCCTCGATAATGTGGGAATCCACTGGGGGGGAGCTAATGTCTCCTGGCTCAACTACACTAGTTTTACAATCTGAGCTGGGGTCACATCAGTTCGTAATGTGAACTAAAAACTATTGAGCTATTATGTTGCCATTTCGCTCTAACCTAGTAAATCAAATGGCAGTTGTATTCTTCGTGAGCTATATTGCACTACATTTATTTAATAGCTATTACTTAAATAATACTCACTTTTGGTGTTCAATTTGGAAGAATTGAACCATATAAACAAAAAGTTAACCATTCAACAAAACTAGCCTCTATACAAATTCAATCGAATTCACTCAAATTGAATGCCAAATGTGAACCGTGTAACCTTACCATGTAGTGATTACTAGCGGAAATGAAAGTGATTCCATTTTCATTGTTGGGTATCTGAATAGCATGCATACTGATGGCAAAAAAACACAAAAAATAACAAAGTCATATAACTTATTTCAAATAGGTACATTAATAATAAAAAACTTTAACCAAAAACTGCCGAATCGAAGGTGACATATGTCATGTCACCTCCGATAAAATAAAATAAAATCAAACAATCAAACTCAAACTCAAAGCATTTATTTCAATTAAACCATTTACAGGCACTTTTGAATTGTCAAAAAGTCGGTCAGTCAGAAAATATGAAGCTAGTTGCCCATTCCAAAGCGTAGGTACCTATGGAGAAGAACGGGCAAGAAACTCCATGGACACTCTTTTAAATTATAGTTTTACAAAAAATTTGTTACATCAATAATGTGAATTTATAATTATATGTGAGAACGATGTAAAAAAGACGTACGCGTTAAAAGTGTCCAGAGTACAGCAAATGGTAAGAAAACAACAATTCAATATTAAAATAATTAAAAATAAGCCGAGGCAGCTAAGTGATGACCAGCCCCAACTGACGACGCCCGTTCACGAACATGACGCATAGATCGGCACCATTCGCTCAACCATTTTGAAGGGAGCTAAATGATCCAACACACACGCCACCGTCAGCGAGACATTTGTGTGAGCATGACATACTATCAGCCGCCAGGGCACATTCAAGTCAATGAAAGACACATTACCCGGTAAATGGTACATAGTGTATAGTATATACATAGAACTCACATCTGTGCTATGCAATTATACAATACAAAGGAAATTGAGTTTATACAATGCAAAGATAGTCTTACAATCTTCAGCAGCTCCAACAGAATCTTCAAGTGTTAATCAATTAGTTGGGGTTGTGGAGCAGGGCCAGCATTGAGCCAGGCATTTTTATCAGCGATGTAATCCCCTAACTTATAATATGCCTGACTGCATAGTGTGCGTTTTATACAAGACTTGAATTTTGTCTCATTCATTTCAAGAATGTGGGGAGGTATTTTATTATAACATTTTAAACAGTACCCCATAAAAGATGAGTCTACTTTAGCCAGTCTGAAACCTGGTTGAACTAATAGGTCCCTATTTCTAGTACTATAATTATGTCTTTCACCTGTTTTACTAAACGAAAATATCATGTATGTAAGAAAAAACTTACATCTTGTAAGTTTTTTCTTACATACATGATATTTTCGTAGATATATTGACAAGGCACCATTATGATGTTAATTTCCTTAAACAGTTCCCTTAGAGAATCGCGCCTGCGGAGAATATAAATGGCTCTGATAGCTCTTTTCTGCAGAATAAAAAAAATAGAATCGATGTCTGCAGCCCGTCCCCAAAGTAAAATACCGTAAGACATGATACTATGAAAGTAACTAAAGTAGACTAGTCTCGCGGTATCTACATCAGTAAATTGACGGATGTTTCTGACAGCATAAGCTGCTGAACAGTCGTACCGGCATGGCAGTATAGAATTGAACGACGCATTGCTGGGGCCAGAGCGTTCTTCGGCAAACTAATCTGCTTCTGGGAGGGCAACAATCGCCCTCGAGTGATGCGCTTTATGAGGCGGGCGTTTGCGGGGACTGATATCAGTCCTCAAGACTACATGTCCCGTGTCACAGAGCGCATCGACTTCTGGAAGCAGAAAGTGTACGCATGGGCAAACCGTATTCGTAGGGTGGAACGGTACACTCTAAATCGCACCTTCCAAAGCGATGAAAGGTTGGTCTACAGAGCATGGGAGCGACCGGACCAAGGTGTGACTGACATGTGCCTACCGGATGATAACGCCATGTGTTCATTTTGGCGTAACATCTGGTCGGTACCTGTCAGTCATACCGAGGGTGAGTGGACTCGGGACGTCGAGCGAGCATGCGATCCAATAACAGAAATGGGGGCAATAACGATCAGCCCCCAAGATGTAGGTTGTGCAGTTCGTCCGTTGCCAAATTGGAAATCACCAGGGCCGGACGGACTGCACAACTTCTGGATTAAATGGTTCACAAGATCGCATGCTTGCTTGGCAGCCCTATTCCAGTCAGCCTTAGAGTCAGGGTCGCTACCAGAGTTCCTGACGACTGGAATAACTCACCTGCTCCATAAATCGGGTAGTACTGCGGAACCAAAAAATTATAGACCGATTACGTGTCTTCCAACGGTCTATAAAGTTCTTACCTCCATTTTGAGAGCTAAAATAAATAAACATATTAACGAGAATTCTGTTATGTCTGCTTCTCAAAATGGATGTAGGAACAGGTCCCGTGGTACTAAGGAGCCACTCCTCATTGATATGGCCATTAGCCAACAGGTTCGCCGTTCCCGAAAGGATATGTCGACATGTTGGATAGACTATAAGAAGGCCTATGACTCGGTACCCACATACATGGCTCATGAGAGTGCTAGAGTTGTGTAAAATTGATGCAACCCTGCGCACCTTCCTGATGTCGTGTATGGGGCAATGGAGGACAGTCCTTCGCTATCCAGGATGTCGGCATATCCAGAGGAATTGTGAGCCGATAAGGATAGAGCGGGGTATATTTCAGGGCGACAGTTTGAGTCCACTTTGGTTCTGCTTAGCCTTGAATCCTCTTAGCACGCTGTTGGAGGATTCAGGTCTAGGCTATCGGTTGAAGAGAGATGGTCAGGTTATATCTCACCTCCTTTACATAGATGACCTGAAACTCTTTGCCCCCAACGATTTGCAACTGTTGGAGCTATTGAAGGTCACTGAAACTTTCAGTAGCGCCATCAGGATGGAATTCTTTGTGGACAAATGTGCGGTCATGCATGTAAAGCGAGGGGGGATTGTGGAATCTGTGGGAACCCAGCTCACAGATTCCATAAATCTTAGATCCCTCTGAAGTATGTAAAAACCTTACTCAGCAAATAACTTTATATTTGCGTCATTCACTCGCGCAATCGTAACGTTTGGCCGAATAAGCATTTTTCAAATAATTGTACTTTTATGAACATTCAATAAATCGCCACCAAACCATCAACATGTCTTTGACTTATTAAGACTATCGTCTCCTACCTACCTCATAAAGAACACCACTCCCTGCATGACCCTGCCACACCGGCCAACTTAAAGATTTAAAGAACAAATAAGCAATGGGAGTTTTTTTTGAAGAAATAAATAAATATGGGCAAATCTTACTCAAAAGAAGAGGTGATCGTCGCACAAAATGCCAACGGCGAAGCTTCTGCAAATACCACGTTGGAGCAACACCAAACAACCCACATCATCCAAACCTTACTGATCGTCGCTGTCGTTCTGATCGTCGCTGCAACCGTCTACTATATCTTGAAGAAGTGCCGCAAGAGCGCCATCAGCACTTTGAGGCGAGAATTGAACGCCGTTTCAATTGATAACCTCGCACGAACTCAGCAACCGAAAGCTATAAGTATTTGGGTATATCGGAAGCACTGGGCATCAACGTTACCGACATGAAACAATCGTTGAAGGAGCGCTTCTTTGGCCGCCTGAGAAAAGTATTTAGTAGTCTTTTATCAGGCGGAAATAAAGTGCGTGCCTTCAACGGTTGGGTCATGCCGGTTTTGATGTAGTCTTTCGGCATACTCAAATGCACTCAAACAGAGCTAGACGCCCTGAATCGGCGGGTCCGTACATTGTTGACGGCATATCGAATGCATCACCCACGTTCTTCGGTTATGAGACTGTATATCCCACGGAAGTGTGGAGGTCGAGGCTTCTTAAATGCTAAGACTCTTCACAATCGTGAGATATGCAGTCTCAGGGAATATATATGCACTCCATGCATAAAACCATTACACAACCGAAGCCATTCTAAAATATTTCGCAAATAACATCAAAAAGTACAGTGTTATAATATAACCTCACTTTTACTATAGTTCATGTAGAATATCGATGCAAATCAAAAGACAGTTCATGCGAGACTGATTTATTGTTCGTGTACCCACATCACAATATATTACATTTCCACCCTCACAAGAAATAAAGTTAACTACATAAGGTAAGGTAAGGTAATCGTGATAACCCATCTGCATTGCTATTCATTTGTGAATTTACAAACACGATGTTAATCATAAGCCGCCAGACGCACCGCATATCTCTGCAAGCGGCTTGCTGCAGTTTGCGGTATACCCTTTTTTGGCCCGAATATATAACTTAATGCTTTATGATCGCTCCGTAACGTGAAATGCCTACCAAAGAGATATTGATGGTGCCTCGTAACTCCGTACACAATGGCCAGCGCCTCCTTGTCTACCTGGCTGTAGCGACGCTCGGCTTCGTTGAGCGTGCGCGAGGCGCAGCACACGAGGCGCTCGACGCCGTCGGGGTGGCGCTGCGCCAGCACGGCGCCCAGGCCGTACGCGCTGCTGTCCACTGCCAGCACCAGCGGCAGCGCCGGCGAGTAGTGAGCCAGTACCGGGTCACTCGTCAATCTTACCTTGATCTCCTCAAAAGCGGCTTTACAGCTCTCCGACCACGCCCATTTTACTCCCTTTTTTAAAAGAGCATGAAGTGGATGTAAAATCATACTTAGATTGGGTATAAAACGTGCATAATAATTTACGAAACCCAATAAAGCTCTTAGCTGAGACACATTTTCGGGGATGGGCATTTTCGTTATGGCATTAACTTTAGATGTATCTGTATAAAGACCGTGTTTGTTAATTCTGTAGCCCAAGTAACAAACCTCATCTTTTAAAAACTCGCATTTAGTAAACTTTATTGTTAAACCAGCTTCTCTTAATCTAGTTAGCACCGCCCTTAAGTTTTCCAAATGATGAGATTTATTCCTGCCACTCACACAAATGTCATCAATAAAGGCTACCACATATTCTAGGCCATTTAACGTATCGAAAACAATTTTTTGAAACTTTTCAGGTAGGCACTTAAGTCCGAAAGGAGCCCTGCGATATACAAACGTCCCTACATGTGTTGTAATCGCTGCAAGCGGTTGTGAATTGTCTGATAGCTCAAGTTGCATAAATACGTTTTTTAAATCTAATTTACTATATTGCTCCCCACCGCTTAGCGTTGCAAATAACTCTTCTATTTTTGGCAGTGGAAAATGAAAATCTTTTAATAATTTATTCACGGTCACTTTATAATCGCCGCATAAACGAATAGAACCGTCCGGCTTAATAATTGGCACAATAGGAGTTCCATAATCGGATCTGTCTACTTTGTAAATTATACCTTCGTCTTGTAAGCGTTTAAGTTCTTTTTCCACTGGCACGCGCAGCGCAAGTGGTAGGGGACGAGACTTGCAAAATACCGGCGTGTTATCAGTCAAGTACAGTGATAACTTATGTTTATAAGTACCTATTTTTTCTGTAAATACTTCTGGAAATTCTTGTTTCAATTCCAAAACAACAGGATCAACCTCTTCTTTTAGTTGAAATAAATCTATTGTCTTTAATTTAAGTTCGCGCATCCAGGTGCGCCCAATAAGCGGAGGTCCGCCGTGTTCAATAATAAACAATGGCAACAATATAGCGTCCTCTGCGCCTGCACAGCTGACTCGCACCGCGACCCGACCTATCGGTATTATTGAGTCACCTTTATATGATTGCAATTTAATGCTATCTTTTTCAATCGGTAAAGTAGAAAGATGTTGATCGTAGAATGTTTTAGATACCGCCGATATTTTGCTGCCCGTATCGATTTCAAATAATACATTTTGATTTTCAACAATGAGTTCACAATTATATGGACCGTCTTTTACTTTTTGAACTGACTGACCTTTAATAATATACAGTCCTTCGAATTCCTCACCTCCTGATTCCGATGATTCTGTTTCAATGAAGTTTTGATATTTAGAACCAGACCTGCCCGCACTCACTTTATTTTTATCACATACGGACCCCAAGTGGCCCTTCACTTTGCATTTGTCACACACATACGACTTGTATCTGCACTTGTGCGGCGCATGGCCGTCCCGGCCACAGCGCCAGCACCTTTTGCGTCGCGGAGCCTCGACGTCACGACCGGCGGCGCCAGCCTGCCCGGCCACGCCCACCCGGTGCCCCCGCTCGCCCGCGTCTGCCTGGAGTCCCGCTGGCCCGGCTGCTGCCCACGGCGCGGCCGGCGAGCGCGTCACGGCCTTCGCCGCGTGCTGCTCGGCCGCCTCCAGCGCCAGCGCCAGCTCCACTGCCTTCTTGTAATCGAGAATGGTCTCCGCAAACAAGCGAGACCGTATCTCTTCGCTTCGAAGACCCGACACGAATTGATCTCGAATGTTCACTTCCAACTGGTTTTCAAAATTGCAATAGGTAGCCAAGTGTTTCAAATTCTGTAAGAACTCTTTGATATTTTCGCCTTCTCCTTGCCGCCGCTGGCGAAACACGTGGCGCTCTGCTATTTCAGATCTTTTGGGTTCCAGGTGATTTTTCACAAGCTCCACTAACGTGGTGAAAGTTTTATCCTCTGGATTGTCTGGAGCACACAGGTCACACATCAATCGGTAGGTCGGCGCTCCGACATGCGTCACTAGCGTGGCCACGCGTAGGTTATCGTTTATGGCGTTTAATAAAATAAATTGTTCCACTAAACGCACATATGCTGGCCAGTTTTCACCTCCATCCAGATCAAATACGTGTATTTTCCCGATCGGCATCTTGATATTTTACTTTTTTATAATTACTCGTCGCCACTGTAGAATATCGATGCAAATCAAAAGACAGTTCATGCGAGACTGATTTATTGTTCGTGTACCCACATCACAATATATTACAGTTCATATAACTTGATTCCTGGATAGCCAAATTTCACCAAATTTTCAGTGAGGCCTTGCTATTATATCCTCTTAAAAAAAGGCTAGTTTGATTGAGTTAACACCTGGGCCCAGAAAACTATGGAGCCCTTCCTTTATCTTTTAAAATTATCAATTGTCTCAAGAAAATTATCGACACATTATCGACATGGAACATTTACAACCCTATTCAAATTATTGTATTCAATATATTATGTGAAAACTGAGCCCTAATTACCAGTGATCGGACTAGGTAGATTGATTTTTGGTACTTGTATCACAAATGCCCACAGAAAGAATAACATGGATAAGCCGTTTTCCCGGAAAGTAATTACGGTATTTCCGGAAATTAAATTTATATTTTATTTATTTATTTATTATATTTATATTATTATTATTTCATGCTGTATTTTTGTTTCTGCTGCATGATTGTATAGTTATTAAATTGTAAATCCGTAATTGGCTGTAAGACTAGCTTATATATCCTAAGATAAAATTTCAGAGCTGTGCATTTTGTGATTAATAAATAAATAATTTCCGGATCTAATTAAATATTGTTATTGTTGGTAGTGATATTATTACTACTCAATTCTAAAATAAATAAAAAAAAATAAAGGAAGATATTAAAACTAAATTAATTTATTACTTATCTGTTTTCACGTAACGTTTTCACAACACAGTAAACAAAGAAGCGCACTTTACGAACCGAAGTCGTCATGTCGTCAGTGGGCGTACGCATTGCTTCGATAACCGGTTAGTGCACCACCCATGATCCTTTGTTCTGGTTGGTCGTTGGGTTGTGTCAAATCGTGAATGTGTGCCGTAAAAAAAAATGAAGAATAAGATATAGCTCATTTTAATACAACTCCAACCTAAGTTCCGGTTTTTTTTAATAATCAACCAATTCCGAATTTCCGGAGGAATGTCCATATTAATATATACGTTTCGGATCAATGACCCCAATTCAATCTACCTACTCCGATCACTGCTAATTACACTTAAATATGATGAGTATTAATAATGAAAACATTTATTCTAAATATAATATAGTATTAAAAATGCTCACACAAGCAATCGAAACATTTATAGTCATGAAATTCAATTACTTGTGAAAGGTTTTATTCCGCTGACTTTTTGATAGCGAGTTTTACAAAATGCGCATGCTTTCATAATAAAAATGTTCTAAGTATCACGTAGTTAACACAAAATACACAAAAAAAGCAGTGACACTCCGGGAGTGCTGACAGAAGTGAAAACTTGAACAACGTCGTTGCGCCTGCAAAAGTCGCTATGTGTTTTTTGTGAACTTATTTGAGCTCTATGAATTATAACATTTAGCGTTTTTATACGGAACTTTCGATGTATGAATATCACATAGCTACGTTCCTTAACTCTTTAAATATTGCACTTATCACATAGCTGTTTGTACAGTATGTGGGTGAATTTCAGCAAGAGATTTTTATGAGTCATTTCGGTGGGATTTTTTTATTTCAATGCTATCTACATATGTATTTTTAGTGGCAAATAAAACGTTAGCCTATTTAATAACATTATGCGTGAGTGGACATCAAATTTCATCAAAACTTACATAAATATTTAAGGATGAACTTTTAAGAGTCCACTGAAATGAAAAGTGTCTACCGAAATGATAAAAATTACCACCGAAATGATAAACTGTGCACCGGAATGAAATGAATGCACCGAAATGATACAGCTAAGAATAACCGTGCCGGGCAGCCAGGGTTCCTTACTTTGTTAGGTTTTATTTCCACAACTTTTAGATAAACACTGAGCAGTGGCGGACTAACAGGGGGGCGGAAGGGGCGGCCCGCCCAGGGCCTCCGGTCTTGGGGGGCCCCCAAATGCCTCCGCGTTCCCCTGATAAAATCCTAAACAAGACTTTAAAAATGTGCTTAGTATCAAAATCAAAACACTACAGCCATCTAGACTTTTTACGTGGTACTAATATTCTTTTAACTTTGCTAAACGCGTACAATATGCTGGGAGAATTCCCATCTTTGTAGCGGGTATCCCCAGGAATCCCTGAATGAATGAAGTGCAAATAATTCACTCTTGTACGCCTACATTTACATTCACTACATTCTATTTAAGTCAAAAATAAACATAGGCCTCATTTAACAAATATTGAATTTCATTACGTTGATATTTAATAGTTTATTAGTGTGTACTGATTCTATTGATATTTTCGCGAACAGATAAGCCTTTTTTCAAATTGTAAAATAATAAACGCGATCTTATCCGTTCAAAGTAATTTCATTAAAAAGTGTAATAGTGTTTTTGATTTTTGTTGCGGTATAAAAGTAAATGAGTTCAGAGTTGAGTGCATTTTCGAGTATTTGAAAAAAGTAAATAATTCTTCGTATAATTTAGCCTAGCAATTATAATCCGTAGTTTCTAGTAAATATGCACCTACAAGTACATTGGTCCTTATTTTATTTGTAGTGCACGTTTATTAGGGATATGTACTTGTTCTCATCGTGAGACTCAACATGGCAAAGTCTCTGTACATTTGTATATCTATATCGTCAAATCAATAATGAGGCTTAGTTTTAGCTATCTTTTATAAAAGTTTCTTATTTATCTCATTATTTTTATTGAAAAGGATTCAACCATCTGACTCTCAGAAAAGGAAGCTAAAAAAAACGAAGACTGAAGAGGCAAAATCGCTTGCTGGATCTTTATCCAATTACTTTTCGAATTCTGAAGAGAAGAAAAGTGGCGTTGCCGACGAAATTAACGAAATAAACATAAACACTTATTTAAACATACAAATGTGAACTGAATAAAAAGCTTGTAAAACTACATTTTTTTTAAGCTGGGGGGCCTCATTCAGCTTTGCCGCCCCGGGCCTCTGACGGGCTTAGTCCGCCACTGACACTGAGACAGGGACAGTACACAGTTATTTTAATATCATCATTAATATACAGATATTACAGTTAGTATTACATATATCATTCTTTGAGGTTACAATAACCTCAAAGAATGATATTAATAATAATAATATATTTATTTCAGATTAAAAATCCATAACAACAATAATAACAAAAATAATATAATATGTTGTTAGTAAAAAATCTTAACCTAATGTTAGTAAAAACACAAAATTGAAGCGACTGACACCTACGTGTGCAGCCGAATCCAGTGAGTGCGCCAGCATGGGGCTGTCCCACCTATCACACAACACACTCAGCATGCTGTGGGAGCTAGCTCGCAATCTACCGAGAGTAGAAGCGCACCGTTTCCGTATAATGGCATGAAAACCATCAACCCTGGTCTCGGTGAACATTCCGGAAATTAGTGTAATGTTTATTAATGTATTATATATCTTAAACAAATATTATACAACAAATACACCCGAATAATCTAATCTACACTCTAGGTAAAAGTATATTACAAAACTATGACTTTGTATTTGACACAAGGATCTCTAAAACTTTATGGTTTTACGAATTTAGCACGAGTTATAACAGCCACCGAAATGAAACTATTTTAGTCCCCATATCACTGAAATGATAAACTTACTTTTCTGGCGGGAAACCGCAAGACGTTGGGACCGATGCGTTCGCGCCAAGAGCTTGAGCCGGACTGATCTGTCCGAAGTGAGGAAAGGTGAGAGGGGCGTAACAACGCAATGTTGACATGGCTATTCTACTAAAACTTACTGTCCTCTGAAATGATAACTTTTTTCCAGACAAAAGTTGACTGCCTGTCAAATCCATGAGAAAGAAGATAAACAAACAAAAATAGTTTTATTTGATATTATAATTTAATGATAACAAAATCGATTTAAATCCATATTACGAATGTTTTTGCAGGGGAAGGTATTTTATGAGCGGAATTGGGTTCAGGACAGGCCATCGTGATGATAAAATAACACTTTGTAATTTTTTTTTTGGTATATTAGAGGGTAGAAATCAGTTTTATTTTTGCCAATGTAGAGAAGTACTTACGTTGTTGAGAAAAAAAAAAAATTAAAAATCAGCACATTGCACTACCGTTCTCAGGTTTGCCGTGTATTTTTTTGCTTGGGCCATGGGCATTGTTCATATTTTTTTAAATGTTGTAATTGAAAAATCATTTCGAGGAATAGCGTTACTGATCATTACGGACTAATTAATTATTAAAAATATTCATATTTTATTGATATTTTTGATAAAATACGATTGACCTTCTTTGCCCTTCAAATTACGTCGGCTTTGGCCGTACAGTTTTGTATCGTTGCCTCAGAAGAAAAATAAGTAAGAGGCAAGTATAGTCTACAATCTGTCAACTGTCAAATTATTATAAATATAAATGCCAAAAATATAAAGATTCTTGTTTATATTTCATTACATTACATACGTTATTTCAACACTCGACAATATTTAATATATAGGAAGTGCTTTGCGTGCCGTTACCGTGCGACGTCATCACGTCGGCGCCGGCTGTCGCTGAAAACCAGCGCTGGGGCTCTGTCTTGCATAGGGTCGCAGCATAATGCTGAGCGATAGCCGTTTTGCGTGGATGTGACGCATGTCAACCTTTTATTTATTGTTTTTATTTGTGTTGTTCTTTTTTGCGTCATGTTTACCGCAAATAAACGTATTTTATTTTTTTCTTCTTTCTTTCTTTCTTTGTTTCAACTTGCAGTAATAATAGTAATAATGTCGCCGCGTGCGTTATTATTCTATTTCTAAGTCGCCGCGTCGATTGTTCTAGTGACGACAGAGGGTAGTATATTCCTTGGAGGCCACTTACTCATAAAAAAACCATTTGTATATAAATACGCTAAGATAGGATTCGATTATTTAAGACGTCTATTCCGCCTATTGACACTTTGACAGATGTCAGATTGATGACATTGTGTTGCCATTTTTATTTTTTAATAAATGTACTAGTAAGGCAACGGCACTTAATCTTTTATGCCACTGATGACGTCACCGACCTTGAAAACTTAAAATAATTGAATATTTTTATAAAAAATAACTATTGAGCCAATCATTACAATATTCAAATTAGTTTCTCAATATGCTCTAAATTTTCAAAATATAAAATAAATTCTAATGGTTAGAAATTTTGGACAATGCCCATTCCACCCATGTGTACATTGAAATAACGATTAAAACTGCATAAAGAACCGAAAATAACTAAATAATACATAGCGGCTTTTGCACGCGCAACGACGACAATTACGTGTGTATTTTGTGTAAACAAAAGACGTGCGGGTTGGGCTCCACTCGCCCCTTGGATCTCGCCCCTTACATTTAAAATGTTCCACTCACCCCGTTTTTTATTATTTTGATGTATCGATTCGCCCCTTACGAAGGGGCGAGTGGAAAATTGACATTTAAATAATTATTTTGGTGTATCGATTCGCCCCTTACGGCATTTCCTTTGTAATTTAACCAAAAAAGGTACAGTTAGGCAGAAAAATAAACACATTATGAATAACGCCATGTTTGATTACTTTTAACTCTACCTGTAATCTCACCAACTCGTGACACTTGTGATAGTTTTTGTTACCTGGCTTACCTAAATTATAACAAAAGAGTCCTTTTTTATGGGTGCAATAAACAAAAGGTTTGTTAAAATATGTTACCCGTTGAGAGAGTCGTATAATGCTTTCTCTTTCTAAGTTCGTATTATAATGTGGAAGGGATGCGTTTTACGATATTTGCTAAACCTTAGTTTAGTACTTACCTCCAAGTGTAACTAAGTACATAGGTGAATTATTGTGAGTGAGTGAAATTCCTGATTGGAAGTTAAGGTAAGTTTTTGTTACAACCGAATTTCCATTTTTTAGTTAAATTAAATTTGTAAATTAGGTATTAAGCTAACGCCTTTTTTTTTTTTTTTTTTTTTTTTTATTTGATGGGAAATCATCAAATGACTCCTCCCGCTCTGGGTGGACCACCACCTTTGAAAAGGTAGATAGAATGGGTGTCGACATAAGCGTCACTACGCTTATGTCGACGCCATTTTGTTTACAATTGATGCTTTTTATATTTGTTGCAATTATTTTGTGAATTTTACAAACTGACATGCAGAGCTGTTTCAAAGTTAAGGATGAACTATTTACGGTATTTCCTCAATTTGTTCTTAAAATGTTAAAATGGAAAAAAATACCTAAGTTGTAATTAACTTAAGTACATTGTCTATAAAAAAAAACTCATATTTTGTATAAACAATAAAAGATATTTTTTTTAGTAATTTTTTAAATTGTGATTTTATTGTTATTTTTAAATTATTATATATAATCTACAAAAGTTTTGTACAAAACCGTAAACTTTAATTAGAAAATCTGTGATTATATTGTACGTTTTTTTTAGTCATGTAAGTGTTGATTCCTTAACTTTGATCTGTGATTTTTATTTAATTATCTATAAACCAAAAAGTGTAACAAAATTTAATTGTTAAACATTGAAATGATTATATGTACTTACGTGATTTGATTCTAAATTACACTTTTTTAACTCCATGTGCAGTATTATTTCAATCTTCACCATTAAATTCCAAGAGACACTATTGAAGTTTTAACAAATAAAAACTTTTTTACAAAAATAAAACTAACCGACTTCCAAACAAAAACACTACAAAGTGAAAAATAACTTTAATTTCGGAAGTCGGTGTCGTTGGTTCTGTATTTTCGTTTGTGACACCGACTTTCGAAATTAAAGTTATTTTTCACTTTGTAGTGTTTTTTTGGAAGTCGATTGTTTTTTTTTTTTAGTTTTTATTTTTCAGTTTTTAGTTGTATCTATCTACCCCAAACAAATTCATATAACACTACTTGCTATGTGAATATCAGTGACAGAAAGCTATTGAACACATCTGCCTACCCCTTTAAAGGGTACAGGCGTGATGCTATGTTGTGTAATTGCGTAAAAATGCATACATATGCTATAGCAGCAATCGCGGTTGATTTGCTGGCATTTATTGAAGAGTTCCGTTATCTGTCTCCGAAGCTCATCATCAGATCTTTACGAAATTTAAATAGGACCATTTCAGAATAAACCACTTTCGAACAAAAAAAAATTGCGAATCCGTCTATATACGAGGGAGTTATATCCGAACATACATAAAAAAATATAAACATCCGAATTGAGAACCTCCTCCTTTTTTGAAGGCGGTTAAAAATATTTGTTTCAATAATTTCAAAACTTACGAGTGCTGACTGTACTTTTAGTTTACTAACAATCGGGGGCGATTTGGGGTATCTAATATTCAAAGGGGCGAGTAGGTACACTGAGGCAATTAGGGGCAAGATCCAAGGGGCGAGCGGAGCCCAACCCCACGTGCGGTACCGGCTACGGCCATCCGTCTTACGAATTTTCGATCAGGTCACGCGTCCTGACGTGAGTTTAACATTTTTTACCCATTACAAAAAAAGTACAATGCCGCTAAAAAATTTTTCACTTCAAAAAGTGGTTTTCCACGATTTAGACCTAAATCATCAAAGACGAACCAAACAACTCAACGTCCATTTGAAAGAACGTATCAATTTTAGTTCCTGGGTGCTTCGAGCGGGACGCTTTCAGCACAAAAAACAACTGTCAATTTGTAGAATATCGTTAGTCCAGAGTACTTGTATGATAGAGGTCAGTGCGATATTCCCACGGGATCCTCTTATACGGGTGAAACCGCGGGGCGCTGCTAGTAAACAATAATAATACCAGCCTGATACTGAGCCACTGCAGGGCAAAAGCCTTCATCACGTGCTGTGAAAGCATTAGCTTAGCATTGATCACCACACTTGCTCAAGACGAGTTGGCGATTTAAGACTTACAAGTCCAGGTTTCCTCAACGAGATTCCTGCACCGATGTCGGTGATGTCCAAGATGAATTTCTAAGTTAAACTAAAGTACATACAAATTAAAAAAAGTCACATTGGTCCTTCCCGGATTTGAATTTGAACCCTCAACCTCGCATGAGAGGTGAGGCCTTAACCACTGAGCCATCACGTATACACCATAGAACAGTTAAAAAAGGCGTTATGTGTTGTGTTAAATACTAGTATGTATTCAGTTGCATTCGGTTAGACTGGAAGCCGACTCCAACATAGTTGGGAATAGGCTAGCAAGATGATGATGGTGTTGTGTTAAATACAACGGATCATACTTCCGAAAACAGGTGTAGGTACACATTAATTTTTGTTTCTTGGATGTGTTTGTTTCATTCACTTTTCGGAGGTTTGTATTATCACTAATGACTAACAAAAGACGAGACTGGACTGGACAGGACTGTTGGCGGCATGAGGCACAATGTCCGCATATTAGAGGTTCAATTCGACGACGTAGTTATGCTGTCGTTCTATTATGTTTCTATTGCTTGAAGGTGCAGAGCCACGAGCTCATCACGGCATTGGAAAACTTAGGTAACAATATACTAAGTACTTAGCTACCTCTCTTGTTTGCAATGACGTTATAAATGTTGTTTTAGGTATCGACGAGGAGTTCATGCCGTGGCTTGTAGATGAGGTGTCGAAAGAAATCGAGTCCATCATCACGAGCCGAGACGTCATTATAGGTAATCAAGCAAATAATACGTGGGACACTCAGAAAGTTTACGAAAATTAAAAAAAATGTTCTATAGGTAATTTATTTTTTTATTAAATCTTTTCAAAGTACTCTCCACTAGCTTCTATACAAAGTTTCATGCGTCTGAACCAGTTTTCGAAACACTTTTTCCAGTACACTGCAGACAGTTTACAGCCTGCTCGAAGACTGACAGCGCATCTCCCGACGACGAAAATTTTATCCCTTTGAGCTGATTTTTTATTTTCGGGAATAAAAAAAACCTCGTCAAGAGCAAACCCATTTCAAATTAAAAAAAAAGAAATAAAAAGAACTAGGTCAGGGCTGTAAGGAGGGTGTCCCAGAAGTTTGACCAGCGTGCTGTTCAGGAAATCCCTCGTTTTGAGCGCGGTGTGCGAAAGCGCGTTGTCGTGGTGGAGCAGTAGCCCGCGGAGCCAGCAACAGAGGAAACTTCTGCCAAGCATTTGGTAGTATGCCATTCAGCGTTGATGCTTCTTTGGTTCCGTAAAGGAATTGACACCAAGTAGCCAGTCAAATTAAAAAAAGCTCGCAATCAAAATCTTCCCCTCGTTTCTAGATCGCTTCACTTTGGAAGGCGTTGATTCGTTTTGAAACACCCAAACCGTCGACTGGCGCTTTGTTTCTGGATCGTTGTAGAATTTAATGCCTGCTTGGTTTAGCATTAACTTCAGAGTTGGTTGATGTTTGGTAGATTTGGTGTTATATTAGTCTGGTTTTATGATACAAAATGATACGGTTTAAATGCTATATTGAATGCTATGTGACATTAAATGGTAAATCTAATCTAAATAAGCACTAAGATGGTTTGATCTAGTTTGTTTTGAGTTACGCGATTGGTAGACGAATACACACTAACTGGTAACAGATGCGATACATGCATTTATGGAAATGCAGGCAAGCAAAAGTGCTGAGCTGTTCGGTTGCAAAAATAGTACCGAACAATCGTATTGATAAATCCAAGACTCATCACCTGTAATGATGTCGTAAACACGCTGAGACGAGCCTGCTTCAAATTTGTTTATCATATCACGGCACCATTCCGCCTGGGCCTGCTTCTGAACATCGGTAAGGTTGTACGGCACCCAGCGTGAAAATATCCTCCTCACGCGAAGATGCATGTGTAGAATTTCGTGAAGGCTTCCCGATCCAACCTTCAGTATGCGCTGAATCTATTGATACGTAACGTACGTAAGTCACCTGTTGTCTTGGATAATTTTTTTTACTGCTAGCACGTTTTCTACCGTAACAGCCGTCAAAGGGCGACCACTTCTTTCTTCATCCCCCAAAGTTAGTCGACCGCGCTTGAATTCGTAATACCAACGATACGCGGTTGCTTTAGAAAGGCCTTCATCCATGAATGCCATTTGAAGTCTGTCGTACGATTCGTCCAGTTTCAGGCGACACTTGAAATCGTTAAAAATCATAGCGCGAAAATGTTCCCGGCACAGATCCATTTTTAAATGAGATACGATAATTTAAAAAATTAGAACTCCTACAAAGTGGAGGGAAATTTTGAAATTGGAACGTACCTATTTTTACTTACAAATAATCATATTTTCAAAGGGTTTATTCCCGGTCGTCCCCACCTTGTCGTCCCCAGTGGGAACGAATGGGAAAAAAAGTTTCGTTCGTCCCCAGTGGGGACGATTGGAACTTTTTATTTCCCACTCGTTCCGTAATAGACCGAGAGTCAAAATGCAGTAATGGAGATTTCAATAACAGATTTCACGGATTGTTAAAATGTTTCAATTACGTCTTTCTGAGCAAGAGTGAACAACGTTTTTGATTAAAAATATTTTAAAAAGACTGAATCACAGGTAATCAACGTATTTACAATAATTCTCTCAAAATTATGCATCACAGATAATCAACTTAATACACAAATGCGTACAGTTTTAAGGTGCGCATCACAGATAATCAACTTATTTACATAAATTCTTACAGTTTTAAGGTGCGTATCACAGTTAATCATTTATTTACAATTATTATTATTAAGTTCTTATTAAATAAGAATTGCATTACGCTGATAGTCTACTTATAATTATCAATAAATTAGTACAAATAAAGTTTCTATAAAAGATTTTGAAATTTCGAATTTATACAAGATTCGCAAAATGAATTAATAAAAGGTGTCGGGCATTTTCTTGAAATGATACGGTTTTAACTTGTTTAGTTATGTAGCTGAGACCTTTTAAATGTCTGTTTTTTTAATCATTCAGAAAATGTGATAACTTTGTGATTAGCCGAGATTTTTATACAGAACTGATTAGAAATTTCAAAATCTTTTATAGAAACTTTACTTGTACTAATTTACATGCTTAGTGTTGATAATTATAAGTAGACTATCAGCGTAATGCAATTCTTATTCAATAAGAAAAAAAAATAAGAACTTAATAATAATAATTGTAAATAAATGATCATCTGTGATACGCACCTGAAAACTGTAAGAATTTATGTAAATAAGTTGATTATCTGTGATTCAGTCTTTTTAAATTATTTTTAATCAAAAACGTTGTTCACTCTTGCTCAGAAAGACGTAATTAAAACATTTTAACAATCCGTGAAATCTGTTATTGAAATCCCCATTACTGCATTTTGACTCTCGGTCTATAACGGAACGAGTGGGAAATAAAAAGTTCCAATCGTCCCCACTGGGGACGAACGAAACTTTTTTTTCCCATTCGTTCCCACTGGGGACGACAAGGTGGGGACGACCGGGAATAAACCAGTAAAAGTAGATTATAACTGGCCAGTCTCTTGTCAGCGGGATTGTCCGAAAGGGTTACCGCTGGCCCGGAACATAAAGGGCTATGGAAGGAACACGGGTGGGTTTTAGTCAGTAAGAGTCTGACACTCCCTTCCGCTCCACCCAGAGCGGGAGGGGTCATTATTGAAGATTTCCCATCCTGAAAAAAAAAATACTGGCCAGTCTCTCATACATAAAAACTTTTTTTACCATTGCCACTCGAAAAAGGGCATTTTATTCATCGATAACAGTGAATAAAACTCTCTTTTACTCACTGAGTGAATAAAGACATTTTGAATTTGGAACAAACACGAATTACGTACAAAAAAAAAACGCTGCTGCTGAAAGTACGTCTGGGAGGCTGAATGGAGCTGTTCTATTCCAAATTATAAAAAAAAACCCGGCAATTTAGTTACGTTCTTTTTTATCTGTTATTGTGGTTGTTTTGTGTTATTGGAATATCTATTAACTTAAGTAATTATAATAAAATGAGTTCTTCCGATAGATATCGAAAATGAGAGACTGACTCTGGAATCATTTCGTTCTAAAGCAGCAGTTATAGTAGATGATTTGTTGCCGCCAAAATCTCGGGAGTTGTACCTGAAAACACACAATTTGTTCTGCGACTGGAAAACCACGAATGGCGCCAATTTTCTCACAGTGAATGGTAAAAAGTAGAGTACACAACACGTGAATAAAAAAATTATCTCGGTACTTGTATCCCTCGCTCCGCTCAGGATTCTAATCTAGAATCCCTCGCTACGCTCGTGATTCTACTCTAGAATCCTTCGCTGCTCTCGGGATCCAACTTCGTACCTCGAACTAAATTCCCTTTTTATTCACTTGTTGTATAATCTACTATTTCGCAATACTTTCTGAGTGGCCTGGTATGTTAGGTACTATGCGTTCTTTCCGACCGGTGACAATAAATACCGCACATCTATTAATTTTATTGTTATATTGGATAGCCATCAAAAGTCGGTTACACTGAAGCGTCTTCAGTTAATTCCAAAATCTCAAGACATACCACCAGCTGGCATGAGCAACAGCGTTCATTTGTTGTTGACATGTTGATAGCGATGGGGTGTCGGCGTGCGAGCAATCAGCGACCTAATGCCAACGTGGGCTTGTTCGACAGAGATCGTGCGCGACGTGGTGGAGGCGCGCGCGGAGCTGTACCGCGCGGCGGGCGAGCGCGACGCCGAGCGGGTTGAACCCGACGAGTCCGTCACACCCACTTCGCTCGCCTCCGAGGAGGAGCACGAGGAGGAGCGTGAGTCCACACACACACCAACACGTAGTTCACACGCGACGTGGTACGTGGTGGAGGCGCGCTCGGAGCTGTACCGCACGGCGGGCGAGCGTGACGCCGAGCGGGTCGAGCCCGACGAGTCTATCACGTCCGCCTCGCCACACATACACACACACCAACACGTAGTACACACGCGACGTGGTGGAGGCGCGCTCGGAGCTGTACCGCACGGCGGGCGAGCGCGACCCCGAGCGGATCGAGCCCGACGAGTCTATCACGTCCGCCTCGCTCGCCTCTGAGGAGGAGCGTGAGTCAACACACACACACATACCAACACGTAGTATACACGCGACGTGGTGGAGGCGCGCTCGTAGCTGTACCGCCCGGCGGGGGGCGTGCGCGAGGCCGAGCGGGACGGGTCCGACGAGTCCGTCACACCCACCTCGCTCGCCTCCGAGGAGGAGCACGAGGAGGAGTAATTTGTTAACCAAACGGTTTTTCTGGGAATCACGCTAGACGAGAAATAACAATGGGAACCTCAAATAACATCTCTTGCGAGGTAGCTTAGCTCGGCCGCCTATGCTGTTAGAAAGATAAGACAGGTAACAGATGTAGAAACCGCGCGTTTAGTATATTTTAACTACTTTCACAGCATTATGTCGTACGGCATTTTGCTATGGGGTCGGGCTGCTGACATTGAATCCTTTATTTCGTTCTTTTGTGAATGTCGTAACCGATTAGTTTTTGTAAATGCCGGACTAACGTTTGGTTTTAAAGTAATGCTGTATTCGTAAATTTTGGTTGTCAGCAACTTATCTTCCGGTAGGTAAATAATATCCGGATACTTGGCACATAAATTCTCGACAGACATCAGCCGGTCGATTCTATAAAAATCTCACCGTGAAAACTTAGGTGAAGTGAGTTTGTTTTTGCTAGGAATTGACACTGTCGCATGTCGACAGCTCACTCCACGCTCACTTCACCTAAGTTTTCACGGTGAGATTTTTACAGAATACCACCGCTGTTCTTCTTTATTTAAATGCATTAAGAGCGCTATCACAAGTTTTTCTTGTTTAGAGCGTTTGACTCGAGTTTTGATTTGTGATTATGGTTTAACTAAAGTCACAATAGTAAAAAAAATACATGCCCGAGAAAGTTTAATTCCTTCTTTTGGGAGCGCATTCAATAAATATTTCAGTTTGTTTACATAAATCAGTAAAAAACTTGTTCCTGCAAAGGCTGTTTCATAAAAATTTAAATTCGGGCATCTCGCGATGCTCTGTTACATCGAAGATATAATAGTTTAATAATTTATAAAAATGTCCACGGTACAACTGTATCTTCTACTTTGGAATGCATACATCAATTTATTATGTTTAATACAGTAATAAACCAAAAATAATTCCGTAAAACAGAGAGTTAACCCTAGATAGCTAACGTTCGTCAAAATGACGAGCATCTAATAAAATATCTTCGTCTGCCTTTCTCATCGTTTTACCTACACACTCGCGGTTTTGTGCCAACTTAGGGTCTACTAGACTGTGTCGCGTGGTGGTTGCGTTTAGCCGGTAAGTACTTTTGTTTTTGAGATACCCACTGCGTACTCGTCATTTTGACGAATGGTTAGCTTATGCGTAACTTTTAGCTTACGTGCTTTGAGTTGATTTTTGCTTCGTTTTTTTTTTAATTATTTCATTGACAGTGAAGAATGGCTGCGAGTTGATCACAGATGACGACATAGTTCGGGCGTTAGATGATGAAGATTATGTCAACACAATGGTGTTTTTGATAGTGAAAATGAGTATGGTTTGTTGACTGATGACGTTGAAAGTGACTTTCAGTAAGTCCACCGTTAGATATTGAAAAGGAACAAGACAGGTCACCTTCCGATGTTCTTCCACTCAGTGAGGATTCATCATCTGCTTCCAACAGCATAATCCACTTGCCTCAACCTAATAGTCGTGGCAAAAATCGTCATGTATGGGCAACTCACAAAGGACATACTTCTTCCCGAACTTCTGTGATGTATTGGTGTCTGGAGGTAAACCACTGGCACGAAGGAGCTATATGAAACAACTGCATGAAAAACTCGTTGAACCATGGCTAAAACGTCGACTGGATATACCAACAAGGGCTCGTAGAATGAAAGACAAGATAAGAGACGTCATGGGTTTGAACCGTGGGGATCGCGCTGAAGGTCAAGGTCAAGACCTTGAGCAATCTGGTCTGGAAGTAGTCCTCAGATACCTGAAAATACCTCAACAAGGAAAAGGAAAAGTGGCAATTTGTGTTCCTATAAAAAAGGCGCATAGTTGCAGAGTTCCCATTTGTGGCGAACATACTGTTGACTTTTGCCCAACTTGTACTAAAAAAAACTAAGTAATTTGATACTCACGATTAATTTTAATCTTTTTTCTATATTATACTAAAAATAAAAATAGAAATTTTTAAACAATACTTGGTTTCCTGATTTAGTCAAGATTTAGTCTCTTAATGATCTCAATGAAACATGTGCCATTTAAGATTTATGATTTAGTACTTAAAAGTTAAATGAATATTCATTTTTGTTATAATGATCTTTAATTTACATCCCATATTTCCTATAAATATAATAAACCTGATTAAAATAACAATTTTTAAAAGTAAAAAAACACGTTTAAAAATGGTCGTCAAAATGTATAATGGTTAGCTTATTATTATTATAGAAGTTTAGGAACGTTAGCTATCTAGGGTTAATGATATTTTTTCAGCCGAAATGATATTTTTTATCTCTGAATATTTAATAGAAATTCAAACAAAAAGTGTTTAATAACTAAGGTTACTTTGTCACCTTGCTTGAAAAAAAAAATACTCTATTTTGAAGTAAAATAATATTTTTAAGCAATTGTTTTATGCAATGCTTTTTTATCAATATAAATCTCGGGATGCACGGTCTTAGCTTTAGTCCGCGCCGAGCGCTTTCAGAGGGAGGACGTAGCGCTCACTCGCTGCTGCCGTCACGTGATCTCGTTCGACAATTCGCCACGAATAAAAAGCGACCAACACTTGTTGATACAAGTGAGTTTTTTTTTTAATTAGTTATGTTCTGATTGTAATGTATATAATATAATTATTTTCCTATGATGTTCCAACGCGAATATAATTATAGAAAAAAAACATACGTAAATATAGTTGTTGTTTTTAATTTTTCTGACTTTTTTATTTATTGTCATCTCCAACTTTAATTTAATTAATTATTTTCAGACAATAGTTCACAATAATGGGCAAAATAGAAAAAAATAGAACTTTTGGTGCTGTCAAAATAAAAAAAAAAGGTTTTGGCCGATAATTTGAAACGCGCAAGAGAAGCTCAGCGGTAAGAATTTTATGAGGAGTGCGTGCTTCCTGAAATCATAGATTCGAGGAAAGCACGGTCTATGCCGCTTCGGAGAATATTATTTTAATTATTTTACAATTATTATACTGGTTTTTTATGGTTCCGTACCTTAAGGGTGCCAACGGGACCCTATTACTAAGGCTCCGATGTCCGACCGTCCGTCTGTCTGCTAGTGTCTCAGTTCACAGTTGTAATTTTTAATTTTAATAAAACGACTTTTGATTTGTCTTTTTTATTTTCTTTTGACTTTTTTGACGTGACAACGTCTAATAAATCGATGAAGCTGGCTGCACACACGAAAAAAACATGACTCATGTAGCGTTACCTCGCGGCCTTGCTCTGCTGTAGCGTTGTAGGTACGCCATGGCGGCTTGAAGTGCAAGCGAGAGCGCGGAACGAGCGATGAGAGACAGATGATGTCGAACGCTGCCGAATCGGCCTCCGCGTTCGGCAATTTCATTAATGTTTTGTTATGACGTTGTCACGTTAAACTATCGTCCGTAAACCGACTTTACAGACAACCGATTTTTATCCAAACTGTAGAAACAACATCACATTGCATTTATTTCTATAAATAAGTACTAAAATGTCTTCCTACCTGCTAAATAAATTACATAATATATTAAACTTCGTAAAAAAGTAGGTACAAAAAGTATTTATAAAAGTAGCACAAAAGTATTTGTAAGTAATGTTAGAGGCTGGCAACGCGCAAGTAATGCAGCTTCTGGCAATGCAAGCGTCTTTAGGCCAGCGTTGCCAGTATGTTACTTTTGTAACATTTTACGTTACTTTTGACCCTCTCATGTTACCTCCATGTTACACGCCTCAAAATGTTACTTTTAAGACTTAATAAAAAATATTTCTCAGAAAACAAAAAATAAACATGAAACGGAACGCAAAGGTTTCGTTTGTCATGTTGGCGCACTTGATTGTCTTGATTTTGTGACCAAATTCTGACGCGACGACAGCGCGAAAATTTTTCACTTCGTTTGTCGTATCGCATATTCACTCACTCGCGTGAATTTCTAAATGACCCATCCCGCTTACTTAGGCGAGTGAGCGACAGCCTAGTAGTGGCATCCGTGTTGGTTCAGTTCAGTTTGTTATTACGATTCTTTCGAAGCCTACTAAGGGGACAGCTTTTTTTTATGTAATAAAGTGCCATGTTATTATTAGTCGTTTTCCACAAAAAAATAAGGTAATGTTACTTTTCTCGTGAAAATGTTACTTTTTGAGCTCTCTCATGTTACATTTGACTATCTGTCACTGGCAACACTGCTTTAGGCTGCGGTAACTACACACCATCAAGCGGGCCGTATGCGAGTTTGTCACTTTAGTGGTGGTGGTGGTGGTGTGGTGTTTATTTGCAATGTGCGTTTTTGTTTGTGCAGAATAAACAAATTTTCTTTCTTTTTTCTTTATAAAATAAAAATTAAAAGTGAAGTAAATTTGTATGACCCTATTGTAACTCAAACCGTTGTAGGTAACACTCATCGGTACAAATAATATTTCATGAACTATAATATCAGTAATTTAATTCATTTTGAAAACGAAGGCTCTTGTTGGTTTGATCCTGGCGTCCGACGCATAGCGGTTTGTATGTGTGCATAGCGTTCTTCCCTAGACGCACACGTGCGCATCTGCTGCCGCGCGCCGTCGAATTTACCTAAAACTGAGCACTTCGGTTTTGTAATAACGCTCTTAAATTTAATTGTGGAAAAAATCGCTTGACTCTTTCAGCGTTCCTATTTATCATATCGTATTTCACATAATTTACAGTACCCGGCGATAAATATTGCACATCGACCTTTGGAAAGAGACAATCGGCTAATTTCGGCTTCGTTGAGCGTTATCTCTGTCGCACACTACCTATGTGACGTTTTGTCAGTCGTTGTTCAAATGCGATAGCGTGCGGTCGCGTCCAGTTCAAAATATATATTTAGAGTTGGTTGTACTATGGGATCTTTAGGAAAAAGAGGGAAACCATTACGAGGTCAGTCATGCGAAATTATCTACAATGTTAAATAAATATTTTGTAACCGAAGCTGACAGATTTAAAAAAAATGAAGAAAATGTAAGTTGATATTTTAAGAAGGTTCAAGAGCGAGTTGCAAATGCCATTGGAATTTCAAGAAGAACTTTGAACAATATATTAAACGAAGTCAGTACTGAAACACATTCTACTGAAATTAAGTTCAGCACTCCAAAAAAAGGGAGACCAAAAAAGCAATTTCGTTTGGATATGGACGATTTTGCTTATGATGTTGTTCGAAGAATGGTGTATGATTTTCACTTACGATTTAATGAACTGCCAACAATAAAATCATTAAAAGCTAAATTATTTGAAGCTATTAATTACAATGGGTCTGAAAAGACGTTGAGAAAAATACTTCACGAGATGGGATTTCGGTTCACTAAAATGGAAGATAATGGAAAAGCACGATATAAGTCTCAAACGAATGGAATACCTCGATAAAATACGCAAATTTTGCGAATCAGGAAAAAATATCGTCTACATGGATGAGTCTTACATACATACATCCCACACTAAAGGGAAATCTTGGAGTGATGATAAGAAAAAAGGAGTAGAAAAGCCAATTTCAAAAGATCAACGTTTGATAATAGTTCATGCGGGAAATGAAAAAGGCTTTGTACCCGGTACCTTTTTAACGTATAAATCCACGGACACTACAGGTGACTATCACAATGAAATGAATAATGATAACTACGAAAAATGGCTGGTTAATCAATTAATCCCAAATATACCCAGTGATTCTCTTCTGGTTATAGACAACGCACCCCAAATATGTTGAAAGACCCCCAACTCAAACACCATTAAACAGGAAATGATCAACTGGTTAAACAGACACGAAATTTCAGTTGATCCAAAATTAAGGCCAGGATCTTCGAGCGTAGTGGGCATTTAGCGTTACCTCCGTCCTCGCGTGGCAAATGCCGCGAAAGCGCAGTTCGAATGAACTCGCTGACCCCTGTCACGGTTATTTTTATAAGTAATAGTATTGTGAATCGGCCCTATTCTTGAAATATAGGGCTGCTCGTCTACAGTATTTTAATTTCATCATCCTACTTTAGTTTCTTTCTAGTTTTGTGATTGTAAATATTATATTTTTAACCGACTTCAAAAAAGGCGGAGGTTCTCAATTCGGATATTTCTATTTTTTTTTATGTATGTTAGGGGGGCATAACTCCATCGTAAATAGACAGATCTGCAATTTTTTTTTTGAAGTGAAAACTTCTTTAGCATCGTTGTGATGTGATTAGAAAATTTTATGAAACGAAAAAGCAACAGTAAAAAGAGACATGAGATTTAACGTGGGAGAAAATGAGATAGGAAGCATTATACAGTGTTTTTGTTTTTTATTATTACAAATGACATCACATTTAATCCTATGCTACTAATTTGTGGTGATGATGATGATGAGGATGATGGTGATGGCGATGGCGATGGTGATGGCGATGGTGATGGCGATGATGATGATGGCGATGATGATGATGGCGATGGTGATGGCGATGGTGGTGGTGATGGTGATGGCGATGGTGATGGCGATGATGATGATGGTGATGCGATGGTGATGGTGATGGCGATGGTGATGGTGATGGCGATGGTGATGTTGATGATGGTGATGGCGATGGCGATGGTGATGGCAATGGTGGTGGCGATGGTGATGGCGATGATGATGATGGTGATGCGATGTTGATGGCGATGGTGATGGCGATGGTGATGGCGATGATGATGGCGATGTTGATGATAGTGATGGCGATGGTGATGGCGATGGCGATGGTGATGGCGATGGCGATGGTGATGGCGATGGCGATGGTGATGGCGATGGCGATGGTGATGGTGATGGCGATGGCGATGGTGATGGTGAAGGATGGATGGATGGATGGATGGATGGATGGATGGATAGATGGATGTTCTTTAGCATCGTTGTGATTTGAAAGTTTATGAAACGAAAAAGCGACAGTAAAAAGAGACATGAATTCATAAGATTTAACGTGGGAGAAAATGTGTTAGGAAGCATTATACAGTGTTTTTGAAGGTTTCATTTCTACCACGTGTGAATTGCACACATGCTGTTTTTTTATTTTTGTAAAGATCTGATGATGACTTTCAGAGACAAACAACGGAACTCTTCAATAAATGCCAGCAAATCAACCGCGATTGCTGCTATAGCATATGTAATCGCAATCACACAACATAACATCACGCCTGTACCCTTCAAAGGGTAAAGCAGATGTGTTCAATAGCTTTGTTACTGATATTCACATAGCAAGTAGTGACATATGAATTTGTTTGGGGTAGGTAAGTACAACTAAAAAGTGAAAAATAAAAACTTTTTTACAAAAAAAAAACCGACTTCCAAAAAAAAAAAACACTACAAAGTGAAAAATAACTTTAGTTTCGAAAGTCGGTGTCAAAAAATGAAAATATATTCTTCACGTTGTAGTGTTTTTTTTTTGAGTCGGTTGTTTTTTTTGTAAAACACTTTTTTTGGTTGCTTGAATTCGTCAATAAGTTTTTTTAATTAAATCTACTAATCAAAAACACCACAATACGTATTTTTATTGAACTCTTCCTATTTCATTCACAACGAATTTCATATTTTTCAATAAAAAAACAGCAAGTGTGCAATTCACACGTGGTAGAAGTGAAACCTTCAAAAACACTGTATAATGCTTCCTATCTCATTTTCTCCCACGTTAAATCTTATGAATTTACATGTCTCTTTTTCGTTTCATAAACTTTCAAATCACAACGATGCTAAAGAACATCCATCCATCCATCCATCCATCCATCACCATCACCATCGCCATCGCCATCGCCATCGCTATCGCTATCACCATCGCCATCGCCATCACCATCGCCATCACCATCTCCATCACCATCATCATCATCGCCATCGCCATCACCATCGCCATCACCATCGCCATAACCATCGCCATCACCATCGCCATCACCATCATCATCATCGCCATCGCCATCACCATCGCAATCACCATCGCCATAACCATCGCCATCGCCATCACCATCATCATCATCGCCATCACCATCGCCACCACCATCGCCATCACCATTACCATCGCCATCACCATCGCCATCACCATCGCCATCACCATCGCCATCACCATCGCCATCATCATCGCCATCACGATCACCATCACCATCGCCATCACCATCGTCATCGCTATCGCCAACACCATCACCATCATCATCACAAATTAGTAGCATAGGATTAAATGTGATGTCATTTGTAATAATAAAAAACAAAAACACTGTATAATGCTTCCTATCTCATTTTCTCCCACGTTAAATCTTATGTCTCTTTTTACTGTAGCTTTTTCTACTGTAGCTTTTTCGTTTCATAAAATTTTCAAATCACAATAATGCTAAAGAAGTTTTCACTTCGAAAAAATATAATATTTTACCTATACAATCACAAAACTAGAAACACAAACTCAAAAACTCAAATTTTGCAATTGAATATAAACCTTATTCCGTTGTAGTAAAGTTGAAAATCTATTACAGATATTACGATAATTGTAAATTTATGGTACCGACCTGCTACTGCTAGTACTGTGACGAAAGCAAGAGAACCTATACAACTACAATATTATTCTGTCGCGTCGTCTTATAAGTGGGTAGTTATAAATACGTAGAAAAATAATAATCAAAATTACCTTATTTTTTTTTAAGCTTTGAAGTTCAATGCTGAACGTTTTTTTTTCTTTCTTCTGTTTTTATTCCCCATAATTTAATCTTAATTATCACTATATTACAACTATATTATAACAAACTAATATTTAGTTTAATAATTATTAATACTAGAACCTAAACAATATTTACAGACTGAATTTTGAAACTAATACACAAACACGGAAATTAACTAACAATATTATAACGTATATTTCGATCGATTAGCGGGAACGCGGCGAGCCAGCAAAAGCGACACAGGTCCTACCTCGGTAACGCCCGGCGGGCTACTGAAGTGAAGCGCGCAGGCCGCCTTTTTAGATTATATCTTGTTAAGACAATAAAAATCAGTTTTGAGAAAAATTAACCGTAGAATGTTCTACTATACATCATTGCCTATTTTTTCATATATTTTTTGCGAGTAAAAGTTAAGTCTACTTCAAATGCGACTTGAAAAACGATTAAAAACTTCGCTGTTTTCGATTTGTTTGCGATTTTTTATGATCGAGTGAAGTTGTAAATATCGTGTTTTGAACCATAGAATAATCAAGAATGTTAGTTAAACTATGCCATATATTTTTTTCGAATTAACACAAAGAATATTTGATTGTTTAATGTTGAATCAAAAATAGGTCGATTCCGAGATTTCCGAGAGTCCTGGCCTTAACAAAAACCCAGATTTACGCTATTATAATTATGTCAGCACAAGGAGAGGTATACAGAGTTTTCCGTGGACAAAGTACTTGCCGAACATGGGCACACTGTGTTGCGATTGCCACCATAATATCATCCGGATTTTAATCCAATTGAAAATATATGGTCTCAACTGAAAGGCTATGTAGCCTCTAGAAATGTGGGTATGAATTTAACTACAGTAAAAACATTATTGACTGATAAAGTAAACATGATCGGGGCTGAAGAGTGGAAAAAGGTTTGCGATCATGCAATGAAATGTGAGAATGAATATATGTAGAAGCATCCAACACGGTTCAGACAATTACACTGATAGACTAGTGATAAATACGGCTGACAGTGACAGTGATATTGACCGCTTTGAGAGCACAGATAGTGAAATGGAAGTAATTGAGAATTAGAATTATTATTATTTTTATTATAATGTCTCATTCTAACAATAGGTATAATGGTGTTTAATATGTACACTACAGCTGTAATTGTCCAAAATAATTATTAAATACGTATACATAATGTGAACATGTTTTTTTATAGGAAAATAGGTGTATATTATACAAAGAATAAAAATAATTATCAAAAGAAGCAAATCATAATTGTTTTAACAGCTCCTAATAGATACCGGACTGTTTGTATTTCGTGAGACAGAGATAACGCTCTACGAAGCCGAAATTAGCCGATTGTCTCTTTCCAAAGGTCGATGTGCAATATTTATCGCCGGGTACTGTTTGAACAGTCGGCGCTATATTTGTCAAAGTTATTCTGGTTTCCGTAGTATTTAATATTCGAATCGACACAAAACCATTGCGTGGATTAGCTATAGAACGTGCTAAAAATATACCTTACCCAATTCTTTTGCACATATCACGCATTCTTCAGTTAGATCTGTTTGGATATAGTGTATTGATTCACTTCTAGTTCGTATTTTCCAATTGTTTTTGTAATTCCGCACAAAAGGTAAGTTAATTTTCGTATTTTGGTCTGTCCACAAAGTTAAATTATTATTATTAAAATCTATGATCGCGCTATATTTCTCTAGAAAATCCTTTCCGATGATAACGTCCGCTTTAAGGCCTATTCAGACCTAAGCGGTGTTCGCTACCGTCTGCGGCAGAGCCCGTCACTCAGGTCGCTCTAGCCGCGGCTAGAGCGACCTGAGCGACCTGACCTTGAGTATCGCGGTACTTGATAATAAATACCTGAGCGAAACCCGCGCGGTATGTACCTACCTCTACCCACAGCGGCAGCGAATATCGCTCAGGTTTGAATAGGCCTTTACTTGGCAATGTATCAAATACATAGAACTTGTGGTTAAAATGTTGTTTATGGCTACGTAACTGTAAACATGTGTATCCGATTGCATGGACTTTACAACCTATTCCGTTTATAATAATCTTCTTGTTATGGATATGAAGTTTTTGCCCGAGCGCATGAGCTGAAATGGTAGCGCCTAGCGCCCATATCAAGTAACCAAGTACATGAAACGTTATGTATTTACTGATAACTTAATTGAACAATTACTATTGGTTGCTAAAATAATATTATTGTTCACGAAAAAATGATTTCCCTCGATATCATTTTGCAATTGATTTTTATTTGTTTTCCATCAGAATTTTCATTTGATTTTTTCACTGTCGGCTACACGCATACGTTCGTTGTGTACCCACTGATTTCCTCATCTACATATTATAATTGTTATACGTACCTCTGGATTGCCAAGGCCTCCGACTAGAGACACCTCGTGTGGATTGCTGCTGCTGCAAACTACCATTGGGAGTTTGACCTTGATAGTTTGGATTGCGATTTCCTTGGTTTGAGTTAATCCTGGTATCTTAGCTAGCTCGATTGTGGTTTTGTCTTCCTCTAGAGTTATAAAAATTATTACGATACATACCCATAACGTCCCCTGATGTAGAGGCCGTCTCAGTTTCTTCGTCCTTGGCAGCTTGTATGTCCTTGCGTCCTTGAGGGATTTGCAATTTCTGGCCGCAATAACAGTACTGATCGAGCCTTCATTACGGAGCCCGTCGGCCAACTTTTTTTTTGCAAATTTTTCGTAAACGGGTTTTAATTTAAGGCGACAATAAGTGACAGCGACCTTGAGCGAGTGGGAGGAGCGCGAGCGTCACGCCCCGCGACCCCGCAACTGCATGCACGTAATTTCGTAGGGTAACCATACGTTTCAGATGGTGAGGATAATCCAATCCTGCCTGATTTTTGATCATCATCCATTTTTATTTCAATATAGTGTTGTTGTTAAAGATGTGTGATGATTTGTGTGCGAGTATGACCAGATAATATATGTATATGAACGTAAACGAAATAAATAGAATCGGCTTGTAAGCATCGTATCAATTGGCGTCCATGGGAAAAAGGCGTGAGTTTTATATGTGTATGTTTGTTTATGTACTTACAAAGATTTAAAATTATCAAATTAAACAAAAATATGTGAATTATTTAATTTTATTTTAAATTTTATTTAATATTCCTCAAAATTTAGTGTTTTCACTGAATCATTTATACGTATGTTTGTATTACAAAGTGTCTCTTGGTCGTTTGTATTGTCTTAGCTATTGTCTTCCACCACCATTGCTCGTTTTTTGTTTTGCTTTTTTTTATTCTCTTTATCCTCTTTCGATTTTCTTTTGCGTCCCTGTATAGCAGTAACTATGTAAGAGGGGTCCCTTATTGCCATGTTCCTTGTATGTCTTGGATCGACCAGTTCAGGAAGCATGCAAATGTTCCAATCACTTCAGAACTGAAACATAATTATAATGATAAATAAAACGAAAAAACCTAGAAGAGATTTTTTATATTATCCGTTGCAAAAACAACATAACTGATAAACGCAATAAACTTTACATTATTACGTTAATAAGTGTAAAGTGAAAGGAATTTGTGTGACTCCCTTTGCGCGACTAGACACGCGCGACTGACTTTTCCGCGAAAGACATTTGCGCGACTACACTTCCGCGAAAGATGCTTGCGCGACATTTATTTTGGATATTGCACAAAATCCGAGAAATTAAATCCCATACAGACGTAACATTACGCCTTTATTCTCTAAAGAGTAGGGCAGAGGTGTATACTAAGTTTGTAAAGTACACCCATTTATTTTTATCTAGATAACGTTCATAATACTTCATTTAAATTGTAGAAAGTTATATTATGCGGTTACATACGTTCGTCCCGAGAGCAGGGGAGATCGAAATCAAAATCGCGGCTGCAAAATTTTACAAAATAAGCGTCATCCATCTTGGATTTTAAACTAGACCTCATTTACAGCATCAGGACCCCGAAAAGTATGGACAAGACACCCATGACGTATATTTTGTAAAATTTTGCAGCCGCCATATTGGATTTTGACTTTGACCTCATTTTCGTCATCAGCGCCCCCGAAAACCATGGAAACGACACCCATGACGCATATTTTGTAAAATTTTGCAGCCGCCATCTTGGATTTTGACTTTGACCTCATTTTCGCCATCAGCGCCCCCGAAAACCATGGAAACGACACCCATGACGCATATTTTGTAAAATTTTCCAGCCGCCATATTGGATTTTGACTTTGACCTCATTTTCGTAATCAGAGCCCACGAAAACCATGGAAACGACACCCATGACGGATATTTTGTAAAATTTCGCACCCGCCATCTTGGATTTTGACTTTGACCTCATTTTCGCCATCAGCGCCCCCGAAAACCATGGAAACGACACCCATGACGCATATTTTGTAAAATTTTGCAGCCGCCATATTGGATTTTGACTTTGACCTCATTTTCGTCATCAGAGCCCCCGAAAACCATGGAAACGACACCCATGACGGATATTTTGTAAAATTTCGCAGCTGCCATCTTGGATTTTGAGTTTGACCTCATTTTCGCCATCAGCGCCCCCGAAAACCATGGAAACGACACCCATGACGCATATTTTGTAAAATTTCGCAGTCACCATCTTGGATTTTGATTTCGATCCCCGCCCTCGGGAGAAGAAACGTGTGGGACCGCATAATATAACTTTTAACAATTTAAACTAGCTATTACTTATGTTAACTAGATAAAGTAATAAATGGGTGTACTACACGAACTTAGTATACACCTCTGCCCTACCCTTCGGAGAATACAGGCGGGATGTTACGTCTGTATGGGATCTCATTTTTCGGATTTTTGCCCAATATCCTTTACGAATATAAATGTCTCCCAAGCATCCTTTCGCGTAAGTGTACTCGCGCAAATGTCTTTCGCGGAAATGTCAGTCGTGTAACAGTCTAGTCGTGGAAACGTCCAGTCGCGCAAAAGGAGCGCAAATGTACCAGATCCCCTGTATGTGAGCTACTGTGAAAATAATAATAATAAATTGGGTATATGCATTTACTTGTCAGCAATAATATCCTCATTTTCAATATGCGGAGTTGCCTTTTTCTCGTGTTCTATACAGCCAGAGCTACAAAATAAATGGATTTTTAGGCATCGGCATGGAAGTATAGGCATGTGAGAAATTAGGAAGATAGTTGTGCACGACATTAAGTACTGTAAGTCTAAAACAGACGCAAAAGTTACATCTCCGCAGACGAAGTCGTACTAAAGTCACTTATTTATTTATTTATTTGCTATGGATGACTTACAGCTAAAACAAACAGAATAAAAACTAGCATTATCAAGAATAATTACCCCACAACTATGTCAATAATAGCATTCAAGTATTTTTTGAAACTGATCCGGACTGTCCCTACAAGGATGCGGTATGGATATACTACATTACAATAATTAAAATACATTACTTACCTCAATAATCTATTTTTTGCCAGTATAAGGCGTTTCTTTTTTAGTAATTTGGATTTACCAGGCATTTTCAGCACGAAACTCAACAGCGAATAAAATTATGTTCTGATTTCTCCGAGCGTTAGCGTCTACTCGTGACAGTGGTCAGCGATGCACTGCCGCCCGTCGCCCGCAAGAGGCCCCGCTTCCACGCGCACCAAGATTATTCGAAAAAAGAACCCACGTTGATTTATCAAACACAAAACAAATAAAAACCGTATATTAAAATTTGGGAAATTAAATTTTCTTTTATATGGTGAAAGTTTTATGAAAATACACCCGATAGTGTCTGCGTGATTATCGTTTTTTTGTCCGCGGCAGACATTACTTTGCAAATTAATTACACTATGTTTAAAAAATATAATTGCAAATATTCACATATCAAATTACGAAGAAAATTGTCTAGTATAACATATTTTATTTTCAAAGAAATCAGGCCAGTCGTTTAGACGTGATGATGAATTTAAAATCATTGAAAATCGTATATCTGCGCCTTAATACAATCAGAGTTGCCATTGGATTGCGTAACCGTAAGCTCTGTAAACAATTCTGTTATATTCTTTCCCATAATCTTGAATACTTACTTAAATAATTTTGCCTAATCTATTGTTATTTTGAATAGCTGGGGCTGATTTTGGAGGTAGAAGTTCTGCCCGCATATCTTTAATCAGATCACCAATGCATGAATAACTTTCTTTTAGTTTTAATTTTTGCACTTTGAGACGATCTACTTTTGAGTACGAAATTACGAATGTAATCAATTTAGTTTTGCAACCATCATTTTTTAGTATGGTTGAATAATATTCAATGTTATCAATCAGTTGTTTAGTATGCGATTCCTCATCCGTCATGAGTTATAGCAAAGATAAGGAAGTTTTTAAATTAAATAACTCCATGGTTACACAACAACTGTTATCCTCAAACGAATCCTTAAACTCTTCATTTCATTTCATTTATTTATTCAATAACAATTTACATTGTGTCTGAATGTCTAGTATAACTAAATATATAAGAACATCATGCATGCAATCCATAATTAAATCATTAAAATTATCCAAATTACATGCAAGTGAAAATAATAATAAAAATAACATAAAGTATAAAAAAAGTTAATGTCACAAAATAATAATAAAAATAATATAAAATATAAAAAATTAATGTCATAAGTCAATACAAAAAAAATCAATTAATTCAATTTAAACAAAGTTATAAATTACTTAAGTTACAACAGTTACAGTACATCCCAATTTTGTATTTATTTATAATTCATCAATCGAATATAGACACTTATTTAACAAGAACCGTTTAAGCCTATTCTGAAACTCTCTTGTTGACTTTTTATTTCTGTCGGCAGTTTATTGAACATTTTTATTGACTTATGGTAGGCGCTATGCTTTACAACGTTCAGGTGAGGCACTTGCTTCATCTGGAGATCTTTTCTTCTTGTACTCTCCCTTTTTTGCCTTTCATCTACAGTCTCATATTCATAGATGTATTTTGACAAGTGACTGAGTAGCACTAAAATGTACAAGCTTGGGACTGTCAATATATTTAAGTCCTTAAAATGTGGCTTGCATGATTCTTGCTGTTGAATTCCAGCTATCTTCACTAGTATCTGAAACTTCCTCCTCTTTAATTTCTCCCGAACATAGATGCACTATTCTACTATAAAGCAATTGAAAATCTGAGGAATGTTAGTAACTAGTTCTGCGTCAACGGAAGATACATTTCCTTGTGTGATATCGATAGTTAACTCATTTATTTTGGTTTTTATGAACAAAGTTTACGGCAAGAAGTTCTATGAAGTGAATGGTGCTTAGATACTAACTTAGTATCTAAGCACCATTGTTACTAATACTTAATACTAATAAAAATATGTAGTCGGTACTTTAATTTATCTTATTTGTGTAGTGTATTAATGTAGTGTATAAGTATGAGTGTCTAGAGACTCACCGACCGCGCGACCCCACAGTCAAACCATTACAACGGTTTTGTGGGGCTTACTTTATAAGTCTACTTACTTACCATCTTTGGTTAATAAATAAATAATAAAATAAAAAATATAAACAGAGATCTCTGTCAACAGTGCTTCCTGTGAACCGAGATATCCACAAACAATGTTTTCTATCAACAAAGTTTTCCGCGAAACGTGCTGTCTAGGAATAGAGATTTCTATTAGCTTTGCTTTCTGTATGTAGTCGTATCGTACAAGCGTGTTTATATAGTTTAGATTCCACACTCCAATACGCGACGCTCGGATAGGATTCTTTGCAGGGGTCGCCATGTACGATAGGCAGAAACACTAAATGAAACCAATGACTGCTGAAAATATACTGGCTTTATTACAATAAGTAATAACATGGTTTATAAGGTGTCTATAATGACAAAGATTATAATTGTGTAGAGAATACCTTACAGTGCTACATGACATTGCTTCTTGCCAAATTTCATGATTCTAGGTCAACGGAAAGTACCTACCCTAGAAGTTTTGATTCCGGAACATAGACGCCCGTATCTTTTGTATCCAAACACACAATGCCGAAGGTACGCGACCGAAGTTCCGCGGCTGATTTTACGTTCTGACGTATTCGGCTGATATGACACACCATAAGTGCCGAACTTACGCTGCAGAAATTCAGTTGCACACACGCGGGGCACGGCCGAGCGGGCATGTCTGCCTTCCGCTGCTCCCCGCCCCGGATCTTCTTCGGCAATCTAACCGAACTTCGGTCGCGCATAATGTGTGCTCCAGAATATGTTGCCGCCGAATTGTCGTTGAACTTACGCCCGACCGAAGTTCGGCTATACGCTATAACGCAACGTAATCTCGGCATAATGTGTCGTCAGTAATTCAAATAGCATTGCAGGCGTAATCATGCCGAACTTCGGTCGCGTACTTTCGGCATAGTGTATTTAAGACACTTTGACTGCGTTAACTTAGAAATTTGATTTTTTCGGGATTGCAGCTCTGAGTATTTGATATTAATTTCAACTTGATATAATTTCATGCGTTCCTGAGAAAAAGGGTCTTGACCGACGGACAGACAGACGGACAACGAAGTGATCTTATAAGGGTTCCGTTTTTCCTTTTGAGGTACAGAGCCCTAAAAATACAAACTTCCAAATTGAGAACCTCCTCCTTTTTTGAAGTCGGTTAAAAAGAAGGTACAAAATGGCCATGTGGACGTGGACGAAGCACTACTTGGCTTGGTGGACTTTAACTGTGTAATGCTGTAAATGCACAAAAAGACAACTGAATTTTTCGTACCTAATCTAAATATTTTGAAAATGTGAATTGAATACGCGTTTTAATAGGCACACAAAACGCCTCCATCTGCATATTTTCGAGTCGGCGAACTCGAATGCGTCACCAACTGCCAAGAATGCATGCATTGCAACGCGTGCCGTGGCCGTCCCTGCCTCGACACAGGTGGAGACGACGACGTGTGTAGGTTCGTCGAACCCCAAACGCCAACTAACATTTAGGCGCTAAGACAAGAGTTATAGTAAATCTATTAGAGCGCTTACCAGATTCTAAAGTTATAAATGAGTGTTACGTATTGGAGTTAGAGATTAGTGGTACAATAGAGTAAAATATCGTTTATTAACTCTATGGGTGCTAGGAGGGCTGAATATAGGTGAATACTATTTCCTTAAGCGATACGGATGAAATACAATGGCGCTTACTACATTTTTAAGCGATAAGAGGGTGGCAAATAGGTGATTATTATCGCTTTGAACTCTAATATAGATCCACAAAGGCTATAAAAACGGACCCAGGTGCTAACATTTTTGACATCTAAGAATATTTTTTATTTCATCAACATAATTTTAACCTCTCGTTTGTATGTGTCGGATCCAAAACGCCGCCATTTGTTAGTGAAAAGGTAATCTTTTAGTTTACACAACTTAGTGGACACAGAAGTTAACTTGTTACTGCGAAGTTAATTACACTGTGAATAAGTATATGTATTATTAACAAATTATTCAAGCGCCCGATGTCTGTGGTCTATTTACTGAAAATAATTTATTTTATTAGATATGGAGTAACATAAAACTTTTGTAATTATCTAATAAAACGTTGTCTATTCTAGTTTAAGGTATCGTGCTAGTAGTATTAGAACACAATGAAGCAAAATGCTTCAATTAAACCCTGTTTTCTTATGTTTTTCTAACCTTCGTCAAATCAATTCGTAACCTTAACATGGCGGGCAAAACGAATTTAGGGATCGGTAGTAACTGCCCAAAACCACAACCAAATCTAGTATGTACTGTACATAGTCTTACTTTACAATTTTGAATAAATAGAAATGATTTATACTTTTAGTAGTATGTTTGTTGTTTACTGTTTTCTATGTAGGTAAATTACTAAATGTACAGTGGTGTATTTATTTGTATTTTAGGTTGACTTGTGACTGTTATTATTATTATAATTACCTACCATATTCATATAATACCCAAAAAGTTAACAAAACAGTACGGAGAAAGATTCATAATCATAATGAAATTATAATAATACAAAAAGTAAATATTTATCTAATTTATAAACATGGTCAGTGGCGTGCCTAGGGGTCAAAATTAGGGCAAGCCCACAGATTTACAACGTATAAAAAACGGCCAACTGAGGGATTTGCTGATTTTCTTGTTGTTAATGGTTGTTAGTAGTACTAACATCTTTATTATAATTTTGGTAAGAAAACCTATACAATACGAAGAGCAGGTACTGTTTGATATGATTATGTTTTTATCATATTTCTGGCAACAGAACATTTTTATATTTCGTGGCAACACCAGCTCTGTACAAACCCGGAGTCGTAATAATAACTGACTGTATCTTGGTATTGTATTATTTATAACTTCCTTGAACCACACCACCTCTTGTACAGAACATGGTGTCAGGTTAAAACTTTTAAAAATAAACCTTAGTGGGACAAACCTTAGTGGAAGAAAATGGAGGGAATAAAGCCGCCAACTGGTTTGGTCATGTCGGGCGATGGGGCAAACTGGCCCAGATTTAAACAGCAGTTCCAGCTGTACCTGGAAGCAGTGGGACTGTCAGACGCCACGGAAGAAAGAAAAATTGCTGTATTGCTGAATGTTGCCGGAGAGGACGCAATTGATGTGTATAATTCACACATGCAACCGATTGAGGTTAAAACCTTAGATAATTTAATAAAAAAGTTTGATGCCTATGTGGAGCCGAGGAAAAACATCATCACAAATAGTTTCAAATTTTTCAATTTGAAACAGGAGGAGGGTGAGCAAGTAGACAGATTCATCACAAAGCTAAAGGTTCAAGCTAAACAATGCGACTTCAAAGATCAAGAGGACAGGCTTGTGAGAGACATGATCGTCATTGGAATTAGAGATAAGGGAGTGCAGGAAAGATTGTTAAGGGAGGCCGATATTGGACTAGACCAGGTTATCAGCCAGTGCCGTGCAGGGGAGGCGGGACGATCAAGGGCTCTAGAAATGTCAATGCAAATAAAGCAGGAAGTAGATGTAATCAAGAAAATAGAGAGAGAACAAGGAGTGAGGTCCAAGATGCTTGCCTGTACTTATTGCGGAAAAAGCCAAACAGCTAGAAATTGTCCAGCATATGGCAAGAAGTGTGCGAGTTGTAACAATTACAACCATTTTGCTGCGGTGTGTCGTACTAGGTCAATAAAAAATGAAGCGCCTAAGAAGAAAGAAAAAGGAAATAAGATAGACTCCGTTCAAAAGGGAGAGAGTGATAGTGATTGCTCAGAAGACTTTGTAGTGGATTCAGTAAGTACCTGTAAAAGTCTTCAATGGAATGAAATTGTAAACATCAATGGAACTAACATTAGGTTCAAATTAGACTCAGGGGCTGACTGTAATACTTTGTCATTGAAGGTATATGACAAAATTAAAGATAATACCAATTGTTTAGTAAGGAATTCAACTGTGTTGGTAGTTTATAATAATCAAGAGATTAAAACTGAAGGTACTGTTAAATTAAACTGTATTGTTAAAGGCAAACAGGTAAAATTAAAATTTTGCATAGTTGATTTACCAATTCAGCCGGTGATAGGGTTGCCAGCTTGTGTAGAATTAAATTTGTTGAAAAGATTGGATAGCATTGTAACTAGCGAAAAAGAAAATTTTGTAAAAGCAAACATAGAGGTGTTTTCGGGCCTAGGCAATATTGGGTCATATAGTATAAAATTAAAGGAGTCAGCACTACCTGTTATCAAACCCATTCGGAGAGTACCACAGACAAAAAAAAAATAGGTTAAAGAATACGTTAGAAAGCTATGAAAGTAGAGGTATTATAGAAAAGGTAGAGGGACCGACAGCATGGTGTAATAATCTTGTAATAGTTGAGAAACCAAATAAGTCCCTTCGACTATGTTTAGACCCAAAGGAGTTAAACAAATGCATCCTTAGAGAGAACTATCAAATACCATCTCCTGAAGAAATTTATAATTCTCTTGCAGGTAAGCAGATCTTCACAGTATTAGACATGAAAGATGGTTTTTTTCAAGTTATGTTGGATGATAAAGATAAACTGTGCACATTTGGAACGCCTTATGGTAGGTATTGCTTCAGGAGGATGCCATTTGGTATTTCATCAGCACCTGAGGTGATGCAAAGAATAAATACTGCCATTTTTAGTGATATACAGGGAGTCCATGTGTATTTTGATGATTTAATAGTGGCTGGGGACAGTTTGGTAGAGCATGACAAAATTTTAAGTCAGGTAATAGACAGAGCTAAAAAACACAATGTAAAATTTAATGAAAATAAAATACAATATAGATGTGAGACTGGGAAGTATGTAGGACTAATGTTGTCAAAATCTGGTATAAAACCAGATCCTGAACATGTGAAAGCTATAGAGGAATTAAAGCAACCCCGAAGTGTAAAGGAATTACAAAAGTTTTTAGGCATGTGCAACTATTTAAGTAAGTTTATACCACAATATTCAAAAACCACTGAACCTCTTAGAGAATTATTGAAAAAAGAAATGGGACTGGGGCACAAGTCAAGTTAAAGCCTTTGAGGAAATAAAAATGAAAATTAGTTCTGCTCCCACTTTATCAGTCTTAAAAAAAATGGGAATTTAGTATTACAAACTGACAGTTCAAAAAGTGGCATCGGAGCATGCTTATTACAAGAAGGAAGGCCATTGTCTTTCTACCATCGAGATATATGTAGTACTTATATCTCGATGCTTTCTACTCAAGATTTTATACCGAGTGTCAACAGAGATGGGCTCCCATAGAAAAAGAGTTGTTTGCGATCTGTTGTGCTATGGATAAGTATCATCAGTTTATTTATGGGCGTCATATTATCGTAGAAAGTGATCACAAACCTCTTGTAGCAATAATGAATAAGGACATTAATAAAATTTCTGCCCGATTGCAACGTATGGTTCTCAAATTGTTAAAATATAAATTTGAAATAAAGTATGTACCCGGTTCAAAAATTTATATAGCAGATTATTTGTCAAGGCATTATGACTCAAGTAATGCTCAGTTAGATCCAGTGCTAAGAGAATATGAGTTAAGTTAAATACTGGAATATGTAAACTGTTTAGCTTTACGGGGGATGTTTGATATGATTATGTTTTTATCATATTTCTGGCAACAGAACATTTTTATATTTCGTGGCAACATCAGCTCTGTACAACATGACAGGAGATAATAAAAACCCGGAGTCGTAATAATAACTGACTGTATCTTGGTATTGTATTATTTATAACTTCCTTGAACCACACCACCTCTTGTACAGAACAGGTACCACATATTTCAAGCATCAGTACGTAATTGTCATAAGCGCCATCTATATTATTGTATAACCACAGCGCTTAGCCGGACTTTTTTGTCCTTTTCATGAATGTTCATCAGACTGCATTGCTTTATAGGTCATCATCATAAGTGTTAACTTTCTTTATTTGAATATGATTATATACATATATTTCTAAGTGTTTTTAAAAGAGTGCGAGGATCATTTGGAAGAATATTATAAAACCTCTCAATTAAGATTGACAGCAAATCTTTCATGGCTATTTGATTTATGTTTTGTTTAATAACCCATAATCTCAATTGTTCACGTTTTATTTACTGTCAGTATTTTCTTCAATATCAATCGCAGAGTATGCGGAACTACTTCCTCGTGATCGCTTGTAGTTGTAGCATCACGTTCAAACACATTTTCTTGAAAATCATGTACGTAACTCAGTTTCACATTTATATGATTTTTATACTAGCATCGCCATTTGCTATCAACAACAACTGTATGAATAAGGGGTACAGAAGAGGTATTAAGCTCTATTACTCGACCTAAAGTTATACAGAAGTCACATTAGGCACTAGAAGTTCTATGATAGCGAAAAATATTCCTACTGTTCCACGTAAAGTAACATAAAAGAGTTTTGTAATTTGGTGGTACAAAAGAGTTTATGACCACCTTTGTAGATCTGGTAGCGGTAATTATTGCTTTTGTACAACTTTTAGGTCTTGGCGAGAGATTATTATCACTTGCATAGCACTTTAGGGGATTGTAGTTAATGCTTACTTCTTATCTAGATGCTATAGTTGTGAGATTCACTTAAAGCTATAACACAAGATGCTTTGCGCGTAGTAGTGTTAAAAAATGCTGCTGTATATCTTTAGCCACTAAACTCATCCTGTTATCGCCCTTGTAACTCTGTAGTATAGCTCTAAGTGAAATATTTTGCTTGTCTACACTCTTTTGTCGCAAAAAGTTGTAAGTGCTGCTGCTGTAGCGCCTTTATATCTCGTTAAGTTCTAAAACAAGCTCTAATTGACGCCTAAATGTTAGTTGGGAGCCTACGCCGCAATAGTAGCCGCTAACAAGCCTGCTGAGTCGCAAAACTCGCAGGTAAAACTAGCGGGAAATCCAAAAGGGGGTAAACGGAGCAGGTCGAAACCCCCAACAAGGTTTTGAAAAGGTAGGATCCAGAGAAGGACACGTGCGACAAGGATGGTTTCATCAAGATGGAGAACCAGAACCAGTGCGGCACCGCGCAGGCAGGACCCAACATGCTGCTGCGTCCAGCTATCCCGACGACGCAGCTGTACGTGTCCAGAGTGCACCACTCCACGAAGGTTGAAGAGATGGTGGAGTACATGCGTGTGAAGAGCAACTGGACTTTGAGGGTCGAGAAGTTGCAGTCGCGTCACAACACGAACTTCAAGTCGTTCGTGGTGCGTGTTCCGACACATCATCTGGAGAAGTTCCTCAAGGAAGTTCTGGCCGAAAGGTGTTGTGTACCGCCGGTTTCGTAGCAGGCTACATGACACCAGTCAGCGAAACACGACGCAGACACTTCGTGTGCGTTAGTTTTTAGTATAATTATAATGTTGTATGTATTTATAGTATTTCTTTATATTTACATAGTATAAAACAAAGTCGCTCCCGCTCCCTGTTAACTTAGATCTTATAAACTACGCAACGGATTTTAATGCAGTTTTCAGCAATAGATAAAATATATATATACATATACGAGTACATATAATACATGCATATATTATAGTAGAGAAAGCTTTTAACAAAAAAAAAACCGACTTCCAAAAAAAACCCTACAAAGTGAAAAATAACTTTAATTTCGGAAGTCGGGGTCGTTGGTTACTATTATTATTTTTTTTTTTTGTTTAGCCTGTGCTGTTATTATTATTATTGTATTATTATTTATTATTATAGTTATTTTTAACTTTGTAGTGTTTTTTTTAAGCCGGATTTTTTTTTTATTTTTTGCTTTTTAGTTGGTCTTTTAATAATGTATCTAAGTTACAATAGCCTAATGTCAACTTACCCATCGCCTATTACAAAATATTGCTTCTCTCAATTCCTCATGGATCCCATCATCGCAACGGGATTTTAATAAAAATGGGATTAATCTGGAAGTATATCGTTTTAAATAAAAAAATAATTTTCCAAATCAGTTTATAAATGACGGCGTAGTGAGGTAAAAAATATTAAAAAAAAATACAACCAAATTGAAAACTCTTCCTTTTTTTGAAGTCGGTTAAAAAGCCGAGAAATTCAAAGGTTTGTAATATGATGTCGTAATAAACGTATTTTTCTGCGCTTACAATGCGTGCCGCGAAAGATGAGACTTGACACACCACGTGGTTTGACATACGCAGTACACGATTTTAGGTATCTTTAGCGGTATGAGGTCTGAGGGCGGGACGGGACCGGACGTCATAGGGGCGGCGGAAAGAGCGGGGGAGGCGGGGTCAAGTCTCATCTTTCGTGGCACGCATTGTACATTGCAAACGCTGGCTAAACCTTACGACATAGATCAAATTAATGTACTAAGGAATTATATATCTTAAAAATATCTATAAAAAAGTCCGCGATGGTATATGTTTATCTCCTAAGGATAACCCACAGTAATCATTTTTATCTTTTACATATTACAAAAAAAATATGGGTTATTTACCAAGCTATTTTAAACAATACAGTATTATTTCTTATCCAATTAAATACATTAAATACGTTGTGCATTTCATGGAGATCAACATTGCCCTTTACAGCATATCATTAAAATGAATATCTTAGAAATTATCAGAGATTTAAAAAGCGGGGGCAGAGCGGCTGGCGGGGCGGTACGAAGTTCAAAGTATGGGCCTTGATGCCTGAAATAAATGGATGAATAAATACAGAGCATTACTACGAAAACTTCTATTTCTTTTCTTCTTTCTTTCTTATTTCTTTCTTCGATTTTCATTTTACCTCGCTATTATCGGTTTTATCACCATCGAAAACCATGAAAACGATAGCTTTGATGCAAAATTTAAAAATGTTCGCAGCCGCCCGTTTGGATTTTTATTTTGACCTCAGTATAGGCTTTAGCACCCTCGAAAACCATGAAAACTAGGTATCTCTCCTCTACCTGTACCTCTACCGGCCTAGACAGAGGGAGTAAATCGCATCCATGGGGCATAACGATTGTTCGTTACGAGACGATTTCTATTCTACCAGTTTATTCCTACCGCAGCCAGGCCGGTTAAAAGTGTCATTTCGGGCGAGTAAATACGTGCAAATCGACTAATAAAATAAGCCATAATTGGCTTTGAGTATTTTGCGTGCGTTAGGTAGGTATTTACATAGGTACTATCATTGCGCTGCAGTAATTGCAGCGGTTTTCCATACCGAATATAAAAGTCATTTCCCAGGAATTATTTCTATTCCATGTTGTCAAATCAAAATTACCAACCCGCCGCCGCGCACCGGCGCGGCGCGGGCGCCACGCTAGTGGCACTGTGGCAGTGCGCGTCACACTTGCCCCGAGCGCAACCAACCTGTCCGCGCGTGGTTCCATCTGCTGCGCACCCGGCGCGCGTCACATTCGCGCCACCTCGCACGTGCTCTCCATCCGACACGGTGTCCCGCGCTATTACTACACTATGCCATTCCTATTATCCCGTGTGCCACGCGATTTCCAACCCTAACGACACCTCTTCAAAGTTTATACTCTCGTTACCCTCTAACAGTTTGTCTGTTGAATTATAGACTTTATTGCGTCAGTTATAGAAGTTATAGTAAAAGACGCAGGTATCGCTGTGTCCCGTGCAGCGTTTTGATAAACGGTGAAGGGGATGTAAATAATGCGTTTGGCGTCGCGGTCGCGAACAATTAAGATTGATACGGTGTGATGACATTATAATATCGTTTTGATGCGGGGCGCGTTTGTATGAGTTAGTTAAGAGCATTAGTTATTTTATTTGCTAAAAGTGAGGCCGGCTGGGCGGCGGCGCACGTGCGGCGCTGTCTCCGCTGAGTGCCGGGGCTACAATAACAAACCGTCATGCACTGCTTGTCGCGGTGATCTTACTTGACGAGATCATGTTGAGCTTATTTAAAAAAAAAATATGTTTAAATCCCCAACTATTACGCCTGTCATTAACTCAAGTAATTGAGATGTCATGAGCAGGTTGATGTGAGCTCGCCTCACTAATTATTACCTACCTACTTATACAGTATGTTAACTAACAGAGGGCGTTCCCGTTAACCCGCAATAGTATAGCATCCATACATGCTAAAAAAAATATTACCATTCGAAAATAAAATGTTTTTATTTTTTTTATATTAAAATATTCACTAAAAATCGTAAATTGATACTCTATTTATTTAATTAATTCTAATTTATTTAATTAAATAAATTCCGACATTGCTGTCCTTCAAGTACGCGTGTACAGAGTGTTTCTTTAACGTATCAATTTACGATTTTTAGTGAATATTTTAATATAAAAAAAAATAAAAACATTTTATTTTCGAATGGTAATATTTTATTTAGCATGTATGGATGCTATACTATTGCGGGTTAACGGGAACGCCCTCTGTTAGTTAACATACTGTATATAATTTCAATTTCATGGTTTCAAGAGGTTGCCTATGTGTTTAGACGCTTATGTTAATGAGAGGATAATTTAATGAGAGGTATTGAACGGCGTAGCCTACAGACGATCTACTACTAGTACAAGTGAACACGTGCTGGGGTTCACCGCATCGTTGATCACGGCCGAGATGCTACTTTAGATAGTCCGGAGCACGTTAATGTTGTTTAATGCAACTTTGCAATCGCCGGAATAGATCGCTGTGTTGCAAATCGCACGTGTTTAGATTGAGTGCACGATAATCAGCGGGCTCGCAGTTTGATGCTAATAGAATAATCACGATAACGCGCCTGCGCCCTGCGTCACGCCGCGGCGCCGGCACCCCAGCCCCGCGCCCCCCCGCCCTCCGGCTGGTGTAGGTCTTGCAATTTTAACTAAGTAACAGCTGCTTGTTGCACTTGTTATTCCGTCCCATTTAAAATTCTCAAGTTAGGTAGGTGTGGTAATGTAGGTCGAAGTAGTACGTACAAAGAGATTTAAGATAGGTTTTAATGTCTTTGAGTACGTTGTATCACCTGGTAGCTTGACAGGCGCGCGGTGCGGGAGCGGGCGCGGCCAGTGCGCCGAGTCAATATTGTCTCGTCGCGAGCACATTAGTACGACGAGCGGCACGTGGCCGCTGTCCTGTCCCTGCGCGCCTGCAGCCGTAGCATAGTGGTGGTGCGCGGACTATCACGAACTCCGCGAAGCACGCACTCTATATTAAACTCTTTCCTCCCTGCATACTGCTCGTTTTGCAATGAACTCGGTCGTTGTTTATGCAGCTGGGCTCCTCCCGTTTCGATGTTGCGGATTCTTTTCACATCGCCTCCGTACAATACAATAATAATCTAAAGAGCTTAAATGTAACAATTTAGAGCACTTAATGAAAGAACGATATGTGTAGGCACCTAATATTGTATTATATGAATTTAAACAGTTGTGTTCGTAGGCCGGGTTCTCAGATAAAATAAATAAGATATCTCATCTCAGCTACAATCATTTTAAAAATTACTTGTAGGTAGGTACATAGGTTAGGCGAGTACCTAAATTATATAACAAATAAAATAAACTTACACAATATTTTATTACAACTAGTTCAAACTTATTAGGAATGTTAATTACAAATGAACTAATCCCTGCAAGGAGCGTCGCTGACTCTCCCGGGCCCGGCCAGCACTATGTTGTTGTAGCCACGTTTTGGACTGCACAGTGCACGTACGCAATTATGGGCAATGATACTAATACAAATCACATTAATATTATATTATAAAAGCGAAAGGTTGTGAGTGTATGTTTATTGTTTGTTACTTCTTCACGCTCAAACGGCTGGACCAGTTTTGATAAAATTTTGTATGGAGGTAGCTGACGCCCTGGATTAACATATCGATACCTCTGGGCTCAAAGGGCGTATAGCACATTTTGGGCATTTTGAAATTTTATACTATTCTTACTCAGTTTTTGATTCTCAATCGATCTGTTTAATCCACGTGGCGAAATTCGAAAAATTTTTTCGAATACAACCTCATAATTTTCGTAACGTAAACACAACTTATCGGAAGATTAGGGGCATAAGGAACATATTGCTGCCTCCACAATAATTGGCAAGTTGTATTACCTAAACTAATTATGGTTGAAGATTTTGGGTGTAAAGATCGTAATTTTACAAATTGTCTCTTACTTCTTCGTTCGAAAAGTAATATTGCTCTTTACCTCCTTAAAAAAATTCAAATAAAAATATATATATATATATACGCTATACGACCTACATTTTATTATAAAATCAAGATACCTAAGAGACCTGATTATAAAGCTTAAAACTGATGAAGCAGATTATAACAAATACGCCTGATTACATAGCTACTATATTATATACTACTTGAAAAATTAAGGGACCTGATTCTAATCAGGTCCCTTAATTTTTCATGTAGTCATCACTTCTAAGTGATGAAGAAAATTAAAAATTATGTGACCTCAATACAAATTTAATAACTTTTAGTATTTTATTGTTTTTTTTTTTCCAATAGAAAAGTCAAATAAACTATGTTTATTTCTCATCATAATTTTAATAATAATAATAATAACCCCATCGCCGTATCTCTACGTTGGCGTCGTGGTGGGGCTAGCGTGCTCCGAACTCTAGGCCTGTGCCGGAAGAGTTTACTTTGCCGGAACAGGTCTAAGGTGAGGAGCCAGACCAAGAGAGATACAGAAACCCGCAGGGCAGCATGTGGCGAGCTGTTGGGCAGTAGCGACCCCACGGACCTTATCTCCTGGGAGAAGTCTTGTTCCTCATCTCTGGCTTGCCTTTATTGGCCGGCTGGAGTGAACAATGACGAGGAACAGAGCTCCCACCTCATTCTTGCCTTTATTGGCCGGCTTGAGTGGAGATTCGCAAGAGCAAACGTGCTCGGATGAAGGAAGTGTTCCAGTAAGATGCTGGTAGGGATCTTGACCGTACTTCCGGGATTGTCCTGATAGCCGTGGAATACCTCTCCACTCCTCATAAGCACCTCAGGACATGTTGCCCCCTTGTTGCTACGTCACTATGTGCTAGCGACCGTTTCCGGGGGCCCATTATTGAGTGTGCAAGTCACCCCCTGCCATTTTATCCGTGTATATATAAAACATTGATCAGGCAGGGGTCATAGATCTTCCATAGTTCTTGGTAACCAGTCCACTTTAGCCACCCAAACCCATAGTCTAACTTTTTATTTTTCCATATCCTGCAATAGCCTTACACCAACCGGGGGTTATCCTTGGGTGCATTTGCATAGTGCATACAGGGATAATCGTCGGCTGGTGCCGCATTTCATTAAAATTTACAAAGGGGCCTGAGTTGGCTTCGGCCCCTCGTATGCCTTCCAAAGGACCGGGACCCCATGGTCCCGAGATATGAAAAATAAAAATAATAATAATAAGTAAGTGGGCAACACTGATACGTCAACAACGTAAATTTTTCTTTCTTATCTTATATTTTCCTGTTTTTATTAATTTCCTGACTTTATTGATATCATAAAAAACCTTTTGGAATAATAAATATTAAATCTACAGACAAAACCAAAAATAAAATGAAAAAGCTCTACAAACATAGAAAAATTAAAAATGACGGCTGTCAAATTTGGCCTCCGAACAAAATACTCGTAAATCTGTGAAGATAATGAAGACAATAATAGAATGTTGACGAGATCAGCAGCACGCCGTGCACATCTACCACCTCCGGACTCGTCGCTCAGCCCCGCCCCGCCGCCGCCGGAATCCAGCCCCATCGAGAGTGCTGTGACACCGGCCGTGGCAGTTGCGTCGAGATCGAGCGACGAATATTTTTCCCCGCCGACGTCGCCAACACCCGTACGTCGGCAGGGGAGAGGCCGGCCACCGAGAAGCTTGGGGCTTAGGGGCCATCCGGCCCCGAGCCGGGTCACCAAACCAACCGTACCAGTCTGGCAACGCAGGATCGAGGGTCGTATTGATAGGGCCAGGGTACTCATCGGCAAACTATACTGCTTCAGGGAGGGTAATACACGACCACGAGTGATGCGGTTTGTAAGGCGGGCATTCTCGGGGACTGGAATCAACCCTCGAGAATACATGTCCCGTGTCACGGAGCGCATCGACTTCCTGAAGCAGAAAGTTTGTGCATGGGCGAGCCGAATTCGGCGGTATAAGCGGCGGGTTGATCGATGCACGCAGAATCGCATGTTCCAGAGCGATGAAAGGTGGGTATATAGAGCTTGGGAGCGACCTGAACAAAATGTGATAGATGTATGCCGCCCGAATGATGCCGCCACAAGTGCATTCTGGCGCAGCATCTGGTCGGTACCCGTTTGTCACACTGAGGCTGGCTGGATGCAGGATATCGAGCGAGTGTGTGAGACTATACCAGTAATGGATGCAGTCATAATTATGCCATCAGACGTTACCAGAGCGGTCCGTCCTTTACCGAATTGGAAATCGCCGGGACCGGACGGACTGCACAACTTCGGGTTGAAATGGCTAATCAGTTCACACACTTGCTTGGCATCTCAGTTCCAGTCATCCTTAGAGTCTGGGTCGCTACCACAGTTTCTAACAACAGGCGTCACTCACCTGCTCCATAAGTCAGGTAGTCCCACGGAACCCAGGAATTATAGACCGATCACGTGTTTGTCGACGGTTTATAAACTTCTTACATCAATTTTGAGAGTGAAAATTAATACGCACATTGAGAATAACTCGATTATGTCTGCCTCTCAAAATGGATGTAGGAATGGATCCCGCGGTACTAAGGAGCTACTCCTCATAGACATGGCCATTAGCCAACAGGTTCAGCGATCCCGCAAGGATCTGTCAACATGTTGGATAGATTACAAGAAGGCCTACGACTCGGTGCCACATACATGGCTCATGAGGGTGCTGGAGTTGTACAAAATAGATGCAACTCTACGCACCTTCCTTGAGTCGTGTATGGGGCAGTGGAAGACAGTACTTCGTTATCCAGGATGTCGACAGATCCAGGGGAATGATGGTGTGATACTTCCTGGCCGCGCCACAGTGGAAAATCAAAGAAACACGTTTCTAGATAAATTGTACCCTTTATGTACTTTAAGGTACATGTAGTGAAAAAAATTGTACCTCAAAGAATTATGAAATATAATGAAGTTTTGGTGGCGCGGCTGGGGAGTATACTTCCTGGCCGCGCCACCATGGTTTTTGTAAACTATTAGGCGTACCCGGACATAGTGTACACTAAAGAATTGTACCAAAATTGTACTTTTCCGTACGCTATAAAGAGATTCAAAAATTTTATTACTTTAGAAATTATAGCCTTGTGTTGGTGGCGCGGCTGGGGAGTATACTTCCTGGCCGCGCCACCATGGTTTTTGTAAACTATTAGGCGTACCCGGACATAGTGTACACTAAAGAATTGTACCAAAATTGTACTTGTCCGTACGCTATAAAGAGATTCAAAAATTTTATTACTTTAGAAATTATAGCCTTGTGTTGGTGGCGCGGCTGGGGAGTATACTTCCTGGCCGCGCCACCATGGTTTTTGTAAACTATTAGGCGTACCCGGACATAGTGTACACTAAAGAATTGTACCAAAATTGTACTACCCAAAAACATAATAATATTACGGAATACTGTAATATATTAAGAGAAAACATCAAAACAAACTTAAGCGCATCAGCAGATTTGTTGATCTTTGTACCTACTGGATGTGGCCTCCAAATTAGAAGTACGTACTGGAATTATCTCGGTGGGATGGTTGTATAACTTGCGCAGAAGGGCGAGAAATAAGCAACACAATACGAATCGATATGCATAACAAGAAAAATTTACCTTCAGGAACAAGATAAGAACTTGGTGGGTACTTAGGTATTAGGGACGGTTAGCAACGAAAATCGTCAACATTGTTACTTTTGCGTGTCAATAACTATGATTTCGAAAACTGAAATGTTGATCTACTTCGTCGTTAACTATATCTACCTACAGTACAAAAAGTTAATCAAAAAATCGGTTGTCTGTAAAGTCGGTTTACGGGCGATAGTTTAACGTGAAAACGTCATAACAAAACATTAATGAAATTGCCGAACGCGGAGGCCGATTCGGCAGCGTTCGACATCATCTGTCTCTCATCGCTCGTACCGCGCTCTCGCTTGCACTTCAAGCCGCCATGGAACGCTACAGAGCAAGGCCGCGAGGTAACGCTACATGAGTCATGTTTTTTCGTGTGTGCAGCCAGCTTCATCGATTTATTAGAACGTTGTCACGTCAAAAAGTTTAGGTACCTAACGAAACTATGATAAAAAACATATAAGTCTGAACCTGCTTTATATACATTGGCCTCCAAAAGCTAGTTGGCATTTTTACACTGCAGCTGTTACACTCCACATTAAGATTTAAAATTCTAGTTCCAAATGTTGGAACTGTACACTATAACGTTGTTATTTACTATTTCAACCTATGATTTACCATAAAAAATAATCAAGTAATCCCTCAGGATTACCTGATTAATTTTGTATTTTAAATCATAATGTGGCATGGCATCACAGCTGAAGTGGAAAAATGTCAACTGACTTTAGCAGGCCACTGTATATTTATTATACGTATCTACCGATAGATAATCAGTCAGATTATTAATAGAAACGGTATGGTATTTTTATCGTTTTGTCTTTCACCAAATTCAAGAAACATGAATGTATCACATGAGCATTTGGTGGCCCTGAAAAGGGCCGTTTGTTTTTGTCCTGCCTGCCATCATACGTCTTTAATTTATTGTGTACATAATACAATGCACCATTTATATTTTATGTACGTTTTAGTACTGTTACCGTGTTAGAATTTCGTTCGTTAGTGTCAGAATTTCGTTTAAATTATAATTTAAACGAAATTCTGATATTTCAGTTAGATGATATAGATTTGATTGATACAAATGATATTCCAAACAGTTTATCTTTACAGCAAAAAACATATGCTTTGGTGTCAGTCATAGAGTATTTACCTAATATGCGCCACTACAGAGCATTGTGTAAGCGTAATGGCAGATGGGAATGCTACGATGACCTAAACAACTCGGTAACAGTACTAAAACGTACACAAAATATAATGGTGCATTGTATTATGTACACAATAAATTAAAGACGTATGATGGCAGGCAGGACAAAAACAAACGGCCCTTTTCTGGGCCACCAAATGTTCATGTGATTCATTCATGTTTCTTTAATTTGGTGAAAGTTAAAACGTTAAAAATACCATGCTGTTTCTATTAATAATCCGACTGATTACCTATCGGTAGATACGTATAATTATATACAGTGGCCTCCTAAAGTTAGTTGACATTTTTCCACTTCAGCTGTGATGCCATGCCACATTATGATTTAAAATACAAAATTAATCAGGTAATCCTGAGGGATTACTTGATCACTTTTTATGGTAAGTCATAGGTTGAATTAGTAGATAACAATGTTATAGTGTACCTACAGTTCCATCATTTGGAACTAGAATTTTAAATCTTAATGTGGTGTGTAACAGCTGCAGTGTAAAAATGCCAACTAGCTTTTGGAGGCCAATGTATATAAAGCAGGTTCAGACTTATATGTTTTTTATCATAGTTTCGTTAGGTACCTAAACTTTTTTGATTAACTTTTTGTACTTTAGGTAGATATAGTTAACGACGAAGTAGATCAACATTTCAGTTTTTGAAATCATAGTTATTGACACGTAAAAGTAACAATGTTGACGATTTTCGTTTCTAACCGTCCCTAATACCTAAGTACCTACCAAGTTCTTATCTTGTTCCTGAAGGTAAATTTTTCTTGTTATGCATATCGATTCGTATAGTGTTGCTTATTTCTCGCCCTTCTGCGCAAGTTATACAACCATCCCACCGAGATAATTCCAGTACGTACTTCTAATTTGGAGGCCACATCCAGTAGGTACAAAGATCAACAAATCTGCTGATGCGCTTAAGTTTGTTTTGATGTTTTCTCTTAATATATTACAGTATTCCGTAATATTATTATGTTTTTGGGTAGTACAATTTTGGTACAATTCTTTAGTGTACACTATGTCCGGGTACGCCTAATAGTTTACAAAAACCATGGTGGCGCGGCCAGGAAGTATACTCCCCAGCCGCGCCACCAACACAAGGCTATAATTTCTAAAGTAATAAAATTTTTGAATCTCTTTATAGCGTACGGACAAGTACAATTTTGGTACAATTCTTTAGTGTACACTATGTCCGGGTACGCCTAATAGTTTACAAAAACCATGGTGGCGCGGCCAGGAAGTATACTCCCCAGCCGCGCCACCAACACAAGGCTATAATTTCTAAAGTAATAAAATTTTTGAATCTCTTTATAGCGTACGGAAAAGTACAATTTTGGTACAATTCTTTAGTGTACACTATGTCCGGGTACGCCTAATAGTTTACAAAAACCATGGTGGCGCGGCCAGGAAGTATACTCCCCAGCCGCGCCACCAAAACTTCATTATATTTCATAATTCTTTGAGGTACAATTTTTTTCACTACATGTACCTTAAAGTACATAAAGGGTACAATTTATCTAGAAACGTGTTTCTTTGATTTTCCACTGTGGCGCGGCCAGGAAGTACCACACGAATGATGAGCCTGTATGGATTAAGCGGGGAATATTTCAGGGCGACAGTTTGAGTCCACTTTGGTTCTGCTTAGCCCTGAATCCTCTAAGTACACTACTGGAGGATTCAGGTCTAGGTTATCGGTTGAGGAGAGATGGTCAGGTCATATCTCACCTCCTTTACATGGATGATTTGAAACTCTTTGCCCCCAACAAATTGCGTCTGATGGAACTACTGAAGGTAACTGAAACTTTCAGTAGCGCCATCAGGATGGAATTTGGTGTGGACAAATGTGCAGTCATGCATGTAAAGCGAGGGGAGATTATGGAATCCGAGGGAATTCAACTCTCGGATTCCATAAACCTCAGATCCCTCTCCTCTTCCGAAAACTATAAGTATTTGGGTATGTCGGAAGCGTTAGGCATCAATGATGCTGACATGAAGCAATCATTGAAGGATCATTCTTTTGTCGCCTGAAGAAGGTATTAAATAGTCTTCTTTCGTGCGGAAATAAGGTGCGCGCCTTCAACGGTTGGGTCATGCCGGTTTTGATGTACTCTTTCGGCATACTCAAATGGACTCAGACCGAACTCGACGCCCTGGATAGAAGAGTCCGTACACTACTGACCGCAAACCGGATGCATCACCCACGATCATCGGTGATGAGACTGTATATCCCGCGGAATTGTGGGGGTCGAGGCTTTTTAAATGCGAAGACCCTCCACAACCGCGAGGTGTGCAGTCTCAGGGAATATTTTTTAAAAGCCGAAGTGGGTATGCACCGTGATGTGGTCGCAGTGGACAAGGGGCTCACCCCGCTCTCCATGGCTAAAGAGAACTGGCGGAAACCTGTAGTACTTTCTACTGATGACCGCAAGAAGATATGGCAAAGCAAGGAGCTTCACGGACGCTTCTATCGGGCTCTTCACGAGCCCGGTGTAGATTTCTTAGCGTCCGTATCCTGGCTACGTTTTGGTGACCTTTTCGGGGAAACTGAAGGTTTCGTCTGTGCAATTATGGACGAAGTTATCTTAACGAATAACTACCGGAGACATATTATGAAGGACGGGACGGTTGACTTGTGTCGGGCATGCCACCGTCCGGGTGAGTCTATCAGACATATATTATCTCTGGTTGTTCTCGTCTGGCTAACGGCGAGTACTTGCACAGGCATAACCAAGTAGCCAGGATTATTCAACAGCAACTTGCTTTGAAATATAAACTTGTGGATTCTGAAGTACCGTATTACAAGTATGTGCCCGACCCAGTTCTTGAAAATGACCATGTTACGTTGTACTGGGATCGGTCTATCATTACTGACAGGACTATTGTTGCCAATAAGCCTGATATAGTGGTGATAGATCGATTAGCGCGCCGCACAATGATTGTCGATATTACCATTCCACATGACGGGAACCTCGTGAAAGCTGAGAAAGAGAAACAAATTAAATAACTCGACTTAGCACTCGAGGTTGTTGACATGTGGAATGTGAGCTCGGCTATCATTGTGCCGATTGTCGTATCGGCCAATGGACTGATGACCGAAAGTCTCAATCAACATCTATCGAGGCTCTCGTTAGGCGGTTGGATCAAGGGCCTGAATCAGAAGGCAGTAGGTACTCCTCGATACGGCTCGCATTGTGAGGAGGTTCCTGTCTCTGGAGCCCTAACCACCGGTAGCTTGGACCCTGATCCCGACACCGGCGGACAACTATTTTTTTATATTTTTAAATGTTTTTTATACTTATTTTTATATTTTAAGAAATATTTAAAAATGTAATTAAATAAGTAAAGTAAATAAATAAACGAAATAATAATAATATTTATTTGCATAAAAACACGGTATAAAAAGATGGTAAAAGTACAATGTAGAACACAACATGTTTTGCCAATATAACAATAAGCATGCAAATTTTTCAGTATGTAACTGACATTAACATTGTTTCTCAATGAAATCCTTAACACTATAAAAACTATTAACACAACCATTATATTTTATTTTTAAATAACTTAGTATTTAAATTTTTGAGATCATTTGGTAACTTATTATATAAACGTACGCACATTTCAAGGCAGCTTTTATTATATTTAGTTAGCCTTGGAATCTCACTTAGTACGAGCCTGTTGGGGTCTCGTCGGTTTCGGACATTAATCTCATCTGCTTTCACAAATAAATTTTGATGCTTTCTGACAAATATACATATCTCATAGATATAAAGAGACGGTAACGGTAACAAACCAAGTTTTTTGAATACAGGTCTACATGATTCGTCTGGTTGGAGTTGTTTAGTTTCTATTATTCTCTTTTTATTTCTATTAAAAACTCAATTAGAAGATTAAATAAAGCCACTCTCATAGCAAACCAAGAGCTATTCAATTTACATTCAAAAAATCATTTTAGTTTATTAGACAGAACAGTGAAGATGACGTTCAAACGCAATACACTAATAATTATGAAAAACAGCATTAAAAAGGTCAGTAATAAAATAAAAAAGAACAAAAATACAAAGAGAGTAAACTTAGTTACCAAACAAAGCAGTTAATTGAAGAGAGACAACAATTTGCTATGTACACACCAGAACAGAAAGCAGTAGACCGACTTGTTAAACGCAGTATTCGTAAAGACTTAAGAAACCGTAACACACACCTCATAAATATTGCTTTAGAACAAAACACCTCACTAAAATCAGCCAAAAAAACAAGCAAAGAACGACCTACAATTGCGTGTTTAAAGGATTGTGCACGTGTGAAACAGAATGACAGTGACAAAATCTTGAACATTTGTACAGAATTTTATAAGCATCGTGAAACCGACTATACAACCTAACGCAACTGTATATTTGTGCTCCGATAACATTCCATCTTTCAGAGGCTGGGAAGTTCACAAGACACTACGGAGCATGAAGTAAGAGCCCAGGTGACGATGGCGTAACCACTGGAGCCTCAAAATAAGAGAGCCTGTCCTTCTTCCACATGTTACAAATTTTTCAACAGTATTTTAAACACCGGAATTCTGCCACGCACATTTTGTCACTCTTTGATTATTCTTCTCTACAAAAAGGTAGACAAAACAGACATAAACAGTTACCGTCCTATCAGTCTAGTGACACACCTGTACACAGCTTTCATTAAAGTAATCGAGAACAGAATAGCCAGAACCCTCGACAAACATGAGCCCCTGAACAGGCCGGATTTCGTCGCGGCCTTTCTACTACTGACCACCTCCTCCATCAACCAGGTTCTCGAGAAACATACAGAGTTCCAGCTCCCGCTTTATATTTCATTTATAGATTACTAGCTTTTGATAGCATCAGCCATACCCCAATTTTCAACGCCTTACAAAATCAAGAAATAGACACCACGTACATATTTTGATAGAAACAGCACCGCAACTATTAAAATGACAAACAGACTGCAGACTTACGATAATTGCTCTTCGAACTTGTGAATTTATTTATAATCATGGCAACCTCATCATCATGGGGATGCTGCACCGGTGTGAACAGGAAAGATAGCGACCAGTTTATTAAGTTCATAATATGTAACTTGAATTATCACTTTGATTGTATATCTGTGCCGAATATTCCTGCCGCCTCCGATGAATACTGTAAATGGACTTGCTCGAGTTGTACCAATCTGATCCCTAACCCTTCAAATAAAGATTGCACGCCTGCTCGCAATGTATCCACCACTAGGGGTAATAAAAGACCTGCCCTGAATTCCCCTCCCGAGAATAAATCAGTGACCAGCTGTGACGTTCGAGAAATTGTGCAAGACGTTATCAAAAGAGAGCTTGCTGCTATGTTACAACAATTAAATAACTCTATTGTAAGTACTATCAATAAGGAGTTAGAACCAATAGGGAAAGAGGTGAGAGAATTGAGCGTATCGCTTAATTTACATACTAAGCAGTTCGAGGAGTTCCAATCTGAACATATTGCCTTAAAGAATACAGTGAGGGAATTAAAGGAGGAGAATACCCAATTGAAAAGCTCTTACTCAGCGTCTTAATTATTTGGAGCAGCAAGCGCAGTCCAACAACCTTGAGATACAATGTTTTCCTGAACATAAACAGGAAAACTTATACACCGTTGTTAAACAGCTGGGTTCTGTAGTCAATTGTGAGTTGAAGGATAGCGACATTCTGCACTGCACCCGCACTGCTAAGCTCCAAGCTGATAGTTCTCGACCTCGTTCTGTTGTGGTTCAGCTCGCCTCACCGTGAATTCGAGATCAGCTATTGGCCGCCGTCATAAATTACAACAAAAGTAATAGAACCAACAAGCTTAATAGTGCAGACTTTGGACTTGCTGGTGAAAAATCCCCGATTTATATTGTGGAACATTTATCTTCTTCTAATAAGTCTCTTCATGCTGCTGCAAGGCTCAAGGCAAAGGAAAATGGGTATAAGTACGATTGGGTGAGAAATGGCAGGATTTTTGTGAGAAAGGCTGATGGCGAGAGACATATTTTGATCAAGAATTTGGACACTATAAATAAGATTATGTAACATTGTAAGCTTTTTTCTCATTATATGTTTTTTTTTTTGCTTGCTATATGGAACTACTTAAAAACTAAATTCAATTCCTTAAAATTATATTACCAAAATAGCCGTGGCCTACGAAAAAAGTCTCATGTTTTCTATCGGAATTTATGTTGTAACGACTTTGATGTAATAATATTGTCAGAGACTTAGCTTAATAGTTCTGTTCTGAGCAGTGAGCTGTTTGACGACAGGTACGTTGTCTATAGAAGGGACAGGGAAAATACAAATTTAATGGGAGGAAAAAAAGAAGGAGGAGGGGTTCTGATAGCTATTAAGAAAAGCATGAAGTCTAAACGAGTAAAAGACTGGGAAAGTAATTGTGAAGATCTCTGGGTTACAATAGAAATACCATGGGCACGAAACGTCAGTCGAATAGCTCTCTGCGCAGTATACTTACCTCCGCCAGTACGTCGCTGTACTTTAGAACAATTTTTGAATTCTTGTAGTGCGGCCTTTGAACAAATAACTGACTGCGACGTTTGTCTAGTGGGTGATTTTAATTTGGGTAACATCGATTGGAAAGGCGTGGATGGCACCGGAATAGTGTTGGATTATGCGGTATCAACGAACTTTTGCTGGATTTTACTTGTGTAAACATGTTGAAACAGTGTAACTTTATTAGGAATACTACTGGTCATATATTGGATCTTGTGCTGTCAACAATACTGCTATGTTGTGTAGATGAAAGTGTGTATCCTCTAAGTAATGTGGATTAACATCACCCCCCACTTGACATTGTTATTTCGTTTGACAGGGAAGCAAGGCTCCCCTACAATCTAGCAAAGGCGAGTCCTGACTTCCATATGGCGGATTATCATCCTATTTGTAACTTCTTAAAAGATTTAGACTGGAATTCATTATTCGGTGAACAAAGTGATGTTAATGGGATGCTAGAAGTCTTCTACGATGTTCTTGGTACCGCGATACAACAATTTTTGCCATTACGTGAACCTAAAAGCCGAAAATTCCCGACATGGTTTAGTCGTACATTGATAAAAATGCTTAACGAAAAGAATAAGATTAGGAAGCGCTTCAAGAAATATAAGAAATATAGAAGATGCAATAGAGTTAAAACTAATTAGTAAACGTTGTGAAAATCTCGCTTCTATTTGTTATAAGGATTACACGAAACATCTAGAAGACGAATTAGCTTCTAACCCCAAGTTACTTTGGACTTATCTAAAGGCGAAACGAGGAGGTTCAAGTGCTTACCCCTTGACCATGATCGACGGAACTACCACTACGTCTGACGGAACAAAAGTGTGCGACTTATTTGCAGACTATTTTTTGTCCGTTTATAGCCCTAATAATGGGGGTGTTGAATACAATTGTGAATTCTTACAATTTCTGGAAAATAATAGTTTGTGTCTAACTACCCCAGTTATTTCTTGCGAATCCCTCCACCAGAAATTAAAGAGCCTTGATCCAAAAAAAGGGGCTGGGCCGGATGGAATACCTCCAGTATTTATTGTGGCATTTTTGTCTGAGCTGGTTTACCCACTTATGTTGATTTATAACAAATCATTGACCGGTATATTTCCTTCAAGGTGGAAAATTGCAAAAGTTATTCCGGTTCACAAATCAGATGACAATAATGACGTAACCAATTATAGGCCTATTTCAATTTTATCTTCGTTCGCCAAAATTTTTGAGTCTCTGATATGCCCATATATTCAGGATCATTTAAAGATTACTTAGGTGACAAAAATATTGTATTTTAATGACATCAAAGGTCCGGATAGTAAAATATAATGTAATATATATTATATGTTGGACGTAATTAATCATAAATTTGATATAATGTTGCACATAAATAATTTATAATTGATGAATTAGATATAATTTCTGGATTTCATTTCATTTTATTTTCATTTTCATTTTTCATTTTTAATTTGTATGACATTATTATTTTTAATTCCTTATTTTGTTGACTGATCTGTAAGTTAAAATTCTTGTTTTATATTTGCACACCTTATATGGTTATTAACAGTGGGTGTACCATTTGACCGTTTATAACATCCACTGAACCTGTTTTATGCAAATAAATGATTTGATTTGATGTATTTAAGCGAACATCAACACGGATTTGTTAGGACCCGTTCTACTAGTACAAATTTGGTACCTTTTATAGAACTTCTTACAAAGGCTATCGATGCAGGCTATCAAGCTCACGTTATTTATACGGACTTCAGCAAAGCGTTTGACAAGGTATCCCACAAAATCTTAATTATTAAATTGCGCGCCTATGGCATCTCTGGGTCTTTGATGGAGTGGTTAAGTTCGTATTTAACGGATAGATTGTTCTTTGTTGTCGTTAATGGTTATCAATCAACCCTACAATGCATTTCTTCCGGTGTTCCCCAGGGTTCACACTTGGGACCTGTTTTGTTTGTTTATTTTATAAATGATATTCCAAGGTGCTTTCTACACTCCGACGTTTTTATGTATGCTGACGATTTAAAGTTTTTGCGAATTATTAAGGCTGAGGAAGACTCATTACTGCTGCAAAGTGACCTCGATCGTCTTGTTCTATGGTGTATCAGTAACGGAATGGAACTGAATCCCAAAAAATGTTACCATGTTAAATTTACAAGAAGGAACATCCCAATTGGCAGTAATTATCATATTATATCCGGTGAAAAAATTAAGGAAGTGGAAACAATAAGGGATCTTGGCGTATTGTTTGACAAGAAATTAACTTTCACGCCACATCTCGATAATATTATAAAAAGAGCATCGAAAATGTTAGGGTTCGTCCTAAGAAATTGCAAGACCTTTCGTCACAATAGAACAAAAATACTACTTTATAACAGTCTCATTCGTAGCATCCTGGAATATAATAGTGTAGTTTGGCGCCCTGACTACGCAACGCATTCATTGCGACTTGAGCGTGTCCAGAAACGGTTCGCTTGGCACCTCGCATTTTCCATCGCCAAAAAATACTTTCTTATAATAAAAGACTTAAGCATTTTAACATGATTTCTTTGGAGAGACGTAGACACTTTTAAGTGATGTAATTTTTGCCTATAAAATCATTAAACATAAAATAGACAGCCCCAACCTGCTTGCTCTTTTCAGTTTTCGTTCACCCTCTAGAATTCCGCGTAGTGCCATCACGCCCCTTTGTCCACCTTTTAGAAGAACAGTTTTGGGCGCCAATTCACCCTTTGCAAGAATGTGTAAGGCAGTGAATGGCTACAGTGATTTTATTGATCTCCACTTTGACTCTCTTGCTAAACAGAAAGCCATCCTGTATCGTTTACCGAGCAACCCTTAATCCTAGTCAATTATTATGAATGTGTAAATTTTACCACTTTTAAAAATTTATCAATTTTATATTTTATTTTTACCAATGTTATCAATTTCTATCAATCAATTTTAATTTTTTGTCGTTAATTTTAATCCTCGTTTATTTATGTTTATTTCATATCTATGCATGGCCGATGTTAATTCATTTTTAATTTATGAATGTTTTTATATTTTTTTTATTTTTACTTAATTTCTTATCAATTTTATTAATGATACAATGTCAACCTCTACCAATTTTATAATTTTTAATCAGAATTTCCAATTTGAATTACATTTAAATGTAACTATTTACCGAAGTTACCAATTTATCAATATTAGCGCTTATTACTAAGTTAGCTTATTTCTATGATTCATTGTTTTAAGCATGTTGTGTTTACCTATAAGTAATTGATGCACTGTTATTTTTACTTTTAAAAATGTATTATGTGGTTGTATTAGTGTAATTAATTGTTGGTGAACCTAATAAAATAAAAAACAATTCTAAGACATGAACTTCTTTCCAGATCAATAAAGGAGTTAAGCAAGGAGACTAGATGTCTCCGAAATTATTTACAGCAATTCAGGAGGAAGTCTTCAGAAAGCTAGTAGCAAGCTGGGCAGTAAAAGGCATTATGGTTGGACAAAAGAGATTATCCAATCTCTATTTTGCCGACGATATTATCCTTTTTTCGTCTTCAGTCTCCGAGCTGATTCAGATGCTAGAAGATCTCAGCACGGCAAGCCTAGAGGTCGGACTTCAAATGAATATGTCAAAGACCAAGTTGATGACGAACAGCGTGCATCGCAGGCACCGGTGGCGATGTAGACCGTGACGGGTGGGGAGGTTAAATATGTCGATTTGTATTCTATCTTGGTCAAATAGTCTCTTCCAGACAAGACCAAACAAAGAAGTGGCAAGGCGCACCGAAAGTGCCTCGAAGGGCTACTGGCCCATGAAAGATCAAATGAAGGGCTCTCTTCATTGTCCCTTCAAGAGAAGACTCATCGACATGTGTATTCTTCCTATCCTCACGTATGGTTCTGATAATTAAGCAGAGGTCCACGCTCGAGGTTTGCCAGAGAGCTATGGAACGGATTATTCTGTGTATTAAACTTGTGGACCGGGCTAAGAATACAACAATCCGTTCCATCACTAAAATAACTGATGTCACTCGGAAAGCTGCCACGCTTACATAGAATTGGGCTGGTCACATCTGCCGCATGTCAGGCAATCAGTGGGCCAAACATAAGACCCAGTGGTTCCCGCTTAATGGTAAACGACATCGCGGCAGGCCCTGACGGAGATGGGTGGATGAGCTGGACTCCTTTGTTATAGATTAGTCTTTGGCAGCTCTGGACAGAGAGATGTGGAAAGAGAGGAGAGACTAGGGAGACCTTTGTCCAGCAGCGAGACATAACGGCAAAACAAAAAAGAATATTCTATATAATTATCGCGGAATAGATGCCTACTAAATAAATAAAACATCAATTAGAAAAATCATTGTAAAAATATTGTCCTTAACCACGTTATACAACAATTCAAGTACAAATACAATAATGTAATTTTATACGCCCCTGTGTCTCTGCATCATCATGCATCATGCCTTTGTGTACCTGCTCGGAGCGTATTTTTTGGGGTGTATAGGACATAATTAATATTAGGTCATATTAGGTCGTTACATATGAAATTGGCGTTTTGTACGGGAGGAATATAGTCATTTTTTTTTGTAAAATATATTTAATTAATCAAAGTATGCACCGTTGTTATCTATGCACTTTTGCCATCTCATCGGTAGTTCATTGATCCCTTTACTAAAAAAACCATGGGGGCGAGAATCAATGAACTCTTTGAAGGCGGTTTGGACTGCCGCATCGGAGTTGAATTTTTTTCCTTGTAAGAAGTTGTCCAAATTCCGGAAAAAATGGTAATCTGGTGGAGCAAGGTCCGGGGAGTACGGTGGATGTCGCAGACATTTCAATTGTAGCTCATCTAACTTAGTGGTTGTTTGTGGTGCAGTGTGTGGTCTTGCGTTGTCGTGAAGCAGCAGTGGCCTAGAGCGATTGACCAATCTCGGTTGTTTAGCAGCTAGTTAGTTAAAAACAAATGAATGACTGTTTTCAAAACTCAAATGTACCAGCTAAATGAATGTATAAATTTGAATTTCGAATTCTTAACAAAAGAGGAGATATTTCAGATCAAAGTGGTCAGTACGACAAAACGCTAATTTCATATGTAAGGACCTAATATTAAAAAAATTTGGTCGTAAAGCACATGCTATCTCAGTCAATACAAAAACCTTCTCAAACAGATCAAAAATCTAAGAACTTTGTCCCTTGGATACTTTTATGTAGCTCTTAAAATGAGAACGATATAACGAAAAGACTGTTTTTTTTTTTTTTGCTTCTCCTGAAAATCTATGTTTGTGCTATACGCCCTTTGAGCCCAGAGGTATCGATATAGGCTATTTTTTATCCCGATATTCCCACGGGATCGACACTTGTGCGGCTGAAACCGCGGGGCGAAGCTAGTACATAATAATTCATAAACTCGCCACACGCGGGTGGTCGTCACGTCGCTCGTAGCGTCGGTGCTACGAGGCTACGACATGGCGTGGTGCGGCGTAGCTGCGTAGGCGTGCTACACTCGGTGCTACGAAAGTGTCAATTGAAATTCAGCCTGTACAAACTGATAGTTTAATAATTCTTGTTGAGTGTGTTTCGTATCGGATAGTTTAAGCTCAATGACTCGTCGGTTTTCCCACAAAAACTTGACACTTGTTCAATATTCATGGCTTGTCTAGTTTCATTCGTACGTCAAAGCCCATAGTTCCATTAATAAATAATATTCGTGTGCACCCTGAACACTGTTCTTCTTTATCCAAAGCAACTGATAAACACGGTTTAGTGTTAGGGTTTGGGCTAGGCATTTCTAAGCTTACATTGGTACTGCAATGAATGTAATCCAATTAACTAATGATTGTGCTGCTTTTAAAATTAAAAATATTTATTTTTTGTCTAAACAATAGGTTCATTCGCATTTTGAAAAAGATTAAAGTATCAAAAATAACTAATCGGAGCAGCAGCAGTTATGTGGTCCCCTTTCAACACTTAACTGTTCATAGCCTCCCTCGCGCCGCGCTAATCTGTAAATCGTTTAGATAAACAGTCCGCCACAAAATGTTCATTCATTGAACGCGATGCACTTGCAACTTATTGTGACCAGATTATACACTCATACTTAATATGTACACTCATACATACATATAAGAATCGAAGTGCGTAGGTACTGCTACATAACAGTTGACACGTACACGTACAGACTCCCAATGCTCAGTCAGTTTATCAATACACACTCTTTGGATTGTGCGAGAAGACACATTACTGATCCAATAACTTGTGAGTTGAACGAGGCGATTGTCTGCTAACAAAACTTTTTATCTTTTCAGCTGACGAATAAAGCAAGGCGAAAAGAGCGAGCGCCGTGGCACGGCGTGAGGTGACGTGACGTGCGTGAGAGAAGTGACGTACCGTGACGTGCCCCTTGTGTAGACACTTTGTGCTCATTGAACTAGTCAATTGTGAACTATGAACTGAGGAGTTACGACACTAAATTGTATGTACACTATAATGCGCCTTACACTAATCGACCTGCATGTTTGTGAACGTGGCGATGGCCGCCGTACGCCGCCCGCGCCGCCGAGCGGCCCCGTGCGGCCCCGTGCGGCCCCGTGCTGCTCCGTGCGGCGTCTGTGCCATACTGAGGTCAGGTACAACAACAACAGACACCAATACCTGGAGCGGCAATCAGCTGGGGGTCACAGACAGCCTTGCCGATTTTTCGATAAATATCTACAAACTTAACCTAATATTTACCTAAACTGTACCTACATAAATCATTGAAATATTATACAATATAGCAATTCGCGGAAAATGAATTGAAATCAAAATCGTGTAGGGCACTCGCGCACTACGCGGTGCACGGGGCCGCAGGGGCACCGACCAGTCGCGGCCAAACTTCGTGTACCTATCTTACTTAAGTATGAACGTCCGCATCTTGGTCGAATATTTTGCGGCCACGACCACAAGTTACTGTGGCCGTGTAGCTCGCTGTCTTACGGCTCCTTCAAACAGGCGCGACACGACACGCGACACGAGTTGCGCAACGAGCGGTGCCTTTGTGTCGCGCGCGATTATATCGCGTGTCGCGCCTGTTTATAGGAGCCTTTATCCTTTCGGACGCGACGTAAGATGAGCGAGCGCATACAATTCACAAAACCGTTTATCTAAGTATTCTACGATACAGTGTTCCTGATAAAAATATTATCGTTATCAAGAATTGTGCTGGCTAACAGTCCGTAGTCTAGCTCTAGATACTAAAGCAGTCTAACAGGCACAGATCAAATATACGCTCAGGCTCGTCGCTCATCCGAGGTATGTGTCTGAATGTGTAGGTACCTTCCACCTCAGTAGGTATTTTACTAGCTGTAAATGATTCCATGTAACTATGCAGGTATGTACAGTGGAGTCATTTTAATAGGTAACATTTGACGTCTGTCAGTTTTGTCCTCATAGTGAGGTGACCTGCTTATAAACATCGATTAAAGTGAATGAATCGATACGGACTTGAAACATATGCGAATTTTAAAAATCATCAGGCGAATCCCTGTCCCATTATTATTATTTTTTTCGTAAATTTAAGGAGCAAAATAAGACAAGTACACAATTTAACAAAAAAATTGCATTTATTCAGTTGAACTATCAGAACTGTTAAAAGTATTGTCATCTTCATCACTGCTGTCAGCACTCAGAGATATTATTAATTCATTTTCAATAATATTGTCTATTCTCACATCTCGTTCAAAATCTTGTAAAATTATTTTCTTTGTTTTCTCTACGACTTTTTTCCAGTCTTCTGTAGTGACTTCTGCACACGCAGTTTTTAGCAGAGACATCATTTTAGCAGTACTGAAGGGTGGTTCAGTATTGTTCCGCGCTGCATAACCCTTTATTTGTGCCCAAATAAGCTCGATGGCGTTATACTGGCAATGGTAGGGAGGCAATCGAATAACTTCGTGTCCATGCTCTAGGGCTAGTTCATCGATTACATAGCGGAGCTTGGACGGCTTAGTTGCTTTTACTAGATTTAACAACACAACTTTTAATAAAGTTGGACTTGCATCCACACCATTTCTTACCAGCCACGAGACAATTTCTTGCTTTTTATTTGCTTGAGTTGGTGGTTTATCAACTTGTACAGAATGATACGGTGCATTGTCCATTATAATTTTCGATGGGTTTTCTAAGCTGACTAGCAGCTTCTCAAACCACTCTTTAAAAACCTCAAAGTTTATTTCCTCATGGTAATCACTTGTAGTTTTAGAGGCGAATGCGAGGAGGCAGTTTTTCTATTTCATTATTTTTTGTATTTTTATACCTAGTTAGTTAAAAGAATAATAAATAATTTTTTTATTATAATCACAACGTGGTTATTAATTTATGGTGATATTTCTTCACAAGTCATCATTGCATTCGATTCTACTTATCAGCTTTCGATTTTTAGAGTAACATCCCTAGTGTTTAAAAAGAAAAATGGTTAACTGACGTAACCTTGTAACGACGTTCAGTTCTTTAGATCAGAAATTGTTTATTATGTTTAGAATGGTTTATTAATGAAAGCAAATCGTAAAATTACTCGTATCGGTCATTATTACAATAAATATGTAATCGTAATTGAAAAAAGGTAAGCAATTGTGCAGTTCTAACAAAACGAAAAAATATGTTATTTTATGCCCGCCGTTACAAGGTTACGTTGTTGAATATTTGATGAATTGTCAAATGTTACCTATTAAAATGACTCCACTTTAGGTATGTATTGTTTGATACACGCGTATTATAAACAGATATATCCACGCGAAGAGTCCCGCGAGCATCGGGCACTTTTGTTATGATACACGCGTATTATGTACAGTTGTATCCACGTGAAGATTCCCGCGAGCATCGGGTGGTTTTGTTATGATGCACGTGTATTATAATTATACAGTTGTACCCACGCGAAGAATCCTGCGAGCATCGGGCGGTTTTGTTATGATACACGCGTATTATATACCTACAGTTGTATCCACGTGAAGAGTCCCGCGAGCATCGGGCGGTTGTGTTATGATACACGCGTATTATATACAGTTGTATCCACGTGAAGAGTCCCGCGAGCATCGGGCGGTTGTGTTATGATACACGCTTAATATATACAGCTGTATCCACGCGAAGAGTAGCGCGATCATCGGGCGGTTTTGTTATGATACACGCTTAATACTCGTATATACAGCTGTATCCACGCGAAGAGTACCGCGAGCATCGGGCGGTTTTGTTATGATACACGCGTATTATATACAGTTGTATCCACGTGAAGAGTCCCGCAAGCATCGGGCGGTTGTGTTATGATACACGCTTGATATATACAGCTGTATCCACGCGAAGAGTAGCGCGATCATCGGGCGGTTTTGTTATGATACACGCTTAATACTCGTATATACAGCTGTATCCACGCGAAGAGTACCGCGAGCATCGGGCGGTTTTGTTATGATACACGCGTATTATATACAGTTGTATCCACGTGAAGAGTCCCGCGAGCATCGGGCGGTTGTGTTATGATACACGCTTAATATATACAGCTGTATCCACGCGAAGAGTAGCGCGAGCATCGGGCGGTTTTGTTATGATACACGCTTAATACTCGTATATACAGCTGTATCCACACGAAGAGTACCGCGAGCATCGGGCGGTTTTGTTATGATACACGCTTAATATATATACAGCTGTATCCACGTGATGAGTAGCGCGAGCATCGGGCGGTTTTGTTATGATACACGCGTATTATATACAGTTGTATCCACGTGAAGAGTCCCGCGAGCATCGGGCGGTTTTGTTATGATACACGCTTATATTATTATACAGTTGTATCTACGTGAAGATCCCGCGAGCCATCGGGTGGTTTTGGACATTGTTACTTGTTTTTAGGCTACTTTGTTTTGTTTAGTCTCTGTATTAGATAATATTTACTGGAGGTATTTAGTTACTACTTATTTAGACGTTTTAGAGTAAAAAATGTGAACTACTTATTTTTATGTTTAATTTTCTGATCCCTTTCTGGCTCCCGCAATAAGTACCTAAATAAATACCTAGAGCTATACTTACCTACATACCTAGACCCACTTACCTATATACCTAGACCCAGTTACCAACATACACGAGTGTTTTCTAAGTCATCATCATTCGCCCTCATCCCAATTTATTTGAGGTCATCCGACGCAACATCTTTTTCTTCCATAATCATCTATGAGTTGTAGCTATTCCCTTTCTAGCCATTTCATCTTTCACACAGTCCATCCATCGTTTGTTTCGTTAATCTTCCCCTACTCGTATAGCCATCTCAACTATAACAACATAAGAATTCGTCGGTGTTGCAAACGTCACACCGGATGTAGGTATCAGAATACAGATATTCTATTTCACGAAGTCCGTTCGGCTTTGATTGTAGTAGTGACGTTTCCCGATAAGCGCGCTTGTGTGTAAAAGTGGGTAACGTTAACAAATAAATCTGATATATATTCAAGTCGAGATTTAATAATCGAAATAAAATTTTGGTTTTAAAAAGTTTTAGTGCATGTGCACGCTTGACAACATTCATAGCCAAACTGACTTCGTGACATAGAACATCTGTACGAGATTGACTGAAGGTACAACAATAGGTGCCTCCTTCTGTGAGATCGTTATGGTCCAGAAGGAGGCTGCCGAGCGGGATCGTGAGAGAGCCAATCCCGCTCGGAGAATAAGGCGTCGAGGAGGCAACCGCCTCGACGCCTATGAAATGTTGGGGGTTCAAGGGTCGTTAGAATCAGACAACCAGCTTGATAGAATGTACTTTAATGAATATTACTAGTGAATTTATGTTACAATGCGCATTGAAGTAAACTGCTTACTTAGCTTAAAATGATACTTATATTCTAAAGGAGTGTACTTACTACGTTATGCATTATTAAGGACCATACATACACTTCACCTCCTAGGGCGAGGGAAAAAAAAAATCAAATACATGTGATTTTTTTTTCACATTTCCAAAATAACTCTATATTAATGTTTATAGTAAAGTCTAATGTTAATATACTTGTCTACCCAACAAACTATAAAATTATATTACTTATGTCTAACATACACACGCCGAAACCCCACCTGCATCATTGAATGCAGGCGGGACTTTGGAATCGCGGGCGGTAGGAGTGGGGACTCAGACTGCCCACCAAGTGATTTCAGGGAATACGGTGGCATTGTGATCACGTGCTGCCGTGCATAGTGAGGATCAGGGGAGACCCCTTTATAGTCTCCCCAGAGACGTGCCCTAACACGTGTTGCACTGAGGGGGTTCCGGATTGGTCTATTAAGAGGTAACGGGCCCCCCTCCATGTGCTGATGGTGATCACCGGGGTGGTTTTAGTTGCCAACGTCCGACCGGATGTAGGTACGAGATTGACTGTAGGTCCAACATAAGAACTCGTCGGTGTTGCCAACGTCCGACCTGAAGTAGGTAGGAGATTGACTGTTACATAGCTCGAATGAACTCTACAAACTTCCCGGGAAAACCTTTCTCTTTTAAGGCCCACCACAACACATCCCAAGGTACCCTATCTCACGCTTTCTCCAGATCAATGAACATCATGTGCAAGTTCTTACGTGCACGTCTGTACTTCTCGCACAATTGGCGGAGTGCAAAAGTGGCGTCCGTTATTCCTCGACCTGGCATAAACCCAAACTGGTTCGGGGTACTCTCACTCTCCTCTCGCAATCTTTTCTATATTCCTTTCTCCCATACCTTCATGCTATGTAACAGTGACTTCATACTATGTTAACGTTTCTAAGTATTACGTTAGAATGGGAATTAGGAAGAACAAAAAAAAATCTCAAGAAAAACAACTTTAAAGTTAAGAACTGATAAATTTATCTATCTCAACCCTTTATTTATTTATTTATTTATTTTATAATTTATGTACACACAGTAAAATACATAGGGACATGACATGATTATAAATTGAGTACCTACAAAGGTTATTCTGAATTGTTTTCTCATTTTTAGGGTTCCGTACCTCAAAAGGAAAAAACGGAACCCTTATAGGATCACTTTGTTGTCCGTCTGTCCGTCCGTCTGTCAAGACCCTTTTTCTCAGGAACGCGTGGAGGTATGAAGCTGAAATTTATATCAATTACTCAGGTCTACTGTCCCTTGAAGCTGTGAAAAAATCAAACTTCTAAGCCAACGCAATCAAAAGATACAGCCGTTTATGCCGCAAATTTTCGACACTTGCAAGGGAATCAAAACCTACAGGGTGCTTCCCGTGAACTCAGAATCTTGAAATTTGGTACGAAGCAACGTCTTATAGCATAGATAAAGGAAAAATTACGAAAACCATAAATTTTTAGTTACATCACATAATATATTTTTTTTTAATAATTTTAAACTTACTACCCATTTCCTCATAAACGCGTAGAGGTATTAAATTGAAATTCATACCAAATACTCAGGTCTATAATACCTTTAAGCTGTAACAAAATCAAACTTCTATGTCAACGCAATCAAAAGAAACAGCAATTTAAGCTGCATATTTTGAAACTCGCAAGTACTCGCAAGGGAATCAAAACCTAAAGGGTACTTCCAGTCGACCTAGAATCTTGAAATTTGGCATGAAGCAACGTTTTATAGCACACATAAAGGAAAAATTCCGAAAACCTTAAATTTTTAGTTACATTACAAAATATATATTTATTTTTTAATAAATATAAACTTATTACTTTTTTCCTCATGAACGCGTAGAGCTATCAAGTTGAAATTCATATCAAATACTTAGATCTAATTGCCTTTAACCCGTGAAAAAAAAAAAATTCTAAGTCAACGCAAAAACGCAAAACGATTAATATTTTTGAACCAGATTTCTAAATAGTGACTAAAAAACTTAGTAAATAAATAAGTAGTTAAATAAATAAATAAGTAGTAGTGGAAGTATTCTTGGACCTCTTTTGTTTATCATCTACATAAACGATCTACCGAAAATTATAAAACAGGAAATGGTACTATTTGCAGATGATAGTACTGCTATTTTTACGAACCGTGACAGAGATAATTATGAAACCAACATTAACAAAGTACTTGAAGATATTATAAATTGGTTAAATGTAAACAATCTAAAGATAAATATTGAAAAAACAAATTATATGACTTTCACAAATAAAAATACTACTTCAAAAAAAGAGCTACATATACATTATAAAGGAGAACAAATAAAAGAAGTGAACAACACTAAGTTTCTTGGTATTCATATTGACTCTGAACTTAACTTTAAAATGCAGGTTGATCAGGTCTGTAAAAAATTAAACCAGTTTTCATATGCCCTCTACATGCTGAGGAAAATTGTTAACGAGAGAACACTACTGACCGCTTACCATGCGTACGTAGGTTCAACAGTAAAATATGGTATTCTTTTCTGGGGTAACTCAACTAACAGAGAGTATGCTTTTAAAGCACAAAAAAAGTGCGTTAGAAGTATGTGTGGGCTTAAACAGACTGATTCATGTAGAACAGAGTTCACAAGATTACACATTTTGACATTACCTTCACTGTATATTTATGAAGCAGCAGTAATGATAAAACGTGATTTAAGTAACTATGACACATTGAGAAGTGCACGGTATAGAAATGTATTAAGCGGAATTAAGTGTAGGACAGTTAAATTTAAAACGAGTGTGTTTGGGATAGGAGTAAAAATTTATAACAAACTACCAAATGACGTAAAAAGCAGTGTAACCTTACATAGTTTTAAAAAGACACTGAAGGAATTCTTGATTGGTAAAGCCTACTATTCGATCAATGACTTTTTTAGTGAAAAAAACACTGGTAACTACACACAGAGATAGAAGCTATGCTAATGTTAAAGTTAATGCTATCTGTAATGTTTCGAGTCATGATTCATTTCATTTGTATGAAATCAATGACTAATTTAATAAATCGTAACGAAACCGCTGAATAATTTAATTTGTAAGAAACCAATAAGTAATTTAATTAATGAAATCTATGAATAATTTTATTTTATGAAATCAATGAGTTATTTAATTTTAATGTAAACAATTCAATTTAATTAGTATGAAAATATCAAAGTTCCTATTTACTGACTTTTTAAAAAAACTAACTTCTGAATTAACAACTGACTATAGATGTTGACTGATTATAATGTTAAATTTAAGTTACCAAAACAAAAAATATTGTACACCCTATAGGTATGTTACAGCGATCTTTTATAATATAATAAGAACAAATATTTCACCTGTGACAAACAATAAATGAATTTGAATTTGAATTTGAATTTGAATTTGAAGAACTTTCGCAAGTCTGCTGCAAGGCTAGTATAAGTGTTTCAGTTATATTATAGATAAATGATATGTGTTAATATAAAATAAAGGATTACTTAAACGATAAAGAGATCTTTGTCTTAAATGTATGCTCCTCCATCTTTCCCCATTGTAATGTTATGAATTTCATTTTGCAATAAAAATACCATAGTTATGACTCGATTGTCGTAATGAACGAACTTTGTAAACCTTGCAGGTTTGTACGGAACCCTCGGTGCGCGAGTCCGACTCGCACTTGGCCGGTTTTTTTTTTTTGTAGGGTTTATGTAGTGTTACAATAATATGTCCCCAACATAGCATGACTCCTGGCAAAGACTTCATCAAGCTGTTTTCACTGCAGCCTGTCACGAGCAACTCTCCTCCAGTTAGGGCCCGCTGTCAGCTGCAGTTCGTCTTCCCATCTTTTTTGCTGCTTTCCCCTGCTTCGCTTGCCATTGCCGGGGTACCAATCGGTGATTATTTTACTCCACTTCTCTAGTGATTCTCTCAACATGTCCCAGTCTACCTCCACTTTTGTTGGTCAATTTGGGTTAAAATGCCGTGTCACCCTTGTTTTTGATCTTAGTTGTTCGTTTCTTATTCTGTCCGCTTTTCGCATTCCTACGTTCCGGCAATATGCCAATTTGATTCTAAGTTGTTTAGTGAGTGCCCATGTCTCGCATCCGTATGTAATGCACGGTAAGGTCCATGTGTTAAAAACTTTACGTTTTATGGAAACACTTAGATCTCTAGATTTCATGACTTCTATTAATGCCCAGTATTTCCTCCATCCGCAAGCTATTCTGAGGTTGATTTCCTTATTTATTTGGTCTTCAAAGGATATGAGCTGGCCCAGATAAGAGTAGTCGTTTACATATTCTAGTGAGTGGTTACCTAATTTTATATCAATTTGTTTTGAATTAGTTATGAGTTTTGTTTTTGTTGTGTTTATTGTTAAGCCGACTTTGGCACTTTCTGTGTTTAATGCTTGGACCAATAGCTTAAGATTGTTTGGATTTTCTTCGATCAGCACAATGTCATCTGCAAATCTGAGGTGGTTCAATTTTTTGCTATCGATATTTAAACCCAGCTTCGACCAATCTAGTTTTCGGAAGATGTGCTCTAGGATTGCCGAGAATAGCTTTGGGGACATCGGGTCACTTTGTCTTACTCCTCTCCTTACATGGAACTCAGGACCCATCCTCTCCAATTGTATCCTTGCCTTACTGTTTGTGTATATAGTCTTGATTATACTTATGTATGGTTCTGGAATTCTTTGAGATGCCAGACTCTCCCAGGTGGCTGCACGGCTTATGGTATCAAAAGCTTTGTTATAGTCTATGAAAGTGATGTAAAGTGTTTTATCTACTTTCATGTCGTAAAATTCTAATTATAAAATTTTAAACGAGTTTATATTGACATACTTTATAAACACAATACCGAAATAGAAAAAAAAAAAGTTCATTATAAAACTATTTCTCGAACAAAATAATGTTATAAAGTAAATTTTTTTCCATTACGATACAGGTTAACCAAAAAGTTTAATCACGAAGGAGAATGCATAACTTTTTTAATCGAACTCGGTACATATATAGGTACGGGAGCGTGAAGTTTTGTTGTGTAAGTTTTACTTATCTGTGGTTGCGGTAAAGTGCGGTGAAGAGCTGGGTTTTTGGCGCCATTTTTACGTTTTGTCTGAATTTAGTGTTTTATTCTATTATTGCTTAAAAAATGTCTGATACCAGTGAATGTGAAGGGAATTTGACTCCGCCCGATATTTTAGATGCGGCGACGGAAATGACTCACAACCTTTTACCAGCAAAGTCGAAAAAGTTATACGATAAAACGTATCAAGACTTTATGGCGTGAAAAATGCAAAAAAAGGCTACTTCGTTTTTGGAAAACGTACTAATGGCCTACTTCCAGGAATTGTAACATACAAAACTTCAATAATTATTATAAGCAGTAAAGTATGTCTTACTTTTTGAACTTTGATCTTTTATTTAGTAGATTCAATCTCAATGTATGAAAGTAGATAAAAAGTTGTATAAAACTGCACATAATAAGGTATTAAACACTCGTGTGATACTATTACAAATCTCGCTCCGCTCGGTTTGTAAACACACACGTGTTTAATACCCCTCATTATGCAACAGTTTTATAAACTACTATTATTGTATTCATTGTATTTCTGTAAGATCTGTTTCACAGTGTGGATATAATCAATTGTTGAGAATTTTTTTCTGAATCCTGCCTGTTCTATAGGCTGATTTTCGACTAATATTTTACTTATCCTTTCTAATATTACTTTTGAAAATATTTTGTAGATGTTGGACATGAGACTTCCCATAAGTCTCATGTCCAACATCTACAAAATATTTTATAACCTATAATTACCTATGTCTTCCTACTACACAAGAAAGGTTCAAAGATCAATTTATCTAAAGTTTGGTAGAAAAACATATTAAAAAAACTCTAATAAAAATGTACAATTATCATACCTACTTACTCAAAACAAATTCAAGTCGCAATCTCATTTCAGTGACAATAAATAAGAGATTTTTTGTCAAATAAAAATGCGAAAGTACTTAAAAACAGGAATTGTCCCTCAGAAACCTACTGTTTCTAACTTTATGACAACTACTATAGTAGCAGACTATATTTTAATGACTCGCATATTTAAAAATTACGACACTTCTTACTGTCCCAGGAAAAGATGACTGTCTGCGAGTAAAATACTATTACATCATACACAGGTACCTACCTACTTTAAACTTTTCATCGGGATTATCTTACATACTTAGCATTAAAAATGCCTTGTAAGTACTTACTGTGTTTAAAATCCATTGCGAAATAAAATAATTTGCTGCCAAAGCTCCTGAAAATCAGTTTTTTGTAAATAATTCTTAAATCCTATTGATTTTACGCCAATATAGGAATGTTACCCATTTGCCAAAAGTGTATTTAATTTTCTTAGGAGCCCTGCACAAAATGGTGTTCCACAAAATTCACGCATAACGAAATACCTAGTTCCCACTCAAGATACCTATAGGTACACGTTCCTGTGGCTGAAAAAAAAGAAGTAGGGGAAGTACGTCCAAAATGACATATACGGACAAAATGACACACCGGGCTTTTTTCTAATTTGGTGGGTTACAATGCTGCAATTTTCATAACATCACGTGAAGAAAGCCATGTTGGCATACCTGTCAAGTTTTTAGCGCCATTGACTCAGTCTCGCAGGTGTAACTGGTACGAATGCGTTTTGTGCGCGTAAAAGCTTTTTGTTTTTATGGAGTTCGTCTCGTTTTTGGCGAGTATTACGTGGATTTTATTACATATTTTGATGTAAATTGAAGTAGTGTAGCATTACACTGAATTATTTATAAGAATGAATATAAATATCTTGTGTATAAAGAAATTATGACTTAGTTATTGTATTGATAACATGTGGGGCAAAATGACATACTTAAATTCGGGGTAAAACGACATATCAATAATGGCTCAGACTACGATAATGATCCCAAAAAGCAGTCAGGAAAACGAAGAAGACAGGTACCTACTCATTACGATGAGGCCTCAGATGTAGAAGACTTTCCAGCTGCGTCGAACGGTCCACGATGATGATTGCGCATGCATTTACTGTAACGACCTCTTTTCCCGTTTCGAGCCTGGCTACAGTGCGACTTTGTTCTCTTTGGGCTCATACAAATCATACATCATGTGCTGATGTACCCAAGAAGATTAAAAACTTCGTCCATGAAATATGTACTTCATTATTTTCATGTTTAATATGTAAGTATGTCATTTTGTCCGTTCTACACGGACAAAATGAATTTCCATAGAGGTTGTGATTAATTTAAATTATATTTTTTACATAGTTCATATTCAGTTTCAAGTTTACGTTAGTTAAAACTAATTACCCGAATATGAATATTAAGACTAAAAACTGATTGTAACTATGTTAATTAAAAATATATGACTAAAAAACAAAACAGTATGTCATTTTGGACGTACTTCCCCTACCTACATACCCTACCATCGGGGACTTTCTGTTCGTGTCTGCATGGACGAAGTTCGACGACAAATCTTGTTAGTTGTGTCTAACTGAGCATATCCTGACATTTGTAATATGGTAGGTGCATTTATCTTGTAGGTATGTATGTACTTATGTCCTCCAACGGGGTCCCCACAGCTGCGGTAGTTATAAACATAACCACAGTAACAATAGTTTAATCACGGAGCGATTTGCGGAGGGCGTTCCGGAGATTTGCGGAGGTAGGGAGTGGAGCCACCCTCCTTGCGGCGCCAGGGAGTGCCGTATATATCGAGCACAACCCTCGCGGCGCGCGACAGTCGTGAGCAACCTGCGCCCGCGCACTTCGCTGGCGGAGCAGTGCTAGTGTCTGTGAACGCTGCAGAAGACGCGGTGATGTCACGAGTGCTGTGCCGGCGCGGCGTGGCGCACGGCTCACTCTCGCGCGCCTTCGACGCCGACCACCTGCTCGACGCTCTGAAAGGAAAGGACTCTGAACCTGTAAGTACCTCCTGTGATTGGTACTGCTGTGCTTGCTTTCTTCCCCGACAGGTTCCGCCCCATTAGGCTATCACAGCCTGTGAGATTCATACTATAGGCATCACAGATGCCACGATGTAAGAGAAGAACTTGACTCGAACTGAATTCCCAGTCCCAGGCATGCAAACTAGAACCTAAACAGTAACAGCAACAAAAGTTGGTTACATAGACACGCGTTTGCGAATCTGGTCATTATTGAGATGATGGTGATGTATTAGAAATTGGGAGGTATATATATCTACTTGGGATTAGATCGATAGACAACCTATACGAGCTGAAAAAATTCAAGAAATCGTAGGTACTTGGTAGGTATTAGGTGCACACCATCTTGGTTAGCTTGACTTCGATAGCGAGGTGGTCCATATGCGGGGATGGTATAGACATCCGTGTCTACATACACATGGCCATGGTGGTGGAGGTACATGGCCTCCGGGCCATGTGCTGATTATGACTATGACACATGTATCTTCTTATCACGGAAGTACCTGCAGGGTGGAAAGTTTAAACGGGCCCTGAAGGGAATGTACCTAAATATCGAATCTACCAAATTTTTCTCAAAGGAAACACCGATTATTTTCAAAAGTATGTAATTAAAACAAAACTCAAAACACAAACAAAACATTTTTTTTAAATCGCTAGCCTAAGCCGAGAGTCGAAATCGCAAATGTGAAAAAAGAATTTATAATGTACGACACCATCCGAAAGTGTTAATCTTACCGATCATACATATCCCTCAAATAAACATAGCATCTTTACTTCTTACACTTAAGGAACATCATGCAATCTTAAAAGAAACATTAATTATTGGATAATATGTTCGTTGCTTAGTTAAATTTTTATGATTTGCATTCAGTGTACAAAAATCAAAATCTAACTCAAATGTTTATCTATTAGAGAGAATTTATCGTTGATTGACGCTATCCACTGGTGCTATAATATTATACAGGTGTAAGATAAATCAGTATGTTTTACGTATTATAAGTAGTTGATTCGATTCCCGGTTTGGACTAAAGATAACGCATTTTTACTTACCTCTACTATTGAAAAAAACGAATGTTTCTTAAGGTTGTACGTTGTTTTATAGACAATTTCATATAATTTCGTTTCACATTATTTTTTTCTCATATTATCATTTCATAGATACGCAGAAAAAAAATTAAATCATAGATTTTTGTTACAAATATATAATGTTTCGATATTCATATCACAGAATAACGATTCAAATATTTTATATCATCAGGTCCCTCATATTGTTTAGTTAATATAAAACTTATTACCAAGAAAAACATTTTATCGAGTGACAGTTTCTAAACGTTTCAATTCGTGGGGAAGATCACGTGTAAAGTAAAGCGTGTACACACTGTACAGACCTGGCTAGAGGTGGCCGTTTTTAAAACAACGTTGTTGACCAACGATGTTTGTTTATGATGGTGCCATCCGATGTCGAAATGTTGAACAACGGATGGGAGAAACAACCAAATTCAACGCGATCACAGATACCGAATAATGCCGACCATATCCGACAACCGAATTTGGCGATGGCTAACGTAACGACCGATAGTACGATGGCGACCGAACAACAAACGAATGATAAACAAACGATGCCATTGTCAATACCAACTGTTTTAATGTTTGAATGAAACACAATATTAAAAATCAGCAGGCACCCGAATAAAATGGCGCGAATTTTCGAGCGTACTACGGAATTATTTTTACTAGAAATGACGTGAATTTTAAGACTTTGTAGGTAGGTATACTATAAAGTAAGTAAATGTATGCAGACGGATGTATTTATAAGAAGAAATAGATTAAATATTTACTTTAACAGACATTTGCGTAAATTAGGTACTATTATAATAATTATAATGCATTAGCATAATAGCACTATACTAGGTACTACATGGATTAATAGTATTATAACAGGAAATAAATAAAGTTCCCGAACACAAAAATGTCGACTTTTTCTAGATATTTTTAATATCTACGTACCTATTACTTACTTATTTATAATAGTACGCTCAGGTCCCTTCCTGTCACCATGACCATTTTGTCATCTGTTTCAAGGTTAGTTAGATGTCTGACACCGTTGTCGGAAACAACGATGTTGACAACGGTTGACATCAACGAAACAACGATGCGCATCGGGGTGGTGAAAAATAACAACAACGCCCATCTCTAGACCTGGCGAATACGGCGCTCGCGAGCTGCTTGCGAACTTTTTTTTTATATTCGAATAATACTCGAAAAAAAAATAATCGAATAAGTATTAGAATATGAAAAATTCCGAATATTTGCAAGCCCTATTTAAAACATTTGTCCGAAAAAAGACAGTAATCTTTTTATGCATTTTTGTCGAACCTGGGGTCTACTCCCTAAGCACGAAGTCCTTCGTTACGGGCGTTTCCTACCCCTATCACCTACGGACGGATGATTCGAATGATTCCCACAAGGAGATATTGATACTCATTTTGAGGGTATGAATAATCGTTGCAGATGTGTTATTAACATCGGAGGTATGTTTACAGATTATTAAATGTTTATTTTGTAATAAATTTAATGTTTTATTTAATTTATATTTTTAGTTAACCTTTTCACCGCCACGGACATCAATAGAAGTTCCAGATTTTCGTGCTACCAGTGCCACGACTTCATTAGAAGCTCTTCATTTTAACTATCTTAGAAAAACAAATTTACAGTACCTATTTAAAAGCTTGTTTCGTTTTATTATTTAATACAACGTGTTTTTTTTGATATCCCATAACTCTATGGGGTCATTGTACTAATCATTATGAACAACTTTTACTAAGGGACCAAACCTGAAATCGCGAAAAAAAAATCAACCATTCCCTACATTTTGACGAGTTATGCGAACATAAATGTAGGGAACAGCTGATTGTTTTTTCGCGATTTCAGGTTTGGTCCCTTAGTAAAAGTTGTTCATAATGATTAGTACAATGACCCCATAGAGTTATGGGATATCAAAAAAAACACGTTGTATAATACTGTTTAATACCTTGTTTTATATTTTTCCACACAAAAGAAGCCATTATTTGTCTTAAAGTCAGCAAAAACAAAAACTTCGAATATTTTTAATGTCCCCAGAACGCAAAGGACTTTATTTAGAGTCTGCCAGTGATGTGACGCGAAAGTTACAACTGTGATTTCGCCCGTTAAAATATTTATAAATACTAGGTACTATCGAAAACAATTTGAGGACAGGAAAATATTAACTTGGTTAACTAGGTACTTTATAACAAAGGGAAAATAGACGAATTTCAACCTTCAGATGGGTGCCGATCCGGAATTAAATAGGTAGTTGTTAGCAAATTCTTGTCGATAATTTTATTATTATATTCCCATCTCTACAAAACAATTGGTTGTCAGTGCCCCGGGCACCACGGACTATCATAGAAGTCGTTCTGTGACGTCATAAGCGTACAGCTGTCAAGGTCACTTTGGCATAGTGCGGCACAAATCGAGTAATACTATTCTATTTTACTGTTATGTAAACAAATAATGAAATGAATGAAGAACTGGATTTGGATGAGCTTTTAAACATTTTACAAGGTGTGGAATCGGACTCGGGAGTATTTTCGGAAAATATTCTGGTCCAGAAGTTTGAGGTATGTCCAACTAGATAATAATAATAACGTTTATTCATCAAAAAGTAAGAATTCAATAAGTGAAATGTGTGGTGAGCCACAAACTAAGCCGTAAGCGTCGCTTGTAGGTGTCTTGTGGCTCTGGAGTGCGAATTTAACAAAGTTGAAATGGCCTTACAGTTTGAAGAGATTATCAAAAAGAAGAGATAAGAGTTCGAATAAAATAAAACATTATACCTATTTGTGAGATTCGATTCTGAATGCAAAAAAAAAATCGTAAGAAAGACCATAGAGCACATCCATACAAAGTTGAAGGACTTGAAGTCCAAGAATGACGTCATGAAAGAAATAGAGATGTACCTCATTTCTTATAGCTCCAATTGAGTTATGTGTTTGTTTCTTTGATACTTATAATTTATACTTACTGGTTTTTCTTACTAGATCCCTAGTGACATAAAACAAATATGGAAATATTTAATTAGTTATTTATATTCGTAAAATTATAAATAACTTAACGCGTATAAATTTCATTCATCGATATGACGATACCCTCATCACTACTGTTTACTGTATATTTCGTTATACATTTATAGCTTGGCGCCTGGCTGGCAAGGCATCGCGTTCTGTGTGCGTTGGCGGTGAAAAAGTCACCAAAAACAAAAGTACAGTACCCGGCGATAAATATTGCACATCGACCTTTGGAAAGAGACAATCGGCTAATTTCGGCTTCGTAGAGCGTTATCTCCGTCGCACGCAATACAATCAGTCCGGTATCTATTAGGAGCTGTTAAAACAATTATGATTTGCTTTTGATAATTATTTTTATTCTTTGTATAAAATCGATAGGATCGAATAAGTTGTGTTTCTTTATGTGCTTATAATCCACTTACCTACTCATAACATAACATGCCATTTGACAATATAAAACGCCTGCCTCCTAAAGTAGCAATACCGTTGAGTGAAGACACACTGCAACTATTTGCCTTTATTATTTTATCAGGCACTTTTCTTAGGATAATTTAATACATCCTTTATTTAGCATACGTTTGAAGTTACCACCAAATTAGATAAATGAAGTAAATATTATGTAGCAATTATTGACGCAATAAATTTCGGGAAACTGCATGCTTGACTTTAAACTAGGAGGTGACCAGCCAACCAAACGTCAGGATTGCTGGTCAAAAAAAAATTATTTCTAAATATATATATCCTATGTAGCAAATATAAGCAATTATGTAGCAATTTTCGAATCAACTCTCATAGACCAACGCCACAGACAACCAGCCATTCTTACGCACACACGTCCTTGCGTGAAACCATAAGTTAATGTTGATCATGAAGGATTTTAATCACGTTAAAATAAAATTATTGAGCATTACGTGTACGTTACCCCAGTAAGAAAGTGTCTCCTAGAGTTATAGGAGTAGAACGTGCAATAGAAAAAATCTACATCTTTTTAATAAAATAAGCGATAGACATAATTTTAATACTAGAAATAAAGATAAAATACATCAACCATTTTTCAGATTAGCCAAGGTACATACATCTTTTATGGGGTACTGTGTTAAATGTTACAATAAAATACCATGTGATATATTGCAGTTAAATGAAAGAAAATTTAAAACTCACATTAAACGTACACTTTGTAAACAAGCATACTATAAATTAGAAGATTATATCCAAGATAAGAACGCTTGGAAACATGCTGGTCCTGCTCCATAGGACAATCTGGAGTGTACGTTACCCCAGCAAGAAAGTGTCTCCTAGAGTTATAGGAGTAGAACGTATAATATGTGCCCTATCTGCTGTAAATGTGCCCCCAAATAAAAAATGTGTGCCCCCTGTCGTTTTCGAAAAAAACGGAAAAAACGATTCCTGCTGGGGTAACGTTTTTCTAGCAGGAAAATTCTAAACGAATGATCGGAGAGAGAAAAATTGTGCATGGCCAGAGAGCTTATATGTGTGCCCTAATGTGCCCCCAAAAAAAAAATCTGTGCCCCTTCAGGTTTTCGAGATATTGCATTTCCTGCTGGAGTAACGTTTTTATGAATCGTATATCTCTACAACCATTGCATGTGCCCCTGTAGAGTAAACATACACGAGTAGCTCTTAATGTGTGCCCCTTAGTGCCCCAATTAGTTTTAAGAAAATATTTATAGTTTTCAAGTTATAGCGGTTTTATGAAAACCCGAAAAAACATCGCAGCGCCTAAATTAGACAAGAAACAAGTTCGCTGAAAACTGTATTCGGTCCTTCTTGACGCTAATAATAACCATACAAAGTTTCAAAACTATTCATGCATGCGTTTTTGCTAAAAGTCAAAACGATGGTGTCCTAACTTTGACGGCAAAATACAAGGAACCGGCTCAATCCGAAATGTGTAGGTGTAAACCAAAATCATGTGCCTTTAGTCAAAAATATATGGTGAAAATATTCAGCTTGGAATGTTTCGCATTAAGTAAATATTAACAAATAACCAAAATATGTAAGCAACGGCTGGTTATCCGACCAAATTTGAATTACTACTAAAAAGCGACGGATTCATACATATCGATGACCTTCTTTATTGGACGTATTATACCTAAGCTGTTGTCCGTACAGTCGCGTTCAAAAGTTTTGGGGGCTAATTAAAAAATATATTAAATGCACCTTGTGACTATAATAAATGAAACCGCTTGTTGATGTGGAAATTATTATTTTTATTCCCTTAATTTTAATTCTTAAAGTAATTATTGCTTCAAATCACAGATCAAAGAAATTATTTGCACGTTGTGTAGTCATTATTATTTAAATCACAGATCAGTTATTCATCTAAGTCTCCCACTTTCTCCAAGCTAGACAAAGCGACTCCTTGCGACACGACGTCAGCGGATGCCGCGGGGCCAGAGATATATGCAGCGGTGTGGGGAGGCGAAAAAAGGGAATCTTCTATTAAGTAAGGTGAATGCTCCAACCAGCCCGCAAAATTCAAATTTTTTCTGTTTTTTTTGTTCCTACGCCTTTATGAACTTGGAGGGTTGTATTGGTGATTTTGATGATTATAATTCTGTAACTACATACGTCTTACAACCGCGAATAATATTTTAATCAACATACAACCTAGCACTGGCCTGCAAATTGCAAAAAACGCAAGAAATTTTGAATTCCGCGGGCTAGTTGGAGCATTCCCCTTAATGATGAAAAACTTACAATGCGTGCCACGAAAGATGAGACTTGACACACCACGTGGTTTGACATGCGCAGTACACGATTTTAGGTATCTTTAGCGATATCTAATCTCTTTCAATAAATATATATGTACCTAATATAAAAAGACAAATACGGGCTTTTTATTTATATACAAAAAAGAGCTACCTCTATTTAGTAGTATATAAATTACTGGATGTATTTTAATGAAATTTAGAATCGAGAAGATAGCTTACCTTGGAATAGCACTTAGGCTACTATTTATAATGTACTTAATCATGTGTAACGTCATAGAAACAGCTAGTAGAATATAATCCAATAACAACTTTATTTAATTACTTATTACTTTTGTAAGTCAGTGTACTCAGGCACAACACGTGTGAACCGGTTAGTGAGTAAAGTAAAGAAGGTCATCGATATGTATGAATCCGTCGCTTTTTAGTAGTCATTCAAATTTGGTCGGATAACCAGCCGTTGCTTACATATTTTGGTTATTTGTTAATATTTACTTAATGCGAAACATTCCAAGCTGAATATTTTCACCATATATTTTTGACTAAAGGCACATGATTTTGGTTTACACCTACACATTTCGGATTGAGCCGGTTCCTTGTATTTTGCCGTCAAAGTTAGGACACCATCGTTTTGACTTTTAGCAAAAACGCATGCATGAATAGTTTTGAAACTTTGTATGGTTATTATTAGCGTCAAGAAGGACCGAATACAGTTTTCAGCGAACTTGTTTCTTGTCTAATTTAGGCGCTGCGATGTTTTTTCGGGTTTTCATAAAACCGCTATAACTTGAAAACTATAAATATTTTCTTAAAACTAATTGGGGCACTAAGGGGCACACATTAAGAGCTACTCGTGTATGTTTACTCTACAGGGGCACATGCAATGGTTGTAGAGATATACGATTCATCAAAACGTTACTCCAGCAGGAAATGCAATATCTCGAAAACCTGAAGGGGCACAGATTTTTTTTTTGGGGGCACATTAGGGCACACATATAAGCTCTCTGGCCATGCACAATTTTTCTCTCTCCGATCATTCGTTTAGAATTTTCCTGCTAGAAAAACGTTACCCCAGCAGGAATCGTTTTTTTCCGTTTTTTTCCAAAACGACAGGGGGCACACATTTTTTATTTGGGGGCACATTTACAGCAGATAGGGCACATATTATACGTTCTACTCCTATAACTCTAGGAGACACTTTCTTGCTGGGGTAACGTACACCAATCTGGAGCCTAGACAAAATCAAACTGGTTGCTAATTTAACTGTAAATTTATACTTTTTTTTGACATTGATTTACATTCTGTAACTACTTTAACTCACACCCTGACTTATTACTTGTTATTTTTTTTTTTTGAAAATCGTTTACCTTTACCATGTTTGTAAATATGTGAGCACCATGTATCTATCAGATAATTAATTTATATATGTCATGGTTTCATTTTTAAGTCTTTTACCTATTGTGGTATAGTAATTTTATTTTAGGTGCATCGTGTTCACATATTATTATTATATAATTAATGTATGCAAAATTTTGTAAAATATTTTAAAAGAGTAACGGTGGAGTTTCTTGCCCGTTCTTCTCCATACGAAAACTACTTTTTGGAATGGGCGACTAGAATCAATTCTATTTTTTTTGTAATTTCTGACGTTCAAAAGTGCCTTTTATGTGCCTATTTGAAATAAATGCTTTGACTTTGACTTTGACTTGAATAGGTGCCTTATCTGCTGTAAATGTGCCCCCACATAAAAAATGTGTGCCCCCGTCGTTTTGGAAAAAACGGAAAAAACGATTCCTGCTGGGGTAACGTTTTTCTAGCAAGAAAATTCAAAACGAATGATCGGAGAGAGAAAAATTGTGCATGGCCAGAGAGCTTATATGTGTTCCAAAATGTGCCCCCAAAAATAAAATCTGTGCCCCTTCAGGTTTTCGAGATATTGCATTTCCTGCTGGAGTAACGTTTTGATGAATCGTATATCTCTACAACCATTGCATGTGCCCCTGTAGAATAAACATACACGAGTAGCTTTTAATGTGTGCCCCTTAGTGCCCAAATTAGATTTAAGAAAATATTTATAGTTTTCATGTTATAGCGGTTTTATGAAAACCCGAAAAAACATCGCAGCGCCTAAATTAGACAAGAAACAAGTTCGCTGAAAACTGTATTCGGTCCTTCTTGACGCTAATAATAACCATACAAAGTTTCAAAACTGTTCATGCATGCGTTTTTGCTAAAAGTCAAAACGATGGTGTCACAACTTTGACGACAAAATACAAGGAACCGGCTCAATCCGAGATGTGTAGGTAAACCAAAATCATGTGCCTTTAGTCAAAAATATATGGTGAAAATATTCAGCTTGAATTTTTCGCATTAAGTAAATATAAACAAAAATATATGTATTTACTTAAAGCAGGCCATACACGCTAGGGTCTACCTGACAGGTTTACCTGCACAGTTAAACTGAACAGGTAAGCCGGAGCGTGTATGTTGCACAACTGTGCAGGTTTCCACGCCTGTACAGGCCAGGCAACCCAAAAAAATATGAATACTGATATTTTTTGCCCGAGGGTATACCTGTGCAGTTTAACTGTGCAAGCAAAACTGAGCGTGTGTGGCGGTCGCCTGCACAGGCGGCAGTTGTCCGGTGATTGCTAGAGGGGAAAGACTTAACATGGGATTACTTTTTTCTTTGCAGTAACCATGATTTGCACGGTATCTTCGTTTAAATTTACTTTTCTTCAATAAAACAATTAACGCTACAGCTGGTCGATTCTGTAAAAATCTCGCCATGAAAACTTAGGTGAAGTGAGTTTGTTTTTATAGTGTACGTTACCCCAGCAAGAAAGTGTCTCCTAGAGTTATAGGAGTAGAACGTGCAATAGGTGCCTTATCTGCTGTAAATGTGCCCCCACATAAAAAATGTGTGCCCCCCGTCGTTTTGGAAAAAAACGGAAAAAACGATTCCTGCTGGGGTAACGTTTTTCTAGCAGGAAAATTCTAAACTAATGATCGGAGAGAGAAAAATTGTGCATGGCCAGAGAGCTTAGGTATATGTGTGCCAAAATGTGCCCCCAAAAATAAAATCTGTGCCCTTTCAGGTTTTTGAGATATTGCATTTCCTGCTGGAGTAACGTTTTGATGAATCGTGTATCTCTACAACCATTGCATGTGCCCCTGTAGAATAAACATACACGAGTAGCTCTTAATGTGTGCCCCTTAGTTTCCCAATTAGATTTAAGAAAATATTTATAGTTTTCAAGTTATAGCAGTTTTATGAAAACCCGAAAAAACATCGCAGCGCCTAAATTAGACAAGAAACAAGTTCGCTGAAAACTGTATTCGGTCCTTCTTGACGCTAATAATAACCATACAAAGTTTCAAAACTGTTCATGCATGCGTTTTTGCTAAAAGTCGAAACGATGGTGTCATAACTTTGACGGCAAAATACAAGGAACCGGCTCAATCCGAGATGTGTAGGTGTAAACCAAAATCATGTGCCTTTAGTCAAAAATATATGGTGAAAATATTCAGCTTGGAATGTTTCGCATTAAGTAAATATAAACAAAAAACCAAAATATGTAAACAACAGCTGGTTATCACACCAAATTCCAATGACTACTAAAAAGCGACTGATTCATACATATCGATGACCTTCTTTATTGGACGTATTATACCTAAGCTGTCCGTACAGTCGCGTTCAAAAGTTTTGGGGGTTAATTAAAAAATATATTAAATGCATCTTGTGACTATAACAAATTAAACAGCTTGTTGATGTGGAAATTATTATTTTTATTCCCTTAATTTTAATTCTTAATGTAATTATTGCATCAAATCACAGATCAAAGTTCCTACCTATAAATATTAGAAATTATTTGCACGTTGTGTAGTCATTATTATTTAAACCACAGATCAGTTTTTCATCTAAGTCTAACATATAATCACTAAATTCGCATCACAAAAATCACAGAATCAAATATCATAATAATATTCTCATCAAAATAATATTCTAATCATTATACAACCTAGCACTGGCTTGCAAATTGCAAAAAACGTAAGAAAATTTGTATTTCGCGGGCTACCCTGGGGCATTCATCATAACCCTGTACAATTTTGTCTATTCTACCAACGATTATATTAAAGCTGATTATGTAGTGTCACATAATTTTGATTTGATGGCGTTTTAGATATGAGTGTCATTCCACAATCAGGTGATAATGTTGTTACGTATATGGGATAAATATGTTTATTTATATCCAAATACCATCAGATAATTTGTGCAAATTCGATGTTTACAGTTATATCTTTATGCGGTTTACTATACTAACACACTTTATCTGAATCTATGTATAAGCAAATTACTCGTAAGAAAATTATTTATCTGTGATTTAAAATTTAATATTTTTTTTACACAATATTTATACTTATACTTAATACTGATCTGTGATTTTTTGTGATGCGAATTTACTAATTATATGTTAGACTTAAATGAAAAACTGATCTGTGAATTAAATAATAATGACTACACAACGTGCAAATAATTTCTAATATTTATAGGTAGGAACTTTGATCTGTGATTTGATGCAATAATTACTTTAAGAATTAAAATTAAGGGAATAAAAATAATAATTTCCACATCAACAAGCTGTTTCATTTATTATAGTCACAAGGTGCATTTAATATATATTTTTAATTAGCCCCCAAAACTTTTGAACGCGACTGTACGGACAACAGCTTAGGTATACTACGTCCAATAAAGGTCATCGATATGTATGAATCAGTCGCTTTTTAGTAGTCATTGAAATTTGGTCGGATAACCAGCCGTTGTTTACATATTTTGGTTTTTTGTTTATATTTACTTAATGCGAAACATTCCAAGCTGAATATTTTCACCATATATTTTTGACTAAAGGCACATGATTTTGGTTTACACCTACACATCTCGGATTGAGCCGGTTCCTTGTATTTTGCCGTCAAAGTTATGACACCATCGACTTTTAGCAAAAACGCATGCATGAACAGTTTTGAAACTTTGTATGGTTATTATTAGCGTCAAGAAGGTCCGAATACAGTTTTCAGCGAACTTGTTTCTTGTCTAATTTAGGCGCTGCGATGTTTTTTCGGGTTTTCATAAAACCGCTATAACTTGAAAACTATAAATATTTTCTTAAATCTAATTGGGGCACTAAGGGGCACACATTAAGAGGTACTCGTGTATGTTTATTCTACAGGGGCACATGCAATGGTTGTAGAGATATACGATTCATCAAAACGTTACTCCAGCAGGAAATGCAATATCTCGAAAACCTGAAGGGGCACAATTTTATTTTTGGGGGCACATTTTGGCACACATATAAGCTCTCTGGCCATGCACAATTTTTCTCTTTCCGATCATTCGTTTTGAATTTTCTTGCTAGAAAAACGTTACCCCAGCAGGAATCGTTTTTTCCGTTTTTTTCCAAAACGACAGGGGGCACACATTTTTTATGTGGGGGCACATTTACAGCAGATAGGGCACCAAACGTTCTACTCCTATAACTCTAGGAGACACTTTCTTGCTGGGGTAACGTACACGAGCATTACCATTTCAATCACTTTGCTGAGAACTGGCATCACGGATACAGGTCTATAATTATTTCGTCTTGAATTATCTAATATTACTGTCGTTCTAGGTGTACGTAGAGCTGGACAGTGGCGGCTGGGCGAGCGCGGCGAGCGCGGCGAGCGCGGCGAGCGCGGCGAGCGCGGCGAGCGCGCGCGGCGTCGCCAGCGTGTGCGTGCGCGCCGCGCTCGCGCCCGACGCGCTCTGCGCGAGCGTGTTGCTGGCGCTGTGCGGCCCGCGCCTGTGCCTACGTGCCGCCGACCCGCCCTGCGCGAGCGCGCTGCTGGCGCTGTGCGGCCCGCGCCTCGCCGGGCCGCTGCTGTGGTTCGCGCAGGACGCGCTGGCCGCGCTCGACATGCCCTTCCTCACGCCGCGCAACGTGCGCGGCCGCGACTACGTGTGCCACGTGTGTACGCGGGCCTTCCCCGACCCCAACCCGCTCAAGGTGCACCTGTTCCTGTCGTGCGCGCCCTACGAGCCGGCGCGCTTCTGGCGCGAGGCGGCGGCGCGCCTGCGGGCGGTGCGGCCCGCGGCCCCGCCCGCCCCCCCCGGCCCCGCCGGGCCCCTGGCGCCCGCACAGCTGGAGGCGCTGGCCACAGAGTGGGGCCGGGCGCGCGGGGGCCACGTGTGCGTGTACTGCGGCAAGCTGTACTCGCGGCGCTACGGACTCAAGATCCACCTGCGCACGCACACGGGCTACCGGCCGCTGCGCTGCCGACACTGCCTGCGCGCGTTCGGCGACCCCAGCAACCTCAACAAGCACGAGCGGCTGCACGCGGCCCGGGCGGGCCCCGGCGCCGGCCCGGGCCCCGGCGCCGGCCCGGGCCCCGCGCGGTACACGTGTCCGCTGTGTGGACGCGCGCTGGCCCGGCGGCGCGACTTGGATCGACACGTGCGCACGCACACACACACACAGACGGCGGAGCAATGAAACGAGAGTGTAGATTTAATGTAATTTATTAAAGTAATGCGCGCCTACTGGCCGGCCACCTTGGCCGCGATACGCTTGTCGCGCTCCTCGGCGATGGTGAGACGCACTCCCTTACCGCGCGGGAGAGAGATGTACGCCTTCGTGCCCTTTCCGATGATAAATACGTTGTTTAACCTATAATAGAAACCATGTTTCCTGATTAATATATTGGATCTTCTTGTGTAGATCTGAAGATCAGCTTCATAAGTTGATAAGGATTAGCATATTGTATGTATAAGTCTTCTGTACAAAAATGTATATTCATAAGATTAGTATTAGTAGTGGCTGTGATTAGTAGATGTTTACCTAGTAGCGAAAGTGTGGCCCGTGGTGTCCTTGATGTGCACGATGTCGAAGGACCCAGGATGCCTCTCGCGCGACACGATAGTGCCGACTCTTCCCAAGTTCCTGCCTCCCGTGATCATGCACAGGTTACCTGCAAATGAAAACATATTGGATTTATCAACATTGTATCATAACTAGCTACGCCCTGCGGTTTCACCGGCACAAGTCTCGATTCCGTGGGAATATCGGGATAAAAAGTATGTTTCTAATATAATTCAATCACGATTCGAAAGACACGTGGCGCCATCTATTATCTTAATAACGTTATTGTTGTTTTCCTCGGGAACAGGACTTTTTTTCGGGAGGAAAGGTACCCTATGTCCGTTTCTGTACACTTGACAATATAGGTATAAGCAACGTTCCTTCCTTGTGGTCAAACTTAATGGTCAAACTGATTTGACCACTAGGAATTCTGTTCCGGATAGTCAAACTACTTGGTGTAACGAAAAATATTCATCCTTTGTATACTTGTACACTTTGTACAGTCATTAACAAAAATAATTTCCTTCCTCGTGGTCAAACTTAATGGTCAAACTGATTTGACCACGAGGAATTCTGTTCCGGATAGCCAAACTGAGTGGCTATATAAACTTTTTATCAAGCTGTATACATTGCAGTCTTATTGTACAATTATAAATAAAACATTATGTCAATTTGATGACACATGCCACATGACTTGCATTTTTTAATTACTTGGATAAAATATGGTTTTAGATATAAAATACATTCATCGTAAAGGGGGGAAGGGTACTACTTTTCAAGGGTCGGCAGTAGGTACTACAAATTGCGTACGTACAGAAATGGAAACATTTTCTGGACTTGCAGTCATCTCAAAAAAGAAAATGTCGGGCTCAATTACTCTGAAGGTATGCTCATAATTAAAACATATTTATATACTTATCGTTTTTAATTACATATTATTACATAGGTACCTATTATTTTAACCATACAATTTTTTTTGTTTAGGATGACAATGTGGTGAAATATAATAACCACTCATGTAACGCTGATTATTATAAAAATGAAGTTGATATTGCTATTGACGAATTAAAAAAAAAGTTAAAGACAATGATGTCCCCATCCCAGAGGCATTTCAAGATATGAAAACGTCGCTAGAAAAACGAGACGAGAATATTGAACTCAAAATTCCATCATTTGATAGCGTCAAAACGGCTTTATATAGCAACAGGGAAAAAACTTGCTTTAACGATTTCACACAAGTAAATATTCCAGATAAATATCAATTCTTTCTTTTCGCTGATTATAATACTGAGAAATGTCGCATTATGGTTTTCTGCTCCAAAAAGAATATGGCAATAATAGAAAAATCCGATGAGTTTTTCGGTGACGGAACATTCTTTAGTTGTCCAATTCCGTTTAGCCATTTATACTGCATCCATGTCAATTTGACAAAATCCATCACAACCACAAATGCGGTTCCTGTGGCGTATGTTTTGATGACAGACAAAAGTCAAGATTGAAGGATTGGTCACTAAAATTTTCCCATTTAGATTTTGAATTAGCTGCAAGCAATGCATTAATAACAATTTTTCCGGACATCCAAATTGTAAAATGTTTTTATCATTTTTCAAATAGCCAATGGCGAAAGGCTAAACAAATGAAAATTAAATCTAAAGATGACAGGAGAATAGTGGGAATGTGTGCAGCACTCGCTTTATTACCCGCAAATAAAATTGAAGAAGGATGGGAGTATATAAATACTGATACACCCAACACAACCAAAACTCAAAAATTTCTTAAATATTTTGAAACTACGTGGCTTAAGAATAAATTATTCCAAAAACAATGGTCTGTTTATGGCCAGAGACATCGCACAAACAATGTGGTCGAAAGTTGGAACGGCCAACTAAACAAATCCATGAAACGTCATAATCCAATTACAGTTGCTCGTTTACTTGAAACCTTAATACAGAAACAAAAATCTTCTAATGAAAAAGTGTCTCTCCGCCGTCAAGACCAAATATGTCGAGATGATTTCATAATGAAGTGTCAGCTGCAATTATTGCATGGCGATATAAGTGCTGGGTACTTTTTAAATAAACTGAGATAATTATTTTTGTTAATGACTGTACAAGTATATTTACGAACTATAACAAAGGATGTATATTTTTCGTTAAACTAAGTAGTTTGACTATTCGGAACAGAATTCCTCGTGGTCAAATCAGTTTGCCCATTAAGTTTGACCACGAGGAAGGAACGAAAATTTCAGGATGATCGGTTCATTGGTTTAGGCGTGAAAAGCTAACAAACATAGTTACTTTCGTATTTATAATATTAATTAGGATTGTCTAATTATCATTATATTCCTGATAATTGTTCCAAAATAACAGAGACAGAATTGTGTTTCAAATGTTTGCAGCAGAATGTATTTAGTGATTTGTGGTGCAAGTGACCCTTTAGGCTGATTTACAAATGTCTGATAGATAGTTGAGAAGTTGTTTTTCAAGTGATGCTAACATAAAATGATGATGGATAAAGGGAGAGAGGAAAGCATTCAATTTATTTCAATAATATTGGTTAAATACTAGCAATAAACTGTTAAATGTCCGAGTTAGATTTCTTTCAACTATGTAGTAATGGTATCATTAATCACTACAAAACCGATCACAAAGGACGTGTTTTTGCTTAGAACCAAAACAGTGCAGAAATGTGCTACTGTTTCCCTACTACTGATTAAAACCAACGTTATTATGGAGCGGCGACGTCATTTAAGCAGGGAAGAAATGCTCAGAGCCGTGGGAATGATAGAAGCTGGTTCCCGGCAACGTACTGTGGCTTTAGCTCTGAATACAAGTCAGAGTGTTATCAGTCGACTTTGGACACGTTACCGAAGCACTGGTACCGTGGCTGAGCGCCATGGAGGACGGTATCGCTGCACCACACGGAGACAAGACCGATACATTCAAATCTTAACTCGAAGAGCTCCAACAATAACCGCCATGATGTTAGCCGTGAGGCTTCACTTCATCACTCTTCAGGGAACTTAATTAGCGACCAAACAGTCAGAAACCGCTTGCATGAAGTGAACCTTCATTCCCGAAGACCGCTACGGGTACCACCTATAGCAATGCACAATCGTAGGATTCGATATCAATGGGCTCTTGAACACAGAAATTGGGCAGAAGAACAATGGCGTTTCGTGTGCTTTTCTGATGAGTCTCGTTTTGGTATGAGACCGGATACAAGACGTATACGACACTGGAGAACCCCTGGACGCCAACAGCGATTAAAATCCTGCCAGGAAGTCCATCCTTATAGTGGTGGAACCATCATGGTATGGGCGGGTATTTGGATCGGCGGAAGAACTGAGTTGATTTGGATCAGAGGCAACCTCAACGCTCAAATTTATGCTGAGACGATTGTATCTGACGTCATCGTTCCTCTACAAGTGCAAATCGGTCCCTTATTTCAGTTAATGCATGATAATGCACGACCGCACACCGCAAGAGTTGTAAGACAGACTCTCGCCGCAGCTAACATCAATGTCCTGCTCTGGCCTGCTCAGTCGCCAGACTTGAACCCGATTGAGCATGCATGGGATATGCTACAGAGAAGAGCTCTGCCGAATATGGAGGGTATCCAGTCGCAAGAAGACCTTCTTTTGTTGTTGCAACGAACATGGGCGGCCATTCCACAGCGTGATTTGGATGAACTCATTTTGAGTATGCCAAACCGATGTTCTTGTGTTGTTAGTGTTCGCGGTAGAAACACGGATTATTAATTGTTTAAGTTACCCAATAAAATTTTAAAGAAAACTGTTATTTCAGTCTTTTTTTTCGAACTTTAATGTTACTGGTTCAAATGTCAAAAATCCCTTTATTAGGAAAATGGCAAATTTCTTTATTAATGCAAAGGTGACTTGGTTTATCGTTACTGTGACAAACGAAAACACTTTATTTGATGAATCCTTAAAGAAAATTTTAATTAATATCAATCAGGAGAAAAGTTATTGCAAAAATATATGTTGATCCCTAGACACTTTTGATGTGTGTATGTTTAGTCCATTTTATGAAAATCAAGAAAGATACCTTAATAAACGATTTCTCATGAGTAAAATCAGGGATTTTTTTTAGTTCAGGGAATTCGTTAATAACAAATTACCATATAAAGAGTATTCGGTATAAAACAAGACATTTATTTTCTTAATCATTTTACATTAAAAAGTTTAGAAAATAAATAATATATCTTATAGTCTCAATAGAAAACACAAATGTTGATTTTCTATGCTAAAAATTGATTTAAAAAATCGATTGTTTTCGCCCGATAAAATACCCCGAAGCCTGTAGCTATCTCTGAAGTGCTTTGTGATGGATCCGCTTCCACAATAGCCTTTAATTCTTCATTTTCCACTTTGGTCTCCAGCCGTCCACGGGGTTGGGTTCTGAAGGTCGAAATTTCCAGAACGAAAACGTTGAAACCAAAAACGTAACGTGCTTCCTTTTACGACACCAGCGCCGTACACATCATTAATCCTTCGAGCTATTTCTGCAGCACTGGTGCCACGGTAGAACTCGTAGTCGTAAATATACCGATATTTCATGTTTTCCATTGTGCGGTAATAAGCGACGACAAAGAAAAAAATAATGAGAAAAAAACAAATTAATGACTGTTTTCAAAACTCAAATGTAAAAGCTAAATGAATGTATACATTTTAATTTGGTATTCTTAACCAAAGAGGAGATATTTCAGATCAAAGTGGTCAGTACGACAAAACGCTATTTTCATATGTAAGGCCGCTATCCCACTGGCGTTTTACGAGCGTTGACGTCGCGTCATCGCATAACAAGCATAAAACGTCCGCTGAACGCGACATTAACGTCGCGCAGATGATACTATTGCCAACAAACGCGACGTTAACGTTAAGCAGACGCGACGTTGACGTCGCGTTCAGCGGACGTTTTATGCTTGTTACGCGATGACGCGACGTCAACGTCGCGTCTGCGCAGCGTCGACGCCGCGCAGACGCGACGTTGACGTCAACGCTCGTAAAACGCCAGTGGGATAGCGGCCTAAGGACCAAATATTAATCAACATACAACTTAATACTGATCAGCAAATTGCAAAAAACCTAAAAAAAATTGAATTTCGCGGGCATTCTTGTCAAGCCTATTGAAGTAAGGATGAATCCACAATCACTACTACTTTTTCATTCAAAACATTGTAATTGGCTGCAACGAGTGTCACTTCATCAGCCATTGTTGTCAGATTGTGTAGCTTGGTTACGAGTATGAATCATGATATATTGCATCACGTGGCCCAACCATAGATTCCTCAATCATAAGCTGTAATCAAATATGTTTGCAATGGTTGAGCAATGGTTACCAATAGTACAGCTACACTTGCTGTGAAAGTATAGCCCACTTAGAAGCACCTTTAATTAAAGCTCACCCATATTTCACCATTTGGCATGCCAACATTTTTATAAACATTCATTTAAGTTTAACCAAACAAACGGCGGCGATGGCGCGGCGGCGGTCAGATCCATCAATCCAGAGCAATCCTTTTCACTGATAAGAACTCAGTGACACTGTAGTTTGTTTTACCTATTAAAAATGTATGCAAACAGCACTGTTGTCAAGTCTTTTCAACCACTTGGTAGTTTATTGCTAATAATTGGGGCCTAGTTGGTAACACTTGCCAAAGCATTTTGACATGTTAATTGACACAATGTACCATTGTTTGCCTATTTCTTACAAGTGCATTTCATTTTACAACATACCTGACTCAAACTTAATGAAGTCCATGATCTTGGAGGATGCAATGTCGACCTGTACCGAGTCGTTCACCTTGATTAGTGGGTCAGGGTAGCGGATGGTGCGGCCATCGTGTGTCACCAGGAAGGGCACGTTCTTGGGCCCTGTTGACACTCGCTTCACCTTGCACAGCTTGTACTGCAACAGACACATACACTGTATAAACTGCAATCTACTCACCACTATACTTGCTAGCTAAACTACATTGCACAATAACTACACAGCAAAATCAACACATCTCAACAAAGAGTATTTTTGAGAGCCCTCTTCAATTAGCTCTTCAAATAAATAACAGTGGTGCTATTCTGTAAAAATCGCACTGTGAAAACTTAGGTGAAGTGAGCGTGGAGTGAGTTGTCACTATTGTCAATTCCTAGCAAGAACAAACTCACTTCACCTAAGTTTTCACAGTGAGATTTTTACAGAATCGACTGGCAGGAATGCTTGACACAATGGCTTCTGTCAAGCATTCCTGCCGGTCGATTCTGAAATTTCTTATGGTCACTAATGGCTTAATGACCATAAGAAACTTGAGGAAAATACTAAAACTAGGGGATGATAGGTTATCTAACATTGCCATTTGTTTACTATGATTCCTACAAAATGATGTCCTTATGTCTACATAATAAAGGTCTATGTTTAGACCAACTTCAATAGCAAGGTTTACATTTACAATATAAGAAAGGGCCTGCTAACCTTGGCTTCTTCAGGAGTGATGCGGTGAACCGTGAAACGTCCTTTCACATCATAGATAAGGCGGAAAAGCTCATTAGTCTTCTCAATAGAAACAACATCTGCAACAAATACAACACAACAAACGTTTAGACATGGCTCACAATGGAGGATCACAACAGCCTGGAATTATCAATTTTTTCAATTAAATTTTCAATTAAAGTTAATATCGACACAAAACAATAAAAAATGACTAAATTTGCATATTTAATTTGATTTAAACAATTTTTCGTGATATTTTCTTAAGGAAACTTGTAATCGGTCACCGGTGACCCCGTGGCCTGGTGATATAAAATCTCGATATTACGTCTGCGGGGGCCGCGGGGTCACCGCGCGGCCCACCCCCGCGCCCGCGCATCTTTCTCGCGCCGTGTAAGAATAGAATAGAATACTCTTTATTATGTACACCATATAAATTACAGACATAAATATAGAAACTGTACAAAGGGTGACACAATGGGCGGTCTTATGGCTAAGAGCGATATTTTAAAGACAACCATAGGATGGATTTGAAAAGGGGAAGGACAGACAAATACTGTAAGTAGTCCGTGGTGTACCATTTACATAATACAATAAATACACACATAAAGTATAATATACTAAATAAATATATATACATACATATAAATATATCCATATAATAATAAACATGAAACAGGAGCAAAGAAAAAATAGTGATGATGTTTAAGGAGAGAGGAAGTGCTGTTTTTACCATAATTTTAAACGTGGACCAAGATTGAGCACGCCTTACCGACACGGGCAAGTCATTCCATAACCGTACTGCTTGAACAGTAAAAGATTCGTCATAAAAACTGGTGGAATGCATTGGCATCTCTAGTCTCAGGTTTTCCGATGACCTCAGATATATATTATGTGTGTCATGAAGGAACTTGAAACGTTCATTAAGTGGATAAGTGAGGGTTTTAGGATTGAGCTTGAGCTTTGTACGAAATTCTGATATGTGATCATATTTGCGCAGGCCAAATATAAATCTTATGCAAAAATTTTGAAGTCACTCAAGTTTATCTAGCTGTGCCTCAGTAAGATCAGGATAACTGACATCAGCGTAGTCAAGGATAGGAAGTAAAAGGGATTGTGCAAGCGCAGTTTTAGTGGCAGTTGGAAGAAAGTTCCGCAATCGTCTCAGTGACTTACCAGATGCAAAAATTTTGCGACTTACTTTCCTGTAGCTGAGGACCCCAAGAAAGATGTTTGTCGATCCAAACAATAAACTTCACTAATAATATGTAAATTTTTTCTATTTTATTCTATTTTAACATTTTCTAGGTCATTTAAAAGAAAGAAGGTTTCTTTAAAAGAAACTATAGAATGGTTAGACAATAATAACTGTTATAATGCATTTTAGCCAGCGCGCGTTGACGTTTTCTAATCTTGACATAACATACAATGACATTAAAATTGACACAGTTAATACAACTAAGTTTCTAGGACTTACAATAGATCGAAATTTAAATTGGAAGGTGCATGTAGAGGCTCTGACTAAAAAGATAAGCAGTAGTGCGTACGCCTTGTATATTCTGTCACGCACTGTTAACATAGATGCGTTATTAACTGCGTACTACGGGCTAGCTGAATCTGTTCTCAGATACGGTGTTATCTTTTGGGGTAACTCAACTAATAAAGAAGCTGCATTTAAAGCACAAAAGAGATGTCTCAGAGCCATGTTTAAGTTGAAAACCACTGATAGTTGTAAGCCCTATTTTATTCGTTATAAAATTTTGAAATTGGCATCACTTTATATTCTGGAAACAGTAATGTTTGTTAGAGGTAATTTTAATTTATTTTCGCAAATGGCAAATAAGTTTCCAAGAAACAGGCGTGATCAAAGTCAGCTTTGTCTGCATAGGAGTAGGACGGCACTTATGCGCAAAAGTGTTTTTTGCATGGCTCCCATTATTTATAATAAGTTACCTAAAAGTTGGAGGGAGCTAAATAATTTACATTTGAGAAAGCAACTAAAATCATATCTCATTGACAAAGCTTACTATAATATTAACGAATTTCTAACAGAAGAATTTATATTGACATAAATTTTAATGCATTATTATCTATTTTTCTAATATTGATGTTTATAATTTATTTTGTTGTTTACTAATTCACATAAAATTAATGTTTTTGACTTCAAACTAATAATTCATAATATTTGCACGCCATACTAGGTGGCAAACATGACTGATCCTTTCTTTTTTAGACCTACCTTTTAGACCGCTACCCTAAAAGGAAGAGACCGAACAGCCCGCCACAGGCTGAGCAGCCCAGCCACAGTGCACAGATAGGAATTGCAACTTCTAACAGATACAGTGGACTTCCTATAGATCTAACTGATGACACACCAGAAAATCCATCCACTCATGCCAAAAAAATTAGCAAACCACCACCGGTCATACTATATGGCATAGAAGACCTATCAAAATTAACAGAGCTGTTAAATAATACTATACCTAGAGACAGCTACTCTTATAAAATAATTAACAGAGATCAGCTAAGAGTCATGACCCAGTCAACTGAAATATACAAGGACTTAATAGAACTCATCCGGAATAATGGCCTCATTGGTCATACATTTACACAGAAGCAAAATAAATGCTACCGAATTGTAATTAAAAACTTACATCACACCACCCCTAAATCAGCTATAACAGAAGCAATAGAAAACACAGGGAACAGGGTACGAGGTGAAATCATCTGTGCAATATCCAGAAAAAACAAAAAGCCCTTAAACATGTTCTTCGTAAACATTGAACCTAGCCCCAAAAACCCAGAAATAAAAAGTATAGAAACTATATTTCACACAAGAGTCACTATTGAAGATCCAAGGAAATCAACTGAAATACCACAGTGTACTAGGTGCCAACAATATGGGCACACGAAAAACAATTGCATGCGCCCATACAGGTGTGTCAAATGCGCACAAGGACACAAAACTACAGACTGCGTAAAAAAGGATAGGAACTCGCCAGCCACATGTGCCCTCTGCCAAGGTGACCACCCAGCCAACTACAAGGGCTGCCAAGTCTATAAGGAGATTCGTTCACGCAAAATGGCTTATGCTGGTAATAGAAAAGCCCCACTAGATAAGGTAAAAGCCACGGATACGTTCACGCCTCGAATAGAAGATTTCCCACCATTAAAACTCCCAAGACACACTACACAACAGCCCAGAAATAACCAAGAAATAACCAATATGCGCGCAAGTGAAAACGTAGCCAACACTGCAAGTACTGGCAACTGGAAAAAAGAGAATGAACAAGTTCAGTCAACAAGCTCGCTAGAGCAAATAATAATTAAACAGTCGCAGAAGATAGATATCCTTATTCAACAAATAGGAACCTTAATGGGGCTCCTAACGACACTAATAGCCCAGCAGAAAAAATGAAATTCCTCAGAATTGGAGCATGGAACATAAATGGCTTATCCCCGAATAAGCAAGAAGTAGAGCTACTCATAAACTACAACAAATTAGATATATTATTAGTTTCTGAAACACATATGACCAATCAAAAAGTTATAAAAATTAAAGGATGCAATATATACTATGCCAACCATCCAGATGGCACATCACATGCTGGGGCCGCTGTGATAATTAAAGAACACATAAGACACCACGTCATACCAAATTTTGCACATGCACACATACAAGCCGCCATAATATCCATAGATGACTGGCAGGGATCACTGAATGTGGCTGCAGTATACTGTCCTCCACGACATCGCATAGATGAACAAATGTTTTCCGATTTCTTTAACATGCTTGGCGACAGATACATTGTAGGGGGAGACTGGAATTCAAAAAACACGTTCTGGGGCTCTCGATTGACGACGACAAGGGGTCGAGAACTAAAAAAGGCAATTGATAGTTATAACCTCAATGTAATATCAACAGGAGAACCAACTTACTGGCCGTCGGATCCTAACAAAACTCCGGATCTCATCGACTTCTTTATCAGTAGAAAGATGTCGGGGCTCTATACAAAAGTAGAATCATGTCTAGATGGGTCCTCAGACCATACACCCGTGATATGCACCTTAAGTACCACAGTCATCTGGAAAGAACCACGAGAGACCCTGTATAACCATAAAACCGACTGGGAGTCCTTTCGAGACTATATCGATGAAAATATTAATCTGAGCATACCTCTTAAAACGGTAGACGACATAGATGACGCTGCTTGGTATACCACTAACTTAATACAAAAGGCGGCATGGCTATCAACTCCATTCATAGCAACTAAACCGCAAAGTCATGACACTACTCTGGAAATACGAGAGATGATAGCTGCAAAGAGAAGATTGCGACATCAGTGGCACACCAGCAGGAATCGTCAAGACAAAAAAGCTCTCAACAAAATACAAAAGGAACTGAAGGAAATGCTTAGAGAAAATGAGAACAATACCCTCCAAGACAAACTCAAGACTCTATCGCCATTCAAAGCAGAGGATCATACACTTTGGAAAATGACCAGCTCATTGAAAAGACCAAAAGAACACATGCATCCACTAAGACAAGCTAACGGAAACTGGTCACGAAAGCCTCAACAAAAAGCTGAGTTGTTTGCCAATTACCTTAAGAATGTATTCAAACCCAATGAACCTGATAATACACACACCGAGCAGGACATTGATGAAGTCTTGAACAGCGATCAACAACTGTCTCCACTATTGAGACTGGTGACAACGATGGAAATAAAAGAAACTATCATGCATTTAAAACAAAAAAAGGCACCAGGTTTTGATCTAATAACGGCAGAAGTTCTTAAACAACTACCAAGAAAAGGCATCGTTCTGCTGACAATCCTTTTTAATGCAATACTGAGACTACAGTATTTCCCAGAGCTATGGAAAATATCCATCATCAACATGATAGCCAAGCCGGGGAAGCCTCCTACAGAGGTTACATCATATAGACCCATAAGCCTTCTCCCCTTGCTTTCGAAAGTCTTTGAGAAGTTGGTCCTAAAACGCCTCCTTCCAGTACTAAAAGAACAAAAAGTTATACCGGACCACCAATTCGGCTTCCGCGCACACCATGGGACAACAGAGCAAATACACCGAGTAGCCCAGACAATACGGCAAGCGCTGGAGAGAAAAGAATACTGCTCAGCTGTCTTCCTTGATATACAGCAGGCCTTTGACCGCGTGTGGCACAAGGGCTTGTTGTATAAGCTAAAGCTCCATTTACCAAATACTGCGTACATGTTACTGAAGTCCTATCTGCAAAACCGATTATTCCAGGTCAAATGCGAGAACTCTCTGTCATCAATCTGTAAAATAGAAGCAGGAGTGCCCCAAGGTTCGGTGCTGGGTCCCATCCTATACACAATATACACCGCTGATCTACCCACCACAGATAATGTTGTGACTGCAACCTATGCAGATGACACTGCAGTCCTCGCCTGTAGTAGGGATGCAAACACAGCATCCGCAAAACTGCAAGAATGCCTGGACGAAATTGGACTATGGCTACAAAAGTGGAGAATCCGAGCAAGCCCCGCAAAATCGGTCCACATAACGTTCACACTAAAGAGAGGGGACTGTTCACCAGTTACACTAGACGGTGCTGTCTTGCCAACAGGCACGACAGTAAAATACTTAGGCATGCACCTGGATAGGAGACTCACTTGGCGAGCCCATATAAAGGCCAAAAGAGAACAGGCAAATAGAAAGTTTGGAGATATGTGCTGGCTGATAGGCAGACAGTCAACGCTAAGCTTGGAAAATAAAGTCCTTATTTACAAGTGTATCCTGAAACCGATTTGGACATATGGTATACAACTCTGGGGATCAGCGAGCCACTCAAATGTTGAAATTCTCCAGCGTTACCAGAACAAAGTGTTAAAGATCCTCACCAATGCGCCATGGTTCACGCGGAACACGGAAGTGCATGATTACCTGGAAATTCCGACAGTCAGGGAGGAAATAGAGAGTTCCTCTGTAACCTACAAACAACGCCTTGAGCGACACAGCAACCATCTGGCTACACAGCTCATAAACACCAACAACTGCCTATATCGGCTGAAAAGAATGCGATTAGCTTCCATATAAAACTCATTGAAAAACAGAAAGAGATGGCACATCACAGGATGTGCACTTTCTTAAAGTCAAAGAAACAACATCCCATCTGATTAAAGCTACTGGGCTGATTGCAGATTAAATGATAAAAAAAAAAAAAAAAAAAAAAAAAATTATTATCTATTTTTCTAATATTGATGTTTATAATTTATTTTGTTGTTTACTAATTCACATAAAATTAATGTTTTTGACTTCAAACTAATAATTCATAATATTTGCACGCCATACTAGGTGGCAAACATGACTGATCCTTTCTTTTTTATGTTATCCAGCATGCATTTATATTCTTGTATGTGTACACATGTTTGAGCAAATAAATAGATCTTATCTTATCTTTAATTGTTAGCAATTTTTATACATAAATAAACACAAGAAAAATTATACATTTTTTATTCTGTTTTAGGGCACCCCTAACATCTCCTAAGAAATTCGCTGTAATTTTTAATCTTTTCTAAATATTAAAAAACCAAGCTGTTTTGGTCGTTGCACAGGGCCACATCTTTACCGTTTTCATTCAATATTAATGCCCCGTGGCTTGTAATCAACGTTTGATGTGAACACCTCGCTCCGGTCACGGGTGTCCCCCGTGGCCCGAACAGTTCAATACAGGGTGGCCCACCGGTGTCCCCCGTGGCCCAAATGACTAACTGCCATTTTTTGCTCAGCGTTTAACGTGTTAACTAGTGCCAGTCTGTAATAATATGCAAAACCCATGATCAGAATAAAAAAGTCTACTATATTTACTGTTTAATTTAATTATTTATAACAAATTATAGAAAGAAAACTTAATTCACAAAGACTAAACATACACATGGACAGTTTATATTCAGAAGTAATAATTTTAAAAGAACTCCAAGCCGAATTGTTTAATAACACAGATTTTATGCAAAAATCCACTGCAAAAAATTTGTTCACTGCAATTTATTTTTAAAAAATGTCCTGGAGAATTTGATTGTTTAAAAAAAATTATTAGCTATATACTCTCTGTTCAAGCCACTTCAGCACCGTAAAACGGTGTGAATCGGGTTGCATGGGTGAATCGGGTCGAAACTTTAAAATGGATTTAAACGTTGAAATAATATAGTTTGTTGCCACAAAATACTCTAATGTGTTTACTGTTTGATAATTAAAGATGAAGTGCCCTTGTTAGCAACAAACTTTATTATTTCAACGTTAAAATCCATTTTGAAGTTTCGACCCGATTCACCCATGCAACCCGATTCACACAGTTTTACGGCATTTACTTAAAGAGTCTTTTCGGTCATGAATGTCACATGGCGAGAAGAGAGAAACAGAGCTTCATTGAAATTGATCAAAAATGAGCTCTTGATATATATAAATTTAGAGTTGGAATGTTTGGACTCATACAATTCCTTTAAGAACAATGAAAAATTGTTATGTGCTGCAAAAAGTACAAAAAAAAATACCTTTTTAAAAGTACAAAATAAATGATACCTAATAAATGGTACTCTTTTTTGTAAGTCCGTACTCTTTATTTACCTCCTTTAAAATCAGATATACTCTATTTCTTCTAAAAAAAGTTGGCAACCCTACTCACCCATGAAGCCGGCGGGGTAGGTCGGGTCAGTTCTCACTTTGCCGTCCACCTTGATGAGACGCTGCTTCACGATTTTGAGCACCTCGTTGCCGGTGAGCGCGTACTTAAGCCGGTTGCGCAGGAAGATCACGAGCGGCAGGCACTCGCGCAGCTTGTGGGGCCCGGTCGAGGGTCTCGGCGCGTACACGCCGCCCAACTTGTCCAACATCCATGCTTTAGGAGCGGCTAAGCGCTTCAAATGCTTTTTAGGTCCGCGTGCCTAAACACCACATCAAATAAATTATTACATCGCATCAACTCGCATGTTAATTTAACCTGTGCGACACAAACTCATTCGAAGTTTAACTCAATAGGTACGTAACGTCGTAGGGATAACAGATGTTCAATTTAAATATTGTTTTAACCGTTAGAGTCAGAAAATTATTGGAATTTTATCCTCAATAGAAATTCACTTTTAAACATCGGCATAGACATACCAACAGAATAGACTCTGTATATGAAAAATATTAAATTGACAAGTATTATTTAACACTACGCTCTTGATAAGTAGTATTACATTTGCTAAAATATTTAGCACTTTCACGATTTAATCGGATTTTTAACAAATTTACACCACGAACTCACCATGTTGAACACAAAATTTAACAAGAAAGAAACGTCAAAGTTTCATTCTATCTGTCTGTCTGTTCTGTCAAACACGAAGTTAAGATTTTTTTTTTTAATTTTATGACCTGGTATTTGAACCTTTAGGTCAACGAAGTAAAAAAAGATTATGGGATGATTCTCATTAGAGCGGGCCGTGCCCGGGGCGGGCCGTCCGGGCCACGGATTTGAAACGTTACATACATTTTGTATGAAGCAATTTATATTACACTGTACACAGTGCATGTTCCGTGTCCCGTCCGGGCCCGCTCGACGCCACGGTTGGTGCACGGTCCCGTCCCGCCCCCTCCACGTCCCGTCGTAATCCGAACACTCGTCCGTACTGTGTACGGGCCAGTGTTGCCAACGTAGGCGATTTTTCGCCAATGGGCAGACACAGGCAAAGATAATCTAAGATGGCGCCACCATAGCTGGTCTCAATCTGACCGTGAGGTTATGATATTTTGAAAATTTTCAACCAATGACGATGTTGGGAACCAGCTATGCTAGCGCCATAAGTTCCACAGTGTTTCTCCCCATTAGGCTACTCTAGGGACAAATTGTTATACTTCCTAGTAGGCAAACAGGCATACGACTGCCGTGCGTGTGTGTGTTGTTGGTACAATTTGATATTGAGATGGTCACCTTATTTGTTTGTGATTGGTTATTTTCAGAGAATACCCTGAGTTTGTCTTAGCTATTATGTAACCAAATTTAGAATGAGTTACATGTATACTGACTAAATAGTTCAGATAAATTCCGATTATTCCTTTGTCACCGTGATTGTGATTTTTCGCTTTGTACAACTTTTCCTGTGCAATTTTTGTGTAATTTCTGTGAAAATGGGTCACGGTAAATATATAAAACATTATAGTGATGAATGGGAAAAATTACCAGCATTTAATAGTAAGTAAAAACTAGAGTACTGTTTTATATTAATGTTGTGTGTGATGTAGGTAGGTATTGTCGCGAAAGATGAAATCGCGATGTTCCAAACCTACAAAATGTAAATATATAATTGCACAGAACTATTTAATGTAATAGCAACACTAAATCAGTACTGGCAACTTGACGCTACCAAACGTCGCCGCTATTCGAATGTTTTTAGCATATTCAGTCTGATCCATTAATGTAGTTTATTGTAAAGTAAATTCAGATGCAGAATTTCCACAAGAAGGCACAATAATGAAACAGAATCTAGTGGAAGGTTGGAAACGTGGACAGAACATGCTGAAAGAGTTTAAGAGAATGTTCGTCGACTAGTACTTACCAAGTCTAAGGGAGAGATATCGACACTCTCTTAAAGAACCAAGGATAACAAAACTAGAAATCCCAAAACTAGGAGATATCGTCCAGATTAAAGGAGACACGAATAACCGAGAGAACTGGAAGGTTGGAAAAATTGTATCTTTGTTAAAAGGAGCCGACGGTCAATGCAGAGTGGCACGAGTAAAGGTGAATGATACGGAATTTACTCGTTCCATCGCACATCTTTATCCGTTGGAAGTTGAAGAAGATATATCTGGAAAAGAAAGAGTTATATTTGAGTTTGAAAGAGAAGATGTTACACCAACATTGGATGGCTTACCTCTACTAGAAAAACTCGACTCAGCTATTCGTACCGAATGAATATCCACAACTCCACAAACCGCAGAACCCGTTGACAAACTTGGAACAGAAAAACACATAAATAGAGAAGAAATAGAAAGGAAAATAACTCAGAGAACACTTACCTCAGAAAATGATGAACCAACAATTCTTGATGAAAGACACCATAATGATAGCATACCTAAAAGCACTGATACAATTGAGATAACACAAACTCCTGAAGTGAGAGATGTAAGCGCGTCTCTCACATCTCTCACTTCAGGAGTTTGTGTCCTTGAAGGCTCGAGAGAAGATTCGTGAGTGGACGCGAGACTTGATGGAACACATGTTACTTCTGTCGTCGTCGGGAGTGTCGCGAAAGATGAAATCGCGATGATCCGAGAGTGGACGCGAGACTTAATGGAACACATGTAATTTCTGTCGTCGTCGGGAGTGTCGCGAAAGATGAAATCGCGATGTTCCAAACCTACAAAATGTAAATATATAATTGCACAGAACTAATGTAATAGCAACACTAAATCAGTACTGGCAACTTGACGCTACCAAACGTCGCCGCGAACAACAAAAAACTTTTTGGCGGGAAAGTTGAATAGAATAATCTATTTAGGCTTTTAGCTTAAAATTAAATATAATAAAACAGAGTTTTTAAAAGTAATAGGCATAAAAATGCCTGCAGAGAGTGAAGGCGATGATGATGGAGATTTCTTAACAGTCAAGAAACGTAAGAGGAAGGGTCCTTCTATTGAAAAAGATGAAAGCGGCAACGGCAGTTCCAATCAGATAAGAATAAAATTTCTACCTTATTTTAAGCCTAATTATCAACGTTTATATCCGGATAAATCCAACCACAACGAATTTTCAGTGTTCCTTGAGAGCACAAATGATGATAAGCTGGGTAATAAGGATCCCATAACTATTCAAAAAATTATAGCGAAATACGTAAAAGGTCAATATGAAATGAGTCGTGTTAGCGCACAAAAACTTAAAATAACTTTTAAGCAATCTACAGATGCTAATGATTTCCTTTGCAATGAGTTGTCCCTAAATAAAGTCAACATAAGACCATTTATACCTTCATCCTTCGTGGAGAAGATAGGGGTAATACAACATGTATCTACAGATTTAAGTAATGAAGATTTATATAGAAAACTGTCTGGCGAATATGAAATCGTTGCAGTGAGACGGTTTATGAAGAAAACTGAAAATGATGGAAACCTAGAACCTTTAAAAACTGTGAGTGTAACTTTTGTTACAGGTGTTTTGCCGCAATGTATTTATTTAGATCACTGGAAGATACCAGTATCTACATATATTCCCCCAGTCATGCAATGTTATAAATGTATGAAATTTAATCATTCTGCCAAAATATGTAAAAATGCTCAGGTATGCTCTGTGTGTGCTGGTGGGCATTCCTACAAAGACTGTAGTAATGATGAAGAAATTAAATGCAGTAATTGTGGAGGTGCTCATCTTGCCATATCCAAGACATGTCCAGTTAAAATGGCGCGTATTGCAAAACAAAAACAATCATATTCTAATGTAACAAAAAACATGGAATATGCAAAGATCTTTCCAGCTTTACCTAAATCCAAGCAGCAACCTATAATTAATTCACCTGTATTATCTCAAACCAGTGAGGTACCTTCTACTTCAAGTAATTCACCAAAAACGCAAAACAATAATATTGTACTTGATGACAGAATCATTAATGCCATGGTTAAAACATTAGTTTTACTAGGAAATATGTCGGAAAATGTTCCAAAAAACACAGCTAAAATTAAAGAAATTTTATTAAAAAACTTAACAACTACAAAATAGAGGAGCATGTTCTTAGAATAGTGCAACATAATTTACAAAGTTTAAATAATAAAAAACCCTTATTACATACATACTTATTAGAAAACAATATAGATATTTATCTGATTAATGAAACTTGGTTGAAATCTTCAAGTAATCCTATTAATTTTTATGGCTACAATTTTATTTTTAAAAATGCAAAAAATGAACATGGTGGGGTAGGCATTTTGATAAAGAATAGTTTAAAATATAAATTAATTGATTGTCCTTTTTATGAAGATATTCAGGCGGTCGCAGTATCTGTGGATACTAAGGCTGGACCCATTGCAGTTGCTTCTGTTTATTGTCCACCTAAAAACAATAGATTTCGTGTTAGTAAGTTAAGAACAGTTTTTAATAGTTTACCTAAACCCTGTATAATATCTGGTGACTTTAATGCCCATCATATAGCTTTTGGTTGTGCTACATCAAAATCTAGAGGTAACGAGCTTTATCAAATGTTTGATGATTTTGATTTGTGTATTTTAAATACAGGCAGTCCCACTACAATACAACGTCCAAACAGAAATGCATCAGCAATAGATATAACTGGAGCTAGTCCAATCATAGCTCCGCTTTGTGAGTGGTATGTTGGTAATGACTCATTGGGTAGTGATCATTATCCCACTTTTATTGATATAAATGTTTCTCCTTTATTATATGAGTATAATAATAATATACAAAAATATTTATTTCACAAAGCTGATTGGACTAAATTCTATTTGCGATCAAAAGAACTTAGTGAAAACTTTCAAATTAATTCAAGGAATCCTTTAGATTCATATGATATATTTTGTGAATTATTAAATACCTTAAAATCTGAATGTATCCCTCTTTATGTCGGCAATAATAATTGTAGTCGTAAGATGAGACCACCAGCTCCTTGGTGGAATGTTGATTGTGCAGAGGCTGTAATTAAGGCAAAAGAAGCTCTTATTAAATATAGATCTGATTATAATTTGACATCATTTATTGAATTTAAGAGGTTGACTGCTGTTAAGAAACTTGTTTTAAAAGAAGCAAGAAAAAATAGCTGGAAGGCTCTTTGTGAGTCACTTAACAGATATACTCCAATTTCAAGAATTTGGAATCATATTCGTAGATTTAAACGTATGTATAATTGTAAAAATGTGTACAGAAATGATGAATGGATACCAGAGTTTATATCAAAGTTATGTCAATTACCAATAATTACTGAAAATTCTGATATTAATCTTCACAATTTGTTTAATTCTGAAGTCAAGTCTGCAGATGCAATGTTTTTGTTAAAACCATTTACATTTGATGAATTGTGTACAGCATTAGATTCAAGAAAGAATACTACACCTGGCTTGGATGATTTTCCTTATATTATGATTAAACATTTACACAAATTTAGCAAACATATTTTGTTAAATATATTTAATGATCTTTGGAAAAACCAGAGTGTTCCAAATTCTTGGAAGACACAGTGTGTTATTCCCATATTAAAACCTGATAAATCTCCGGATGATTATAATTCTTATCGTCCTATATCTTTGGCCTCTTGTGTAGGTAAGTTGTTTGAACAAATGGTTAAGTTAAGATTAGATTATTTTGTGGAAAAAAATAATATATTACCTGATTTCCAATTTGGATTTCGTAAGGGTAAGAGTTCGACAGATAGTTTCGTATATTTCATAGAAGATATGAAAAAATGTTTATTATCACATTCCTCCGCAGTATGTGCATTTCTTGATGTTCAGGGTGCTTATGATAACGTAGATTTGCGTCAATTAATATATGTGTTGAATGACATTGGTATACCTGGAAAGTTATTAAAATGGATTTATGAATTTTGTTATGACAGAACATTATATGTGAAATTCAATAATCTTTTACATGGACCTAACAAAGTTTTCAGAGGACTAATGCAAGGTGGTTGTTTATCACCATTGTTTTATAATTTGTATACATCTCAAATAAATAAACACATTAAAAATGATGTGAAAATACTTCAATTTGCTGATGATATTCTTATCTATTGTATTAATAAGGAAATTGTTGTTGCTGAAAACTTTGTAAATGAAGCCTTGCAACAGATGTATGAGTACTATACTAAAACTTTACATTTGAATATCAATTGTCAAAAAAGTTCAGTATTAGTGTTTGGCAATGACAACCCTGTAAATATAGTTTATAATAATGTGAATATTCCTCAAAAAAAACAGCAAAAGTTCTTAGGTGTAGTGTTAGATGATAAATTGAAGTTTGATAAACACATCAACTACATCAGTCAAAAGGCAATGAGAGGTATTAATATTATGAGATGTTTAGCTGGAGTTTTTTGGGGCTCAGACCCCAAAATTTTAAGTTTGATATACAAAAGCATAGTAAGAAGTCATTTTGACTATAGCTGTCTTGCTTATTTTAATTCTAATCCTACTTTACTTAAAAAGTTAGATGTCCTTCAAAATATAGCTCTTAGAATAATCAGTGGTGCTATGAAAACTACACCCATTAATGCAATGGAGATAGAGACTTGTATAGAACCTCTTGGTATTAGAAGGATTGCTATAGCTCAGAGATTTTGTTTAAAAATTGCATCACAAAATAATTCTTTACTGTTACAAAACTTGAACTTACCTGAGATTTTATGTAGCAATATCTCAGATTTATCAGTTGGGCCATCAGATATCAAGTCAAACAGATTACCTGTAATGAGTACCATAATGTATAAAGTTAAACAAAATACTGTAAATATATTTAAGTCAAATGTTTGGCCTCCATTATATTTTTATACATTCAATGCTTTAATAAACAGTAATGTTAATATAGATTCACGTAGCATAGAAGATAAATATGAATTTAGAAAACAGATATCAGATAAAATGAATGTTTATAAAATATATACAGATGGTTCTAAATCCATCAAAGAAGTTAAAAGTGCTTTTTATGATCCACAATTAAATTTAACAAGAACCTTTAAAATAGATAATAATTGTAGCATATTTACTGCTGAAGCATATGCTATCTATAGAGCTTTACTGTATATTAATAGTATTGAGTCTTCTAATAATTTTCTTATCTTATCAGACAGTCTAAGTGTTTTGAACTCACTAAAGCAGTTCAATATAAAGTACAAACAAAATTATTTAATACTTAAAATTAGATCTTTGTTGTATTATAGTATTAAGAATATACAATTTAAATGGGTTCCATCTCATTATGGCATAGAAGGAAATGAAATAGTAGACAAGGCTGCAAATTCCACACCAGACGAAGATCACACAGAAATTGTTGGAGTTCCATTTACTGACTATTACACCCTTTTTAGAGGACAACTCAGAAATTTATGGATTGATTATTGGAAGGAAATTAGCAAAGAGAAAGGAAGATGGTATTTTAATATCCAGAAGGAACTGCCGGATAAGCCGTGGTACAATACATACAAGAACATAGAAGAAAGAAAATTTATTACAGTGATAAATAGAATGAGGTTTGGCCACTGCCAAACACCTCAGCATCTACACAGAATCAAAGTGGTGCAAAGTAAAAATTGTACTTACTGCGGCTATGAAGAAGGGAATTTGCAACATTTAATTCTAGAGTGCAATCATTTTAGTTTACAAAGATTAGCACTAATAGCTGAAATTATGGATAGTATGCCAGATGTTCCCCGCCACCTACAAGATATGTTAGCAAACAAGAAATTATTTGCAGCAATTTATAAATATGTTTGCAGTACGATTGAAGTTATTTGAAGAAAAAACAAAACCATTACCACAGTGACCCCACAGAACATTAATACTCAAGAAGAGACCCACAGACTACATACAGTGACCATGCTAATATTGGAAAGTGAAAAACAATAAAAGGACTTGGCTTAAGGACTTTGCATCCAAAGCCTAAACTTTATAAAAAAAAAAAAAAAAAAAAAAAACGTCGCCGCTATTCGAATGTTTTTAGCATATTCAGTCTGATCCATTAATGTAGTTTATTGTAAAGTAAATTCAGTGCAGGAAGATCATAGATAGATTCTTGTCTCCCGGGATACGCGCCACCTGGAAAGCTAAGTATTATTTATCTGTCGTTCTAGTAACTAAATATACGAAGATACCTTTACCATTTGAGACACCTAAACTTAATTGTGTTGGTCGTGCCCTCAGCGTTGGGCTGGGGGCGTAATAGCGACTACACGCGAGCCACTTGTCCGGACATAAGAGCTCTTGGGGTTTATAGGAAGGGACTTGGGCCAACCCCTCTTATGAATTCCTTTTGGTTCCCCCCAAGGCCTGATTGAATATGCCGACGGGCATAACGTCGACGGACGTACTGGTAACTTAGCATGCTTAATATGAATATGCCGACGGGCATAACGTCGACGGACGTACTGGAAACTTACCATGTTTAATATATACATAGGTAATATAAACGGGGAAGCATCCTAGACTAGGCAAAGGGTCGATGTCCAACATGGATGCGTGCTTCTGCAGACGTGGAAAGAATCCTAGTATCTGATTAGCACATAGGTGTCACAAATATGTTGTTGAGAATGAAAGCGTGCTTCTGCAGACGTGGACAAGAATCCTAGTATCTGATTAGCACATGCCACCTAAAATGGTGATGAGAATTTGAAGTAAACTTCATCATAGAATATTGCAATTGAATAACTGTTATAAATAGTTTTATTAATGGAACCAGATAGGTAATACTTAACCCAAAGATTCATGGGTACTTAAACTTACAGATGTCCTAGTTGCACCTGAGAAGTTGGATGGATTGATGGTCGGCATAGTGATAACACTTCGGTGCTCTAGCGGACCGAAGATAAGGGACTGGATTGGGAGACGCTTACAAGTCGGTGGGGGATCCGTATCGGTGAGTGTCTCTAGCGTATCGTGGGGGCGGGGATTTCTCTTCACATCAAAGCGAAGCAGTACAATCCTATATTATTACTATAAAACAAATCACATTGTAAACCTAGAGATAACCAGAATACAACTAGAAGAAGAGAAATAAGCCGCCTTCGCGACAGGTATAAATTATCTGCTACATGGTCTTACTACTTCCAGACTAAATCAGAAGTCGCGGTTTTTAGTTTCACAATCATTTTTTTAATATTTGCCCCAGTCATACAATATACATATACATACGTACTGCCTAGCGTATTATTGAGTTCAATTTCTTTTACAGATTGGCTTAGTCGAGCACCTGTTGAATTGACGGATAGTGGTAAGGTGAGGCATTTTGCAAATTATGTACCACTCCGTGCGCACAAAACCGATTTAGAAAAGCACATGAAAACTAAAACACATAAAGACAAAGAAATAAGTTTTTCAAAAAAGCAACCCAAGCTTGCATCATTTGGCTACTCCTCAATTAGTAACACTTCATCAAAAGAAAAAATAATAGACATACATATCAGCCTATGTCGCTGCTCACAGCTCCATACGCAGCATTAGATCATCTGACAGATGTGTTAAACACCTGTGGGACAGGGAGTCCTCTTGGAAACATTCAATTACACAGATCAAAGTGCTCGGCCATTATAAAAAATGTTCTAGAACCAGCCATGCTCAAGGAACTTTTACGGACTAATTAATTATGAAAAATATTCATATTTTATTGATATTTTTGATAAAATACGATTGTCTACTTTGCCCTTCAAATTACGTCGGCTTTGGCCGTACATGTTTGTATCGTTACCTCAGAAAAAAAAAGTAAGAGGCAAGTATTGTCTACAATCTGTCAAATGTTAAAATATTATAAATATAAATGTCAAAAATATAAACATTCTTTAGTTTATATGTATATCATTACATTACATGCATTATTTCAACACTCGACAATATTTAATATATTGGAAGAGTTATGGACACAGAGTACTTTTGCTATATTATGGGATACAGGAAGTGCTTTGTTCCAACTTGCAGCAATAATAGTAATAATGTCGCCGCGTGCGTTATTATTATTCTATTTCTAAGTCGCCGCGTCGATTGTTCTAGTGACAACAGAGAGTAGTATATTCCTTGGAGGACACTTACTCATAAAAAAACCATTTGTAAATAAATACGCTAAGATAGGATTCGATTATTTAAGACGTCTATTCCGCCTATTGACACTGTAGCGCTTAGGTGGTGTAGAGGCAATAACACTCCAGATGTAGGTACGACGATAGTATATTTAAAATATACGAGGAATATTGAACAGTGGAAGAGCGTGCGTGTGCTGTGTTACAAAATGTGTAGGCATGTCTTAAATAACTAAACTTAGGGGCACAAGTAGTGACTTACTAACATTATCTACCAATAGGAATACGGTTTCAATATACATTATAGTTCCTAAATAAATCGTTCGGTGGCGCGCTGGTCGCCGTCGTTATTCTTCGGCGCGGCGCGGCGGCGAGCGTGGCGCGGGCGAAGCCCTAGGATCCCGCGCGCAGCGGCGGCGGACGGATGTATGTTTTTATGTTGTATTGCAGCGTATTGCAGCTACAACACTTTGACAGATGTGAGATTGATGACGTTGTGTTGACAGATTTAAATTTTTAATTATATACTAGAAAGGCAACGGCACTTATTCTTTTATGCCACTGGGGACGTCACCTACCTTAAAAACTTAAAATAATTAAAAATTTTTTTTTAAATAACTATTGAGACAATCATCAAAATATTCAAATTAGTTTCTCAAAATGCTCTAAATTTAAAAAAAATAAAATAAAATCTAATGGTTAGAAATTTTGGACAATCCCCATTGAAAGGTAAAATATCCCAAAAGACTAGTAGTTGGCAATTTGGAATCTTTAGAAATGAAAACCAAAAAGTAAAGTCGTTGTTTCTTTTTAGCGTTGTGGTTAGAATTGAGGTTATTTGTTATTTCAGGTTATGTCTTATCAAAACATGAAAAGAAAATAAAGAGTGAGGTAAAATAATATAAACTTACCTACAGTAGAAGTGCGTTTACATTTAATGGAATCTTCTTCTGAAAATAGTTTTGCTTGGACTGATACTTCAAGTGATAGCATCAATAGCATCTTAATGTGAGTACTAATCTGTTTGAACCAATAGACGGTATTTCATTAGTATCTTATTTGTTTAGGCTAGAATCCTTAGTTCTTCAGTTTATATCATTCAGTAGGTACTTCAATGGAAAAGGAACTCTTCGCCTTTGGCTATTACTCGGGTAAAAAAAATGTTAACCAATATTTACTTACTTTCTGTTATCTTTCTACTTAGTATAGCTGCAGTCATCAATTTTAGAACTTTAAGACGACCCACTGACCCTTGCTTGTCATAACTAAGAACCAATTACAATGTTCAAACATTATCCGGTTATTGGCCAGCATCAATTATTGACAGGGGTCTATAATGAGGATCAATATTCCACTGAATGTCTTATTACTGTCCCTTACTGCTATGTATTAAAACCCTATAATGAACATGATGAAAAACTCAAACTCAAAGCATTTATTTCAATTAAACCTTGTACAGGCACTTATGAATTGTCAAAATTAAATAGTCTGTCAGATAGAAAGTTGAAGCTAGTTGCACTACCAGACAGACAGAAGCACTGACTGATAGGGGAGGCTATGTAACCTCTGAGCCTCCCCCATCAGTCTTTACAAGTACATAGTCCATAATACGTAGCCAGTTGATCACATAGTACCTAACTAGGCTAGACCTACCCAGGGTCACAATTGGTCAGGTTTCCCCACAAATAAGTATGTATAATAAAATACAGGACTACATTTCAAACTTAATTTTTCAGGGCTGCAAATGAAATCAATGATAATTCTAAGAAAAATTTTACTGCTCATGATGGAGAGAAAACAAAAGGCAAGAATTCTAGAAAAAAACACAACAATGAGTCAGTTAGTTCAGAACCTAATGTAGTTATTAAGGAAGAAGAAACATATTTTGAAACTAAAAGTAGTTTAAAGAAAAAAAAAATTAAAATAGAACCAGACAGTGACAATGATACACACAAGAAGAAAAAGAAAATTAAAAACTTGGTAACTAATGGAGACCAAAATGATTCACAAGACTCTATCTCCTATGATGAGACTTACCTGAACTTGAAAGTAAAACAAGAAGAATCATCAGCTTCATATTATACAAAACATAAAAAGAAAAAACGCAAATGCACTTCAAGTATAGATTCATCAACAACTGAAAATGATACAGAAATTACTAAACCTAAGAAAAAGAAGAAGAAGTCTAAAAAACATTATGATAGTGACAATCTTCATCTAGATATTGAAGAGAAAATGGAAATTGAAGATACAGTTGTGAACAAAAATAGCAAAGGCAATCATACACACAGCTTTGTAACAGAAAATACAACATTACAAGAAGAAAGTGATGAAAATGGTTGTGATGAAATATCTGCAATAAAATGTGATGATAGTCATTCTCCTCATACTATTTCATTCATCAACAAGAGTATTGAAGAAGAAAACACAAAAGTAAATTGCAATGACAATTTAAATATAATTAATAAATTAGCTGGCAGTGTACCAGAGCAAGCTTTCTATAAAAAGTTAGAAGCAACAGAGCATCGAAAACAGCGAATATCAGACAGAATTCGTTTTGAGGATGAAGACGATGATACAAGCCCAGAATCTAGCCATGTTGAACATGAAAGTCATTCTGAAAATAACAAAGAAGCACTCAAATTAAAACATTTCCTAAAAACAAATACTAACTTGAAGCTGCTTCCCCAAACATTTAACAATAAAACAAATCTTACCAGAGATGACGAAATATGGATTTTGAAGTGTCCAAAAGAGATTAATATTAAACATTTTGATAATATTACCTTAAATATCCATGGAAAATGCAAGATAAAAGTTGGTGGTCAAACTTATGAAGGTAGTGCTGCCGAAGAACAATCAGACACAATATCACTGCTTACAATGGAGCTAAACAAATATAAAATCAGGAATGTACCACTAAGTGGAATCATCAATTTACGTAAGAGAATCCCTAAAGTACATTTCCGTGATGACAATATTATGGTGAACAATCAGACTAATTTTATACCACTACCTGATACAAAATGCCGCCATCCACTTTTTGGCTCAAATTATAAGAAGGCCTTAAAAATACCTGCAGCAATAGCTGAACGATTAAATGTGCAGGACACTGAAGATACTATGATAAGAACTGCAAAGAGAAAGAAAAAGAAAAACAAGAAGGAAAGAAATACATCAGAGCAAGTTGATCCACAAATACAAAGTGATGTTACGATGAAGACAGAGTCAGAACTCTCTGTAGAAATAAGAGAAAAGAAAATAAAGAAACGCAAAATGATAGATGATAAAGTTTCGACGCTAAAGAAAGTAAAGCGAATCAAACATGATCCAGAATCTGCAGAAGCGTGGGAGTCAGAGCAAGCAATAGAAGAAAACCTTTTTAACTTTTGATATATCACCATATTGTTATATTACCTTTTGTTTTATTTATTCATGTGAACAGCCCTTCTGTAATCTAAGCCATCGTGTCACCCTGACACGATGGCTTAGATTACAGAAGGGCTACTGTCACCCTTAAGGGGGTCCGTCAAGGAAGCCTGTAAAAGTCAAATGCAAATGCTAGGAACAGCCCGAGCTTGTCAAATAAAATGAAATTGTACTTTATATATTATAATGAACATAAATAATAAAAGATGTAGGAGAATGGGATTTAGGCTTGTCGCTTCAGGCGCTCCCATCATTGTTGACTTCGTTTCGGCTTGCTACATGTTTCCGCTTGGGCGCACCTTGTGTTGCTCCGTATCGATGTCACTGCTCTTTGCTGCAGGAGCGCAGGTCGCATAGCACGGCACGTCAATATCAACGATGTTCGTCGAGCCCTTATCAGTGCCCGGTGTGGTTACCGCTGGGGTAATAAAACCAAACGGCTTACTTAGTACGTGACGATATGGGAAGAGACCAGACGGCATGACATTGTGTTGCCTTGGAAGGTGGGATGCAACCTGTGTCGATACTGTTGCGTCGATGTTCCTAGCACGGCGGGCTGTGCTGTCGCAGCTGCTGAGGCTGCTGAGACCCTCAAGCGGCGCAAATACTGTAAGCTTATGGGTAACTGTAGCTTTGAGCCACTTTGGGTCGAAACGCTCGGGTAATGGGGCCCGAGTGCGCTAGCCGGTAAATTTTTCGCCGGCTAGCGGCTGGTCGACAGTACGTCACGTGACCAGAGAGCTGGGTCGTTATTTGGCTAAAGAATTAACATTGCCAATAACGTGCGATACTGCGATAACCCTGTACCTACTTCGACGCTAATGGCCTTTTTTTTGTACTTATTTGTAATGTAGGTACCTACTTAAGTAGTAATTAGTCATTTAATTTAGCACCCAGTGTAAACAGTCATTTAATTTAGTACCTACCTACCAAGTCTTAGTTACAAGAGTAGGTATTATAAACATGTAGTAGGTACATGCTGTTGTGTATCCATACTAATCAAATCACACTAAAAATATAAAGGCGAAAGTTTGCGAGTGTGTCTGTGTGTTTATATGTTTGTTACTTCTTCACAATTTTGATAAAAAAAATTATGAAGGTAGCTGACACCCTGGATTAACATATAGGCTACTTTTTATCCCGATATTCCCACGCGATCGAGATTTATGCGGGTGAAATCGCAGGTCGCTGCTAGTCAACAATTCCTAATAGAATTACTTTACTCTTTGGTCAACAAAATTATAGTTTTCATAGCGCACGCCGAATAATGACTTTTATAAGCAACTAGCAGCACCCCGCGATTTTACCCGCATAAGTGTGGATCCCGTGAGAATATTGGGATAAAAACTATCTTACTATCCTATGACCTCTCCCGGTATTGAATATTGTAGTCTACTAGACTATGTATATTTAATTTAGTCTATGATAGATTAAGTGGCAACACACTCTTCCGGTGAAGCGGACCTAATACGCGCGACTAAAAAATTACGTTTTCGTACCACTTGCTCAAAAAAGTGACATTCTATGCCACAAAAAGCGAACATAACAATAGTCATTTTTAATCTGTTAAAAATAGGGAAAGAAAGTTGTACTGAATTTCATTCATCCTCTAGGGGGAGAATGTGATTGGAATACTTACCGAAATTTATACTGAACTACATCTGTGTTTACATCATTGAGTTTGTATATAAAGCATTATACATCTTTTTGAAAAAGGAATACGCATTTATTATGCAGTTATGATTATTAAATAAAATTACGAAAATCGACGAGGCCGTATGAGCTTGATGCCTTTGCTTTTCCGACAAAAAAACCATATTAAGCAGTGAAATTAACAAAAATCAGAGCCACAACCATCTACTTCCGGCATCTTATCTTCGTCCGTAACTCACGATGCACCACCACTGTCTCCGACGTATACTATCTACAATGAAACGCAAGTTCCTCAGACGCAAGAACAGAGAAATACTCAAATCAACTCATCAACAATAAATGTACCAAACAAAAATGTAACTCTCTCTATCAATAATTGGACCAATGTTTCGAATGTTAACTTTTACTTTTAATTGTCATTATTTTTAATAAATGCGTATCTCATATTATTATTGTGTTAGTTTTTTCGCAAATGGTACGAAAAGTAGACTATTTTCCTCGGTGATAAAGCTGTCTTAGTCTTGGGTGAACTTAAATCCCTCGCTACACTCAGGACTCGTCTTAAATCCCTCGCTTCGCTCGTGATTTCAGTTTTTAACACCCTCGCTACGCTCGGGAGTAAACCTAGAGTCCTTCGTTACGCTCGCGATTTAAATCGTCACCCGCGACAGAAGACACTGCTTTATCCCCTTGGTTAATAATCTACTATTTATGAGCTTTTAGGTCGTAATCATACCACTAATATCACTACTGACATCGATGAAGTTGACGTGCCGATATGAAGACCAAACAAGATGCTTGCTTTTCCAAATTACTTTTGACATTGGCAGAATAGTCGACATCGGCTTTACTTGCCATAATTAAAAATAGAATAGAAGATGGCGGAGTTGTTTGTGTATGTTGTGTTAAAAGATAGTGACTCTGTATGTGTTTGTTGAGAAAGTGACTCTGTTTCTGTTTTTTGAGAAAGTGACTGTTTCTGTACCTATTTCGAGAAAATGACTCTTAAAACGTGACTATGTCGTCTTACAAATAAAGAAAATTATTATAATTCCTGAGTTTTTTTTGTTAATGTTTATAGTAAAGCAAAGTAGGAAATGAACGAAGTTACATTTTTCTTTCTGGTTGTGCAATAGAAATGAAAAGTTATGTCAAATTAGCATAAGCATAAATTACATAGGTCGTTAATGCTAATTTGAGATAATTATGCATTCCTATTGCACAACTAGAAAGAAAAAATCAGTTTTGATTAAGCTGTAATTTACCCGCCCTGTTCGCGCCCATTCGTTGTTCTGGGGTGCCACTAGATGGCGCGCAGCAAAACTGTCTACACTTTTTTTGTACGAAGTCGTCATTCTTCTCCTTAGCTCCTTAGAGTATATAGTGTTCTGTGGCTAATAGTGAGTAATGGCGTGGTAACATTTTGTTTTAATGAAAAATAAATTTTATTTTATTTTTCATTGAGAGGAACAGCAAACAGTTACAATATAAGAACTTACAACTAGTTTAACAAAATAACAATTTGGTTATTAAGTAACCCACAACGCTGTCCACAAGTAGGCTAGGCGTAGAAGTTTAAGAAAAAAAAAAGAGCTAATCGCTAGGAACATTAATAAATTGTAGTAAAAAAAAATGACTAAAAACAGTATAAAACATAATATATTAAGACTAACAGAGGGCGTTCATAGTATTGCATCCATACATGCTAAAAAAAATATTACCATTCGAAAATAAAATGTTTTTATTTTTTTTTATATTAAAATATTCACTAAAAATCGTAAATTGATACGTTAAAGAAACACTCTGTACACGCGTACTTGAAGGACAGTGTAGCGCTTAGGTGGTGTAGAGACAATAATACTCCAGATGTACGACGAATGTATATTTAAAATATACGAGGAATATTGAACAGTGCGTGTGTGTTATTACAAAATGTGTACATGTCTTAAATTACTTAACTTAGGAGCACAAGTAGTGACTTACTTACTAACATTTATTATCCAATAGGAATACGGTTTCAAATATAAATTATAGTTCCTAAAGAAATCCGTGCGGTGGCGCACTGGTCGCTGTCGTGTTATTGGCCGATCGTAGAGACCGCGTCGAGTGCTCTGTTCGGCGCGGGCGGCGAGCGTGTCGCCGGGGCAAAGCCCTAGAATCCCGCGCGCTGCGGCGGCGGACGGATGTATGTTTATGTATTGCAGCTACAGTACTCCCCCCTTAGCGAAGCGTACAGGCGTCTTGATGATCCTGCCTGATCTTGTGCGGTGTTCCTTCGTTTTCGAGGCTGGAAGTAGGCTGGATTGATCTGTGTTGTTATTGTTTGTTGCTGTTGTTGTTGGTCGGTTGGATTGGTCTTCAGGTGATTGGTGTGTCTCACTATCCGTGTGTTCTTGATCTTCTGCGATGTTGATTGTGTACGCCGGTTTGAGACGATCGATGGATATATTGCTAGATCTTCCTGGTAGTTGAATTGTGAAAAATTTTTCGTTACGTTCGATAACCTTGTATGGACCTTTGTATGGATGCTGCAGAGGTTTGCGGACTGTGTCATCGCGTACAAACACGTGGCTGCATGTCAGTAGGTCGTTGTGCACGATCATACATCGCTTGTTTGAATGTGGTTTGTATGTAGGTGTGAGCTTCGTGATAACGTCGTGCAGGTGATCGACGTAGTCGTAGTCCATTTTCGTTGCGGCTGGTGTAGGTGATATAAAATCACCGGGTAAGCGTATCGCTTGGCCGTAGGTAAGTTGCGCGGCACTTGTGTTGGTGTCGGTGCGCGTGGCGGCTCGGAGACCCATTAAAACAGTAGGCAATTCGGAGATCCACTTGTTGCTGTTTTTTAGTCGAGCCATAAGTGCGGCTTTGAGTGTTCGGTGCCAGCGTTCGACTATACCGTTACTCTGCGGGTGGTAGGCAGTAGTACGGGTTTTTTCTGCTCCAAGTAATTGTACGAGGTTTTGGAATAGTCGACTTTCGAACTGTCGTCCTTGATCAGTTGTTATTCTTGTGGGACAACCGAAACGAGATATCCAGGCTTCGTACAGCTTTCTTGCGACGATTTCAGCGGTTATCTCTTGAAGGGGCATGGCTTCGGGCCATCGTGTACAACGATCAATCATAGTGAGTAGGTATCGATGTCCACATGAAGATGTAGGTAGCGGTCCAACAATATCAACGTGAATGTGTTGAAATCGTTCGCTCGATGGGAATGTTGTGATGTCACTGTGATTATGTCGTTGTACTTTGGACAGTTGACACGAAGTGCATGTTTTCGTCCACTTGCCAATGTCGGTATTCATTGCTGGCCAAAAGTAACGTTCTTGCATTAGTTTTCGTGTAGTTCGTATTCCAGGATGACTTGGATTGTGCACGGCGTTGAATGCGATGCGACGAAAGTCGGCTGGTAGGTATGGACGAACATGGGTCGTAGGCGTCTCGTAGGCGTCGTCGACGCTGCGGAAAGGGAGAGGGAGATCTCGTCCACTCACCCTGCCCGCAGCAGGCGCACCGGGCGTCGGCGGAGGGCGGACAACGCCCTCTTCCGGCCCCCCTAAACGGGTCCAGGGGCGACGGACTCGGGGACGTCCGTCGCCCCCCACACATCAGGACCCGAGGTGGCGGCGCGCGATGTGTTCCACGCGCGCCCCTCTTAGACGTCGCGGGGGGAGTCAAACACCTCACTCCCCCCCCGACCAGACGGGGCCCGCTGCGGCGGGCCGGCACCAGCCGGGGGTTGCGGAAGGATCGTACGTTCCCGCGACCCCCGGCGTAGGTGTGAGATGGAACACCCGGGGTGGTTTTTAGTCAGTAAGAGTCTGACAGACCCCGCCGCCCGCCCCAGGGCGGCGGACATCCATGAGGATTTTCCACCCCGGATCAAAAAAAAAAAAAAAAAAAAAAAAAAAGGAGCACAAGTAGTGACTTACTTACTAACATTTATTATCCAATAGGAATACGGTTTCAAATATAAATTATAGTTCCTAAAGAAATCCGTGCGGTGGCGCACTGGTCGCTGTCGTGTTATTGGCCGATCGTAGAGACCGCGTCGAGTGCTCTGTTCGGCGCGGGCGGCGAGCGTGTCGCCGGGGCAAAGCCCTAGAATCCCGCGCGCTGCGGCGGCGGACGGATGTATGTTTATGTATTGCAGCTACAACAGCAATGTCGGAATTTATTTAATTAAATAAATTAGAATTAATTAAATAAATAGAGTATCAATTTACAATTTTTAGTGAATATTTTAATATAAAAAAAAATAAAACATATTATTTTCTAATGGTAATATTTTTTTTAGCATGTATGGATGCTATACTATTGCGGGTTAACGGGAACGCCCTCTGTTAGTTAACATACTGTATATAAGAAATTTGTTCAAAATTAAAGTAAAAGGAGCACTTGTTGTGATATCTAATAGGGAATGGCGAATGAGGTTTTTAAATTTAATTATCTGACTTAGATTCATGGTGCCGCTTTTATTCCACTACATACTCTATACCCGGGACTCAAACTATTTCTATACCTTTCATCTAAATTGGTTCAGCAGTTTGCGTGAAGAGGTAGCAGACAGACACACTTTCGCATTTATAAATTACTAGCAACACCCCGCGGTTTCACCCCCATAAGTCATAAGTGTCGATCCTAGTGTTGCCTATCGATAGTCGACTATCGCTAAACGATCGATAGTTGACGTCATATCAATAGTATCGATAGTATGATACAGGGCAATAGTATTGATATACAAAAATAGTATCGATACTATCGAAGACCAGCATATGTTTAGGAGCAATACTATCGATAGTATTGATAGTATAGTAGCTCACACTATCGATAGTTTTATAACTATCAATAGTATTCATAGTTTTAATTATTTAATACAACGATACTATCGATAATATCGATAGTATTACTTTAAAAAAATCGATACTATCGATACTATCGATACTATTGCTTCCAATCAATATTATTAGTTAATTTGTGATATTGATACTATCGATGGCACTATCGATATTGTTACTAGTTTTCAAGGTCATCTATCGATAGTGAAACTATCGATAGTTGGGCAACTCTAGTCGATCCCGTTCTCTTTATACATATTATGTCTGTGATCCCATTTGAAAGACACGTAGCCCCATCTATTATCATAATAACGTTATTGTTGTGTTCCTTGGGAACAGCACTTTTTTACGGGATAAAAGGTACCCTATGTTCGTCTCTGTAGGTACACCTGACAACGTATAATATGCATAATTTCAGGATGATCGGTTATATATATTTGTTAACAGCCCCGGATCTACGATTTTTTCGAACCGGGGCAAAACCTTGATAGTGGCGCCCCCTCCCTTCAGTGTTTGAGAAAAACTTACAAATTGTTGATTTCCACTACGATAATAAGTATATGATTTCACTAATAAATTACTTATTTTATTAACGCTGATTACTCGCAAACGCAATCAACCACATAAACAAATAGTGTTGTCACTTGACGTTCAACTGTTTGAATTTGTTCGGTTCGGCTCGTATAGATATGTGACGAGGATTCCCCTTGGCAGAAAGATCACGGAAACTATGCACGCGTTCAAAAATTTAGTTGATCTGTTAAGATGCGTTCATAAATCACTTAGTATGTGTTCAAAAACTAACTGGGCGTATGGAAATAGAAAAGTTTGTTTTTCAAACATATTATATTAAGATTCGATTACTTGTTAAAAACCTATGAGATTGTAGGAAAAGAGGCTTCATTTGTTCGATATTTCGAATTCTTGTCTCAAGGATTTGGCGCCCCCATGAAACTGCCGCCCGGGGCAAGGGTCCCGGTTTGCCCCCCCCCCCCTTACATCCGGGGCTGTATTTGTATATAATATAATATACTATAATATAATTACAAAATAAATATAAGTTAGGATACATTATTGTAGTATGGATTTTTGATAGCTTGGGTTACATCATTGCATTTTTTGTAGGGATCTCAAATTTTTTTGAAAGTAAAGTTCAGCCCATGTTACTTGCTAATAATGTGGCTTTCTACGAGTATTGGTGTAAGAATTAAAAAATCGGATAAGTACCTACCTATTTTTAAAATTTAAGCAATACAAACAAACATACAGAATATCGAATCTTTTCTTTTCTTTTTAATTCTTTTCTTTTCTTTAGAAGTTTAAATATATAATAAAATATACCTACATATAATATTGAAGAAGAAATAGAAAAGAGAGACTAGTTTTTAGAACCTACTCAACCTACATATTATAATTATTCTCTAAATACAATTTATGTCGACTATTCGTTCTATTAGTCGAATATGTACCGACATTGTCACCATTCAGCCTATTGAATATGTACTTCATTAACACATGTTTTGAAGGTCGCTTTGAGGAGACAACTGTCAAAACAATCTCCATATTATTTGAAATCTTGAGCATTTGTTTGTGTATTCTTTAACAACAGCAGCTTATAATCTTACAAATACTCTGAAACTTGCAGTTATAGATGCAGCATGAAAGTAACCTCTTTACAATCTATTACTGCAGCTTGAAAGTAATCACATAGGTAAGGATGTTTTTTTTTTATTGTGTTATTGTCCCTGCACAAACATTTTCGATTGATGTCCTGTATAACCTCATTATAGTCATTATACATTAAGTAAGGTATATCGAACAGTCCTCTCCTTCTTCGTGTCGCTGGCACGACAGTATTCAAATTTTGGGTCAGTGGGTCGTCTTAGGGGCGGTTGTTGGCCCATTACTTCGCCACTTCCACGGCGTTGTCGGAGGCAGCGCAGAGGTCACTTTGGCTGCATTTTTTGGGGCACAGAGGGTTGGTATATTGAACAGTAATGGTTAGATATCTACTTATTCATGCGGCCTACCCAAATGTCTTTTCTTTGGCATTGTTCGTCTAATCATTGAAATTAAAACGTCTATCCAAATTCAAAATACTAACTTTACAAACATTAATATTCTTATTGATACAGAACAAAGTCCCTAGCAAAATGCTACAAAAATACATTTAATGTCAAAAAATTAATTATAAAAAAAAAATCAAAGAGCACTGGGTACACTTATTTGATTTAAGTACGAGTTTTAAGATTTTTGTCATCACAAAATTCGTCAATGCTGTAATAGGCTTTATTGATTAACAAAGCCCTGAGTTTATTTTTTAAAATGTTCACATTCTGAATATTCTTTAATTCTGGGGGTAATTTGTTAAACAGATTGACAGACTGCACGCGTGATGAGTGTTTGACAACATTAAGCTTTGCCTGCAGAATAGTAGGACGATCTTTTCTGCGAGTATCTACTCTATTTTATCTTTCATCGTCCATTTCGTTTTGTGGTTCCTGGATTAACCAATTTAGGTTTCTGATTATAGAATTGGATGTATATTTACTTACTTTCAAATGTTGGCTTATACGGAATCCACTTTTGTATTGAATGTAAAAATCCTTCAATTCCGGAATTTTGTGTTTTTTCTGACTATAGAATCGGATGCATATTAATATTATAAAGTAGGTAGGTAGATAGCAAATAACGTCAAGATAAGATAACGGACCACGCATACATTAAAATACTTGTATTTATCTAGGTACGGTGGTGGTATCTAGGTACGGTACGGTATCGGTGAAACAAATTGTTAAAATTAATCATTAATTTTAAATAAAAATGCATCTAAATAGTTATACAATCGTCTTGGATTGTGGATTGCATAACAACTACACAAAAAAAATCCCCGGGATACTTATCCCAGGATTTTTTAAAAAAAATATGTTTTTAGGAGTCGCTTCCATACTATACACCCGACTAGTTATGCATTCCCGGTGTTCCTGGCATCCTGCGATTTTTTACAGAAAAAATATTTTAAGTAGCTGCTTCCATAGGTACTTTCTTCGCTAAAAATTCACTTTAGGTAAATATGCATCTGAATAATCTCTGTTATACCCCTAACTTAGAGCAGTAAGTAGGTATGTAACTTATTTAAGGTGATTGGTATCTCTATCTATACCTATAAATTATTTCTACCATATTTATTTGGATATTTTTTCTGTTATAATTTTTAAATATTTAATCTATGTAGATTAAATATTTAAAATATAATATTTTAATATTTTATATTTTTTTTAATATTTAATATTTTATTTTAATTTTTTATTAGGATAGGAATACTAACATAGCGGTAAGGAATATTGTTACTAACACGAATGAGTCATGTTACTTGAAGAAATAAAATATTATTATTATTATTATTAAACACATCATGTTGACAAATACTATAGATTAAAGAATAACAATTATACATGTTTAAAACTATTCCTGTTACCAGTTCATATGAAAATATTGTATGTACCATTTTTTTTTTTTAAAAAAAAACGTTGCCCCACACTAGGAATTTCTCCTGTATTGTGGGTGCGTTTACAAACATTTAAACTCACATACACAAACAGGGGTGGCCAACTTGGTTAGACCCAAGATCTACTGTTCACTGACGATACCCTGGGCGATCTACCATTTACATACTTCTTGAAATCTTAAATGAAACAGCATAGTTCAGTACACAATTATGTAGTATTTTTTATTTTATTAAGAGGGAAATATAATTCGTAACCACTCGTAACTCCGCTAGTCTGTCGTCAACTGACTGACGCAACCGCCCGCGCCCCATTCCCGCGTCCCACACGCTTCCCGCTTATTGTTATCGCGCACCGAAAACAAAATAGAGCTAAACTGCACAGAAGAGAGGATAAATAACGTGACGGAACAGCGATTGAAAAATGATACATGTGGTGCGTGCACGGGCTTTCGGTTTGTTGAAGCGTGTATAATTATGTTGCAGTCAAAACTCTTAACCAGTCAAAAGTACTATTGACTAGCAAAATCAGTCAAAAGTACTTTTGACTGACTCGGTTGGTCAAAAGTGGTTTTGACTGAAAATTATTGGTTATTAGTACTTTTGACTGCAAATTTGCGGTTAAAAGTACTTTTGACTGACGCTCTTCGTCAAAAGTAGTTTTAACTCCAATAAAGCATCAGTCAAAAGCACTATTAACTCGTTAGATGTGAATAAAAAAGAGGTTCACCCTTGTTTTGAACAACGTTTAGGAAAATAATCAATTTGTGTTCAGGGTGATAAGGTTTACTTTTGCTAGCACTGTGTCAATGGATTTTTAAATAAAATGCGACTGTTCTTTACGAGGTTTATTGGCAACTAAATCAATGTAGATCATGCATCTCTTTATAAGTATGAAATTGGCGTTAACATAAGCCGCCCACTAAAGGACTATAGATAGTCCTTTAAAAACAATAGGTACTGATTGAATCTAGGATACATGCAAAACTAAATTATACAAACGTTAAACAATTATTTCATCTGGTGCGGTATCGATTGGTAAAGCACACAACTTTGTCACACATCGCTTGGTTATAGTGTCACCGCTCTTTACGCTATACACTCTGGTTAAACCGTCGGGGCCGGGGTGCTTGTCGGTGATGCGTCCCATGGACCATTTCCCCGGTGGGAGGTTATCTTGCTTGATCAGTACTATGTCTCCCTTCTTAAACTCTTCTTCGCGTTTTAACCATTTCGGTCTCTGCTGGAGTCTTGTGAGGTATTCCTTCTGCCATCTCAACCAGAAGTCACTCAACAATTTTTGCGTGTATTGCCAGCGTGTCAAGTTGCTCATTTTAGCGTCCTTAAGATTTGGGTTTGGGACGGTGACAGGTGCTTCCGTTATTAAAAAATGACCAGGTGTCAGTGCTTGCATGGTGTCATCGTCCATTGGGCATAATGGACGCGAGTTCAGGCATGCTTCTATTTCGCAGAGAACCGTCATCATCTCTTCGAATGTTAAATTTGTAGTGAGGACTCTCTTCATGTGATATTTTATGGATTTCACTCCGGCTTCCCATAATCCTCCGAAGTTAGGTGAATAAGCCGGTATAAAATGCCATTGGGTTCCGTCGTTTACAAGTAACTCGGCGATTTTATCATCAAATTGCAAACCAGCTTCTTTCCAGGCTTCATATAGTTGCTTATTAGCGCCAACAAAATTTCGTCCTTGGTCGCTCCACAGATTTGTGCATTTTCCTCTGCGGGCGCAAAACCTCTTGAAGGCGCCTATGAACGCTGCTGTACTCAGGTCACCAACCAATTCTAAATGAATTGCCTTGGTGGACATGCAAATAAATATTGCTATATAGGCCTTGGTAGTTTTGGCTCCTCTGCCCTTACTCATCAATAATTGGAAGGGTCCAGCAAAGTCGACACCTGAGTTGAGGAATGCTCGTGCTGGTTTCACCCGTACGCTTGGTAAGTCTCCCATTACTTGTGTTCTCACCCTTGCATTTAGCTTAGCACATACCAAGCAACGATGGATGTATTGTTTGACCAGCATTTTCGCTCGCATTATCCAATACTTGGATCTAAGGTAAGTAAGCATTAACTGTATACCTCCATGCAACGTCTTCGAGTGGGCTTCTGCTACTATAAGATAAGTAAGTTTACTTTTTCGACCCAGAATTATTGGATGCTTGCATTCTTCCGTCAACTCTGCGTTCCTGAGCCGGCCGCCCACCTTGAGGACTCCATTCTCGTCAAGGTAAGGATTTAATGATTTTAATTTGCTTGATGTTTTAACTCTTTTCTTTCTTTTTAAGCTTTCTATTTCTTCTTTAAATTCTTCCTCTTGTTCTAATTTTATACAGGCTTGCAAAGAGAGTTCGAGTTCTTCAGTTCTGATTGTACTATCTATGTTTTTTTCTAATTTATTTTGTTTCAGGAATCTTCGGCAGTAGGTGATAGTTCTCAGTAGTTCAGTCAATGTATCAAAGCTATCGAGTTGCGCAGATAATCTATTACTTCCCACATTTTCGTTTTGTGTTACTTTCAGAGTGTGTAAGGTGTTTTTCTTTCTCTCTAGGTCTGTTGGGTTTACGTTAAGTCTAGTGAACTGTATCTTCTGGTGTGATAACCACTGTGGTCCATTCCACCACAGGTCGCAACGTTTCAAGTTGGCTACTAACAAGCCTCTTGATGCAATATCAGCTGGATTCTCGTGGGATTGGACATGGTGCCACTGACTACAACTTACATTAGATGTGATTTCGACAACACGGTTTGCCACAAACGCCTTCCATCTGTTCGGATCTCCATGTAGCCAGGAGATGACAATAGAAGAATCTGTCCAAGCATAAATTTGTGTTGTGGGTATTCTCATTGCTTGCCTTATTTGCTTAAGTAGTTTGGATAACAACAATGCTCCACACAGTTCTAGTCGAGGCAATGAAATGGTTTTCAAAGGTGCTACTCTTGTCCTTGCCGCAATAATTGTGCTTTTCACTGTGCCATCTGAGTTTGTGACTCGGCAGTAAGCCACAGCACCGTAAGCTTGTACTGAAGCATCGCAATATCCGTGGACTTCTATGGAATCTTTCCTCGAGCTCAGTGTTCCCATCCATCTATTTATGTAGATTCCATTAACATTTTCAAGATCAGATCGTATTGTAGCCCATTTTTCAGCCAGTGTTGTATTCAACACTTCGTCCCAATCAATCTTCTCCTGCCAGAGCTTTTGAATTAAAATCTTTGCCATAACGAGGCAAGGGGCAATCCATCCGAGTGGGTCGAATAACTTTTGAATGTCAGACAGAATGCTTCGCTTTGTGATTGTTTTGCCGATAGCTGGTAAGTTCAGATTATATTCGAATTGATCTTTACCCAAGTTCCATTGTATGCCCAAGGCTTTAATTGTTCCATCAATCTTTAGTTCCAGATGTGCATTAGATGATCTTTCGCTTGGTTCGATAGTCTCCATGAAATCACGGTTGTTTGAAGACCATTTTTTCAGTTCGAAGCCACCTAGACGCAGTAGTTTTTTTAGATTTTGACTAATTCGTATAGCTTGTTCCAGGTCATCGTGTCCGGACATAACATCGTCGACGTAAAAATCTTCGCGCAATATCTTTGCTGCTTCAGGATATTTGTCGCCTTCATCATCAGCCAATTGCATAAGTGTCTTTACGGCGAGATAAGGTGCGGAAGCTGTTCCAAATGTCACAGTTAAAAGTCTGTAGTCTTTGATGTCTTCTGATGTATTATCTCTCCATAGAATTCTTTGATAATCGATATCTTCTTTATTTGTCCAGATCATTCTGTACATTTTGTGAATGTCAGAAACATAACAAACAGCATGCATTCTCCATCTAATGATAATGCTTCTCAAGTCATCTTGTAATATTGGACCCAACAAGAGTTCATCGTTCAGTGAAGTTCCATTGGCGCCCTTGCACGAGGCGTCAAAAACAACACGAGTCTTCGTCGTTTCCTTGTCACTACGGATCACCGCATGGTGAGGTAAGTATACTGATTTATTATTTATTTCATCCTTAGGTACCTCTTCCATATGTTTTAATTCTTTATATTCATTGATCACCCTTGTGTATTCTTGCTTTAGTTCTTTGTTTTGATTTAATCTTTTTTCTAGTTGAAGGAGTCTTCTCTTCGCTATTTCTCTTGTGTTGCCTTCAACTGATTTTGGTTGTTCTGTTTGAAATGGTAGCTTAACTATGTATTTCCCATCTTTATCTCGCTTGTGTGTCTTCTTGTATAATAATATGTTTTCACATAGTTGTTCAGTTAGGGTAAGTTTTCTTTTCGTGTCCGTATCAACTTCCCATATTGTTGTCAGTAAATCGTCTATGTTAATTTCTTTCTTCATGGCTGTCAATGATTTTTCTCTTGCATTCAGTTTGATTGTAATTCCACCCATTAATATCCATCCCAGGTAGGTATTTTGGGCACATGGTGTATCTGGTGGACCTTTAACGAGTCCCTGCTTGAGAATTGCTGCATATTCGTTTACACCCAACAACATATCAATAGGTCCTGATTCATAATAATTTGCATCTGCCAGTTGGAGGTTCGCTATGTGCGGCCAATCAGTCCCCCTCATGGTGTTCATCGGTATATTCGAAGTCAAGGGCTTAGACATCACGTAGGCTCTGATAGGTAAGTTGAATTGGTTTTCCCACCGTGACAATACTTGAAACTTGACTTCATGCTTGACTTTCATCTTCATTGCTTCCATTCCGGTGACGATTAGATTTACTGGTGTTTTTTCTAGATTCAGGATCTGAGTTACCTTCTCGCTTATGAAACATGCTTGAGATCCTGAATCTATGAGCGCTCTTAAAACAGTAGTGTGTCCGTGTTCACTCTTCAAAATTACTACTGCTGTAGCCAACAGCGATATCTTCTGCCCCGCGGTATAATGAGACGTAACCATTGTGTGAACCTTCTTTTCTTCTACATCTGCTTGGCTGGATGAAGTCGGTTGCTTGGTTTCTACATTTTGAGTCGCTTCATCAATCTTCTTGGGTTGATGTAAAAGTGTGTGGTGTCGTCTCTTACAGGTGCGGCAAGACATTGGCATCCGGCACTTGAACACCGAATGTCCCGCCCCAAGGCAGTTGAAACATAATTTGTTTGCTTTGACATGTTCGCTTCTTTCATTAATTGTCATTTTATTGAATGTGCTGCAATGACACAGTGTGTGCGTTTCTTTACATAAAGCACATGGTTTTTGTTGTTTATCATTATCTGTTGCTGTCACATGTAGAACACGCTCTTTGGTGGGTTTACTGGTGGTCGTCGGGGAAATCATTTCAAGCGTCCGGAATTTGACTTCTAAAAACTCGCGCAATTCCTTCCAAGTAGGCAGTTCTTGGGAGTTTACCGAGTAGGCAGTTTGTTCCCACTCTTTGTGTGACTCCGGGTCCAACTTCTGCACAACCAGAAATATGATTACTGGATCCCAGGAATCAGTAGGCACTTTCACATTTTCCAGACTATTAATAACTTCGGCGGTACAATCCAGGAGGGCCTTCAGCTGTGCCGCCGTTTGACTAGTACATTTTTTCTGATAGAATAATCTTTTCATTAATGCATTTACTATGATCCGTCTGTTATCGTATCGGTAATTGAGCGTTCCCCATGCTTGCACATAATTAGCACCCGTCACTTGAATGTTTTTCAGTAAAGACGCCGCTTCGCCCGTGATACTGGTTTTCAAATAGTGTAGTTTTTCAACATCACTTAGCGTCGGACATGTATGAATTAGTGATACATACAAGTCTTTAAATGTAGGCCATTCTTCGTAGTTACCGGAAAACGGAGGAAGTTGTATGTTAGGTAGCATTACTTTCGGTCGTAATTTTGAATCACACGACGTGTTGCTGCATGAAGGATGGTCATGGTCAGTCGTCTCCGAAGTGCATGCATCCAACATTTCTCTAAGATCTCCTAACATGCATAGGTACAAGTCTTCATGAAGAAGGAATTCTTCATTCACGTAGTACGGTAAAATTCCACGTTGTTCCCGAGTTGTACTTTTCAATAACTGTTCGTGCGCTTTCTTAAAAGATCCCCAATACTCTTCAATGGTTTGAATACGAGTTCGTAAATATCCAGGCTTCGATAAACGTTCTTTTGGGCACTTTTTAAGGTTTATTTGGGTCTTTTTGAGTATTGACGCCAAATCTTCAAGTACAGATATCGCTTGATCTGCTTCAGACGTCATTGTTTATATGTAAATCACAAGAATCTTCCAAATGTACTTCAATGTCTAATCGAGAATAGTCTATTTTCTAAGTTATTAAAGTTCAAACGATACACCAATACACTTTGCACACACACTAATTGACTGGTTCTCGGAAATTCGTGCAAAACAACACCAGGTCACAGAATAAAGAAATACAGTACTCGTACTCGGCCGTAACCTTGATGTAAATGCCTACAGCCGCGCGGTACGTAAACATGCGATAGGGCTGCCCGCCTCCAGTATTTTAATTACATTTGCCTACTTTGTGTTTCCATTTAGTTTTGTTATTGTATTTTACTGTGTGTACATAAATAATTTTATATAAACAAATAATAGTACATTACTTCAGAGGGAAGAAAGTGACAGTTCCATACCGAGATTATGGCATTTGCGCCACGAGCTTGCGAGGGGCGCAAACCATTTGAGGTATGGAACTGTACTTTATCCTGAGGGATGTATAGTGCTTTTTATTACACCTACGAGGAAAATTATGGACATATAAGTATTGTTGTATCTGCATTTAGATTTTTCCGGCAACAGATTATCAACAATTTCTTGGGCCGTCTCTAATAGTTCTGGCGGTGTGTTAGGGATAACATCATCACTGTCGCTCGAAGTATCCATATTTTACAAAAAAACACAAAGATAAATGTGTTTTTGCGAAAATGCGCGGGCTTTTCCATTTTTTATTCGCCCGTTTCTGGAGTAGGCTAAGATCATAAGGTCATGCAGCCACTTCTTCCGTGATTCCACGCGTTTTATATACAAAAATAATTTCGTTTTTAATTTTCTGTATGCACCAAGGAGGTTGGTAACTGGTAAAAAAAAAAACTGTATGTGGCCAGTAACAATTTACTTCAAATTTAATTAGTAGACAGTTAAAATCTCTTGGCAGTATGACTGCTGACAAATTAAAAAAAAGAAAAACCGGGTATGTAATGGAATTTCATACATTTTTCCCACCCTTGGGTCGAAAGGATTTTCATACAAACTTCCATACCTTGGGATGAAAGGATTTGAAGGATCACACCTGCTCTGAAAATACATACTAATTATACCAATTAGAGGGAAGAAACGCCTTTATCCCGCCCTTCAAATCCTTTCATCCCAAGGTATGGAAGTTTGTATGAAAATCCTTTCGACCCAAGGGTGGGAAAAATGTATGAAATTCCATTACATACCCGGTTTTTCTTTTTTTTAATTTGTCAGCAGTCATACTGCCAAGAGATTTTAACTGTCTAGGTACTAATTAACTTTCAAGTAAATTGTTACTGGCCACATACAGTTTTTTTTTTACCAGTTACCAACCTCCTTGGTGCATACAGAAAATTAAAAACGAAATTATTTTTGTATATAAAACGCGTGGAATCACGGAAGAAGTGGCTGCATGACCTTATGATCTTAGCCTACTCCAGAAACGGGCGAATAAAAAATGGAAAAGCCCGCGCATTTTCGCAAAAACACATTTATCTTTGTGTTTTTTGTAAAATATGGATACTTCGAGCGACAGTGATGATGTTATCCCTAACACACCGCCAGAACTATTAGAGACGGCCCAAGAAGTTGTTGATAATCTGTTGCCGGAAAAATCTAAATGCAGATACAACAATACTTATATGTCCATAATTTTCCTCGTAGGTGTAATAAAAAGCACTATACATCCCTCAGGATAAAGTACAGTTCCATACCTCAAATGGTTTGCGCCCCTCGCAAGCTCGTGGCGCAAATGCCATAATCTCGGTATGGAACTGTCACTTTCTTCCCTCTGAAGTAATGTACTATTGTGAATTGAATAGGAAGTGTTTAATAAAAATGCGTGTTGTTTTGATCGCCGCCGCACGACTCCAGCTAGTGAGCAGCAGCGCGCTGTTGCTATTCAAATTTCGAACTAATCGCCGCGCGGCGCCAGTCAGTAGGCAGCGCTAGCGCGCTGTTAAAATGGCGGGAAAGCAAGTGTGCATTCACAGATTGATTTTATTTAAAATTAAAAAAACAGTTTATTCGGTAATTTAAAAACTTGGCTGCATGCTCTAGTGTCTTTGCCAACATTTTCACGCAGCCACGGCAGAAAATAATCCTCGCGCCATTTTTCTCAAATTTTCTTTTCTTTGTACTTGTATTGTGAAATGTTTTTTTTTCTGTTTCCTCGCAAATGTGTTAAAAAACGTCGTACGATATACGTGCGTATTGGTTATAACATCTTAACGCACTAATATCGTAATGTACTATTACAGAATTATAATCATTAAAGTCATCAACACAACTCTCTAAGACCATGTAAGTCCAAAGAATGATGATTTCATGAAACAGTTATTCTTATTACAGTAACAGTTATTCAATAAAAATAATTAATTTTATTCATAAAAGTATGCAATCATTTCATTAATGTTTTGTTATGATGTTGTCACGTTAAACTATCGTCCGTAAATCGACTTTACAGACAACCAATTTTTTTGTAGTATTATTCATACACACAGTACAATAAACAACTATTATTAATAATAAAAACCACGTCTTTACTTTGAATTATACAAACTAACAAAACACACATGCGCCGAGGTTTTAACACAAGCGTACCTACCGTTTAATGATTCATGAACCGCCTATAACTACCTACCTCACTCGTGTTTATCACTTTCCTTTACCACAGTATAAAGACATACAGTACGAGGTCTTCATACAAACGGACGAAACGCGAGCTATACCTACGCGCCTCGACCACGGCATGAGCTCAGCATGCAGACAGTCGCGACTGTGCTGCAGTGACGAACGGACGGTGTGTTGTTTTTTTTAACAATAACCGCGCGATTTTTGCACTAAAAATAAGTTCAAGTACATATTTAATATGACGAGTAGGCTATATTGTGCTGTTTTTGGTTGCATGAATTCGTCAATAACGCATCCAGAGATAACTTTTTTTAGATTACCTGGAAACTCTGAAAGGTAAGACTATAAAATAATTTTACTTACTTGTAGGTAGGTACATAATGTGTGTATTTTTAATGGATAAGTATTTCATTTTATCTCCCGAAAAAAAGATGTCTGGATTAATAAATGAAGTGAATAGAGTAAAGGAAAGTGATAAACACGAGTGAGGTAGGTAGTTATAGGCGGTTCATGAATCATTAAACGGTAGGTACGCTTGTGTTAAAACCTCGGCGCATGTGTGTTTTGTTAGTTTGTATAATTCAAAGTAAAGACGTGGTTTTTATTATTAATAATAGTTGTTTATTGTACTGTGTGTATGAATAATACTACAAAAAAATTGGTTGTCTGTAAAGTCGATTTACGGACGATAGTTTAACGTGACAACATCATAACAAAACATTAATGAAATGATTGCATACTTTTATGAATAAAATTAATTATTTTTATTGAATAACTGTTACTGTAATAAGAATAACTGTTTCATGAAATCATCATTCTTTGGACTTACATGGTCTTAGAGAGTTGTGTTGATGACTTTAATGATTATAATTCTGTAATAGTACATTACGATATTAGTGCGTTAAGATGTTATAACCAATACGCACGTATATCGTACGACGTTTTTTAACACATTTGCGAGGAAACAGAAAAAAAAACATTTCACAATACAAGTACAAAGAAAAGAAAATTTGAGAAAAATGGCGCGAGGATTATTTTCTGCCGTGGCTGCGTGAAAATGTTGGCAAAGACACTAGAGCATGCAGCCAAGTTTTTAAATTACCGAATAAACTGTTTTTTTAATTTTAAATAAAATCAATCTGTGAATGCACACTTGCTTTCCCGCCATTTTAACAGCGCGCTAGCGCTGCCTACTGACTGGCGCCGCGCGGCGATTAGTTCGAAATTTGAATAGCAACAGCGCGCTGCTGCTCACTAGCTGGAGTCGTGCGGCGGCGATCAAAACAACACGCATTTTTATTAAACACTTCCTATTCAATTCACAAAGTATTTTATTTGTTTATATAAAATAATTTATGTACACACAGTAAAATACAATAACAAAACTAAATGGAAACACAAAGTAGGCAAATGTAATTAAAATACTGGAGGCGGGCAGCCCTATCGCATGTTTACGTACCGCGCGGCTGTAGGCATTTACATCAAGGTTACGGCCGAGTACGAGTACTGTATTTCTTTATTCTGTGCCTTTACTCTATTCACTTCATTTATTAATCCAGACATCTTTTTTTCGGGAGATAAAATGAAATACTTATCCATTAAAAATACACACATTATGTACCTACCTACAAGTAAGTAAAATTATTTTATAGTCTTACCTTTCAGAGTTTCCAGGTAATCTAAAAAAAGTTATCTCTGGATGCGTTATTGACGAATTCATGCAACCAAAAACAGCACAATATAGCCTACTCGTCATATTAAATATGTATTTGAACTTATTTTTAGTGCAAAAATCGCGCGGTTATTGTTAAAAAAAACAACACACCGTCCGTTCGTCACTGCAGCACAGTCGCGACTGTCTGCATGCTGAGCTCATGCCGTGGTCGAGGCGCGTAGGTATAGCTCGCGTTTCGTCCGTTTGTATGAAGACCTCGTACTGTATGTCTTTATACTGTGACCAGGTGGTCCCTTATCGCGCCATGGAATGCGGTTCTTTTGTTCTCACTTCGAGTGCTCCGTCAATTTCTAATGAGGTTTGATCCGGCTCGTAATCGACCATATGTTCAGGGTGATAAGGTTTACTTTTGCTAGCACTGTGTCAATGGATTTTTAAATAAAATGCGACTGTTCTTTACGAGGTTTATTGGCAACTAAATCAATGTAGATCATGCATTATTTATATTATATAAAGCTCGATTACCACTCACTGACATAATTGTTCTCCCAGATGGTGAAGGGGGAGGTGGGTATATTTTTACAGATTCGTATAGAAGTAACTCTCACGAGTATGGGAAAAATCCCAAACCTCCCCTTTTCCACCCCACTCTCCCCCCTCCCTATCGTATCTCGGAAACTAAGAGTCTTATGTTTTGTTGTTTTACGGATTCGTATAGAGGAGGCTCGGAAAAGTAAAATCCATTTTTCAGAGTTGCCCCCTTGCCCCCCTTCTCCCCCCCCCTCTAGGTAGATCTCGGAAGTTAAGAGACTTGGAACATTTTTTTTTTTCAGATTCATATCAAGGGGCCCAGAGTTGGTCAAAATCATTTTTCGAAACTCCCCCCTCTCCCCCCCTTCACCCCTCCCCCCATCGTATCTCGGAAATTAAGAAACCTAGGTTTTGTTTTTTTACGGATTCGTATAGAGGAGGCTCGGAAAAGTAAAAACCATTTTTCAAAGTTGCCCCCCTTGCCCCCCTTCTCCCCCCCTCTAGGTAGATCTCGGAAGTTGAGAGACCTGAAACATTTTTTTTTTCAGTTTCATATCAAGGGGCCCAGAGTTGGTCAAAATCATTTTTCAAAACTCCCCCCTCTCCCCCCCTTCACCCCTCCCTCCATCGTAAGAAATACTCCTCAAAAACACGACCCCGCGAGCTGCTTGCAGCTCGCGCAACGCCCAAATACTTTTTACAAGGGTAAGAAATACTCCTCAAAAACACGACCCCGCGAGCTGCTTGCAGCTCGCGCAACGCCCAAATACTAGTCTCTTTATAAGTATGAAATTGGCGTTAAGACGGCGCCTATGCAGCCCAACGCGAGCGATTTCGTACCTCTCGCCCGCGCCACCCCGCGCCCCCTCTACTATAATACGCAAAAGCGCGCGGCGCGGGCGGCGAGCGGCGACGCAGCAAGCGCGATCGACTGCGTGAGTCGAGTTCGAGTTTGAACGGCGGCGCGACCGTGAATTTGAACTTGATTCGTATGGCAATAAAAATGTATTCGTAAAAAATTATGTCATTCAAATAAAGTTCAAATTCACGGAAGTATTTCCACGGTACGACGCGGCGACGGATCGATGTGTAAAAGATAACACAGCTAAACAAACGAGCTCATTGTCGGTATACAATACATACATAATTATTATTTGAAGCTCTGTTCATAGACCTACAAACTGACATACCTACCACCAACATAGTAGGTAAATAGGTACTAGGGCTTCCATCCCGAGGCGCGAGTTTCGAAATTTAGAGGCTCGTGTTTTTTTTTTGTGGACTCGATACTATATAGACTGATCCGTTATTCTATCCTCGCGTAGGTACTCAATCTATATACTTACCTAAAAGGTTAGTATGAAATAAAATGTTATGTAAATATTCATCAATGTTTATTTATTAAACAATTTAATATGTATATTCAGAATATATAATACCATTACAATAACAATAAAAATCCCATAAAAAATAAAAGACAAAGAGGTTTCAAAAAATTTCGCGACGTGCAACGTTCGAAAGTATGTACTTATTACAAATATCGTATTACCGTAATGACAAAAAGTAATGTTCCCTAAACAAAAATAAACTCTCTCATAACATAACCATGCATGTACCTAGAACAAAATAATGTTTCCTTATAAATAAAAATATCGACCAAGCAAGTCGGGCCATGCATAATATAGGGTTCCGTAGCTGTAATTACAAACGACTGTAACATACTTTTTATGATGTAAAGATAAATAGAAGGCTATTAAAAGAGTATTGTTTGCTAAAGGCAAAGGCAAACCTTTGAACTAGGACGTCTATTGTCTATTTTGCAGTTTTATCTTTATTATTCGAAAAGTTATAATCACATTGTTCGCGAAATTATTTTAAAACAGTTTTTACTAAGTTATAGCAACGTGGAAGTTTCTAGGTTAGAAATGGCAGGGAGGGTGGGGGGCACTGCAGTGCCTTGCAACGCCCCCTGGCATTGCAAGGCAGGCAATTTGGCGGGCCATATTTCGCAAACGGTATAACTGAAAAAAAGTGATGTATTAATTTATATTACCCTCGTTTAAATAGACCTATTCAATTATACCCATCAAGAGGGGGTGCATTGAAAAAAATAATTTTTCCGCATTTGTATCTTTAGGCTTGTAAAAAAAACCGCCCAAGTGCGTGTCGAACCACGCACAATGAAGGGTTCCGTAGTTGGGAATGAGTTTATCCCAAGAAGCCTAACCTTTTCTCCCCTATCAACTCCAAATTATTTATACCGCAACCAAAGGCTGTTGAGGGAATAGAAAAGGTTTTTAATTCTTTAAAAAAAATTTAACTCTATCATTCTTCTTTCGTCTGATTCTTCATTGATTTCTATCTGACCTGTCCTCTTTGTCTGGAAACCTACAAGATTAATGCATTTTATTACATAAATATAAAGCAGACAATAATAGCAATGCATGAATGTTCTGAAATAGTAGTACATTTTTGAATAGCTCCGATACTTTCCCATGGCCAAAGCCCTTTCATATAATATGCCACTTGACAGAACTTGTACGGAACCCTAAAAACCGTCAAATAAAGAATATTCTCCTTTTTGAAGTCAGTAAAAATGCGAGAACTGCAATATTGCCTGTCGATCCATCGATCCATCGATCCGTCGATCCGTCGATCCATCGATCTGTCGATCCGTCGATCCATCGATCCATCCATCCATCCATCGATCCATCGATCCGTCGATCCATCCATCCATCCGTCGGTCCATGGATCCATCGATCCATCGACCTGTCGATCCATCGATCCGTCGAACCATCGATTCGTCGATCCACCGATCCGTCGATCCATCGATCCGTCGATCCATCGATCCATCCATCCATCCATCGATCCGTCGATCCATCCATCCGTCGATCCATGGATCCATCGATCGATCCATGGATCCATCGATCCATCGACCTGTCGATCCATCGATCCATCGATCCGTCGATCCATCGATCTGTCGATCCATCAATCCATCGATCCGTCGATCCATCGATCCATCGATCCATCCATCCATCGATCCATCGGTCCATCGATCCGTCGATCAGTCGATACATCGATGCTTCGATCCGTCGATACATCGATGCTTCGATCTTTCGATCCATCGATGCTTCGATCCTTCGATCCATCGATCCATCAATCCATCGATCCATCAATCCATCGATCCATCGATCCATCGCGATCCGGCGATCCATCGATCCATCGATCCATCGATCCGTCGATCCATCCATCCATCCGTCGGTCCATGGATCCATCGATCCATCGACCTGTCGATCCATCGATCCGTCGAACCATCGATTCGTCGATCCACCGATCCGTCGATCCATCGATCCGTCGATCCATCGATCCATCCATCCATCCATCGATCCGTCGATCCATCCATCCGTCGATCCATGGATCCATCGATCGATCCATGGATCCATCGATCCATCGACCTGTCGATCCATCGATCCATCGATCCGTCGATCCATCGATCTGTCGATCCATCAATCCATCGATCCGTCGATCCATCGATCCATCGATCCATCCATCCATCGATCCATCCATCCATCGATCCATCGATCCATCGGTCCATCGATCCGTCGATCAGTCGATACATCGATGCTTCGATCCGTCGATACATCGATGCTTCGGTCTTTCGATCCAGCGATGCTTCGATCCTTCGATCCATCGATCCATCAATCCATCGATCCATCAATCCGTCGATCCATCGATCCATCCATCCATCCATCGATCCGTCGATCCATCCATCCGTCGATCCATGGATCCATCGATCGATCCATGGATCCATCGATCCATCGATCCATCGATCCATCGATCCGTCGATCCATCGATCTGTCGATCCATCAATCTGTCGATCCATCAATCCATCGATCCGTCGATCCATCGATCCATCGATCCATCCATCCATCGATCCATCCATCCATCGATCCATCGATCCATCGGTCCATCGATCCGTCGATCAGTCGATACATCGATGCTTCGATCCGTCGATACATCGATGCTTCGATCTTTCGATCCATCGATGCTTCGATCCTTCGATCCATCGATCCATCAATCCATCGATCCATCAATCCATCGATCCATCGATCCATCGCGATCCGGCGATCCATCGATCCATCGATCCATCCATCCATCGATCCACAAAAACACATAAAATTTCAAATCACAACGATGCTAAAGAAGTTTTCACTTCAAAAACATCCCCACTTTACGAGTACCTAAAAAAACCGATAGCGTAAAAAAATTTTTTTTTTTTTAGATTTTATTTTACCACTTTGTCGGCGTGATTAATAATGTACGGACGCCAGCACATCAACCTACCCGAAACTGTCAAATTTTCGCAATCAACTTTGAACCTTATGCTTTAGTGATAAAGTTGAAAATCTATTAAAGAAATCTGACAGATTGTAGTAACTTGATGTGCTGGCGTCTGTATATATTATATCCATGCCAAATTATAAGTTTTCTAATAGTACTAAGAGCCTCTGAGCTAAACTGCGGACGGACATGGCGAAAACTAAACGTGGCGGCAACTATAAGGGTTCCTTTTTGACTACGGAACCCTAAAAAAGAGAAAGCCATCATGGCAAAATTTTTTTTCTTTAAATAAAATTCATCAGTTTGAATAAGTAATATTGATTAGTAAAAATATCAGTGATTGAACTAGGATGATATTATTTTGATACTTATTGTATTTTTACCCGCATTATATGTATAGGTAGATAGGTAGGTACACACGGCTACGTATGAAGCTATACATTTCCAGTATATAAGCTGACCTCTCATTGTACGGGAAAGATTTAATTATGTTACATTATGCGATTTAAAATTTACATACATAAATACAAAGCATCACGCCTGTATTGCCCGATGAGGTGGGCAGAGGTGCGGGAATCGAACCCAGGACCTCACAGCTCAGCAGTAGCGCTTGCGACCGCTAGACCAACGAGCCAGGTAAAAAAAATATTAACGGGGATTAAAAATTTACTTACTTTTTTTCCCCAGGCAATAGACATTCGAAATACCTAAGTAGCTAAGGAAATAAAAGAATTGATACCGTTATATAAATCGGTAGTTAGGTACAGATGCCAGCACACCAAGCTACCCGAAACTGTCAAATTTTCCCATTCAACTTTGAACCTTATGCTTCAGTGATAAAGTTGAAAATCTATTAAAGAAATTTGACAGATTGTAGTAGCTTGACATGCTGGCGTCTGTACTTACTTTTTTCTTTCTTTCGTTCAGAATACGGAGTTGTTCCCTCAAACGTTTTGTTTTGTTTTTGTTTTTTTTAAAAAACGTTGACCCACACTAGGAATTACTCCTGTATCGTGGGTGCGTTTACAAACATTTAAATTCACATACACAAACATCCAGACCCGGAACAACTACCTGTAGGCAATACAAATATTTGTCCGGTCGGGAATCGAACCCGCGACACGCAGCGCAGCAGTCGATCGCTCAGCCACTGCGCCAACCACGGAACAAACTGTTTTTTCTGTTCCGTGGCGCCAACCATGTGTCGTGTTTTCCGAGAGTTTTCTTTTTGCCCATCTTTATTTACACTAAATAATGATAATAATTTATTATGTTTACACCAAACGGGTTTAACTCCTTTTTACAGTAGGTAATACTTACCACTAAACAAAATAAAAATGTCGAAAATAGTCCTCTCTCTGTAATGTCGTCAAACATAGGTTCGTCCTCCAACAGGTGCCGTAGCAGACTGATTGAATAAATTGAAAAGGATAGCGCTATTACTACCGCGTGCAAAACAAGAGACAGAAAGAGAGTATGCTCGCTTAGAATAAAATGACGCAAGCGCCAAATCACTGGATTGCTAATTACGAGGAGAACGAGTAGAAAAATAAAAAAATAATTCTGCACGATTTGAGATAATATTATTACCTATCTATTAGTTTAAAAATCATCATTAAATTCCATAGGGTTTCAGAGATCTAACTCAAAATAAGTGCAAAACGAGGTTTTTTCGTTATTTTTTTTTATCGAGATTTTTTTATCCAATCGTGTTTTCGCTTCTGCAAATTTAAAGATTATAAGTCCAAGTTTAATGTGTCCAAATAGCAAACTCTCAAGTCTTACAGATACCGATATCCAGATTAGATATGAGCGCCGATGGCCAATCTTCCGGCGGCGGCGCGCCGATTTTTTTAAATCGGCGGCGGCGGCGTCGTCGGCGGCGTGACCTTCATTTAACTACCTTAATTTAAATAAAACAATTATAGCCCTATGGCAATGTAAGAGACTCCTCGGGAGAAATTGGGGCATAAGCCCCAAAATCACCTACTGGCTATACACCACAGTTATCCGACCAATTATCACATACGGTTCTTTAGTTTGGTGGCCCAGGACCAACCTAAGTACAACCCAAAAGGATCTCGAGAAACTGCAAAGATTTGCCTGCGTAGCAATCACCGGCAGCATGAGGACTTCCCCCACTGCTGCCTTACAGGTGATGCTGGGGCTACCTCCCCTGCACCTCGTCGTAAGAGAGGAGGCGGCCATAGCGACTTTCAGACTCGAAGTATCCGGCTCCTTAAGCAATGATTCTAGAATCAAACACACACGCATCAGAGAAGATACAATCAAAGAACAACCGATGATGACATCACCCATCGACAGAACCCTGAAGACCCACTGCTTCCAAAAACACTACAACATAGAGCTCATAGAGGAGTTGTGTGACTACTCAGGTACAACAGAGCTAAGAATTTACACTGATGGATCAAAGACCGACGAAGGGACGGGCGTCGGGGTGTTCTCCAACGACCTAAACATTAAGATATCCAAACCACTTGGAATGCTCAACTCCGTTTGCCAAGCAGAGTGTGTAGGTATTTTCCAAGCGGCACTCGCTATAGAGGCCAGGGAGGTTACGGACACCAATATCCGAATACTCTCCGACAGTGCCTCAGTTCTTCAATCCCTAAAGAGTAATCAGATCACGTCGAGACTAACACTAGAATGCCACAAGGCCCTAGAACGAATCACGGTACTAAATCGCAACACGGTAACGCTACAATGGATTAGAGGTCACAGTGGATCACTTGGAAACGATGCGGCTGACGAACTTGCCAGAAGAGGATCCAGCGCAAGACCCTACGGACCTGAACCCATTGTGCCCATTCCTTTCAAGCAGCTAAGAAGCTGGTTAAAGGATCACACTCGAATACAAGCGGAAAAATGGGGGACCCCGACACCAGGATGTAGGCAATCCAAGGAAGCTATGCCATCCCTGGATACAAAGCTGACCAGGCGCCTTCTGCGCCTGGACAGAGACAGCCTGCGCCTGGTGGCGGGGACCATCACTGGACACTGTTCACTAAATAAACACTTCCATACCCTGGGAATCACTGACAGTCCCCTGTGCAGAGCATGCATGGAGGCGGAGGAAACGGTGGCGCATGTGCTTCTTGAGTGCACAGGCGTTACCAAGATTCGCGAGGAGACCCTGGGAACACCAACATCCCTTGCGGATGCCCTGAGGAGACCGGGAAGTCTAATCTGCTTCTGGAGGGAGGTGGGCTGGTTGGAGTAATCGGCCACCATGGCTCACGCACAATGGTCCACTTCAAGGACTAAGTGCGGAAACCTAAACCCCATGATAGATAGATAGGTCCAACAAAAACTATGTTTGTTTGTTGATATTTTGGACAACACAGAAATTGTAACATCAACGAGTTTCGTTTTGTAAACGTCTACGTCTAGTGCCGCCATTTTAGACTTGCGTTCGGTTAGGTCAGCGTGTTTGGTTAAACTGGTGAATGCCGCCGCCGCTCGGGCTGCTCGGCGCGCCGGCGCCTAGGATCGGCGGCGGCGGCGCGGGGGGAATCGCGGCGGCGGCGGCGCGCCGGCGCGGCGCTCATATCTAATCCAGATCGCCCAATATCACCAAAACATCATAATATAGACTCTTAACAATTTGTATAATATCGATTAACATAATTTTCATTTCATCGAATATTTATTTGCGATAACAACATTTGCGCTGTTGATGAAAAGGTATAATTTTCATTTGATGTAATGTTCCCACCCCGAGGTTCGGTTTTGTTAGGTTACTTTAAACTAGGGATGCCGCGATACGCCTTTTTGCCGATACGATACCGATACCGATACTCTTATAAAAATATCGGCGATACCGATACCGATACCGATACGCTTACTGAATTCAAAAAGGAAGGTAGATTAAATAAAACATAATTAATCAATAGTATTTTATTTGACTCAAACAACTAGTTATAAATGACATACAATACACAATTACGATATGTAATAATTCTTAATCTTATTTGCATAGAAAAATACTACGCGCAACAACATTCAACCTAACGAAATGGGATAGATGTGCGAGTGCGAGGTAAAGCGGGCGGGCGAAACAAAACACTGAATAAAGCGCGGGGTTTCCCCGAGCAAAGTTAAGGCCGCTGCATACGTGACGGGTTTTTTCACCGTTCCGTCCCGTCCGTAAAAAAACCCGTCACGTATGCAGCGGCCTTTAGTTCGTGCCTCGTTTGCAACGAAATAGACGGGACTACACGCGCGTTTACATTACATTTTTAAAGCGCGAAATTTGAAAAGTATCGTTGAATCGGCCATAAAAATATCGCCGATACCGATATATCGGCAATCCTGAAGTATCGCCGATATATCGGTATCGGTATCGGATGCATCCCTACTTTAAACCCTTTTCACAGTAATAGGAGCCCCGCTAAGCGGGGCTCCTTCGACAATGGATGCAAGAGCGAGTGAATTAGTGCATTTGAAAATTCGGTCAAATGACATTATTTCAAAGAAATAAATATGCTAAATAAAAATCTACCAATCCATTATTCGGTCAAATTCATAATTATACGAAATGACTTTATGGTAACTAAAATTAGCCGGAGCGATTTTCGACAAAACGTTGTTATACCAAACAAGGGTGAATCTAAAAAAGATATATCACTAATGTCGTAGATTTCCTCAGCCGGCAAAAAATATTTGACAGGTTCTGTGTTTGTAACAATTTTTTTTTATACCACAAACTTCAATGATGTTAAAGCGTTTTAGTCTACTGTACTGTAATGGTATTTTCTTTTCATCAAATTTCGCGTCTTCCACATCCATTGCAAACTTTTCAAATTTTTCATTTGTCATCACATTGAAATGACTATCTTTCATATCTTCTATCGCTAAAATTCTTTGCAAAAAGCGTTCTATCTTTTCGTAGTCACTCGTTTTTGGCGGAATCACTTAGTCAAAAGTACTTTTAACCAGCTCCATTGGGCAAAAGTACTTTTAACTGTTATTTTAGTCAAAAGTATTATTGACTAAAGCGTACGGTCAAAAGTACTTTTGACTAATTTTGCTAGTCAATAGTACTTTTACTGGTTAAGAGTTTTGACTGCAACATATACAACAATGAGCTTAAAATCCTTGCTTGTGCCGCAATATATATAAACATCTGAATTGAGAACCTCTTCATTTTTTGAAGTCGGTTAAAGATAAAAATATGCAGTTTAAAAGACACGCTTTTATCACGCACTAAAAATTATAAAATAATTACATTTTAATTGAATTTAAAAAGCGTGGAGAGCTTTTGAATTAATTATAAGTGCGCCCTACGCTTTTTAATGAATGCAATTTAAGTCAAAATCGAGGGGTTTATAGCCCCCAAAGAATTCCACTATTCACCTCCTGGCTCCATCATATAGACCTTGGACACCAAGTGCAATATATTGACTTGTAGCAGCTTGTGATGAAATAAAACAAGAGTAGCAGTGTAGAAATAGGAGCGTATATTTTTCACGTGTAGATATCGCGACGCCCCCGTCAGGGGGCGTGGCGAGCGGTTCCGGGGCTGAGCCCCCCGGCCGCGGAAGCAATACGGTGGCCTGCTAAAACAGGCCCCTCACTGTTGTCGGCTACAGTGGCCTAATAAAATCGTGAGAGCACGTAGAAGACGCGCTCCCCCGTGAGTAGTTGCATGTTGTTTTTCTGTAGGCGCGCCGCGACGCTGACTCAGAGCGCCGCTTTCTTCACGACACCTCGGCGGTCTGTCCCCGCCAGGTGAGACCCCCAGTTACCTGGGAGAGGCCCAGCGAGAGACGACCAGCATGACGAGGTGCCGACTCGACGCTCCTACAGAAAGTAGGTGTTTTGTTCCCGCCCGCCCCGCTTCCAGAGCTAGCCGGTTACGGTCCGGGCTAAGGAACAGTCGTGTGTGTGTGAGCGGCATTGTACTGTAGTGTTACGCCGCTCAGTGTCTGTGCGTACCGCGGCCCGCGCTGCGCATACGCACTTTGTTATAGGTGTCTGTATAGTGATGAATGGCTGAGCCGCCGCGTAACGTGCCTATATTAACCTAGCACACGCCACGCGACGAATGTATGTAATGAGTGTGGAGTTCTATTGGGTCGAGTGAGCCGCGTGTAACCTGGGTGCGGCTCACTCGAGGCGTCAATCCGGTGGGATGGGGTCGTCGTCCGCTACCAGGTCGCGGGGTAGGGGTCTCGCGTCGGGGGGGCGCGCGTGCCAGGGCGCAATGTCCTGGACATGCGGCCAGGCGGATGCGTCGGCACGCGCGAACATTCCCGTCGCGAGGCGCCGCACAAACTCGTCCAGGCTCTCAATCCCGAGGTCCCGTTGCAGGACATCGTTCCTCACGTAGCGAGGAGCGTCAACGATGGTCCGCAGCGCTAAGTTCTGTTGCGCGCGGAGCAGCCTTCGGCTCGACTCGTTCGTGAGGGCGAACCATGCCGGGGCGGCGTACGTCAGTATTGAATGCGTCGCGCGATCGTACAATAAGAACGCGCCTACGAGATTCTGTAAGTACCTAAAAGAAACGAGACAGATGCGCGCGCGAGCGAGATAGCACTAACGTAAATATAACGCGTTCGCAGCGCGAGCGGTCTCCATTTCTATGCGATGCGTGGCTTGAGGAAGATGAAGCGATGCGTACCTCACAGTACCCCCTCCTTAGCGAAGCGTACGTTTGGCTTGCATACTCTGCCGGTCCTGGTGATGTACGGTTGGTGTGAAGGTCCAGGATTCACGATGCTCGGCGTGCTTGCTGTGTTTGTAGGGCTTGTCGTGTTTGGTGTTTCATTGCAGATGTATGCCGGTTTCAGTCTATCCAGCGATACAACTGTCTCTGGAAGCGGTAGCTGAATTTTGAAGTATTTTTCGTGTCTCTGTAGCACTGGATACGGTCCATCGTAGGGTGGTGTCAGCGGCGCTCGCACGGTATCGTTCCTCTCAAAGACGTGTGTGCACGTACCGAGGTCCTTGTGTATGAAGGGAGTGACTGTTGTTCTAGTAGTACTGCACGAAGGTGTGAGTGACGTCATCGTTTGTGTGAGGCGGCGTACGTAATCTTCGTCCGACATGTTAGTCGTAGTAGCCGGTGCGAAGAAATCCGATGGCACACGTAGTGTAGAACCGTAGGTCATTAGCGCGGGACTTAGGTTGTTGTCTTTACGCAGCGCTATTCGGAGGCCAAGCAGTACGGTGGGAAGTTCGTCGCTCCAGTTGGTAGTTGCGCCTCTAGCCATTAACGCGGCTTTTAGCGTACGATGCCAGCGTTCTATTTGCCCATTTGATTGTGGATGGTATGCGGTCGTGCGTATGCGTGTAATGCCGAATGTTTTCATTAGCGCGTTGAACACAGACGATTCAAACTGCCTGCCTTGATCGGTCGATATACGTAGAGGGCAGCCGAATCTAGCAATCCAGTTTTCATACAGTGCTTTTGCGACGATCTCAGCTGTTATCTCGCGCACTGGTACGGCTTCAGGCCATTTGGTGAATCGGTCCATGATAGTAACACAATATCGATAATCGTAAGATAGTCGAAGTGGGCCGACTATATCGATATGGATGTGTTCAAAGCGTTGCGATGGCGGGAAACTTCCTAGCGGCGTGACGACGTGACGATGTACTTTTGCTCGCTGACAACCGACGCAGTTTCTTGTCCACTTTGTTACATCTTTGTTCATAGATGACCAGAAGAACTTTGATGTTACTTGCTTTCTAGTCGCCTTGATACCAGAGTGGCAGAGATCATGCTGCGCTTTGAATGCTGCAAAACGATGTGCCGGTGGTAGATATGGGCGGAGCGTAGATGTTGATATCTCGCACGTGATTGGTCGCTGCGAGCCGGGCAAAGTAACGGTGATGAATTTTAAGTTTGGCTGTAGTTTTAATTGTTTCAGTTCTTCGTCTTGTTCTTGATCACGTGATAACTTGTCGTAGTCAATGTTTGAGGGACAGTGTATTTCCTCAATGCGAGATAAGGCGTCAGCGACTGAGTTTTCGTCTCCCTTTACATACGCGATTTTATTGCAGAATTGGCTGATAAAGTGGAGTTGCCGTTCGCGTCGCGGAGTGTCGCTGCTACTTTGCGGCCTTGAGAGCGCGTAGGACAGCGGTTTGTGATCAGTGTATACGGTGACGTCACAACCCTCGATGAGTCTTCTAAAATGCTTCACAGACATGTAGATCGCTAGTAGTTCGCGATCATACGTGCTGTATCGAGATTGTGTAGCACTCATTGTTTTAGAAAAGAATGCTAGCGGCTTCCAAGCTCCGTTGTCGCGTTGTTGTAGCACCGCGCCGATGCCGTGGTCTGAGGCGTCCGTCATAATGCTGAGTGGGGTGCCGGCGATAGGGTGCGTTAGCGTCACACATTCCAGTATGCTTTGGCGGCATTTTTGAAATGCTTGTTCGGCGGTTGGCGTCCACGTGATAGGCGTTTTGTCATTCTTTTTACCATTGTGCAGATATTTGTTGAGTTCGCTCTGCATGTCGGCTTGATTTGGTAAACAATCTCTGTAGAAGTTCAACATGCCCAGGAAACGACGAAGCTCGATGATAGTTTTAGGTTGTGGATAACTGGATATGACTTTTATTCGTTCTTCAGTTGGTTTTATGCCGTTCGCCGTTACTTCGTAGCCGAGAAAGTTGATTTTCGCCTGTGCAAATTCACGTTTGTCGACGTTGAGAGTTACGCCGTATTGGTTCAGGCGCTCGAGAACTTGATGAAGTAATGTCTTGTGTTTTTGTTCGTTTTCGGAGTATAACAGGATATCGTCGATGAATGAAAAACAGCCCTCGATGCCGCGCAGTACCTCGTGCATAAAACGTTGGAAGGTTTGACTTGCATTTCGTAAACCAAACGTCATGCAGTTGAATTCAAATAACCCAAAGGGTGTGATGATTGCAGTTTTCTGTGCGTCTTCTTTGTTTATAGGTATTCTGTAGTAGGCCATTTTCATGTCGAGTTTTGAGAAGATCTTCTTATTGTGTAGTTGATAGGTGAAATCTTGTATGCGCGGAATCGGGTACTTATCGGGTAGCGTGACTGAATTGAGACGCCTGTAGTCGCCGCATACTCATAGACTGCCATCTTTTTTCTTTACCACATGTAGTAGGCTGGCCCACGGGCTCTTGGAAGGTTGACAGATTCCCATTTCCATCATCCGTTCAAACTCTTCTTTAGCCGCTTTGTATTTGTCGGGCGGTAGGGGGCGAGCACGTGCGAAGAGAGGTGGTCCCGTTGTCTCAATGTGATGGACGACGTTGTGTTTAGCGGGAGTTTTCAAGGACATAGGTCGGAGTAGATCTGAATACTGTTTGAGTATGTCTTGATATGTCTGCTTGTTGCTGAGTACGTAGACGGCTTGTTGCATTGACGAGATTTCTAAAGCGTTGATTGAGAGTTCTGTCACCTTGTCGATTAGCTTCTTTTGATGCAGGTCGACGAGGAGTTTGAAGTGGCGAAGGAAGTCAGCTCCGAGTATTGATGTTTTGACGTCTGCGACTACAAATGTCCAACGAAAACGTCTTCTGAGGCCTACGTCGATTTGCAGGTCTTTCTCGCCGTAGGTATTGATTGGTGAACAGTTCGCGGCGTATAGTTTGTACGAAGTTGGTGAACATTTCTTCATATGTATCAGGGTGGCGGCTAGGACGGAGATGTCCGCACCGGTGTCAACGAGGAAACGCTGATTAGTGTTGCGATCGAAGACACATAGGCGGTTACTTGCCGTAGTTACACCGACGTCCGCCACGGTCGGTGCCTCTTTTAGTTTTCCGACTTGTTTTGATGTCGCCTCGCGCACGGTGACACGCAGCGTCTCGCATGATCCCCAAATCGGTAGTGATAGTAGCATACTCGATTGGGGTCGTTTTGATACTTTGCGGTAGACTTTGATCTTGAGCGGGAGCGCTGGTGACGGCGATGGTGTGGTCTCCCACGGCTGCGAAGTTCGGAGATTTCGAGTGTCAGCTTCTCAAGTTGTTTCGAAAGAACTTGTATTTGCGCGGACATTACTTGTTGGTTGACAGCTGCAGAATCTGGTTGTGACGAGGAGACAGCTGCGATATTGCTCGACTCTGAATATTCCATCATCTTGAGACGTGACTGCACGGAGATGGCAGCGAGGTCTGTAGGCTCACTAATTTCTTGCTTGTGTTCCATTTTCTTCTCGGGGTCACCAAAATGTAGCAGCCTGTGATGAAATAAAACAAGAATAGCAGTGTAGAAATAGGAGCGTATATTTTTCTGTACACAACAAGCTTAAGTGCTAAATCTCAGGGGCTGAAGTAGTGCACCGTGAAGGCGTCGCGCGATCGTACTATAAGAACCCGCACGAGATTCTGTAAGTACCTAAAAGAAACGAGACAGATGCGCGCGCGAGCGAGATAGCACTAACGTAAATATAACGCGTTCGCAGCGCGAGCGGTCTCCATTTCTATGCGATGCGTGGCTTGAGGAAGATGAAGCGATGCGTACCTCACAGACTTATCAAAACGAATCATATGACCCCAAACTCGAGGGTTTAGTAGTAGCCCCTGAAGAGTTCCAATATCCACATCTTGGCTCCATAATCAGGCCCTCGACACCAAGTGCAATATATTGAATGCGTGTAAACGAATCATATGAGCCCAAACTCGAGGGATATTCTGGTAGCCCCTAAAGAGTTCCACCATCGACCTCCTGTTTCCATCATCAGACCCTCGACAACAAGTGCAATATAATAATAATAATAAAATAATAAAAATTATAGACCGATTACGTGACTTCCAACGGTCTATAAAGTTCTTACCTCCATTTAGAGAGCTAAAATAAATAAACATATTAACGACAATTCTGATATGTCTGCTTCTCAAAATGGATGTAGGAACGGGTCCCGTGGTACTAAGGAGCTACTCCTCATTGATATGGCCATTAGCCAACAGGTTCGCCGTTCCCGAAAGAATCTGTCGACATGTTGGATAGACTATAATAAGGCCTATGACTCGGTGCCACATACATGAGGGTGCTAGAGTTGTATAAAATTGATGCAACCCTGCGCACCTTCCTGATGTCGTGTATGGGGCAATGGAGGACGGTCCTTCGCTATCCAGGATGTCGGCAAATCCAGAGGAATGGTGAGCCGATAAGGATAGAGCGGGGTATATTTCAGGGCGACAGTTTGAGTCCACTTTGGTTCTGCTTAGCATCCTCTTAGCATGCTGCTGGAGGATTCAGGTCTAGGCTATCGGTTGAAGAGAGGTGGTCAGGTTATATCTCACCTCCTTTACATGGATGACCTGAAACTCTTTGCACCCAACGATTTGCAACTGATGGAGCTATTGAAGGTCACTGAAACTTTCAGTAGCGCCATCAGGATGGAATGCGGTGTGGACAAATGTGCGGTCATGCATGTAAAACGAGGGGGGATTGTGGAATCTGTGGGAACCCAGCTCACAGATTCCATAAATCTTAGATCCCTCTCAGCAACCGAAACCTATAAGTTTTTGGGTATGTCGGAAGCACTGGGCATCAACGTTACCGACATGAAACAATCGTTGAAGGAGCGCTTCTTTGGCCGCCTGAGAAAAGTATTTAATAGTCTTTTATCAGGCGGAAATAAAGTGCGTGCCTTCAACGGTTGGGTCATGCCGGTTTTGATGTAGGTACTCTTTCGGCATACTCAAATGGACTCAAACAGAGCTAGACGCCCTGGATAGGCGGGTCCGTACATTGTTGACGGCATATCGAATGCATCACCCACGTTCTTCGGTTATGAGACTGTATATCCCACGGAAGTGTTGAGGTCGAGGCTTCTTAAATGCTAAGACTCTTTACAATCGTGAGATATGCAGTCTCAGGGAATATTTCCTAGAAGCCGTCGTGGGGATGCATCGAGATGTTGTGGCAGTGGACAAGGGCCTTACCGCGCTCTCCTTGGCTAAAGAGAACTGGCGCAAACCTGTAGTGCTTGACACTAACGACCGCATGGAGGTATGGCAGAGTAAGGAGCTTCACGGACGCTTTTTCCGGGCCCTACATGGGCCCGATGTAGACTTCCTAGCGTCCGTAGCCTGGCTACGTTCCGGGGAACTCTTCGGAGAAACTGAAGGGTTTGTCTGTGCAATTATGGACGAAGTTATGATGACGAATAACTACCGGAGATTTATTGTGAAGGACGGTACGGTTGACATATGTCGGGCATGCCACCGTCCGGGCGAATCAATCCGTCACATTATCTCCGGGTGTTCTCGTCTTGCTAACGGAGAATATTTGCATAGACACAACCTTGTAGCCAGGATTATCCATCAGCAACTTGCTCTGCAATACAACCTTGTGGAATCGGAGGTGCCGTACTACAGGTATGCGCCCGACCCAGTTCTCGAAAATGGCCATATCACACTGTACTGGGATCAATCCATCATCACTGACAGGACTATTATAGCTAATAAGCCTGATATAGTGGTGGTGGATCGATCACAGCGGCGCGCAATGATTGTTGACATAGCCGTCCCGCATGACGAGAACCTCGTGAAAGCCGAGAAAGATAAGCAAATCAAGTATCTTGACTTGGCTCGCGAGGTTGTCGACATGTGGGGTGTGGACTCAGCGATCATTGTGCTGATATTCATTACTGCCAATGGCTTAATTGCCAAGAGCCTCGACCAACACCTGAGGAGGCTCTCGTTAGGCAGCTGGGTCAAGGGCTTGATGCATGCATGAGAGCGGTACTCCTGGACACGGCTCGTATCGTTAGAAGGTTCCTTTCTCTGGAGCCCTGACCGCCGGTAGCTTGGACCCTGTTCCCGATACCGGTGGGCTACAATTTTTTATATTTTTAAATGTTTTTTTATTTATTTTTTTGTAAAGAATATTTAAAAATATAATAAGTTTGTTTAAAAATAAATAAAGGAAATAATAATAATAATAATATTTAAATCGTTGTATTTCTTAATTCAAAATTACAATATGGGGGTATCGTTGGTCCCAAACTGGGCACGGCCTGTGTCTTGGGCACCATTACATAGGTACAGCATGATAATAATATAATAGTAATTAATTAATTAATTAATTTTCATACAAAATAAGTACCTATAGTAAAGTTGAGATTGGCTAAAGTTAAGCTAGTTAGCCTCATCGGGACTACAAGACTAAATGTACAGACGCCAGCACATCAAGCTACCCGAAACTGTCTTTTCCCAATCAACATTGAACCTTATGCTTTAGCCATAAAGTTGAAAATCTATTAAAGAAATTTGACAGATTGTAGTAGCTTGATGTGCTGGCGTCTGTACAAACAAGTAGACTAACAAATTAAGGGAAAGCAGAGACCAAATAATAAAATAAAAATTGAGATTTAGAAGATAAAATAACAGTTGGTATGATTTCCGTTTATGTGTCGCAGGGATATGATAAACCATTATATACACCATTGAATAGTTAATAGCATTATGATAATATTTTTGGAATAAAATAACATAGAAGTTGAAATTGGTACAATTGAGCTAGCTAGCCTTATCTAGACAACGAAAGTAAGTTTACAAACAAAATAACTAATTAAGTGAAAACTAAAAACAATAAAATTCTTATAATAAAATTTTCCCAAAACAGTTCCACTGTGGACAGTGGAGTGTCGAGGGTAATTACTTACATAAACAGACAGTAGCAAGAAGTTTGACAGCCAGTTTCGGTGGGTCACATTCCGGGAAGAAAGGCTTCACAACGTAGTAAACAGCAAGTGAAATCTATTGTAAAAAAACGGCTGCAGGTGACCTCTCAGGTGATGATTCGTACTGTAGAGAATGATGTTCTACTGTTTAATATCCAGCAGAGAGCGAGCAAGCTGTGAGGTGTCACTGCGTCACTGTACGAGTACGTACTTACAGATAGTCTGCTTACTCTGGAAATCGATCCCAATCTCGATTGTATTCTAATCCGAACCAATTTCAATTCGAATCTTTAGAAAATTGGCACTCTTGAACGAAATCGAGATTGAGATTGGAATCGACTGCATGTTCGACTACACTGATCAATGATCATGTATGATCAGATCATGATGTTTGTAGGTACGTAGAATTCGTCGCTACTCGCCGGCGGCGGTGCTACCCTAGTAACTGCTCACTACCTATTGTCACAGTAATGTTGCGGTTTTATTACTCTATTCGATTGTATTTCCCTTGGAGCGTTACTATTTTAATAGGAATCTAGATTAGCACATTTAACACAAGTGCTCTTTGTTTAGTATTTATTGTTACAACGTCGGCATGTGAATTGGTACCTACTCAAAATGTTTTGTTGTTTGTCAAGATTAACTTTTCGGCAGAGAGAGGTAAGTAAATAATGTAAATATTTAATTTCATATATTTTTACCAATACACTGGCTAGTACTTAATCAATACCTAATATACTTCTACAGGAACCTTGCTTTTACCTGCAGCATCACCCGCGTGGTTTTGATATGTATACTTACCATAATTATGATTAAACAATGTTGGATAATTTGTTATACAATCTCTAGTACGCGGGAACCTTTCGCAATATTATACCTAGTTAGCTATCGACCGGGGTCTGGTCGATGCACCCTAAACACAACGCACACATAGAAAGCCCCGAGATAAGCTAGTAAACGGCTGACACCGAGCACAATTCTCGATCCCGTCGAAATATCGGAATAAAAGTCATTATATGGCCTAATCCCGGTCATGGTCTACCCATGTGCGAAATTTCATCTAAATTACACTTGCAACGAATAGTATATTCGGCAGAATACCGAATACCGAATATTCGGCGAGGCCCCGGGAATGCAAATCCGGCCAAAATGAAAACCCAGTTTTTTTTTCGGGTTTCGTTTTAAAAAAGCCGGTTTTCGGTGAACCCGGTTTTTTTTCATTGTCTAAGTTTTTTTTAAACTACTTGTGAAATTCAGGCCGCCCACATCTTGCATATTTTCAATAATTAAATAGAAACGTATCAATTAAAAATAAATACATAAGTATTCAAAATTTCAATGAAAAGACAGAAATTTGTTTACGCAAAAGGTTTATTTGCTTTTTGTGCTTCACCCTAGTAGGTACAATATTAATCAACAGTATTAAAAAGATCAACGAAACATAATTAAGTAATTCTAACTATCACGCATGAATAGAAAGTATTACAAAATACAAAACCAACATACTCGTATAACCATATTATACAATTCTTTAATCATAAACTCTAACTTTTAAAAAACTCGAAAAACCGGAAACGTGAAAAAAAATCCGGTTTTTTAAATAATTTCAATTATTCCGAAAAACCGGGTTTTCGGTTTTCGGTGAAACCGGTTTGCATTCCCTACCCCTGACCGAATAGCCGAATATTAGGCAAAAGTATTCGACTGGATTTTAGCGCCAAAAACTTGTACAGACGTGATTGTTTCGCGCTCCTTTGTTTTGTTCTAATGTACTCATCGCCCGCGCCCCCGCTGTTGCTCTGCGCGGTATATTGCTAACGCACTGCATGTTTCGACAAGTTCATTTTGTGGATATCGTATTACGTTATGTACAGTTTGTTGTGCTCTCTTGATCTGTTTGTAAGTGTGATAGTGTGAAATTTAACAAATAAACAATTAAATAATTACGAACGTACAATTCAAATACATAGAATCCTCCATTTTTCTAATTCAGAAGATGATTATGTACCTGTGTTATGCACCAATGACTACTTAAATGATTATAACAGAAATTAAAATATGAATATACATATACGTAATCAATCGATTTTAATTTTTCATTTTACCAATTATTTCTCTATGACAAAATATACATATAATTTAAGTATTCGGTATTCGGCCGAATAATATGTAGATATTCTGTATTCGGCCGAATATAATAAAAGCAGCCGAATAGGCCGAATACCGAATGGTAACCGAATATTCGTTGCAAGTCTAATCTAAATCCGTTCAGTCGTTTTAGCGTGAAAGCGTAACAAACAAACAAAAATATATTAAAACGGTTTAGATTAGTCTGTTTTGAGCTTAATGTGGACTGAATGCCATGTCCACCATTCAATGAATGCTCCAGGGTAGCCCGCGAAATACAAATTTTCTTACGTTTTTTGCAATTTGCAAGCCAGTGCTAGGTTGTATGATGATTAGAATATTATTTTGATGAGAATATTATTTGATATTTGATTCTGTGATTTTTGTGATGCGAATTTACTGATTATATGTTAGACTTAGATGAAAAACTGATCTGTGATTTAAATAATAATGACTACACAACGTGCAAATAATTTCTAATATTTATAGGTAGGAACTTTGATCTGTGATTTGAAGTAATAATTACTTTAAGAATTAAAATTAAGGGAATAAAAATAATAATTTCCACATCAACAAGCGGTTTCATTTATTATAGTCACAAGGTGCATTTAATATATTTTTTAATTAGCCCCCAAAACTTTTGAACGCGACTGTACGGACAACAGCTTAGGTATAATACGTCCAATAAAGAAGGTCATCGATATGTATGAATCCGTCGCTTTTTAGTAGTCATTCAAATTTGGTCGGATAACCAGCCGTTGTTTACATATTTTGGTTTTTTGTTAATATTTACTTAATGCGAAACATTCCAAGCTGAATATTTTCACCATATATTTTTGACTAAAGGCACATGATTTTGGTTTACATCTACACATCTCGGATTGAGCCGGTTCCTTGTATTTTGCCGTCAAAGTTAGGACACCATCGTTTTGACTTTTAGCAAAAACGCATGCATGAATAGTTTTGAAACTTTCTATGGTTATTATTAGCGTCAAGAAGGACCGAATACAGTTTTCAGCGAACTTGTTTCTTGTCCAATTTAGGCGCTGCGATGTTTTTTCGGGTTTTCATAAAACCGCTATAACTTGAAAACTATAAATATTTTCTTAAAACTAATTGGGGCACAAAGGGGCACACATTAAGAGCTACTCGTGTATGTTTACTCTACAGGGGCACATGCAATGGTTGTAGAGATATACGATTCATCAAAACGTTACTCCAGCAGGAAATACAATATCTCGAAAACCTGAAGGGGCACAGATTTTTTTTTTGGGGGCACATTTTGGCACACATATAAGCTCTCTGGCCATGCACAATTTTTCTCTCTCCGATCATTCGTTTAGAATTTTCCTGCTAGAAAAACGTTACCCCAGCAGGAATCGTTTTTTCCGTTTTTTTCCAAAACGACAGGGGGCACACATTTTTTATTTGGGGGCACATTTACAGCAGATAGGGCACATATTATACGTTCTACTCCTATAACTCTAGGAGACACTTTCTTGCTGGGGTAACGTACACATACCACAAAGCAAATAATAGTAACCTAATTTTTCCTACGACTTCTTGCATTTGGAGCGTCGCGGTTTTATTGATGAAAGTACCGCTTTCATTCGCAGCAAATGTTCCCTTATACTTTAGCTTATTAAATCCTTAAAAAATAAGTAAAAAAAATTCAAGTTAAACGGTTTTAATAAAAATGATGATGTAGATAATGTAAGTACTAAAAGCTAAAACTTTTTATAATATATTTTTTTTTAATTTTTTTTTTTAATTTTTGATTTTCTAATTTGATTTATTGTAAATTGTACACTATGATCCTAAGTTGATCGATATAAATAAATAATAATAAAACATAATTCGGTAGGTCCTAGGTACCAGTCATCACATCACTTTTCTCATAAATCTAGGGCATTGATTAGACAAAAAAAAATAAAATCGTGGGGCGCGTGAAATTTTTATCAACAGTCAACCGCCATTAAATGCTATTTACATATTAACTCAGGTTACGCTACGCCCCACGGTTATTTTTTTGTCTGATCAATGCAGACAAAATTACAGATTTCTTTAGATATCTGTCTGCATTCTATCATTTAGTCTGTTCTTCCGTCGACAAAACCCGTTTCTATGGTAGTCATGTCATGCTACGATGAGGAAAGTGTGATGAACTGATAACTGGTACCTAGGACCTACCGAATTATTTTTCAGCATTTAGTACATTATCTACATCATTATTTTCATTAAAACCGTTTAACTCAAACATTTTTTTTAACCGCCTTCAAAAATGGAGGAGGTTCTCAATTCGGATGTTTATTTACATATTTTTTTTTATGTATGTTCGGGCATAACTCCCTCATATGTATACTCGTAGTATAGACGGGTTTGCAATTTTTTTGACGTGACAACGTCTAATAAATCGATGAAGCTGGTTGCACTCACGAAAAAACATTACTCATGTAGCGTTACCTCGCGGCCTCGCTCTGTAGCGTTCCATGGCGGCTTGAAGTGCAAGCGAATATTAACAAATGCAATGCAACTATTCCATCAGTATTTTCTTATGACGTTGTCACGTTCAACTATCGTCAGTAAACCGACTTTACAGACAACCGATTTTTTTATGAAAGTAATAGGTTTATCCCGAAATGGTCCCATTTAAATTTCGAAAAGATCATCAGCAGGCTTAGCCAAGTTGACAATCTACAATCGTTATCGCTAGTAGAAAACTAATCAAATGTATAGGAATGACATCATCTCAACGTTAAGTCACGTGGTCAGAGCAAACGAATAGAAAATTCGTAGCCAAGTTTACTCGTTCAAAATGATAGAATGAAATGTTATCGTTTCTACAACGTTGATCGCTACATCCCATACAAATGGCAGCCAAGTTACACTTTTGACAAGCGCTTACGAAACGATGTCGTAGTTTATGTACGCTAGCTAAGCGATCGCCGAGACCCAAGAGTAAACGATAAAAAAATGGCGTCTATTATGATCAGCTGTGCAAAGACCGAGAAGTGTTTTGTTTAGTTACAATAATTTTGGACTATATTTACCATTTAGCAATTAAAATGCATACTTTAAATATGTTGTGGTGCGCTAATAATGAAGAAGAGTGGTTTAGGCGCCAAAAAAATTTTAAATGTGAATGCAAAGTTTGGTGGAGCTACACATGATTCACATACTTAGTCTTCTAGTAGAGTTGAATCATAATTATATGCGTGAACTTCATCAAAATAATGAAAAAGTATGGCTAGTAGGTATTCATAATAGTAAAAAGATCTAATCTATAGGAGTTTTCCTGTGTTTTGTCTACAGAAACTAATTTTTCAGGTGACTCTGGATATCCACAACGCCCTTGGCTTATGATATCTATCCTCAACACAGTTCAAGGTTCTGTTGAAGAACGATACACTCAAAAGCATGTGCAAGCCCGTAACTGCATTGAGCGCTGGTTTGGATTACTCAAAGCACAGTGGAGATGTTTGCTTAGAGACAGGGTTCTTCACTATCATCCTCATGTAGCTAGCAATATTACAATGGCCTGTTGTGTGTTACACAACATAGCTTTGAAAGCTGGCTTACCACCACTTCCTGCTGCACATGACGATGGGGATGATATAACCATGCAAGATACCACACCCACTGTGACTGAGGGTAGCCAAAGTGAATTAATCCAAGGAAGAGCCATGCTGAGATGTTTATTGAATAGGTTATAGTAAGATTATTCTGTCTTGTAATGTTAATAACTTTGCATACCTAGTATTGTATACAATCAAGTATTTCCTAGCTTAACAGACAGCTGTGCTGCTGGGGAGTTTGTTGCGCTACTTCTCCCCAGCAAAAGCACTAGGAAGTGGTGAAGGGCGGGCGTTTTGGGCGACTGTCTTTTGTAATTTTGACGTTCGAAATGTGCTGATTCTCAGCCTAGATTAAATAAATGACTTTTGATTTTGATTTAATAAGTATATTATTGTTTTTACTAAAACACTGACATTCATAATAAATTGGTAGTGGCGTGCACGGTAGGTAAGAAGGAGGAACTTTTAAGTTACTTATCCAATACTTTGTATTTACAATTTATTCAATACCTACATTTTAGATATTATATTTTACTTTACATAAGAATCAATTTCCTACAGTTATATATAAATATTGGTTTCATTCTTACATTTTAAGTCTAAATTAAAATAGGTTTTGTTTTAATACTACAAAAAGATCAATTATTATACTATTAAGGGGGAAGCGCTAAGGTAGCTCGCGAAATTCATATTTTCTTACGATTTTTGCAATTTGCAGCTTAGTGTCTGGGTGTACGTTGATTAAAATATGATTAGCGACTGTAACAAATATGTATTTACAGAATAATAATCATTAGAATCAATTATACAACTTGTTAAGTTAGTATAATCCTAAATGTCAAGATTTCATGAAATAGTCATTCAATAGAGTTACTTGGTCTTAGGGTTGTTTTGATGACTTTAATGATTATAATTCTGTAAATACATATTTGTTACGGTTGCGAATCATAATTTAATCAACTTACAACAATACTGACCAGCAAATTACAAAAACCGTAAGAAAAATTGAATCTCGCGGGCTACCCTGGCGCTTTTACCTTAACAATGCTAAACAATTTGTACATATAAAATTTAGAGAAGGAAAAAGTAAACTGGATTAGAATAGCAAACAATTGAAATAAAAAAATTAATTGTTACTCTGATATTGTAGGCAATTTGAAATTGTTCATAGCCCTCAGCTGAGATCACTATCACTACTTTAGACTATCTGTCGAAGGTAGTGATGATGGTCTCAACTGTGGTAAAATTTCTATCAAATTGTCTACAGTACCAGCTAAACGACTTAAAATTTGATTTCGGTTTTCTTCCATTTCAATTCTTCGCGATTCCAATCGCAACCTTTCCATCTCCCTCTCGTGATAATTTTTTTCCCGGTCTGCCTCTAGTTGTAGCCGGCGATGCTCGACAGCCACGAACTCGCTCGTAGCCCGTTCGAAGGGCGTTTATATTCGCCGCGTGCGCGCTCGAAGCAGCCCGCGGCGCCGCGGCGTGGAAGTGGTGGGCGACGGGCTTGCGCGATGCCGCCGCCGCTGCGGAGCCCCCCGTGACGTGGACGCGGTAGCTGGCGACGTTGCTGACGGCATCGGCGCGGACGCAGGGCGGCGGCGTTAGCACTAGCGGTGGGGGATGGCGTGGAAGTTCTCCAGAGGGAGTAGGTGGCAGTGAAGGTCGGGCGGTAGATGCTGGTGTTGCTGAGAATAAATAATTACAGTCATTATTAAAATGTGCCCAAATGAATTATTTAGCCAAAACATTGTATATTTAAAAAAAAAGTACCTTGTATATAATCAGAAGGAATAAAATCCAACATAATTTCATCTGTGGCAGAAATTTGGGATGGACAGACATTATGCACAGAATCTCTGGATGGTGGTGGTAGAGAGTTTCTCTCTGATGGCGGGGCCTGAAAAATATGAAGAATTGAAATTAGAAAAATTACACTTGTTTATAAAAGAAAATATAATAATAAGCAAAGAAAACAAACTAACATCAAAGCCTCTCTCCTCAATTCCAGCTTGACCAATGACAGCAGTCAAACCCATTATGCCCAACACTCTTCTGAAGCAGTGAGAGTTGTGTCTGCTGCTTGGACCACCACCAGTACCAGAAGCCTCAGAACATATTACCAAGGCTTTTTTCTTTGTTTTTGCTTTCCAATCTGCCCACACCTGAACATATTTGTCTGTTAATTTTATCATGAATGTTTTCATCAATCATTTTCTAGTCTATGAAGAGTAAGCTGGTTGTTGTATATACTTGCATCTTGTAGAATACTAAATGTTAATAATAGGAAACCAAATAATATTTTACAGTGGTTTGTGTGAGAATCTTACTTTTTTCCATTTGTCCAATGGCTTTCTTACTCCTCCACAAGAGAGTTAATTAACTCTCCTAGTTCCTGCCACAGTCAGCCTTTATTCGGCCTTGGAGACCTTGCTGGGGCCTCGTTAAATCGCCATGGCTAAAACATAAGTTATAAAACTATTTCAGAGAAACAAAGGGTCTATTGATTAAGTAAAGCGTCAAACACGTATCACGTCATTGTTTATGTTTCAAACTTTCGAGTGCCCGAATACCTATGTTAGATTTTTAAATAACAAAGGAAGATATTTACGAAACAACTAACAATTTACGTACCTTTCCATGAATTCCAATAAAGCTGCGAACTGTTCTGGGTTTGCTCGAGATCTAGATTCCATCCTATAAAAGTAATCACTTCATTATTTTAAGGTATCTTTCATTCATAATATTATGCAGAATCATATTATCATAACGTTTTGAGACACAGTAATGTTTAAAATTACATTCCACACTGATATAATAATAAACCAAATATAAGAAGAGCTTTACCTTATTTAGCTTACTTTCAAAACACTTAAAAACAATTAATTACCCGCGCACGAAGTACACAACTGTGACTGACGTCGCGTTAGTTTGACGTTTGTAAGAACGCTCACCATAGACTAAAGTATAGGTTTTTTCGAAAAACGTTGTAGAATGAGCGTTCGACTCGGTCGTGTCAACTTGGCTACCAACTTATCGTTTTCTACAATCGTTTACGCCGAGGCGTTAACGATTGTAGAAAGAGATTCGATACGAAACGTTTGTAACTTGGCTAGGCCTGCAGATCTTTTCGAAATTTAAATGGGACCATGTGTCTCCGAAATGCATCATCAGATGCATTTCGGAGACACACAACGGAACTCTTCAATAAATGCCAGCTAATCAACCGCGATTGCTGCTGTAGCATAAATGTATGCATTGTTTACGCAATCACACAACATATCATTACGCCTGTACCCTTTAAAAGGGTAGGCAGATGTGTTCAATAGCTTCCTGTCACTGATATTCACATAGCAAGTAGTGTTATATGAATTTGTTTGGGCCACCACAGAAAAAAAAAATATATAAATATGTATGTCAAAAATATAAACATTCTTGTTTATATCTCATTATTACATTACATACATTTCAACAGAGATGTGACTTATCTAAGATACAAGTATCTGAAATACAGATACAAGATACAAAATACGTATCTTGTATCTGTATTTCAGATACTTTTTTGAAATGCATTTTGTATCTTGTATTTAAATACCTGTTGTTTGGTATCTTAGTATTTTGTAGATACTATGTTTGCTAAAATACTTTTAGTAATTGGTGATTTTATTGTGACATCTTAGGTGACAATAATTTTAAATATTAACGTTGTCTTAGATGAAACTGAACGCATTATTGAATCTTCAGTCTTTTAGGGCCGAATTGATAGGTGGCGTGGCAATTCTTTCTACAAAATGTTATTGGCTATGCCCCTTGTCATTTTTAATTTTTTCGCATAATAGTCTGTGTTTGAGGGAGACAGACACATAAAAGTTCGGTCGGTTGGTCGCAGCTATGAGAAAATTGAGTCTTTTCTTTAAGCCTTTGACTTTTTCATAACACTATCTAAAAAAAAAATAACACAATATTTTGACGGCTGTTTATACAGTATGTGTGTATTGAAATAACGATTAAAACTGCATAAAGAACCAAAAATAACTAAATAATACATAGCGGCTTTTGCACGCGCAACGACGACATGTGATTCATGTTGATTGTTTAACTATTGTGTCTACTTTATGGACAGTGAATCTGTTTTGTTGTATCACGTTTGCGCAATCAACGCGATTTACATGTAAAAAAATAACATTCATTAAAAAAAAATGTTTTTTTTTTTACAAAAGTATTTTATCTATAAAAAGTATTTAAAAGATACGTATTTTGTATCTTGTATTTCAGATACCATTACAGAAAGGTATTTGCATCTGGTATCTGAAATACTTAATTTAAAAGTATTTTGCATTTTGTATTCCAGATACTTTATTTAAGGTATCTTGTACATCACTGCATTTCAACACTCGACAATATTTAATATACTGGAAGAGTTATGGAATACAGGAAGTGCTTTGTTCCAACTTGCAGCAATAATAGTAATAATGTCGCCGCGTGCGTTATTATTCTATTTATACTTAGAAATAGAATAATAAAGCACGCGGCGACCGCGGCCGGCGGCCGCGTCGACTGTTCTAGTGACGATAAAGAGTAGTATATTCCTTGGAGGACACACATAAAAAAACCATTTGTAAATAAATACGCTAAGCTAGGATTCGATTATTTAAGGCGAAAGCGCCAGGGTAGCCCGCGAAATTCAATTTTTTTTAGGTTTTTTGGAATTAAATTTGCTGGTCAGTATTAAGTTGTACGTTGATTAATATATGAATCGCGGCCGTAAGAAATATGTCTTTACAGAATTATAATCATTAAAGTCATCAACACAACTCTCTAAGACCACGTAAGTCCGAAGAATAACTGTTTCATGAAATCATCAATCTTTGGACTTACGTGGTCTTAGAGAGTTGTGTTGATGACTTTAATGATTATAATTCTGTAAACACATATTTCTTACGGCCGCGATTCATATATTAATCAACGTACAACTTAATACTGACCAGCAAATTGCAAAAAACGTAAGAAAATTTGAATTTCGCGGGCTACCTTAGCGCTTCCCCCTTAAGACGTCTATTCGGCCTATTGACACTTTGACAGCTGTGACATTGTTGACGTTGTTTTTTTTTTTTAAAGGCTAAGGTCTGAGACCATGCTGCCTAGTCATCAGTTACTATTTTTTTTTAGTCTAACATGACATTAGAATATGGGTGTACACATTCTAATGTATTAGGAGTATTTGGCAGCAAATGTATCGAATCAAGTTTCCCGGTAAACTTCGCTGAGATAGCCAAAACTACAAAAAAATTCTCAGCTCCATTTTACCGGGATCGCGTCTGTTTCAATGATTCCACATATTGTCCAGTTGCGCAGACACTTGAGATACAAAACTACACCAATTTTACATCACAATATCCACTAGGAATCAATTTGCGAATAATTAAAACAGCCAACTAGACTTCACTCGAAGAAATCCCGCCAAAAAACTCTTGTTGACGTTGTGTTGATAGATTAAAATTTTTAATTATGTACTAGTAAGGCAACGGCACTTAATCTTTATGCCACTGGATGACGTCACCTACCTTAAAAACTTAAAATAATTAAATATTTTTTATTAAAATAACTATTGAGCCAATCATCAAAATATTCAAATTAGTTTCTCAAAATGCTCTAAATTTACAAAAAATAAAATAAAATATAATGGTTAGAAATTTTGGACAATCCCCATTGAACATTCCAATTAAACAATCACTTTCATTCAATTAATTTCTTTAAACAAGTAATTTTTTTGAAATATACAAATCATGAATTAAATTAATTAATAATTTTATTCATAAAAGTATGCAATCATTTCATTAATGTTTTGTTATGACGTTGTCACGTTAAACAATGCATTTATGTAATCTCGCCGGAAGATCGGCGCCTGCGACCATTTACTTGTCACGGCAATGATTATGCCACAGACACACTAGAGTGCCTCCTCTGACACTCAAGGCATAGACAAGTAATGAGGTTACGTCTGGCGCAGATTGAAAAATATTTATTTTTTATTTTATTATTTGCTATTATTTACATACTATTTATTCATTTCTGTAACTGCCCGTGATATCACAGCGGGCCCTATCAGAATACCAGCGCTGCAACATTTATTTTTTAAATGTCGTAGCATCATGCTGAAATAGGAGCCTTTTGGCCTCGTATAGGACTTTCTGTTTCATTTTCCTTTTGTTATTTTTTTTTATATAACTTGGTTTTTTATTTTGCTGTATTTAGTTTAGTTTGTGATCTTCCTGTACGAGTCGCAATAAATACTTTTTCTTTCTTTCTTTCAAACTATCGTCCGTAAACCGACTTTACAGACAACCAATTTTTGTTTTTATTTCGTTACTTAATATTTCTGATTCTATTTAGTTCATTTAGTGCCTCATTAACTGTGTTCCACTTGTAAAGCCCTTTTATTTGATATAGATACACATTACCCATATTGAAACAAATAAGAAATTAGAAATATTTAGGGATGCATCCGATACCGATACCGATATATCGGCGATACTTCAGGTTTGCCGATATATCGGTATCGGCGATATTTTTATGGCAGATTCAACGATACTTTTTAAATTTCGCGCTTTAAAGATGTAATGTAAATGCGCGTGTTGTTCCGTCAATTTCGTTGCAAACGAGGCACGAACTAACTATGCTCGGGGAAACCCCGCACTTTATTCAGTGTTTTGTTTCGCCCGCCCGCTTTGGCCTCGCACTCGCACATCTATCCCATTTCGTTAGGTTGAATGTTGTTGCGCGTAGTATTTTTCCATGCAAATAAGATTAAGAATTACATATCGTAATTGTTTGTGTATTGTATGTCATTTATAACTAGTCGTTTGAGTCAAATAAAATAAATAGTAGTCATATTATCAACTTCAAAACACAAAAATGCTATATGGAATCACTTTGAAATTTCGACAATTGATAATTCCATAAAAATTTTATAAATGTTAATTTTGATTACTAAAACTATTAATTAATTGTGTTTTATTTAATCTACCTTCTTTTTGAATTCAGTAAGCCTATCGGTATCGGTATCGGTATCGTATCGGCAAAAAGGCGTATCGCGGCATCCCTAAATATTGAAATAATAATGGAATCTGGCATTTTGTGCCGGCGGCCATCGTAGATTTAAACATTTTCGTAGTGTACAGAATTCTACTAGTCAAGCTCTTTCATTTAATACCCATATTGAGGGGGTTGTGAAAAAATATGTAACCCGCCATTTTGTAACGGCGCGCGGCGGCCATCTTGGATTTACAATTATATTGATTAAATTAAATTGTATTGTCATCAAAACTAAAGGTGTGTAGGTACCAAATATTAGATCAATCTGCTAACAGGAAGGGGGTAAAATTTCAAGTACTAAATTTGACCCAAAAACAAACGGCAGCTAAATAAAACCGTTTAAAAAAGCACTGCAGCTGGTCGATTCTGTAAAAATCTCACCGTGAAAACTTAGGTGAAGTGAGCTGTCAATAGTGTCAATTCCTAGCAACAATAAACTTACTTCACCTAAGTTTTCACGGTGAGATTTTTACAGAATCGACTGGCAGGTACCCACCTACCTAAACTGTGATAACTAGTACTCACCTACTCCTTTACGTTACTTTGTTGTACACAGACGCCTAAATAGCTGAGTATGTGTAGGGAGACTTCTACTGTCTATTGTGTAAATTGTGGTTCTGGAAAAGACAAAGGAGTGAAACCCAATACAGCGTGTTATGCGAGGTTCCGTTGCGTTGTAGAGAGGAGTCACGCGTCACGCTCCTCGCGGCTCGCGTTTATATAAGCGAGCCCGAGACAGCACCTGCGCTCAAACTGAATGTGCTGTTTCATGGGTACACGGTGACTAATCGACATGTCCAAGATGGTGACTCGCGAGAAGAGCGACTATGGCAGAAAAGTGCAGGAGAAAGCTGTCATTGAGAAGGTCATCATCACCATAATCTATTTCGCTTTCTTCGGTAGAGATGTGGAGGCGACCTCCACGATCTTCAAATTTTTAGTGGAAAATATCATCGGTTACATTCACTCAAACGTGGTATAAAGCTATTTCTGAGTAGAATTTAAAGGAGTAGCCCGCCCGCTCTCGGGGCGCATCCGGGGAGTGTGCGGCCGCGGCTCACGTGTTGTCTGTTGCGCTCAGAGGCAGATGGCGATCGAGCGCTGCGCGGCCGCCGCGGCCGCCGAGCGTCCCGCCAGCCCGGCCAGTGCGCCGGGCCCCTCCAGCCCGGCCAGTGCGCCGGGCCCCTCCAGCCCGGCCGGTGCGCCTGGTACCTCCAGCCCGCCGCCCGCGACCACGCAAACGCGCGTGCTCTCGCTCGAGCACGGCGAGCATCACGACTCCACGCTCTATCGGTAACACATTACCTACAATGCACGTACCTACTGGTCCTTGTTCCAACACCTTCGCAGGATTATTCAATGCTCTTGTGTTCTATTTTTTCAGATTTGAAAAAGGCTGCTATTTACAATTCTGCCCCGGTCCCTCTTTACTCGGGCGAAAAGTATTTCTCTATACCAATTATGTGATGTCGGATAATCGTAAGTGTCGCATTTTTCATTACCAGAGTGTGTTAAGAAGGTTAGGTATATAGAAGTCGTAGGTAGATCCAAAAAAACCTACCTATCTATGACTTTATTTAATAACTTATAAAATAGTTGGGTATGCAGGTACCTAATTATGAAAAAAACCGGGTAAGAGCGGATTCGCGCACCGAGGGTCGGAACCCTCAGTGCGCGAATCCGGTCTTACCCGGTTTTTTTCATAATTTAAAAACATATAATGGTACGGATACCATCATATGTTTTTAAATTTTCATCGACGAGACCTATATTCGTCAGGGAATTTTAACACTGTGCACTGCGGTGTAGTATAATTATTACAGTTTTATGTCAGCGCCATCTCTTGACTGATAGTGGAACTAATGTAACTTATGTTGATGATTTCTGAAAAAGTCTGCTATTTAGAGACTTCGTTTTATTTTTCCTGTATCTTTACATAAACTTCTATCACATAGAATAAATTCAGATTTTTCTTTTTGCAAACTTCGGAGATAAGGGGGGGGAACGGTATTTTTTTTTACATTTTTCATCAAAAGTCGTAAACATTGCGGCCAAAAAAAAAAAGAAAAAATGTTTGAGACTATGCAAACTGTGCTCTTTCATATGATACCCCACATGCTCTAGTAGCCCTACTTCGAATTTTTCAGACCCCCTTTCAGTCCCAGGCCAGGTGAAAAAAAAATTGTATTTCTTTCATAATTGGTAAATAGTTGGGCAAACGTCATCTTAAACTATTCCAAATTTCAAGTTGATAGCATTAGTAGTTCTTGAGATATCCAGCTGTGACAGAAAGACAGACAGACTTAGTCTCACCATAAGGGTTCCGTTTTACCATTTTGGTACGGAACACTAAAAATGTTAATTATGTTTTCTAATCCACGACGATCGGCTTCTGCTATTCAGGAATACAATACTCTTTATTATGTACACCGTATAAATCACGGACATAAATATAGAAACTGTACAAAGGGCGACACAATGGGCGGTCTGATCGCTAAGACCGATCTTTTAAAGACAACCTTTGGAGGCTTTTTATTAATTCGAATAGTCGAAAAGTTTTGTGATAATTGCATACAGAAGACGATAAATGCGGCGAGCAAGCAGAGTTCATCCGTAACCAGTACTACGGGCTGGAGTGGCACCGCGCCGCCGAGGACGAGCCCGCGGCCGCGCTCGGCACCGGCCTGCTCGTCACCGACACCGACATCCACTGCCAGCTGCGTCTCGCGCGCGCCGGCTCCTTCCACTACTACTTCGTGTACGACAGCGCGTGAGTATGCGTCGCGGGCCGCGCCGTCCGCCGCGCGGCCGCGTGCTCAGCGACTGCGTGTGTTGCAGGGAGTCGGCGGTGGGCCCGCAGGGCTCGGGCTGGTTCCACGTCGCGCCCACTCTGCGCGCGGGCCCCGGCGGGCGCGACGTGGTGCCGCTGGACGGGCTCATGTGCCACACCGTGCTGGCCAAGTGCCTCGGGCCGCTGCCGCGCTGGGAGAGCGTGCTGCGCGTGTCGCGCGAGGCGGGCTACAACATGATCCACTTCACGCCCGTGCAGGAGCTCGGCGCCTCGCGCTCCGGCTACAGCATCGCCAACCAGCTGCGCCTCAACCCGCAGTTCAGTGCCGAGCCCGGCCGCGAACCCACCTTCGCCGACGTCGAGAACGTCGTCTCCAAGATGCGCACCGATTGGAAGGTGACACAGACGCGAGCCGCAACACGTGACCCTTCACGAAAGAGCACTCTTACGAAACTGATATTCTGTCGGGCGCGCGTGTGCAGATGCTGTCCATCTGCGACATCGTGTTGAACCACACTGCGAACGAGACGCCCTGGCTGACCGAGCACCCCGAGGCGACGTACAACTGCAGCAACTGTCCGCACCTGCGGCCCGCCGCGCTGCTGGACGCGCTGCTGGCGCGCCTGTCGGCCGACGTGGCGCGCGGCGACCACGAGGCGCGGGGCGTGCCGCGCCGCGTCACCGCGCACCAGCACCTCGAGGTGAGTCGCCGCCCGCCCGAGCCCGGCCAGGCCCGCGCGCCCCCTCAAGCGCCCTCTGTCCGCAGGCCATCAAGCACCTCCTGCTGACGCAGCTGCTGCCGGAGGCGCGCCTGCACGAGATGTACACGTGCAACGCCACCGAGCTGGTGCAGGAGTTCTACTACATGGCGCGCAACAAGTGAGTGTAGTGCGCGCGAGTGTAGTGGCGTGCCCTCTTGCGCGCGGCGCTGACCTAGTTGTGCGCGGCGCTGACCTAGTTGTGCGCGGCGCTGACCTAGTTGTGCGCAGGCTGCCGGCGCCGGCCGCGCCGCGCGACGCGCCCGCGCTGCAGCTGCGGCCCGACGCGCAGCACCGCCGCCTGCGCGCCGGCGTGGACATGGACCGCGCGCTGCAGCTCTACAACGTGTACAGGTGAGGCGTCTCGACGTCTGTGCGAGTGCGCGTCGGCACCTTTGTCATTGTTGTTCGTTGTAGAGCGGAGTGTTACGACGAGGAGTCGCGACTGAAGAAATGTTGCGAGGAAATGAAACGGAAGCTGGAGCAGCTCAACGAGGCCGCGGCGGACACGCTGCGCGACCACCTGCGCGCCGCCGTCGACAACGTCGTCGCCGGCATGAGGTGAGCAAACCCGTCCTGTCGAACTAATCATTCGTATACGTACACGAGAACTCACTGCAGACTCATTTTCAGATATTATCGGCTTCAGTCCGACGGGCCGAAGATCGAGGAGGTGAGCGTCGAGCACCCGCTCGTGCCCAGGTGAGTGCCGCTCGGCCAGCGCGCTCAGCGCTCGGCCGGACACTGACGTGTGACTGCCGCAGGTACTTCACGTGGGCCTGCCCCGTGGAGAGCAGCTCGCTGGGCGAGGTGGAGGCGGTGCTGTTCGCGGACGCGGGCCGGCACTGCATGGCACACAACGGCTGGGTCATGGACGCCGACCCGCTGGTGGACTTCGCGGCCAAGTCGGCCGGCGCGCGCGTGTACCTGCGCCGCGAGCTCATCGCCTGGGGCGACAGCGTCAAGCTGCGGTGAGTGCGCGCGGCCCGAGCTCGAGTGCGCGGACACGTACTGACCCACTGTGTGCGCAGGTACGGCGACAAGCCCGAGGACAGCCCCTTCCTGTGGGCGCACATGCGCGAGTACGTGGAGCTCACGGCCGAGGTGTTCGACGGCGTGCGCCTCGACAACTGCCACTCCACGCCGCTGCACGTGAGTGTCGCGCCGTGTGTGTGTGTGCGTGTGTGCGTGCGTGTGCGCGTGTGCTCAGGGTGCGCTCGTGTGCAGGTGGCCGAGTACATGTTGGACTGCGCGCGCAACGTCAAGCCCGACCTGTACGTGGTGGCCGAGCTCTTCACTAACTCGGACCACGTCGACAACATCTTCGTGAACCGCCTCGGCATAACGTCGCTCATTCGCGGTAAGACTAATTTATAGTTTTTATAGTTTAAAGTTTTTGTTAATTTTATCCCTGCTGCCTCACTTGTAAATAGTATTAAAATATGTACATAGTATTAAAAACAATCGCTTTTAGCGCCTGTCTGTGTGACCGCTTAGATCGTCTAAAGTACACACATATCGCGGGTCGCGCAGGCGCGGGTCGCTAATACATTCATAAATGTGTGTCGACACAAGTCCGGACAACAATCAGTCTTGTGCGGTGTCCGCAGAGGCGCTGAGCGCGTGGGACTCGCACGAGCAGGGCCGCCTGGTGCACCGCTTCGGGGGCCGCGCCGTGGGCGCCTTCCTGCGGGCCCCGCGCCGGCCCGCGCGGCCCCGCGTGGCCCACGCCATGCTGCTGGACCAGACGCACGACAACCCGTCGCCGCTGGACAAGCGCAGCGTGTTCGACGTGCTGCCCACGGCCGCGCTCGTGGCCATGGCGTGCTGCGCCACGGGCTCCACGCGCGGCCTGGACGAGCTGGTGCCGCACGCCGTGCACGTGGTGGACGAGGCGCGCCAGTACGCGGCCTGGGCCGAGGCCGAGGCCGAGGCCGAGGCCGGCGTGGGGCCGCACTCGGGCGTGCTGGCGGCGCGACGCGCGCTGAACGAGCTGCACGCCGAGCTGGCGGCGGCGGGCTACGACGAGGTGTTCGTGGACCAGGTGGACGCCGACGTCGTGGCCGTGACGCGCCACGAGCCGCGCCAGCGCCAGGTCAGTGCGTAGTATGGGAAAATCTGAATCCATACGGGGAAACTAGGTATCTTAAAAACCATTTGGCCTTTTTTCATGAAAACAATTATAGAGGTATGAGGAACAGGGTGTAAAGTTCACTCAACCTCCATAGAAAAGGGAGGATCCTCCGACCAGACGGGTGTTGTGTCTGGCGGGCAACTGCCCATTGATTCATGTCGGGCCGCTGTATCTATGCTAGTTGCGCGGTAAACTCTGCTTGCGCGATGCAGGATTTGCATGACCTGACGTCACGCAAATCCTGCATCGCGCTATGACGCGTTGTTTGCATGTGGCGTTGTAGATACCGCTACACAATTCATAATTTCTGTGCATCATAAGAAAAAAATCTGGACAGCAAAAGTGGAACAAAAATGAAATGTGTTTGCCATTTGTAAGAAATCTGCTATTCACCTATAAAAAACGAATTATAAGGACGTAAAGTTTGTTCGTTTGGATGTTGGAGGTGATCGCCGAAACTATTCATACGATTTCAAAATTTCTTTCGCCAATATTTAGAATGGTTCTTCAGGGTGGGCTCGGACTGTTTAATATCCGGTTAAAATAAAAGGGCTTTTCGTTGAGACCGATTTTGCAACTTATATAATAACTTGCTAGTTTGTTCGGTTTTTGATTTTCTAAGAACTTTCTGTGTCACCCTCGTATTTCTTATTGAGAAATAAAGCATGCACCACTAAAGAGTGGTGTAGTGAAATTATTTATAGGTAAATTTTTATCCCAAATACGGAACTCTTTGCTGTGTGTAAGTTGACACTCACTTGACCGGTTTTTTTTTAAATATTTTTTTTGAATAATAATAATAATAATAATAAACTTTATTCAAAAAACATAAGGTATAGTGTTAAATACAGTTTTCTTAAATCTATGTTAAATTCACACATAATTTTGAGCCTGAACTAGGAAAACCTGTGTTTCAGGCGATTTGAGGTAACATTAATTTATAAAATAATCACATTATTGGCATATTAATCTTATCTATGTAAAAGGTGTATAAAATTATAGTACTTATACTAACTTAAAACTTAGCTAACTAATTAAAAATAAACAATGAGCAATCTTTACTTTAGCACAATTAATAGCTTCTCTGTATCTTCATAGGACATTGTTTGTAAAGCTTCCTTAAGGATTTTCTTGCAGTTATTGTGATTTAAAGAGTAGATATTACCTTTTTTATTTAGTCTGTTATAGAGTAGAGGTCCGAGGTACATATAAAAATTGGCTGTGAAAGCATGTTTCATACTTATTTGAGGGCAAACTATATCTTTCCGTCTCTTATTAGTAATATCAGTGTTATAAGGAAGGGCTGCGTGTTGTTTTAGTACAGTGCTCATTATAAATAACTGTCGAACTGTTAGAACCTCACAAGCTTTATACAGAAGGTTAGTAGGGAACAGGAAAGGCCGGCAAGTAGACACCTTGAGAATAGCTCTTTGAGCTCTTTCAATGGTCAATAACAAAGTTTTACTCGCCCCACCCCATGAAGTTATACAATAAGTTAAAATAGACTGACATAGAGCAAAATATACTTGCCTAATTAATTTTGGATCTGCAATAAATCGTAGCTTTTTGAAAACGAATATGAGCTTACGAATTCTATTATTTAGAGCGTCTATATGGTGTTTGAAGGAAAGGTTTTCATCTATTATTATGCCTAGGTATTTTATTTTGTGAGTTTTTATTATATTAGGACATTTGCATTGGTTATCTGTTGGTACTGGGCAACAATGGGCATGTAATGCTGAGGGGACATGTGTTATTTGCTTGCGCATCGAAAACTTAATGAAATTTGTCTTCTCTGCGTTTAGAGTTAGTAAATTATTTTTAAGCCATTTATTTACAATATTGAAACCGTATTGCGCAAGCTTGTAGACTTCATTCTCTGAGTCAGCCGAAAAAAGTAGAACGGTGTCATCAGCGTAAGTAATGATAGTGCCATGCTCTAGCTTTAGATTGCAAAGGTCATTTATGTAGATCAAAAACAGAGTAGGCCCTAAAATACTTCCTTGGGGGACACCATAAATTGTGGTTTTTTGAACAGTGCTGAGAGCATTGCCAATTTTTACGCACTGGGAACGATTTTCTAAATAATTTTGGAATAGTTTCAACTGGGTGCCTCTTACACCCATGCTCTCAAGCTTGCGCAATAGTATTGGAATGGAAACCGTGTCAAAAGCTTTAGCGAGGTCAAGGAAGATTCCTACTGTGTGGTTACCCTTGTCAAGTTCTTCTGCAACAAAGTTAGTCAGATGATGTACCGCATCGGCAGTTGAAACTTTAGGCCTAAATCCAAACTGCCGTTCAGACAAAATTGATTTATCTTCTAAATATTTCAATAACCTTTTATTTATAATTTTCTCCAATATTTTTGAAAAGGAAGGCAGTAAAGCAATAGGTCTATAATTTGAGACTTGATCTTTGCTACCTGATTTATAGACAGGGATAATTACAACTTTTTTGAGACACTCTGGAAAATGACCTGAAGATAAACAAATGCGGAAAATGTAGGTTAGTGGTGGTACCAAAATGTTCTTGAATTTTTTAATAATTTTATTCGAAATGTTGTCCCAGCCAACGGCACAATCGTCTTTCAAGGTCATGATTATACTTTCTACCTCAGACTCATCAGTATCTAGCAGCGCGAAGGATGTTAAAGCAGTGCTGCATGTAAAGTTAGTGCTCGTTAGGTTTTGGGATTGACCCAGATTTTTTTCTGCCAGACTCTTTCCAATATTTACAAAGAAATTATTTGCTATGTTAGCGGATTCCAACGGCGACGAGTGAGCTTGTAATAAACCTGAAGATGACTCATATTGTTTTGAAATGTACGTAACGTCTTTAATATATTTCCAGATCTTTTTACTATTTGTTCCAGCCTTTTCCAATGCCATTTTGTCGTAGTTGTGCTTAATTTTTTTAAGGAGATCGTTACAATAATTTCTATATCTTTTATATGAAAGTTGCAATACTGTATTATCTGGGTAAGATCTAGCTTTCATGTGCAGTTTATCTCTGTGTTTCATGCAGCGAATAAGACCAGGTGTGATCCATGGTTTTATATTGTGATTTTTGTTGCTTAACTGTGATACGACTGTGTTTTTCTGAATAGCATTACGTAAGTTATCAATTACATACAACATGCAAAACTGCGGGTCAGCGGAATTATAGACTGGATCAAAATCGATGACGCGTAAATCTTCTTCAAGTTTATTTATATTAAGTGTTGACGAGTTTTGGCGAGTGTTTTGGTTAGGTAATTTACAATTTAGGGTTAGTAGGACAGCATTATGATCGGTTATTGTTGAGTTAACAACAAGTGCAAGTGACGGGAAATTCGATTTAAGCATCATATGATCCAAACAAGAGCCACTGTGGTGTGTAGGAAAGCAGTGTGCTGGGAGCAGGCCATGAAAGGCGCATAGGTTGAGGTAGTCTTGAGCAGGCGCATCAGTACTTCCTGGAAGAATATTGATATTAATATCTCCAATTACAATCATGTTTTTAATGGATGACAGGTCTTGTAAGGTCTCGTTCAGAGAGTCAGTAAAAACATTAGTATTTTTAAAAGACGGAGGTCGGTACAACGCTAATATCGCAAAATCTGATCCGATTTTAACTAACAATCTGTTACAGTCGTGCATATCAGGTTCCTCAACAGAGACATTCAGATCATTTCGTGCATAAACTATCACCCCATCATTTTGGTTGTAATTCACAGTACTTCTATACATATTGTATCCCGGGATTAGTGGTATGTTATAATGTTTGGCAAGCCAGCATTCGGTTAAAACAATAACGTCACAATTTATGTTTAGGCGCTGTTGAAACGTACTAAAATTATCAAAATTCTTAAAAACACTACGAATATTTTGTGTTAGTATGGTTAGTGGAGTTTTGTAGCCGGATAGATATTGTTTGCAGTTTTCCGCTTCACAAACTTTGGACTCAGATACAGAGAAATTATCTAGATCGTAAATTAGATTATTAATCATAGTGGAAGTTAAGGGATTAAGGTCCGAGAAATATCTTATTTACGGCGCTCTTAGGCGCCACCATAATCTACGGAATTTATGTACCATTTTTCAGCCATTATTTTCGCCGGGCAGTCCGCAGCACCAGTCACATGTTTGAAAGGTTTTTTAAAATGCAGGCAGGTAGCGCATTTTGGTTCATCAGCCTTTTTTGGACATTCTTTAACCGAGTGACCTTGATCACCACAGTGGCCACAGGTATATGTTGTCTGCCGACATGACTTGGCCGCATGTCCATACTGTTGACACTTATAACAACGTGTGACCAAAGTAAAGTCTCTCACAGGGCATGACGACCAATTTACAAAAACTCGGTCTTGTGATACTAGGGCTTTGCGTATGACTGCAGATACTTCCACGATAAAATTACAGGTCTCAGTGTCTCTCTTACCTGACTTATGGCTTAATTTAATAGAGCTCAAAAACGACTCAAGGCTGCAGTCCTGAAGTTTTTCGGCAAGATTTTGGTTGTATAAGCAGGTAAAAACCTCATTTTCCTGCATGGTTGATGGCACTCCTATAATCACAACCCTAGGCTTCCTTTTATAGGGCTCGTCGACTGTTAGGCCCGACTTGGTTAGCTGCGTCGATTGTCTCAGCTTCTCGATATCGTCCTTCGTCTCGGTGCTGATGATAACACCGCCGTTCTTCGTCTTACGCAGGCCTCTCACGTGGAGCTTCATTTGCTCAGGGCTGATAATTTTTTGGACAAGAGTCTTTGTTTCGTCGCTGCTCTTCAAGTTGTCACTTGGATAGATGGCGACAGATCTTACGTGACTCGGCTGGATAAATTTGTTGGCACCTTTCTTTACCATATCAGCAAAAGAAGACTCCTGGGTAGGTTTCGTCGAATCTTCGATACTGAGCTTAAGGTTCTGTAGCTGCTGCGAAAGATCAAGTTGGCTTTCTAGAGTCTTGATGGTGTTGTGAGCTTGGAGAGCTTTAGCTTTGACGGACTGGTACATGACGGCCAACTGTGAAGTCCCGTGACCAACTTTCCGGCATAGGCTGCTGATACGGGTTTTCTGTTCCACATTCAGCTTTCCGTCCGCTGCTATATTGCAGACCTCATTAAGGCACTGTTCGATACCTGACATCCAGGTTTGTATTTCTGACGTGCTGACAACATCAGGGGCATCGTTTTTTTGGATGGGCACTTTAGGGGAAGAAGCGGCAACCGCTGCAGGCACAGGTGTAGAAGGCGGGGAGCGGGCACATTTACTACTCCGGTTGAATGGACTATCTTCCATCGCGAAATAGGTAATTTCGTTCCTTTTAAACACTAGTCATTTCTAATAAATCACCTCACACAAGTCTAATGTACGAGAATGCGTACTAGGCTATTTGTTAAACTAGGTCACAATACTTTCGCAAGTGATTATTTGTTTATTGTAATAATTGTTCGACACGTCTGTTCACTACGAGCGGCAATTAAGCAATCCTGTGAATGTGATGTCGATGTGGCGTGTCTCACGCCGCGTGTGTGGCGTGTCTCACGCCGCTTGTGTGGCGTGTCTCACGCCGCGTGTGTGGCGTGTCTCACGCCGCGTGTGTGGCGTGTCTCACGCCGCGTGTGTGGCGTGTCTCACGCCACGTGTGTGGCGTGTCTCACGCCGCGTGTGTGGCGTGTCTCACGCCGCGTGTGTGGCGTGTCTCACGCCGCGTGTGTGTGGCAGTCGGTGATCCTGCTGGCCTTCACGGCCTTCAGCGCGCCCGACGCGGCCGGCGCGGGGCGCTACGTGAAGCCGCTGCGCTTCGAGGGACAGCTGGACGAGATCCTGCTGGAGGCCTGCCTGCGCCACAAGGACCACCGGTACGACCTAGCGCCACTATGCGACGCGACGCGACGCCCGCTTGCTTTTCGGAGTTACCTAAAAGTATCCTGGCCAACTATCATGTTATCGATATCGATAAACAAACATACAACATAACGATAGACAAATAACATGAGATACAAAACACCTAATTAACAAACAGACAGAGTCAAAGTTGAGTCCGAGTTTCGTTTAAGACTAAGGGAATTAGGCTTACTGTCTTTTGATTTATTTATTGAAATGCCACCTTAAAATTCCAACTACAAATCGCCTAACTAACGTGAACTCACGTTAGGAAGGTGGTTTGTAGCTGTGGCTTAGAGTAGAAGTCGTACTGTAACGCGTTCGTGACGCGTCCGCAGCACCGAGGGGCGCGCGCTGCGGCCGCCCGGCGCCTTCACGCGCCACCCGCGCCTCATCACCGGCCTCGACCAGTACGAGTGCAGCGTGCGGCGCGGCGTGCCGCTGGCGCAGTCCCGCGTGTTCGCGCGCCAGCGCTGCGAGGGCGCGTACACGGAGCTGGAGCTGCGCGCGCTGCTGCCCGGCTCCGTCGTGGCCGTGCGCGTGTCGCCGCGCGCGCCGCACCGCGCCGCGCTGGCCGCGCTGCAGCGCCGCGTGGACGCGCTGCACGCCGCGCGGCCCGACCCGCTGGGCCTGGCGCCCGCGCTGGCCGAGCTGGACCTGGCCGACTTCAACGCGCTGCTGTTCCGCTGCGACGCCGAGGAGCGCGAGGCGGGCGGCGGCGGCGTGTACGACGTGCCCGGCTGCGGCCCGCTGGTGTACGCCGGCCTGCAGGGCGCGGCGTCGCTGCTGGCCGAGCTGGCGCCGGCCGACGACCTGGGCCACCCGCTGTGCGACAACCTGCGCGCCGGCGACTGGCTGATGGAGTACGCGTGGCGCCGCCTGGAGCACGAGCCGCGCCTGGCGGGCGTGGCGGCGCGCTACCGCGACGTGCTGCAGCCGCTCACGGCGCTGCCGCGCTTCCTGCTGCCGGCCTACTACGAGGCGCTGCTGCTGGGCCTGTACCGCGGCGTGGCGCGCGCGGCGCTGGCGCGCCTGTCGGCCTGGGTGCGCGGCGCCTCGTTCCCGCGCGCGCTGGCGCTGACGAGCGTGCAGCTGATGGGAGCGCTGGCGTCGGCGCCGCTGCCGCCCTTCTCGCCCGCGCTGCCGCCGCCGCGGCCGGCGCGCGCGCTCAGCATGTCGGCGGGCCTGCCGCACTTCGCCGTGGGCTACATGCGCTGCTGGGGCCGCGACACCTTCGTGGCGCTGCGCGGCCTGCTGCTGCTGACGGGCCGCTACCAGGTGAGCGGCCGCGGGGGTGCTTCGCGAGCGCTCGGCCGCGGGGCTGCTTCGCGAGCGCTCGGCCGCGGGGCTGCTTCGCGAGCGCTCGGCCGCGGGGCTGCTTCGCGAGCGCTCGGCCGCGGGGCTGCTTCGCGAGCGCTCGGCCGCGGGGCTGCTTCGCGAGCGCTCGGCCGCGGGGCTGCTTCGCGAGCGCTCGGCCGCGGGGCTGCTTCGCGAGCGCTCGGCCGCGGGGCTGCTTCGAGAGCGCTCGGCTCGCGTGACGCTGTGTTCGCTTGCAGGACGCGCGCTTCCACATCCTCGGCTTCGCGGCGTGCCTGCGCCACGGACTCATCCCGAACCTGCTGGACGGCGGGCGCAACGCTCGGTTCAACTGTCGCGACGCCGTCTGGTGGTGGCTTCAGAGTATAAAGCAGGTAAATAACAATTTTCATCGACGCCACGCTCGGGTCTCGCGGTGAGCATTATTGTGAAATTCCGTTCGGCCGCAGTACTGCAGCGAGGCGCCGCAGGGCGCGGGTCTGCTGTCGGAGCCGGTGGCCCGTCTGTTCCCCAAGGACGAGGCCGAGGCCGCGCCGCCCGGCGCCGCCGACCAGCCGCTGCACGACGTCATGCAGGAGGCGCTGGACGTGCACTTCCAGGTGAGTGGGCCGTGTCGCGGGAGGCGCTGGACGTGCGCGTCCAGGTGAGTCGTGACATCTCGCTCGCCGTCCGCAGGGGCTCGTGTTCCGCGAGCGCAACGCCGGGCGTGCCATCGACGCGCACATGTCCGACAAGGGCTTCAACGTGCAGATCGGCGTCGACCCCGAGACCGGCTTCCCGTTCGGCGGCAACGACGCCAACTGTGGCACCTGGATGGACAAGATGGGCTCGTCCGAGCCGGCCGGCAACCGCGGCAAGCCGGCCACGCCGCGCGACGGCAGCGCCGTGGAGCTGGTGGGCCTGGCCTACAGCGTCGTGGCCTGGCTGGCAGTCCAGCACCGGGCCGGCCGCTACCCCTACCCGGGCGTGGTGCGGCGCCACCGCGACGGGAGCCTGACGTCGTGGAGCTACGCGCAGTGGGCCGAGCGCATCCAGCAGAACTTCGAGCGCTACTTCTGGGTGCCGGCCGCGCCCTCGGCCGCCGACCTGCGGCCCGACCTGGTGCATCGCCGCGCCATCTACAAGGACAGCCACGGCGCCTCGCGGCCCTGGGCCGACTACCAGCTGCGCTGCAACTTCCCCATCGCCATGGCCGTCGCGCCCGAGCTGTTCGAGCCCAAGCATGCCTGGCTGGCGTTGGACGCGGTGGAGCGGCATCTGCTGGGCCCGCTCGGCGTCAAGACGCTGGACCCGGCCGACTGGGCCTATCGCGGCGACTACGACAACTCCAACAACGGCGACGATCCCAGTGTGGCGCACGGCTTCAACTACCACCAGGGGCCCGAGTGGCTGTGGCCCCTCGGCTTCTACCTTCGCGCGCGCCTGGCCTTCGCGCACGACTGCGGCCGGCACGCGCGCACTGTGGCCGCGGCCTACGCCACGCTGGCGCCGCTGCTGGCCGAGCTGCGCACCGGCGTGTGGCGCGGCCTGCCCGAGCTCAGCAACGCGGGCGGCGCCTACTGCGCCGACTCGTGCCGCTCGCAGGCCTGGAGCTCGGCCGTGGTGCTGGAGGCGCTGCACGAGCTCGAGCTGGCGCGGCGCGCGCGCCCGCTGGCGGCCGACTGACGCGCGCGCCGCCTGCGCCACGCGCGCCGCGGGCCCTCGCCGCGCCGCCTCTACAGCGTGCCCTACGAGCCGCCCGCGCCGCGCCGCCCGCCGCCCGCGCCGCGCCGCCCGCTGGCCGCGCTGCGCCGCCTGCTGCGCCGCGCGCGCCCGCCGCGCCTGGCGCGCTCCTTCTGCAACCTGCTGCGCCCGCGCGCCGGCGAGCTGGCCACCGTGGTGTACAGCGACCGCTACTTCCGCTACGGCCTGCCGCTGGCGGCGCGGCCCGCGCCCCTGCGGCGCCGCGTGGGCGACGAGCTGGGGGCGGGCGCGCCCACCGAGCGGCGCGCGCCCGGCGCCGTGCGCGCGCACGTCATGCCGCTGTGCGGGCTGCGCGCGCGCGCGGCCGCCGGGCCGCTGCAGGGCGCGCGCGCGGGCTCCGGCCCGCAGCAAGGCGTGCGCGCGGGCCCCGGCCCGCTGGAGGGCGCGCGCGTGGCGGCCCCGGCCGCGCGCTACGGGCCGTCGCGCCGCCCGCGCGCCACCCCGCCGCGCCTGCTGCGCCTGGAGGAGGCGCGCTTCGCGGAGGAGGGCCCGGCGCCGCTGGCGGCCCCGCGCCGCGCGCTGGGCTACCGCCAGGGCGCGGCCGGCGTGTCGCCGCGCCTGGCGGCGCCGGGCCGCACGCGCCGCGCCGCGTCGCCGCCGCGCGCGTCGCCGGACGAGGAGCCGGCGCCGCGGCCGCAGTTCGCGCTAGACGCGGCGTCGCCGGACGAGGCTCCGGCGCCGAGGCCGCTGTTCTCGCCGGACGCGGCGTCGGCGTGCGCGCTGTCGAAGCCGTCGCCGCGCGCTTCATGCAACCTGTCGCCGTCGGAGGCGGAGGGCGACAAGGCGAGCTCTATGGCGCTAGCGCGCAAGGTTCTGAACACGGAGCGCTACAACAACGGCGCGCAGGCGGTGCTGTACCGGCGCGGGTCGCGCGGGTCCCGCGGGTCCCGCGGGTCGCTCGGGTCCCGCGGGCCGCGCGGGTCCCGGCGCCTGCGCGCTACGATCCGCGCGATGCTCGCGGTCAGCGGTCTGTTCTATGCGCTCTCGTTCCTCGCATTCTACTTCCTGAGCCTGCCGTAGATTGCGAGTCGAGGATGCTATTTTGTTATTGAGTGCCATAATATGTTAGTTTTAAGCGTGTCTGATAAGTCCGCGGGCAGATCCGCTGTGTGCCGATCGCAATTTCGCGAATAATTATGGCCTGTCCGTTTAATGCGACTATTATTCTGTTATATTTTTAGAGTTTATTGGAAAGGGAAACGTTTATGCAATGAACCTATTTGTGATAATTTATGTAACACAATTTTATTCTAATAACATAAAGCCCCAATCATGATGTCTATGAAATTATACATTTAAACAAGGTTGTTAGTAATAAGAAAATGTACTACCTCTAAGCAGAAATACTGATATTATGAAATCGTAAATTATTTTGCTAATTTATTTAAAGCTTGTAAGAATATTATGTGCTTTCATAGTAAATTATAATATAATTTTTAAAAATTGGGTGTTTCCTTTTATTCGACCGTTAGTGCCTTTTTCTTTTTGGCTTTTAAAGCAGGAAATACAGTACAAAAAAAAATATAAATAAATCAATAAAAAATGGTAAAAAAGAAGTAAATAATAAATCGTTAAGAATAAAAAGTAAAAAATAAAATAGTAAGAACATTAATTACATTATTTACACCATTTACCACTGATGTTATTTAGTTTTTTTAAATATTACCTACCACCTGTTTGTTTTATATATTAATTGAATTAATCGTTTTGATTGTTCACATATCGTTTCCTACTCTTCAAGTCCTTTCATTTCATATTAAGGGGATTGAAAAAAAAATTAAATCCACCATCTTGAAGCGGCGGCCATATTGAATTTAGTGTAATAATAATAATAGGTCCGTAAATGTTGCAAAACCAGCCAAAGAGCTAAGATAAAACACTAAAAATAATAATAATCTTGGAAACCAGAAGTGAGGACAGTTTTTTAAAAAGAAAACACGACACAGCCTACACAACTATTTATTTAAATTACAAAAACCGTTACAAGAAAATGATTCAACACGATCACTAGTACGCGTCCGTCCCGTCCGAGCTCCGCAGCAGAAGTCCCAGAGGCTCGCGGAGATCGCGACGCCCCCGTAAGGGGGCGTGGCGAGCGGTGCCGGGGCTTGGCCCCCCGGCCGCAAAAAGCTATGCGGTGGCCCGTAACGACGGACCCCTCATCGTGTTGGCAACATTGGCCTTACAAGAGTCCCGGAGCCGCGTTGAAGACGCGCGCCCCTGTGAGTGATTGCATGTTGTGTATCTGTAGGCGCGCCACGACGCTGCTCTTCCCGCAGCGCCGCTTTCTTCACGACACCTCGGCGGTCGGTCCCCACCAGGTGAGACCCCCAGTTGCCTGGGGGAGGCCCAGCGAGAGCCGACCAGCATGACGAAGGTGTCGACTCGACGCTCCTACAGAGTGGGTGTATTGCTCCCGCCCGCCCCGCTCCCAGAGCTGGCCGGTTACGGTCCGGGCTAAGGAGCAGTCGTGTGTGTGAGCGGCATTGTGTTGTACAGTAACACCGCTCAGTGTCTACGTGTATCGCGGCCCGCGTACGCGTACACGTGTTGTTTGGGTGTCTGTGTAGTAGTGGATGTCTGAGTTCGCCGCGCGACGCGCCTATATTAACCTAGCACGCGCCACGCGACGAATGTATGTTATGAATGTAGAGTTCTATTGGGTCAGGTGAGCCGCGTGTAGCCTGGGTGCGGCTCACCTGAGGCGTCAGTCCGGTGCGATGGGGTCGTCGTCCGCTACCAGGTCGCGGGGTAGGGGTCTCGCGTCGGGGGGGCGCGCGTGCCAGGGCGCAATGTCCTGGACATGGGGCCAGGCAGATGCGTCGGCACGCGCGAACATTCCCGTCGCGAGGCGCCGCACAAACTCATCCAGGCTCTCGATCCCGAGGTCCCTCCGGATGACATCGTTCCTCACGAAACGAGGCGCGCCTACTATGGTCCGCAGCGCGAGACTCTGCTGCGCGCGGAGTGTCTTTCGGCTCGACTCGCTCGTGAGGGCGAACCATGCCGGAGCGGCGTACGTCAAAATCGGGCGAATGTACAACTTGTACACGCCCAATTTGACGCGTGGCGAAGTACTCTCCAAGGTGCTGCTCGACTGCTGCGACATGGCCGGTGTCGCTGGTCGGGTTGGGGCGGAACTGACGCTCCAGGTGTTCGGCGAAGACCTCCGCCCGGTCCTCCGCTACGTATTTAAGCGCCCCGTCGCTGTCTTCCAGTGGACGCACCGGAGCTGGGGTACTCGTGAGTTGGCCGCACAACTTGTGTAGGGCCTTTATCTTCTCCGCGAGACGGTTCAGCTGTGTCTTCAGCGTTGGGCATCTCAGCTGTTGCCACTGTTTGCGAAGGCGCCTCTTCTCGGCGATCATCGCACTTATGCGAGCCGGTAGGGGCGGCAATAGCCCTCTCCCCTCCGGCTGCGTGCTCGTCGCCGCTTGTAAGGCGCTCTGGATGCAAACAGTGACGTCATCCGCTCTCTCGTCCACGTCCGCGGAGGTGACGATAGGCCGAGTCGGCGTAGTGGTCTCTACTTCCTCTGCGAACTTTGTCCAGTCCGTGCGTCGGCGTGGCGCTATGGGCATCAGTCGGGTCGGCATCCCCGATAAGACGAAGAGTACAGGTTGGTGGTCCGACTGTAACTCGTCGTCTATCACTTGCTGCGTGATCTGACGGTGTAGCCCTCGGTGGACTACGATGTCCAGCACGTCCGGCATGTTCTGCCTGGACTCCGGATAGTGAGTCGGCGTCTCCGGGCCGGACACCGTATAGCCGAAGGCTTCCGCGTCCGCGAAGAGTCGTCTTCCCTCGGTATTCGTGTTGCACGAGTTCCACGCCGGGTGCTTGCAGTTGAAGTCGCCGGCGAGGATGGTGGCGCGTGTGGTGCTACAAAGCAGGGCCCGCAGCTCGGAGTGGCCAAGGTGAGCCGCGGGCGGCTTGTAGCACGCGTAGATGTTGATGTCCTCGCCGGCTACGTGTAGCTGCACACCCAGCGCGTAAAACGTGCTGAGCGACGGCAAGGGGAGTTCCTGATGGACGACCCTTCGCCTCACCAGTACCGCCAGACCACGGTACGCCATGTGAGCCGACCGTTCATCCTTCCGATAAGCGAGGTATCCCGGGAACCTGATCTTGTCCGCAGGCCCCAGTAGCGTCTCGCTTATCAGCGCCACGTCGACGTCTTGTTCCCGAAGGAGGTGGCGGAGGGGGGCGACCTTACCCTTTAGGCCGCGAGCATTCCAATGTATTATCCTCAACGGCCTATCCATGGTACAGTGTCAGTAACGTGGCTAGGCCGTCGAGGATGACTGTCTCAACGTCCTGTCCCTGCCTAATCGCTTTGATTAGATCCATTAGTAACTTAATGGCGCAGGCTGTAAATTCCTTTTTTGTTTTAAGCGTTGCTGCGCTGGTGGCGCCAGCGCCGGCACTCGCAGCTTTCTTAATTGTAGTTGGTTCCCTGTTTTCCCGCTGCGCAGTGCCGGCGCTAGTGGTAGGTACTTCGGTAACAATCTGTTTCTTCTGTTGTTGTTGTTGTTTTGGTTGCTCTTTTACAGCCTGCGCCCCGCGCTCGGCAGGGACGGCGGCCGCAAGGGTAGCTTCCTCGGTCGCTGTGGGGGGGGGGGTTGTTGGGCTTCTTCCCCTTCCTCTTCCCCCCGCGCCTCTTCTTCCTCCGCCCGGAGGAGGTGGCTTGGGTTCTCTCTGAGGGCCCGTTGGCCGCCGCCATCAGCGTCGTGCCTTGGGCCTCTTCGGTGGCCGCCTCTTGCCTCTCGGTCGCCGCTTTGGGCTGGCGTACTGTGGCCGTGATGGCGGCGGTCCCCGCTCGCTTATTCCTTATCTCCCTCTGGAATACGGGGCACTTTATATTGCACGCGGGGTGCGGGCCACCGCAGTTCGCGCAGGTGGCCGGCTCCTCCCGCGGGCGCGGGCAGTCGCGCGCCGCGTGTTCGCCCCCGCATCTCACGCAAGCGAGCGGGCGGTGACACAGGTGCGAGCTGTGTCTGAATCGCTGGCACCTGTGGCACTGAGCGGGTCCGCGTTTTCCACGCCAAGCCTCGATCTTGACACCACGCATATACATAAATATGGTGGTGTCGTAGATGGCCCGGACGTCTGGAGTCTTCTTCAGTATTGCGTGAAATACGCAGCCGGGTCTTCCTGCCGCCCCCTTGATGTGGCGGACGTACTCCGGCTGGTATCCCAGCGTCCGGAGCTCCTCCTCTATCTCCTTCGGGTCAGTATCCGCCGGGAGTCCTCTTATTGCCACCTTTAGGCTCTTGTCCGCCGGCAGCGAGTACGCGAACCAGGAGACGCCGCTGTCCTTCTCCAGGCCCGTCAAGTACCGCTGGACCAGCCGGTACTCGTCTTCGGTGTCCGGGGTAAAACGTACCCCGGTCCCGTACGGACGAGCGTTAGGGGGCCGGCCCAGCTTTGCACTGAGGGCCCGGAAATGCATCGCCCAGTTCGGTAGTTTCTCCGCTACCAGCGGCGGGTAGCGCAGCTTCTTCCCCGGCTTCTGCTTGGAAGCAGCAGCAGCGCCGGGGGCGGTGGCAGAGGTGGGTGATGTAGCAGTGGGGGGGGGATTAGTACTCACCCCCGATGTAGTTGGTGTCGGTGTTGTCCGCGCCGGTGGCGGCGACAGAGAAGGCGAGCGCGGCGGTGTGCGGCGCGCCGTCACCGTGGCGAAGGTGGGCGATTGAGGCGCGGCCCGACCCCGCGGCGCGCTTGCGCGCTGTGGCCGCGGCGGGTCTAGGCAACACCTCTTCGGCCCCTCCTCCTCCGCGGTCTCGCCGGAGCTTCTCCTCCGTCGCTGGGGGTCTAGGCTCGCGTCCGAGCCCCTCCTGCGTCGGTGTTGGTGTGGGCGCAGGTGCGGCCGATGTGGCCGGCGACGTTGCCGCGGCGTACGCGGCTCCCTCGGTGGGCCGCGGTCCGGATCGCGGAGTCGTGTCTCGCGACACGTCTGAGCGACCGGACGCGGCCGAGCCCACCGATACGAGCGACATACTCGACCCCCCGTCCGACGAGCATGCCGAACGCATGGCGGGCGAGTCGTACGCTGCGTCTCGAGGTGGTGCCGGCGAGAACGGTACCTGCGCTGTTGTGGTGGTCCTGGTGTGCGCCGGGCGGGCGTGTGGCCCTGCACTCGCTGGCCGCTCCCGCTCCGCTGTCGCCGGTCCCGCCAGCGAGAAGCGGGGACCGGATGTGGCGGTGCTCGGGGCTGGCACAGCTTGCGGCGACACAATGTCCGGCGTCGGCGGCGACGCGAAACGCGGCGGCGCGGCACTGCGGACTGTGGATGCGGTGGTTACTGCGCGGGGGCGCGCGGATGTCGCGGGGGTGTGCGCGGGTGGCGCGGGGTTTGCCTGCGGCGCGACGGCGCGCGCGGCTGTAGGCGCGGGGGCGCGCGCGGCGGTAGTCGCGGCGCGCGCAGCGGGCGCGGTGGAGCGCGCGGGGGTGGGCACGCGCGCGGGCGGCACCGTGGCGCGCGCTTGCGGTGCGCGACCACGTGTCGCGGTAGCGGGCCCCGGGGCCTGGATGGGGACCGGGCGGAAGGACGCCGGGCGAACCGGCACGGCTTGCTGGCGACTCGTCGACGGTGCCGGCGCAGCGCGCGCAGGCGCCGATGTCGTCGGCGGGTCAGCGGCGACAGCTGGGCTCGACTTCCCCCCTCCCTTCCCCTTCTCCTCCTTCTTCTTACGGGCGGCGGCTCTTCCTTCATCCGAGCTGGGTCCGGCCTGCGGTGCACCGGACGACGCCACGCCGATGTTCGGCAGCGACGTCGCCCGGTCCAGCGCCGGGCGGGGTTCCTGGGACCCGGCATCGCGGCCCAGGGAGCCGCGCCAGGTTTCGGCATGATGTTGGGCGTGGTCACTCCGCGACCGCCGGCGGTGAACGCTCACCGAGCGGCGACAGTGACTCCCTCTGCGCTTGCACGCGTACGAGTACTAACGCAGCACAGAGAGAGACAACAATATTTAAAATTAAGCGGTCCGCGCGGAACTTAGGTACGACCTCGTGCGACCACGGGCCGATCCAAGACCCAGAGGCCACGTGTTGGAAGTCGCGACGCCCCCGTTAGGGGGCGTGGCGAGCGGCGTCAGGGCTTTGCCCCCCGGCCGCGAATGCCATACGGCGACCCGCAAATACGGGCCTCTCACTATAATCGGCCACAGTGGCCTGTGAGAAAACCTAGGGCACGCGATTTGAATGCATGCCCCTGTGAGTGGTTGCTTGTAGTGTTTCTGTAGGCGCGCCACGACGCTGTTTTTCCCACAGCGCCGCTTTCTTCACGACACCTCGGCGGTCTGTCCCCGCCAGGTGAGACCCCCAGTTACCTGGGGGAGGCCCAGCGAGAGACGACCAGCACGTCGAGGTGCCGACTCGACGCTCCTACAGAGTGGGTGTATTGCTCCCGCCCGCCCCGCTCCCAGAGCTAGCCGGTCACGGTCCGGGCTAAGAAGCAGTCGTGTGTGTGTGAGCGGTATTGTGTTGTGTAACACCGCTCAGTGTCTACGTGATCGCAGCCCGCACTGCGCGTTCACGTGTGAGTATGGCGTCTGTGTAGTATTGAGTGACTGCTTTCGCTACGTAACGTGCCTATATTAACCTAGCACACGCTACGCAACGAGTGTGTGTTATGTTGTGTGGAGTGCTATTGTTTCGAGTGAGCCGCGTGTAACCTGGATGCAACTCACCGAGGCGTCAATCCGGTGCGATGGAGTCGTCGTCCGCTACCAGGTCGCGGGGCAGGGGTCTCGCGTCAGGGGGGCGCGCGTGCCAGGGCGCGATGTCCTTGACATGTGGCCAAGCAGACGCGTCGGCACGCGCGAACATTCCTTTCGCGAGGTGCCGCACAAACTCATCCAGGCTCTCAATCCCGAGGTCCCTCTGGATGACGTCGTTCCTCACGTAGCGAGGGGCGTCGACGATTGTTCGCAGCGCAACACTTTGTTGCGCGCGGAGCAGCTTCCGGTTCGTCTCGCTAGTGAGGGCGAACCATGCCGGAGCGGCGTACGTCAAGATTGGGCGTATGTACAACTTGTACACGCCCAACTTGACGCGCGCCGGGATGCGGGACGAGAGCACTGGTTTGAGCAGGTTGCGGGCTACCCTACCCCGTGCGGCGACCGAGCGGACGTGCGACCCCATCGTGAGCCGACGGTCGATGGTGACCCCCAGGTACTTGGCCCGGGGCGACCACGCGACGTCGGCTCCTATTAGCTTCAGAGGTGGCGGGAGGGGCGCTGATCCGGTGACCATCGCCTGCGTCTTACCCACGTTCACCGACAGCCGCCACTTGGACAACCAGTCGGGAAGGAGCTCCAGGGCGCGCTGCATTTTGACCGCCGCGTACCTCGCATTAAGCGAAGTAGTGATGTACGCGGCGTCGTCAGCATACAGCGCGAGCATCGCTTCCTGTGTCGTGGGGATGTCGTCCGTGTATCGCGAGTAACACGCAGGCGACACGCAGCTGCCCTGTGGCACGCCCGCCAAGATGGGGCGCGCGCTGGACAGCGCTCCGTCGACCACCACCCTGAAGGACCTGTGGGACAGAAAAGAGGAGACCACCCGCACGACGCGACGGGGCGCGCCTGACGTGGCCAATTTATATATGAGGCCATCGTGCCATACTCGGTCGAAGGCCTTCTCCATGTCGAGGAATACTGCTACCGAGTATTCCCTTTTGTTCATTGCGGCTGCGAGGTGGTGCAGTACCCTCGACAGCTGGAGCGTCGTACTATGCTCCGCCCGAAACCCAAACTGCTCCGGGCGCGGCGACAGATGTGGTTGGAGATGACAAGACCCAGAGGCGAGTGAGCACACAGCTTATATAGTGTGTCAACCCCTCCACTGACAGCGTCATTGCAGCGACGTTATGTCCCCGCCCTTTCTGCTGTCAGAAAACTCTAACAATAATAATATTTTATTTCTTCAAGTAACATGGCTCATTCGTGTTAATAACAATATGTAATGTAATTTTACTAACTTTTTCGTTTTCTACTCTTCAAGCCCTTTCATTTGATACCCATATTAAAGGGGTTGAAAAAAAATAATGCACCACCTTGGGGCGGCGGCCATTTATTACATTTAGTGTAATGTAACTAACTTTTTCGTTTTCTACTCTTCAAGCCCTTTCATTTGATACCCAAATTAGGGGGGTTGAGAAAAAATATGTATATGGGTTTTTTTTTTTTTTTTTTTTGCTGAGAAATGACATTACGCATCTCCGCTCGACGGGGGACGACACGGAGTATGTGGGACTCCCTGCCAAGGTGGCAGTATACCCACTAAAACTCAGCGGTGTTCCCTCGTCGCCTTGATGGGGGGTCATGGGAATCCGGCTGTCTTTGCGTCCACAACCCCCCGGCGCATGTCCGCCTAACTGGCGGGCCCCGCATGTCCCCCCGGATGGGGGGCTACGGGAATGGCCGGGAACACCTGGCCATTCCCATCCAGCACTGGTGGAAGCCTGTGCAATACAGGCGACCTGGGAGGTGTCGGAGGTGACTATCATACTGACGTCGTCTTCGACCCCTCCTCCGCCTTCGGAGCGGCGCCGCGAGAGGCGGCGAGAAGGCGGCGGAGTGCGCGCGGTAGGCAGACGCCTACCGCGCGCACTCCGCCGCCTTCTTCTGGGACATGACGTGATCGCAGAAGGAGGCGACTGCCGCCCAGGACCCCTCATCCCCCAACATGGCGTTGACCAAGCCGGGGAGCGAGAGGTCCGTTCCGATCGCCGCGGTAAGACTGCGGCGCGGCCCGGACCACGACGGGCACACCTCTTGGTTGACACGGCGCAGCACACTCTTGAGTGTGCTGCGCCGTGTCCTCCGCTGCGCCACAGCCGTGACACGATGGCGTCTACTCCCGCCCGATATGGTGCAGGTACGATCCAAAGCAACCGTGCCAATCGCGTCGAGGGTTCGGCGGCCGAAGGCTGTGGCGGCGAGGTCCCGCGTCAGTGGACGCCTATGGCGTCCTTCGCCTCCCGCCGGACGTCTTCCCGCCGGACGGCTTGCCGCTCTTCGGGGGGTTCTCCTCTCGCCCTAGATGTTGGAAGTCGCGACGCCCCCATTAGGGGGCGTGGCGAGCGGCGTCAGGGCTTCGCCCCCCGGCCGCGACTGCCATACGGCGACCCGCAAATACGGGCCTCTCACTAGTAGCGGCCACATTGGCCTGTGAGAAACCTAGGACACGCAATTATGAATTGCGTGCCCCTGTGAGTGGTTGCTTGTAGTGTATCTGTAGGCGCGCCACGACGCTGCTCTTCCCACAGCGCCGCTTTCTTCACGACACCTCGGCGGTCGGTCCCCACCAGGTGAGACCCCCAGTTACCTGGGGGAGGCCCAGCGAGAGCCGACCAGCATGACGAAGGTGCCGACTCGACACTCCTACAGAGTGGATGTATTGCTCCCGCCCGCCCCGCTCCCAGAGCTAGCCGGTCACGGTCCGGGCTAAGAAGCAGTCGTGTGTGTGTGAGCGGTATTGTGTTGTGTAACACCGCTCAGTGTCTACGTGATCGCAGCCCGCACTGCGCGTTCACGTGTGAGTATGGCGTCTGTGTAGTAGTGAGTGACTGCTTTCGTTACGTAACGTGCCTATATTAACCTAGCACACGCTACGCAACGAGTGTGTGTTATGTTGTGTGGAGTGCTATTTGTTTCGAGTGAGCCGCGTGTAACCTGGGTGCGGCTCACTCGAGGCGTCAATCCGGTGCGATGGGGTCGTCGTCCGCTACCAGGCGAAGACCTCCGCCCGGTCCTCCGATACGTACCTTAGCGCCCCGTCGCTGTTTAGTAGCGGTCGCACCGGGGCTGGGGTATTCGTAAGTTGTCGGCACAGTTTATGTACCGACGGCCAGCTTTCGGCCGCGGCATCAATGCGTTCCTCCCAGCCCGCGGTGGAGTGCGCCTGTAATTCGGCCTTCACCCTTTCCGCGAGACGGTTGAGTTGCGTCTTCATCGTGGGACATCTCGTTTGTTGCCACTGCTTGCGTAGGCGCCTCTTCTCGGCGATCATCCTGTAGAGACGTGCCGGCAGGGGCGGCAAAAGCACTCTCCCCTGCGGCTGCGTACTCGTAGTCGTCGCCGCTTCCAAGGCGCTTTGGACGCAAGCAGTGATGTCCTCCGCCGTCCGGTCCACGTCCGCGGAAGTGGTGATAGGCCGGGTCGGCGTGGTGGTCTCAACTCTTTCTGTGAAAATTGTCCAATCCGTGGATCGACGTGGCGCTAGTGGCTTCAATCGGGTCGGCACACCCGATAGGACGACGAGTACAGGATGATGATCCGACTGTAGCTCGTCGTCCAACACCTGCTGCGTGATCTGGCAATGTAGCCCTCGGTGGACTACGATGTCCAGCACGTCCGGCATCTGCCATGCGGCGTCCGGGTAGTGGGTAGGCGTCTCCGGGCCGGACACCGTGTACCCGAAGGCTTCCGCGTCCGCGAAGAGCCGCCTCCCCTCGGTATTCGTATTCATAGAGTTCCACGCTGGGTGTTTACAATTTAAATCACCGGCGAGGATGGTCGCGTCCTCTCGCCCTCCGCCCCGCCGTCCATTTATATACTCTGGCGAGCAGCCACGCCTCGAGTTCCCAAGGCGGGGTGCCGGCAAGCAGGCTTATCTATCTAATTATTTACTAACATATCTATCTTATTCTCTAATATTCTTAGTTTAATCTGTCTTAATGTTGTATATATATAATACAAGGTTATTACTATAAAGTTCTCTCAAAATTTTTTAGCACAATGTAAGTTTCAGTTTTTTGTACTCATTATCAATTTATAGTATGTTTTGGACCAACTTAATTTGTGACTTTTGTTAAGTTCTTAATAATGTATTAAGTACCCGTATATACATTCGTTTGTATGTATTGTTGTTATGTAATATATACGTACTTTGCTATTCTACTTTATATACTGGGTGATTTATGGCAATAATATATATATATATGCTCAGATTATATATATTTATTGTCTCTTCTTGTTCAGGTTTTTACTATTCTCATTGTATTTGTGGTCGTATGTGGTTCGTGTTTGGTGATGCGTGTGTTTTGATATATTTGTATATATACATTATATATTATATATATCTGTGTTTGTTGTGTTCCTGTGTGTGTTCCTATGTGTGTTCCTGTAAGTGTTCCTGTGTGTGTTCCTGTGTGTGCTGCGTGTGGTATATACATTTTCGAGAGCTGTTCAGGCGTATGCCGTTGTCGTCCGGGCCAGGTAGTCCCATTTCTTTCGGACCGGGCACTCCACGCTAAAGGCGTTGTGGTCGCTCCTCTGTAACTTCGAGTGCAGACAGTTGCAGCACTGTGGTTCGCTACCCGCGAGAAATTCCACGCACTTCTCGCGCAGATGCGGTCCTCCACAGTGGCTGCATCTGTCCACACCTTCAGTACAAAATTTCCGGCCATGCCCAAACGCCAGACATTTGGTGCATTGGATGAGCGGAGACTGGTCCTCCACTCTGACCCTTTGCAGGTCAAGGTAAAGAGCCCCAGCCTCCGTCATCCTCTGCCATACTCTGGGCCTTACCTGGACGACAACGTGCGCTGTCTTCGGGTTTCTTGTCCTCTTTTTAAACTTCACAACTACTTCCTTTTCACAGGTGTCAGGTGTCACAGGTTGTGAGCCGCATACGTCGCCTGGGCCTGGAGGTGGCCCTCAACAAGTCGGAGGCCATGGTGTTTCATGGCCCCCGGCGGGCGCCGCCGCCCGGATCACACATGGTGGTCGGGGGGGCTCGGATCGCTGTCGAGTCCACCATGAAGTACCTGGGATTGGTGCTCGACAGCCGGTGGGATTTCGGCCCCCACTTCCGGCGGCTGGCGCCCAAGTTGTTGGGCGCTGCTGGGGCGCTGTCAACGCTGCTTCCCAATCTGGGGGGCCCGAGCGCCGCCTGTAGGCGGCTCTACGTGGGGATCGTGCGATCCATGGCCCTGTATGGGGCCCCGATCTGGGCGACTGACCTGACGGCCGGTAGCATCGCAGTCCTGCGAAAGCCGCAGAGAGCTATGGCCGTCAGAGTCGTCCGGGGGTATCGCACGATCTCCTACGAGGCGGCTTGTGTACTGGCCGGATCCCCGCCCTGGGACCTGGAGGCGAAAGTACTCGCGTCACTGTACCGGTGGCGCGAGGAAGCGCGGGCGCGGGGCGAGGGGCTGACGCAGCGCCATATGGAGCTGCGTCGGTCTCAGCTTCGCGAGGTCCTGGTGGCGGAATGGCGGGACAGGCTTTCGCGCCCTACCGCCGGCCTCGGTACCATCGAGGCGGTCCGGCCAGTGCTCGAGCGCTGGCTCGGGAGGAGGCACGGCTCCCTGTCGTTTCGGGTGACGCAGGTGCTCTCGGGGCACGGTTGCTTCGGGAAGTACCTGTGTCGCATAAACAGGGAGCCGGACGCCCGGTGTCACCACTGCGTCGACTGCCGGGAGGACACGGCGTGGCATACGCTGGCAGAGTGTGCCGCTTGGGAGGAGCCGCGCCGTGCCCTCATCTCAGAAGTAGGCAGTGACCTCTCGCTGCCGGCCGTGGTCGAGTCCATGGTCGACAGCGAGGAGTCCTGGGACGCGGTGGTTTCCTTCTGTGAAACAGTCGTCTCGCAGAAGGAGGCTGCGGAAAGGGAGAGGGAGATCTCGTCCACTCACCCTGCCCGCAGCAGGCGCACCGGGCGTCGGCGGAGGGCGGACAACGCCCTCTTCCGGCCCCCCTAAACGGGTCCAGGGGCGACGGACTCGGGGACGTCCGTCGCCCCCCACACATCAGGACCCGAGGTGGCGGCGCGATGTGTTCCACGCGCGCCCCTCTTAGACGTCGCGGGGGGAGTCAAACACCTCACTCCCCCCCCCCGACCAGACGGGGCCCGCTGCGGCGGGCCGGCACCAGCCGGGGGTTGCGGAAGGATCGTACGTTCCCGCGACCCCCGGCGTAGGTGTGAGATGGAACACCCGGGGTGGTTTTTAGTCAGTAAGAGTCTGACAGACCCCGCCGCCCGCCCCAGGGCGGCGGACACCCATGAGGATTTTCCACCCCGGTTCAAAAAAAAAAAAAAAAAAAAAAAAAGGTTAGGTTCGCTCAGGTTAGGTTAGGTTAGGTTAGGTTAGGTTCCCCTCTCGCTATTAGAGAGGGGACCGGGATACGTGGCCGCCGCGTGGGGAGAGATAGCCCTCGTGGGCGTCTATTTCTCCCCAAACCGCCCTCTCCGGGACTTCGAGAACTATCTTGGAGTCCTGGCCGCCGTGGTCGGCAGGGCGGCGCCGCGTCAGGTCTCCGTATTGGGAGACCTGAATGCCAAGTCGGTGACCTGGGGCAACCCGGCCACCGACCATCGCGGGCGGGCAGTGGAGCAGTGGGCAGCCTCCTCTGGGCTCTCCCTCCTCAACAGAGGGAACGTCCAGACATGCGTGCGGCGACAGGGTGGCTCGATAGTGGACGTCACTTTTGCCACCTCTGCGCTGGCCGCGCGCGTGCTGAACTGGCGGGTGGATTTGGTGGAGACCATGTCGGACCACCGCTACGTGCGGTTCGACATCTCCACCGGTGGCCCCGGAGGGACGCGGCCCCTCTCGGGGCGGTCAGCGTTTCCACGGTGGGCTCTCACCCGCCTGGACAGGGAGGCGGCGGCGGAGGCGGCGTTTATCCAGGACTGGCTTTCGCCGCCTTCCGCCGGCTTGGACGTAGACATCGCGGCGGGACACCTGAGGGAGTCTCTGACCGAGGTGTGCAATTCTAGCATGCCTCGGGCCGGCCGACCGCTGCCCAATAGGGCGGTGTACTGGTGGTCGGCCGAGCTGGAGAGGCTTCGAGCGGCGTGCGTGGAGGCCAGAAGGGCCTATGCGCGGAGCCGGCGGCGGCGTCGACGAGACCTCGCCCACGAGGACCACCTCTATGAGGTGTACATAGAGGCAAAACTGGTCCTCGAGCGGGCCATCGCCGCCGCCAGGGACTCGGCGAGAGCGGAGATGCTGGAGGGTCTCGACAGAGATCCCTACGGGAGGCCATACAAGGCGGCGCGCAACAAGCTGCGCCCCTTTGGTCCCCCGGTGGCCGAGACCCTGGAGCCCTCATTCCTGGATGGGGTGGTTCAGTCCCTGTTCCCGTGCAGGGACAACTTCACCCCACCAGTGATGGATCCTCCGCGGGGGATAGCTCCGCCAGCCGAGGAGGAAGAGGAGGCCCCTCCTGTCACGGAGTCGGAACTCAGCGCGGCGATTGTGCATATCCGCGCCAAGAAGACGGCTCCGGGCCCCGACGGTGTCCCGGCGAGGGTGGTGGCAATTGCCGCCACTCAAATGAAGGAGCGGTTTCGGGACCTCTTTAGCGCATGTCTTGCGTCTGGGAGGTTCCCGAAACCGTGGAAGGAGGGACAGCTGTGCCTCCTTCGCAAGGAAGGCCGCCCCGCAGACTCGCCCTCGGCATACCGACCCATCGTCCTGCTCGATGAGGTCGGCAAAATGTTCGAGGGGATAATCGCTGGCCGCCTAAAGAGCCACCTGCGGAATGTGGGGCCGGACTTGTCGGACGCTCAGTTCGGTTTTCGGGCTGAGCGTTCCACAGTGGACGCGCTGGCCCGCCTTAAGGGCCAGGTGAAGGAGGCGATGGAGGCGGGGGACGGATTGTTGGCGGTGTCATTCGACATAGCCAACGCCTTCAACTCTGTTCCCCACAGCACCATCCTAGAGGCACTCCGATTCCACGGGGTGCCTTTATACATGCGGCGTCTACTGGCCAGCTACCTGGAGGATCGGGCGATCGTCCTCGTGAACAGGGCTGGCCAAGTCCGGCGGTACGCAGTCGAGTCCGGCGTTCCACAGGGGTCGGTAGTGGGACCTCTCCTCTGGAACGTTGGCTACGACTGGCTCTTGCGGGGAACTCTCCTCCGAGGCACGAGTGTCATCTGCTACGCCGATGACACTCTCCTCACCGCCCGGGGGGAGAGTTTCAGGGAAGCGGCCAACTTGGCCTCGGCAGGCGGATCCTTGGTCGCAGGGAGGATCCGCCGCCTAGGATTGACGGTGGCGCTGCACAAGACCGAGGCAGTGTTCTTCCACAGGCCTCGGCAGCGCCAACCACCAGACGCCCACATCTTCGTGGAGGGCGTCCGAATCGAGGTGAAGGCCCAGATGAAATATCTGGGCCTTGTACTCGACAGCAGGTGGCGCTTCGGCCCGCACTTTAGCGGGCTGTCGACGCGCCTGCTGAAGACTGCGGGCGCCCTCTCGTGGCTGCTCCCCAACTTGGGGGGGCCCAGCGCGCGATGCCGGCAGCTCTACGCCGGCATCTTGAGGAGTATGGCCCTTTACGGGGCCCCTATCTGGGAGGACTCCCTCCACAGGAGGGAGAACGCCGCCGCATTGCGGGCCCCCCAAAGGGCCATAGCCCAGCGGGTGGCGAGGGCCTACCGCACGGTCGCCTTCTCGGCGGCATGCGCTCTGGCCGGCACCCCGCCTTGGGAACTCGAGGCGTGGGTGCTCGCCAGAGTGTATGAATGGACGGCGGGGCGGAGGGCGAGAGGAGAACGCCCCGCCCCCGAAGAGCGGGAGGCCGTCCGGCGGGAGGCGAAGGACGCCATAGTCGTCCACTGGACGCGGGACCTCGCCGCCGCAGCCTTCGGCCGCCGAACCCTAGACGCGATTGGGCCGGTCCTGCGAGACTGGCTCGAGCGGTCGCACGGGTTCCTCTCCTTCCGTCTGGTGCAGGTGCTGTCCGGGCACGGTTGCTTTGGATCGTACCTGCACCGTATCGGGCGGGAGGAGACGCCGTCGTGTCACGGCTGTGGCGCGGCGGAGGACACGGCGCAGCACACTCTTGAGGTGTGCCCGTCGTGGTCCGAGCCGCGCCGCAGTCTCACCGATGCGATCGGAACGGACCTCTCGCTCCCCGGCCTGGTCAACGCCATGCTGAGGGACGAGGGGTCCTGGGCGGCAGTCGCCTCCTTCTGCGAACACGTCATGTCCCAGAAGGAGGCGGCGGAGCGCGCGCGGGAGGAAGACCCTCTCGCGGCGCCGCTCCGAAGGCGGAGGAGGGGTCGAAGACGACGTCAGTATGACAGTCACCTCCGACTCCTCCCAGGTGGAAGCCAGCAGGCGACGGGTGCGGGGGCACCCTCGCCTGTATTGCACAGGCTTCCACCAGTGCCGGACGGGAATGGCCAGGTGTTCCCGGCCATTCCCGTAGCCCCCCAGCCGGGGGGACATGCGGGGCCCGCCAGTTAGGCGGGCATGCGCCGGGGGGGTTGTGGACGCAAAGGCTGAGCCGGATTCCCATGACCCCTCCATCAAGGCGACGAGGGAACACCGCTGAGTTTTAGTGGGTATACTGCCACCTTGGCAGGGAGTCCCACATACTCCGTGTCGTCCCCCGACGAGCGGAGATGCGTAACGTCATTTCTCAGCGACAAAAAAAAAAAAAAAAAAAAAAAAAAGGTTAGGTTAGGTTCCCGGCGGGCGCCGCCGCCCGGATCACACATGGTGGTCGGGGGGGCTCGGATCGCTGTCGAGTCCACCATGAAGTACCTGGGATTGGTGCTCGACAGCCGGTGGGATTTCGGCCCCCACTTCCGGCGGCTGGCGCCCAAGTTGTTGGGCGCTGCTGGGGCGCTGTCAACGCTGCTTCCCAATCTGGGGGGCCCGAGCGCCGCCTGTAGGCGGCTCTACGTGGGGATCGTGCGATCCATGGCCCTGTATGGGGCCCCGATCTGGGCGACTGACCTGACGGCCGGTAGCATCGCAGTCCTGCGAAAGCCGCAGAGAGCTATGGCCGTCAGAGTCGTCCGGGGGTATCGCACGATCTCCTACGAGGCGGCTTGTGTACTGGCCGGATCCCCGCCCTGGGACCTGGAGGCGAAAGTACTCGCGTCACTGTACCGGTGGCGCGAGGAAGCGCGGGCGCGGGGCGAGGGGCTGACGCAGCGCCATATGGAGCTGCGTCGGTCTCAGCTTCGCGAGGTCCTGGTGGCGGAATGGCGGGACAGGCTTTCGCGCCCTACCGCCGGCCTCGGTACCATCGAGGCGGTCCGGCCAGTGCTCGAGCGCTGGCTCGGGAGGAGGCACGGCTCCCTGTCGTTTCGGGTGACGCAGGTGCTCTCGGGGCACGGTTGCTTCGGGAAGTACCTGTGTCGCATAAACAGGGAGCCGGACGCCCGGTGTCACCACTGCGTCGACTGCCGGGAGGACACGGCGTGGCATACGCTGGCAGAGTGTGCCGCTTGGGAGGAGCCGCGCCGTGCCCTCATCTCAGAAGTAGGCAGTGACCTCTCGCTGCCGGCCGTGGTCGAGTCCATGGTCGACAGCGAGGAGTCCTGGGACGCGGTGGTTTCCTTCTGTGAAACAGTCGTCTCGCAGAAGGAGGCTGCGGAAAGGGAGAGGGAGATCTCGTCCACTCACCCTGCCCGCAGCAGGCGCACCGGGCGTCGGCGGAGGGCGGACAACGCCCTCTTCCGGCCCCCCTAAACGGGTCCAGGGGCGACGGACTCGGGGACGTCCGTCGCCCCCCACACATCAGGACCCGAGGTGGCGGCGCGATGTGTTCCACGCGCGCCCCTCTTAGACGTCGCGGGGGGAGTCAAACACCTCACTCCCCCCCCCGACCAGACGGGGCCCGCTGCGGCGGGCCGGCACCAGCCGGGGGTTGCGGAAGGATCGTACGTTCCCGCGACCCCCGGCGTAGGTGTGAGATGGAACACCCGGGGTGGTTTTTAGTCAGTAAGAGTCTGACAGACCCCGCCGCCCGCCCCAGGGCGGCGGACATCCATGAGGATTTTCCACCCCGGTTCAAAAAAAAAAAAAAAAAAAAAGGTTAGGTTCCCCACCGAAGTGATCCCCACGTTGTCGTCGTGGTGGGGCTTGCGTGTCCCGATCCTGGATCTCGCTTTGAGGTTCAGGTGAGGGGCATTACCAAGAGGGACACAGGGAGAGGTCGCTCCTGCTCCGTCGACGCTCGTCGACCAGGCAAGAACGCGGCCGCCGCCGCTGAGGTGCAGGCGCACCGAAGCGGCGTTCGTTTGTCTCCTCGTTCATCGAGGAGCAAACCTTTCGGCGGGTCCGCTGAGTCGGGTTGGCCGGACAGCGGACGGAGGCATGTTTAATGCCGCCGCCGGGGGCTTGGCTTAACCGCCTGGCCCAGAGGAAGGACACCTCTAAGATAAAAAACCACCCAATCCCAAGTTTTGGGAGCGCGGCGAGGGGATGAATGGCCGTTGGGCGAACGGTCGTTAGCGCTCCCACCTGTTGGTACCTCCCGCCCCCAACAGTATATAGGGCTACGTTTAAGGGTATGGAGCCACTGCCCGCGAAGGACCCCAATAATTGCTTCCATTCTCGTGGGACTAAAATGGAAAAAACTAATTTAAAAAACACAACAAAAGACGTTGAAGGAGACAAAGTACTTCGTGTACTCGTGGAGAAGATAGGAGATGCGCTCTCGGACTCGGACTCTGCGTCGAGTCTGATGACCGTCGCAAGCGCAGCGAGTTCCAACTCAAAGCGCCCGAGCAAGCGCCCTCGTAGTGGTGCGGACTCGGGGTCGGATTCGGCCCTGAGTGATGCTTCGGTACCGGCTCCCAAGGTCGGTGCCAAAAAAGGCGGGAGAGGTAGGCCGGTGTCGACGGGCAAGTACGTTGGCATCGGCTTGTCCAGGCGCGAGGTTGCGGCTGCCAAGAAGGCTGCAGCCGACGCCGACAAACAAGCGGAGGATGAGCGGCAGATTGCGGCTCTGACAAAAAGGGTGACGGAAGGGAGGGTCACCCGCCTGTCGGAGTCGTCTTCTGTTGCCTCTGACATGGTCGTCGAGGCGGAAGACCTACCTGCTTCCGACCTCAACCAAAGATTGGTTGATGCCGTGGCTGCCATCAAGAGGGTCCAAAAGGTATCGAAGGGCCTCAGTGGCGTAAGCCAGAAGGCACTCAAAGAGGCTACGGCCTCGATACTGGAGAGTGCCGAGGTGCTACTCAGCCGCACCTCCAGCGAAGAGGCGGCTTTATTAACGGCCCAAAATGTTAAGTTGGCGGCCCAAATGGCGGAACTCCGCAAGGAGTACGAGGAGCTCAAGGCGGAGATGGCGTCCTTCCGCCGCGAGCACCTCCGGAAGGAGTTGGGCTTGCCACAGCCACAGCCGCAGCAGCAGCCACAGCAGCAGCCGACACAGCAGCCGACACAGCAGCAGCCGCCACCAGAGTCGGAGTTGGTTCGCCTGGTCCGTCAGGAGCTGGCGAGCCTAAGCGCCCGATTCTCGGTGATAGAGGGGAGGATCTTACGCCCTCCCCTAGCTGCAGACCAACGCAGCGCACCGGCGCCGTCTTATGCGGCCAAAGCCGCAGCGCCTCGTGCCCAGCAGCAACAGCAACAGGCACAAGCGGCTGCTGCGGCTATAACGGACAAGACACCCCCCATAGGCTCGTCTCAAGACGGGGCGAAGGGGGAAAAAAAGAAAAAGAAGAAGAAGAAGAAAAACAACCAGTCGGGTGTAGCGGCTAACTCTACAGAGCCGCCAACACAATCTATAGACCAGGGCGACCCTAAATCCGCCTCTTCTCAGAAGGAGGCGGAATGGACAACTGCGGGCGCCAAACAAGACAATAAAAAGGCGCGCCGCAAGGCCAGGCGCAATGCCCAAAAGGCGAAGACGGCGGCCCAAGCACAGGCTGCGCGACTCCGTGCCCCACGATCAACGGCTGTGGTTCTGACGCTGCAGCCGGGGGCGGAGGAGCGCGGTCAGACATATGCCGGGATCCTCGCAAAGGCAAAAGCCGAAATATCATTGAGTGATCTCGGCATAACGGGCCTCCGGTGCAAGCCTACGGCTACCGGAGCCCGACTTCTGGAGATTTCGGGGGCTACAAGTGCCCCCAAGGCAGACGCCCTTGCCGAAAGGCTAAGGGCGTCTCTCGGAACTGACGACGTCAGAGTGTCCAGGCCCACTAAGTGTGCAGATTTGCGAATCTCGGGCCTGGACGACTCTGTCACCTCTGAGGAAGTCGCCACTGCCATCTCGAAGGCCGGCAACTGCCCGCCAGAACAAGTCAAGGCGGGCACAATCCGTAGGGGTGTCTCTGGCCTCGGGACAGTGCAAGTGAGTTGTCCCGTAGCGGCGGCCAACAAACTTAAGGAGGGCAGAAGGCTGCTGGTAGGATGGGTCTCGGCGCAGGTGACGCTCTTGACGCCCAAGCCCTTGCGGTGCTATCGTTGTCTCGAGCCCGGACACGTGGGTGTACGGTGCACCGCGGGGGTCGACCGCAGCCGACTGTGCTTCCGCTGCGGTCAACCCGATCACAAAGCTGGCTCTTGCACAGCCGCGCCGCACTGCGTACTCTGTGCGGCATCCGGCAAGCCAGCCGATCACCGGACCGGGACTAAGGCCTGCGCCAGGCCCACAAAGAAGAACTCCGGGGCCAAGACACAGCCGATTCATCCGTCGGCTTCTACGGACACATTGATGGAGGCAACCGGTTCCTCGCAACCGGCTCACCCACCGGTTGCGGCAGCAGATCCGCCGGGGACTGGGGAGGAGGAGACAACAATGGATACCCAATAATGGCCCCAGGTCATCTATGTCTCCTCCAAAGCAACATAAACCACTGCGCCAGAGCTCAGGATCTCTTGCTCCAGAGCATGGCGCAGTGGTCCATCGATGTGGCAGTCGTCGCCGAGCCGTATTTTGTGCCGCCGGCCCATTGTGCTTCTGGACGAGGTGTGTAAGATCTTCGAGCGAATCATCGCCGACCGCCTCGTCCGGCACATGACCAACGAGGGGCCGGACCTGGCGGACAACCAATTTGGTTTCCGTCAGGGGCGCTCCACAGTGGACGCAATCATGCGCGTAAGGGTCCTGGCGGAGGAGGCAGTCGCCCGGGGCGAGGTGGTCTTGGCGGTGTCGCTCGACATCGCCAACGCATTCAACACCTTGCCTTGGAATACCATCAGAGAGGCACTCCGGTATCACGGGGTGCCAGGTTACCTCCGCCGCATTATCGGGGCCTATTTATCGGAGAGATCGGTAGTTTACCCGGGTCGTGAAGGATGGGGTCGGCGAGAGATGACGTGCGGTGTTCCACAGGGGTCGGTATTGGGGCCACCCCTGTGGAACATAGGGTACGACTGGGCTCTGCGCGGTGCTCTTCTCCACGGAGTCGGCGTGACATGCTACGCCGACGACACGCTCGTGACAGCCCGTGGGAAGACGTACCGGCGGGCGGCCATACTGGCGACGGCCGGGGTCGCGCATGTCGTGGGTAGGATCCGGCGGTTGGGCCTGGAGGTGGCCTTGCACAAATCCGAGGCCCTCTGTTTTCATGGGCCGAGGAATAAGCCACCTCCGGGTTCAAACATCGTGGTAGGAGGGGTCTCCATAGCTGTCGAGTCGACGATGAAGTATTTAGGACTCGTCCTCGACAGTCGGTGGAGCTTCGGGCCGCACTTCCAGCGGCTCGCGCCCCGCTTGTTGGGCGCCGCTTCAGCGCTCTCGCGCTTGCTGCCCAACTTGGGGGGTCCAAATACCTCCTGCCGGAGGCTCTACACAGGGGTCGTACGGTCCATGGCGCTTTACGCCGCGCCAGTGTGGGCGGATGCCCTGACGGCCCGTAATATCGCCTTGCTACGAAGGCCGCAAAGAGCGATGGCCGTCAGGGTGATAAGGGGATACCGTACGATCTCCTTCGAGGCGGCGAGCCTCCTAGCCGGATCCCCGCCGTGGGACCTAGAGGCGGATCTCCTCGCGTCGCTCTATAAATGGCGCGAGGAAGCAGTTGGGCGGGGCGAGCGCCTGGTGCCTCGACAAGTTGAGGCGCGCAGGGCAGAGCTCCGCCAGGTCCTAGTGGCGGAATGGGAGCAGCGACTTGCGCGACCCTCGGCAGGGCACGCCGCGATAGCGGCGGTAAGACCCGTGATGAAGGAGTGGCTGGAGAGACGCCACGGCGCCCTCAGCTTCCGGCTGACGCAGGTGCTTACCGGACATGGATGTTTCGGGAAGTACCTGTGTCGGATAGGCCGGGAGCCGACGCCCGAATGTCACCATTGTGACAGCTGCCGCGAGGACACGGCGCTGCACACGTTGGAGGAGTGCCCAGCTTGGGCAGTACAGCGCCGTGACCTGGTCGCGGCGGTCGATGCTGCGGGCGACCTCTCGCTTCCGGCCGTTATTTCATACATGGTCGGGAGCGAGAGCGGCTGGACGGCCGTCGCCTCCTTTTGTGAGGACGTAATGTCGCTAAAGGAGGCGGCGGAAAGGGAGAGAGAAGCTGTTACCTCTCTCCCGGCCCGCAGCAGACGCACCGGGCGTCGCAGGGTGGCGGACGATCTCCGGCCACCATAGGGCGCGGCCTGCGGGCGACAGACTAGGGGCGTCTGTTGCCCGATCAGAAACAGGCCTCGAGGCGGCGGCGTAGTGTTCCGCGCGCGCCTCTTAGTGGGAGTTCCTGCGGCCACTGGGTGGCATCCGCAGAGGGTGACGGGGCCCGCCTACGAACATCTGGCGGGCCAATACCTGCCGGGGGCGCGGACGAATGCGCAAGCGATACCCGTACCCCCGACAATAGGTACAGGAAGGGAACGCCGGGGTGGTTTTTAGCCGGTAAGAGTCCGGCATGCCCCTCCGCCTTCCCCAGGGCGGAGGATGTCCATGAGGATTTTCCCCCCGAGAACAAAAAAAAAAAAAAAAAAAAAAGGTTAGGTTAGGTTAGGTTTTCACGCTGTGTCGCGAGTGAGAGTCCTGGCGGAGGAAGCAGTGGCCCGGGGCGGGGTGATGTTGGCGGTGTCCTTGGACATCTCCAACGCCTTCAACACCCTGCCCTGGAGTTGTATTCGGGAGGCACTGCGGTACCATCGGGTGCCTCCCTACCTCCGCCACGTCGTTGGGGCTTATCTGTCGGAGAGGTGTGTCACCTACGTGGGACGTGATGGCGGACACCAGCACCGCATGTCGTGCGGTGTTCCACAGGGCTCGGTCTTGGGCCCGCTCCTGTGGAACATCGGGTACGACTGGGTGTTGAGGGGCGAGCTCCAACCGGGCGTGGACCTTACGTGTTATGCTGACGACACGCTGGTCACTGCCCGGGGGAGCTCGCACAGGGAGGCAGCGTTGCTGGCGACGGCTGCGGTGTCACAGGTTGTGAGCCGCATACGTCGCCTGGGCCTGGAGGTGGCCCTCAACAAGTCGGAGGCCATGGTGTTTCATGGCCCCCGGCGGGCGCCGCCGCCCGGATCACACATGGTGGTCGGGGGGGCTCGGATCGCTGTCGAGTCCACCATGAAGTACCTGGGATTGGTGCTCGACAGCCGGTGGGATTTCGGCCCCCACTTCCGGCGGCTGGCGCCCAAGTTGTTGGGCGCTGCTGGGGCGCTGTCAACGCTGCTTCCCAATCTGGGGGGCCCGAGCGCCGCCTGTAGGCGGCTCTACGTGGGGATCGTGCGATCCATGGCCCTGTATGGGGCCCCGATCTGGGCGACTGACCTGACGGCCGGTAGCATCGCAGTCCTGCGAAAGCCGCAGAGAGCTATGGCCGTCAGAGTCGTCCGGGGGTATCGCACGATCTCCTACGAGGCGGCTTGTGTACTGGCCGGATCCCCGCCCTGGGACCTGGAGGCGAAAGTACTCGCGTCACTGTACCGGTGGCGCGAGGAAGCGCGGGCGCGGGGCGAGGGGCTGACGCAGCGCCATATGGAGCTGCGTCGGTCTCAGCTTCGCGAGGTCCTGGTGGCGGAATGGCGGGACAGGCTTTCGCGCCCTACCGCCGGCCTCGGTACCATCGAGGCGGTCCGGCCAGTGCTCGAGCGCTGGCTCGGGAGGAGGCACGGCTCCCTGTCGTTTCGGGTGACGCAGGTGCTCTCGGGGCACGGTTGCTTCGGGAAGTACCTGTGTCGCATAAACAGGGAGCCGGACGCCCGGTGTCACCACTGCGTCGACTGCCGGGAGGACACGGCGTGGCATACGCTGGCAGAGTGTGCCGCTTGGGAGGAGCCGCGCCGTGCCCTCATCTCAGAAGTAGGCAGTGACCTCTCGCTGCCGGCCGTGGTCGAGTCCATGGTCGACAGCGAGGAGTCCTGGGACGCGGTGGTTTCCTTCTGTGAAACAGTCGTCTCGCAGAAGGAGGCTGCGGAAAGGGAGAGGGAGATCTCGTCCACTCACCCTGCCCGCAGCAGGCGCACGGGGCGTCGGCGGAGGGCGGACAACGCCCTCTTCCGGCCCCCCTAAACGGGTCCAGGGGCGACGGACTCGGGGACGTCCGTCGCCCCCCACACATCAGGACCCGAGGTGGCGGCGCGATGTGTTCCACGCGCGCCCCTCTTAGACGTCGCGGGGGGAGTCAAACACCTCACTCCCCCCCCCGACCAGACGGGGCCCGCTGCGGCGGGCCGGCACCAGCCGGGGGTTGCGGAAGGATCGTACGTTCCCGCGACCCCCGGCGTAGGTGTGAGATGGAACACCCGGGGTGGTTTTTAGTCAGTAAGAGTCTGACAGACCCCGCCGCCCGCCCCAGGGCGGCGGACATCCATGAGGATTTTCCACCCCGGTTCAAAAAAAAAAAAAAAAAAAAAAAGGTTAGGTTGGGGTGCACGTTGAAAAGCCTCCCCGTGGCGCACCCTGGGCAACGACGGCTCCAATTGCCCACCAGGTTTTGGTGGACAATTGGGGCCGGCGGCTAATTTTCAACACACGAGGGAAGGTCATGGTTCCAATCACCGATCATCCTCGATTGTCGGTGAAGGGAACCAGGCTACAGACGGACGGTTACGTCCACTCCTCCTCTGCTTACAGAGGGATGCGAGTGGGCGTAGACTGGGAAGGGGCGGTTCGCGCCGCGGTACCCACGAGGGCGTGGGTGGTGGACGGTGTCCATTTTCCGCGCTGCGTCTGTCCGGCATCCGGCGGCAGCGTGGGGACCCCGGGGCGGCGGTTGGTTTTGCCCAATCGTCGGCCACCCCGTAATCCTGAGTTTTCAGGACCGGGGGTCCGGGCCACTGAGGCTCGGGCCACGAGGAAGACAACCTCTATAAAAAATTACCCTAATCCTAAGGTCTAGCGTGCCGAGGGGATGTATGGCCGGAGGGCATCCGGTGAGCTAGCGCTAACAAGGGACCTCACCCTTAAAAAGGAACAAAAAACATGGACAAGGCTAAGGTAAAAACTATTCCCCAGGCGGGTACCCTCCTACCCAAGGAGGGACAATCCCGTCCTTCTTCGGAAGGCAGCCCCTTCGTATCTGGGGGGGGCAACACTAGCCTCGTGGGCCGGCAGACCACTGCCGACCTGCGTCGCCCTGCGTCGACCTGCCTCGCAAGAAAAGGCGCTCCGGGTTAGCCTGGAGCGCCTGTGCGACGCAAGCGAACCGCTTGCCGTCATGGACGGCAACAAGAGCCGAGGAGGCTCATGTCCTGAAAAGGACCAAGACTTGCAGGGGTGCACCTCCAAATCTCGGAGGAAGCGCCCACTAAGCAGGGACTCGGGGTCGATGGGCCTCTCCTCCAGTGAGGAGAATCTGTCGGCCCCCAAGGTGACAACGTCACAGAGAGGGCGGGGTCGGGCGAGCGGAGCCTCCGCTCGGTTGCCGAGCCGTGACCGAGCGGGTCGCTTCGTGCCGATCTCTCGGCCCGCAACACCGGCTCCCGCAGAGCGTCCGGCGGAGGGCGCAGAAAGTGACCCGGGGCCCTCAATAGTGGACCTGAGCGAGGACTCCTCGCTGATCTCGCTGGGGTCCAATAAGGCGGAGGCGAACGCCGCAAAGCGGGCGCAGCGGAAGGCGGTGGCGGCTGACGAGGTCGGTGAAATGGCTCGACTGGCCCGAGAGCGACGCTCTGCTCAGGCGGCTGCCGGGGGAAGCCTGTCGGCGGTGGCGCTCAGCCGCCAAGTTTTGGACGGCGTGGACGTCGTCCTGAAGGTTGCCACTAAGTCTGGCAGCCTGAAGGGCACATTCACCCGCGCCCTGAAAGAGGCGGCTGATGGCATTAGGGAGGCAGTTGAGGTCCTCCTTGATCGCACGAGCTCGGAGGAGACGGCGAAGCTGTGGGAGGAGAATGGCCGTCTCAAATCTGAGCTCGAGGACCTCAAGCGGGAGCTTGCCGCGCAGAGGGCGGAATGGCAGCAGAGGCGTCCTGCGGCTACCGATTTCGCTCCCGTCAGTGCCCCGCCACCGTCGATCCCATCGTTGGTCCCTGCCCCTGCGCAGCATGCGGATGCGGAGATCGAGAAGATCGTTCGCATCTGCATGCTGCAGTGTGGGGGCATGATGAATGCCCGGCTGCAGGGCCTAGAGTCGAGGCTCCTCCCGGCGAAGAATCTCCGGCCGCCGCTCGCTGCTGACGGGCAGAGGGAGGGGGAGCCCGCTAAGCTGGGCCCGACAGCCGGCAAACCCAAGGGGGCCCAAAAGCCCGCGGAAGGACGCGGAAAGCCCGTGGGGGGCAAGTCTGCACCCCCGCCGACCGCACCACCAGCGACCGCACCCCCGGCGACCGCACCCTCGACGACCGGACCCGGGTCCACCATGGAGACCTGGACGACGGTCGTCAAGAGGGGCCGCCGTAAGAAGAAGAGGAAGACGGCGCCGCCGCCACCGGAACCCGCTGGAGCACCGACACCCAACAAGGCAAAGGGACCGCCTAGAGCCAGAGCCCCACGCTCCGCGGCTGTAGTCATTACGCTGCAGCCCGGAGCTGTCGAAAGGGGCGTCTCATATAAGGCGGTCCTTATGGAGGCCAAAGCCAAGGTCGCGTTCCCCGACCTGGGCATACCGTCCGGCCTCAGAATGAGGCCGGCGATTACGGGGGCGCGACTGCTGGAGGTGTCGGGTGCCTCTAGCGGCGAAAAGGCGGACGTCCTGGCCGCCAAGCTGCGGGAGGTCCTGAACCCGGAGGACGTTCGGGTGTCCAGGCCGATGAAGACCGCTGAACTGCGCGTCGACGGCCTGGACGACTCGACGACTCCGGCTGAGGTCGCGGCGGCCGTCGCCAAAGCCGGTGGATGTCCGCCCGGGGACGTGCGGACGGGGGACATTCGCGTCGACGCCTCCGGGCTCGGCGCGATTTGGGTGCGGTGCCCGGTGGCGGCGGCGAACAAAGTCGCCGACGCTGGGCGTCTGTTGGTGGGGTGGGTTGCGGCGAGGGTGAGGCAGCTGCAACCCAGGGCTTTGCGGTGCTACCGTTGCCTTGACATTGGGCATGTCAGGGCACGGTGCACCTCGTGCGTAGACCGCAGCGAGCTGTGCTATCGCTGCGGTCAGGCCGGCCACAAGGCGGCCCAGTGCTCCGCGGAGCCAAACTGCAGCCTCTGTACAGCTGCAGGGAGGCCCGCTGGGCACAGAGCGGGCGGAAAGGCTTGTGGCGGGCCTGCCCAAAAGGGGAAGAGAAGGGGTGCCAAGGCTGCCGGGGGCTCTTTACCCCCCCCTCAGCCTGGTCTCCCTTCGGCCGACTCCCGGCCTAGGAATGGTGTGGAGGGGATGGACTGTGCCTAATGGCGCTGTACCATTTCCTCCAGGGCAACATCAACCACTGTGCCAGAGCTCAGGATCTCTTGCTCCAGAGCATGGCAGAGTGGTCGATTCGCGTGGCTGTGGTCGCCGAACCGTACTTTGTCCCCCCCAGGGATAACTGGGTGGGAGACCTGGACGGTTTGGTGGCCATCATTGGCGGGGCTCTTGCCAACCCGTCCCGAGGTCACGGCTGGGTGGCCGCCCTCGTGGACGGCATTGGCACGGTTGGGGCGTATTTTTCGCCCAACAAGAGTCTCGCCGACTTCGAGAGGTTCCTTGTCGAGTTGGGTGCCGTCGTGGGCCGACTCCACCCTCGCCCGGTGCTGTTGCTGGGGGATCTCAACGCCAAATCTGCGGCGTGGGGGTCTCCGGTGACGGATGCCAGGGGCGAGGTGCTGGAGGAGTGGGCGGTCACGACTGGCTTGACCGTCCTAAATCGGGGCACGGAGTACACGTGCGTGCGGCAGCGGGGCGGTTCAATAGTGGACGTCTCGTTCGCTAGCCCCGCTGTCGCGAGCCGTGTCCGCGACTGGCGTGTCGCCGCGGAGGTGGAGACGTTGTCGGATCATCGGTACATCCGTTTCGACGTCTCCGCCCAGACCGCAGGCGGCCGCGGTTTACCGGCCCCGCGTGCGGACGGTCCGCGCTGGGCGCGTAAGCGCATCGACAGGGAGCTTCTCGAGGAGGCCGCTATTGTCCAGGCCTGGTTCCGGGAGTCGGCGACGAACGGACCCGTTGACGTCGAGCAGGAGGCGCTGTGGTTCCGCGGGGCGATGACGCAAATCAGCGACGCGTCCATGCCCCGGGTCCACGCACAGTCAGCAAGGCGCCAGGTGTACTGGTGGACCGCCGAGATCGCGCAGCTGCGCGTCGCGTGCGTGGCGGTCAGGCGCCAGTACACCCGATACCGGAGGAGACGTCTTCGGGTCCCTGACGAAGAAGCCGCGCTGTATGAGGTGTACCGCGCGGCGAAGAGGACTCTGTGGCTGGCCATCGGCGAGGCGAAGTCGCGAGCCAGGGAGGAGATGTTGGAGACTCTAGACGGGGATCCGTGGGGGCGCCCTTATCGCGCGGTTCGAGGGAAACTTCGAGCCGCGGCGCCCCCGCTTACGGAGAGTCTCCAACCCGAGCTGCTGGAGGAGGTGGTCGCAGCCCTCTTCCCGGCGAGAGCGGAGCACACTCCGCCGCCGATGGCATTGCCCACGGCCGCAGAGTCCACCGAAGAGAACGCCATCAGCGTCCCAGAGGTGACACAGGCAGAGATGGGGGCAGCCGTGATGAGGCTCCGGGCCAAAAACGTGGCTCCGGGGCCCGACGGGATCCACGGCTGCGTGTTAGCCCTCGCTCTGAAGGAGCTTGAGCCCCAACTCAGAGGACTCTACACAGCGTGCCTTGAGCGGGGCCAGTTTCCCACTTTGTGGAAATCTGGTCGTCTGGTCCTGCTCAGGAAGGCGGGGCGCCCTGCGGACTCGCCGTCCGCGTACCGGCCCATAGTGCTGCTAGACGAGGTGGGTAAGCTGTTCGAGCGGATAATCGCTGCCCGCCTCGTCGGCCACTTGTGCGGAGAGGGGCCGGATCTGGACGGCAGCCAGTTCGGCTTTCGGCACGGGCGCTCTACCATTCACGCTGTGTCGCGAGTGAGAGTCCTGGCGGAGGAAGCAGTGGCCCGGGGCGGGGTGATGTTGGCGGTGTCCTTGGACATCTCCAACGCCTTCAACACCCTGCCCTGGAGTTGTATTCGGGAGGCACTGCGGTACCATCGGGTGCCTCCCTACCTCCGCCACGTCGTTGGGGCTTATCTGTCGGAGAGGTGTGTCACCTACGTGGGACGTGATGGCGGACACCAGCACCGCATGTCGTGCGGTGTTCCACAGGGCTCGGTCTTGGGCCCGCTCCTGTGGAACATCGGGTACGACTGGGTGTTGAGGGGCGAGCTCCAACCGGGCGTGGACCTTACGTGTTATGCTGACGACACGCTGGTCACTGCCCGGGGGAGCTCGCACAGGGAGGCAGCGTTGCTGGCGACGGCTGCGGTATCACAGGTGGTGAGCCGCATACGTCGCCTGGGCCTGGAGGTGGCCCTCAACAAGTCGGAGGCCATGGTGTTTCATGGCCCCCGGCGGGCGCCGCCGCCCGGATCACACATCGTGGTCGGGGGGGCTCGGATCGCTGTCGAGTCCACCATGAAGTACCTGGGATTGGTGCTCGACAGCCGGTGGGATTTCGGCCCCCACTTCCGGCGGCTGGCGCCCAAGTTGTTGGGCGCTGCTGGGGCGCTGTCAACGTTGCTTCCCAATCTGGGGGGCCCGAGCGCCGCCTGTAGGCGGCTCTACGTGGGGATCGTGCGATCCATGGCCCTGTATGGGGCCCCGATCTGGGCGACTGACCTGACGGCCGGTAGCATCGCAGTCCTGCGAAAGCCGCAGAGAGCTATGGCCGTCAGAGTCGTCCGGGGGTATCGCACGATCTCCTACGAGGCGGCTTGTGTACTGGCTGGATCCCCGCCCTGGGACCTGGAGGCGAAAGTACTCGCGTCACTGTACCGGTGGCGCGAGGAAGCGCGGGCGCGGGGCGAGGGGCTGACGCAGCGCCATATGGAGCTGCGTCGGTCTCAGCTTCGCGAGGTCCTGGTGGCGGAATGGCGGGACAGGCTTTCACGCCCTACCGCCGGCCTCGGTACCATCGAGGCAGTCCGGCCAGTGCTCGAGCGCTGGCTCGGGAGGAGGCACGGCTCCCTGTCGTTTCGGGTGACGCAGGTGCTCTCGGGGCACGGTTGCTTCGGGAAGTACCTGTGTCGCATAAACAGGGAGCCGGACGCCCGGTGTCACCACTGCGTCGACTGCCGGGAGGACACGGCGTGGCATACGCTGGCAGAGTGTGCCGCTTGGGAGGAGCCGCGCCGTGCCCTCATCTCAGAAGTAGGCAGTGACCTCTCGCTGCCGGCCGTGGTCGAGTCCATGGTCGACAGCGAGGAGTCCTGGGACGCGGTGGTTTCCTTCTGTGAAACAGTCGTCTCGCAGAAGGAGGCTGCGGAAAGGGAGAGGGAGATCTCGTCCACTCACCCTGCCCGCAGCAGGCGCACCGGGCGTCGGCGGAGGGCGGACAACGCCCTCTTCCGGCCCCCCTAAACGGGTCCAGGGGCGACGGACTCGGGGACGTCCGTCGCCCCCCACACATCAGGACCCGAGGTGGCGGCGCGATGTGTTCCACGCGCGCCCCTCTTAGACGTCGCGGGGGGAGTCAAACACCTCACTCCCCCCCCCGACCAGACGGGGCCCGCTGCGGCGGGCCGGCACCAGCCGGGGGTTGCGGAAGGATCGTACGTTCCCGCGACCCCCGGCGTTGGTGTGAGATGGAACACCCGGGGTGGTTTTTAGTCAGTAAGAGTCTGACAGACCCCGCCGTCCGCCCCAGGGCGGCGGACATCCATGAGGATTTTCCACCCCGGTTCAAAAAAAAAAAAAAAGGTTAGGTTAGGTTTTTTTTTTTTTTTTTTTTTTTTTTTTTTTTTTTTTATTTTATTATACTCCTACCTCCAACATAATCGGAGCCTGTGCCTGTCTGCTTTACGTTCACACCAGTTCTCGCATGTATGCTTCTCGTAATTTCATTCCTCATACATGTTCTTTCTTTCATTCATCCTCATATGTACCTTATGGGTGGGATTCCCAACTATCATCTTCTCTATATACTTTCTTGTATTTTATTTTCTTTATCGGGTGTTTGCAAAGAAAATGGGTAGGCGTTCTTTATTAAATAACTTTTACATTTTAACTTATATTAACTTATGTCTATTTATATACTTTTGTATTCAGTTTTACATATTCTTATACTATTACATAATTACTTATTCTAGACTTATCTTGTCATACAGAGACGGGGGAGCAGTTCTTATTTTTGCTTACACCTAAATATTTATACTTATTCTAATCCTGTTTCTATTTTACCAAAAATATTCCACAATTTTTCTACTATGCTAGCCTCTAATATATTATACTATATTATGACAGCATATTTACTTATGCGGTTTTATTTCGATCGATAACTCTTTTAGCTATATATCTACAATAATCAATGAATATTTCTGCATCTTTACCATTCATAATGTCCTTCACAGTGTTCGGTGTTATTTCCATGCCTAATATATTTTCGACATTAAAGCGGCGCTTTGCGAATTGTGGGCAGTCGAATAATATGTGCGGGACCGATTCGCTTACATCCGGGTCGCAAATGCACGATGGACTCTCCTTGCACTTGAAGCGGTTCAAGTACTCAGAGAATCCACCGTGCCCCGTCATTATTTGTGTGTTCAGGCCGCTTGTTCCCATCCTGCGGATTATACCGTATGCCACTCGCACATCCGGGAAGAATAATTTTGTTATAGACGCGGTGTCACTGGTTTCATACCTACGATTCCACTCATCAAGCGTCACCATACGTATGTTTCGCCTGATGAATGAGATCGGACACCGATCGTAGTCAGGCTTTCTTTTGGAGTTCTCAGCGGCCTCTTTCGCTAGTTGGTCAGCTCTTTCGTTCCCCGGTAGCCCTATATGAGCTTTAATCCAAAACAAGTTTATTACCTTGTTCTGGTGAGATGCAGATCTTATATTATCCCTAGCTTCTACAGCGAGAGGGTGGTGCGAACCGGGATTCGTGATTGTTTGGAGAGCCGCCATTGAGTCGCTGAAAACTCCGAAAGAAGATTCCTTGCGCCTAATTATCTCCCTCGTTGCCCTTGTTATTGCCAAGAGTTCGGCCTGGTAAACCGTGCAATAATTTGATAGAGCAAGTTTGTGGGCTCTGGTCTCGGCCTCACCTTTCCATATGGACAGTGAAGCACCAACCCCTCCTTCGGTCTTACTCCCGTCCGTAAAAATACAGACGTCAAAACTGCAGTTGTTGTCGAGTTGATCTTGGTTCACCAGGCGGTTGAACTGCAAGATGTCGCGTGCCGCGGGATGGGGATCCTCAATTGCAGCAGTCATTCGCTCGACCTCCCTGTCCCCCAGTGACGCCCGAAGCACCCCCTTCTTGGCCTCGTACAGCGATGCTGCCTCACGAACTCGGAGGTCAAGGGGGAGCATCCCGGACAGCACCAGTGCTGAGTTCAGGGAGACCGTGCGATATGCCCTGCACATTTTTTGAGCAATTCCGCGCTGGACGGTCCCAAGCTGCTCTATAATACCCAACTTTTTTGCAGCCGGTGCCCAGACGCTAGCAGCGTAAAGTATTATGGGCTCTACGGTCGCCACATATATCACCCGAATAACCTCCGGGTGAAGCCCCCAGCTGACCTTCGCGGCCCTACACAGCTGCTTGTAAATAGCAATTGCCTTCCGGCAAATGTGTGAGACGTGAGTGTTGAAGGTCAATTTCTGGTCTATGATTACACCCAGGAGCTTCATTTCTTCCGATATGCCAATGTCGATCCCCCCCATCCTCAGGCGTGGTGTGTCGTATTTTAATTTTCTGGTTATCACCATAGCAGTTGTTTTGTGTGGTGCAAATTTAAGTTTATTTTCGACACCCCACGCCAGAACATGATTGAGAGCGGCATTGGCACATTCCTCCACCTCCAGTGCGGTCTCTCCGTCAAAAACTAAGAGAACATCGTCCGCAAACGCCTGGATGTAGTTGCCCCTATTCTCTGCCGCTTTTAGGAGGGGGTCTAGGACTAGGTTCCATAAAATTGGGCCTCCAATTGAGCCCTGGACACAGCCCTTGTTTGTGTCCTTGCTGTATACTTCTCCGCCGTACCTGATTGCGATTCTTCGGTCTCTGAGGTAGCTGTCTATGACCCGCCTAAGATTGATTGGACACTTCTCCTCCGCCAGACGGACTCTTATCGCCGGCCACCAGGCACTATCGAAGGCCCCCTCTATGTCCAGCGATACGAGCGTAACTATTCTCTTTTGTGCTAGTTTTTTATGGACATGCTGCATGAGGGCATAGAGGGAGTCTTCGGTGCTTTTTTGCGGCATGAATCCGTACTGGCGGGTGCTCATCCTTGGTAGAAGGTGGAACTTGAGGCGGGCCACCAGCATTTTTTCATATATCTTCCCCAGTATAGGCAACAGCCCAATCGGCCTATAAGATTTGGGGGTGGAATATTTCTCTTTCCCTGGCTTCCTCAGTATCACGACTGTCGCTTGTTTCCAGGACGTGGGGAAATGATGGTGTTCTAAGCACTTATTTAGGAACTTCAATATTAGTTCCGGGTCGTTACCCACAGCGTTACTACAGATATCGGCTGTAAATCCATCGGAACCCGGTGCCTTCTTCGGATTGAAGGACTCAACAGAGTTTTTTAATTCTGCCATCGTAAACGGTGGATCGCAAGGTTCATCTTGTTCGCCAGAGTTTACGTTTTCGGCCTTCATTCGAATAGATCGATGATGAGCATTGTCACATTCTAGGAGGTCTTCCGGATAAAATGTTTCTGCTAACAATTTTACGGAGCCTCTCGCATCCAGCACATCACCATTCCACTCCAATGGCAAGTCCTCCTCCCTACGCTGCGTCCTACTTATCACCCTATATATACCCTCCCAAACCCCCTCCCTATCTTGTTTCCCACAGAATTCCTTCCAACTCTCGGTCTGAGCTTTGGCTGCTTCCAACTCATACTCTTCCTTCTGTTTTAGGTACTCTTCAATGACTTTTGACTTCCGGACTTGGGCGGCACAGCGGATCCTGCGCTTCTTGGTAGCGACGGCCTTCTTGATCCCAGCGAGTCTCTCGGACCACCACGGCAAGGTAAGTTCCTCTTGTACTTTTTTAGTCGGTATTGTTTGTTTGCATGTTTCTTCTATTGCTTTAGTGAGGTTATCTGTTGTAATGTCGATTTGCTCAGTGTCTTTAATTTTGTCTATTTCGGCTGCTGTGAATTTAAAATCTATTTTCAATTGGCCAAACTTCTCATGAAATTTGGCCCAATTAGCTTTTTTGGTGTTATATTGCCTAGTAGTTCTCTCGATTTTAATGCCCTTGGATTTCTGTAAGAGGATTTTAAACGTAATGCCGTTGTGGTCCGAGCTCGTGAGACCTTCGTCGACCCTCCAGTCGTCTATCAAGTCCAATATGTCGTTGGAACATGCGGTAATGTCAACGTGACTACTGTACCGCTTTCCTCCTCGGATAGTGTCAAAAGTCGGAATTTCCCCCCGGTTTAGTATGTTTAGATTAAGCTCACCGAGAGTTCCTGCCATCTCTTCCCCTCTAAGGTCGACCCTCGGGCTGCCCCACCATATACTCTTTGCATTGGCATCACCTCCAACGATCAGTCTCTTGGAACCGACTACGAGCTCTATTTGTTTGAGGTGTTCTAAATAGGGCTCGATAGGCTGGTCTGGCTCAAAGTAAAAGGAGACAAGCGTGATCTCCCAGGCACTGGTCTGGATCCCCACCACTACTATGTTATTTGTGGTGAGTTTCGGGTACTGCTTGACTGTAAAGTCGCTGTTAAAGACAGCTATTGCCGCTTTGACAGTCCCATCTCCTGTACCAGTGTTCTGGAAGATCCTAACGCCCCTGTGACTCCTCATTACCTTCGCTCCTGCCACATACGGTTCCTGAAGAAGCGCCACCGCTATTCCGCGCTTTGTAGCCTCTATCAAAAGTTCATTGGTGGCTAGCTTCTTACGTTGGAGGTTAGCCTGTAGTACTCCATAAGGAGTATTTTGCATCGGGGTGCCCTTAGCAGTACGCAACAGTTGATCTGGCCACGTCATCCCATTTTTTCCGTACAGGGCAGTCATGACTAAACGCGTTATGTTGCGTACCGTACTCAATTTTCGACTTCGCGCAATTTCGGCAAGCGGGTGGTGAGCCTGAGAGCCAGTCCGGGCACTCTGGTCTCATGTGCGGACCGCCGCAATGGCTACATAAGTCCGCCGGCTCTTTGCAGAACCGCTTTCCATGTCCGAAGCCTAAGCAGCGAGTGCACTGGACCAACGGGGTCTGGTCCTCTACCCTAATGCGCTGGAGGTCGATGTGTACGGTCCCGATTTCTATAGCCCGTCGCCAGATGATGGGTGAGACGCTGATGATGACGTGGCCAATATGGGGATTACGTGTTCGTCTTCTATACCTTATCTCTACCCTATTTTCCCCACTGTCGAGGCCGTCAAAAATGCCCTTGTTCTGATTTCTAAGTGCTTTAATGACGTCCTCGTCGGTATTCACTACCAGAACGTTCTTCAAAATCAGAAGCGGGTCCTTGTTTTTGACTTCCTCGACAGTGAGGTCAACTCCTTCTTTTTGAAGTCGGGTCTTGATTTTACTTCTTTCTTCTTCGGTTTCCAGGCCTATTATTATTTTCCTGTCCTTGGCTTTTCTCACCTTTTCCACCTTTATCCACCCATCTTTGGCGTTTACCGCTTCCCTTATTCTGCTAAGTACTTCGTCACCTGTTTCGGTTTCGTTCTTGGACGTGACCACCACCGAGTGTAGCGTGCTGCGCCTTGGCAGTGAGTTAACGGGCTGAGTTGCGGCCACACTCGCATAGGTACCCCTATCCAAGAATTCGTTTTGGTGGTCTATTTTCTCCTTGAGCTCCTCTATTTTTTTGTTATTTTCTATTAAGAGCTTGGAATGTTGTTCCATTTTAAGAAGAATCTTACTTGTATTTGTTTCTTCTGGTGACGTTGTTAATGCGGCTGGTGGTTTCGGATCTGTCGCAATTGGTCCTTCTTTGGCTTTCCGTTGCCTCGCCACTTTTAGTTCCAATTCTACTTCTTTTACCAATTGGTAAAAGCGGTCTGTGGCTTCGGAGATACTGGTTTTTATATCTGTCTTTAAATTTTTAGAGCTGCTTAGGTGCAGCTTAATTTTGGTCAAGCAGGCTTTGGCCTCTGCTGTTCGGTCCGCGTATTTGACCTTAGGCGGTGAGCATATTTCAGCAGACTTCTTCAGTCTGGTCACGGCCGCCGTTTTGCTCTCCTGAGTCAACGTAGGTTTTGAATATGTTCTCGCAGGGCCGGCCTGCGACGTCTTTACTATTGTGGAGGGGGTGGGGCTGGTATTTGTAGCTTCCCACTCCTCTATACTGAGTCTAACGTTAGGAGGGGCAACTGCCCCAGATCCAGACGGAGACTTTCCGTCGTCAGTCGCCTTCAAAGGTGTTCTATCCAGACAGAACATGCTGCGAGGTACGCGTCAAAATTGTAAAAGAAGAGTCAATAGGGACGATAGAGTTGAAAGGAAATAACGTCAATAGGGACGATAGTCTAGTGTAGGAACGTCAATAGGGACGATAGAGTAGAACAGGATAGATCAAGAGTAATACACGATAAAACAAATTTATATATATATAAAACTTAAACCTATATCTTATTTTGTATTCGGTCGGGCTCTACTAAGGCTCTACGCAGACCTTCAGGAATCTGCGTAAATAAAGATGGCTCTATGTTGATCGGGGCATAAATTTTGGCCGTAAAAAACCTATTTTCTGATTTTGTGCAAAAATGGCTCTATGTAGAGTCCGTCTGATAGTGTCGGTCGATAGAGCTCGCCAAGCCCAATCCAACAATACCAAACACGGGGCACCCAGCCCTAAGGGTTGCGGAGCAAATACAGTTCGAAAATTTGGTTCCAATCCAAGATGGCGGCCGGGATATGGTTACAACTCAACTGCTCCGCAACCACCGGACCGAATCACACCGTGCTTGGGCTTATCTGGCTGAGCTCGACGAGATCTACCCACCGATATGCTTTTCAGGCTGAAAAATTTTTCGTCCTGAAGACTCCTGAAAGGTTACCCAACAGCTAGACAACTAAAAACCAATTACCCTAAAACAAATCTCGTCGCTCTACGACCCTCCGTTACGGAGATATAGATGATTGAATGTTTGCCAAGATGGCGGCACAACTGTCAAAGTCAATATTTAGTTGATAATATCTCCGGTTCGGTTGGTCGCAGAACACCCGAGTTTGGGCTCTTTAGGCTTAGCCCGACCCGTTCTTTTGTGCGAGCTGATTTTCAGGGTCCTGAAAATTTTCAGGCTGAAAAAGCCTGAAACCTACTTCGCCCGACAGGCCCTGTCCTCACCAACCACAATGTTGAAACGGCAACTCTCTACGACCACCGAGTCCGGAGCCACGCCGGATCGAAGCTTTCCAAGATGGCCGCCCTACTGTCAAAAGCCAACTTCAATCAGGCGTAACTCCGCAACCACCTATCGGAGAGAGTCGCGGTTTCAAATGTGGTACTTGCCCCGGCTTCCCGCATATATTAAAAATATTTTCAGCGCTGAAAATTTTCAGTCCTGAAAAACTCCTGAAACTAATTTTTTAATTTTTCTAGAAGTGCCCCGCTTCGAGATATGAAAATCCGGGTCTTCTACGCCCAATAACTCATGAGATATTTAAAGTTAAAAATTTGAACCAGCAAAACCAAAATGGCTGAAAATGCTGTTTGCGTCAGTTTTTAAGTTATTGGGGGCAACTTTGGGCTTAAACTATATACAAAACACTCACAGAAGTCGATTCTATGATCAAAACTTAATTATTTCTATTTGTTTTCCTTTAATGTGGAAAAATAACTAAAAATTAAATAACTGTGAGACCGCTAATCGGAAAATTTTGAAAAAAATACCTAAATTTTCTATAAATAACACCCTATATGGCTATAATAAAATTTTTTAAGAAATCCACAATTTTTCTATCAAAATTTATAATTATGTAATTTTAAAGGTTTTTTAATTACTACAGTAAATCTAAATAATCTAAAAATCTAGTTTTTTCCAGATATCTTCTTCCAATGAGCGCGCAAAATATAGCAGTTGAAGTTCTGCGAATTTCTTGTTAGTTCAGGAATTATAGGTGTCCAAAGTTTGAATTTTCAATTAATAATAAAAAAGAAAGTACATAATTTAAAAATCTGGTACTTGCTAAAAATGTCCTCTCCCAGGGGCCTCTTGCAGGCTGCAAAGTTTCAGGTTGCTGACGTGTCCCGTTCCGGTTTTTCAGACCACGTGCTTTTTGGTTTTTCCTGAATATCTCTGTAACTGCTGATTGGAGGTGTTCTGAGAGTGGTCAGGATCCAAGGTAATACTGCTCCGCTATGTTTTTCAGAGGAAAAACATGGGGTCGTCGCTCTTGTTTCGTTGCTATCGCATCAAATAGTCCTGCTTACAAAAACTTAACCTCTAAAAGAGGGTTTTTCAGCTGTTACACTGCACAAACACTGCGATCCGGCTTTCAACTTCACTTGGGGGGGTGGAGGCAATTTTCCTCTACACACCAACACTTAATTTTTTGAAATCGGAGCACTTTTCACCACTTTTTTGATTTTTTTAAGCGCGGAGCGACTCAAAAAACGATCCGACCACCGTGAGGGCTGGGGGGGAACTGGGTTAGGTTAGGTTAGGTTAGGTTAGGTTTTTTTTTTTTTTTTTTTTTTTTTTTTTTTTTTTTTTTTTTCTTGTACCTCCAACATGATCGGAGCCTATATTAAGCTTTACATTCATACCAGTTCTCGCTTGTATTCCTCTCGCACTTTCATTCCTCATACTTTATCTTTCTTTCATTCTATCATCGTTCTGTCTATAAGGGTAGGACGCCCTTCTACTTGTCCCTGTTCTTTTCTATATTCTTTTATTTATTTTCGGGGATAACACAGCAACGCAATTTTTTATTTATTTACAACAACAGTACTTATTTCTAGCTTATTAATATCTTAATGTAATAACATGTGCGGTTGAACATTTTCTATATCTACTTTTATTTCTACCAACTTAAAACTTCCTATTATTTCTATTTCTAAACACTATTATCCTTAATAACAATTCTTATTTCTTAACATAGACTACCGGTGGGTTTACAGCAATCTTGTGCCTACTATAACGTACAGCCATCTTAACTCTAATTTATGTCTATGGGCAACTTATGTGTTAATTATTTATTTATATTTGCTTGCTTCATAATGTTCTTATTATCTATGTCTAATGCTAATCATTAATATTGTACATAATATTATGTTAGCATTTGTACTTATGCACTTTTGTTTCTATATATGACTTTTTTACATATGTTTACGCAGTAGTCTAAAAACCGTTCCCTTTTCTTTCCCGCCATTGTTTGCCACACATTTTCGACATCTAATTTTACGTTGAGCGCTTGCTCGGCCTCATATCTCTCTCGGTCGAAGACCGGACAGTTGAATAAAATATGTGGCACCGTTTCGTCCACTGCTGCGTCACAGATGCACGATGGGCTCTCCTTACGCTTGAAACGATTCAAGTATGCGGAGAACCCACCGTGTCCCGTCAGGATTTGGGTGACCACATTGTTCACTTGGATCTTTCGGACTATCCTGTACGCCGCCACCGCATCCGGGAAAAAGAGTTTCGTCACCGATGCAGTTTCTCCAGACTTGTATCTCTGGTTCCACACGTCAAGCGTTGCCAAACGAATGCATCGCTTGACGTGCGAGACCGGACAGAGATCGTAGTCGGGCTTTCGTTTGGAATTTTCAGCGGCACTTTTGGCTAGTTCGTCGGCCCTCTCATTTCCGTCCAACCCCACATGGGCTTTGACCCAAAACAAGGCAACAGTCTTGTTTTGGGTGGACATGGATCGCAGGTTTGCCCTTGCCTCTACTGCCAACGGGTGGTGCCGGTCGTAGTTTTGGACGGTTTGGAGAGCCGCCATAGAGTCGCTGAAAATTCCAAACGATTGCGCACTGTGCTTTAGGATTTCCCTTGTTGCGACGCATATTGCCAGGAGCTCAGCCTGGTAAACGGTGGAGTAGTGTGGGAGAGCAAGCTTGCGAGTTTTGATCTCGGCGTCACCTCTCCACATAGAGAGCGCCGCTCCGACTTTGCCCCCAATCTTGCTCCCGTCCGTGAAGATGCGAACTTCATGTTCGCTCTGGGCATCAAGTTGCTCTTGGTTTACCAGGCTTATGAGCTCCAGCTCAGCGCGCTCCGCAGGGTGTGGGGCCTCCATTGCCGAGGCAGGCTGCTCGACACTCCTATCGCCGAGCGCTGGCTGAGGTACCCCCCTTCTGGCTTCATACAATGATGCCGCTTCGCGGACTCGTAGGTCCAGGGGTAGTATCCCAGCCAGCACTAGCGCGGAGTTTAAGGAGATCGTCCGATATCCCTTGCACAGCTTTTGCGCAATGCCGCGCTGGACTGCGGCCAACTGTTTGATGACGCCCAGCTTTGCGGCGGCTGGGGCCCACACGCTGGCGGCGTACAGAATTACTGGTTCTACCGTTGCCACATATATAATCCTAATAACTTCTGGGCGCAGCCCCCAGCTAGTCTTGGCTGCCCTTGTTAGTTGCTTATGGATTTCTATTGCCTTTCTGCAGACTTTCGCGACGTGTGTATTGAAAGTCAGCTGTTTGTCGATGGTGACACCTAAGACTTTGATCTCATTTGACGTGGCAATGTCGACCCCGCCCATGTTCAGGCGTGGGGTGTCATATTTAAGCCGGCGTGTAATAACCATTGCGTTAGTTTTATGAGGGGCGAATTTAAGTTTATTTTGGTCCCCCCACGCCCGAACATGTTCGAGGGCGGCATTGGCACGTCCTTCAATCTCCAGCGCAGTGTCACCATCGAAAATCAGCACCACGTCGTCTGCAAAAGCTTGGCAATAGTCCTCCCTAGCCTCCAGGCTCTTGAGAAGCGGGTCCAGTAATAGGTTCCACAATATAGGTCCCCCTATGGAGCCCTGGACGCAGCCCTTGTTTGTGGCTCTCGAATGCTCCTCACCCGCATACCTAACCCGGACTTTTCGGTTTTCAAGGTAGCTGTCGATGACCCTCCTCAAGCCGATCGGACAGTTTTCCTCTGCGAGACGGACCCTTATGGCAGGCCACCAGGCGCTGTCGAAGGCTCCCTCTATGTCCAATGATACCAAGACTACTATTTTTTTAAGCTGTAGCTTGCCGCGTATGTGTTGCATTAGTACATAGAGGGAGTCTTCGGTGCTCCTCTGGGGCATAAAACCATACTGGCGGGTGCTCATTCTCGGAATGAGATGGAACTTGAGGCGGGCCACCAACATCTTCTCAAAAATTTTGCCTAGTATAGGCAATAGGCCGATGGGTCTATACGCCTTTGGGGTGCTGTAGTCTCCTTTTCCAGGCTTCTAGGTTAGGTTAGGTTAGGTTAGGTTAGGTTAGGTTAGGTTAGGTTAGGTTAGGTTAGGTTAGGTTAGGTTAGGTTAGGTTAGGTTAGGTTAGGTTAGGTTAGGTTAGGTTAGGTTAGGTTAGGTTAGGTTAGGTTAGGTTAGGTTAGGTTAGGTTAGGTTAGGTTAGGTTAGGTTAGGTTAGGTTAGGTTAGGTTAGGTTAGGTTAGGTTAGGTTAGGTTAGGTTAGGTTAGGTTAGGTTAGGTTAGGTTAGGTTAGGTTAGGTTAGGTTAGGTTAGGTTAGGTTAGGTTAGGTTAGGTTAGGTTAGGTTAGGTTAGGTTAGGTTAGGTTAGGTTAGGTTAGGTTAGGTTAGGTTAGGTTAGGTTAGGTTAGGTTAGGTTAGGTTAGGTTAGGTTAGGTTAGGTTAGGTTAGGTTAGGTTAGGTTAGGTTAGGTTAGGTTAGGTTAGGTTAGGTTAGGTTAGGTTAGGTTAGGTTAGGTTAGGTTAGGTTCTCAGAAGTAGGCAGTGACCTCTCGCTGCCGGCCGTGGTCGAGTCCATGGTCGACAGCGAGGAGTCCTGGGACGCGGTGGTTTCCTTCTGTGAAACAGTCGTCTCGCAGAAGGAGGCTGCGGAAAGGGAGAGGGAGATCTCGTCCACTCACCCTGCCCGCAGCAGGCGCACCGGGCGTCGGCGGAGGGCGGACAACGCCCTCTTCCGGCCCCCCTAAACGGGTCCAGGGGCGACGGACTCGGGGACGTCCGTCGCCCCCCACACATCAGGACCCGAGGTGGCGGCGCGATGTGTTCCACGCGCGCCCCTCTTAGACGTCGCGGGGGGAGTCAAACACCTCACTCCCCCCCCCGACCAGACGGGGCCCGCTGCGGCGGGCCGGCACCAGCCGGGGGTTGCGGAAGGATCGTACGTTCCCGCGACCCCCGGCGTAGGTGTGAGATGGAACACCCGGGGTGGTTTTTAGTCAGTAAGAGTCTGACAGACCCCGCCGCCCGCCCCAGGGCGGCGGACATCCATGAGGATTTTCCACCCCGGTTCAAAAAAAAAAAAAAAAAAAAAGGTTAGGTTAGGTTAGGTTAGGTTAGGTTAGGTTAGGTTAGGTTAGGTTAGGTTAGGTTAGGTTAGGTTAGGTTAGGTTAGGTTAGGTTAGGTTAGGTTAGGTTAGGTTAGGTTAGGTTAGGTTAGGTTAGGTTAGGTTAGGTTAGGTTAGGTTAGGTTAGGTTAGGTTAGGTTAGGTTAGGTTAGGTTAGGTTAGGTTAGGTTAGGTTAGGTTAGGTTAGGTTAGGTTAGGTTAGGTTAGGTTAGGTTAGGTTAGGTTAGGTTAGGTTAGGTTAGGTTAGGTTAGGTTAGGTTAGGTTAGGTTAGGTTAGGTTAGGTTAGGTTAGGTTAGGTTAGGTTAGGTTAGGTTAGGTTAGGTTAGGTTAGGTTAGGTTAGGTTAGGTTAGGTTAGGTTAGGTTAGGTTAGGTTAGGTTAGGTTAGGTTAGGTTAGGTTAGGTTAGGTTAGGTTAGGTTAGGTTAGGTTAGGTTAGGTTAGGTTAGGTTAGGTTAGGTTAGGTTAGGTTAGGTTAGGTTAGGTTAGGTTAGGTTAGGTTAGGTTAGGTTAGGTTAGGTTAGGTTAGGTTAGGTTAGGTTAGGTTAGGTTAGGTTAGGTTAGGTTAGGTTAGGTTAGGTTAGGTTAGGTTAGGTTAGGTTTTTTTTTTTTTTTTTTTTTTTTTTTTTTTTTTTTTTTTTTTTTTTTTTTTTTTTTTTTTTTTTTTATTGTGCTTTTCCCCGTTCATGGGCACAACGGGACCTTATTTAACTATTTTTCTCATTCATACCAGTTCTCGCATTTATTCCTCTCGCACTTTCATTCTTCATACTGTATCTTTCTTTCACTCATCCTTTCATTCTTAGCCGGGTGGGACTCCCGCTATTCTAGCTACTAGTTTACTTTTATTTTTCTTTATTAGGGATTATTGAAGTACACATCTTTTATTTTATTTACATTTTTCGCTTCCTCTATAGTTGTTTACAGTCTTGTGTTATGTTACATGTGCTTTCTTATTTTAATAAATGTTATTTCCTAATGTAGACATCTAGCATATTTTGTTTATAACTACTTTTGCATTTATTTCCTTATGCAATACAAGGTTATCTTATATTTTTATTTAACTTTTTATTTTCTAATAACAATATTACCTCTTATCATCTTATTGTCTAACACATATATCGTTATTTCTTAATTTAGATATCTAGTGTTTTATTACCTAATTTGTTTTACATTTATTCCTTATTCTAAAATTTGTTTATACAATACGTGGCTTATCTTACTATTTTACTTATATTTATTTTCTAACACAATGTTTCTAGCTTTCCTTTGATTTTCTAACACAATACTTATTTAACAGTTTTTGGACTAAATTTTTAAAACCTACTCAATTTAGTCTGTCCTGAGGGCTTGTGTGACCTTTCCTTCGCATTGTTGCTTTTATTTGTATTCTTGAATTTTACGTCAATAATATATATATAGACATATGTTATACATATTTATTGCCAGTTCTTATTCTTGGGAATGATTCTACCATCAGTTTTTACAGGGGGCGTTTGGGTCGTGTGTGTTTGATATATAAATATATATTTACTATATATTTTATGTATCTGTGTTTGTTTGTTTTCTTTGGTTTCCATGTATCTATTTATTTTTGCCATGTACTCCCAATTTGTGTTGCTGTCTTGGTGTGTTACTGCGTGTGTTGCGTGTGTGTTTGTGTGTGTTGTGTGTGTTACGTGTGCCGCAAGGAGCAGTCTAGGCATATGCAGTCGTTGTTCGAGCCAGATAATCCCATTTTTGGCGGACTGGGCACTCCTTGCTGAATGCATTATGGTCCGTCTTTTGGAGCTTTGAGTGCGAGCAGTTGCAGCACTGCGGCTCATCACCCGCAACAAATTCAGCGCATTTCTCGCGGAGATGAGGTCCTCCGCAGTGGCTGCACCTGTCCACACTCTCGGTACAAAATTTCCGGCCGTGTCCGAATGCCAAACATTTGGTACACTGGATGAGCGGAGACTGGTCCTCCACCCTGACCCTTTGAAGGTCGAGGTAAAGAGCCCCAGCCTCCGTCATCCTTTGCCATACCTTGGGTCTGACTTGAAGAACGACGTGCGCCGTTTTAGGGTTTCTTGTCCTCTTTTTATATTTTACTGCTATTTCTTTCTCTTCTTCGTCTAGATCCCTAAAAATATTTCCGTTTTGGGAGTGGAGCGCTTTCACCACTTCGTCGTCCCCACTGTCCAAAAAGACGTCTTTTAGGACAACGAGTGGATTCTTGTTCTTCATGGGCTCCACTCTTAGGCCTCCACCTCGGCTCTCGATCCTTTCTTTCACTCTTTTGAGCTCCGCTTCCGAGTCGCATCCCAATATAACCGTCTGGTTTTTGGCCTTGCGGACTTTATTTATTTTCAGGCCAGTTCCCCTGGCATCGACCGCCTCCTTCACCCTGGCGAGCACCTCGTCAGCAGTCTCCTGACTGCCTTCGAGGGTGACCGCCATCGAGTGAAGTGCCGGTCGATGCCCGGGTTTGGCTGCCGTAACATTGGCGTATGACGGCCGGTCCGCTTTTGGTTCGTAGGCCACTTCTCTTAAAGCCTCCTTTATTCTATCAGTTCTAGCGGCCTCCTCGTCGACAACGCGATCGATCTTTTCCTCGAGGGCAGCGGCAGCCTTAGCAATGGCCTTCACTCCTTCCGTCGTGTGGCCTATGTCCGCTATAGCTGTGTCTGTTTTGTCGCTGACCTCGAGAATTTTGTCGATGACCTTGTCGACGACGTCGGCTCCGCTGTCGCTGATGTAATCGGTCATATCTTGCAGGCCTTTTGAGACCTTGTCTTTAAGGTCATTTATTCGCGTGCTTATACTCGTCTCCACTTTCTCGAGCCTTTCCAGAAATTCATCCGGCAGTCCGGACGATGGAGGAGGCGGAACTGTTTTTGACGCTGTTTCCATAGTCTTAACTCGCCTGCTCAGCTCGAACACCATCCGTAGGCATCTGTCAGACTGTGCCTCCAGGTAGGCCTTAATGTCCCTCCTCATTTGAGGGTAATCTCGGATCCGGAATGGGATATCCTCGAAGGTCTTCATGACCTCCTGGAGGAGTTGGTCGTTCGATGTGGCAGCGTAGATGTCCGTTTGCTTTTTATATACCTCCATGTTATCCATGGATCTCCTCTTCCGTTCCGGCCTCCGGATGAAAGTTCTGGCGGCGTCCAGCGCTTGTCCAGGCGGGCCCACGGGGCTGGGAGTAGTGGTGGGAGCTACAGCGTCAGAGGTCCCCGCCGATGGCAACAGTGGCTCTTTGGCTGTTCCCACTAGGGTTCCTCGGACAGCGTCTTTGTTGCCGAATTTCAGGGATATCCCCTTCGGCGCTTCGCGCAGTCCTGAGGGTCCCTCGTTTCCCGGGTGGTCGGGCGACGTGGACACTCGCGGCTTACTGGCGCCGGCTCCCTGCCTTTTCCCTTTCGCTGGGGTGTGGAGCATTTTCTACTAGTTAGGTTCCGTGTGTTTAGTGTTTCGTGTATGTGGCTTGTGTGTATAGGGCACAGCGATGAGAACGGGGAAAGTTGTCAAGTGTAAATAAATTGTATAACAAATGTCAATGTATAAATAAAAGATCGTAAAAATCTTTTTGAGTTTCGTTCTATGAACGTGTCCAATGCCGAAACAATAAAAGTTCCAAAGTCAAGAAAAGTCGCAAAACAATAATGTTACATAAAGAATTTAGTTGTCCTTAAAACTATAATCTGGCTGTACTGAGAATAACCGCACCGTAGGTACCTATTTCTCTAGAGAGCCTTTTATGTTCCCAGAGACTCCAGTCAGAGACGCTTTGTGTATGCTCTTTCCGTACCGCGAGAGGCAGAAAATGCCAGAAAATAAATAAATAGATATATAACTTTTAAAATTTTTGGGGGTCTCGGGGGTTTGCGGGATTACGAAAGAGGGGGTCCCGAGGTTTTTAGTTATATAAAGGGGGGCTGTGTGAATTCTATTAAATAAATATGGGTATTCCAATATTTGGGGTCAAGGGCGGGGGTCAAAAAAGTGGGGGTCTAGGGGGCTAATATTGATATGGGTCCGAGTTGGGAGGGGGTGATGGGGGGGGAAAATTTTGTCTAAATTTTGAAATTCCCAGCCGTTCCCGAGATATTAGGGAATAAAGTTTTTCGGGGGAAGGGAGACGGCGGGTATCAGTCTGAGTGACTGGGTAATATTTAGAGTCAAGGGTGGGGGTCAAAAAGTGGGGGTCTAGGGGGCTTATATAATTATAGGTACGAGTTGGGAGGGGGTAACGGGGGGGGAAATTTTTGTCAAAATTTTGATATTCCCAGCCGTTTCCGAGATAATAGGGGGTGTAGTTTTTAGGGGAAGGAAGACGACTGGTACCGGTCTGAGTGACTGGGAATTAGTTAAATACTAAAATACTTATACTTACTTAGACTTATAATA